>CM066970.1:1312500-2610000 GCA_033971965.1 Cucurbita ficifolia
TTGTGTGAGCCTATAATCACATTGCGATTACATAAAGTTAAATGAGTGATCATAAAAGAGTATTCCCTTCCATACATCTCGTCTAATATTTACAAAAGTGAAGGCCTCGTAGACTATTTTCTTAAATATCTACTCAATGTTTGATCTAAATTTACAATTTTAATACCATGATTAGCTTATTAACGCTTGAATTGATAATTTAATTTAGTTCAATGTTTTCATAATTTCATTAATAACCCACGTTTTTCTTCATCAAATTAACCATCTTGTTCTTGGCTTTCACGAAAGTATCAAATTTACTATAAAATAAATAAAACTTATCGTTCCATAAAACACAATCAATATAATGAGAGGATTTACATTAAAAGAAATTAACGAGAATTAAAAGTTGAAAAGGAAGAAATAAAGTTTGAATTAAAAGATAATCTTTTTGATTAGATATTAATCAGTTGTTTCTTCTTTGAACAAAGTGCATCATAAAATATAGTAATTATATGATAAAAAAAAAGGCAATTAAATGAATAAGACTATAAAGGGAAAGCAATATGTCTTAAATTTGAATAACACCCACTAACATATTAGCTAACCTTTCCTAATTTCCATACATTTTTATTGTCGTAATTAGGCATTTAAAACGATAATTGGCATAAAATGAGATTTTATTTGAAACCCCATTTGAAAAGAATTACACAGAATCAAAACTTCTTAGGGTTTTACTTCTACAAGAAGCCTGACCTATTGGGTTATGTACACATTCACATAACTTTGATACTCTTTGATTAAGCTATTGCTTTTGCTTTTGCTGCTCCAAATAAGACGAACCAATCATGGAATCATGAGCCATTGAAGAATATAAAGGAGCAGAAATCAAACAACTCATTTCCCCCCAATCTAGATCGTTCATCAACCCATTGTTATCATATGAAAACTGCAGCCCATCCTCAAACGACGCCGTATTGCTGTAAACAACCTTCTCCAACTCACCTACTTGGCAGCTTGTCACTGGTAGACACGAACCCCCATCCATTCCAAACTGGACATCGTCTGTTCTGCTCAGATCAACGCCGGAAAGTTGCTGAGGAGTTGAAGGGAATTGAAGCGGTTGGTAATTTGCATACGGCGGAGGCGGCGGCGGCGACTTGAGCGCCGGGGTTAACTCCGGCAATAAACGTGATTGGTTATTATTGTTATTATTATAAATAACATGATTATCAAAGACAATATCCATGGAATTTCCAATTTCGGATTTGATTTTTCTTCCTCTTCTCACCAGTTGTTGTTGCTTCTCGTGGTGCTTCCCATATAATCTCTTCTTCAACCTCGTGTTCCAGTAGTTCTTTATATCATTATCCGTTCGTCCAGGCAATTGAGCTGCAATAATCGACCACCTGCATCGACATGTCGGTTTTAATTTTAATTTCAAATTAATTAAATTCACAATACCTCTAGTAAAATTGTATTTACCTGCTTCCAATGTTAACATAAAGGCTGCAAATTATTCTATCTTCTTCTTCGGTGAAATCCCCATGCTTAATATTCGGACGAAGGTAGTTCAACCAACGGAGTCGACAGCTTTTCCCACATCGCTTAAGACCTAATCGACCCCAAAATCAAATCCACTTCCATTTCATAGCCAAACAAAAAAAAAGAAAAAAAACTTAAAAACTTAAGTCGATAAGTTAGGGTATAGCTTTGTTACCGATTTTCTGAGGCAGCGCAATCCAGTTTCCACCTGTACCGTGCTGCTCGATGTAGGATTTCAGCTTCGCATCTTCATCGGGCGACCATGGACCCTTCTTCACGTTTGCTTTGTCGCAGCAAGGAGCTCTTCCCATGGCCTTCCTTCCCAAAAGAGTCTTCAGAGTACAGAAACTGAGAGAGCGAGAGAGAGAGAGAGA
Organism: Cucurbita ficifolia; assembly: GCA_033971965.1. Classification (NCBI taxonomy): domain Eukaryota; kingdom Viridiplantae; phylum Streptophyta; class Magnoliopsida; order Cucurbitales; family Cucurbitaceae; genus Cucurbita; species Cucurbita ficifolia. The sequence continues at coordinate 1,314,399 of CM066970.1, forward strand.
GAGTAAGAGGGTTATAATAGTATTAATGGGGAGAAAATTCATGTGTTGTATGAAAAAGCCATCGGATTTTTTAATTTTTAATTTTTTAAATTTTTTAAATTTTTTAATATTTTTATAAAAAAGGGACTGGAGCAGGGAAGGGTTTATATAATAGAGGAGGAGAAAGGATTTTCTTCTTGTTTGTTTTTGCATAGAATCAATAGGATATATATAATAGAAAAAAAAAATATTGTGGGTGTCCTGTAATAAGCTTTAGTTGAGTTGTTTTTCCTTTACTTCACTGATCCTCAGAATCTACTGGGGACATGCATACGATTTAGTCTTTTTTTTTTTTTTTTTTTTGGTATTTTAATAATCAAGCCTCTCTGATCAGTGATTAGAGCATGTTTCTTCCTTTTTAGGGTTTCCCACTTCCTTCTCCATCAAACTCGACCAATCACACAACGACACCTCATTTTATCTACTTTGTGGAAATGTCATTGATTACATTATCATTTGTGGAAAATTATTGACTAAAGGACCTTGTAGAAATAAACTATTTTTAAATAATTTAAACTTTTATTACTTGTTTTTATTATTATTATTTTGTAAAATAAGAAAATAAAATAACTCGGATTTGATTCCAAATGCATGGATGGGAATAAAAACAAACCGAACTTTGATTTGAAATATTGTGTTGAATCGTTGAATTTTGAACTTTTTAAGAGAAAATGTCAAATCGATAGAAATATCCCTAAGCGTCTATCCTGATCTCATTGAGTTTAGACCTCATAGAAGATTCGGAAGTCTCTCTCATTTTTTCTTTGGTGTTAGGTCACCAAATGACATTTAATTAAAAATATGATTTTTTAAAAATTAATTTTAAATTCGTAAAATCTGGTATATTTTTAGGTTGAATTATACGCATGAAAAAAATATATCTTTTACCCTTTTTCAAATATTACCATTAATTGTTCAAAATATATTTTAAAACTATCTTTAAAGTAAAAATTTCTCGTGAAATTGAGACTTAGAATTGTGTGACAATGGAAATTTTTACTATAAGTTATTGTCACACCGTTCGGAGTCTCGATTTACCTCTACCATTTCAAAGAATTTTTACTTTGAAAATTTACGAAGATCGAAAGTAACTTTTAATTTAAGTTAATAAAAGATAGTTACGTGGTCGGTCGTTGAAAATTTGAATAAAAACATCATAGGAACGTGTTCACTAAGAGGTATAGAGTAAGAAAAGAATGCAAATTTAATAAGAAGAGCAGACAAATTTTTGGAAGCGTTGATCCAAAGACTTTGAGCTCCCAAAAATTGATGGCTGTACACTGTCCATTTCTTCGACCATGCTTTTGAATATTTAAAAAATAATAATTTCTGTGCGCAGCCATAAATTTGAGCACAGTGTTTTGGACAAAAAGGCAGTAATAATCAGAGACTTTATGCAATGTTTAGCACACAACTCCATTAAATTGCAATCTGAAACTATATATGCATTATGAGCATAATGATTGTAGCTCTGATTGGTACTTTTTAATAAGAAGCCTGAAGGAAACTACATTATATGAAGTGGAAGGAGCCCACAGACAGCTGTGCTTATTTATTTATTTATTTTTAACCAAAAATTATATGGTGTGTAAAAAGGGATCATATCTTTTCAATACCTGACAAATTGTATGAATATATTACTTGTAGATAAAGTACTCAGGAAGAAAATTTTGTCAATTTCTTATTTAATATATCACCATTATTGTTCTTCACTTTTCAGTCATCAAACAAATCAGGAAAAAAAAAACTATTGTTTGTTATTAATTTCCTTTTAATGCACGTCTACAAATGTACGTTGAGTAGAGCATGAACGGGGAGTCTTTCCGTCTCCATTTCCATCCTCTATTTCGTTTCTCATTTTTGTGAAATTTCTCACTTATTATTGTTCGGATCGTGGCAAGGATTACTCGAAGAATTTGCAGAGATTGAGTTCATAACAGGTAATTTAACTAGATCGGGTTTGCACATGTAATTTTTCTCATTTATTTCAAAATAGTTATTTTAAAATTTTCATTTTCCATATAATTTTTATTTAAATTTTTTTTAAAAACTTAATAAATCGATATAAACTCAACTTTTTAAAACTCAAATTTTAATATACTAGTTTTTAAGAAAATACTCTTATTTATTTATATGTATAGTGAGACAAGAATGGGGAATACAACCCCGTCCTTGACTCTTTATCGAACGGAAAAAATGTTCTTCACTCTTTCATTTCTCCTCGGAATGGGTTTTGGCAAATAAATTTGACATTTTTAAGCATATATAATAAATAAATATATATATATATTTAATAAAACAGAATTATTTGTATTGACCAATGCTCTCTCTCTCTCTCTCTCGATCTCTTCCTTGTTTAGCGGGATCATAATTTATAAAGTATTGAACTTTTCATTCAGAATTTAAAATGCAATCATTTATTTTGTCGGAAGGAAAAGGAAACTAACGTGGATTGATTGATCGATCCAGGCATTACTTTCCTCTTTTATGATTAAATATTATATATATATATATATATTTTAGTAATATAATTATATCTTTAAATTTTTGTAAGTATGCTGTATATGAGAATTTAAAAAATGTTAAAATCATTTTTTTCGGTGTTAAAAATAACTCTATAACATATCTTTAATAATTTAAATTTAATTTAATGTTTTGAGTGTACATTTTTAACCAATATTTTCTTATCACCAAAAATGAAGAACACTTAAAATGCTGGGTTATATTTTTTAAACAATAATTTAATCACAAATTTAAAGTATGGTGATTTTTGTTTTTATAGAAAACACACGTAGCCATTTTATTTTACTTGAAAAGGTAAGGCAAACAAGCTACACTCAGTCAACTTTTGTTTTTCATAAAGTCAACGCATTAACAGATTTCCAGACAATATGTATAATTATTGATTTTCCACACATGCGAAATGGCATTAGGTCTAGTTTACATTTTGTTGTCTTTATCATCACGAGTAGGCTACCAACCAAAAAATGAGTATGAGAGAGAGGATTGGTGTCATTTGGTGTGGATTTCTACGTCCACAATTAAAGATTTAATTAATAAATTAATAAATTTTAACTCTTGACCCATTAAAATTTATAAAAAATGAATGCAACTTATATTTAATAAAATTCTAAGTTTTTATTTTTTATTTTTTATTTTATGGTAGTCCGTAAATTTTAAATATAACTAAATTTGAAATAAATAGTGTTCTTTACTTATTAAAAATATGATATTCTTCTTGATTAGTCAATGATAATTATCAAAATAATTTAAATTGATTTTTCACACATGTATAAAATCTTTTAATGTAATGTCAACATAATACTTTTTATTAATTGAATGGTTTTTCATAATTTTTTAACTTAATTTAAGATAATTATGTTATAATTTTTGTTACGGAAGAAAAATAATTTCATTAATGATAATTTTGAGTGGTTAAAACCAACAAAAAAAATAGTATTAAATAATATCTAAATTCACTTACTTTTAATATATTATTTTTCTTGACGCTTCAGAAGATAATTGATTTTTACTTATTTATTTATTATTATTATTTGTTAGGGAATTGAAAGGAATCCATCAAAAGAAGAGCCAGATTAAATGCAACATAGAATTATTTTTTTTCAATTGAAGTACGTTTCAAATTAGGCAGAGGCATTCAACTAAGTTGCACCCAAGTTGGGAAGCAAATTTTAAATTATTTTTCACGCATTTAACGAAATAATGGTACAAAATTACTATTCACTTACCCCCTCGAATAACTTATTGTGTATTCACATGCGGCCTACGTGTACATGTTCAATCATCTGCGACACAATCGACTCACTTCTACATTAAGTCAAGTCATTCGGTTCGACCTTACTTCTACTCAAGGTCAAAGTCTCTCAATGGAACAGAGTCAAAGTCTCTCAATGGAACGTCAAATCATGGAGTGTCGTTGGTTATCGCAACTCACTTAGTCATGCCATCGAGAATATAGATAGATAGAGGGGGGGGAGAGAGCTTAGGGAAAGTAGAAACTCCAAAGCTAATATGTATTTTAGAAATTTAAAATTCAAAATAAAAACTCGGTTTAAATACACGTTTTCACCGATTTATTAGTTCAACGAATGGGGGTGGGAAACATCGATGGGCTTGAAAGACTAGGCCCAATTTTAGATTTTTCATATAGGCCCAATGTTGACTGGTAAAAGCCCAAATAATTGGGCCTGAGACTAGTACTGTAACTTTTCCTTTAAAAAAAAATTAAAATGTACTTTTTAAATTACGTCAAATAATTCTTAAAAACTAGTTTTGAACGTGGAATGATGATGCTGATATGACGTAATAGTGATGTGGAGGTTAAATTAAATCTCCATTTTTAAGTACTATTCTATTCCCCAAACGGTGAGTGAAACCCAGGGTAGATAGTAATAATTATGGAGTAAACGAAGGGTAATTTTGCAATAATAAAAAAATTGCAATAAAGAGCATTAAAAAGCGGATGAGAGAAAAGGGAGTCGGCAGTCAACATAAAAGAGAATAAGAGAGAGAAATTAATGAAGGGCAATGGGAGAAGGGAGGATGGTAAGGTAATGGAGTCATATCATGACCATGGGGGAAGCTTTTATTATATCTTTCTTGCATCTTCCTCCATCACCGCCACTCGATAACAGGTCGAACTTAAATGATTATAAACATGCCATTTAAAATACATACAATTGTAAAGAAATTTAATCATCGACTAAAATAAAATATAAAAACTTTTTTTTTTACTACATTTTTCAAGTTTACTTTACAAAAATAAAGCTAGGGTAACTTTTAAGTTCAATTATTATAATTAGTCACTATATAAACCTAACTTTGAAATAAATAAAAAATTAATAAAATACAATGATTCTAGATTATCATTTACTAAAATATATGTTAATAGTGCATAATTAAGATATCTTGATTTATATCATAAGGATCTCACCTATATAGATATCTTGAAATATAAAAAATATCATGTCCATATCTCACTGCTGATATTTTTAAATATTTTTTAATGTAACCTTTCAACAACCACACCGTTTAACTTTCAACCAAACGAAAAAGAATTGATGATAATATTCAAATGTATTTGATTTTTCTTTTCGGTACCAGGGAAGTAATTAATACTAATTATGATATCAAATTATCATCTACCCCTTAATTATTATTATTATTTTGGAATGCTATACCAAGAAATTGCATTTTAATTGCTATTTTAGTGTATGTTTGTTAAACATTAATAATACAACGTAAACTCACTTTCAAAATTAAAATTAATTTTAATATTTGATTGCGAAATGCTAATTAATAGTTGTATCTAAATTTATATAATAAAATGCATTAATTACATAAGTATGTAAGCAATTACGTAATGGAAATGGAAATGGACAGGGCAAAATGGGTAATTGATTTATTTATTTGACATAAATTTGCAAATGAGAGAAAAGTTTATGTTTAGGGATGATTGGAAAAGGAAAACAAAATGGGGAGCAAGGCAAACAAGGAGCATAATCCTGCCCACCCACTGCTCGGCTGCCCGTAAAACCCGCAACACATCACCTTCTCCTCCCATAATTCCCATTTTCTCCCCATCATTTAAACTATTTGCCTAACATTTATTTATTTTTAAAAAAGAAAAAAGAAAAAAAGAAAATGATATTTTCCCATGCTTCAGACGCTAGATTTAGTCTCCATCACATTCATGATCCCTTTAGAATCTATCGCCCATCACGCCAAATCATTTTTCAGGGCCCCACTTTTAACATCACCCTTTTGACAACGTGGCATCGCTTTCTACCCAATCAACCAGCTACCGCCAATTACGAACTTGGATTCTTCTAATTTATTTTCCATTTTCCATTTTTTATTTTTTTTATTCGAACAACAGTCTTTTGAAATTTAATATTATTTGACAAAATAACATTTTAATTTGGCCAACAAAGTTTATTAGGTATCATATCAACTCCTTCAACAAATTAGGTATAACCCAGAGCATTAATTTATTATTTGGTGTTACAAATTAAGGTATATAGAATCCTTGCGCTTTAAATAATTTAAATAACACATAACGCTTAAATTATTACAAAAAAATTAGAAGTTAGAACTCAAAATATATATAAAAAATGGAATCAAGAAGTTCCTAAAGCTTCACGGAACCATTTGGTATGCACAAATGAGTAGTGGTGCAAATATTGCGGCTTTTTTTTTATTTTTTAATTTTGTGAAATTAGATAAATAAAAAAATAAAAATTTGAACCATTTAATTTGGTAGTGTTTGGGTCATAATAGATGCCACGACGACTTACAGAGAGAAGAAAAATCAAACAAGGAGCTTCAATTGCGCATCGTTTATTTAAATGCGGTCTTTTTTGCTTTTATGTTGTTCTTTTTGGCTCATTCTTTTATTAAAGTAATTTTTAACTTTAATCTAAACCTAATTATTCTCGACCGTCACATTATATTTATTCAATTCATTCTCCATTATTATTTTTATAATATGTCACTGTATCAAGGTCAATGCTTATCTCTCTAACCCCACACAAACTTGTCCATGAAGCCAACAATGTTTTATTTAATCTTAATCTCACCACTTCCTTTTCAATTAACACAGATTGTGTGGCCTAACATATCTTAATGCCATAATTAACTTTACTTAATCACGGGATTAACTCTTTATATTTATCCTTAAAAAAATTATATCAACCCAAGAATAAGAAGCATTCTATACAAGAATCTGAAATAATTAATTCCATTTTTATTAATTTAGACATTTATTTCTCGTAATTAATAACGAAACATTATTTATAAGGGTATAAAAAATTTTCTATCATAGATTATTTTAAAATTGTGAGGTAATATTTAGTAGCAGTGGGCTGAGTTGTTATAAATGGTATCAGAGCTAGCACCAGGCAGTGTGTCAGCGAGAACGATGGACCCCCAAGAAGATAAATTGCGAGATCACACGTCGGTTGGACAACTAAACAAATTATAAGAGGGTAGGAAACTCTCTCTAATAAACGCATTTTAAAAGGGTGAAACTGACGTGGATATGTAATGAGACAAAACAAACAATATTTATTAGGGTGGAGTTGAGGGGTTATAAAACAAAAAAACAAAAACAAAAACAAAATTAACTTTTAAGAAATTAAGGAAATTATTTCATTTTTTTGTTGCTTTTATGTGTTATAGAACGTTTAGGTTAAAGTTAGTTTAAATGGACGGTTAACTGTCCGCTAGAAATTCAAATTATTGATGATTATGAGTCCCATAAAGGGTGCATTGAACTTATGGATTCGTCGGTGGATCCACCGTACCGTGTGGGTGTCATTTCCCATCATTTAATTATTTTTCACAATTCAAAAAAAATATAAATAAATAAAAAACCAAACTCAAATATATATTAATTTAATTCTGTTTTATCATTAAAACAGAAACTGAATTATATGTGCCTCTTTCCCTCTTAATTCACCAACCGACAAGCTACAATACACCCAATCCTTAAAACTAGGTAAACTGTGTCTTCCCCATTTTAGTCTGTCCAACTTTAAGTTAATTCTTTTCTTAAGCATCAATTCATATGACATTAAAGCAGAATTAATCTCTTTTAACAAACGAGTCCAAATGATGCTAAAAATTGCATTTTTCGATAAAAAATAAATCAATTTTATTATATATTCGACATATCTTTCATCCATCACAAAAAGTACACTCCCCATGCCCTTGCCCATGTCTTGCAACCAAACAAATATACCTAATGATAAGAGGAAAGACTACTGATTGGTCTACCCATACTATATAAATTGAACTTTGGTTATAATATTAACATAAGGTATTTTTCTAAATGATTAATCTTTTATTTATTGAATTAGGTATGATTAAAGAGTAATAAATGTAATTAATTCGTTAGAATGATATTATTATACAATGAACCGGGAATCAGAGGCGGTGCATGTACGGCATCTGGTATATACCAAGAATAAAAAAAAAACCCAAATACAAATAGTTATCTCATAATCATTATGCGTTCATTCTGTACACCCACAGCACACGCCTAATTGAAATCCATTCGCTCTCAGGCATTTACTACGAGAGGTCAACCGATATTCGTGACACCAAAATCTATTTCCATAAAGTTTTTTTTTTATTTATTTTTTTTAAATTTAATTTAAATTATTATTGGAATTTAATTCTCATAAGAAGAGTCCCCACAATCCCATTTCCTACCTCTTTCTCCTTCATTTTCCCTTTATATTCCATTTCCCCCCAGAAGCTTACTGGGTTTTCATTTTTCGCCTTACATAATGGATGCCGATTGTAACACAGGGCTTCTTCTTGGGCTGGGGCGGGGTTTGGATCATCATAATTCTATGCGGCCGCTCGTACCGGATGTGGCGGGTGTTAAGAAGAAGCTTCAGGTTTTGAAATTTGATGATATTTTGCCTTCCTTGACGCTTGGATTGTCGGTTGTTGTCGAGAAGAGCGGCGGAGAATCCGCCTCCGCCTCTACCGCCGCCGCTGCCGCTGCGGACGAGTTGATTCAGCAGGGCTCTTCGGGTAGTCCGGTGTCGTCGTTTTCTAACTCATCGGGGTTTAAAAGGGAGCGAGACGGCGGCGCCGGGGAAGAGCCGGCTGAAGCGGAGGTGTTTATGGAGAGAATCTCTATGAAAGTGGCTGAAGAAGATGAAGATGGAAGCCCGAGGAAGAAACTTAGACTCACTAAAGAACAATCCGCCGTTTTAGAAGATCATTTCAAAGAACACTCGAGCCTCAGTCCTGTAAGTGTTTCTTTTTATACGAAAATATCATAAAATCTCAAAGATATTTATAATTCATAATTCATTTTATTTGATTTTGATATCAATTTTTTTTTTTATCCGAAAAAACAGAAGCAAAAGCAGGATTTGGCAAGACAGTTAAACCTAAGACCAAGACAAGTGGAAGTATGGTTTCAAAACAGAAGAGCCAGGTAACTAATTTCTCAAAATTAAAATTTTAAATACGTTAATTTTCATTAGCGCCATTAATTAAAATCCATGCAGAACCAAGCTGAAGCAAACGGAAATGGACTGTGAATTACTGAAGAAATGCTGTGAAAAGCTCAAAGAAGAGAACACAAAGCTTCAAAAGGAACTTCAAGAGCTTAAATCCCTCAAATTAGCTCCTCCGCCCTTCTGCATGCAGCTACAAGCCGCCACTCTCACCGTTTGCCCTTCCTGTGAGAGCTCCATTTGCGGCGGCGGCGGTGGCGGAGGAGGCGGCGATGCTTCTCCAGCTAACACCTTCTCAATTGGGTCAAAGCCTCACTTTCTCAAATTCCCATTTAACCACCCATCGGCGGCTTGTTAATTCAGCCTAATTTTAATTATATGATTAATTAAAAAGCCCAGAAGACTGCTATTTTTGCTTAAGGCTTCTGGGTCAATATATCGTATATATATATATATATATATATATTATATGTTTTATGTACAAATATATTGTTATTTCAAACACATGGAACTTAGGCTTTGTAGAAATCGATCTGTGACGACAAACCTGTATTTAAGTTTGCATTAATTTGACTTAAGGCTGCTTTTTATATTTTTAATCCAATTTGGTGAAATAGTCCTTGTCCTCGTGATGCAATATCAATTAATTGTTATTAATTTTAATTAATCAATACGCGTGATTGAAATGAATGATGAGATAAATAAATAAATAAATAAATAATTATTTTAGGAAAAAAAAGGAGTATTTTATTGATTTTTTTAGACAAGTATGGACAAACCAGTTGGTGGGCTATGATTGGAATGAAGAAAATAATACAATAGTATAGGTATCCATACTATATGATTAAGAACAAAGATATCACATATTTAATCATTAATCATTAGTTTTTTTTATCCAAAATTCATTTTTAATGTTTTAACATAAATACTTCATTATCTTTAAATTTAAACATTTTTTAAGGTAACGAGACATAAAAACACATTGCATGATTTTCCTAAAATAATATTTGTTTGTTGACTAATCATATCCACTTTGTCGACCACATTTATAAACTGTATTATTTTTTAAGATAAAGATTGGTTTTATGCGTCGGCGGGCAGATGGGTCAAACGTAACTAATAATAATAATAATAATAATAATTAAGGAATTAAACGCAATAAATTTTGAATTTCAGAATGGGTTTGGAATTTCTAAGTCCAAAACTGACCCAATTTCAGAATCAGCCCATTATGGTAAGATCATAGTGTTGATAAAGAGAGAAATTAACATTATACACTCATGAGGTTCCAAATAACAAATATTATTATTTCCTCGACGCTTATGAAACATAATTATTGTTTGTCACACTATTTGGTTGGTATTATATGAAGGAATGACACTTTCGGAGGCGTTTATGGTCGGGTGAGTCACGGTCCGAGTCGATAATGAGCATCGGTCATGTAGTGACCGTCGATATAGAGGGCGGTATTGGGAGGGTGAAGCCCATCCATCACCATGAACTGCATATCTTCAGAGGGTTTCCAGTGTCTCTTCCTTTGGTTTATGAACCAATTGTTTATTTGCTTCTGATCCAACCCAGTGGACTCAGCCAATGCCACCTTCTCCGTCTCCTGTTAAAACCCATCAACACCCATTTCAAACAGATTCTTGAACAATTGAAATGTCAAAGATTTAGGAACTTACTGAAGGGTATGGCCATTTGTAGTGCAACTCCCACCAATTAAGAAGCTTCTGCCTTGCATCTTTTGGGAGTTTTCCCTTTTTCTTCTTCTTTGAAAGTTCTTGCTTGAGGCTGCTTAAGTAGCCACTGTACTTTCTCAATAGGTGGTTCTTCAATTCTCTGTCTTCCGCACGTGGGTCGATCTCCGGTAGTTCGGTTTCTCCGCCGCTATTTTCTTGCTCCTCCTCCGACGATCCCATACCTTCACACTTCTCGTCTGTAATTACAAAGTGAATTATCAAATTCTCTCAATATACTTGGACTCGAATCGAGTTTAACTATTGTTATATAGCACACCATTTGTTTGACACTTTGAGTCATTTTTACTACACTTTCAAGACTCACAACTTCTTTATTCTACCTTTGAGGATTCAAGTGACATGGCTAAGTTAACGGCATGACTCTGATACCATTCGTTAGGAATCACAACTCTCCATATGACATTGTCCACTTTGGTTTTCCTTAAAAAGTCTCATATCAATGGAGATGTATTTCCTTATAAACTTATTATCAACCACTTAATTAGCCGACGTGCGACTCATTTTCTAACAATCCTCAACAAGGTTAGCTGACTTGAACTTGAGTCGAGTTTGAGTTTAAATTTTTTATGATCGGACCGACCAAATGATGAAAGTTAGGGTAGTTTGAAATGAGCAGAATCTACTTAATTAATCTTTGATTTGTAGCAGTTAATGATGGCGTCAATCTTGGAGTGGTAAACATCCCAAAACCAATAAAGTTAAATAAACCTAATTAAGCATAATAATCAAAGAAAATTAGTGTCAGAGATCTGATACATTATTAAAAAAAAAAAACCCACGAATTGCAGAATAAAACGTGGGCAGATCATGATATGTAATTATCAACAACCCTGCATTATGAAAAACATAAAAATCATTTGAAAATTAATAAAAAAATCGCAGGTTAGGGAGTGTTTAAGCTAGTGATTAGGGTTCTTCATAAGAACTTCGTAGAAAGAACAAAAAGCCAGATCAGAAATTGGGTTCAAATTCATGCCATTTTCACAAGAGATTTAGATGCAAAGTTACCGGAATTGAAGATCCGAAGTGGGCCGTTGCAGAGAGAACTGAGCTGAGATTCGATCCGTCGCATGAAATCCATGGCTTCTTGAATCGGCCTTGTAAGTTCCTCCCGATATTTCACCAACATGTCGTAATAAGCTTCCTGTTTTTACAAAACATATATAAAACCCATATAGTCTTGAACTCAAATTACTCATTAAAACACCCTATGTTTCTCATACCATGAATTGGTCAAGTTCTGGGTCCTTATTGGTCTCTCCGGAAACCATGGAAGATCGCTGCCGTGTTTCGAATTCATGTCGAGCCGCCACCAGCCGTTCCACCACTTGCGGCGGCGCACCCACCTACAAAATTAATATAATAATAATAATCGCTCATTATCAATGTTGGGATTGAAGGGTAATCTTGCTTTTTTTTTTTTTAAATTTATTTTACCTTTTGACATTCCATGTAGGCTTCGAGGAGGCTGGAGTATTGAGGATGAGCAAGGATTTTGGCCTTAATGGCTTCAACATCGAGTAAGCCGTTTTGGTCAGGCCGACATGTCGGCGGCGGCTGCCCTCCTCCTCCTCCTCCTCCTCCTCCTCTGAGTAAAGGGTGGTGAAATTTGAGGGGTTGATGGTGTGAAGAACTGGCTTCCGTCTTGACAATCGGGTGGGAATGGTCGGTTTGAAAACAGTCGGTTCCTTGTTGAAGATGAAACGAATTGAGACCCATCTGAGCCGTCGGATTGGATGACCTTCCGAAATTACCCGATGAAGAATTCCCCCCAACAACTCCCGATGGGTACAAGAAATTCCCTCTCGGATTTGAGTTCTCGTTTACATGATTATTATATTCCTCCATTTTTCACTCAACAACAACAACTTCACTACTTCAAAGCCCTAGAGACCCCAAATCAAAACCCTAATCGTGGATCGCCGCCGCCAAGTGGCCTTCCAACTCGCCGGAAAAGGGACACAATCGGCTGTTCTCCATGATCAAGACGAGGGCATTTTGTTTTCACAAATGGGTATGAAAAATAAGGGGAAATTAGGAAGCTTTTTTCAGAATCGGAGTTCAGGGAGGCCTTTAAGTGAATCTATTTGCATGTAGGGGACATGGCCGAGGAAGAAGAAGATGAAACGATGTCGGATTTCACGTGGGGATGGAGAAAAGGGGGAAAAAAGAAGAGAAAAATAAAAATAAAAATCTCTGGTTTTTTTTTTTTTTTTTGCTTATTTTGCTTGGGGTTTAGGTGGTAGTTGACAAGTCTTCCTTTGTTCAAAGTAAAAAAAAAAAAAAAAAAAAAAAAAAAAAAAGTAAAATAATTGAGATAATTGCAAAAAGCAAACAACAAGGCTAGCAATTAGGGGGACTGTTGTTGATTTGAAACATTTTTTAATATATATTTATTTATAATCCTTAATTAATTATTTAATTATTGGAATTACTAAATTAGGTATCATTACAAATAGAATGTGTGTTCCAAATCCAATTCCAATTTGAATATAAGAAGTACATTTAATTAAAGCCATTTTTTTCTATTTTATTTGTTGTCATTAGTTTTAGTTTTTAACTTGTTTAAGTAATATTTTTATAAGTGAAGAATGGGCGTCCCGCGGTATAAAGGGAGGGTGGTAGCGGCGGCGTTAGGGTTTGGGATAGGACAAGTCCAAGTCCAAGGTGAAGAGAGAGACAGGATGTTGGGAAATGGTGAGAGAGTACCACTCCATGGTTCATATTCATCATTCATTCATTCACTCACTCACTCACACTGTAAGTCTGAAATGCTTTGCTGTAACGTATTGTATTGTATTGTATTGTATTGTAGTGTAGTGTAGTGTGCAGAGGGCAGTGCGTGTGCTGCTCCTCGCATCTTCCCCATGCATTAAACCATATATTATAAACATTTAGATACGTACTTCATTACTACTGCTCAATACGCTCCATCCCCAGGTGTTTTCCTTTTTCCATTTCCTAATTACCTTCGTCTTTTCTTCATCTTTTCTGACATGATCCTGTTACCTACTTCTCGCTTCTTAAAAGCGGAGAATTTTCCCACAAACCAACACAAATCCTTCTAACATATTTGGTCCTCACTCATATGCATTTCAAGAAAACTTTTAGGGGGTCATATGTGAGATCCCACATTATACACGCCCTAGTAGACGCGTTTTAAAATTGTGAGACTAGCGACAATACACAACGGGTCAAAGCAGACAATATTTGCTAGTAATGGACTTGGGTGGTTAGAAATGATTTTAGAGACAAACACTGAGTGGTGAACCAACAAGGATGCTAGGGTTCCAACGGGGGTGGAGTGTGAAATCTCACATTGGTTGAAGAGAGGAATGAAGTATTCGTTGTAAGAGTGTGGAAACCTCTCCCTATTAGATGTGTTTTAAAACCATTAAGTAATTTTGTTAGTGATTGACTTGGACTGTTACATCACCAGGGGATGAAAACCTCTTCATGTAACGAGCCAAAGCAGATGATATCTATTAGCAATGGGTTGGACTGTTACACTCCAACATAGAATTGCTCTATGTACAAATAGATATTTTGCCGTATAAGTACATGAATAAAATTGTTGAGATGATATGAACATAATAAACTTTATAATATATAGGGTTCTATAAAGGATTCTAAACTTTATAGGAGAATGAGAAATAATTTAATTGGAGGAAGGGGTTAGAGAGTTAGAGGGCTTATCACAATCAAGTCATATCGTCCTTTTTGATAGTATCATATGAAATGAGCTGTTAATGTCGCATCTAATTTGTGTCACACCCACACATAAAAATACTTCAATTTCTTTTTGTCCATAGTTGCCTACATAACGCTCACCCCATTAACTTCCCTTCTTTCTTCTTCTTAATCATTCGTTTAACCATTATCATCCTTTTACTCTCAATTAATTAACTTCAACCACAATACTAATTCATTCCAAACACTTGGATTAAAAGCCAATCCATATATATAACTAATTCACTTTATTCTAACCATAAATAATTTAGACATTTAAAACTGTGAGGCCAATAGGCCAAAGCGAACAATATCTATTAATTATGAGTTTGGGCTGTTACAAATGATATAGAGGCAGACATCGAACAGTGTGCCAGCGAGGATGTTGGATGTCACAACCTACCTATGAAGAGAGTAGATTGTGACCCTCACGTTGCGACAAGGGAAGTGGCGCCCATCCGGCCACGCTAGGTCAAGAAGCTTCCCAATTGAAAAAGTAGAACTGTGGCACTAGACTCTCGAGAGGTAGATTGTGAGAATCCAACATTGGTTGTAGTGATTGGCTTGGACTGTTACAAATGATATAGAGCCAAATACCCGCGATTTACAAGTGAGAACGGTGGCCCCCAATGGCCCCCAAGGAGGGTGGATGGTGAGATTCTACATTGGTTAGAGAGGAAAGGGTGAGGCTAAACTTAATGGGTTCAATCATTGAAAGAGGTATTAATTTATATATAATTATTTGGAACTCATTCTTATAGCCCCCAGTTTAGCAATCGGTATAGTAAATTGACTCTTCAAAAAGAAAATTTGGCTTTATAGTTCTCTTTTTTAAGTCACCCTTTCATCAACCTATTAATAGCGTCCATTTTTTGTTTTTTTTACCAAAAAAAAGCTTTATAAAAGTAATAAAATTACGTGCATAATTTGGAAATTTAAGATTCTCTCCCTAATTTCTTTTATTTATATATATATATATATTAAAATCTAATATTTTATGGTTATAGACTCTATAAGGTAAATGGTTATTTTATTATATTTTAAAATTTAAAGCAAAATCAAATACAAAAATAGTAACTGCAAAATTAGTTGATTCAACCGCGTCTTAAGTTAATTGACCTTATCATGTATGCTCGCTCAATCATTAATTCGTCAATTATTGAACTTTATTAATTATGAAAATATATAATTATATGAAATGGAATTCTTTAAATAAAATAAGTTTAAAATCTGGAAAAGTCAAATTAGGCAATCAAAATGATGGGAAATTGTTTTTGGAGAAGAAATTATGTGGGGCCACCAAATCATCTATTATTATTTCTTCGTCTATAGCTTTTTATTATATCTGAAAATAAAATGGGGAATTAAGGGAAAAGAGAGAAGTAGTTTTTTTTTTTTTTTAAAATTTAAAAATTAAAAGTATTAGATAAAAGTAAAGAAAAGGCTTTTTTTAGAAGACAAAAAATGGAAAAGGAAAAGGCGAAGAGGGAGAATTTTAAAATGGTTGAGAATAATGGTGAGGCGACGGGCAAAGGGAGTCCGTGAAGCACGGGAGAGGCGCTGGCAGCCGCCGCAGGAGTCCTCAGTACCACTTCCACACCGCATAATCTGTGGGTTATATTGTGTACGAAAATGTGAACCAAAAACTTGTGTTTGGAGCCTAGTGTTATGTTCTTCCAAGTTTGATAAGAAAAAGAATATTGTGAAATTTTATAAGAAAAAGGATGTGAAAACCTTTCTCGTGTTGGTTTTTAAAAGCTATGAAACTGATGACGATGTGTAACGGATTAAAGCGGACAATATCTATTAGCAGTGAACTTTGGGTGTTACAAAAATTGTTTCCAAGTATCCAACCCGACAACATTTAAGACCAATAAGTTTGAATATGGAGATACAAAATTTAGAAGTTAGATTTTAAAAAAAATAAATTTGAAAAAGCAAAGTTTAGAGATAGAAGGGTTAATCATAATATAAAAAAACAATTTTAATTTAATGATTTTTCTATATGTCTTGCAAGTATAACAACTTTACTAAAGTATATGTTCCTAAATGATGTGTTTTCCACTAGACAATCTTACCATCTTGTTCGTCATTTTATTTGTTAGTATTGAGTTAGAGATTGGTAAGAATTTTCTTTACCATAGAGAGAAATGTTGACTAACTTTAATAAGTGAAGAATGGACATATTTGAATGTTTGTACTCAATGTCTCACTTTTTTTTTTAATGTCGTATGGTCTAAACTAAGTCAGTAATTGAGGTCTGACTCTTGCATGGTTCAATTTAGGCTATATACGACAAGCACTTCGATGTATATTTGGATGAACGTGAATGGTCTCTTGAAGTACAACCACACAAGAGACCTTATAATAGAGACCTTATAATGACTCCTAACAACTATGTAGATCTAATATCAGTGTCTCATCCTTTGAATTCAAATTCTAATTTGATTAAGCTTTTGACATGGAAGAGATTGACGGAGGAAATATAAAGGCCTACCGGTCCTAATAACTCTCACATTCATAGATAAGAAAAAGGAGGAATATAAAGGGTAAGACTAAAAAAGAGCATAAACGCGAGAGTGGGTGGAGGTGTCAGTGTTTAGAAGAGGGGGAAATGGCGCGCGAGAACACCGCGGGGGCTGTTTCGCCATATCCACCACAAACAGCTACCTCTCTCTCTCTCTCTCTCTCTCTCACTCTCTCTCTCTCTCTGCAACTCCACCACTGTCACTTCCACTTTCTCTCTCAACTCTCCCAGAAGAAAAGAAAAAAGAAAAAAAGGGTTCATTGTTCGAACTTTTCAATAGGCGTGGGACCCAAAGCCCCATCCCCCATCATATCAAACGTAAACTCAATCTGAATCTGAAGCAAGGAAGAGAGGGAGGAAGAGCGCACAAGAACCTCATCCTTCTTCCACATCTCCAGCTTTCTCTCTCTCTCTACACCCATGTGGGACGTGGGCTCCACCTAAACCAGGTATTTAGGGACAACGATGGGACTCTTTCTGGGTCCCATCCCCCATCGTCTTCTTTCTTTAGAGAGAGAAACAGAGGGGGGAGCGAGAAAGTTTTGTCGTAGATGGTGGGACCCTATCAGCTTGATTTGATGGTCTATGGGGCCCTCCTCTTTTACTAATCCTCCATCTTCTTCTGGTACCAACGGCCTAATTTTACTCCCCCTTTTTCATTCATACTCGTACTACCACCATCCTCTAAACCTCTTATTTAATGACTGTGGGCCTCTTCCCAGTAAATTCACCATTTCGGTCCAATCCATCCATCCATCCAACATTTATTTATGCATTCTCCTGGGCCTATATAGCTCACTCCGGCCCACTACTTCTTCCTTAATTGGGCCCAGTATTTAAAACGATTTAACAAGTTTTAAGGATGCTGTCCTCCAACGTGTAAACAACACACGTGTATTTATAGTTTTGAATGGGAATAATACAGATTGGAACTCACGTAGACGTAGTACAGCCAGCCAGGGAAGAGAACATTTTGCTTTATAACCCCACATCTTTGGAAAAGTAGTATCTGCACTGTAACTTCTTCTTGTGTTAAGCACAATCAGTGGTTTGGTTTTTTTCACAGATCTATAGATATCACCACAGCTGTATCTCCCTTTTCCACCTCGAATGTCTTTGAGATCTTCTTGGAGGCATTGACAATCTCCACGTTATATGTCCCCTGAAACCCTCTGAATTTGAATTCATTTTTCTCGTCAATCTGCCCACTTGCGTGCGAAAGCCATTCGTGTTTCAGAGCCATGTATCGTTTCCCAGCTTCGTTGATCCCGCCTTCTGCATTCACTAAATGAGAATTGTCCCTGCACATAAACAGCTCCCAGAATCCCCATAACATTATACCTTCTACTGCTGGATGAGCAAAAGCTTCTCGAAGCATCACTTCCAAATCATCGGCTCTAATGTGTTCGTTTATGGACGACACGTCGAGCTCTGTGAACCAGACTGGAAGGCCTAGAATTCCCATTTTGTCTAAAGCAGATCTAACAATTGGTCCCACTGGACTATCAATATGCCCTTGGATCCCAATTCCTCCCACTGGAGCCCCTTGCTCCTGCAGTTGAAGAATTTGCTCTATGTACTTCTCTGGAGAAGATCTCGCGTCATGCCCATCCTCAACGTGATAGTCATTCACGAATAGTAGAGCTGATGGATCGAGTTTGTTAGCGTTCTTAAACATATCTGCTCGGATATTTTTGCCAAGATGATCTTGAAAGAATGATCCGTGCAACATCTCATTGTTGACATCATAGTGCTTGAACTTTCCCTTGTAGCGTGTCAATAGGCCTGTAAGGCGATTTTGAACAGCAGCCATCATATCATTCTTGTTTAAGGACTGAATCCATTGTTGTACTGTACTCTGCACTTCCCAGAAGATGCAGTGACCACGAGTCTCTATGTTGTGGCTCTGGCAGAAATCCAATAAGTCATCAGCATCCTTATAGTTGAAGTTTGCTTGCTGCGGCTCTGTCCAATACCACTTGAGCTCATTTCCAAACACAGCCCAGTTGAAACTCTTCACGAAAAACTCGACAAAATCTTCGTGGTCAATGTTTGTTCTACTAATGCAAGTCCCAAAAGGAAAACTGTTCTGCATTTGTCTGACTTTTATAGATGTGCCACTAGAGCTAGATCCTGAGAACTTGAGGGTGATATCACGCCTGCGGATCTGAACTTGTGCAATTAAAACGATAAAAACGCAATCAGCAATAATAAGTTGTTGGAACCAGAAAAGTTAAGATCATGATGCAGAAAACGAAACCTGAAGAATTAAGGCATGTTAAGAACTAATATTGCACATCAAACTAGATAACCATTTACCATAAAGTTTGATTTACGAAGAGTATAGTACTTCACGCTAAGAATACTGTACCAAGATGATGGATTTCATTTTTAAGGAATCAATATGTTATAATTTCTTCCTCTACGTGACTCGTGTGGTGCATCACTCTCTAAATTTTACCTTATCTGTCTGCGTTCTCAAATATCTGAACCTTGCATGGCGGTCAACAGGGAAAATTTGAAGTCCGGCAACCATTAAGTCGACACTTGGAGCAGGGCCTTGTATATAAACCATTATCTTTGCTGCTTGCTTTTCAATCCTAAAGGAACCCCCAATTTCATGCCATCGATCATCACTGATCTCGACTTGCCCTCCATTGACCCATTGGTTATCCACTCCGAGAGCAACATTGACATTTTGTGCACCAGTTTCCCCAGAGCAAATCTTGACCCAAGCAGACACTTGATATGTGAGAAAGAGTTTCACCCTATCGGTTATCATCTGACCGGGACCCATCCAAGTTTGTGTGCGATTCGTCACGAGAATGAAGCGACCACTTAGACGTTCAGAAGGGCCAAGGGAGTCTCTGGCCATAGGAGGAACAATATGTGGTGACCCTGTTCCAACACTTAGTGTACAACTTCCAAGAGGAAACCATCCATTGGTGCTATTACTTAGATTGCTGTTCTCAATGATATTGACTCCATGGGCTGAATTCTGCATGATAGAAACAAAGAACAATAAGTCACTCTATAAACTCATACAATAAAGCAAGTCTGGAAACTCCTAAAATCGATTTGCAATTGCTCATTCAAACACCTCAATACGAAGTGGGGGTGAAGGATGAGTCTTTTGTGCATGCTTGACAACAAGACTATCAATGAGAATATCGACCCCCGAAGGTGGACCTTCAATATAGATGACAACCTTTGATGGGGAAGCATTTAAGAGAAACTTCCCCTTTAGTTGTACCCAATCCTTGTCTGTTGCCTGCACACTTCACCAAATCAATCGCTTATCAGTTTCTTCATAAACTGTAGAAGTTTCTTTATATCAAGGTGGAAAAAGATAAAAGGAAAGACTAACTTGGCAATTCCGATATATTGTTCACGAGAATTTGGTGATTGCACCCATAAAGTAGCCCGTACATCAGTAGTGGTGATATTGTTGCCAGATACACGAACAACAGCAGCAACATCATAAGCAAGCTTTCGCTGCACCCTTCCTGTGATCTCCTGCTGAATCCCGTTCCAGCTCTGTGTGCGTTCGGTTGCAGAGGCAAAAAACTTCCCAGACTGTGGGAGAACTTTTCCATTACACATTGAATCGTGCAGAGCAATCTTGCATCCTCTTCCAGACCAATTTTTAGGGTCATCATTAAAATTTGGGTTCAGAATAAGATTCCCATTACGAGCATTGGCATTTCCAGTCTTCTCGGATATAGATGGTCATGAAGAGAGAGTTAAGTTAAAATCAACCAAAAACTCAATTTTTGCTGAAGAAAAGAAGGCATTATTTTGAATGACAACGATCCATATAAGAACAATAGACGTTAAATTCCATTGAAGTTTTGGATGTGGATTGGACAAGAGGGTAGGCAGACAATGGGATTTCTGAAAATAATTCTCTTAATAAATCAGAGAAGGACGAGATTAGCAACAAGAAATACAATTACCTCCAATTCATTTAGACCAGTACAGGTAATCTCAACTGACTGTATGAGCAAATCAATACCCGGAGAAGGCCCTTCCAAATAGAATACAACACGGTCTGGTATGGTTGACAAGGAGAATGTCCCCTCCAACTTCCCCCACTTCTCTTTCAACACAGAAGTTCTGCATGCACTTTTTATCTATTAGTTTTCCAAGTCCACATATTTTCTTCTCAAGGAAAAATGATGGAGACGTGACAATAAAGTTAGTTACCTCCCAATGAACAAATAGTTTGTAGTAGAATCTTTGTATAGTAGCTTTAAAGTTGCTACGACATCAGCAGATCCTTGAAGAGATCCTGATACCCCAACACTTGCAGAAACTGAATAAGTAATACCAGGGGAAATGTTGTTAGTGATTTCCTGTTCCAGTCCCTGCCAGCATTCGTTTCGATCCGTAACAACAGCATACTTAGCATATGAATTGATGGATAATTCATCCCGGTAATTTGACTCGGCCAAAGTTACATAGCCATTACAGCAATTGGTGTGCCAATATTGCAGTCCCATTGAGAAGTCATGATTCAGTAAGATATTAGCAGGACGTGGAGGACTTAGTTTGGTTGGGTGTTCTTCCATTGCCTGTCATAAAAATATGGGTTATATTGATGAATGAAACCATCTAGATAAATAAACTCTAGTCAAAATCAGAGTTCAGACTCAGAAATCCCTTTGATCAGAAACATCACTATGACATCAGATTATATAAAACGATCCCAGCCTGGAAAAGGACAATTGTAAAAATGATGAAACAAATCGGTACCCCTGAAGCTTCACTGGCGTTGTTCGTCTGGGTGCTGTTCTGGGTCACAATAGAGCTCTAGCCGAATCCAAATGCAAAACCAATTTTATAAGGAAACAAAATAAGACACAGTATAATAAGTTAAAGAGAAATAGAATTTCTTGGGGAAGGGTGAATGGCACCTGAGAAGGCTTGTCACTGTTGGGATTCTGATGATTGATGTCCGTAGATTGGCTTGTGAAGCAGCAGGCACATGCCCTCCTCATTTATACGAACTGCAATTAGATTTACGAGTAAAATCTAAGGAAAGCCAAGACATCCAACTAAACAAACAATGGAAGTCCCTTCTCATTAAACAAATGATCAATTTGCTGCAATTAGCTTCCGTCAAGCAATCCCGATTTGAATATTCTCAAAAGAGTTTCCATATTTTTCTTTGTCTTGCAGATTAGGCACTAGTGCCCCAGTATGCTTGAATTGAAATAGAAGCGTCAGGACTGTTCTGTGTTTCCCAATTCCAGTAAAAGCCTATCTCTTGCTTTCGTTCTTGTGCAATTTGATTATCAGAAGAACTTGCTTAAAAGAAATATGATAGCACAGACATCTATGGAAATTGCAGTTTGGTGAAGCGGGTTTTTCAAATGTTTATATTAGATGTAAGGGGAACAGTGGATGTGACTTCTGAACTCTATTCGCCCAGATTCTCGTTGTCCACAGATTTGCCTTGAGAAACAAATAAGATTTGGGTTTCCCTATTTGATGCTCATAGCCTCAAGCTGTTTGGAGCCCCCATTCCCAACAGAAAACTGTCTTTCACGACAAAACTAACAAAGCCAAAATCTGCCAATTCAACTGCCGATTATGCCTCCACATTTGAGACTCAATTTCAGTGTACATACAACCAGATCGCAGCGCCATTTTTCCAGATGAGTTGATATTTCCTTCGTTAGCTCTGCGCCTTACTTCCTAATGAGAATGAAAATATAAGTCCGATTACAATATTGAACCAGATTTGAAAGCATTGCCTCAGAATGCAACCCAAATGGAAAAATAATTTCTGGTTTTAATTTCTGGGAAACACTCGGCAAATTACCTATGGGATTTTCTGGCAGATTTTCAGTACAAGAACCAATCAAATCCAAGCATATTTAAACGCTCGCAGGACATGTGCACTAAAAGTCAATGGGAAGGAACCTCCTAATTCAATTGTTCTAAGGTGATGCGATCCATTGCTTTCTTCTACGAATTAAAGAAAACCTAACAGACACCAGAGCGAAACCTGTAAACTTCATTCACTAGCATCATTATCTCGCAACAAGTGAAACTAACGATTGAAATCATTGACTCAGCTTAAAAGATAACCACGAAGAAACCTTAATTCAAAAGACCAATGGCTTTCAATGAATACAAATCAGAATACATGCCAATAAACATCAATGCAAGACTCTGTTTAAAAAGTTCCATATACGAAAATTGCAATAGATTATACAATAGAGAACGGCGAAAACTGACGATCTAGTCGAGCAACAAACGCGTGTTAGACACTTGCAGAAGAGTCCCAGGCCATGCTGAATCAGATTTGGACACGATTCAGTGTGAATCTAGATCGTGGCAGTTTAGAAAGAGTTGAATGGAATGACAATGAACATGACGATTTTGAAATATCGAAAATCTAAACAAGGAGGCGATAATGATCTAAACTCCCCCGGAAGCGAAATACAAAAAACGAATTGCGATTAGACATGGCGCGCTACTGAATACCTGAAATGAAAATGAAAAGAATCTGAGGAGAGGCCGAAGAAAACCCCTTCGAGAACCCACTCGTTCGTTCGCCAAGAATTGAAAACCCGCGAAATTTTATTGATTGTACATGATGTAACCCAAAAAGAAATTGCATAAAAGTCGTTTTTTAAAAATGTGAAAATAAATTTGATGTGAATTTCACAATGGCAGGCTGATGGGCCGTAAACGAATTCAAATGAATAAGTTCACTTACAGGCCCAGGCCCAGGCCCAGGCTCAATGAACTTGTTTGTTGGGCTTCATTTCGCGAGAAGTGGAAAGCCCAACGGATATAGGCCCAATCCGAACCGGGTCAAAAAAGTCACAATTTTCATACTAATTAAATAATGGATTGAAGTGGAGAGTTAAAATCGATGATTATTCAATATCACAATATCCGCTTCGGCAATTGTCATTTAGCGCAAAGCACAGAGCACAATGCCCGGAAAACACGGACCCCGGAAAACTGTACCTATCCATAATAACTGCTTTCTTTATTTGTTTATATAATAATATATCCGCTTAAAATATTTATTAAAAAATCAACAAATATATATTATATAAATAAACAATAATATTTCGCACTAAAAACCTTACAAGATTCTAGTCAATCTTCCTCGTACAAGAGGCCCGTTTATTCTTGTTGGCAACTTGCAATTTTAAAATAAAAAATAAAAAATAAAACTCTATCAATTGAAATAAGGAAGACAAGATATATATGATTTATAAATATTATATCACCAAGATTGTATTTAAATAAATTAACTTTTAAATAATAAAATTAGTTTAAAAATCAGAATATAATATGCAGTTCAGAGAGTTAATCTTACCTAAAAAATACGAGTACTCGTTATAATATAAAAATACAAGTTGACATTCTTTTAATAAAGTTATCGAAGGAGATAATATTTCTTTAAGCCATCTCAAATATGTCACTTAAAGAAAAAGTATCTTCAATGATTGTTTAGTGCCGACTTATTTATGATATTTCACTTTATATTAAATATTTGTTCAATAACAATTAAATTAAATAAAAAAATACAAGTTAATCACTATCGTTTTTATAAAAACGCATTAAATCTTAAATTTAGATAAATATTACAAAAATTATTATAAATATTTATTATTATTTTTTTATAGTAAAAGTTAGATGTAAAAATCGCTCAAAATTAATTAGCTTAATATTAGAGAGACAAACGAAACATTATTCATATTGATGTGGAAATCTCTTTCTAATAGACTAATTTTAAAATAGTGAAGTTGCCGGCAATATGTACAATATATAATATATACAAAACAGTGTGATTGTAATTACAAATAAAATTTTCTAAACTTAGAAAATTACCGATGATGATTAAATTATTATACAGTAAAATTAGGCCACATAAATATTTTTTACTATATATATAAAAGTTACATCGATGAGAAGCACAAAAGAGTGATAGATTATTAAATTACAACTAAAAAAAATAGTTTTAAAAACTAAGGGACCGTTGGATAACAATAAATACGTATGTTTGTTTTCTGCCAATTTTTTTATTGTGATTTTCATGTTTATTAAATAAACCTTAATATTTTAAGTCAAATTAAAAAAAAAAATCTTTTTTTTTTTACTTTTTAAAACTAAGTTGTAGTAATCTTCTAATAAATGATACCCTTGCCAAAAAGAAGAAGAAAAAAACTAATGATTTATTATATAATAATAGTATAAAAAAAGCAACAATGTTAATGGATAAGATTACCACGATAATAATTTAGAAAATGGTAAATAAAATTGGGTCAAATCTTTATTACCTAATGTAAACGTGTGACTGAAGGTCGGATAAACATTGCTTTTATTTAATGCCTCATATATGATCCATTAATTCATTTAAATTTAACATTAAAAAAACAACAACACTTCTTATATTTAAAATTGATTTATTTTTCAAGTGATGAAATTCTCTATATTTATTCATCCAATTTGTCACCGTCTCAATTTATTAAACAAAATTATTAATTCGTGTGATTGACTATTAGTACTTATGCTCCACAAAGTCAAAACACGTGTATTTAAGAACTTTACTCCTGTATGAGTGTGCACACACAATCATATCTTATTGGATAGAACTTCATCTCGATCCACGCGGGTACCATTGAATGATTATTTAAATTGAAATTATAATAATATATTAAAAAATATTTCATAGAGAAAAAAGAAAAGAAAAGAAAAGAAAAAAATCGATGCAGTTGATGGCGACTATATAGTTTAAATTCATTTTCATTTTATTTATTATACTTTTCAGATACATTTTAAAAAACAATTATTGTTTTAATTCTATCATTTTTTTTAATCATAATTTAAATCCAAACAATATGCTAAACAAATGGAATGAAATGCGATTAATCATAAGCTTGTATTAAAAAAAATAGTGTATAGAGCATATGTGTTATAATTTAAAACAATATGAATTTTAAACTAAAATTAAATCATGTGATATAATAATAGGATTCTGAAGCATATAATAAAAGTAAAAATGAGTAGGTAAAATCAATTAAATTTGTGTTTATGAAGCATATAAATGAGTAATAAAAAAAGGTAGGATTTTTTGTAGGGCTGGCTGTTTAATTCCAAACCAAAAGAACGTAATTACTTCTGAGTGGGGGAAAATTGATTAATGGGGATTAAATGTGGGATTTATGAAGGCTACAAGTAGATAATAGGTTATTAGTGCCTAAACAACACCCCCTCCCTCCCGTCCGGTAAATATTAATTATATTTACCTACCCATTCTTTTATACACCTACTCAACTACTTTAATTAAAGACCTCCGTAGAACCCATTCTTAATTTTTAGATTAACAATTTAATTAGCAATTAAATATTAATATTAAAGATTTTAATTTTATATATGTGACAATATGCGTACATAACACTTTTGTTGCTTAAAACTTAGATGAAATGTCGTGATATATGTCTACTAATCAAGCTTATTAAAAATTAGAAAAGAAAAAGCTATTTTTTATTTCCATTTTTTGAGTTGAGCTTCTATTTAGTTTATATCTCTCCTAAGCTAGGTAGTCTAAACGAGATATACTGTGACATGTGTGTGTCACAGCGCGGGCAAGTGTCTCAAATGTCTTTATTTAAAAAGGGTCTTTCAAGGACAATATCGGACGACATGAGTGTGTCGGTATTACTCCATAGCCCATGTGTCGGAGGTAAGATTATGCACCTACTATTTAAAACGTACATCGTAAATGGTTTAGTATGGACACAACAAATTTCGACACTCAAGCGAACTCGGATGGATAGATGTTCGAGATGTCCTAATGAGATGATTGACACATGGGTTAGTTCTCTACGGATGTGTTCAAGGAAGCCTAGATGACCGATGTATCCCGAGACACGGAATGACATCACGATGCAATCGTGTTGTTGGGAACCGAGATGAAAATAAAATGGGACGTGATTGTGTTGCACATGATTGAACATGCACGTATGAACGATGTGTGTGACCGACTAAACTTGAATTTCGTACCTTGCCGATGGTCTGATGAAACCACAAAGACGAACGAAAAATGAATATGGGTACCAATTTTGGGGGAAAAAATGGTGGGACTATATATTATTTTATAATAAAAACGAGGAAATAAATGAGTGGGACTGTTTAAAACAGTGGGGGCAGTATTGTAGTATTGACGTTTTCTCTGACATTAATATTCTAACCGAACCACCCAAGTCGCTAACCCATCCACGGTTAAAAACCTACTCCTCTCTTTCCATGGGTTTATCATTTATAAGTCCCCACTCGATCCTTTTCTTCATACACTCAGTCAGCTCAAACATGATCGGCGAACAATCTAGATTCACTCAAACCATTCAAGTCCCCCCCTGGGACCCACACGAAGACCACCATACCATCGGAATTTCCTCGCCGGTCTTCATTCCCGGTGGCCTCGACTCATTTATCGACTCCTTTTCCGCCATTCACCGTTATCTACCCTCGGCGGCGGATTCCACCGCGGCGGAAGAAGCGGTGGATGGTTTTTCCTGCGACCATTTCCGTATGTTCGAGTTCAAAATCCGGAGATGTGCACGTGGGAGATCGCACGATTGGACGGAGTGTCCGTACGCCCATCCCGGCGAGAAGGCTCGCCGACGAGATCCGAGGAAGTATCATTACTCCGGCACGGCCTGTCCCGAGTTTCGAAAAGGAAATTGCAAAAAAGGGGATTCTTGCGATCTCGCTCATGGGATTTTCGAGTGCTGGCTCCATCCAGCTCGGTATAGGACTCAGCCCTGTAAAGACGGATTGGCCTGCCGCCGCCGTGTCTGCTTTTTCGCCCATTTGCCGGAACAGCTCCGGGTTCTGCCACAGCAGAGCCCAAGAACTCCGGTTTCGGCCGATTCAGTTGATGGGTCCACTCGAATTGCACTCGCATTCGATTCCTATTTCGCCAAAGGGTCACTCGTGACCTCACCCACCTCAATTATATCAATGCCGCCGGTCTCTCCGCCGTCGGATTCTCCCCCTATGTCGCCGAATTGCCCCCAACTCGGCGGTGGGTCATTTAATTCAATGACTAAACTGGCTTTGTCTCATCTTAAAATAGGGAAATCAAAGGCAACCCTTCCTTGGGGAATTCAATTAGGACAGAATCTGCGCTCTCCCTCCGGCTCTGGTTTCTACAGCTTACCGTCAACTCCGACGGCCGGAAAGTACGAATTGTGGGGGAAAAATTACGAGGAAGAACCCGCAATGGAGAGAGTTGAATCCGGGAGAGACCTGAGAGCCAAAATGTATGCGAAACTCAGCAAAGACAACTCCGTGAAAGAGGCGGCGGATTCGACGTCGACACCCGATGTCGGATGGGTCTCGGAGCTATTAATGTAAAATTCCTAAACTTACTCATCGGTGGCCTGTCGGATTATGTCTGTGAATACACATGTTGGTGGTGGATTTCCGCAATTTTCACAGTTTTTCATGTTTTTTTTGGTTAAATTAGTCGTTTTTGTTGTACATCTGAAAATACAGAATTTTTATGGCTGCCGGAGTAAATGTACGTAAGAAGTTTGATTTAATTTCGAATTGTAATAATATTTTGGGATTTTCAGTAAAAATGTAAATCTTGTTGTCAGCGGCATCTCACCACTAATTACAGATAAGGTGTGTGACATGGAAATTATGGCCGTCCTTATCTTAAAAAGATATTTGTTTTTTAGTGTAATGTTTTGGCGGAAGCTGGAGCTCCTTTTTAGCTGCTTAAATTGTATAATCCGCAATCTCTAAAGATTTGAAGACGACAAGATTTGGTCAACACCATCGGCCCTACCATCACTTCAGCTCCTCTGGGCCCTCCATAATATAATATCTACTTCCCCTATTGCTTCCACATAAAGATAATGTTTAATTATTATAAATTTAAAAAGACTAATCACATAATGTTATTCTATTTTTTTATTTTTTTAAAAGGGAAAAGAGTTAAATATTACGAATTTTAAGCGGGAAATATGAATAAATGCAAATAATAAATGTTTTTTTTTTTAGTGGGCATCAAATATTCCTTGTAGGTCATGAAAGTGGAATTGTTGTCTAACGGGAACAGGATGAAACCCGATCCGGTTATGAAAATCTGGATCCTATAATTTATGGAATGGCAGTGGATTTAAAAGGATATACGTAATCCCGTAACCAAACAATCCCGTCCATTACACGTCTTTATTGACCAAATAAGACAATATTTATATGTGGTCCTCTCTCTTAGCCCAATGTTATTTTCACACAACAACCAAACATCTCTGTCTCATTTCCGCATCTGTTTTATTTGCTACCTCAACCCCTACATTTCAATATATATAAATTTTGTATTTTATCTTAAAAATACTCTTAAGAGTTTTAATAATATTTTAAAATTAATTTTTTTTTATCTTTAGTAATATATTTAAAAAATACCTGCAAATTTTTATAAATGGCGTCAACAATTTTATCCTTAAAAAAAGACAAATAAAAAAAATCTTACTGTCAATATAGAAACGAAAACCACATATTGACATCTCATAGATTATTTTTACCTTTTTTAATGTTATATTTGAAAGTTTATGAGTATTTTTTTTTTAAAGTTAAAAGAGTATTAATGAATTTAAGAATATTATTAAAAATTAGAAAATTGATTATAAATATTTTTTAGACCAACTATAAAACTCAAATTTACTTTTAGGTATATTATTGAAATCACCTTCATGAAATATAAAAATCTAAATCTTTTTAAAAAAACGTACTTATTTAGTATAAGTGATTGAAACATAGGTGTTATTGTAATTTCAAAAGCTTTGAAAATAAGCAGGAAATTAGGATATAAACCTTTTCCATTTAAGTGACAAATACTTTTGAAGCGTAAAAATCTTGATAAAAAATATTTGGGGGTATTAATGTAAAGAGTGACGTAGGTATAATAAATAATTTTCTAAATTATTAATTTATTTATGGAAAGAAAAGTTCCTTTTATTGGCAGCCGCGTGACGAATAAATAATTGCATAAGTCCCGATATTTGTCAAATTATTACAAAAGCTTTCTAATTTATTACATTTGCGTGTGTTATTATTTTCAAACTTTATTTTTCCATTTTAAATCATATTTTTTTGTTCCATTCCTTTAGAATTCTCAATAATTCAAATTCATATAAAATTCCTTTCGATTATGGAGAAAAAGTTTTCGTTGATTTGGACTTTTTTGAAAATTGAGGCATACGCATTGCACGGCTAAGATAGGTTTGATCATATTATAAATATGGAAAAAGTTTAAAATGATGAAGGAAAATTGTAGAGGACTAAAATGTTTTTCTTATTTAATTTTTCTTATTTTTTAAATTACGATGTTCGTGTTTGTTTGGTTCTTTCTCTTTCACCTGATTTTAGACTATTTGAGGACTTACGCGAACCTACCTAAGAGCATGATTCTCTAAAAAGTCGCTGATGGTTTTTTCTCCTTCACCTGATTTTAGACCCTTCGGGACCGACACCAACCTAGCCAAGGTTTTAGGTGACAAATAGAGATTTTTACATTGCTTTTAATTTTTTTAATTTAAAATATAGATAAATATTTCTATTTATGTATAAATCCAAACATGGTATGGTAAGGCCTTTCAATTTAAGAGTTCAAACGTGTTTGGGCCTTTTCAAAGCCCGATGATACATCGGGCCTAGTTAGGAAGCGTATTGGGCCGAACAATCAGGCCCATGAATTCGAGTTTGGGAAGAAAGCAACGACGTCGTTTTCATCTGTCCCATTGCCATGTATATTGTCACAATTTGGATTTCTTTTTTACCTTTTATAAATTATAATCCCCATTTTCTCTGTTTATCTTAATAAATATTATTTTTAAATGAAGAATTTCGGGAGATGGAAATAGAGACGAGAATATGATTCCGTACACTTTCTTGACCCACGAATGTCTTTATGTTCAACAGTTCAATAAATATAACGTATTTTTTTTCTATTGTTTTAATTATTTGTATTGAATATGAAAATATATATTTTTTACGCTACTTTAGTATAAATATTATTTCTATTAATTAATTGACATGTGAGTATTTTTTAAATAATTGGTAATAAGTTATTTCTGTTAGTTGGTTACATTATTTTATAATATGAAGCATATTGGATAATTTTAGGTAGAGCTAACTAAAATCCCTTAAATTTGTCTAAAAACAACCAACAAAAAATAAATAAAACTTAAATAAAAAACAGAAAATAAAAGAATTAAATCGAGATTTATAATAATAAAAAAAAACTTTAAATCTCAAGAAAAATCATCGGAAGGGAATATAACAGAAAAGTAGAGTGGAGTTGGCGCATACAAAAAATTCCATTAAAAGCGACAGAGAGCCGTAGGCGTAATCGAGAGGCGGCATTCCTCCCAATCTGTGTGGGCGCAAATTCTGGCAAACACGTTCTTCAAATTTCTCAGATCACTGTTCGTTCTTCAATCTCTCGACTCTCACAACGTCCACTTCCAACTCCGCGCGACTCTTCTTCTTGTTCTTCGATTGACCGCCAAATTCTGCCACTGCGTTTTCATCACTTTGATCAACCCTTTCGAGTGGGGTCTTCTTTAAAACCCACCATGGACTTTTCGAATAGCCGGTGTTGACACGTTCTTGAACTTTGTTAAAATCTTTTTCAGCGATTTTCCGATTTCCTCGCCAAATTAGGATTCTAAACCGATCAGCGGCGTTGATTTGAAGGGGAGCGGTGTTTATCTGAGAACGGTGATTTTGATTGTGATCGAGATGCAATCGAAAGTTCTGCTACTGGAGGAAGGGAAAGACCCTGGACATATGAGCCGGATAAACCAACCTAAGCCGTTGCCGTTGAGGTTACTTCAGCTATTCATGTCGTTTTTGGTTCTTTGTGTTGCGTTTTCGGTTCTTAGTTTGTATACGATCCGTCATTTTGGGATTGAAAGTGCAGTGACGACGGTTAAGTCCAATTTTCTTCCCTGTTTGAGGGAATCGAATATTAGTTTAGGTCAGTGGATTAAGGCTCCGGTGGATTTGATGCACTCGATGACCGACGAGGAGTTGTTTTGGAGAGCATCGTTTTCACCTCGGATTAAGAACTACCCTTTTGAAAGAGTTCCGAAAATTGCTTTTATGTTCTTGACTAAAGGTCCATTGCCACTTGCCTCACTTTGGGACAGATTTCTGAGCGGACATCAACGCCTCTTTTCAATTTACATTCACTCGTTGCCATCGTTCAAACCCAATATTTCTCGTGCTTCTGCGTTTCATGGAAGACAAATTCCTAGCCAGGTACGTTTTGGTTTCATCCTGTTGTTAGCTAGTGCCACCCATGAACTGTTTGGACTGAACTTTGATTCTGATTTTGATTGCATTTATAATGGTTTTGCTGAAACAATCATTGATTTATGAGCTGTTTTGAGAATCATTTTGTGGTGCCCCCTTGTTCTTTGAACTGTTCATGATTTTAGCTCCATTCCCTTGTTCTTAACATGTTAAGTGGCTTGAATGATGCTTGAATGAGCTTGTGATTGGCATTAGAACAGTACAGTATATGTTTGTTGGCTTGAAGAGATGAAACTGGTATTAACCAGGTTTCACAATGACCAGGAAAAGTTGTTGATGAATGTGATCAACACCTTGGAAATTTCTGTGTCGAAACGAAATCGTATGGCTAAGAATGTTTCAATCCTTGAATGGCTGTATAAGAAATTGCAGCTTTGTAATCTGTGTTCATCCTCTGCTCTAGTTAACCCACCAAGTTTTTGATGATATACATTTAGGAATATCTGTTGATTCTTTGTGGCAGGTTGCAGAATGGGGAAGAATGAGTATATGTGATGCAGAGAAACGACTCCTAGCCAATGCGTTGCTCGATGTCAACAACGAATGGTTCATTCTCCTCTCGGAATCATGCATTCCTCTCTACAACTTCAGTGTGACATACAACTACTTGAAGAAATCCAAATATAGCTTTGTGGGTTCGTTTGACGACCTCGGTCCTTACGGGAGAGGACGATACAGGGATGACATGGCACCAGAGGTGAACATCACAGAATGGCGTAAAGGCTCACAGTGGTTCGAAGTGAACCGCAAGCTTGCAATCAACATAGTGCAAGACATCAAATTTTATGAGAAGTTTGAAGAGTTCTGTCGACCGCCATGCTACGTCGACGAGCATTATTTCCCGACAATGCTCACAATAGAAGCTAGTCACATTATAGCCAACAGAAGCATCACATGGGTGGATTGGTCAAGAGGAGGCGCTCACCCCGCCACGTTTGGACGACAGGACATAACCGAAGAGTTGCTAAGAGATGTCATAGACAGTCGGAACTGCAGTTACAACGACAAAGCCTCCTCCATCTGCTCTCTGTTTGCAAGAAAATTTGCACCGAGTTCGTTGCAGCCGTTGCTACATTTAGCATCCGAAGTGTTGGGATATTGAAGACTAACAGGTTACATTAGCAGAATAGAGGAGCAGGGAATGAGCTAAGTCGAGTTTTGATCAATGCAGAACACAAACTCTTTTGGAGTTGAAACACAAAAGAAAAGAATACAAAAGAAAGTAGATGTAAGGCAAAATGTAATATCTTTGTTGCAGACAGGATTTGGAATGAATGAATAAAAGAAGCTGTGCAGTACAGAAAGAAGATGCTTCCAGGGATGGAAGAAATGATACTCTTTGTTTCAATTCAAAAGGAAGCGATGGGGAAATTGATTTTTTTTTTCTTTATTTTATTTTAAAGACTAATGTTCAGTTTCAACTGTTCGTGACTTTTGAGGCTGTCATGGACCATCAAGGAGCCTCCGTAATCTTCAAACCATTCGGTCCTAAAATATCATAATCATGGCTCAGGTAAACATGTCTAGCCAGGTCCCTATGATTGATTAGGGGACGCTTGGGTCGTAATAGTCAGGTAATGTTTCGATCTCATCTTTAACCGACATAGGATCTCACAATCAACCTCCTCGGAGTTTAGTGTCTTCGTTGGTATACCGCCAGATGATTAGCTCTGGTATCATTTGTAACCAACCCGCTTTAGTCCGTAATGTATTGCCGATTAGCTCTGGTATCATTTGTAACCAACCCGCTTTAGTCCGAAATGTATTGCCGCCTATACAGGAATAAAATTTAAATATAAAAATATATTAGATTAAAAAATAATTATATGGGCATACTCAGATTTAGAATTTACAGGTTTTAGTAATTAATATATTAAGTAAAATTTTGAAACTAAGGAATGTTCTGGAACTGAGCCAATCAAAAATCTCAACACGACAGCCGTCCACATTCACACGATCCGTTCCCTTTCGTTCGTCAAAACAGCCTGTAATTTCGCGCACTGCCACGCGTCTCTTTTTCATTGGTTACTACATGTAAATTATTGTTTGGTGAAGTGGGCCCCAACAGAACGGAAAATCCCCTTTGCATCTACGCGTACGTTTTATTTGGTTCAACATTTTCGCCGTAGTTGGTAATTTCACCCCGTCCACTTTTCCACGCGTATTCTCAAGCGCGTGTTTTGACGCAGATGCCCTCCATCGTCCGATCAATTCATACACGACGATCGTTGTCCACTTCTCTTGGCCATATCATGTCTAAACGACGTCGTTAAGTAGCTAAACCGAAATTGTGGAATTTGGACGGTGGGTGATCAACCAATATGAGGAAAATGAGCTGTCATTCAACCAATGGCCAGCTTGTAACACGGGCATCTGCCCGTCCTGCCCGATGCTCTCTCCTCCACTCGTTTTTAGCTGTCCTCTTTCTCTATATAAACAACCCCACCGCTCTTTTCCGTTGTCGAAGTTCCATTTCATCATTCAAGCCTCTCAATTTTCTTCGGCCTTCTTTTCTCTCAACCCTAGAAATTTTCAGAGAGCAATGGCCGTCGTCTCTAAGACTTCATTCATGGCTCTTGTAGCCGTCTTGTTCACCGTCTTCTCCGTTGCAGTTGCACAATCTGCAGAGTCCCCTGCTCCTGCACCGGCTTCTCCGGCTACCTCTGTCGTCCCGTCGTTGAGCTTCGCTTGCGTTGGTGCTTTCGTCGCTCTCGTCTTTGGATCTGCACTCAAGGCTTGAAGCTCACATTGATATTTCGTACGCTTTTTGTGATTTTATCCATGGATTCGATACTGATGCTCGATTATTGAGGGTTTGATTGACTATTATATTGAGTGTATAGGACATGCTCTTCGGTGTTGAGATTAAATTTAATTAGAATACTGCTGGTTTGTATTCATGTATTCATTGTGTGTTATCTCATCATTGTTATTTTTTATATCGACATTATTTGACTAAATAAATTATTTCAATTTTCTACTCCCTTTCGTGATATTGAAAGTCTCCATTTTATCTTCACTGCTCTTAGTATTGTTTCTATCATTTTTTGTTCAATCGTTATTGCTTCATATTTATTCTGCTGTTTATATGTAAATCGGAGAGCGTAATGAAGCCTAGAGGTTCCGTTTCCTGTTGCCAAACCATTCTGTCCAAACGAGACTGTCGTAACATATTCTGGCTGCTTAGAACTACAGATTTTAGAATGGAAATTCCGGCAAAACAATTAGGGGCGGGCCAGGTGTTATGAAAAAATCCGTCATCGTCTAGAATAGAATTGAATCTTAAGGCAAGTATGCTGGGTTCTATGAATCTAGAATCTATGGTAGACTCTCGTTATCAATGGGACAGCTAGAAGGTGCTATCTAAAAATAATCTTAGTAGAGGGGATCATATAGATCGAAAACTGTTACGAGCAATGTGATTAATAGTTGCACATTCTTGGAAATATGAGTTCAATTTCAAGAAAGAGCCGAAGGAGAGGGGTTCGTGGCGCTGTTTTGATGGTCCAGAGGGACGGCCTGGCCATGTGCTTCGGGATACGCGTGGGATCGATAGAGAGAAGTATCCATTAACACGTGGCCACGTTGCATGAGATATTTTGAACGAATCACGCGGTTTGTCTGTGGGTTTCCTTCCGTTGGCTGCTTGTGCAACCGACGCCAAATATGCCTCTGCGACTTTCGAAGGGTCCATTATCACTTCATTTATATATTATATTTTTAATTTTCTGAAAATATATGTCACACTTTACTTTTGTTTTACTTTAGATTATGTAAGAACCACGGGAATGGTAGTTACTATCTGTATACCATACATCCCACCTAAAATTAGCCACATAAGATAAGCACTAGCCTTGTCTGATGGTCGTTTTAATTCAACAAGTCATATGATTTGATGAAAAATAGGCCATCAAATTCAATGCCCAAGTTGAGCTTAAATATTTAGGTTTAAAGTTTAAAGAGTACAAAACTAAATATGATGAACTCGTTTTATTGGGTTGGTGGTTCAATTGGTATAATTTGCACCAGATCAAACCAATATAACTATTATCTTCAACCAAACTGAAACTCTCTTCGAAACTGAGAATCCAACCATCTGGCTGTGTAAAAAGCTATCTTCGAAACAATTTCACCCGAACAAGAGAACATCATACGAACCTCTTCTCTTCTCTATCTTAAAGCTTTACGGTTTAAAACCCCTTTGTCAGATCATTCAATTGGCATATCCCACTCACCCCCATAAGAAAACTGTGAAACGAAGCCATTTTCAAGAAGGATGAATGAATGAATAAAATCAGAGAGGAAAGGAACAAAAAAGAATTGCCTACTTTCTCTGCTCTGCCCCTTCAATCTGGCTAACCATTTTTAAAAAGGGAATTCATAGAGTTTGTACATTTATGGCATCCCCAAAGGATACTCATTCATTTCACTCTGAATCCGACTCCATGTTACCCATTGCCTTCAATCCTCTCGGTCTCTGCCATCAACGATCAAATCATTAATCATAAATCTCTATTAACTAACACGATCAAATCGAATCAACCATAACACATCATTAGTTAGAGAGTCACCTTCTTAGAAATCTTCTTCTCCCGAACTTCATACCGCTCGAGAGTCAGATCAGATAGCCAAGACCCCGGACTCACCAGCTGCAACCATAACCAACGTCCAACCCCATGGTTAATACTACAACACATAGTACCTATATTTCAATGGAATAAAGCAAACGAACAACACCCCATCTAAAATAAAATAATGCCACCCACATTTAAACACAATATACTACGCATCATCAAGTGAAATAATAATGGTTTGGAGGTGGGGTTCATCAGTCAACTGCTTCGGGGCCCAATCTAAAAAAGCACCTTCTTTACAAAAGTTAGGGGCCCATTCATTTGCAGTCTGATACCCACCCAATCATCACCGTACACATGTTGGGAATCAATTGGCATCCGATGCACCTCCATTTCCATAGGGACCATCCTCTTTATTATTCTATTAATTAGAATTAGTACAATTTATTTAACTAATCCCCCCCTCCCCCAAGTAATTACTCTCTACTAACCCCTTTTGTTCTCCCAATTTACTAATATTTATACTTGCCCGAAGTCATCAAACAAACCTTACTTTATCCCCCAAACAAAGACGTCTCAGCTTGCTTCCTTAGTCGGTTTTAGATTTATCTTCAATTTTTTGATTCACTTAATTAAAGAAGAACCCCAGATAAATATTAACTATTTTCTTTATTTAGTAAAACAATGAGACATACTTTTTACCAAAATTGTTCCCTTTTTTGTTTTGGTTCTACCCAGACATATGTCGAGAATGCCGAGAAGACAAGGAGAGCGATAAAAACAACAGCACAGCAGCCAACCTGAAAATTACCGTACACCCTGTCCTATCCCATACAAGAATGTGACCCAAACGCAGCCCGTGAAAGCTTCAGTGTTGTTTTGTAGCATCCCAGGAAGGACATCTATGAATAAATTCCTAGTCTTTAACTTTTTTCTTTCTTAATTTTAAGTGAGATCACTTCCTATGCCACACAAAAAGCAAACTAAAAGAACCAAAAGATAATGAATTGATAGTTAAAAGAGGATGAGAAAGGGAGGCTTACGTTGACGGTGCGTTGGATAACCTTGGCTCGTTTCTTGGGTCTCTGGGGCAACTTGGAGCCCTTGATGGCCAAGAAATCCTCCTCTTTCTCTTTGTTCGTCAAAGCAATAGCGAATTTTGGCGGCCACACTTGGGGCACGGCTGCCTCCCCACTGCCACCGGATGAAGACCCCCCCTTTTTACTATCGTGCGCCGTGTCCGATGTGGCAGCTGATTTGTTGTTATTGTCATTGTGGTGATGGCTGTTGTTGTTGTTGTTGTTGGAGTGATGATGATGGTGGTGGTGGTGGTTGTTGCTTCCTCTTCTATCGTGCGCCACCCTGTCCGGTGAGGCAATTCCCCTAACACCGCCGTTGCCGTTTCCTCTCATCGCCCCCGCCGTCTCTGAGTTCCTAATTAATAAAAACAGAGCACAAAAGGAAAAAAGAAAAAGGCGTTTTAAGTAAAGAGTATTATCGTAAATGATAAACCGGAAGGAAAGCAGTGAAGATTTTGAAAAAGAAAAAAGTGAAAACAGAAACTCGTGGGAGGGATGATTTAGAAGGGAAGTAAAATTCCAAAATTGACCTTGGGGAATGGATCTTTAAAATCGGTGAGAACAGGTAAAGCGAATGTGGGGAGGGGGGTTTTTGGGTTTGGATTTTCTTGATTTCTTTCTTTGTTTCTCTCAGGATACTCTCTTAAATTTCTTTTCTTTAATGAAAAGTAGGAAGATGGGGATGGGAGGATGTGGCTTCTACGTTGCCGTCCGATTAACAAGTTCTTTCAGGATGGTTAAGATTACGTGTGACGACGACGTTAGGGCGTGTGTGTGGGGACCACCACCCTTTCCTAATCCCAAATTAATGATCCCAC
Organism: Cucurbita ficifolia; assembly: GCA_033971965.1. Taxonomy (NCBI): domain Eukaryota; kingdom Viridiplantae; phylum Streptophyta; class Magnoliopsida; order Cucurbitales; family Cucurbitaceae; genus Cucurbita; species Cucurbita ficifolia. The sequence goes on from CM066970.1 coordinate 1,353,290, forward strand.
GGCTCCCATTGGTCGCCTACAAAAAGCTTATGCCAACACAGAGTTGCCCACCAAAAAAATGCCCCATTGGCTCATCATTCACAAACCATCTTCCCTACCTCTTCAATTTCCGCATCACTTTAATGCACCTTCCCTCCTCACACTTTTTTCTTTACTTCAAATTGCAAATTCTAATATTTTAATAATAATTTCGTCCTTAATTTATCTACCAGAATACCAACCATGTTCTTAAATAATAATAATAATAATAAAAGAACTAAAAAGAACTCCACTCATAATTCAAGTAATCAGACATCATCCACTACAATAGATTAGCATACATTTGAATTGTTTAAACAAATGGGGGAAGTTAGTACCTGAGAATTCGCTGGTGAGGAGGAGGGGGGAGCTGAGGCGATGAGGCTCGTTGCCGGAGATTCAAATACCCATTGCTGATATTACTATGATTGGCAGGAGAATGGGTGATGCTGGTCCGGTTCGGGGAGTCTTTGTCGGCTCTCACGACTCGACGGTCGACCCGGGCGGTGGTCCGGTGAGCCGGAGCGGCGGGGTCGGCTTTGTCTCTGCCGCCTTGGACCTTCATGCATCTAAGCCGCTTCCGGTTTCCCCACTGCAAAACAAAGTACGATGGTGCAGTCTGTCTTGTGGCATCGCAACTGGACCTCAGTAGCAACGACGCTTCGGCTCCTCCTCCGCCGCTTCTCCCCGATGTGTCCACTTTGTTATTGGCGGTGCCGTAGCTATTATTGTTTCTCAGTGGATCCCTTTCCATCAGGCTCTTAAATAACTGTAATGGAGCTAAGCTAACCCAAGTTAGTTTCGATGATAAACCATGGTTAATCTCCAAAAGTAGGCGAAGGGGGGAAATGGATGGAGAGATTGTGTTGGATTTTGCATCCAACACCCACATGGGCTAAATAATAAAAAGAAAAAGAAACTCAACAACAAAACAGGTAAACAAGATGAGCGTCCGGCAATTTCCAAGTTCAGATAACTCATAATTGAGAGGGCTTGGGAAAAAGAAAAGGAAAAAAAAACAGAAATTCTGCTGGGAACTTAATTATGCAAGATCAAAATGAGGAGGTTTCTTTTCCTTTTGGGCGGGGAAGAAATTAGATCTAAGCCAGAAATCCAAAAATGGTGAATGCATTGACAAAATCAAAAGAGAAGGAAAAAAAGACTGGGAAAATTCGGCTGATACACACGAAGAACTAGTTTCCCCTTTTATGTTTTCAAACGAAGAACATGGTTCAAACTGGTATCTCCAAATAGCGAGAAATCCAATGAAGGAAACAGGCATAGAACGAAAGGGGGGAAAATCCCATCCGTGAACAGTTCTGGAAATGGAAATTCGAGAAGCCACCAGAGAAAGATATTCTGTTACCACATGAATAAAAAAAATTCTCTGATTCTTCGAAATGAGGAAGAGAAGAATAATGGAAGAAGTATACTTCTTGAAGAAGAGCAAGAGACAGTTGAAAATGGAGGAAAAGGAGGTCAATAAAATTGATGCATTACCTGAAAACTTCAACTGAAGCAAACAAAAACCAGAGCGCAAAATCAAAAGGGAAGCAAACGAGGCCGATTGGTGCCGTGAGAAGAAGAATAACGAAGAATCAAATAGAAGTTGAATTTAAAAAGAACCTCTCCGCTCCCAACCACCACCATCGAATGGGGGAAAAGCAAAAGAAGCCACAATACAAAACAACTGCACACCAAACTCCCGGACTAAATCTCAAAATCCGAGTTAAATACACACGATCTACGATTCAGGAAAATTTTCTTTACCTGTGATTCAAAGAAATTCCAAACGCAGCAAAAAACTAGACGATGCTTGCTTCTTTTACTCTTGAGACTGCGCGAAAATGCGAATCAGAAACCAAATTGCAACGACGGAGTTCCATCTCTCAGAGTTGTCTTCTTCGACTGTCGAAGAAAAAGCGTGCTCCCATCGGCAATATCCAGTCTCCAATCTTTGCAACAGTTCGGATTTTCTTCAAACAAACGCTTAAATCCGTATAAAATGCATCTGCAAGGAAACACAGATTAAAGAAAATCAATAAACGAAGTCATTTCACAACGCAAAACAAAAATAACAGAAAACGCAGTGAAATAATTTCTCACAAATTCGGAAGCCTCTGTAAACTACAAGACCGCCTTCAGGTGATTACAAATGAAACGAACCCGATTGGCCAAATAAGGAAGCGAAATTCGCTCCGAAATCAAATCCACTTCGAATTTCTACAACTAAAAAACTCCCGAACGTATTCGTGAAAAAAAAAGAAGAAAAAAATAACAACAACAATCACGCCTCTTGACTTTCCCTTTAGACAGATCAATTCCAGAAGACGGAGAAAAATTGAAGCAATGAACGATATTGTTCCACCTGCGAGCTTGTCTACAAATGAAAGATCCTCAGCATTTCAGACTCGAATTGAGAACACTAAACTTCGTCCCGATTGGGGACCAATAACGAGAGAAAAAATGAAAAAAGGAAGAGATTTGAAGGAGCGCCACAAGAACTACAGAGAGCTTCTGCTTCTTCTTCGTCCCTCCTTTTCAACAAATACAAAACTCACCCTTCTGCCCCTCCTAGAAGAAACGGAATTTTATACCCTCCATTACAGATTGAATCCCACACTGCTTTCTCCACCGTTCATCACACATCAAACGGCTCTCCTTCCATGTCCCCATCGTTCCCTCTCTATGTCCGCGTTACGGCGTCGCCTCGTGTGTGCTAACTCCCTTTTTCGACGTCAAACGGAATCTTAAACGCCGTCAAGTTTTCGTGTTAATTTCGGGGAAAATAAATGGGTCTGTGCGACGGCCCATTTGGAGCAGAAGGCATTTGCAGGGCCATTGGGTCCGCTCTCGGGAACTAACCCTAGTTAATTATCTAACCATGGTGAATGGTATCTAATACGACCCCGCCTATCATGCTACAGACGTGCTGCAGGAAATCTGTACCCACTTGACTTATTTAATTACTTCCACGGTCCGATTATTTTCAGAATTTGTATTATTTGATTTTTAAATGTAAATCCAATTTCTTTACTTTTTTATAATTAATGTTGGTTAAACATTTTTTTTTTGTCTCGAGCTTATGTTTCGTTTAACTAACTAAATTATAATATAAGAAGATTTTATCTATATATTTTAAAATATATAATTATTTAGTATTAGTGTACAACGATCAAGTATTAAAATTTTATCTATTCCTATGATTTGAGAAAAAAATTAATTTAAAAAAAATGTGAATTTTCTTAGCCGGTTTTATATTTTGTTTGCACCATTCTACAGAGCTCACGTGTTATTCAACTCCAAATTTGTTGTTATTCTCCATCATCGACCTCTGCAACAAATTTTCATATCTAAAACTATAATAAAATTATATTCTCCTATTTCACCATCGTTTTGTAGAAAAGCCTGCAGCTTGAAGCACTCTCCCGGACATGGATGGCCTCTCCAACGACGGAGAACGGCGGTTCTAACCTGTACCAACGCCCGGGTTCCACCTCCATAGTTGTTGGTTTAGTAGGTTGAAGAAGGATAGCCCTTCCAAGCCTCCGCCACACCTCACTTATTCCATCTCCGCCGCCAACATGGTGGATGTTGAACAATCCAAGTCCACCGCTAGTAGATATAAGGAATATTTCGTTCTCCTCTCCCTCTTCATTTTCATCTCCAAACCAATGACTATAAAGAATGTAACCATTCACACACCCTTATTACAAGAAAGGATTTTCTCGTCTCCCTCTCCAATCAATGACCTAAGGAATACTTTGTTTTCCTCTCCCACACGTTACCCTCGTCAAACCAACAACATATAAAGAATGTAACCATTCACACACCCTTATCTCTCTCCCATTCACAAAGTAATATGAGATCTCACAATTGCGCGCTACTATTTGGTTGTTACTCAGCATGTCCCGAATCGCGCTACTACCTGGTTGTTATGTCCCGAATCACTACTTGGTTGTTACTTAGCATGTCCCAAATCAAAATAATTGAACACCCACCTGGCAATAGCCAAAAATGCTAATAACCAAATTTGTAATTTAACTTGTAATATAAAATTAGTATAAAAAAATTAAAAAAATGAAATATAGCTAACAACCAAATTCATAATTTAACATATTGGACACTTATTTCTTGGGGAGGAGTGGTGTTTGGGACAGCAAAGAAGAAATGAACGACGCAATCAATTGGTCGCTGTTTGCATAATTAAATAATTGCCAATTAATCGACATTTAATTGATTAACACATCCCCCCCCCCCCCCCCACAATTAAATTTAACGAATCTTCAAGCATGCACAAAAAGGGACCCACCAGGCACCAACTTGGATGAATCAGAGCCGTTGATCAAGGGGGAGAGTTCCCTGAAACAGAATCTTTGAAATTGGAGATGACGTGGATCCACCACTAACAAAAGATGGTAATTCCACCGAAGCATGGGTATGAGGTTTCGGGTCCCACCTTCCAATTACAATTGATCTCATCCATCCCACGTCAGCATGCATTTTTTTTCCGGTTGAATTTAATCTCACACGGTAAAATTGGTTCAAGGGGGTTAAATATCAATAATTAGTTTTTTAATTTAGGCTTTCAATCTCATCCAACAACATCCAGGCTTCCACAATTGTTTTCAGCTCCTAGCTGTTTTCACTGGCTGGTAAGAGAGAAGCTTCGTTCGCAGGGATGGATTCTTTTTTTACATCCCCATGTCCCTCCTCGGTGGCAACATACAATTAATATCAATAAGGTTTCTCGCAGATTAAAGGCAATCCAACAAAAACGCAGATAACCATTTCATTAAGCTTAATAATCAAAGAATGATTCTGACATAAAGTAGTTTTAAAACTTGGAAACGAATCCAAAATTTCACTGCTTAAAATTAGAAGGATACAACACATAATAAATGTTTCCCCCAATCGTGTTCAGCAGCTCATTATAGGCACCGTGCAAAAGGTTGCTTGTTGTAAGATTAAAGAACAAACACCCGTGTCTGACTTGAGTGCCAATTCAAAACCAAAAAAATACCTAAAAAATCAAAGAACATAAAATTTCAAAAGAACTTGCAGATGATGGGGTTAGAATCCAAGAAATGTCGACCGGGCATTGTGTCTTGAAACAAGTGAGTTTCAAGGATCTTCTTCCGGTAACCAAATGTCGGCTCCATGCGGCAGTCGGATCGCCACCAAAACGGCGCCTGCTGCTGACTCGATTATAGAGCCAATTCCCAATAACCCACTCAATCGAAATGTTAGAAGAAAGAATAAACAGTATACGATTCAAGATCTCAAAAGAATCTATTAACGAACAAAAACGATGCAGATTGAGCTTAAAGAGAGTGAAAATAAGTAAAAAAAAATGGAGGGAGAGTTCAAGAAGAAGCAGGAGAAATCGAAGCGGGGAAGAAGATGATTCAAAAGCAACGAATTCAGTAGATATTTATAGGGGAGATTCGTAAACAACCCTACATTCTGATTATGAATTTACCGAAAAGACCGGAGATATTGGGCTGGTCTGGGCTGGGCTGGTTTGGGATGGGCTTTTATATTCTCGGCCCAGAGAGATACGACACGTCGTTTCTATGTAGAGCCAATAGCGCGCCACGTGAACAGACGACGTTGGTAATTAGGAATAATACCGATTCGCGGATTTTTATTTTTCATTTTCGTTGATTTCAGGTTGTTCATTTCGGTCTGTATCGGAAGTTCTGAATCTTGATCCGTGGCAATGGCCGCTGTGAGCCGAGCTTCCACTCGCATCCCTCATCTGCTTGCTGCACGGGGAGCTTTTTCTCTTCATACCACTGCCCCAGCTTTGTCTTCTTCGTCGACCGCCTCTCCGACGCCTTATGCGAGGCCGCCGCCTCCTTCGACCTCGTCCCCGACAGGGCTTCCCAAAGCGGCTGAGTATGTGATCTCGAAGGTTGACGACCTCTTGAACTGGGCTCGCCGCGGCTCTATCTGGCCCATGACATTCGGCCTTGCTTGTTGCGCCGTTGAAATGATGCACACTGGTGCTGCCCGCTATGACCTTGATCGCTTCGGTGTCATCTTCCGTCCCAGCCCTAGGCAATCTGACTGTATGATTGTTGCTGGTACCCTCACCAACAAGATGGCCCCTGCTCTTCGCAAGTTAGTTCTCCCCCTATCTCCCTCACATTAGAAATTTGTTTGCTCGAAGATTTACGTTTAATGCAGAATTCTTGGACCTAACTGGATAATTGATTGAATTAGTAGATTGACGGCACATTTCATATTGAGATCGATGTTTGGAATTGTGCGATTTTTCAGTTTCAGGAGTTGTTCCTTATATCGATTGTTCCCCACCTGTATGTTGTAGCGCGCAATTATTTTGCCCATCTAAACTCGTTAAGATATTATTCCCGTCTGTAATGTTCGTAGTGTATTTATTTTTTCCTGAAAATTGTCTGTTAACTTAAAGGTCAGAGGTTTTAGGGGTTTACTTCAGAACTTTAAGTGGCTTATACTAGTAAATTATCTGCTGTGTTTTCTTATTTCTTGGGTCAAATTGATTTTGATTAGATGTTGTGATTGTCATGAATACGATGCTTCAGCCTCTATGTCAACCTTGTGAAAAAAGGGTTGATTGTTTTTTATACTTTGGATTGACCGAGTTGTGTGGAATACAAATTGGGAAATTGTCTCGATAAATCAATTTTCCTACCTACATTCATGTTATATGTTTTCATGAATTTTCTCCATCACATATGACTCCCATGGTTTACAAGGAAATTTTATGAAGTAATCTTCAAACTAGTTCATGGGCACAATTTTTTCGCTTCATCATCATGGCAAATGTTGTTTGAGTTGAGGAATCATAAGATTTCTCAGACGATAAGTCATCTATTTATGTCTGTTCTTCATAAGTTCGAGTGGCATGAGTTTTTTTTTTTCTTTTAATTTTTAAATTTTTTTAAAGATGTCTCTTCCCCTTATTTTGTTAATCTGTGAATTTGAAATAAGCATCATGTACAGACTTCCCAATACTGAAATATGTCAAGAAAGTATGTACGTACGCAAGCTGACATGAATTGCTGAAGTCATAATATCAATAGCTAACTTCTTAATAAAGTCAAATGGAAAAAGATTCTTAGCTATTCTCTTCTAATTTTAGTTCTGGTTTTTGTTCATGCTGTTTATAAGCCACAAAATAATAACATTTTCCACAGTACAGCGTTAGTTTTTTAAATTGTGTTTTATCTATTGAAGGAATGAGTGCGAGTTTTGGTGGCCATCTACTTGGGATTTAATACCCTATGGATTTCTTGGGCTTTTAAATGTAGTAGGGTCAAGTGTTTCTCACTGTAGTTACATTTTCCCCAAGGCCTGGACACTTATTGGGGGAAAAAAAATTACGAAGTAGCTTGCATAAGGCTGTCATGCATGGATTTCTATTTTATTGAGGGAAATGAAACTAAGTCTTAATATGACCAAGAAATCTCGAAATACTATTCAGGAGAATTTTCTTACAGAAAGGAACAATTATCACAATGATGTGGAAAATTCTGTGAACTATTGGTCTCATTTGTGTGGTTGTATGGCTTGTAATTGCGGTAGATTAGGGTTGTGCTTTATTTTTAGTGAAATAAGATATGCATGTTTTTGTGTCTCAAAATAATTCGAGGTTGTTGTAGTGGCCAGTGACGTCACTGTTTCAGATTATATTTGGGAAAGGAATGAGTCCATCACTCCAATGTGGTTGGCATACTAAATTTAAATACAACCATTTCTTATTTGTATTTGTACGTCAATGTTTATGACTGTTTCTGCTATGGCGAGATTTTCATTCCTTGCCTTTAACGGATTTTCTTTGTTTAAAGAGTTCTTCTAAGAGTTCCATATCACTGACTGGCCTGGATGTTGCATACCTTCATTTATAAGCTTGAAACTCAAGCTTCCTGTTGGCAGTTGGTGAACCATTATCTTTGTTGTTTGGTCTGAGAATGCTACGGTAGTTGAGTTTTGATCTTCTAAGTTTAGGAAATCCTTTGATTTATTCATTCTTTTCAATGAGAACTTGAGGAAAGACTGTGCTTAATAATGTATTGTTTCTGTAATCTTTAGGGTTTTCAACAAAAATTGTGCCTTTTAACCTCAAGGATAACCATGCTGCTAAAGGCTACAAATTTTACTTAGGACCTGTTGGACATTCACCAACGCAAGGTTTTAAAACGTGTCTACTAGGGAGAGGTTTCCACACCCTTATAAAAAATGTTTCGTTTCCATCTCCAACCAACATGGGATTTCTCTGTTAGTCCCTTAGGGGGGACTAACATCCTCTTTGACACACCGTCCGGTGTCTGGCTCTGATACAATTTGTAACGGCCCAAGCCCACCCCTGACAAATATTGTTTTCCTTTATGGGCTTCCCCTCAAGGGTTTAAAACGCGTTTACTAGGGAGAGGTTTCCACTCTTATAAAGAATGTTTTGTTCCCCTCTCAAACCGATGTGGGATCTCATAGAAAGTGTGCTTATCTAGTGATTGAGAGATTAACAATTGGCACCCGTCTGTTTGATCATTTTATGTTTCCATACATAGAATCCAGGTTACAAATAGAAATGATGAGGATAACTTCTGACAGCTATTTTAGGACGAACGAGGTTATGGAATCCTCTGAACTAGACTTTATGTATTCGCATCTGGTTGAGAAATTTGTGTTATTTGAAGTTCTAAATGTTTTAATCTTTCTGTTGGGTCTAATAGTTGAACTCTGCAACTTCCTTTTGTGGTATTTTGATAAATCAATTCGCACGCCTTTACTCTTTGTTCTCTGCAGGGTTTATGATCAAATGCCAGAACCACGGTGGGTTATATCCATGGGAAGCTGTGCAAATGGTGGTGGATACTATCACTACTCGTATGCAGTGGTTCGGGGTTGTGACCGGATTGTCCCTGTCGATATCTATGTTCCTGGTTGTCCTCCTACTGCTGAGGCATTACTCTACGGAATTCTTCAGTTGCAGAAGAAGATCAACAGACGCAAAGATTTCCTCCATTGGTGGACCAAGTGAGACCATCCATCCAAGTCGACTGTTGCTTGGAAGTATAATAAGCTGTATTACAAGCTTGTGGAAATGAAATAGAAGATTATGAGTGATATTTCAATAAGACCCCATAACTGAGATCGCCCTTCATGATGGTTTTTTTTCTCTGTTTTTCTCCCATGTTAATCTGGAGCCTGGAGCCTGGAGGCTGTGCATGGCAAAGAATTATTTGTCTCCTTCAACTTTGGAGTTTTCTCGTGCTTCCTGATTTTTTCAACTCAATTTAATGCCTTCTGATTATTGTTAATGGCATTTATCAATTTCTCCTCCTAAATTTTAAATTTTAATTCCGTAGGTAACTGCTTAAGTCCATCGCTAGCAGATATTGTCCGATTTTGAGGGAGAGGTTTCCACACCTTTGAATGCTTTGTTCCCCTCTCCAACTGATACGAGATCTCACAATTCACTCCCTTGAGGACTTAGCTTCTTCATTGGCACATCTAACAGCCCAAGTCCACCGCTAATAGATATTGTCGACTTTAGTCTGTTTATGTATTGCAATTAGCCTTCTTTATAAATATTAACTTGTACCCGAGAATTAATCCCGTAAATTTTTTTGCTAATGTGAGGGAGAATCTTGTGTCAGTTCATAACTAATAATTAGTTGATCTGATGAGAGAATCTTAGAAATCAACGATGAAGAAACAATTTGTCAGCTTTCACCATTGATGTTTTGCCTCCATTCTTTTCCATTTTCTGGTTTACGTAAGGTTACGACAATATGAGAGAATCTTAGACTCTGTCGATTAGTGTTTATTAGACGATTAAGAAAAGAAAAAAAAACCAATTAATCTGTTGATAATAATGGAAAGCCCAATGTTAATGTCAGGTGATTAGGACAAAAAATCATGATTCATGGTGTGATTGGAAGGAAAATTTGTTTAATTCTGCAGTATTTGAATTTGTTGCGATTTCAAAATGTTTAACGTCACTGAAATCCTACAAATTTCCCTCCCTTTTCCAAGCTTTCTTCAAAACCCGGGTATCTAGGGTTTCAAAACTGCACAGAGCTTCCATTCCACTTCTTTTTATTCATTCCTTCATAGCGCTTGTCCAAACACTCATCTCTCTAACACTACTTCCATTTGATTCTGCTACTTCAAAATGAACGAGACCCGATCGCAGCTCCTCATAGTTCCAAACCAGCTAGACCCTTATGGCTTGATGCTTTCAGAATCAATCCAACGTTTCTTCGATGAATATCGAAAAGGAGTTACCGATTTCTCCAACTTCATTCCGATTTTCTCTCGTTTGCTGAGAAATTTGCCCGACCCACCGGTGGCTGTTGTGTGGTTTTACTCTGCTCTGACGTTTCACACCGCTAAATCCACGGCCCGAGATTCTTCCGAACGACTGCTGGCTGTTAAGGATTTATTCCAACTCCTTGTTTCTTGCACATCATCTTCCTGTTCGTCGAAAAGAATCGCAGTGCTGGCCCCGGTTATTTACTGTCTCTTCGATTTGATCGTCGAGAAGAAAACATCGAAGGAGGAGGCTGAGAATTTGATCGACGGCGTTGTAAGTTATATCAGCATTTGTTGTGGTCAAGAATCCGAGGAGGACGGTAGTTTCTTGGGGTTTGGTCCTTATTTTCTGGATTTGGCCCGAGTTTGGATGGTGGACAAACCTGGAGAAGATTTGAAGGGTTTTCTCCCGCTTGTTAGCCATGAAATTTGTCAAGGCATCAGTATCAACGGTGGGGTGGGCTACTTCGCTGGGATCGTTATGTTTGAAGCTTTTCTGTTGAGGCTGTGCTTGAAATTTGCCTCTCGCATGTCCATGGTAGAACTGCAAAATGAACTCCACGGCCGGGCGGTCCAAATGATTGCTGGGTTTCGTAGCTGCCACTTCTATGGTGAGATTTGATTTTGGTATTCCCTCTTTTTAATATCACGAGACTGTTAATTAAACCTGGATTGTCCACAACTTGGGTAGCAAAAGCATGTTAAGTACTTGTCGCCTCTCTTTTGATCTACACATAGATATCATATTTCATCTCATAAATGCCAGGGCGTTGCATTTTGTATATCTATCTTCAGTTTATTTGCTTTCATTTTGGTATGCATTAACTGGATGTTCTGTTCAACTATCCACCATATCCTTTGATGCATGCAAACAAGGCATGAATCACACTGATATTGCTATCTGTAAACATTGCTAAAACTGGAGACCAGGGGATGGCAGGCTCATACTTTCTATTGGGAATCATATAAACAAGTAGATTGTTCCATGTTCTTCACAAACAAATCTAATTCTGAAAGTAATATCTCTGTTTGTGAGGTATAAAATAGAAATTCCAATGGCTTTTGCTTGCACGTTCATTATGTTTTCAGGGCTTCTCTTGTTCGTATTCCCTCTACATATCTGGATGACCAAGCTTTTCTTAGCTGCATCCGATCTTTTCTCCTATTATCAATGACTCTGGGTGCTTGTAATCTGAAATCTGTTGGTGCATATCAGATATTTTTTTCAGGATGCTGCTGCACTCAGTTTTGCCAACTACCCATTTGTTGGTCAGTATTTCTTTCTTCATATCTTCGTTTACCATGTCTTTAGTACTCCTACTTCAAGATTGATGGCTTTTCCTCGTGAGATGTAGTTTGAGGTTCTGCAAAACTCTGCTACTATCCATCAGATACAAGCCCATCGTGGCTTAAGCTTTGATCAGATGCATCTTTGGAAGTAATATTGCTTATTCATCTTGATGGGGTAAAGGGAATAAACCATTGATTTTCCTGAGCTGTTTCTTTTGTAGGGCTCTGCAGATGAAGTTCTTCTACGAGAAGTATTATACGATGCTGCAATAATACCGGAGTACCCGTTCCTTAAACTTCAATTTGGAACCGAACGACCTGCCGCCGATTTACGAGCTATTTGTTTGAATTGGTTATTTGTTGCTGATAATGGTATTCGATCCTTTAGGTATAACAAATCATAGTGTTCTAGACGTTAGCTAGAGTATCTCGAATGCCGATTTCAACTTGGCTATACATGTGATGTAGTGTAGTAAAATATATAATGTGCACAATCTGATTGATGCAGAGAGTCTGGTAATCTGAGCAAGGCTATGTCCTACATTAATGCCTTCCGCAATTCTTGTTGGCCCTCTCAGTTGATCAATTGGATCAGAAACCAATCAGGCTTCAGCGAGAGGATGAGCCAACCAAACATCTCCACACCCACGGCTCTTATTGGTTTGTTTCTATACGTGTGCATTACTAGTGATTTTATAAGCAATACTTTTTCTCTTTAGTGTAGCGAAAATTTTCATGCATGTGAGATTCCACATCAGTTAGAGAGGGGAACGAAACATTCTTTATAAGGGTGTGGAAACCTTTCCATAGCAGACACGTTTTAAAAACCTTGAAGGGAAGCCCGAAAGGAAAAGTCCAAAGAGGACAATATCTGTTAGCGGTGGACTTAGGTTGTTACAGGTAATGAAGATATGGTTTGAAGAACACGAAGGTGACATCAATGTACAACACAAACTTGTTTGTGAGGATTGTTGGGAGGGAGTCCCACATTGGCTAATTAAGGGGATGATCATGAGTTTATTAGTAAGGAATACATCTTCATTGGTATGAGGCCTTTTGGAGAAACCAAAAGCAGAACCACGAGAGCTTATGCTCAAAGTGGACAATATCATACTATTGTGGAGAGTCGTGGTTCCTATGTATTGATTTTTTATAAACATCTTATTATAGTCCATCTATATTGTGAATCATGTTTGCTGGACATGTTGGGACTTGACTGGGCATTATCTGCCAATATATATGTGTTTGTTTGTTTAATGTTCTCTTATCAATGGCTGACAGTTATTGATTTAACTTCAGAATGGCTTCTGGTATTGGAAGATCAAGGGGTGAGAGTGTTCGACCATTTCAACTCCAAGTTCAGAGCCAGAGATATCATTTCCAAGTCAGGAGCTGAGTTCTTACAACCAGATGGCAAGAACAACCCAGATGTTAATTTCCCCAATGGCGTCACAAATGCGATGGATGAGGATCCCTCCGTTGGTGACTTCGACATGGTTGATTCAGTGGCTACAGCAGCAGCACAGGGATCACCCATCACCTTGACTGCAAATGGCATTGAAAATGGAAGAAAAAGGAAAGATTGCATGAATGACAAAGGGGACATGAGGATTAAGTTCCTTAGGCAGCATCTCCATGACAGTCCACTCAGAGAGAAATCTTTGCCATTGGTTTGATTTAGGAATCCATCACTTTAGCTGCTAATATGAAGTTATATATATATATATATATATATATAGACTGTCTGTAACACATATCTATGATACCTTGGAGGAATTTTGTGCCTGCACTGCAGGCCGCCTCTCGGCTTTAACGTTTCGTCTATCGGGTCATATGGTCTTGAGATTAGAAATCTGTGTAAACTATGGACTCAATTAGATGATGTTCAAGGCAAGGCAAGGCCAGTAGGTTTAAATGATGAAAATACATATGATCTGATCTTCAAAAGGCCTTTTGTGTTCGTTCCCTACTGGCGATGAGCTGAAAAGATTACATTTTTTGTGTTTGAAGGTCACATGTTTCCTATGGTCTGCTCACAAGCAATACCCCACGCGATTCTTTCGTCTTTCGGTCTCTGTCTGTCATTGAAACTCCAAACTTCCATCCATTTCTAGAAAATTGTTCATCAAAATATTAGAAACCCCATTTTTGAAGTAATTTTTCTTTCAAAAGTGTTTCAAAATACAAATAAATACAAGAATCAAACTGCCTGAAAAAGTCAACTATGGACAGTTTCAAGTGACACAAGCTTATGATAAGAACAAAAAAATTATTTTCCTTAAGAAGCAAATAATCCAATAATCAAACTTGTGATGATCATCAAGTCACGCAATTGCATGTGGAGAGCACTTTAGTAGATTGCTTTTGCTTTAATATATAAATTTGTTCTAACTAGGTTTTACTTTAATTTAATACGCTATTTTAAATCTCCGTAATTATAATTTTTTTTAATTTATCGGGTGTCGATAAAAATTAAAAAAATTATATTTTTTTCTTACTCATGATATATCTAGAGATTAAAAAAAAACCCATAATCCTATTATTAATAAAACATCAATTAAGACAATATTTGTCCAAAATATATATATAATATGAATCAGGTAATTTCTTCTCCCAACCAATCCATTATCCGCCAACCCAATGCATTAGAACAAGCGAAAATTCAAATTCAACCTGCAAAAACATTCCGACCCACCACTAATCATCATACGAACATTTAAAAATAAATGAAAAAAACGTCCCATCCCATCCACCGCCGGCAGAGCATCCGCCGTCGCCACCCCTAATTGTGTTCATGCAGAGAGGCCATGACAACCCCAGCAAGTTTTTGAAGATTCAACTTGATCACAGTGTCCACAAACATTTTCGTGTCCTCGCCGGTGTTCCCTTCCGGTATGTCGACGATATAAGATTCTAAAACGATGGTGTAAACTTTGCCGTCTTTGTTGAACTCGTTCACTGACGTCACTGATCGGTAATTGTTCAGCCGGTGCTCTCCTCCGACGACCTTGAAGCTCAAAATATGCTTCTCGTCGTCCAAAATCTCTAGCCTTTCTGTGCTCGTTGATGCCGGGAGGCCGGAGACGACAGTCACCTCTCTGATGCTGCCAACGCCGCCATCACCTGCTATTCAAAGCACATACACAACCAAAAAAGAAAACCCCATTACATGTTTTGAACGTTAAATTAGTTTTGAAATACTAAATCGATTTTAAATATAACAAAATTGGTTTCAACCCTTACCAAATCATGTAAATTATACATCATTTGGGTCAACAAACAATAATGAGATTGACCCGTATTAAAAAAAGTATTTTTAAGCACTTAAAAAGTTGCTGACCTGACATTTTGCAGCTTTTGATGAAATGCTTATACTTCTGGGGATTGTCGAAGCTGCGGACGAAGGGCCAGACGGCGTCGAGAGGAGCATCGATGCGTTGAGTGATGAGGGAAGTGGTAGTGTTGGGAGAAGCTTCAAATTTGTGGTAATTTTCAATGAGGCCTTCAAGTTCTTGGTATTCCTCTGCCTCTAATCCCTTCAATGGTGACGTTTTCTTGGCGGCCATTACAACACCACAAGAATTTTACATCTATTCTAATTCTAATCTTTCTCTAACCACTTCAATGAACACACTGCAACTTGGGGGAATCTTAGACAAAGCTTTGAGCCTTTGCTGACGAACGGATCTCTATATATATTATGTGCAAAACCAGGACAGGAAAGACGTAGCAGTAGATGCACGAGGGACCCCCACTTTCTTTTGGACAACCATGCCCTTGGGATTTTCCATTATTGTATATTCTAGTTTATTAAATAAAAAAAACAAATTTCTTTCGTGATTTCAATAAGATACTACACTCACTGTAATAGCTTAAGCTCACCGCTAGCAGATATTGTCCTAACAGCCTAAGCCCACCGTTAGCAAATATTGTCTTCTCTGGGTTTTCCCTTTTGGGCTTCCCTTCAGATTTTTAAAATGTGTCGGCCAGGAAGAAGTTTCCACACCCCTATAAATAGTGTTTCGTTCTCTTTTCCAATCAATGTGAGATCTCACCCTATAGAGATATAATGCTATAACAGAAGCTACAGATATATTAATGCATATAGTTGTGCTAATAGTGTTCTAAGCCATGAATTAAATGATTAAATTTTGATTACCATAAGGAATCAAAATAAATGTTCGCATCTGATACTGATTCAACGAACCAGACATACAATAACTATACGAGGAAGGTTCATGTCAATAGCAAAAAGGAGGCTGCTTAGAGAGGCTATTTTGTATGTTTTGAATGAGAAGAAGACAAGACTAAGAGTCATTTAAATTTGGGTCTTACCGAGGTGGTAGCAGCAGAAGCAGCAGTGGCAGCAGCAGCAACAAAACTCATTTTTGGGTTTTGACCAACCTAACCATTTGTTATTTATCCATCAAATATTCATACATTATTCAAATTTGCTGCACACATCTATCTAGCTAGCTGTCATGTGAGGGATCAAAAAGCTCACAACTTTCTGCAAATTATAAATGCTCTGCCTCATAAAACTTCCCATTTTTCAATGCCCTAAGGACATCTGGATCAAAAATAAGATTTTCTATATAGTCTCGAATAATGAAATGGAAGCAAAATTTACTTGCTAATCTCACAAACTTACAAATAAAGATTATACTATACAAAACCTATTGTGATACACAATTCAAACACAGCTGTGAGGATTCAGACTTTTCAGACTCAAATTGCTTAATTCATAAATCATGAGAGAGAGAAGAGAGAGAGAGAGGGCTAAAATGTAAAAGGAGCTGTGGTAAACGTTGGAAAGGCAAAGTTGGAGATTCGTGGATCATGTGAAATGTTAACAAACTCCTACGTGATCTTAACTCCTCTTTGCAGGATTCCTCACACTTTAAACTCAGAAAATAAACAATAAAGAATAAAAATACAATATGAGATTTAAAATGGGTTGATATATGTTGAGGATTATTGGGAGGGAGTCTCACCTTGCTAATTTAGGGAATGATCATGGGTTTGAGGTGGACAATACGAGAGTTTATACTAAAAGTGGACAATATCATACTATTGTGGAGAGTCGTTAGTCTTAAGTACTAATAAAGTTGGATGTTTGAGGTGTTAGAGCATAGTGATAAGGGGTTATCTTCCATCCAGTACTTGGTTTCTTGTATCAATGCAGAGTTTGAGAAAAAGAAGTGAAGAGGGACAGCTTTAAACGTGGTCTGCAATCTAGAAATTTCTAGTTCAGCCTGCTTTTTTCCCCCTTTGTTCCATGTATATCTCAAACACAGCTGGAGCTTGTTTGACTTTGACCAAACAGTTCTACAAGAACCAAACTTGGTTTCTTATTCTAACACATCTCATTCTCATCTAGGCTTGATTACAATTGTTGTTAAGATTTGTGCGCTGGGGATTATTATTATTATTATTATTATTGGATAGAGAAATGGGACAGTGGGGTCAAGGGACAGTCTGGAGGAAACCCAAGAGTGAAGAAAAGAGTTAGAGTTGGTGGGGGCTGAGAAGAGGCATTGGAGGAAGGACTAAAGTGATGGTGTTGGTGTTGGTGTCGGTGCTTACATAAGCCATTGGGGGTGAGAGAGACATCAATCTCGGGCTTATAATGCCTGCCTTTCTCTGCCTCCAATCAAACTCAATGCTGCTTTTGTCCTCACTCATCCCACTAGGACTTGCCTTGGATTTCACCCATCCTACCCTTTACCCCATTATTATATTCACCCTCAACCTCTAGCACACTGATTTCCTACTGTTTCTTAAAGGATATCTGGCTCACGCCTCCATTAATATATCAACTCATCTAACTAGATAACTCTTTATTACATATTTTTCAAAAGATCTAATCTTCATCTTGTCATATAAAACTTAAGTGTCTACCGCTTTATTTTTTAAAAATCTATCTCATATCTAATATTAATATGGCATGGTTCTACGCTACAAAAATTACAAGTCATTTTCTTAAAACTAATTTTTCGTACTAATCCAACAATGATGAAAATTCTTACCATTTTAGTATCTTAGATAGGTTGAGTTCAAACTCATTTCTTAAAGCTTCTTCGCGTTTTTTCTACATACCTTTATATCACAAGACCAATGCATAGATTGTTGTAGACTCAAAACTGTGAAATCTACATTTTTATCTAAATACTAACTAGAGATTATTCAAATATAGATCATAAGAAATTAGACGTCAACAACTTAACTAAGATTATATTCGACTGATCATATTTGTTTGGTTCAAGAAAAATATATTCACTCGCATCCAAATCAAATCATCTGACCGTCCCTTGACTTGACGTGTACATGAAAGTACTAAGAAAATCAACTAAACCATTGTTAGACTGTTAAATTCAAACTTATATTATCTTAAACAGTCTAAGAAGTTCAAACGATTTGATTAATTAATTTCCATGATTTCAAGCAATGGCTTCCACCAGTCGGGATTTCAAGAACTTATACAAGGAAGATTTTTAACTTGATTTGTAATCATGCTCAGTTGACAATGTCAAGTCGACATCGACCAAATTCTTATTCTGTTGTTCATATCCGATTTCCATTTCAGATAACCAAGGGCAAAGTGAGAGTTCGAAAGAACATTACAACTGTTGTCAGGTTCTATAATCAAAGGGTTTGTGTTTTGTTCCTGTACTTGTAATCCTTCCCGAATAAAGTTGGAATTTTGAAAGCTAGAGGCAAACCTTATTGGTGAGTTGGAAAGCTTGTAGTCCATTCATGGACGAGGTGGCATTAAGGAGCTGATGTGTAAACATTCTTCACATGGGACAGTCAAAATAAAGTGATATTTTCTCCACCAATACATACTTTATGATGACCATTCGAGAACTGAATGCTGGAGAATAGAAGAGAGGCTTATTTCTCTGTGAGGTTTTAGATCTTTTATTTGATAGAACTACCATATGATTGTGGGTTCTGTCTCCTTCCCTTTCCTCTTATACTCAAATTCTTTTGGTTACTGATCGTTGGTCTGCTGTTCATTGTGCTTAGTAATTTGCTCTATAGCTTGCTGTTATCTGTTTACAGACTTTTTTTTTTTAGTGGGCTCAAGTTTTTTTTTGCAAAGAATTACGTTGAGTATAAGCCACAATAATGCATCTGTTTCATGGCTTAAGTTTTTTACACAATTCCGCTCCAACTTTGTTCATATTCATAGAAGACAAAGTGATTACAGAAAAGTCGTGCCAAATGGTTCATACTACTGATTTAATATAAGAGGAAAACAAAGTAGCTCACTTGGTGACTACATTCTGCCTGGAAAGCTTTCTGTATTTGATTAAACTTTGCTTCCAGAGATTTTCGATTGAATCAGCAATCACTTCAGCGCTAGATTTCATGTAACCACCTGAAAAATGGAGTTTAAAAATCATCTGTTAATAAACAATACTCCAAGAGACTTAAATAGGCTGATTAGAAGAACTGAAAATAAAAGCATACCCGGCGTCTTTAACAGCAAAAACTGAAAGGGATATGAGATCGCAAACAAAGCAGGAAAGAGATGAACAAGTAAACAATCTGGGACGATTAGAGCTCGATTGTGGCCAAGTTTGATAACAGGGAGTTGACCGAACCTAGTATGGATTCGGGCCATTTCGGATAAAGGATTTTTAATTTGGAATTTTCTAGTTGAGATTGGGATGTGCAATCGGTCTGAGGAATCATAAAATAACAATGGACACACATTATTATCAAAGAGAATTATAATAAAACCAAGCATTTTTAAAATTTTAAATTCGGATAACAGATCTTAATATTTAAACAAATACAATGCTGAAGCTCTCAAATTAACCAAAATAGTATTTTTCTATACGTTATATAAAACTCAATGTTGCTCTAAGTTCAAAGTTCAACAAATATGAGCAAACATTCTCTCTCAATGGATGGAGAACCATCACTCGGTGATTCTCAACTACAAATGTTCAACCAAGTCTAGCATTCCAACAGGCTTTTTATACAATAAGTACCCATAACAAACCAACCAACCAAAAGGAGAAAAAGAGATGACAGTCCAATCAAGAAGGGCCATCCAACCATGGCAATGCCCAGGCAGACCACCAGAATAAATGGAAGGAATGATCTTACAATTGACATGCCATTAATCCAATGCCCCTTGAACAGAATTAGAGCTGCTACATTTATCATGTTCCAATTCATCGATCCATTGTAACAAAGACGGTTCAGACAATTGGCAACAAAGGAGTGGCAGTTGCATGTAAAAAGGTTGTACGATTTATGCTCGAAGTACCGTGTACTTGATTGTAGGCCATCGTCCCAGGTAATGGCAGTTCCATATTGTGAATGCTGGTAGCCCTGGTTACATTTATGCGCAGCTAAGCTTGTCGGGAAGCAACACTGCAAAAAACGCAAGGTTTCAATGCGATGTTAATGATCCATCATTGAATTTTACACTGTTTACAGAGAAAAGAACTGGTAAGAGAGACTATGATAGCTCCTTGAAACAAGATGGCATTGCACCCAGGGGAGAGAGAGCTAACAAAGAAAGCGTAGATAGTTTCAGTAAAAAGCAGTACGTATTCACATAGGAAACAGGGCGCTAATTTCACGAAATATTTATGTGAACTGATTGCTATGGACTTACTTTTTCTCGGTCGAGTTGATGGTACCTCGCAACAGAACCAAATGCAAAATCATTGGTATTCACAAAATTTGATCCTGCGAAATCTAGAGTAGCTCCATCCTCCCTGCAAATCCCAACATGGCCAATGAAAGGTGCCAGCCAAGAGACAACAGGAAGAGGAGTCCAAACCAAACAGCATGGGAACTTCGCTTGGTCCGGATCGATTGCATCTAGAGGCCAAAATTCATGTTTTATGCTCTGCGTAGAACTGACAAGTTCAATATCATAAACTGCTTGTGGCTTCATTTTAGAATACCTTCCGGGTACCATATAGCTTTGTTAATAATTGGAACAGATGCATCAGGCCACACACTGGGAGAAACTGATTTTGCTTGCAGCTAACGAAAACAACCAAATCTGCAAT
The DNA here is from genome assembly GCA_033971965.1 of Cucurbita ficifolia. Taxonomy (NCBI): domain Eukaryota; kingdom Viridiplantae; phylum Streptophyta; class Magnoliopsida; order Cucurbitales; family Cucurbitaceae; genus Cucurbita; species Cucurbita ficifolia. The sequence goes on from CM066970.1 coordinate 1,373,944, forward strand.
CCCTTCATCATCATGGAGGCAGGGTTCAGAATAGTAATCTGTTGCAACACCAAGACTTTCTCAAAAGGATGAACAAACAACAGGATTAAAAGGCAAGAAAAAATCAAAGTTCATTATTCAAGACCATTACAATTATCAATTGTCAGTCCAGATCATGGCAGACATAAACCAATTCAAGTTCTAATTGAAATTCAATATCTGTATCCAATGGCATTGTAACCGTTATCAACCTTCCATTAAATCTCTTCTTCGTTTAAAAAACTGCACCCGTGAGAAAAGAAAAACTGCACAAAACAACTAGACGACCAAGGAATTTTATGTTACAAATATTTTCAGTTTAAGGTTCTGTGGCTGATCCAATGCTGACATTTCACAAAAAAAAAAAAAAAAAAAAAAAAAAAAAAAAATGATCAGGTCAAGAATCTAAGATGAAATTATCCTGTATCAATCGCCAACTGGTTAAAGATCCACAATATTTTTTATTTTCTAACCCCAGCTAACTTCATTTTAATATTAAAATCACTCAAACGTTATCATCCTCCATTTTTTGGATTCGTGCATTGATCAGGGTACAGTTAGAATTCTTTCTTGATATTTCCTTCCACAATATCTTTGTATAACCATGTTCATGAGCTCACCCCATTGATCGACGGAAAAACCCGCGTGGCCCAATCCTGTGATACAACTATAAAACTTCCCCATCTGTTAAACATATATAATGTTTCAGGATCTAACGATAGTTCGTCGTATATTTATTCAGTCGAAAGCCTATTTTCAAAATCGGTCATCGACGAAAGATTTATCAATTATCGACTTTGATCTTAAGCCGCAACGAATAAATGTGGATAAATATTCTTTACAATTAAATTCCTCCCATCTGCATCTTCTCATGCCCCTGGATCGAAGATTTTTCTTAAGCACTACTCAGCATTCTAAAGCAGAGAGATCACAATCCACGAATTAAAATCGGAGGGCGACTACATGATTTTAGGGCCTCAAATAAATAAAAAAATCCCAAAAAACACCAATCAACTCCGCCTTTTTTGTTCTATTTATAAACAGGCAATTCAATCCAGAAAATAGAACTCGCAGAAAAAATGAAAAGCTACTGAAACTAGCAGGACAAGAAACTCCATTTCTCAGGACTCCCTAAGACTACCGCCGCCACTCCTTAAGATTCGAGATTATTAGAACACAATACATTGAGAAGAAGAAGAATTGAAACAAACAAAACAAATTTCAAAGGAAGCAGTCTAGAGCAAAGAAATGAAGCCCAAAACTCACCTGTAATGGTCAGTGAAGAAAGCGTGAGAGTGAGAAAAACAGGGGAACGAAGCAGAGGAAGAAGACTTTAGTTGTATTGAAAATGGTCGGATCGTTCATCGCTGAGAATTGAAGCCCGCCACCACCGGTACCATTTATTCGGACTCCGGACACCAAAATAAATAAATAAATAAATAAATAAATATATATATATATTATTACTATTATTCTGTGAATTAAATTTGCAAACTACTCCTTTTCTTCTTTTTCTCTTTGCCCAGCCAGAAAGCGAATGGCGGTTGAAGAAGCAGATGCATGAACCCAACCCCGATATTTCCACGTGGAGCCCTCTTAACACATTAAAATTATTCACTCCCACATTTAAAAAAAAAAATTCTTAAGAATTTTTATTTCTTTTTTATTAATATAATAGTGCATACATAATTTTAAAAAATAATAATAAAAGAAGATTCTAGACAATAAAAAATATTTATATAATAAAAAAATAATAATTACACGAACAATTATTTTTAAAATGGTCACATGTAAATGACGATGATTCAGCCACAAAATTGGACTATGCCTAAAGTATGTGGAAAATCGAAATATACATTGGGAAGCGTGAAGCCGAGATGGAGATAATTTTATTTATTTATTTATTTATTCAGAAACGGACTGAACAGTCAAAAAAAAAAGTCGTTGATTGCAAGATTTGGAAACCAGGATTTAAGGAAAATTCGACAACAAAAAAGTAATTAATTATATATCTTATCCAATAAAAAGAGAATAGAATTAAAGTAAATAATAATTGTACGCAATACAGGTGTCAGCTTCTTATTGGTTAATTATTAAGCAACAAATATTGAGGAGCATCTGGGCTGAGTCTGTAGAAACTGGTGAGGTGGCACTGGGCTGGGCTCATTCTGTATAAACTGGTGCGGTAGATACTGGGCTGGGCTCATTCTGTGATTTGGGCTGGGCTCATTCTGTGATTTGGGCCTTTCCTTTACAAACTAAGCCCGCCAGTTTCAATCTTCTCTCTCATGAAATTAGAAATTGTAATATAAATAATTTCTTGAGCCAGATTTACAGAATGCCTATAAACGTAGGAAACAGAGAAAATAGATAATTTTAAAAAAATTATTATTTAAGAAAAAAGATATTAATCAAACAGTTACCAGCAAAGTGAATGTCATTGAGGAAGATCATCTTCCCCACGCCCACAGAACGCATCAGGCTCGAAAGATCTGGCGGATTCGTCGCTATAAACGCCGGGAATGACTCTACTGCTGCCGTCATCTGCTGCATATTTTCCGGTGAAGAAAGGCCCCAGCAATTGGCCTCCATCAATGTTGATGAGCACAATAATGGACACAAACAGAGACGCCGCAAGGCTAACGAGAGTGTATTTTAGCCTACTGAGCACCGGCTTCACCTGAGAAGATTTCTAAATTGTAACTGAAACTTGGATTTATGGAGCTGAAGTCGAAATTAGGATCGAGATCGGTTACTTACAGTGTAGGAACCGAGGAGGCGATCGCGCGCTAAAACTTCGGCGGTTTTCACCCAAATCTGCAAACATGAGCTCTTAATTTCAGAGATGAAATGGAATCTTGATCCTATGAGAAGAAGAAGAAGAACTGGATGAGTGTACCTGGCCGTCGTACCATCCGGTCTCTTCGTCTGTATAAAGGAAATTTTCAGAACGATGATGAAATTTTTTTCACTAGACATAAAAAGAATCCAGTACTATCTTTGAACGAAGAACAGCGATTCTAGGGTTTACAGTAAGAACACAGAAATGAGAGTTTACATTCTACAGTCGCACTGAGTAGACGGTTACCGACGTAAGCCCAACCGAGATACATCCTGACAACCGCGATCGTAACGAACAATATTCCACTCGAAACAGCGCAAAGAGATCGACTCAACGGATCCGATTCGACTCCCACGGTGCCGAACCAAGCAACCGGAAGTCCGACGAAGAGCGCGAAGGAAGCACCGGTGGCGACCAATCGAGAACAGTACTCAACTATGTCACCGACAGCCCAGGAGAAGGGGAAAGAGGTGGAAAGAGTCTGATATTCGTTAATCGGCTGCTGCTCCGGCGGAACAGGGCAGCCGGTATCCGATGGCATGTTGTTTCCTTTACGGAAAGAGAAGGAGAGGGATATTCTGGAAGGGGAATTTCGGAGGTGGAAAGGTCTTGGGTTTTTGAACGGTGAAATTAGTGGTCTGGGGTTCGGTGCGGACGGAAAGAAAGTCGCCGGCGATGGTTTTCCCCGGAGTATATACATGACTCAGGTCACAGGTATTTGGTTCCCGACGACCGGGCAACGATTTATGCTATGTTTCTGGTTGCCCAAACTCTCTATCCAAATTAGATTTTTGGAATGAAAATACATGATAGATTGAGTGGTTCACATCTAACGATCTTGCCGGTTGAAATTCATGTTTAAATTTCTACATCTAAATATTTTTATGCAAAAATGACAAAAACAGAAGATTTTATTGCACAAACAGCATGTAAATAGCTACAATGTTAGACATGTTCTTCATTTCTGCTGGAAAAAGAAAGAACAAAATAAAAGAACTTCATATGAATCTTTCTCTTTGCTTTTCATTTTTGTGAGGGTTCGGAGGGTTAAATTTCTTTTACACAGTAATCTGCAGAGACCAAATGTTTACAATTCCCCAAAGGCCTCCGCAGCTAGACACACACAGCTTGAGCATGGGAGTTATTATTTTGCCTTTTTCCTTTCTTTTTTTTTTCTCTTTTTCCCCATTCATCTGGGAATTTTCTTACATGTGAATTTAATACAACCTACTACACATGAAGAACTACAATATATAAAAATGGTAAATCCCTCCACTGCACTTTTAACTAATGCAGCTACCTGTTGTTTTGAAGGATTTGCCATTTCCATTCCTAAATAGGTTTGTGCTGAGCCCCCACTTTGAATGAACTAGCACTTCCCTATCCAGTTTGTAGTGTTTTCAAACAACTTCACTAAAAAAGGAGAACCGAAAAAAGAACCGACATCGGCTGCTCTGACTCTTCGAGCCATCGAACAACTTCTTCGATTTAAATGCAAGTGAATCTTTTCTGTTCACTCCGACATTTGATTCCCGGAGTTTGTTTCCTGAACAAGCCGTTGAAGGCGTCGCAGTCGAGTAATAAGCTGAGAGAACGACGGCCTCAGTTGCGTGTTCCTGTGAAAAGAGTGAAACTTCAAGATATAGGATTGACCCAAGACTGATAAATAATTCACCCAATGAAAACTGTAACAGCCCAAGCCCACCACTAGTAGATATTGTCCGCTTTAGCCCATTACGTATCACCGTCAGCCTCACGGTTTTAAAACGCGTCTGCTAGGAAGAGATTTCCACATTCTTATAAGAAATGTTTCATTCTCCTCTCCAACTACTGTGGGATCTCATAATCCACCCCCTTAGGGGTCCAGCATCCTCGCTGGCACACCGTCCGGTGTCTGGCTCTTATACCATTTGTAACAGCCCAAGCCCACAACTAGCCGATGTTGTCTGCTTTGACCCATTACGTATCGTCGTCAGCCTCACAATTTTAAAACGTGTCTGCTAGGAAGAGGTTTCCACATCCTTACAAGAAATGTTTCGTTCTCTCCAACCAACGTGGGATCTCACAGACAGAAACAAACAAACAGCAAATATGGATGGAATGATAATGTATGAAATACAAGAAATATGGATATTGAAGTTTGAAACTTACGTTTGCCAACAATCGCAAATGATTTGTGCAACTGCTGGATCAACATTTTCTGGAATCTCCAGTCGCCTATTCTGGAATCCAACAGCTCCTACAACCTGCATTGGGTTCAAACCTTTCCATGGTATGCAGCATGTCGTCAACTCCCACAGTATCACACCAAAACTATACACATCGCACCTGTATGCCACACAAGACACTGTCAGTATTGTGTCAAATTTGAGCTAAAGATACATCAGGTCAGTTCAATGCCTTGTCGAAACTTACTTCTCGTTGGCTGGTTCGTTCCTTAGAACTTCTGGCGCCATCCATTCAGGCTACAATTAAGTAGAAACAATTAGCATTATCGATTGCTATGGTAGTCCCGGAGGTGCTAGTTATGAAGCTAGCTATCAAGGTTATTACCGTTCCAGCAGTCGACTTTGAAGACAGAAACGTATTCTGCTTGACACGTGACAAACCGAAATCACAAACCTATGAAGCGACAAAGGTTAGATATTAGAAAAGATCAATCTCCCCTACTTGGAAATTGTATGAACAAAATAGTTTCATTTCATGTTACCTTGACAACCCAGTTTTTATCAACAAGCAGATTGGGAGATTTTAGATCTCTATGGACAATGGTCGGATGACTTGTGTGCAAGTAGTTCATTCCTTTGGCCTGGAACGAAAACGAAAGATTTATTGAAAGAAAAGGAGCAAACCATTATTTTGTGGGGAAGGACTTTCCTTACCACATCAAGAGCCATTTTCAATCGTCTCCTTTCATCGAGTTGAGAGTTGGGACGATGCAGTAACCTAAACAAACTTCCCCTGCATTGTTTGTTGGTAACATAGACAAAGGATTAGGAGATGATGGATATAGCTTAACGTGCTTTAGATGCAGTAACCCAGCTCATGCTAACGAGGCTTCTCGACAACAACCTAACTCGTGCACAGAGATATCTAAAACAAGTTGTAAAAGCACTTATCCATAATCACTTCTCAAGGGAAAAAACTAAGTGCTTCTTCAAATTTCAAGTATTGACCACTTCGCCAAGTACAAAACGAGTTGGAAATACTTCATGAAACCCAATACTGATAATGCGACACGACACGATATTTGCATTAACATCAACAATTTGACATTTAAATCCTTGCATTTGACTGTAGTGAGAGTGACATTGAGAATAAGCAAGATACCTCAACATAACATTGACCCACAGCAGCGCTTCTCAGTAATAGAAGTAAATCTTATATAAAAATCATGACAGAAATTAAATTACATTGCAGCATTTATCTTCAGAACATGGAACAACGTAATCGTTAAGCTGAAATAATGTTAAAGAAGCAACAGAATCAACCTGGGTAGAAACTCTGTAAGGATAGAGAAATGTGGAGGGCGAGTGACTGCTCCCATGAAAAGGACGACATTAGGATGCCTCAGTCTTAACATGATTTCAACCTGCATTAATGAGCAGGAGCTTAACGATATAAAGTTTAAAGAGATTATTATCAATTAACAAATCTCACAAATAAAAATTAAGAGATTATTATCAATTAACAAATCTCACAAATAAAAATTAAGGCTAGCATACTGCAGAAATAATGTGACAGCCCAAGCCCAAGCCCAAGCCCACCGCTAGCAGATATTGTCCTCTTTGTGCCTCCCCTCAAGGTTTTAAAACGCGTCTGCTAGGGGGAGGTTTCCACACCCTTACAAGGAATGCTCTGTTCTCCTCGTGGAATCTCACAATTCACCCCCCTTGGGGGCTTAGTGTCCTCGCTGGCACACCGCTCGGTGTCTGGCTCTGATACTATTTGTAATAGTCCAAACCCACTGCTAGCAGATATTATTCTCTTTAGGCTTTCCCTTCTGAACTTCCTCTCGAGGTTTTAAAACGCGTCTGCTAGGAAGAGATTTCCACACCCTTATAAGGAATGTTTCGTTCTCCTCTCCAACCGAGGTGGGATCTCACAAATAAGCTCAATGAAAAATATTTGTAAATACGTCAATTTTCAACATGCAAGAGTCAGCAACACTCTGGATATTAATCATCTACTCTTAAGATATAAGTTGATAAATGATTGAATCAAAATTATTTGACAGAGATGATGGTAATGGATAATGGATCCAAAAATTCATTGAGCAACCAGATCAACCAGATCCCAGTTCCAAACAAGGGCATTTGGATCTTAAAAATGCTAACTAATTGGGTTTTTTTTTTAAAAAACCCAGTACTTGCAATTACTTTAAGAACAATACAGATAAAACCAGCTCAAATTTTCCAAACAATAACCTAAAAGTTGGAAGATGTAACTTACTTCACATTTTAATTGAACTAAAGCAGCACCGGATAAATCTTGGTCCAAGAACTTCTTCACAGCCACTTCCTGTAATTTAAAATAGCTAAATTAAAACTCCAACTCTAACAAAAAAACTCGAAGCAATGCATACGCTTATCTTTTGAAACTTACAGTGCCATTCCAATCTGCTCGATAAACCTCGCCATATGAGCCTGGTATAAGAGGAAGGCCATTACATTATTTTTCATTTCAAAAACATCATGGATATCTAGAAAGACACAACTATGAAGTAGATTGAAAGTACAATGATCATTGAACAGCAATCTCCACCTTCAAACCATTAAGAAAGCCCAAGGACTTGTTCTGAAAAATGTTTTCAGAATAATTTTCTGTCCTTTAAAACATTAATGTGAAAACATATTTGGATAGCTGTTATTTTAACAGCATCATTTTTTTCTTTAGTGAGTCAGTGAATGTCCTATTTTTACCTAACAAGGACGGATACTTTAGTTTGACTAGCGTGTCAAGACTAACACGTGTCGAACACTTGGATGCTCCGACCCTTGTTAGACACATGTCGAACACTGTGTCTTGTGTCCGTATTTGTTCTAAAGCCAATGGGAAATCACATTAACCTATACAGGTTATCCGATCAATGTTTGAAAATAATTTTGAAACAAACAGAAAATCATTTTCAAGTGGTTTCCCAAACGAACTGTGTCAGATATGAACGTTAAAAGTGATAATTAAACCTAAAGTTTCATATTCACCTAAAATTTGATTGGGACCCAGTGAAGGGATCAACTGATAAATATAGAACCAAAATGATAACTCATTGAGACTAGATGTGGCTTACCAATACCAATACGTTCACCAATGTGAAGATCCTCCCAAGGAATTTCCCATTCTGCAACCTCACCTAATATTGGGTCAATTGTCTCACTGTGGACATCACTAGCACGCAGGTTACTATTATCAATTTCTAACAAATTTTCATGTGGATTTTCACGCAAATCGAAGCACTGAAGAGTTCCACCACTCTTATCTTTCAAAAATCTTCTTTCTTCACTCACGAAGACACTTCCTAATTGTCTGTTATGAGAGTCAGCATCAGATGCCAACGAAACACCATCCACGTGCTCACGATGAAAAGTTCCATTAACATCAGCCAATTTGCCTGTTTCTCCATTAACATCGACGAACACAAATCTGTTGCTTTCCATATTGTGGGGCCAAAATATGCTGTGCTTGTTTGCATTTGCCTTGGGTGTTTGTTCTTCAGATGATCCCTCAGCAGACACTTTCTGCTTATTTCCATGGACAACATTGTTCAAAAACTCTGATTCAGTAGAAGTAGCAGAAGACTGTCCGTGGCTTGCTAAAATATAAGGGTGGCACTGAAGCCCAACGTCTACGCCTTCTCCATCGATTGGATACATTTGGAAAGTTGCTTTGCTTTCACCATTACCCTGGGAGTCTATATCTGAAAACAAATCTGCAGGAGGTGATGCACCACTCTCTAACAAGACAGCATGCAATTTCTGAGCAAACTCTGGGTTCTTTGCAGCACTTATAACATACTTCGACACTTTTTTCACTTTCTTCTTTTGTGCAGACGCGGACTGATCACATGCACCTGATGAATTTTCACACGCGCTGCTTTCTAATTCTAGAAGCTTCGCAAAATCATAGTCAGAACTCCCAGTTTGAATTTCTTCAATGAAGCTCCTAATGTTTTCTTTTGATTGAGCATCTAAATCTGAAGCTTCTTTGGATATTAAATTGCAAATATTTGCTACTTCATCTTGAGTGGACGCAATCGACACTGCTTCAGATCCTTCATTTTGTAACACTCTCGTAACTTCAGGAATTTCTATAACATCTGCAGGCCTCCTATCAAAGCTATAATTCGAAAATTGACAGCTGGGTGCCTCTGAGGGAATTAGCGTGCCTGGAGCACCCATAAGATCAATAATATATTCACTGCGTCATAAAATAAATCATACGTAAATATTAGACCTCAATGTAACTCTATAAGTATTCACTTCGATTGGTATGAATATAAAAAGATCGGGCAAGCACTTCATTATTTTTTTCATGAACAAAAACACGAAATGAAGAGCATGGTACATTAAACTGCAGAAAACTGGAAAGGTGTAAGGTAATTTTTTCCTATTTGCATTGGTACCCTTATTTTTGTATCATATTGCTGACTGCATTTTCAATTGCTGAGTCCATAAAATTTCCTCAAATCCATCCCCAGCGCTAGGCCTAGTTGTAATCTACAGTATGATCTTATTTTCTTTTTCGAGCATAATCTACAATATTTCTATCGTGCAAAAAATTTATTAAACATGCTTATTTAGGTGCATCAGATATGCGTAGACATCCCAAATGTGTTGGTTACCCACACTATCTCAGAGGAGTATTTCTACTATGACCTGGAACGAACCAATAGACTTAGATCAACAAAATGGAACCAAGATGTGAACAGCTGCAAATCGAGAAAATTAAAAGGGTCCAGATAGAGAAATCCACTATATTTCTTTAAGATATTGTATACTAGACAATAAGGAGATTCAATCATCTATAATTACCTTCCATTATCAATTTTGATCATGTTCACAGCTCCGTCGTCGGTACCAGTGTAGTAGCTTCCTTTGACAAGTATGCACGGAAGATTAATCCTATCAGCTAGTACCTAATACCAAAATTATTTAGTAAGAAACTTCAACCAAAAACTAAAGGTAAAAGGCAAAGTTTGAAAAGCCTAAAAATTCACATGGCCGTGATTATTAAAGTAGATAGCACCAGCCTCAAGAAACTAATGGTAAAAGGCATAAAATGGAGAGTTTGCAACCTTGAAAAGCAAAGCTCGATGACGTGCAAGTCCAATATCAAGACGTCCGAGTGGTAGAATAATAGTGTTCAGAGAACTACGCATTTCATAACTCCTGAGGGTCCACCGTCTCAACATTTCTTCAGCATCACCAACAGGACCACCCATTCTAGCAACGACTAGATCAGCAATCTTTTGAACCAGTCCACTTAAAATGAAGCCATACTCAGAAACTCTACATTCCATGAATATGTTATATGCTTGTCTTTCCAAATGTTGAAGCTCCGAATCAAGCAAGCGGTTAACCAAAATCACTTCATAATCAATATCACTTGTCACGCATATATCTTTAAGATCGACTAACAGTGGCATCTTTCCTCGGGTGCTAGAATTTGTAGTGATGCCATATAAGTCGTAAAATCCATCCATCACTTTTTCATCATAATTTACAACATTATAGCTCTGCATTGATAGATCAAATAGTTAAAAAAAAACTGCTGTTGCCATGACGAATAATATCAATAATAACAACAATAATACACTGCATTTAACAATACATTCACAAACTAATAAATATGAAAATATAGATTTGTATGCATAAAAAAATTAGTAACTAATTCTCATTTAATTATAATTGAAGGATGTAACTCATATAATCAAAATTTATATTTATGGCAAATGAGAGAACAATTCCATTTCCAGCATCCAAGATGTAGCACCCAAGTTTACCGCTAGCAGATATTGTCCTCTTTGGACTTTCCCTTTCGGGCTTCTCCTCAAGGTTTTCAAAACGCGTCTGCGAGAGAGAGGTTTCCACACACCCTTATAAGGAATGTTCCCAATCACCCAAATATTCAAATAAAGATCAGAACAGCACTCACGACAACGATGCAGTAATTGATCATATAACCGCCAAAATAATTCAAGCACGGGGGAGTAGCTAAGATAGAAAATAGCAATTCCCCACTCATCATTCAAACCGATGACCTAATATGCAAAGTTTTATAAAACTGAAACTGAGACATAGCCAGTCTAATGGCAATTTAGCACGTAATAGCAATTGTTCAAAAATCCAATGCCAAGAGGGAAAGAAATCCCCAGAATCGAAAGCTGTATAGTAATTTAAACATAATTGAAACTGAAATTCACGCTATTCAACAATCAAAACCTAGAAGTTGAACGATGGGAACAAAAAATGCACAAATTCAAAAAACTCAAAAGCAAGTTAACTGGAAAAATACCCAATACTGAAGCGAGAGAAATTCGGCAAGAGCTTGACTGCCGGAGATTGAAGGCGAACAACCAAGACTCATCCGCTTGGCGGCATCGATCTGAGCGGATTCAGTGTCCTGTCTCGAATCAGGATCGGAAGCGCTAATCGCCATAGCCAATTGTACCTGAAACTCCTCCTCCAAGGCATTGAAATCCACGCACCCATCGGCAACATCCCCAGAAGCCACCTGATCAACGACTGATTCAACGGCCTCCAATCTCCCCATTGTAGTGGAAGCCGCCATAGACAGAGACGAGGATGACCCAGAAGAAGATGAACCAGATGGATTACTATTGGGGCTTGGGCCTGGACTGGGGCTCGAACTGGGTCGCGTCACAGGTCGGGCATCGTTCAATCGCTGATGCTCATTAAATCCCCCACCGATGTGAAGCTTTCGAAGAAGATGTTTCATTCTCGACATCGATCATCAAGCCACAACAGAACACCCTCCCTATCTATCTATCGATCTCTTCATACACAAGGTTCACAAAAACGCCTTTTCTTCCTGTTTCCCCAACCCCCCACCTTTAGTTTCTGTTTCGATTTTGCTATTTCCACCTGTATACGCTAAAACCTACGCCCACCATCAGCTCATCTAAACTCAGAAACCACAGATTATTCAGTTAACATGGCAACCTTTCTTCCTCAAGCTAATACCATTCTACACCTTCCACGCCCCCAATTAACTCATTTCTCTCCCTTCCCCGTCTCTTCCATTCCTTTTTGTTTTTGTTTTTTTTTTTTTTTTTTTTTTTTTTTCTCTTCTTCTCAAGTCAATGACGCCATCTCGATCCTCTGCAATCAAATCCACCATTCTTCCATTGACCTCTCTTCATCCTGACCCTTGATTCCTTCCAAGTCCAGGCCTTTATTAATACCCTGATGAAATTGTTGAACTGGGTCCCCATCTCTGTCGGTTCAACTCCATTTTCAGCTTCCTCTCAACCGTCCGATCAAACAGTGGCAAGCGGGTTTAACGCTGTAATGAAGTAGACAATTGAAGCAAAACAGTCAATTTGATTTCTTATTAATTATTATTAATTCGGAATCTTAAGAAAGTACGCGGATCGGACAGTTAGCATCATCTGAGGTTACATGATATGATAATTGATATTCAACTTCGCTAGATATGTGCAATCAAGGAAATTAAAAAAAAAAAAGAAAAAAAAAATATTTTTTTCTTTTCTTTATTTTTATTTATTTTGCAAAGCAGCCCTCCCTTTAACTTGAAATTCAAAATTTTGCCTCCGTTTTGACTATGCTGTATTTTATATTGATAAAATCACATTAAATTTTTTGAAATATGGTTGGCAATTGCAATTAATTTTTGTTAAATTAGGTAATTGATTTTAGGCGAATGAAGCTGGCATTATAAGGGATTTGCCAGCTCATGTCTTACGTGTCCTTATCCAATACTGAAATTTCCCAAACCTCGTACCATTGCTTTTAACTCTCATTTGTTTTTCTTGACGGTCAAATTTCTTTTAATTATTTCGTTTAAATTCTCGTGTTTTCTATTTCATTATATAGATTAAGTAATTTGACATAAATTTCTACAGGATTAAAACATTTACAAATTAAGAGAGAGAAACTATGTGGAACTATAAAGAATCGAAGTATTAATGTGTTTGGATAAGGGGAGAACGGTTACAAACTTACAATACAGCTTACCACGTTGGAGTTCCCGCGTCCACAAACATTACTAAAAATAACACAAGTTTAAATAATAATAATAGGCTAAAAAATTAAAATTAAAATTAAACCCTCCTTAGATTTACCTACCTCCTTGTCAATTTTGTATTAATTATCCTAAACATGACTAAATTAGTCAATAATTAAGATGTTAAACATGAATCTCATGAAGAATGATGAGAGTGGTAAACGGTAGCAGCCGCAGGGTGATGATGGGCCAGGGAATCATGAACAGATGAGATTTAAATGATTGCAGATGAAGCTGAATTGTGAGTAAAGGTAGGTGAACCAAAATTCAACTTTTAAGCATGACCAACCATGCCTGATTTCGTGTAGTATAATTTGTCCTAACCCAACATGACACTAAAAACAGTAGACATATTTGAACGAGATGTGGTTTGATTTAGCCCTACCAAAGATAAGATTCCGATCAAAGGTATAAATATTAAAAGAAAAGCCAAAGAATGCAGCAAGTAGGTAACCAACCAAAACTTGGGAGTTTATAGCCACGAGGTTGGAAAAGCTGCTGATTTTCGCCAGCCCCAGATGATGGTTTCTTCCAGAGCACCCTGCAATTGAAGTTACTTTTTAAGATACTTGGATCAAAATTACTATCATGGAATACAAGATATGCATGACAAACGCCCATTTAAGCTCGATTTTCATCTCTGTTATAGAACGAAAGGACTTGTCGAGAAGCCCAGCCTGTAACTTTGTCTGCCAGAATCATTCCTACGGGTACCTTCTCCTTCTGAATTGGAGCAATTAATATCTTACCCGGTGAAGACGTGCATACCTAAATCTGTACAAGTAAAACCGTCAATGACACAGAATTTACTTGAAATGATGTGTAATAAAAGTAAATTAAACAGAGAGAGAGTGAGAGTTGTTCCATTTTCAATGTATGACACTCCTTGATTTCACCTTCCAATGGATACCAACTAGGAGAGTGCCTAGAAATGGAATGGCCACGCATTCTTGGCGCATGAAACCTGGCGCCCCGACAGTTTTCATGCTGAAATTTTGGTATGAAAAAGCAATCAGCCAGAATTTTGAGAGTTATATCGTTCAATCATTTCATGCAAGATTTTTTCTAATTGAGCAAAGGGAAAAAAAGGCTATGAAGCCAGAAGCTTGAAAGTTTTGTCATTAAATCATTGTTAAACTGAGCAAAGAGAAAAAGGGCTATGAGGGCACTGGGTATGGTTGCTCAACATGTGCGGGGAGAGTAAAGTTCCATACGTTTCATTTTCTCCCCACAATGAAAAGTATCTCTTGATGAAAAGCTCTTCAAGGGATTGGTATTAGTAATGTCCCTCTGACCTTAGAAGCCAGATGAAAATGAAAAATTGCATAGATGATTATGAAAATGAAAAATTGCAATTAGAATTACAACCTTCGACGCCTCGGTGAACCTCAGATGATCCCATCTATGCTATCTATTAAAATGTAGGAGGTCCTTAGGGGCGGCCCTGTTGGAAAGGGCTTGGGGTCTCTGGGTCATACCAGCTTAGATGTCTCAAGTTCAAGCCATTGAGAGCACTTAATACCATAATCCCTCGATGTCTCCCAGATTCGAACCTTCAGGCGAGCACAGGTGCTCCCAGATATTGGGAAGCAAAGCTCTGACACCCAAAAAAATCTATTAAAATGTTAAGATGTCAGCAAAATTATCACAACCCTATGGAGATGTCAAGATGGTACTAAGCGGCTGTGGTATTCAATGGGAACTATTAAGAATTAAGAGACATGTTCAAGATAGAAAAACAACTAATACGCAATGTAACAGCAGAATGTCACCCAGAAACAGGATAAGATAAAGAGGGATAACCTCACATTCAAGCATTCAAATGCATATCCAGTGGCATAGCAACTTGAACCACCAAAGGCAAGAATCTAAAATACATATGGTCTTCCTTTAATTCTTCATACTGATGTTCCCCTTCAAAGAAATTCCTAGGAAAGTTTTCATTTAAAACATAGCAGTGCCAGCAGAAATAGTCCAACTTGCTGACACTAAGATAATAACAAGTTGTAATGACGGTCCCCTCTAACCTGCAAAGTTTTTAGACATCAGCTGTGCAGTTCATATGGACCCTTAGCTTATATGAAAAGTCGATGTCAATACAAACAAATAATGCAAAACTATGAACTACGACGTTTCTAAACGATT
The DNA here is from genome assembly GCA_033971965.1 of Cucurbita ficifolia. Taxonomy (NCBI): domain Eukaryota; kingdom Viridiplantae; phylum Streptophyta; class Magnoliopsida; order Cucurbitales; family Cucurbitaceae; genus Cucurbita; species Cucurbita ficifolia. The sequence goes on from CM066970.1 coordinate 1,389,215, forward strand.
ATGACGTGTGAACAAGTTTATTTCATCTAAATGATACCTGAAAGGTTACTGAAATTGATAGAAAATAAACTATGCAATCTAATAATAAGAAATCTAATCTCCTAATTGAGTGAAATCATATCTGCTCACTGTTTGGATCCCTATCAGAGTATGATCGGTATTGAAGTAAAGAAATTATGAAGTATAAGGCTAAATCTTCTCTATTTCTTCGTTTAATGTAGGAATTCTCAAAAGAAAGAAGAGAGGCAGAGCAAGCATAAATACGAATCCAACAGTACAGCTTTTCTTCACTTCTAGGGAATTGAATGAACTAAATAGAAAGTTGATGTACTTGAAAAGAAATTACCGATGCATCAGCAAGAGGAAAGTGCAAAACCAAGTGGATTCTTCTGAACATTTCGTGAAAGTTGTAATTCAACAAGGAATAAAATGTGCCTGTCAAAACGAAAGGGTAGATCTAGAACGAGCTTGTTTTTAACATTTCTGAGGTTGAATCAGAGTCTTGTAAAAGGAATCACCAAATAAACTCGAGCATGGTCAAAATGGTTGGTCCCTAAAAGTTCGGCCAATTATCAGAATCCTTTCAAATTTTATATTTCATTAATCACACAATAATTTAATAGAACTATACCGTCTCAAAGCGAAGATCCTTTCATTACCCGCCATAAATCTAAGCAGCTCATGGTCTAAATGGTACTCAGACGTACAGTACAAATGCAGAACAAGAAGTGCCGGTAGACACGTCCTTCCTAATGTGTTAAACCATTTTTTCCATTACCACACGCAGAGCAGGCCTTCCTGAAAAATCAACACACTCACAGATCTCCCTAACAGTCATCCTTCGAAACTGTTCGGAGCGACAAGAAGTCATGATCGGTAAGCCTTAATTGACGTTCATCATAAAAGAAAGTAAATATCAGCCCACGAATAGAGCGAAAATCTCCATAACCATCCTAACATCATGCCTCAAACCTGTCTATCCCCAATAAACCGGGAGCCTTCAACATTGGTTAGATTATTTCGAGGCACAGGATGTCAGCGCCTCGAAAGAAGCCGATCGAATCCGCCTGGAAAGGAATCTGATTCAAGAACTCAAGAGAACAATGACTAAAAATGGCGATGAGGACGGAGCATACCTCAACTGCGTAAAAGATTCAACCATTATGCAGCGGTTCCCTACGGAGGCCACGGCGATCCCCAGGTTCGCCGGAAATCTATAGTTAACCGACAACCAAGAATACCCTGCGCGCGGTAAAAGAATGCAAATCCGATGACAACTTCTTCATTCAACAATTGGTTCAAATATATATATACAGAACAGAAGACAAAAACAGAACAAATTGGGCCTTCAGACACGAAAAAGCCGATGCCTATAACTGTCCTCCGCTGATCGATTATTATTTTTAGTTTCTATATTTTTATTTAAATGTAAATTTTAGATTTTCTTTTCTTTTTTTTTCCTTTTTTTTTTTTTTTTTTTTTTTTTTTTTTTTTTTGGTATTTTACTTGAAGGTCTCTTTGATATATTTTTTTTAAAAAAAAATAAAAACAAAATTTTATTAAAATACTCATGGTTTATCTTATATTCCTATTAATCACATTTTATTCTTTTCATTTTCATCCAATTTTAATAATATAACAAAAATGTCATCGAACTCCGTGACACCATCCAACCACTAGCTCTGATACCAACTCAAGCCCACCGCTAACATATATTATCCAATTTACATTATGATACCATTGTAACAGTTCAATCTCACACGGCAGATATTGTCCACTTTGGCCCATTATGTATTGTCATCAGTCTCACAACTTTAAAAACGTGATTGTTAGGGAGAGGTTTCCACACTCTTGAAAATGAATATTTCGTTCCCCTCTACAACCATGGTGGGATCTCACAACACATCACAATATAACAATTTAGACTTTAAAAATCAGTTGACATTTTGTAAACATGTATATTTTTAAGAAAAATTGGTAAATTTTGACAATTACGAAACCTCGTTTAACTATTATTCTAAATCATGATTGTGCCTAACTCTAACCGTCCTCATAGGTTAACACAAAACAACACTGTTTTCGTATTAACCCTAACAACGACTCGTTTTGAGATATAACTTTATATTAGAATGACGTTTTGGTTATCGATTTCACTCTCCCAATCTTATATTATTGAAAAATAGAACCAAAGTAAGTTGAACATAACTCAACATAGATGGTTCGATCTTCATCGTGCCATTACGAAAAGTCTTTTGCTTTATTATCAATGATTAAAGATTCAATAAGAAAGCTGCAAAATGTTCAACACGCACACTAGAATGAAACTCAGCAGCTATGAAGAAGGCCACAAGAAAGCTCCATCAAAAGAATGGCTGCTTCTTCCTCATCTCTTGGAAACACTCTCCCAAAACCCCAACCACTTCTTTTGCTCAAATGTAAAGTGAATCTATGAGACTCCAAATTCGAGTTATGATTGTTGCACTTGTTCTTCACATGGCAGCTCAAGCGGGACTTCTTCTCCTTGTGCACCTCCGTCCCCGACGCCGCCTCCAAGCCAACAACCGCCCCGCACCGCCATTCGCAGCTTCCGCCATCGCTCGCCTTGCTTTCCTCTGCCTGATCCCACAAGCGTTGCACAGCGACTGCACCCATAAAACAAACCAAAATCGATTGAGCAAGGAAAATTCTGGCTTATAACAAAAAACAAAGAAATGGGTCAACTTGTAAAACAAATATACAAAAAGGGTTTATGTTTTTTTTTGCAAGACAAGAAAGCTGACCTTAGGGCCTTGAGGGCCACTTCGCTATAGAGGAGTCGTCGTCGTGTTACAATCACTGCAAACCCCAACACCATTGGTAGGGTGGCGAAGCTCTTGATGAAGATGATGATGTGTTTGATGATCATGTTGAGTAGCAGTTGTATTATAGAATACTACCATTCGACCCCGCAAAAAATGCTATGCCACAACCCTATCACCACAATCTTCATCCCTATCTTACATATATCATTAACGGCTTAAGTCGAAGTTTACTACTAGTACATATTATCCGTTGTGACTTGTTGCATATTACTATCAGTCTCACGGTTTTAAAACTGTCTGGTAGGAGAGGTTTCCACACCCTTATAATGAAATGCTTTGTTCTTTCATCTCTCCAACGGACGTGGAATCTCACACTTACCCTTAAAAATTCGATATTCACTCGACTCGAGTTCTTTGAATTTTCCCTTTCGGGCTTCCTCTCAAAGTTTTTAAAACCCGTAGGGAGAAGTTTACACATTGTTCTACAAAATGTTTCGTTCTCCTCCTCAACCGACGTGGGATCTAACATATGGATTAATTCTACCACTTAAACTAGTTTAAAGATATTGCGTTGAATGTGCGAGTTAATCAAATCCATGAGCAAAAAATAACACGAAGCTCGAAAGCCAAGCCTTGAAAACTGTGAGATGTGTACTAAGGAAAATTAAGATGAAAAGATATGAGGATGCATGGCATATCTTGGCCTAGCTCTCAAGTGTATAGCCAAAAGACAATAAATTTAAATAGCTAGGACAGGGCAATGGGCGCAGTGGTGCTGACAGCCTTCATTTTGTTCTGAGTCCCCACAAAGAACACAGCCAACATCCCCTCCTTCTCAGAGATCATTTTGAACTCAGAAAGAAGAACCCAGAAGACAAAATCCCTTTGTTTAGACAACCCAACGTTGAGCCAAGCTGCAGCCTGTAGATGATCGCAGGAAAGAGTATGAACTGCAATTTGGTACAAGAAGATGAGAAATGGTACGTAAGGGGAGATGAGAATGAGAAGAGGAACAAAATTAATGGCTGTGATGAAAGAGAAGGGAAGAACAAGACAACGTTGGATTTTTTTTTTTTTTTTTTTTTGGGCTTTGGGTCATCCGCACGTGAGTTGGAGAGTGATCTTAAGGATGTGGAAATCTCTCCTTAGTAGAGTCATTTTAAAATCGTGAGACTGATGATGATACATAACCGATTAAAGTAGATAATATCTACTAACGATAGGCTTGAATTATTATAAATGATATCAGAATCAGTCACCGGACAATGTGAGCCACTAGTCGAAGTAGGGTTATATCCTTTTCATAGTAGACGCATTTTAAAACCGTGAGGCTGACGGTGATATGTAACAAGCTAAAGCAGACAATATCTACTAGCGGTGGGCTTTAGCTGTTACACATTGTATCAAAGCTAGAGACGGAGCGGTGTGCAAGCGAGGACTCCAATGATGGATTGTGAGATCCCACATCAGTTGGAGACGGGTCTTAAAGAGTGTGAAAACTTCTCCCTAATAAACTTGTTTTAAAATCATGGATTGACAACATTACGTAACTGTTAAAGTACGGCTTAGGGTTGGGCTTAGGGTGTTACAAATACATTTAATTTTAGAGAGTTTTTATTAGTGAATATATTATCATAGGTTACTTAAGAAATAATTATGACTTTCTATGTAAGCAAAATGTGTTTAGAATATTATTTTTATAAATAATTTTGACTTTAATTTAAAATTAAAGAAAATAATAATAATAAGGATGGTAGGTAAACGACAATAGTACACGTAGTCCCTGTTGAGATATGGGCTGGGCCATAAATGGGGCCTAATCAAGAGCAGTAATAGGATCCGTTAAGGCTGGATATTCTGCCCAATCACCACACCCCAATATCATAATTGAAAGACTAGCAAATTATTCCCTTTCAATATTCATAAATATTCCATAAACCCTAACCGTCAAACACTTGGAAACATCCACAGTAGGTCAAATCTAATAGGAATGGAATTTTTTTAATTTATAAATTATTAATAAATGTTTAAAGTAGACTACCTCCATACAACCAAATTAAACTATGAGTCTTAAATTAATATATATTTTATTTAATAGAAACTTTTATAAAGTTGATCCGATTCCGTATTATCTAGACGTAAGGTCCACTTTTTTCTAGTAGAAAGGCTCGAACATGTTTTTTTCTTATCAAAATGAGAGAAAATAAGGGTATGCATTGTAATAGCCTAGGTCCACCGCTAGCAGATATTGTCATTTTTTAGCTTTCCCTCAAAACTTTAAAACGCGTCTGTTAGGGAAAGGTTTCCACACCATGTTTTGTTCTCCTCCCAATTAATGTGGGACACCACATGCACACTATAACTCATCTCGACATTAACTATACAACAAAATATACTATTATGTGAACATTTGCGTAACATTTATATATATTTGTTTAGTTTTATCCTATAGTTTGCAGCTCAAGAATACCATGTTACGTGTCACGTGTGAAATTGAAATACATGTATTTGATGTCGGTAATTGGCAAGTATTATTCTATGTTCCAAAAGTCAACTTGTAGGTGTCCAATATTTAAATTATTAACAAAAATTTGGCAGCTTCCATTACCAAAGTAGCAGTAGCTCACTTTAGCCAATAAAATAAAATAACTACATAAATATTAAATAAGTATTTATTTAGTTAATTTTATTTTATATGCTAAAGTGAGTGTAACTAAACAAAAAAAAGTATTTATGTCGTGGCCTATTAGAAAAATACTAAATTTATATCTATGTGAATCATATAAAAAATATTTTTTAAATTATAAAATATATTTTGACTAGTTGGATTAGTTTAAGTTCAATAAAAATTTAAATAAAGTTATTTAATACATAATTAAAAATTAAAAATATTGACAATTAAAACGGACCGTACGACCAACTAAGGAAATGTTGGCAATAAAAAGTTTCTTAATTAAGAGTTAAAAGACAAATTATGACGATAGCACAAAACGCAGCGTTTTTTAGTCACTGGCCGCAGTTGATGCCTTGTCCCCATCACCCCACTTTAGTAAATGCCAATTACGACCTCACGTTTACCAAAAAAAAAAAAAAAAAAAAAGAAAGAAAGAAAGAGAAACCTATACATTACCTCTTTCTTTCTTGTCTGTTTCTCACAGACCAATAAGAAACAACCACGTATATCTCCACCTCGCGAAATGGAAAATAATCATTTAAAAAAAAAAGAAAAAGAAAAATCGAGTACCAAAAATATCCAAACACATTAATAATTAATACCGAAATCCCCTTACTCAAAATGCCTTCTCCTCCTCTTCCCAAACAAATCGCTCTCATTCCCATTTCCTCTCCCATCTCTGTGCCTTGTTTCCGCCATGTTCGCCGAATCGGTTTCTTCCACTCTCTCCATATGGACCTCCGTCAACAGTTGGTTCACTCCCACTGTTCTCTTCGTCGTCCTCAACCTTGTGATCGGCACCATTGCTATTGCATCCAACTTAGGCGGACCTCAAGGACCTACTCAACGCCGTCCTAACGACCCTGACCATCCTCAGTATCTCCAGAGATCTCCTTCTATGCTTCAGCGGCTCAAATCGATTAATCTTTATGCCTATAGATCCGAAGAGCCGGCGACTGTGTTCGAGAAACCGCCTGAAACCGACACTCGTTACGCTAATTTCGAGCATCCGCAACTGGTTAGATCTCCTTCTGTACTTCAGCGGCTTAAGTTTAGTTTCTCAGGCTACAAACCGGAGGAGTCTTTCCAATCTCCGCCGCTGGAGACTGTCTTCGATAAATCGCCTGGAATCGACACTCATTACGGTAATTTCGAACATCCGCAACTGGTTAGATCTCCTTCTATGCTTCAGCGGCTCAAGTTTAACTTCTATGGCTCTAAATCCGAGGAGTCTTTCCAATCTCCGCCTCCGTCTGTTCCTGCGGTTCAGAAAATCGAGAATGTCCAGATCCAGCGGAGGGAGGATGAGTCGAAACGAGTGGAGGAAGAGGAGGATGAAGATGACGAACAGACTATGGAAGAGGTTTACAGTAAACTCCATGGCGATCACTTCACCAGGACGAAATCCGACACGATGCCGAGTGCGGGTGAGTTTCCGACGAAATTGGCAAGGAAGATGAAGAAATCGGCGAGTTCGAAATCTGCATTCTCGCATTTCGAAGCGGATGAAATCGTGGAGAGTCGGCGTCCAGCGACAGTGAAAGAAGGAAAAGAGAAAATGACGGAAATAGACGACGAAGTGGACGCTAAGGCGGACGACTTCATCAACAAATTCAAGCAACAGTTGAAGTTGCAGAGGCTGGAATCCATACTCAAGTACAAGGAGATTGTCGGCGGAGGGAACGCGAAATAGGCAAGGTAAATAAAAGTAATTTTCAATTGTCTTGGGGTGAGATTTCTAATTTTTTATATTCTCAAGGATTAGTTTGAAATTTCAAGTTTTATAAAATGGACTCCACCACCTAAAGCCTAAAAGAAAAGAAAAGAAAAGCAGATCTAGCGTTGTGTTTATTTCCCTCTTTGTAACTTTTATTTCCGGAATTATTTTCTTTAATGTCCTTCACCTATTTTCAAGTTTTATTGTTCCATCTTCCAAATCTGACAGCTAGGTCAGTATATCAGCGCAATAGCCAAAGGGAGGGAGGGGTAGTTTGGGAAATAGATGTAAATGTCGCACGTGGGGGAAACCGCCTCTTCACATAGGGCTGAGCCATTAAATTTTATTTAAAAAGATTATTAGGGAGTAAATGTTAAACGGGTAACGACAAATTTTGTTTTTAATGTTTAATTTGGCAATTGAATATGAACAGTTGAGATTAAGAAAAATAATTAAATTTGGGAAAGCATATTATGCTTAAGTGCGGTGGAAGTAACGTGCCAATTGAAACAGGCTGGCCGATTGGAGGCCATTTGTATTCAACGTATGATAACCCTAAAGGAATGGATCCCAAATCCACCTCCAAAGTTTATTGCTTCCAAATCATTTAGCTTTAATTATATATTATTCTCAGTTTATTCTGCCTACTTTACTCATATTTCAACAACTGGGCCAGGCCCAATTCTATTGCGATGGACCATGTTAGCCTATTTCAACAACTGGGCCAGGCCCAATTCTATTGCGATGGACCATGTTAGCCTATTTCAACAACTGGGCCAGGCCCAATCCTAATGCAATGGACCATGTTAGCCTATTTCAACAACTGGGCCAGGCCCAATACTATTACAATGGACCATGTTAGCCTTTTCAACAACTGGGCCAGGCCCAATTCTATTGCAATGGACCATGTTTATTGGATTCGTTGCAACCCCGAAATATGTCCGCTGACTATAGAAAGCAACACGTCTTCATGACCTGAAAAGTTTAGGTAAACTTAATTTCAATAAATTTTTTAAAAAGAAACCAAATATATATTTTTTAAAAGTAAATTTATCATTTTAAAGAAATATTGCTATCATATCATATCAAATGTAAAATTGTTAGGTAGATAAATATTTTATGCCTCAAAGTACAAGAAAAATCAACCATTAATAATTATGAGAAGAAATGGATTAAACTTTAATCATATCATAATTAAAAAGGGTTAATCATAATCATACATGATTTCCTTTCCATATAATTATTATTTATTTTTATAATTTCCTGTTTACCTTGCTTTTCATAAGTACAGTCTGACTACTCGAAGCTACTCTGTACTTTTCTTTTTCCAGCTCTTTTGGATCCAATCAATGTAAGCTTTATTTTATTATTTTTATTTTTAGAAATCTTTATTCTTTCCCATATATGTTTTTTTTTCCCTCGATATATAACTCAATTATTGTTGGACATGAAAGAAGATTGAATTGTTTATTTTTTTAATAATTTAAAGGTTTATTTTGAAAATAAAAAGGGATATAATTGGTATTTTATTTATTTACTGGAGGGCTTGTACTGAAAAAGTGTCGGTGGTTCAAGTACAACTCAAAGGGTAAAAATCATTACATTGGGGGAAAAAAAAATGTCAGCTCTTAATTATTAATTTAATAGTGTAATTACTGACTTTGTGTTTAAGCAAATCTATCCAACCTACTGACTAATTGATTAGGATTAGTGAGCTAATTACTGGTCCCCACTGTTTCCATTATTTATTTATTTATTTTTAATTACAGCCATCATCCAATCAACTGCTCGGAAAGTGTAATTTAGATGGTAATTGTAAGCTGTAACCGTTGGATCTATGAAGAAACATGCATGGGCCCCGCCTCCCATTTCTGTAACATTGTCCATTCACATGTCTTGACTTGCCAGGTCAGCTCTTATTCATTTTTTAATTTTAATTTTAATTTTATCCAACAACTTACTATGTAGGTTAGACTTTTGTTTGAAACTGCAAGGCTTTTTTATTAGACTAATTTGAAATAAATCTTGAACATCAACAACAACAAAAATATATATATATATATATATATATATATATAATTTATCCTACAAAATACTAACTAAAAAACATGTCGATAATTTTTGTAACCCGTTGCATGGAATGCAACATGAACACACTCCCTACAGACCAACGGAGTCATTTTAACATATTTTGTTCTCACTCACTTACATCTCAAAAATGGATAGAAAGTCACCTAATATAGAATGCTCCAAGAAAAGTGTGTTTTGTTGATATAGATAATAACTTTCATTCCCGTAGTAAGTTTTCTTTAGTTATCAAACTCTTAGAACGTGACAAATATGTTAAAGAGGGTAAAATAGTAATTCAAACGGGGGGTTTGAAATAAGTTGGGTTTAGATTTAGGGCTTAAAAAGGAAGCTTGGAATTGAAGTTAAGAGGGTGAAAGAGAAAGGGAAGAGGAAGAAGGAAGATGGAAAGAAACCAATCCAAGCAACTCACAGATTCCCTCCCAACCCAATTCTCTGAGTGAGTTCTACTGAACCAGCCAACAACTTTTCGCTCGCCAGTCTTACTCTCTCTCCTCTCTTTCTCTCTCTACCCTTCTTCTTCTTCTCCTTCTCAAACTCCTCTCCCATTATTCCATTAACTTCCTCTGTTCCTAAATCTCCCGATTTCCAATTCCCCTTTCTAATCCAATCTCAAATCACCCCCTCATTCCCATGCAGAACGGCGCCCACCCTCCTCCCAAACCCGCCGTCAATGGCTCCGCCGCCCCACCTACCGCCAACGGCACCGCACCGGCTTCCGGTGGGAAACCACAGTTTCGTCAACAGCCCTACCGTCCCCCTCCATACCGACACCGCCGCAATCACCACCGTAGCCGTCGCAATCTCTGCTGCTGCTTCTGTTTTTGGACCATCATCATCGTCCTAGGGCTCGCTCTTTTAGCCGCCATTGCCGGCGCTGCCCTCTACGTCCTGTACCGCCCTCACCGCCCCCAATTCACAATCTCCTCCCTCCGAATTTCAAAGCTCAATCTCACCACCGCCGCTGATTCCTCCGCCTCTCACGTCTCATCCCTCTTCAATCTCACCCTCTCATCTTTCAACCCTAATTCCCACATCACCTTCGCATACGACCCCTTCACTCTCTCCTGCTTCTCCAATTCCGTCCTCCTCGCCAATGGCTCGATCCCGGCTTTCACCAGCGCCACCAAGAACCAAACGGTGTTCCGATCCTTACTGACCGGCGCCGAAGATCTCGACGCAGATTCCGTTACGAGCCTCAGATCGGATCTGAAGAAGAAAGGAGGCGCCCCTCTGACGATCGAGATGGATACGAAAGTGAAGGTGAAAATCGGGGGAGTGAACAGCAAAAAGGTCGGAATCAGAGTGACCTGTGAAGGAATTAAAGGAACACCGCCAAAGGGGAAACAGCCGACGGTAGCCTCTGTCTCCGACACCGATTGCAAGGTTGATCTCCGGATCAAGATCTGGATATTCACTCTCTAATTAGTCGGTAACAAATATTATATAATATTTTTTCCCTCTTTGTCTGTTTTTATTTTGTACTCTTTTTTTTTCCGGAAATTTTGGGAGAGAGAAAGAAAAAGAAAAAAAGTTAAGAAATTGAGGTTGTAAGGAATGAGTGATTTGGGAATAATTTGGGTTAAAAGTTACCTTCCTTTTTTCACTCTAATGGCAGTAATTTTCTTTTAACCTTCCAGTTAATACGCTGAATGGGTCCTTAAATTCTTCCCTAACACTTGGGTCGCCCTATTAGGTCAATAAATAAATAACATTTCGTGTCAGATTTGTGACACTAATAATTAATAGCTCCCCTCTTAAAAATAAAAAAATAATCTTGTTTTTCTGTCTTTTTATTTTGGTAGGTGGAATTAATCTGAAAATTAAATAATAATAATAATAAAGAAGGACATTGATTTTTGTAGTGAGTTAGGAGAAAGTGATTAATGAATACGCGCCACACAGCGCCCTAAGCTGTGTTTGATTAATAAGCATTAATGTAATAATTATGTAGAGTGAAATTAGGAGGCACGTGAGGAGGGCGTGACGATGCCGTGGGAGGGAAGGGCAGTTGGAATAATGTCAGAGATGGGGTTCGGTTTAGGCACCCTACATTTCCCCTTTTTACCTTTACAGCCGGTCTTCCTCTTTTTTTCTTTTTTTTTTAATTTTTTTAATTCTCATTATTATTATTATTATTCAGAGGGTTTAGAGATTAAGACTTTACTATAAATTACAAATCATAATCCCAACCTATTTTTCTTCAAATGATTCAACTGACAAGAAATTGTATGAAATATAGATTCATAATGTACTAAAAATAACTATAGACAATCATGTTTCAATACCCAACTACACTTTTTTTTCTTTATGCTTTCTAAGAATAAATTCGTTTTCCGTAGCCTCCAGAAGAAAAAAAAAGGATATCGAAGTCAAAACCTTTATATCATACTTTTTTAAAATTCCTTTCAAAAATAGAAAAGTTAAGAACAACCAACAAAAATATTACCCACCCAAATGAATCCTAAGAAATCGAGAGGCTTAAGATTCATGGTAAAAAAAAAGGAAAGAAAATGAATAGACAGAAATGAGGTTACCTCAAATTTGTAAGGCATAATCATCAAACAGAGTAGCATGCGGCATGTATTTGGTGGTGGGCTCCATCAGTTTCACTGCCTTACTTTTACTGTCTCTGAGAATGATCGCCTGCAAAAGTGGAAGAAGAATCTTCAATTGAAGTATTAGTTATGGGTTCATGAACAAACCCCTTTCATTCTTCTTTCTACTTGGGGTTGGGGTGTTCTTTGCTGCACTTTTCTTTTTGCTTCTTCAAGTTTTGTAATGCCACTTGTAACTCGGACCTTCTCGTTCTCATTGTCGCGTGCTTCTTTTCTTTTCTGTAAAGAAACCAAACCCTTTGTTGATGTGTATTGATCGGGACTACTCCCACTGCCAAGATGCCTTTTGTGCATGCACCCTTTTCTAGAATCATCTCTTTTATATCCTCTAATCTACAAATTTCACCATCAGAGTATAAATTATGATTAGAAGTTTGGAAATAACATCAGAATCTGACTAAAATCTTCTCAATCAAAGAAAGTGCTTCTTGTTCTTACATCTTGAAGGAATTGAGATTTACAAACAGGAACGACCACCTCTGTCGGGCTTTCTGCACAGCTGCGGCTCGGTTGTATCTTTGTGCAGATTAAGATTAGCTTTAACGAAGTTCACAACAACTGAAGCCAATTCATCTTGGTGAGCAGTATATTCATGATCAGCCCCTTCCATGATGCATAGAACATGATTTGCTATGGACTTGGAAAACTCGACAGCATCTTCAGCTGGAACAATTTTATCCATTGATCCATGAACCGTCAAAACCCTGAAGAAGAAAAGTGAATAAAAATGACGAATCAAGCAAATCTAAAGTGGGGTTTCTCTTGCTTTTGGTATAGCGGGCTCCAGCAGGAGGTCCGTCCGTCCGTCCTCCACTAGAAACACCACTTCCCATCCGACTTACATTTATAGCGGGCTCCAGCAGGAGGTCTGTCCGTCCTCCACTAGAAACACCAGTTCCCAACCGACTTACATGTATCGCGGTTATTAAGAATATGGCTCACGCCATTCGAGGTGGCCCAGCATTCATTCCATTGTCATGATCCTAAAAGAAAGGATTAAATAGAAGAGCTACATTCCTCACCTACAGTCACGCTGAATTGCTGAGCATGCTGCATGAACATCGGTAGTTAGTCGGTCCATTAAACTTTCTTCAGTAACACGATATTCGATCTTCCCTGATTACAAAAACATGAAATAGAAGAAATTAGTTTCTAATTATTATGTGGAAGCTGGAATGTTTCTTTAAAGCAGAAACGGAGAAGACCACTTAAGAACTTGTGTCATTTTGTGGAATCTCGGTGATGTTGAAACAGAAACTAGAATTTAATGGCTTACCTCTTCTATTCTTGACATCAATAAACCCTTCTTGCTTAATTCTTTGCAAAAAGTCTCTACCCAAGCGACCTTCAATCCCTCTTTCAAGGTTAAATCGGCCAGATAGATTAACAACTGTACGAATGTCTCTATACTTTGAAGCATACAAGAGAACTACATTCCCCCCTGCAACAAAAATAAATTAAGTAAATTGGCGGTTACCATATGTTCCTTCCCATGGAAATGTCTTCAAAGTGCTGATTCATTTCACCAGAATGAGCAAGGATAAAGACCTTTACTGTGTCCAATTATTGCGGTCACTGCATGTTCCTTTCCATGGAAATGTTGCACAACAGCACGTAAATCATCAGCTTCCCTGCGGTAGTTGCCATACTGGAATGAACCTTCACTTTCTCTGCCAAACATAGAACAAAAAGTTGTTTGGGTGTTTGATTGTAAACAATCACTATCAAATTGTACGCAACTGGGAATTTCTATGGCAAATCATGGTTTTCCTTGTAATTAGAACATAGAGCATTTTTAAGCAATAATGTTTAGATACATGAGAACTAAACAACTTGGCTGTCCATTGCTATCTACATTTGAGACTGAGGATAAATGTTTGTATCAAACAGGCCTAATAATATTGAAGCAAACTTTTTTGGCCTAATAATCTAAGGAATCAAATGATATTATTCCTAATGCCCACAGTAGCCAGAGAAGCAGACCCAAAAAACCTGTATTTGAAACAAATCATAGAATCAAAATGTAAACAGAAACCAAAACTATAACAATAACCTTCGTTTTTTAAAGATTGTTGCTCGGATTCAATAACAAAAACACATTATACATAGTTAATATGCATTACAGCATGCAAAATACATGGGAACAAAGATCAAACGACGGTCTATAAAGAAGAGTTTGCACTGAAGTTATGAACATATAAACATGGAGAAGCTTTGATAGTAATATACTTCTTCAAGAAACTTTTAGAAACTTCAGTTTTGTAGCAAAAAAATATGCTTAATTCTTTAAGAATCAAAATGGTGGAAAATTGACATCGTTAAAGTAAGATATATAAGAATACACTTGTAAATTTGGCCAACTTTTCACATTTACAGGAGCACCCTTCTTATTAATCAAACTGGTAAACTTCAACCATAAATTTCCAATCATAAGGTGAAGAGACGTGTTCTATGAATTTTCCCACATGCAAAACTACATTACCCCATCCATTACCCATCCTAAGATCTTACCCGTTTCCAGCAAAGTCAAAACGGAAAACACTGATCCCTTCTTTCTCTAAAGCAGTGGCGAGGTTCACCATAGGAATACGATCCTACAAATGACAGTTCATAATATCAAGTCAACCAAGATCAAGAAGAATTTGAAAGAGAAAAGGATAACAAGCCGTCATCAATAATGAAAACACTAATGCAATGCAACATGAACAAATCCAGAAATGTTATCTTGATTCTTTTGAACTCAACAACATTCTTAACAACACAATGAAAATTATCTTCGGTTGTACAAATAAGATGGTTTCTTCCACTGATGAAATCAATTGCTCACTTTATTTCGAATAAAGATTTAAAAGCCATGCTAAGGTAGTTTTCTGAATGGAAATGGAAAAACACATGGGAGGACACTTCCACATATCATGTGAGTCCAAACAGACAAATAGATAATTTACTCATACCAAAAAAGAAAAGAATCGAGTCAGAACCATATAAAAACAATCTAATATATAAAACCTTCGAGGACTGAAATCCATGGCAAACAATAACGATCTCGCTTGATCCGGTATCATGCAGGATTCCCACAAGCTTTTCGCCATGGTTATTCTGTATTATAACTCTGTGTTGTTGAGCCACTACAATGGGAAAAGGTAAAATAAGATAAAATCTGCCATGATGAAAAATGCACTACACTTGAAAAGTTCAAGCCTAATACTGATTATTGCAGTTAATATTAATCGTGTGCTTAAAATAACGATCAGAATCTAGAAAATACGACATAGAATAAATTACATATCATAAAACAAGGTAACATGCCACAAACTTCTCTTCCCCCTTCCTAACCGAGTAAAGTTTGGACACTGTTCTAAGTAATACTTAGTTCTAAAATTCGAATGAGATAACGAAGCAACTTCACTAAAGCGCGAATCGTTCAATTCATTTGATAGATTGAACATCGATTTCCAATCAAATACTAACTTGCGTAGATCAAACGAGGTATCGGACTCGGCAGCAGCACTTTTCCTGGAAGATCCACATCGAACGTATTGTTTGATTAGCACAATGAACACGAAGCTCGTTATGCGTACGACAAAGATTGATCTCCTGGCAATGATCAAATAAAAAAAACAAAAAAAAAACAAAGGAAACCTGAACTCCTAGTTCGCAATTTGGAAACGTCTCAAAAGCCCTTACGAGATGATGAGAATGGACGCTGTTCGTGAACTGTTGTGGTTGAATTCTTCACCAACAACTTCAACTGAACCGGTTTCTATCCAAGCCAATTCTTCAACCCCCGCGCCGGCACAGCGAATTTATATCTCTCCGAGTGAAAAATTCGAAGGGCGGGTAGTATGAAATTCGGTATCTGATTTTTTTTTTTTTTCACCCTCCAACTTATTGGGCTTTTTAATTGGGCTGGAATTTGGGCCTCAGAGTTTCCTTTCTCGTTTAGTTGCAATTTCAAAGCCCAAATACCAAAAACGATTTGTCGTTCAGCTTGTTTCTTTTCTTTTTCCCTAAACCCTAAACGCCATACATCATAGCCACTTGTCGTATAGTCCTATACTTTTGTTTTTCTATTTTATTTTAAATTTCCAAATTTTTATTTTCATGCTTTTTAGATATTTAATTTTAGTCTTCAAACTTTTATCTTTATCTTAATTATCACCGTTTATTTTCGTTAACTGTTTTAATAGAAAAAACTATTACAAAATTTGAAAATTTTATTATTAAAATAAATTCCAATCATTTGTTTGAATATAAATATACTCATTAAATAAGTGAAAAGGCTGAGAAAAAAATATTCATTTTGTTTTGTATGTTTAATTAAAATTAAACTATTTGTTATTCACGTAAAAAAAATAAAAAATATGTAAGACAAATAAAAGCATGGCAGTCACCAAAATAGGTTATAGTTAAACTCCACGTCCTTTCGATTCTTTCCATTTTTTACAACATGTCGTCTTCTGGTACAATTCAAATCTCGAAGAACAAGAAGAATCCAAGTTATTCGACATGTCGTTTATCATTTCATGATTCTGAAATATAGGACGATCTTGCTGTGTAGGCGCCAAGAAAATCTCCGGCGGTGGCGGCGGCGCCGTCTTTATTAGCACTATTGTTATTCATCAATATCCCACTGAGAGCTTCTTCAAACGATGCCTCTTCAAAAGCCATCCTGTGATGAAAACATGAATAATTATTAATATACTTGAAACCCTAATGCAAAAAAGACTGCACATCAGCCGTGGACCAAGGCGGCGGCAAAATCATGGCTGCAAACTCCGTCCGCCGCCACCTAAGCTGGCGTCGCCGGCAACGAGGCTATTTTAATTTATAATATGATATTAGGCTTTCAAATTTAACGTGAAATTATCTATATTTTTTTTTTATCATATGCTTTTTTAAGGTATTTTAAATTCCCATAATTTAATGGAAGAAAAAAAAACACATAAACAAAATAAAAAAGAGATATTACTAAAATTATTGGATGTCTGAAGTACAGTAAGTAGTACCTTACTATTACCTCGTCCTTGTCAAAAAATAAACATTAATAATATTAAGTATTGAAATTCCCTTTAATCTAAACCACCCAACCATATTCCTTTATTTTTTTTTCCGCATTTAATTCCCTAATTCAAAGCACCACTAATATTCCTCATTCAAATTGGAATTAGGATCGAATTTCCCCACCGTTTAAGTAATCTCGTCTTACACTCAATTTCAATTCCAAGAATTGTTATTATTTAATGTGTCCGAGCATTATTTAATTCATCAATAATTCCCATATTAATAGCGATAAATTAAAGAAGAAATAGTAAATAAAATTGAGAGTAAAATGGAATAGATTAGAGACCCTAAATACAAAAGTCTACACATTCAACGGTGCTGATTGCTTAATAATTCATATGGGACCCCACCTAATCCTCATCCGACCACGTGCCACGCATGCTCCCGCGAGTATCCTAAAAAAGTCTACTTCCTGCCACCGTACCGGACTTATCCACCACCTCTTCTTTTTCCGGCATCATCCAGATGTTTTTAATTATTGATTTCACCACCAACCATAACCCAAACTCCAAAATCATAGATCCATTATTTTGTTTTCTTCCCATCGTACCCCAAAGATTATATCTTCAATAACAGGGGTTTTTTTTTTTTTTTGGGAATAATTACAGGGATAAATTAGACGATATTGGAGTGAGTGAGTGAGTGACTATGGGTGATTAAAAGTCATACCCAAAGAGCGCCGACTTCGACGAGCTTAGGTACGAGGTGGCCGCTGAGGTGGAGGGCGACGAGGGATTCGAGGCCGCCGACGAAGGCGCTGCCGATGAAGACAGCAGGAGTGGTGGCGGTGGTGGAGGTGGAGCAGGTTGCTAAGGCGTCGATCTCTTCGTCGTCCAATTCGATAACGGTGGGGTTGACGCCGATAGTGGCGAGGAGCTTCTTCATGACGTGGCACATGCAGCAGGAAGTGCGGCTGAAGATGATGACCGGGTGTTCGGAAATGAGGCGGCGGATTCGAGTCTCGGCGGACTCGGCCACGTCGATGGAGAGGGAGGTTGCGGAGGGGGAGGCGGGCGGTGGCGATAAGTCCAGGTGGAGGAGGTCGTCGGAGCACCGTCGTAGGCCTTGCATCGCCGGAGGGCTGTAAGAAAATTACAAAAATTTGAGAGAGAGAGAGAGAGGAGTGGTAACGGGGCTAAGAGGGAAGGGAGAAGAGGAGTGGTTTTATAAAAAGCAGAGTGGAGAGTGCTTTTGCTCACATCACTTCTCCATTTTTAATACACTTTTTCTCCCTCCCTTTTCACTTCCTTTTTCGCGCGTGTAAACCACTCGCTACACATATAATACAATATACGGGAACTACACAAAGAGCGTGGAGAACACTAACGAAGGAAGAACGTGGAGGGGTAAGGTATTATACAACGGTGGTTCGAAAGCACCGGATATTTGCCCGTGTATTAGCGTGGGAAGAAGGACAACATGGCAGTAAATGACCATGGCGTCACTTTGACTTCGACGTCGAACGGTAAGAATGCGCCTTGACGTCACCAAAACATGTAACACCTCAGCACTGCCACTCAGTAATTTTTATTATTTTTTATTTTTTACGCCCAAAAAGAAAAATAAAGTCATCTGACGTGGACTACATGGAAACCAGTGGCACCGGTTCCCACTCCCACTCTCATGACATAATCATCGGAAAGAAGTTTCAGTTCCCACGTCACCATGACGTTCCCCTCCCTTGCACGTGGCCTCCCCGTTTACTCTCCTCTGCTCGTGGAGCAACGTGGAGCTGACCGAACACCCGGACCCTCCCTCTCTGGTAAAATTAATTTTTTTAATACCCATCCCACGTATCCGGGCCACCTGGATTCCCAGCATGGTAAGTAAAATGTTTATAAGGCTGGCGTGGACCCTACCCATAAAGTCCACGTTCAAAATCCACCGTCCATGGTGGCAACTAGTGTGTCTGCCATATGTGTGGACGTGATAATCAAGCGATTACGTCATAATTTCTGGTTTTTTTCACTAATTAAATTATTATGATAATTATCTCAATAATAACCCACTATAAAGCTTCTAATTTCAATCCCCTAATTACACTAGCTACCATTATTAATTACGTCTTGTATACATTTTTTCTTTCCCACTTTCGCCCCTTTTCTTCTGTCCAATCATGTTCCATCCCCCAGTACAATCCACTATTTAATTATGATACCCCACAACTTTTAAAAAATTATTTCTTATGCGTATGCCATTAGCTTGGTTCCAGGAAAGGAAAACAACTTGCTGAAACGATGTCGTTTTCCAAACGTGGCGTTGTATTATATATATATAATTTCTGTGTAATTAATATTAAAATTTACAATACAATACAACCCTTCGCCGGGTATGGAATCCGGGTCGATGCCCTTAACCCGGCCCATTAATAACAGCGTGGGAAAAATGCAAGTGACGGGAGTGTTCGTGTGTGGTTGCTTTCGTTTCCTTTCATCTCTCCTTAAATCTGTCGGCGCCGTTGGACAAGGCCACCAATTTTTGGAGTATTAAAATTCGTTGACTGGGTTATCGTGACACATGGGTGACGCAACTGCCATGACAGTCACAGGTCACCCACCGCCTGTCCCCGCTGACGCCATGATCTGAGCCTGTGTCGGCCTTACCTTCCAGTCCCCCACCGGAGCTCCGATCGCCTTCCACACTCTCAACCGTACACGTGTCCCATCCACACTGGAAAATGGGTAACGACGTAACGCGGGAACGCGGCGAGTAGAGGGAATTTGATCGACTTTACGCAAAAGATTTAAATTTTATTGGGATGGAGATTTGTCGTATTCACACCAGTAATCGGCGTGGAAAATTGTGTAGTATTTGTAATTTACTCCGCCGCCCTCAATAAATCGCTTCCTCTTCAATTACGGGCCCATCAAAGTTTTCACATTGAGGGCATCAAATAATTCAATATTAAAATATACCCAGAAATGATATAATATATAGTATAAATACATACTATGAACCATATAATTAAATTAAATAAAGAAAATAAAGAGAATGAAATATGGGTCGGAGGAGAAAGCGACAAGCAAGGAAGGAGGGACTCTTCATATTCGGAAAGGTTATTGAAATGCATGTGATGCGTTTAAGGTATTTTGTCGGCGTGTGCTTTCGTGTTATTAATAATAGATAAAGTAACTCTCACATTATTGCATTTCGATTCTATAACCAAGTGGGACACTTGGGTTTCTAGCGTCACTATTTTTTTTTTTTTTTTTTACAAAAATAATATTTATTTAAAACGAGTACTAGAAAATACTCGTATATTCTTTTATTCGGTACGAGAAACACTCGTGTATTTTCAAAATTTTTAATAATAACTTTAAAAAATTAATATAAGAACAAAAACTCCTCCGTAGACTTACATTTTCTTATTTTCCATCTTTTTCTCATATTTAATACCTTCCAAATATCCTTCCTCTATTTATTAATATTTAAAACTTCCTGTTGTGAGATAATCAAATCAAGTATTTCTTACTAGAAATCTCTCTCCAACAAACACGTTTTAAAACCTTGAGGGAAAGTTCGAAGATGTCGATATCTACCAGCGGTGAGCTTGGATCGTTACAAATGGCATCAAAGCTATACATCGGGGTGAGATCCCACATCGGTTGGAGAGGGGAAGCCCAAATAAGACCATATCTGCTAGCAGTTGGTATGAGAAAGGAAGTCCAAAAAGTGCAATACATACTAGTTGTGGGTATGAGATGGAATATCCGTTAGCGATGAGTATGAAATAAGACAATATCTATTAGTGATGAGTTTAAGTTATCAGTCGGTCCCTTTCGAAATTTGAAACTAAATTTTTGTTGGGTTTCGAATAAATATATTGATTTTAGGACTTTTCGAAATTTAAAAATAAGGATATCAACGTAAAAATAATAAGAGTATTTATATAAGCTGGTTTCAACTATCTAACAAATATGTATTGGATTTGCTTCCTCCACTAAATCTTATTCGTATAGTTAATCGTTTATTTAAAGTACATCTAAAAATAATATGCTTGACCTAATTATATAATTTTAAATTACCTTTTATTATATTTAATTAAAATAAAATTTAATTATAAATTTAGATATTTGTGTCTATTTAATTAACTAAAAAATGATGGGCCGATTGTTGCAGCCCATCATCTTTTAAAGAGTTTATATTATTGAAGGCCGATTGGATCTTACCCAACAGCTCGGGTGATTTGGGTTTCAATTGTTTGAGTTAAATTAAATCCGGATCAGACAAACCGAGGGGCTTATTTTCTTCGTCAATCCTCTGAGATCGCTGTTGCAAATGAAACGATACTGAAATTGGAGTGGGCTGTAGATAATAGTAGCCATTCCCTCCAATTTTCCGATCAGCTTCCGATCAGCGTTACATTATGGGTATCCATTTGAAGCTGGGCGATACTGTAAAAGTATTGCTTCTGTAATGGTTTACGAGATTGATTTTAAACTTTGCACATTTGTCGCTACCGGAAGAGGAGCATTTATGGAAACTGCAATGTATGACCGGGGGTGCCGCGATGCTGTTACTAGCTACTTCAATAATCTATATAGCGCCATAAGTTCATCGATTCAGTTCTTTGATTTCGTATTTGTTGAAAAATATAGATTGTTGTTCTCCATTGCGTAGCTGATATATCGAGGATTTTCGTTCGTTTTGATAAATGAGTTGATAAATCCGCCCTAGCTATTGATAATATTATGCGAGTTTTAGGAAAAACGGAAGAAAATTATATACTTACACGAATCTACAGTCCAATCGCTGTGTGATTATAAAATCAATACTCAAAATTCGAGAAGTTATAATTGGAAATTTTGGAATCGTACTTTTGTAATTTGGATCCGTGGCTCTTTTTCTTATGCTCTATTTACTGCAGAGTTTCACTGAAGAATATCTGGATCGTTGGGGATTTGCTACAATTTAGGACTGTTCTTGAAGATGGTTGCGATGTGCATACGGTGGTGAGTGGGCGACGTCCATAATTGTTTGCATTGCATAATTTGAGCTCGGGTCCATTAAATTGTTTAACAGTTCTAAACTCTGATCTGATTCCTCTTTTGGTGTCATTATTTTGCAGGAAATTCAACTTGCTAGTATTGAATCCAAGACCAGAGGCCGACCAAGTTAGTTTTCCTTCCACTGTCTGTTCTCCACCGCTTCTACTATTTTTCTTTAGATATTTGCGTGCATAGTATATATATATATATATATATATATATATGCTTGTTTAGAAACGTGTCCAGTTCCCAATCCCATCAACTACTGAGTATGGCTGGTCCAGGGCCACTCTGGTTTTATCTGCATGACAAAGTGCGCGTGCGGGTCAAGATTGTGACAGCCTGAAAGCTTTCTCCTTCCATCTTTGAAACTCACAAATCCATCACTTTGATTCAATTACTCTCTTATCCCCATGTCCCATTTTCATCCCCATGTCCCATTTTCATCCCCATCCTCATCCATCACATAAACATATAGAAAACAATGAATTGATGATGATGAGGGATATGAACAACCAAATACACGAGACCAGGACAAAGCCGCAACGTCTAAAATTTAAGATCTTTGTTTGAGAAAAGTCACAATACAAAACAAAATTGCTCAAAGAAAATTCCTACCACTTACGACAAAACCGCCTCCATGAGAATTTTCATTTTCCATATAGATCCAAGCCTATAGGAATATTCGCGATGTATTATGAAATCGACGATGTACGCAGGACTTGATTCTTTGCCTTCAAAATTGGAATATTAGGAACTAGCTGTCTCAAGTGCGTCTATTTGATTAAGAATAAGCTGTCCCTTTACCCATCGTGGGCGTACCGTGATACGCATCAATAATGTACCGCTGTCGGATGGATTGGTACAAAAGAAACTTAAAGATCACCTTTGAAAAAATAATCTCTTTCAGTTCGACCCTTCTGTTTTAGAGGGGTGTAGTAGAAAATAACTGCCACCGGATGAGATGGGATTTAGTTTTACTCTTCCACTAGAGGCTTCTTTTGCTGTTTAGTGTAATGTTGAGTTGAATTTTGTGTTAAATATTATGAAAAAAGCAAACTAGACTGCAGAATATGATGAATTCTTCACCATCCAAACATTTCAACGATGCAGAATAACAGAAGAATAAAAGGACTTCGATGGTCGTTTCATTATTTCCACTCGTATAATCATTCATGTACCGACAAAAGAACCTACCTTAGTGAAACTCCCACTGCCACCCCCACCCCCACCCCTCTTCTTGCTATTTTCATTTCCCTCCCCAATTGCCTTATTTAAACACAAACCACGCACCACAACAACATAAACTCAACAGTCAACGCACTCTCCCTTTCCCTTTCCCTTTCTCTCTCGCTTTCTCCTTCTCCCCTTTTCCTCTTTTTGGCTATCGAGAAAAATGGATGGTTTTTTCCGAACAGTGGTGGCGAGTGTGCCTGTGGGAGTGGGAGCACTATTGTTCACGACGTTGTGCGTCGTGGGAGGGGGATTGGTTTATTTCTATGGACCGTACTGGGGAGTGAGAAGGGTGCCTGGTCCACCAGCTATTCCGCTGGTCGGACACCTTCCTTTGCTGGCTAAGTACGGCCCAGACGTTTTCTCTGTCCTCGCCTCCCAATATGGCCCTATCTTCAGGTCAGTTTCCTGCTTCTTCTGACTTTCCTATCTCAAAAATCCTTCCTTTTTACTTCGGAGATGGTCCCCAAACGACGTCGCTTATCTTACCTTAGCTCGACTGTGCAGTTAGAGGGATATTGTAGGCATAATCTGGTTCTGTTCACTTGCACGCTTTTAAAAGCTTTTCTTTTCGTAAAATTATGAATATAAAAGGCCAAGTATTTCTATATATCCCCTGTAAATTTCAAAATCAATGGATGGTTGTATATAGACAAGGGGAATTTGATGATATCTATTGATGTGAAATGAAAAGGGAATAACAGTGTGGCAATATTCAATGATTGTAATGATATGCTACTGGCCAAAGATTTTGATGGGATTGCACTATAATTCCTTTTGCCGACAGCAAAGTTACTCGAAAATACAGTGAAGGGTGGTAACCCCTGAAACCTGTGTAGGGAAAGAAATGTTGGTTTTGCTTGTATTAATGAAATTCTTCCAACTATTTTTAATCAAACAGGTTCCATATGGGTAGGCAGCCATTGATAATTATAGCAGACCCTGAGCTTTGTAAAGAAGTTGGTATCAAGAAATTCAAGGACATCCCAAATAGAAGTGTCCCTTCTCCAATATCAGCTTCCCCGCTTCATCAGAAGGGTCTTTTCTTTACAAGGTACTTTTCTTTTTCGTTCTTTCCTTTTCTAAGGGGGAAAAAACTCTGTCAACTGCTTAACGACTCTATTTAATTTTAAAGGGATGCAAGATGGTCGACAATGCGAAACACTATACTATCGGTCTATCAGCCCTCTCATCTAACGAGACTAATACCTACTATGCAATCAATCATTGAAACTGCCACTCAAAATCTCCATTCCTCTGTCGAGGAAGACATCCCTTTCTCCAATCTCTCCCTCAAATTGACCACCGATGTAATTGGCACAGCAGCCTTCGGTGTCAACTTTGGGCTCTCTAATCCACAAGCAACCAATACTTGTGGTACCAATGGCAATGACAGCAAAAATGATGAAGTTTCAGACTTCATCAATCAACATATCTACTCCACAACGCAGCTCAAGATGGATTTATCCGGTTCCTTCTCAATCATTTTGGGACTTCTTGTCCCTATACTCCAAGAACCATTTAGACAAATCCTGAAGAGAATACCATCCACCATGGACTGGAAAGTTGACCGGACAAATCAGAAGTTAAGTGGTCGGCTTAATGAGATTGTGGACAAGAGAATGAAATGTAACGATCGAAGTTCAAAAGACTTCTTATCTCTCATTTTGAGAGCAAGAGAGTCAGAGACGGTATCAAGGAATGTCTTCTCTCCAGACTACATCAGCGCAGTCACGTACGAACACCTACTTGCTGGGTCAGCTACTACAGCGTTCACGTTGTCTTCTATTGTATATTTAGTTGCTGGACATCCAGAAGTCGAGAAGAAGTTGCTAGAAGAGATTGACAACTATGGTCCATCAGATCAGATACCAACAGCTAATGATCTTCAACAAAAGTTTCCATATCTTGATCAGGTTAAGTAATTTGGGTTATTGTTTTCGTTTCTATAGTTTAAGACCTCTCACATGAGAAGATTCATTGTTATCGTATTCTCTGAGGGCAGGTGATTAAAGAGGCTATGAGGTTCTACACTGTTTCCCCTCTAGTAGCTAGGGAAACATCTAAAGATGTGGAGATTGGTGGATATCTTCTTCCCAAGGTAATTCAATGAAAAACCAACTGATGCATCTTTGTCTTCAAGCAACTTAGTGAATCAGTCTAACTAATTGAAAGACACTACTTTTTTAATGAGATTAGGGAACATGGGTTTGGTTAGCACTTGGAGTTCTTGCCAAGGATCCAAAGAATTTTCCAGAACCTGATAAATTTAAACCCGAGAGGTTTGATCCAGATGCAGAAGAGGAGAAACAAAGACACCCCTATGCCTTAATCCCGTTCGGAATTGGTCCTCGAGCATGTATCGGTCAGAAGTTCGCTCTTCAGGAATTGAAGCTCACTTTGATTCATTTGTATAGGAAGTTTGCATTTCGGCATTCCCTCTCCATGGAACATCCTCTTGAACTTGAGTATGGTGTCATTCTCAACTTCAAGAATGGTGTCAAGCTGAGAGTGATTAACCGTAAATAGAGGGTATTACATTGACTATGGCCAAAATCTTCTAGGCTGTGAGAATCTTATTCTTTCAGTTTGTACGCTAAGTGTCAATCATCAAAGCTATGTCAAAAGAAGGTTATGTATGTTTCTAAAATATATATTATCCCCAAAACCATCTTTGGTGTTCGTTACTACCTGAAATTACATAAACAGAAAATCTTCTTTGATCAAAAGGATCTGATCCAGATAAGATAAGCTTAGGCCAAGAGTTCTAAACAAAATTTGCAGAAGTGGCAAAAACAAGAGCTATAATACAAAGAACGAGCCATTCTCCATTGGATCTGACACAATACAACTCTGTCGAATGATTCACAATTTTGATGGCAGGAATTAAGAAATAAGGCAGTGCAGAACTCTTCTAGATTGAACAGAAACAGGTTTCATCTCACAGCTAATTGTTCATGACCTTAGCTTTGTTCCATTCTTATCCAATCGTGTAGACAGCATGAATGGCTTAAAGGGGTTAACTGATGAATCAGAGCCAGCACTGCTCTTAGAATCCCCATTAGAGAAACCTGCTGACTTCTGAAGGAATTGATACTCATCCATGGACTGCCTTTGAACTCGATGCGATAAGTGACTGTTTGTTTTCTGCTTCACCTTCGTCGACTCTGTAGGGTTCATGTAACTTGGCCTACTGTAACTGCTATTCTCAGGTCTTTCAATGGTTGGGAAAACATTCCCCGATGCAGGAGTTGTCGACGTGCAGATCGAAGATGAAACAGAGCTCTCATCGTACCGGAAATCAGAACTTGGGCTAGAACAAGAACGAGCTTGCCCACTTGAGGGAGGTTTAGCAGATATCCTAGTGGATACATTGTTTCTCCGAACCTTCACCAAACTTGGTTCAGAAACTATGGAATGTTTAGGTCCAATAGACTCTATACATTTCTTTGAAGGTGGTGGAGTGACCTCAATGGAATCAGTGCGAGATTGTTCTTTCAACATTGTCTCCCATGGCTTAGCTGCCATCCATCTCTCCAACCAACTCCATCCCCAGTTGTTCTTGTCGAACTCGGAATTCTTAAGAGCGTAAATCGATGCATTTACTTGCGAAGTTGAGCTTGGTGTTGCCTTCAATTGCTGGAGAGCAAAAAACACAAAAACCAAACTGAGATATTATCTCTCAAAGGAATAACCGACACGCGATGCACGATCGAAAGCATCTTGACTATTATACCTTCTGAACAAGAGAGTAAGCAATTGCTCTTTCCCTCTTAAATGCTCCATATTGCTTCATTTGTAACTTAGCTTTGATATCTTCCATTGTCCCTTTGCTATCACACCAACCTTCCTGCAAATGAACCAAATGGTTACTTTAGTTCTGAATGCGATGTTTTTATATACAATTCATAATAACATCTTCTCCTTGTATTAGGACAACCTCAGCTTGCTTCAAGAGATCAGCCTTGCTGCGATGTTCATTAAGCAATTGCTGCACAGCCTGCCCCTCAACCGACATCCTCACATGACGCGCTCGGACACGAGCTTGGACTCGAACCAGAGCCTGCATGCACCTCAGTG
This sequence comes from Cucurbita ficifolia, assembly GCA_033971965.1. Taxonomy (NCBI): domain Eukaryota; kingdom Viridiplantae; phylum Streptophyta; class Magnoliopsida; order Cucurbitales; family Cucurbitaceae; genus Cucurbita; species Cucurbita ficifolia. The sequence continues at coordinate 1,416,478 of CM066970.1, forward strand.
TAATAGCTGCCTGCTTCCTCACCAAACGACCCCTCACCAGAGCTTGAAGCCTCACCACTCCCTTCAAGGCTCTAAGAGCCCTCCTAGACTACAAAAAGTTCCACGACCAAATCAGTAAAGAACTTCCCCACGGTGTCCTAAACAGAGTTAGAAACTTGTTAGTATGAAGAGAGAAGAGTTGTACCAAGAAACCACGAAATGCAGTTTGGATCCGAATTGCAGCCCATTCTTGGCGGACAACCCTGAAATTCTTGGGCGGAGCACGGAGGACAGCGGCGACAGCGGCAGTAAAAGAATCAGGCGCTCGAGGAGAATCAGAGCCTTCAGAAGCTGCTTTATGTGCCCCTTTATAGCCCTTCCATACAGAGCTCAAATCCCCTGAAGGGCTCCTCCATAGCCTCCATTTCTTAGTTTTACTACACAACTTCTCCTGTAAAAACACACACAAACAAACAATCACCATTGCCAAGCTTCAAAAACAGATTGGGAAAGAAAGAAAGAAAGAACAAACAAATCCAAAATTGAGCTCACATTGTCTTCCTTCTCAGACTTCCTCTGCCCTGTAAAGACCTTCCTCCATTTCCCAGAACCCCCCATCAAATCAGAGAAGAAACAGAGCAATGAGTATTAAATGATATCAAATAGTCAAAGCTTTAGAAAAGAACTCCAGCCTTTTTGAGTAGAGGAAAAATTCAAAATCTTTGAAAGAGAAATGGGTTCAGTTTTGTTCGTGGGAAACTGGAGTGTTCATCGACAACCAACCACAGCTTCCCATTTGAATTTCAAAATATAACAATGGAGGGAGGTCGCTTAGTGGGGCTTCCTCCCGCTCGATTTCAATAGGCCATAAAGATAGCTTTTTTACAATTGGGTTTTTACAACATTACGAAATTACGAAATTAGCCCACCCTCGATTTCCCCGAAAAAAACAAACATAGAAATCTTCCATGAAAAGGCACGCTAGAAAGCACGGGTAGATAGATAGCAGAAGAAAACACGTAGGAGACCAGAAGCCCTCTTTTTCTCTTTATTTCATCAGTTTCTCGTAGGTGATTCCCCACCGTCCGATCTCACCCATCCCTTTGGAATCCAATGCTCTGTTTAGTTCTACTAGGACGAACCAAGGAGGAAACTGGAGGGCACGTGACGCTTCCGTAAAAAGGAAGGTCGAAGCGTCTAAATGATATTATGGTTAAGAAGAACTTCAAATTATGTTCGATAATCTCTTATATATATATATGTATAAATGTTGAAATTCGGAGGAAATTACAATTTTTACAAATTTAATACACTGACAACCTATAAATTGATTTTTAAAAAAACTTAATTTTTCTTTAAAATGTGCATTTTTGTCGTTATCGATACAGCAGTAATAATAAAAACTTCTATTTCAAAATTCAAAAAATATTTTATGAAACACAACAAAATAATTAAATATCACTATTTTAAATTCAAATTTCAAAAAGAAAAAAAAGACAATGAACTGTGCATATATAGTATATATATATATTAATCTGGGTTGTCCTATTGGACGGCACGCTGGTAACGTCTGGGTCGACCAATGAAATCCAACGGCACCTGTTTTTTCTTCCTTTCCAAATAAATTATTGTAACTAATTAATAAATAAAATAATCGACTGATTAGAACTTTAGAACACACCAGACTTGCCGACATTAATATATATTATATATGTATTTGTAGTATTGAATTCATCAGCTATTTCCTTTAGAAGATTGAATTAAAAAGGCAATGATGTGGTTCTTATAAATTATTGGGCTTTAGTATCAAGAAACATCTACAATTCCTTATGAGATCAGCGAACAAAGATATGGGGACAATAATTTGTGCAATAATTAATGATGAACAAGAACAAAAAAGAAAGAAAGAGAGAAAGAAAAGAGGAAAAAAAAGGGAAGGAGGCAATTGGAAATCACAACGTGGCAATGTGATTATCTTGATTGAAGATGATTAAAGAGTAGTTTAAGTTTTCTAATTCACTTCAATTTGTTACGATTCCGATGGGCGACAAAATGGAGATGGAATTAGAAAGGGAATGAAGCCATGTGGGGTGGTCGGGGTTTGATATATAAAGGCCCCAATCATCATCTGTTCTTCCCAATTCTAATTGCCGTTTTTTTCTCCATTCCTTCAAGATCCTCAAATTCAAAACAAACCCTCTCTTGCTGTCTTTTTGAGTTATGGGGTTCTGAAATTCCCTTTTGTTTTGTTTCTCCTTTTTTGGGAAGAGTTTCAATCCTTAGAAGATACCGCCGCTACTGCTTTTCTTTGTTAGTTTTTGCCTTTTCCCAATGTTTCTTCACCATTTATGTTAACAAACACTCCGATCGTGAATGGAAGCGAACAATTCAAGAAGCAAGTTCAAGAGAGTCTGCGTCTTCTGCGGCAGCAACTCCGGCCATCGGAAAGTCTTCAGCGATGCTGCTCTTGATCTCGGAAATGAACTGGTTAGCTTCTTCTCCAATCCATTCAGTTTTACCATTGATTGAGTTATTAGGGTGTTCTTGTTTCTGTGGTTTCCATTTACAGGTCGCGAGGAAGATTGATTTGGCGTACGGTGGAGGAAGTGTTGGGCTGATGGGTTTGATATCCCAAACTGTATACGATGGAGGCTGCCATGTTCTTGGGTAGGATAGATCCAAATTTGGGCAGTTTTCTATGCAAGAATCGAATGTATTATTGATTCATGTTTTGATGCAGGATCATTCCAAAAGCTTTGATGCCCCATGAGGTATATAACCTTGTTTGTTTCTCCATTTTAGTGTCTCTACTAAACTCATAACATGTCTCTGTAAATTGTGTTGGATGATCCTGGTAGATTTCTGGTCAAACTGTTGGGGAGGTAAGAACAGTTTTGGACATGCATGAGCGCAAAGCTGCAATGGCTCGAGAATCAGATGCTTTTATTGCTCTTCCTGGTAACTCTCCACATAGTTCTTCATGATTGTAGCTAATTGTAGGCAATAGTGTCTTTAATGTATGATTATTATTTGGTTTAGGAGGGTATGGGACAATGGAAGAGCTGTTGGAAATGATAACTTGGGCTCAACTGGGTATCCATAAGAAACCAGTAAGCGTAGCCTTTGCAAATTCTGTGGTTGAAGGTCCTATTCCTATGTTAAGCTTAATTACTCTGCTGCGCAGGTTGGGCTGCTTAATGTTGATGGTTACTACAACTCTTTGTTGGCTCTGTTTGATAATGGCGTTGTGGAAGGTTTCATTAAGCCTGGTGCTCGAGAGATTGTGATATCTGCTCCAACAGCGAAGGAACTCATGGAGAAAATGGAGGTATCTGAAAGCCAAAGCCATTCTAATTCTGTGTCTGAAAACCAAAGCCATTCTAATTCTTGGTTTGTGCAGGAACATACTCCATTCAGTGAACACATTGCTCCACATGAGAGCTGGGAATTGGAGCAGCTTGGTAACGACCAGTGCCAAGAACATAAACCATGACTGATAAGTGGTAATGGGTCATCATTTTTAATCATGAATCGGAACCTGTTGTGATGGGGCATAAGTGGTTCATCATTGTGTACTTGTGTTTTTTGTGATTTGAGTTCTAATAAATGTCTCTTTCTGTTTACAAAAGTGCTTGGTTTGGTGGTCAATCCAAACACCTATCATATTTACTACTAGTAGATATTGTCCGATTTAACTTCACGCTTCTGCTAGGGAGAGTTTTTCACACTCTTATAAAAAATGTTTTGTTTCCCGCTCCAACCGATGTGGGATCTCATAGGTCACCATTTTCTTTGCACTTTGAAGGCCTCGTTCCACGAATTTAATGCTCTTGTGGACTTTATATATACAATAGGTTACTTATTTTCCATACTATCCTGTTGAGTGCTTCACTGATCATAATAGCAACTTGTTTAAAGGTCCATAGCTATACTGAGGTTGAAGGACAAACTGGATGATTCAGATGCTTCAGCTGTCTTTCAGTTTGAAAACGAATGGATATGATTTCTTATGCTCCTTTTTTGGACAAAAGTGAATATATATATATCTTTTCATAATTGTGATGTACAACTCATGAGTTGATAGACACCAAAGCCAACTCATTGATAAGGTAAATCAAGTAAATATCTTAATGCCATCCTTAACTTCTACCCATTTAGAGGAGATACTCTATGACAGTCCAAGTCCACCGCTAGCAGATATAATCTTCTTTGGACTTTTCTTTCAAGACTTTCCTTTAAGATTTTAAAACGTGTCTACTGGGGAGAAGTTTCTACAACCTTATAAGAAATGCTTCGTTCCCCTTTCCAACAAACGTGGAATCTTATAATTCATCTTCTTTGGAGGCCCAACATTCTCACTGGCACATTGTTCGATGTCTGACTCTAATACCATTTGTAACAGTTCAAGTCTACCGCTGACAGATAGTGTCCTCTTTGAGCTTTCCTTATAAGTTTTAAAACATGTCTTACGTACTGAAATGTCAATACACAGACAAACAGAAGTAGCCGGTACCAAAATTATAGGAAACCCAATGGACTGTCACCTCTGGAAATCCAGTTCATCATAAGCTAGCTTTATTTGACAAGCTTGGCCTCAAGTGAGTCTGCCAAAGTGTCACATGGGTTTTTCAGGTTATCGTCCATTCCCGCAGCAGGTGTAGGGTTTTTGTGTTGTGTGGGTATCTTTCCCGTAGTCCTATGATGAAGTCTTGCTATCAATCACATGGCTGGTTGTGATTGGAAGAATCGTAAACTAAGGAATTTGGTGTTTTCTTGAATGCTGGGCTTCTTTTTTCTTTTTTTGTCATGGAAGAGTTATTGGTAATGCTAACACAGAGTGGTGAGTGTGAAGAAACGACACGAGGGGTCTGCGTGTATTATGTGGTAGAAACTAAGAGAGTGGATGGTTTTGGCTGTTAATTCCTACCTTTTCAGGGGGACCTTTTCTTTCTACAATGAGTCCCCACAGCCCACAGAACTGCTTTTTGCTCTGCTAGATATGTTTGTTTGCAATAATGGAGATCATGGAAAGCTGAGGTTATCAGATAATGGATCCATCTCCCTCAACTCAACTTTGTCTGAAACGCTGAATGTTATTGCTTCGGCCTTCCCTTCCATGTAGAAAGAAAGAACGGATGTGATGTTATTTAAAGAAAAACAAAGAAAGGTGGTTGATTCTTCTCACCATTACCTCGACAAGTTGAAACATTAGACTCTTGATCAATAATATATGTACCAGTCTAAGTATACCGCTAACCGATATTGTCCTCTTTGGACTTTCCCTTTCGGACTTCCACTCAAGGTTTTTAAAATGCATCTCCTAGGAGAGATTTCAACACCCTTATAAAAAATGTTTCGTTACTCTGTCCAACCGCTCTCCAACCGATGTGGGATCTCACAATATCATAAATTTGAATTTCAATCCTACTAAGTTCTATTTTGAAGAATTGAATAAATATTTAGTACTCACATCAAAGTTGATCAGAAGATCTCATACTTTCTAACTTTCTTTTCTTTCTAACTTTTTGGAATGTTCTCATACTTTCTAACTTTTTGGAATGTAATTTCTTAAGTAAGAAGACCTTGGAGTATAATACAAGAAAATAAATGGTTGAACAATCTTCATAAGTTGACCAAGATCATCATCATCATTCTTCAAAATTCATATATTGTAATGGGTAATTGGGGATATTAAGAAATGGCCTCAAACATTGAAACAATCAATCAAAGGAGATTTCGCAATATGTGGTGCCTAAGCAAGCAAGAAGGTATAATTCTAAAAAATACACCCATGAGAAAGTGGAGTGCATTTCCAAATTCCAACCCAGATCAGAATATGTTCATACCTGGACTCCCACATTGGTATATCTACACATGAACCGTCTTCACGGTCTTCAGGCGTCAGCCTTGGCTTTTGATGATAACATCATATTCTGCAATGTGGTTGTCTGAATGATTGCACTGGGGCTTGAATCTCGTAGGCGCACAGATGATCCAGATCTATGCCCAAAGCTCCTATCCACACCACTTCGCTTAAATCGTCGGTATAGCCAAGTAAGACGTCGGGTCAGTCGTGCAGAACTCACAAGCAGAATAACACCTATGATGATTAGCAGCCTGTATACAGAGAAAGTCTTGAATAAATAACATTAACCCACGAAGACAGATTGACACGTGTATTCCACGTACGTATATACCAATGTTTTAATTCCATCACATGATCAAAGACCAGCCCTTTTTAGGGGGGAAACAGCAATTAAGCTAAGCCCTTCCATCTCATGATCAATCAATCTTCACTAGCTAAGCCTTTCCAAGTATTTAATGCACTAGACCCTCGAAATTGCCCAGTCAGTTATCATAAACTCGGAATGTAGTTAACGAATTTCTTTATCAAGTCAAGGTAGTGATGTATTTCTAGTTTACCATCCAAGCAGAAGCAAAAGGCGAGCCGTTGGTGACGCGGGCAATTCTTCACCCAAAGCAAGCATACCAGCAACGACACCAGTGACGATAGATGCCACAGCAGCACATGTAGACACCACAATTGCCCTCCCATGTTTTAGTCCTCGAGTCTACTAAAGAAAAGACAACATTATTATGAACTAGAACGACACAGGCAAAAGCTGTCAATAAAACAATGAACATTAAATGCAGAACAGAATCGTAGAGAGATCAAATCACCAAGCGTTCAAAGTACCTGATAGTAAAATCCTGTAGCACTGCAACAAATACTTATCAGGATGCATATCGGTACCAATATTTCGTGGAAGCCCTGCTCCAAGAACAAGAATCCCATTTTTGATATTACAGATGCCATCCTGCAATTGCGGATTTAAATTGTAACATTTTGCTGATACGAATCTAAAAAGCTGATTGGATTATTTCCCTTTCAAAATGTTGCATGGAAATAGTTCTCCAGAGAAAAGAGTGGAGTCGATCAGGCTCGACGTAAGCCATCGATGTGTAAAAGACTGAAAACTCTATAGCATGCTTATACTCCAGTCCTCAAACATCATGACAGTATACAGTCAACCATAACAACTATAGAACTATTAAAAATTCCTCTTTCATTGTCCAATCCATCCTGAACGACAAAAAAAAAAGGCTGGCTAAGATTCAATTTGAGACAAACTAGGATACTACCGCGATCGGGCACGAGCCATGATTCCTCACAGTCAAGCAAAGTTCTAATACCTATTAGTCATCCTCAACCATAATAATTGCAGGAAATGTAATCCATCAAGCAAAAGAGTGCAAGCCAGAACAGTACCCGAACAAAATGCCAGATTCTAAGCCGTATATTATTTCTTCGACAACTTCAAATTCCATCTGCAACATATATACATGTGTAACATATTATTTTTTGGGAGGACAAGAAAACCAGTGAAAAGTCAATACTAAAGCAATGAATTTACCAACTCTTGTTCTTTCCTTTGACGTTTGTAGAAATGAAGCCATCCGCTAAGAAGAACCTGTTAGAACATATACATATACCCAATCATTTCTAGAAGTCAGCACATTCATCTTTTACAGCTTAATTTACAGAGTACTAGAAAGTTATATTTCTGCAAGCAAGACCATAAAACTAAACTAACATAAAAAGCCTTATCTAGTTTACATGGCCAGAGATTTTTATAAACCGTAAGGTGTCAATAATATAAGATACCTACAAACAAGATGGTAATGATGAAAGCTAGCCATGGCAAATGGAAAATCGATATCGCAGACGCCTTTTGCTCCTCGCCTCCAGCACCAACCCCTTGAAATGAAAGAAAAACCCAAAAACAAAAACGGCCAAGTAAATTACACAAGTAGGAAGGAATATGAAAATTCATAAAAAGCTGAGATACAAGACATGAGATAAACCTCAGATGCATAAAATGAACTTTAAAAGACAGGAAAGGCGAAAAAAAAGAGGATAAAAACAATAGTTAGCTTAATGACACAAAGATGAACTTACATTACCTATGGTGCCAATGCCAGCAAGCGTAATCCCCATCCAATCGACAGCATTCATTATTTCCTTCAGATAAAAATGTGAAAAAATAGAGAGGATGGCAAGTCCACATCCAGAAACTGGTTGAATTATGGAAACCTGAAAGACGGAAATTAGAAAAGAATTGCATATTAAGGAGAAGAAAGTCCGTGCTACATTGACAGAACTGTATGAATTTTGCTGTGAGGTACGGATTCTTGGGAAAGAAGTAATCTATAAAATGGTTTTGTGACATCAAATTCGAGATGAAATATTTAGGTTACATGCTGTTTTCCTAGTGATAGACAAGACATAAGAAATATGACAAGGGAAGTCACTTAGGCATCAAAACAGCAACTGATATTTCCATCAGCCAAGATCCAATAAACCAATGCCGACCAAAAACCGAAAAGAAAAGGGCGTAAGTAACTGAATAAAGGACTTACAGGGGCGAGGGATAACGCTCTCAGCATTAGAACAGCTCCAAATATATCCATCAGAAAACCTATGATCCAAGTTTTGTTAAAAGCGTAAGCCCTTATCACCTATACAACACAAACAACAAGAGGAAATCCATCAACGCATTCAAGGAATTCGCTATAAGAAAGTTTACATTCAGAATACAACCCGATGAAATCGGAAAGTAAAGAAAAGTTGAAGATCAAATAAGATCAACATCAAAGAAATACAGTACAACTAGCCATCGCAGTTGATGGAAGAAAAGGAAAACGAATCGCATGAAATTAGATGACCAAGAAGGAAATGTCGGGAAAATCACAACGCCCGTTGACATGGAGAAAGGAAATTGAAAAGAAAAGGAGAAACCGTACCTTGAGCTTGAAAGAGAGAGGAGGAAGAATGACGGTGCCCTTCTTCTGAATAATTTTGCCGATATTGTTGCCGGCGGCGGCGGCCAGCGTTAAACAAATGGGTTCCCACATATCTTCCTTGAAAGCGGAAAAATCGAAACACAGAGAAGAATCGAAAGAGAAAGGGAAGAATAAATCAAGAAATCGGAGAGTACGGTTATGGTTGGAGGGTGAATTGCGATTTACGTCAGAGCTTTGCCTCCAAATCTTTGCGCCAACGACGGAACTTTGTCCTTTTGCCTGTTTCTATCCCTTGCATTTCTAGCTAAACCAGGCCCTCAACAAAGCCCGTGGGATTTAATCACGTGCGGTTATATGTTCCTCCACCTGCCTACGTGTCAACTTTTTATTGGCTAATGGGACTTATTTTCTTCCACTATACTAATTATTAAAAATAATAATTTTAATTATTTCCTCCCTCAAACCGACGTGTGATCTCACAATCCATAGCCAGATGTCTAACTATTCTCTTCTCCAGCGGGATCTCACAATCCATACCTCTTCGGGGCTACCGCTCTCATTGGCACACCGCCATATGTTTGGCTCTAATACCATTTATAACCACTCACCCCTAGCAGACAATCAATCTCTTTTAGAGGCCAATGTTTCGCTGGCACATTTCAGCGGATATGGGATCTCACAATCCATCTTCTTGGGAGTGAGCGTCATCACTGGCACACCACGTGCGTGCTGACTCTTCTACCATTTGTAACAGCTTAAGTCCACTGCTAGCCGAACGTTTTCGTTGGCACACCTAAGTCTACTACTGTAGTAGATATTGTTTAATTTAGACCCGTTATGTATCGTCATCAGCCTCACGATTAAAATATATATGATAATCTACTTATTTGATGTTGTTCTAAATAGGAAAGCTGGGTTTAATCAACGCTTTGAAATGTCTGATCAATAAACAACAATGAACGCAGCACGAACACGCCACCGAAACTTAATTCCAAAAGTGAGCCAATCCAAGCGCTGAAACGCTAAGAAACGAAGAAAACCCTTTAAATTCCCCTCACGACAGCCTTTCCCTTCCTTTTAGATCAAACCCTTTAAATTTCCCCCTCTCCCAATCCCCATGGAAGATTACAGGTCGCATGGAAATGGGTTCGGCGGGGACATCAACACAGAGAGCAACTACGCCACAAACCCTCGAACCTCATACGAATTGAGGTCATATTCTGCGTCTTATGCGCAGACCCAGATGGAAATGAAGAAAGGGGAAAAGCCTTGTGGATCTTTCCCCAAGACTTGGAGCTTGTCGGACCCTGAATTTCAGAGGAAGAAGAGGGTGGCTAGCTACAAGATGTATTCTGTGGAAGGCAAAATGAAGGGGTCTTTCAGAAACAGCTTCCGATGGCTGAAGCGCAGATGCGAACAGGTCATTTATGGGTGGTGGTGATTCATTTGCCTCTCTCTCTCCTCAATCTCTGTAAGTGCTTTCTCATCATAATTCCAACAATTGTAATGTTCATCTTGATATGAACTTCGGATTATAAAATAGTTTGAATTCTATGTAGAATTGAATGTTGTTTGAGATTTTGAGATGCTGGGGTTTGTTGTGGATAGAACAGAACTCCAAAGTTTCATAGCTTCATGACTGATTCAATGATTTACATTTCAAACATCATGTTTCTGTTTAGAATGTGTGAAGAGAACTCTAAGAGTTTGAGCCACTTTGGAGTTGGTGCAGCTGGATAGATGGACACAGTTCCATATCAGTGGTTAGAATCGCACGGGTTTAGGTCTAAACTGGACTATGTCGAGTGGAAGGACGTCGCTCAAACAGGGATAATAGACTGATTTTCTCCAAAAGCTCACATCGATGGGAAGGTTTGATACCTCGATGTCAGCTCTTCATCACTTGGGGTTGTAGTATGTTGTAAGGATTGGGCTGTTCGCCCATTAAAAGCGATACGTGAGCTGGGTTCAGAACGTCGTGAGATATCGAGAGCCATGATTTGGATTAGAAATCAAAATCATTTACGTTTTAGTTTCTTGTGTGTTAATTGGGCCTGGTTCTAGTACAGGCCCATTTCCAGTGTGGAAGTAAAGCCCACTTCAAGCCTACAGGAATGGAAAGAAAGTGATTACAAGAAAGCTTAGGGCCCACATTTTGGGCTTGGACTTTGAGACTGAAACATTGGTCTGGGCTATATTGGGCCTAGTTCTAGTTTAGGCCCATTTCCAATATGGAAGTAAAGCCCACTCCAAGCCTACAGGAATGCGAAGAAAGGGATTATTAGAAAGCTTTCGGCCCAAAAACCTAAATTTTGGTGAAAATTCATTTATGCCCCCCTATGGTTTGGACTTCAATTAAAATTCAAAGCTAAGGATTATATTAATTAATATTATTTAATTCGTTGGTCTTATATAATAAAACTGGTGAAAAATGGGTCCACAACTTTTTTTTGTAATTTTTTAATTTGTTTATGCTTTTGGTACGTTTTTATTAATTTAATATATTCTCACTCTTTTTTTCTTTAGATAAAAATTGATTCCCATTCAGTACAACGTTACTAACAATGAATTAATATTTTAAAATTCCAATTTAAACAAATTTAACTTTAATGACCATGGTTAAAGAAGGGTAAATAAAGATGAAAAACTCTCCGGCCCGTTCCGTCCTCTCCGACCATCGTGGCCAGGCAGCCAACCAATGAAAGATGAAGTGATGTGCATGGTGGGCGGCAAGCAGCAGAGGCAGTGGCTGCGGCTGCCGATCTGTGGCGGTGCCGCTGCAGGACAGCCACTTGCATGGCGTCAAACTGTCAGCTTCCCTCCGCCATAACTTCATCCACAGACTTAAATCTGCCCATATCTTTGACTGCTCTCCATCATCTTCTGTGCCCATTTTCATTTCCTCTTCCATTTTCCCATAATTCATGTCATTTTCTATTTGGCCTTTTCCATTTCCCTCTAATATTCTTATATCTATAGAACTTTTCATAATCCTTTCTCGGGGTCGATATACGATTTTAGTCCTACTCCCAACAATTCCCGAGTCAAACGCTTCCCCTCAAAATACTGTTAGGATCGCACAACAACACATACAAATCAAGATGAACACAAAGGATAGGAGAAAGTATATTTTGAAAGCACTATCTAATGAGATATATATGGTTTCCATTTACAAAATATCTTTTACTAGCGCTCCATATCCCAACAAATACCCATAAAAAAACTCTATATATCTATCGTATATATCTCTACTAGATCTTTTACTAGCATCGACTCCATATCCCAACAAATACCCATCTAACCGTTCCATTCTCATATAAAAAAGCTCTCGAGCATGTGTCTACCAGCGTGTTCGATAAAACTCAATTGTATATCCGACGAACATCAGTAAGCTTGGTAGGTAGTGCGGGTATAATTAAAACCAACCGTAGCGTATCTTGATTTATTTAAATTCTGGAGAATATGGTCCTAATAATGTTGTAGAGAAGGGAAAAAGAACCCTAACCACAGAATATGGAAAGAATAGGACCACAAATAGAATGGTTGGGTGCATAAAGAAAGAAAGAGAAGGCAATAATTGAGATAGCCATCGTCACCATCATGTTGATTCTAGTAGTAGTGGGGATCCCTTGGGTTTCCTCTGAACCCAACCCAAAGGCCATCACTTTTGTCTTTAAAAAAAAGAAGGCTTTCTTTGTTTGCCCATTGCTTCCCTCCCTCCCTCCCTCCCACGTTCTGGCACTCGCATGGCCTGTAGCCGAAAGTGCATGCGGGCAGAGTTATCAAAATGCCATTACATGCCAACTCTGCCTCCATTTAGGGTTACCAAACAAATAAAAACAAACCCCACAAGATGCCTTTCCCATTTGCCCCACAATTTTTATAACAAATACCCCTCCAAATCACCTCTTCATAACCTCAAACGGGTATTTGGTTAAAAAAAAAAACAACTCGGTTTAAGAACGGTGACTCTAATGTTGAAGATCTCACGTTGGAAAGATACAATAGACTAACACGACGACTCGGGTGTTTCACAGTCCAAGAAGCTCAAACGGGTATTTACTTAAAAAAAAAAAAAAAATAACGTGGTCTAAAAACGGTGACTTTAATGTTGAAGATCTCACGTTGGAAAGATAGAGTAGACTAACACGAAGACTCGGGTGTTTCAAAGTCCAAGAAGCTCAAACGGGTATTTACTTAAAAAAAAAAAAGAAACAACGTGGTCTAAAAACGGTGACTTTAATGTTGAAGATCTCACGTTGGAAAGATAGAGTAGACTAACACGAAGACTCGGGTGTTTCAAAGTCCAAGAAGCTCAAACGGGTATTTGCTTAAAAAAAAAAACCCGATCTAAAAACGGTGATCTAATGTTGAAGATCTCACGTTGGAAAGATAGAATAGACTAACACGACGACTCGGGTGTTTCACCGTTCAAGAAGCTCAAACGGGTATTTGCTTAAAAAAAAAAAAAAAGACCCGGTCTAAGAATAGTAACTCTAAAGAGATACCGTCTTGAGAGCCACGTTGAGAATCTCACGATAGAGTAGACTAATACGACGACTCGGGTGTTTTAGAGTCTAAGAAGCTCAAACGGGTGTTTGGTTTTAAAAAAAGGACCCGAACTAAGAATAGTGACTCTAAAGAGATACCGTCTTGAGAGGCCGGTTGAGAATCTCACGATAGAGTAGACTAATACGACGACTCGGGTGTTTGTCTGCCACTTGTCCTCTTACTTAGTTTAGGCACCATTATTAATGGCTAAATTCAAAGTGGGCATAAGCTTTGTCATTTCTTTTGTTGGCTTGGAAGTTGGGTGTTGGGGAAGAATAATCATCATAATACGCAAGCATCCTCTCATTTCCCACTATCCCAAAAGGGTAACCCTACTATGAAAAGTTGACACACACTTTCTCCTTTCGGAAAATAAAACCCTCTTCTTAATTTCTCCAAAATTTTAATCTGAGAGATTGAACTTTCATATCAACGGACTTAATTCTCGAGCCGCATGTTAAAACTCATATCGAAACTCCAACTTTTGAAGTTGTGGCCCATAACCCTACTCGTGTTGCTTCGTTCTCTCAAAATTTGCGTATGCCTCGATTTATCTTCAATGCACACTCTTGGTGTGTTGGATGATGCACCGTCCTCCTTAGTCGCATCATGACACTCGAGGGTTGCGGTTGACGTGCGGTAATATTATGAAAAATTAATTAAAAAACAAAAAGGCATCTGCAAAAATAAGCTGAAGCACTTGCAGTCGCATGCATTTGCAGAAAATAATAATAAAAAAAAGAAAAAAATAGTCAACGATTCTTTGCTTTATCAGATAATTGGATTAATAAATAGTAAAGCATATATACTTTAAGGTGCTTTAGCGCCGTTGCGTGGCCTTCCCCTCTTCTGTTTAACCCTTATTGGTTCATTCATTGCATCTTCCTTTCTACTTTTCTTTTCTTTTCATTTTCTTAATCCTTCTTTAAACGCTAATTGCTTCTCACTTAATACGCACTCTAATCTCCCTAATTAATCTCAATTATGTAATCCCTAAGCATCAAATGTTTTCTTCTTTTAACTTTACCCTCTATTTTTTTATTATTATTATTATCCCTGCTCCCGTGTCGATTTCCGATTTGTGGACATTTCTTAGCATATCGAGAAAAAAAAATACATTCATTAAGACTATGTTAGCGCGTTATTCGGCTACCATACCGAGCTAGCTAAGGCTGAAGCAATTATGTAACACCCGGCACGCTCATGATTTGAATTATTCTTTGTAATTTGGATTCGACACCTTATAACCCTAACATTTTCCGTACAAATTATCACATTACTATCCCCACAAACCAACACGACTATCTGTTAACATGTTTTGTTCTTACTCACATGCTTCTAGAAGAAATCACTTACCATATAATTAGCTAAAGTCCGCTTATACTTAATTTGAGAGTTTTCTATAATTGAGTCGGTGAAAAAGAAGATATTACTTTCATTCAACGTGGTTTTGGTTTATCCATGTATTTCTGCTCGATATGGTTCTCGGGTATCCAATCAATTAATCTCCCAAATCGTGGAAGCTTAAGCAGAAAATGATTAGCGTAGCTTGGAATTGCTCGTGGCTAGTTAGATTGTCGGCCCCACCATCTAATAGAGTGATCGAAAGCTTGTTACACCGGTTCCTTCAAGTCAGGAGAGTCACATCGTAGACATCTTTATATAAGGAGGAGACTTTATCGTCCAGTAAGCAAGATCAACCTTTTCAAGCGTATCACGCAGGAGCTTGAAAGCTGCAAACGTCACAAGTTACTCAATACTTCATGAAATAGAAAAAATTAACCTTAAATTTTACAAAAATGTTAGCAAAGTCTAAGGATGCAATTAGTTTATGTTCTTAGAAAACCCATAAATTCGATAAAATTTAAAAGAAAATAAGGTTTTTTGTGGCTTAGAATATTGAATGAAAACAAAAACATATTGGGATCAGCAAGCATGGGAGAGCTTAGATGCACTGTAAATGTAGAGATAGAGAGAGAAAATACAGATTTATATTTACAAGAATGCATTGGAAACAGTAAAAAATTAATAATTGAAAAAAAAATAAAAAAAAATAAAAAAATAAAAGGATAACATTTTCCCATTTCACCCCCCATTGTTTTTCTCCATACTTTTGCTCTGTGAATTAGCAATAAAATATTAAAAACTCATCCAATAAAAGATAAACACTTTTAAAATTCCACACCATTATGCAACCTCCCCTTTTATTTAATTAATTAATTATTTATTTAATTTTCCCTCTCCTTTTTGAATTCTATATAAACCCCACAGTACTTCTCCCTCTCCACACAACAACTCACCCACAGCCCTTAATTTGTTCCAATTTAGTGGAACAGCTTTTGGGTTTTAGGGCCAAGCCCTTCCAAACAAACATAATTGCATTTCCCCCCCTCATCTCAAGATTTGGAGGGTATTTTAGCAATGTTTTTGGCATTGAAATTTAGGGTAAGGAGGGAGGAGGTGACAGAAGAGAGTGAGCACATAAGGCACTTTCTTGCATGCTAGGGTTCATGCTTGAAGCTTTCTGTGCTTACTCTCTATCTGTCACCCCACCGTTTCTCTCTCTTCTTTTTTCCCTTTTTTTGGCTTTCAATCCATTTTTGCCTCTTCTCTCTCTACAATTTCTTGTTTTTTTTTTGAAGTTGCTACTCGTTTTGATTGGATCTACTAATTACTTACTCAGCTTTACAGGTTTTGGTGTATAGCTAGGTCTCTCACAGGTCTAAAGATCCAATCTTTTTCCATTGTGGATATCAAATTCAGAGGATCAGTTCATCAATCAATCAATTAATCACATGGGTTTGTTGTAAAATCCAAACCCAGTTGATGTACATGCAGCTGAACTTTTTTTCTTCAAAATTTTATGGATTTGGGTTGTTCTTTGATCTGATCTTTACCTTTTTTTTCTTTTGCTAATCTGTTGGTTCTTATTTGTAGGTTAATTGGATGTAATTAAATCATTTAAACTATTAATCTATGTGTTGTTATATATGAAGGTCTAATTCTTTTGGGGTTGAAGATGAAAGAAATTACGTCGCGAATTTAAACGATCTGCAAATTGTAATCAAGAATTCTTGTTCTTCGAGTTCGATCTCTTTCATTACTTTTAAAAGAAAGAGATTGTCGAAGAGATATCCATATTAAGATATGAATGAATCATTAGTCAATTTGAGTATTTAGCGATGTTTTTTCTATTCTCAGGAGTACTGCACGATAACGGATCGTTTCTTCTAAAGCACGTCCCATTCGTTTTGCTCGCAACAATTTAATGAGTTATAGTAAAGAAACAGTGTTTTTTCTCTTCTTATTGAGCTCATAATTTGATGTAATTGCAAATAGAAAGCATTTAGTTAAATTTGGCATTGGTTTTACAAACAATTTCATCAAGAATTTGTTCTTCAAGATCATTCTTTTTTGGTTGTCCAGTGATCTAATTTTTCAAAATTTGTAATATTTTAGGGTTTTGTTCAAGTGGGTTTGTAAGAGATTGTTAGAACAAGTACTGTTTTATTAAACTATTTAGCCTTACAAAAGAAGTCCTTCTCCCTATGCTCTTCACATGTAAACAAGTTATTATTAGAATATGTATGAAACTTCTTCTTCTCAAGTTAAAGGACGTACGATTCTGAGAAAAAAATGTTAAAAATTTGAACTTTAATTTGTTTCAGAAAGTTGAAAGGCATGAAGAGAGTTGAATGAAGCCATTATTTTGTAAGAAGTTCATAAGTTTCATAGAGAAAGCTAGAGAGATTTAATTATTAGAGAAGAAAACAAAAAGGCCCCATGAAATTAGAAGATTTTTTCTTCCTCAAAATTTTGAATGAAAAGTCCTCGTCAAAACAACGCTGTTCATTTCGTTTTCTAACGAAGAAGTGATAAAATAACTCATTTGAGGTGAATCAAAGAGCGATTTCGAATGATGAGATAAGAAATTACTCTAGACTGACGTAAAATAATATCAAATTAGAATCGTCAATCCAATAAGGCTGTGCTCAATGACAGTAGTAGGAATCAAGATTGCATATGTTGAGCTTGCTGAGGCGATAGCTCTACACCATGGAACCCCACCAAAGCGCTCTTGAGGCAGGAATTCGTTTCGGGGCGAAACTGATTTTCAAATTCTTTTGAATCCGACTGGTAAAGCTCGCTAAGCGAGCGAGCTCCAATCGCTTTTGTTGACTACAAATGTAACTCAGTGACTCACGAGTTAGCTTCTCACGTGCAGTGGCATAGATCGACTGAAATTTGGCTTGCAGATCATCCTCCATGGGTGGACACTGCTCTAAGCTTTTTAGGTTTGTTTGCAAAAGAAACATCTATAATCATCAATCCATAAGTGCAATGGGTATTTCATAAATTCCACGACCATATACTCCCTTGTTTCACTTGTACAAACAAATCCCTTCTCATGTTCATTAAAACATTAAGATAAACCCTAAATAATAACTCAAAGCCATCCAGTACTAATACAATATCGTCTGTTTGAAAAATGTAATATGAAAGGAAAAGGCGATATGAAGCATGATGCTCACTTCTCTAGGAGGAAGTACATAATGTTCAAAGCAGTAGTCGGGATATAATTCTCCCAATCTCCTTTAGCGAACCAAGAACTCACAATGTTTTGGGATGACTTAGACGAGACTCCTGCAGTCCAAGAATCAGCCAACCTAAAACTGAATTGATGAGCAGCGGAAATGATTGTTGGCTCATCGACTCGGCGCAGGACGTGGCAAAGAATCAATGCACATTCGGAATCCTTGCTAGATGAGATGAGCTCTTTTGCAGTAGAAAACAGTGGCAAAATAGCTTCAGGAACATACGTGACATCTGTCCCTATGATGACATCAAAACCTCCTGTGCTTATTTCTCTGATAGTTTCAATATGGATGCTATTTCCCCACTCCAGTCTCTGCGTAATTAGTTTTGTGAGGAAATGCTGTTCAAGATTTGATGTTACGTTTTGAGATAATAGGTTTAGAGCAATTGAGTCTCCGTCGGTGGCAACTACAAGATTAGCGGAGCCAACAGCAACCATAGAGCAAATTCCTCCACAGCCACACCCCAGTTCTAACACCCTCTTTCCAGCACATATAGCGGGATTTTCTGCCAGGACAGAGGCCATCAAACGAGCAGATTCCCACAGCATCAAACCAGTGGATTTGCAGGTATGTTGGAACTCTTTCGAGAGAACTTTAATTTTGAAATTCCATCCTCTAACATCCACCTCGATAATCTAAGAAAATCAAATGATTAGACGCAAGTAGAGTTTAGAATATGGGTGGCCAGATTGTTGAAAATGAATGAAAAGATCAATAGTTTGTATGATCATAAAGATTTGGGGACAATCTTAGGATTTTATCATGGATAAACACACCTCATTATCCTGAGAAGGTGGGATTCCAAACATATCAATTGCAACACCCTCGGAGAAGTCGAGTTCATAATCGTTGACAGGCACCTCCGAACGGTTCTCCTTGGTCCTAGGCTGGGTTTTAACTTTATCGGGCAAGCCTGCCCTAAGACCAGCTTCTGGAGTTGCAAACTCAGAAAGGCTGAATACAGCTTGGACCCATCGCCTTAAATCACAAATAGAAAGAGTTACCATTAAAAAAAAAAAAAAAAAAGAAAGAAAAAAAAGAGCCTCGCCCTAAAAACTAAATTCGTAACATAAAAAGCAAAGAATCAATTAAACATTTCAGGTCTAATGAGTTCTAAATCAAACTTCAGATTCAGCAAGTTCTTTGCGTAGGTTAGGACATCTCACATGCCCCCCTATTATGAGTTTGAATTTCAATATCAAGCAAAACATGCCCATCACCTAATGCGTGGGTCAATAATCGGCTACAGCACTTTGAACCTGGCAATTCAAATCCACTTAAGTGGCTATTTGACAAAACAACTATATTAACAACTATGATAACCAAAACTGTGGACAATATGAATTAGGCATAATTTTGGCCATTTAGTGTAAGACTTACTTAATCCAATCTGAGGAAACCAACAGTAAATGAATTAATTTATTCAAGAAAAAGATGGAAATATTTGTACAAAAGTATTTACCTATTCATGACCAAATCCCTCGATCGGTTCTCAACTTGTTTGCAGCATACGTCAAGTTCTTTAACATCAAATCCAATTTCTTTAAATGTACTTGTAAGAAACTCATTAGAGAAGTAGAAAGCACGCTGACCGAGGTAGAGGAATCGAGATTAGAAACTGACCAACAAAAGAGCATATGATTGTAAGCATGAAAAGAGTGTAACTTACAGTTCCATCTCCTCGGACGTAAAAGTTCTCACTGATTTTCTGATCTTTGCAATCAAATCTTTCCTGTCAATGAGACCCCGAGAGAAAGAGCATATGTACTTGAGAACCGTATGGTGAAAGAACATAAACATCTTGTATAAAATCCAACAAAAAAGAGAGGGACGTGATAACAGAAAAAGGGATGCTTTCGCTTCCATCATGGAATTATCGAATTATCAAATAATATTTGATAAAATAGACTCGGCAACTCATCCATAGATTCAATTAGAAGGAATTTTAAGGAAGACATTGAGAATTAATGATTAATTGAACATATATTATAGCTACACTGTTATCTGTAAACTCTACTTTCAGCATTTTGATAAAAAAGGAAGAGGTCCTTCAAATAATACATAATAAGATGTGGCAGTTGGCATGAGATGAACAAAAGCAGAACAGCACACGCAGACAAAAGAAGGCAATAAAACATATTGTAGATACCTGAGCAAGGTCACCAGTTGCATAGTCACGAAACAGAACGCATCCAGTAGGCTGAAAAAAACGAAAGATAATCAAATTTCATTGGATCGTCAGCCGTTCTTAACAAGACACGATAAAAAAAAAATTCAATGTTAATGAGTTCTTACTTTCAAAACTTTTTTCACATTTCGCAACACCAGGGACATCTTCTCTGGGGAAACTGCAGACAAAACAAAAATCTGCTTAATAAGTTAGCTACTTAAAAAATAGTAATAATGAGACTAAGTAAAGACCAAATGACTGAGAAAATGGTAAAACATGAATAATTTATCACCATACTAAGCTAGTAAAATAACGATGATATATTTAATAGAGATTGCAAGTCGTAATTTTCAGTGAATTACCATCATTACTACATCAACCGATGATGGAGAAATGTGGTTGCTCAAGTCATCAGCAGTAAGATCACAAACAAATGCAGCAACACGGTCGTCATTGAAGTCTTTATGTATCTGCATGAGCAAGCTAATCCATTTAGCCAACCTAAGCCACTTTTATCATTATCAAATTCCAAAAGCTAAGAAAATACTAGTTAGAACATGAAGCCAATGAGACAGGACAGCAACAAAAAGGCTAAACTTCTAAGCAAAAATTGCTAGGGTAAAGTCAGACATTATGCCACCAAACCTTGACTAAATTCACTGCTCGTGGTGAGAAATCACATGCATGAATGAAAACATTTGGGTATGTAGCAATCAAGGGGAAAACAGTGTTTCCTGCTCCACAGCCAACCTGAATGGGAAAAGAAAAAACAATTTGAAATACTAGCTTGCACCTAAAGAAAGATAATGGTAGGGAGCTTTTTATTTTCAAATATGGATAATCAGGCAACATTGAACTGAATGACAAGAATTGATCACTTACCTCCAAAACAACTTTTCTTTCTTCTCCCTGAAGATCCACAAAATATCAACGATTGAGTTCATTGAGGCCTCCATAAAACAATTAAAAAAGAATGCTACAATTAAACCTCGCAGCATGCTGAACTCACAGAAAAGTATTGGCCCCATTCTTTGTCCAGGTAGTGTCGGTCCTTGAAAAACTAAAAAGTGAAAATGGAAGCAAATACCATTACCATGCTATAACTAAAGCTTATACATAGCAAAAGAACAAAATTGAAACTATTTGAGTAAATTTCAAAATTTTCTGAAGGTGAGTGAATTACATCAGCTTTGTACACAATGGCAAAGACAATCAGCCTAAAATTGGGGCGATGAACTTTTCAAAATGCTATTCAAAGATATTCTACAGATACCAAGAATCAATCCAAGTTTAAAATGATTTTAGCCAAGTAGTAACTTACTCGGTCTTGATGCTTTTTATAAAAGATATCCCAGTACTTCTTAGCATCTTTTTCATACTTCTCTGCAAGAATGAAAGAGAGTTAATGTGATATATGAGGGAGTGAACTTGTGCTTGAGTCAGAGAGAGAGAGAGAGAGACCTCTCCAGAAAGGAGAAACTCCAGTAGTAGAGGTAGAGTATATCTGAATCTTCTGAGTTTCCGGTTGTTGCTCCACAGCCTGTTGTCCATTCAAATCCATACTCTCTCCCGCAAAACTGCAAGAAGAAAAAACATTTCAGAACAGAAACTTTCAGAGAACACGAAAAATCTGTACATTAATATTAAGTTTGCTCCACGAGGAAAAGAAAGGGGACTTCAAAGCATAATCCCTCGAAGAACAACTTTCATGGAATCTTGAGCTACCTCTTCCAATTACAACCATATGAGCATCGATTCATAATTCCAAAACGGGAAGCAGTAGAAAATATTCCAATAAGAAGAACACAGACTTCGAAAAGGCCAGAATATTGAGAATCAATCAAAATCACTAACGATGATGACGAGATGGATGAAATACAAGTTCGCAAAGAATCTACCGTAAACAGAATATTCATGTTAACCTGTTGAGATTCAGATCGGAGCGCTGCACGAGGAGAGTTGCAGAGTCTGTTTAAGCAACAACGTCTTTGCCGCCAATATAGAGCGTCACCTATGTTGCACCGAGGAGACACGGAGCTGAATCAGGGTTTCAGCATAGGGTTTTTTTTTTTAAACTTAAAACGCAGCGTTTTAGGGACATTTGTAACTGGAAACCGACGATTAACCGTCACTGAGCCAGGCGGGAAGGAAGGATCAAAACGCACCGTACTGCTGCGCCCTTCAAATTTTAGCGACAAATGACATTAGATTTGAATTTTGACATAATTTATTTGAGAATGTTATGGCGTACATTCAAATATTGCTCTATTGGTTGGATTGTTTGTATGCGTGATCACACATTGTTTGGAGAGGAGAACGAATAATTTTTTGTCGAGATATGAAAATCTCTCACTAGCAGACACGTTTCAAAATCTTTCACTAGCAGACACGTTTCAAAGTCGTGAAACTGACGACAATATATAACGAATCAAAGTGGATAATATCGGCTAACGATGGACTTGAGTTATTACAATAAATTTTGATATATAATGGGTCGATTCGATCAAATAAAGCATTTCTACAACGATTCAAGAATCAAGTCCTTATTTTCAAATGAACTCTCTAGTTTTTCCCGTTTAGAAATGAACTCTCCCTGGATCCTATATCATACACTGTATATAACTGTTAACTTTTACTGAAAATTTGGTGCGCCTCAGTCACTCATTCTAGAGAATAATTACAAATGAAGGTTTAAAAAAGAATATAGACGCTCCCCTCCCCCCAGAAGAAACTAAAAAAAACAAGAATGGAGGGCTGCAAAATCAAGTGTAGGTTGTTCAATTTAATTGCTCTGCTCTGCTTCTTCACCTTCGCTATGTTTTTCATTACTGTGCAAGGAAGGGCTTTTCTGGTCCTTATCAGCATCCGATGAAGCTCCATTGTCCAGCGCAGGCATAGCACCATTTTCTGTAACGTTATTCTCTTCGGCGTTACTGACCGTTTTCGGGAGGTTTCTTGAGGAAGAGACGGTCAGTAGGCGGCCAATGCCTTCGTATAAACTTTTCGCGTCCAATATAATCGTCGCCCCGCCCGGATAACAGCGACCGAAGCAAGTGGCACAATGTGGATAAGCAACCTACAGAAGATGGTGCAAAATGAGCTAGGAGAGTTTTAGAAGGGAAATCTCAGATGGCAATAGCAAAGCAAAAAGCTGAAAACAACACCTCTATGAATGCGCGGCAAAGCTGGAGGAAAAGTCCAGACTCATTATCTTTTAGCATGTGAGTTGTGTTGTATCTCAATAAAGAATCCGAGACAGCCTGCAATCCTTTTATTAGTTCCTGAGCTATCACATGTTTCAAACTCAGAGGGGCACAATGGCGAAGTTCGTTCATAGCTGCCGATACACCTAATACCACCACCGAAAGGAGATGTCATTAGCGGACCTATCATATTGCAACGAAATAAACTTCTAGTTATAATGCAAATTTCTTACTCAGAGCTCATAGGTTGAACTATGGTCGGATAAATTAGTTGTACCAAAGCTATGTAGCAAACTATTAGCATTACTAGGAAAAACAACAAAAGGCAAGCAAACCAAATCTAATTTTTTTTGCAGCTTCATACGAATCTATCAGCATGCATCATAAATACTAACATGGATCAGGTTATACAAAAGCAGAACAAAATTGCATTGTTCCCTCTTTTATATTCATTTTAGTTCAATATGACTGGTTGAAGGGGCTGTGTGATTTCTCCTCTTTAAAGGCATTATTTCTTCTGGTTTATTCCTCTGTGCCTTACGTTTAAAGCTTCTTTTATGGAGTCGAATACCGATTCAATTGATAAATTATCGGCTTGGAGAGCCCAGCTTGATGGAGAGCTGGAGTTGCTTCGACAAGAAATGAATCTTTGTAGAAAGACTAATTCTCCTTCAATACAAACAGGAGCTAATTGATTGCTTACTCCATTTCTAAGAAGCACAAAGATAAATCTATAGCAACATAATTGGAGAGCTCTTCTCAATATTATCAAAATTCTCAAGATGGCAGCAAAAGTCAGTACAAGAGTCAAGTATAACAGGGGAACTCTTTTTATTAGATTTATGCATTCTGCACTTCTTTATCGTGTGTATCTTTGTTTCTTTTCAGTCTACTCTTTGTAGTCTCCCTTCTTCATAAATGAAAAGTGTTGTTTCATTTAAAAAAATATGAGCGTGTGTGTGTGTGTGTGTGTGTGTGTGTGTGTGTGTGTGTGACCACTTGAAAAGTTTTCTGGGAAAACTTGAAAAACTATTTCAGTATATGAAGCAAATATCTGACATACCATTCACAAAAACAGCAAGAGGTGGATGTTCCATCAAATATGAAGGTGGAGTCACGTCTTCCTGACTTTCCTCACCAATAGTACTTGCCGGAAAGCCAACAGCTGGTAGTGGGACCCAACGATGGGAATCCAGAACTAACTGCATAGGCAATACATGGTCAGTCAGTCAGTCATGAGTCATGACAGTGATATTGATTGCAGCCAAGCAACATCTCCAGCCTTCCTTAGAAAAATTGAATTGCGGAGTTTCAATCTAGAAGAAAGCATGCTTCAGATGGTTACCTGAAAATTATCGACTGCAGTACCCATATTTTTTGAAAATAAATTGAGAACTGCCCTGTAGAGTAATTAAGTTAAATAATTAAAAGAAATAATGTCACTAATATTGAGTTTGAAAAACAAGAAACCAAAAATATAATAGCTGCCTTACTCTTCAAAAAGTGGAGGAAGCAAACCACGAAAATCCATTCCAACCCAGCCAAGCCCCATAGCACAGTACTGCAAATAACACAATGAATGATTAAAAAATAAATTAAGTTGCTGGAATTCCAAGTCGTTTTTTTTACATTGAATATTTTTTTTCCTAATGAATAACTGAACCTTCCTGGAAAAAATTGAAAGAATACAAGAATAAATAAAAATAAAGCCCACAAAAAGGGGAGGCAAGACTATAAAAATGAATCATCAAGTCAAATATTGGGCAAAAGGGATTGTCTTACCATGCACTGTTCCAATATATTTGATAGAGATCCACCTTCTGTTATCTTTGGGAGCATTATTTTGAGTGTCTTCAAGTGAGAAGTTATCTGATGCATAGACCAACTAAAAAGAAGCCCACTGTCATAGTTTTCTTCATTTCCGGACGTATCATCCGCAAATATAGCTCGATATTGGTTAACAACGTCAAAAAGATGTGTCCTATGACAATTGATCATTCCTTTCAAATATTCATAAGCATTTCTCTGGTCAAGATCTTCGAGAATTCCAGTAAGCCATGCCTCTCGGCATCTTAAAAACTGAAAGAAGATAAGTGGAATCCCATATACTTAACACATTGAAAAGAAGATGACAAAAACTAATACAGAAAACTTCTTATAAATTTTCAAGTTGAGAATAAATAGATAAGGCGCAAAGTAGATTTAAAACAAATGAAAGACTTTTACCTGTAAACGCATTTCATATTCACTAAATACTCCAATTCGACGTAGATATCCAATGATGCGGAGACATTCAGGCAACTGCAGTATTTAAGAAATTATTATAATTTTTATGACATGTGCTAGCATAATCATAACTCAAGAAGGTTACCTGAATATTTGAGCGAAGTTTTTGGAGAAGTTGAGAAAGAAGAGACTGGGTGGTTTGCCTGACTTCTGACACCAGTGCTTGAATAACTGGTACTCTATGGGAAAAACAAAGTCACAGTTAAGATGCCTGTTACAGTAGCATCCAAAACAGAAGATCACTTTGTGCATAATAGGTGAAAAAACTTACTTAGGGTGCATAGTTGAAAGTTTTGCGACAAATGCTTCCAAGTCAAGAGCTTCATCATAATTTCCATTTCTTACACACCTGCAGAAGAAATGGAATCACCAAACACCTCTTTTGTAATCTTCTAAAAATATAGGACCAAAATAATATGAAAAAGATTTTGAATTCATGCTATCATTAATTCCTGAAGCCAGCTTGTGCTTCAAATTTACAATACATGCTCCTTCATTATATTTACAATTATAATCTATCAAGTCTAGAGCAGTTAACTAAAGAAAATTATAATGGAGCTGGAAGCACATTAATTATTGTCTAGTGGGTGTCTAGTGCATAGGTCAAACATTGAAATACATACGTATCCATAAGCTGAGGAATTTCAAGTAAATCAAGCAGAGTACTGTGATGTGTTAGCAATATCTGGTTCATCTTCCTCTTCTCCAGAATCTGTTCCGCAGATTCAATAAACTCTGTGCTACCCGATGTCAAATTTGGAATCTCGGATATCTATAACAGAGGAAATTAATATCTCATTATCAAATATTGTCACATGTGTAAATGTAAGAACAGTATGATCCGTTGACTTCACTGCCTCATCTTAAGAGTTATCCTCCCACCGCTAATAATAACGAGAATGTTATAGTAAATAAACAATTTTAATCATCGGAAGAACAACGATTATAATACCGATAATAATAGTTATAAAACAGGCATGAGAAGAGGAACATCAGAGAGGTGATCTCTTAACAGATGAAACAACCGAAGTGATTTCACTTTGTATACAATCTATCAAGCCAAGGAAGTTAAAATTGATTGAAACACTTGATTGTCATGTGATGTCCAATGCAGAAATTGAATAACTATCACACTGTCAATAGTCAATTAGCAATAATCATCTGAACAATTATCGGCATATGCAAGTAAATGAAGGAAAGACAATAGGACTTCGGAATTACCAAAGTTTCAAGATGCTTATCGATGGAAGACACTTCTTCTCGAATTGCAAGCAACGCATCGGCGGCGGCAATGAAAGCTCGGTAGTTGCCCACTGCCACCTCTTGTATTTGCCTCCGAATTCGCTCCGCATCCACCTGAAGAAGCTCCGGTTCCTATACATGACGAGATATGTCACTAATTACAGAGTAGACACTGAGGCACTTGCTTTCAACTTCAAACCAATCAATTAAATAATCAGAAGAAAATCAAGACATTGTTATTTCTGAGCTAGATTGCATTCAACCACTCCATTTCCTAGTGCAACACACAACAGGTAAGAGATGTTAAAAAATAACCTTGTTTAGACGATCGAGGGTGAAAGAAAGGAGCTCCGACACATATGGCTGCTGCGCGGCAGAGGCGAGTGGAAGGAGAGTGGGAGCCGTCGACGATGCGAGCTCCTCCGCATTCTCGGTCTCCATTTTCCGGACCTCCGTAGTGACTGGTACGACAGCCCGGATCTAGAAACTTGCGTTCAGAAAATCACGTAGAGTCACAGATCTGCCGTCGAGCCGATGAGCTCCGTCCCCGCTCATTAGCGAAACCGGTTATCGTTTTACTATTTGGATCTGAAATGACTTCAGTTTTTTTGACGACTGAGAGAGAGGGTTACTTTTCCAAAATAATTATTTGTTCTTCGAGGGGTAATATGGTCTATTTACTCACTCTTCGGTCTAAACATACCTGATAGTGCAATTTTTGGAATACTTAAGCAAAAAAGTGTTTTTTCACCCTCATAGGTAAAAAAAACAAAAAAATAAAAAAATAAAAAAAAATTGACGGCATATAAGTGAAATTTTCACCGCATTCTTCAATTTTCACCGGACTGAAGTCAAATTTTTCCCCAAAAAAAAAAATCACTCCCGCTTCCTTCTTCCCCGCGGGAATATTTCGACTGAGCGGAAGGTATCGCTCGCAGCGGCAAATGGATTCTCTGGTAATTGAGTGATAATGTCACCAGTTACGTATTAGAGCCGACGACGGAGGGGAAAGGTCGTGTTGAATTCCACGTTGGATCGCTCGATATCGAGCGCTGGCCTAAGGAGGCTCCAAAAGCCGCCAGAAATTTCGTTCAGCTTTGTCTTGATGACTACTACGATAACACCACCATTCACCGGATTGTACCGGATTTCATTGTTCAGAGCTGTGATCCTACCGGTAGTGACACAGGTCCATCCATTTCTGTCTTGCTTCTATTCTGGTTGCATTTATTGGTTAGTGTTTTTGTAAAGCTCTGTATTCTACTGGAAGTGGATATTTGTTAGAGAAGCTGATCGTTAGGTTCTTGCATGGAGAAATTAAAGCGAATTCAAGTGAATTGGTAATTAATGAAGTTCACTCAATCATTCTCTGCCTAATGACGTTTCGAGAATGTTATATTATCTCTGCCTAATGATATTTTGATAGCGTTCTTAAGTTATCGAGAATGTTATATTACTTTGTGGTATGTAGTCACTGGCTATGCTGTCCTAAGACACTGTGGGATGGTATCTCCATAGTGTTGTGAACACCATGATAGAACAATAGAAGGAGAACTGGAGAAGCTAATCAAGCAGACCAGACTGCCTTGCTACCATGTAGGTGGGAAGGTATTAGGCACGGATTATTAACGCTCGACGGTGTCTTACTGCTTGATTAGCTTCTACAAATTAACGACCCATATTTTCCTAGATAATTTGTTTGCATGTTGTGGGGTACTACTAACTGTAACATGTAACTAGAGTTCTACCATGTAGGAGAAATCGTGCGTATGCATCAGTATTTTTCTTATTTTTTAGCAATCTGCATTTTCACGCAGGTGGTGAGAGTATATATGGGGTATTTTCCTCGATGAGTTTTACTCACGGCTTAGATTCAAGTATGGGGGCTCGGTGGCATGTGCAAATGCTGGGTCACCTCAGTCTAATGGAAGTAAATTTTTTATAACCTTGAGTCGATGTGATGAGCTTGACAAGAAGCATACAATTTAAAGAAAGGTAACAATGATTCTTATTGTGCAACCATTTTGATCTTGCTTGCTAATGTAATGCTAGAGTTCATTGGTTGTTTTAGGTCAATGGGGATCCTGTGGATCCACCCAAGATAAAATCAGTTGAGGTAGGATTTAATGATAGAAGTTTTGAACTAGGTTGCAGTTTCATAATAGTTTCTACTTTTGATGGTCCTTTCATGTTTCCCTAATGTTATAAGCTTCTATTATGTAAAAAGAATCTTTAAGGTATTTTGGAATCCATTTGAGACAATGTTGATTCTGAAAACAAGGACACTAAGAAGAAAGCTGTGAAGTTAGAGTTCATACATTTCGGAATTCTCTTTGGAGATACATACCTTGGCTACCCTCGATTTCTCTGTTGCTTGGTATGTTTGCATACTGTAGAAAACTAAATTTACTATCATTTGGAGAAGAAGCTGAAGATGATGAGAAAGAACTGGCAGCTTTGAAGAAAAAAAATTAGGAGCAGTCATGATGTATTGGATGATCCACGTCTGTTATTGGAAGAGATTCCAAGCAGCTTTTTGGTAATTAAACAAACAAACAAACAAACAAAATAAAATAATAAATTTCAATTACATTGCTTATCGATGTTCCAAAACTTTTTAGGGGGAATAATGATTTAGTATAAGCTTTCTGCTCTCTCGCTCTGAACAACTTTCAAGTAATCAGCTTCTGAATGCTTTATTTCAAATTTCCCCTTGAAAGCTCAATTCTTACCCCCAAAAAAAACCCCTTGATTTTCATACGAGGTCTGTTCATCTGAGATAGTGTCAATAATATTTTCTTCTAGCATTCACTTTTGAAGCTGCGGTAGTTGCAAAACTTAGTTGTGATACAGAATATTTGTTGGTTTCTAACTGACCAAGATGAACTTTTTGAGTGCAGAACTCGTCTGACAGTAAGAGAACGAGGGAGGATGCAGCTATCTGTTTGAGAAACTTTAGCATCAAATAAACAAGACACTCATAGAGATTCAGATTCTGAAAATTCTAATCTCCCTCAATATTGCAATAGTAATGACAGTGGAGCTAACTTTGATGCCCGAATGCGTCGACAGATATTGAGAAAAATAACAGAGTTGGGAGATGAACCATCTCACCCCACAAGTCTAAAAAATCTTATTTCATTGTTTAGCTTGGCTTTGGTACAAAGACACCAGGAAAATGAAAGGACATTTAAAATTTCAAATTATGAATCTCAACTTTATTACGCTCTTAAGCTTAGATCTCAAAGCTTTCCCTTTCTCCTTTCTCATTGTTGGTTTGTGACTTTAATATCTTCTGCATAATGAGGAACTTCTGTTTGCATCTTTTCATGCATGGATATTCGCAATTCTTACTTCTCCAGTCTTTATAGCAAGTTAAGTATCTACTTTTTCTTTTTGTTACTTACAGGTTCTGGAAAAACTTGCGAATTTTGAGAAAGTCATTTCTGGAAAACCCAGTAACTTCAAGCGCTGAATCTGGGGGTGGCAATGCTGATTTGTCAGACTGGAAATCTGTTAGTTAGAATTCACACCAGAGCCTCGCGAGGTAAATAATTATGAGTTTATTAACATGCTTAAATGCCAACTTCGTACCCTTTTAACACTTCAATGGACTGAAAATTTTGCATAATATTCCTACAAAAAAAAAAGTTCGCGTAATATTCCTATAAACAAATTACAAAATATTTCAATCATTTCAATCTGCCCATAACATTACCCTTTGCTCGGCAGTAGATTATGAAGTATATGCTATGTTTATGTTTACTATATAAATTCACTATGTCCATCCAGTTATGAATTTGTCCTCTGGTTCTTTTTGTCCGATCTTTAAGAAAAAATAGTTTAATCATTCGAACTAGTACTTTATTGCAAATGGAAAAATGTTTGAACTGTAATCCTTATCAATATCCATTACTTAGTTTTCACCATGGATCACGCAGGACTGCATGTCTCGTAGTGATGATCCAAATGACTACGTTGTGCATGACTCTTTTCTCGAGAAGGGGAAAGACAAATTTAACAAAATGCAAGCCAAACAAGAACGACGTGGACGGGAATGGGCAGGCAAATCTCTTGACTCGTTAGTCAGGACGCAGGACATGGGTTTGAGATTAGGTTAAATTCCTGATTGACTTGGCTCCATTTTTTACTTTCGAACCTGATCAAAACTACATATCTCTATTCCCACAGAATGGTAGAACCAATTAGTTCGGACATGCAAGTTCCTGGATCTGGAAAAAGAAACAATATACAACCTCTCTCGACACATCTCGCCATATCCTTCATCTGTAATTTCCTTTGAATTTAGTTATAAAGCTTGGTCGAGATAGAGAAAAAAGGCTACCCCATCCGTCAAATGTAATTACTTGCAATGGGTTAAGTTCTAGATTTGTTCGATACAAATTGCAGGGATATGGATGTCCTTAAAGCTTCTTTTGCCTATGATTTATGACTTGGCCAACCCTCATCGTAAAAATGCTTCTAATAAGTTGAGACATGAAACTGGGAACTACATATTCTTTGGGCAGAAATAAATCAGTTTCCTTTTGTTGGCAGTCTTATTCAGAGGGAGCTCTTCAAAGTATCATATTCTCTGTCTTCTGTACCGCATATTCGGACTAGGAAAGTCTTCAACAGCACATGTTCTTCACAGAGCCGTTACTGCCACCAGACGCGCAAAGATAGTCGGCCAGCCATACTGGTTCGAAGTTGACTGGTTCAAATAGGACTCGGCCCAACCGTTCATTAATTTGGTGGGAAAATCATGGTGAGTTTTATTTCTTCATTTATTTATTTTGAGTAAAATTAGTGTTCGTTCCCATGCTTCTTTATTCAAATTCGGCTCATTCAAGTTGGTTGAGAGAGAGAGGGGAAGGGGAAGGGAAAGGGAAAGGGAAATAGATTCAACCTAACCTAACCCCCCACTCTCTATTATTAGATTCCTTGACTTTGTGATTGGCTGGGTTTCGTTCATATTAATGCTTTAAATTTATCAATTTATTTCACACTATTTAGGGTATTGGGAATTAGGTGGATGGTGGGTTTTAGAGAGATTGTTTGAAACGGGGTTCACATTTCCCTTGTGTGATTCTACAATTATTATCATTATTGTTCATGATTTCTTCTGTTCTACACACACAATTGCTCAAAGGTTCCCACAATTACCGTTTGCTTTACGCTGCTTTTGTGTATAATTGAAAATTGAGAAATTAAGGGGAGAAAAGGAGATTTGTTTGATTGTTTTGCTTCCATCTCCGCTTTGTCTTTATAAACTTTAATCGGAGGGGGGCGTGCCACACCACACGGCCTCTCTATTAGTCAAAAGGTAGCGTATAAGTTTGAATTTTTTGAACTTTGTGGCTCAATCTTCTTCTAGGCATGGCCCATCTAGCCGTCATATGGTCTTCCCTTTCAAGAGTTAGAGAGAGAAAAAAAATGATGAAAATATATTGTCTAGCTTAAGATCTCGTACCAAATGAGATAGTTCACTTTTGTAATTTTTCTTTTATCCAGTTGACGTAATACTTTAACCGCGCACTCCTCGATAGCCATTTCATTTTCTCATAAAATTATTTCATGTATGGAAATTTCTTTTTATAATGGCCTTATTAGCACAACAATGAGATTTTTGAAACAATGAGATTTTTGAACCTCTAATTTCAAAAAAAATTATTGTTGAGATAATGCTCATAGTTTTATTAGTATTGACATTGATTTTTTTTTTTTTTTTTTTTTTTGTCCTCTCGATGAGATGATGAGATGACACATCAGAACATAATAAAATAAATTCCTAGTGTCAACGTAGGCATTTTACTCACCTTTGTGGACGAACCTTGCAGAGGAATCCTTAGGTTTTTTGGGCATTGGATTCTCACTAATGTTTGTGTTACTCAAGCCAACATTCTCGCTTCCGCTTCGTCTATCACTGTTCGCGCAGGTGCTTCCCTCTAAGCGGAATGCTCCCTTACCAATGCATTTTTACATTCCATAGCTTCGGCAGATCGCTTAGCCTTGTTCGGAAGAAACCTAACAACCTAACATAATTGCATATAATTATTGAAATTAACTCTAAATAATTATTGAAATTTGGCCCTCATATTTTCTATGCTTTCAGATGGTCACAAGCCTCGAGAATATTTTATATTTAAATTATTTCTATTGACATTAAATAACATAAAATTAAAGAGAGTGAGATATACAAAGATTTAAAACATTTTCAAACGAGTGTCACAGTAAACAATAAAGTTGGATGAAAGTTTAGTTCAGGGTAGAATACTTTGACACAAATTTTAAATTCTACTAGATAGATATTAAATTTCAATAATTTATTAAACACATTAAATTTTAATGACCTATTAGTACATATCCAAGACCTTGAATATAATAAAGAAAATTAGAGAGAGGTTAAGACTAAAGTAACCCCTAGTTATATTCAAATGACTAATAAGACTAAATTGTAATTTAAATTTAACTATAAAAAAAAGTGCGAGTATTTTTTAAGTATGTGAAAAAAAAATTGTCTAGCTACCTGGTATTGTAACTGCTCTTACAGATATGATGTCTCACTCTAACACCACTTGTAATTATTCAAGCTCGTATTGTCCATTTTAGTTTGTTACATTATTATCGTGAACTTTATGATTTACCATATTTTAAAATAGACCTATTTTAAAATTATAATTATATATTCTACCTAATAAATGAAAGAAGGAAATTATTTCATGTTTAAATTATAACATTTTAAAGTTATAAAATTAGAAAACGTTTCATCTATTCCTGAATAGCTTCTTTCAAAAGAGCTTCTGCTTCAGGGGTGAATGTCTTGGTGGAAGATATTATTTCTTGAAACAAAGATTTATTTGTTTTTACGTAAGTACGTGAGAAAATTTCTCTGAAACTGAGGTTTATTCGTTTTTAAACGAGAAATTTTCTTACTTGTTCAATTTCTAATGAATCAAGATAACCATTCGTTCCGATATAAATAGTCATTATCTGTTCTTCTACCGTGAGAGGGGCTGATTGGGATTGTTTGAGCAACTCACGCAATCATTGACCTCTTGCCAATTGATTATGAGTAGCTTTATCGAGATCAGAAGCTAATTGCGCAAAGGCTTCTAATTAGACAAATTGAGCCAATTCCAATTTTGATTTGCCGGCCATTTGTTTCATGGCTTTAATTTGAGCTGCAGATCCTACTCTGGAGACACGGAAATACCAATAATAGAAAAAAATAAATGTAAAAGGAAAAAAGAAAAGTAAAAAACCGCGTGGGTGGCAATCCCAAGTCACCGCTTCCCACCAACGACCGCCCTCGGTGGAAGCCGTAAACAACCATATTCTACCATCCCGTGTTCACACTTGTCAATCTTCAAAATCCTCGTAATCAAACAACTAATTATTATATTATATTATATTATATTATATTATATTATCATTTTTAAAAATATTCCAATTCTTTTTTCTCCTTTATTTGGCAGGTTTTCAGTATATTAATATCTTTACACCGTTGGGCCCCACGTCTCCGGTTTCGATTTAAATTTAATACTTTTTTTTCTTTTTCTTTTTTAAATAAGGTGATTGAGAAAAATCAAATAAAATAAAATGGAGGGAATCCAATTGACTTTCACAGCTCGAGTTCACAATTTACGTGATTTATTATATACAAATATAAAAATTTTAAGAATTTAGAGATTTATTGGACACACAAATAAAATTTTAATTAACAATTTTAAAAATTAAAATATTTATATTTCTGGTAGGCTTATACTATTATTCTTTTAGAGAAAAAAAGATTTTGTATATCCCCTTTAACTTTTTTATTATTTCAAAACCATCCTTAATTCAATACCAAAGACCTATGAAATTATAAAGTGGTATCTACTAAATCTTTACCTTTAAATTATATATATTTTTATTTTGGTATTTTTTTTTCCACATATTTCATTTTTGGTACTAAACTTAGGGTTGTTGGATGAAAGTCCCACATCGGCTAATTTAGGGAATGATCATGGTTTTATAATCAAGGAATACTATCTCCATTGGTACGAGATGTTTTGAGGAAAACCCAAAGCAAAGTCATGAGAACTTATATCCAAAGTGGACAATATCATACCATTGTAGAGATATGTGTTTCCTAACAGGAATATCTCTGCAATTATATTATAAAATAAAAATGGTTATACTTTACCTTAAAACCCATAATTTATCCCTACTTTAAAATGTAATTTCATAGACCCCCTATCAACAAACATCTATCACACTTATTATATAGTTATTTTGCAAAATAA
Source organism: Cucurbita ficifolia (assembly GCA_033971965.1). Taxonomy (NCBI): domain Eukaryota; kingdom Viridiplantae; phylum Streptophyta; class Magnoliopsida; order Cucurbitales; family Cucurbitaceae; genus Cucurbita; species Cucurbita ficifolia. The sequence goes on from CM066970.1 coordinate 1,451,600, forward strand.
GTGATATAATCATACGCAAACCAAAAATAAAAACTATATATTTCACATCATGGGAAAAATCCAAAATGCTAATTAATTCCATAATTAAAAAAAAAACAATATATATAAAGAAAAAATAATAATAAAAGGACGTTGAGTTTGTATTTGGAATAACCAAAGTTGTGTCCTCACCGACCACCACAGATAAATTATGTGGTTTCCGCCATACGATGACGATCCACCCATCTTATTCAATCTTTCTTTTATTCATATATTTATGTTTATAATTTTTTATAAAAATTATAATTTGTATTTCCATTTTCAAAAGGGTTGTGGTTTGTTTCGGCGTTTTGGGGTCTGTAATCTGTGTGTTCACATTGGTGAGTCAAACCTGTAATCATGTACTTCCGAGGGAAGATGAAGATGAAGAACTAACACAACAAAACCCTCACCACAATTCCATTTTTCCATTTCTAAACCCTTTTTTTTTTTCTCACCAAACCCGTAATTCATTTCGTTTCTTTCAAATTTCTTGACCCTTCTTCCCCGATGAATGATTCCACCAACGGCGGCGGGAGGAAGAGGAACAGAGGGGGTGAAGCCGATGAAGACGACGGTTCAATCGGAAAAAATGGCAGAGGAAAGGAGTTGAAGGGATTGGTTACTTCTCTGTTGCTGTTGGATGAACAGGAGAAGTATGAGCAGGAAGAACACGACAGAGCTTCCATGGAGGCGAAGGTTTCGATGGAGGTCAATCACAGGAAGAAGACGAAAGCCATGGTTGATTTCTACTCAGAAGCTCAAGATTATTACTCTGAAGTCGAAGAATCCGACCGATTGAAGCGAAAGAAATCGCGATTAGCAGCCAACTCCGTCGCGGTTGCAGCAGCTTCCGATGGATTACAGAAGATCGAAATCGTCAAATCAAACAAACGCGGCGGCGATGGCGGCGGCGGCGGCGGCGGACATCACCGGAGACTATGGGTAAAAGACAGGTCAAAAGCCTGGTGGGATGAATGTAACAGTCCGGATTATCCCGATGAAGAATTCAAGAAGCAATTCCGAATGGGAAGGGCAACTTTTGATATGATTTGTGAAGAGCTTAATTCCGCCATAGCCAAAGAGGACACGACTCTTCGAACCGCCATTCCCGTCCAGCAAAGAGTCGCCGTTTGTCTATGGAGATTAGCCACCGGCGACCCCCTTCGAGTCGTATCAAAGAAATTCGGGTTAGGTATTTCCACTTGCCATAAACTGATACTCGAGGTCTGCACCGCCATTAGAACAGTGCTAATGCCGAAGCACCTGCAATGGCCGGAGGAAGAAACTCTCAGAAGAATCAAAGAGGAATATGAATCAATTTCCGGAATCCCTAACGTCGTTGGTTCAATGTACACCACACACATTCCGATCATCGCCCCCAAAATCAGCGTCGCAGCTTATTTCAACAAGCGGCACACAGAGAGAAATCAAAAAACATCATACTCAATTACAGTCCAAGGAGTCGTGGATCCGAGAGGGGTGTTCACCGACGTGTGCATCGGTTGGCCGGGATCAATGCCGGACGATCAAGTTCTAGAGAAATCAGCTCTGTTTCAAAGGGCAAACGGGGGACTATTGAAGGGGGTTTGGATTGTTGGAGGCTCAAGTTACCCATTACTGGACTGGGTTTTGGTACCTTACACACAGCAACATTTAACCTGGACTCAACATGCTTTCAACGAGAAGATTGGGGAGATTCAGAAGGTGGCTAAAGATGCCTTTGCTCGGCTGAAGGGACGGTGGCGCTGCCTGCAGAAGCGGACGGAGGTGAAGCTTCAGGACTTGCCGGTGGTGCTTGGAGCTTGCTGTGTTCTCCACAATATTTGTGAAATGGGGAATGAGGAAATGGATAGAGAACTCTTAACAGAGCTTCAAGATGATGAAATGGCTCCTGAAGTTGGTTTGAGGTCAGTGTCCTCCATGAAAGCCAGAGATGCCATTGCTCATAATCTGCTGCACCATGGCCTTGCAGGGACTTCTTTTCTTTAGCTGAGGAACTCAGATTCTATCCTGTTTGGGTATCTGTTCGATTCACAGCCTCAAGTTGTTGCCCATTTCCCTAATGGGGTTCCTTTTTTTTTTTTCTTTAAATTATTTTTTCATATGTTCTTGTTATGAAATTGAAATCACAGAGAAATATGTGTAGTTTAGAGGCATATACAGGTTAGATTACTAGACAGGACAGACAGAATGGAATTTAAATGAAATGTTCAATTCTTTTAAAAGTTTTCTTCTTATTCTTTACCCTTTTTATGTGGGTGTGTGTACGTACCTGCACCAGCTCCATTTTTGGGGTTTCCATCATGGTCAATGCTTTAGTTGGAACAGCTTTAATTGGTATCCCCAGCCCCAAGGCAGGTCTTGAAGCACTTGTTTGAGACTTGCATAATTTAAAAATAATCAAAAGTCAGAGAGTTATTAAATTCAAACTTGAGATGCCAATAAATTTATGATCTTGGAATCAAATATGAACACGATTGTAAGACTTAAATTATGCTCAATAGATAGCTTCTAAGCCCATTTGGCACGAAGAAACTGCTAGTATTATTATGTTTCTAAATAAATAAATTAAAAAGATTATCTTTTGCTCATTCATAATTATTATATATATAAACTAGATCTATACTTAAACTATTAATAAAAATAGTGTCGCAAATCAGTTATAAAAAATAACATACAACCATTTACAATTTAAAAATGAGCACATAAGCACATAATCATATTAGGAATATTTAAAGGTCAACTCTAACTCTAACTCTAACCCAAGTCAATAAAACTTCAATTATAATCTTAAATGTAGATGGTTCGATCTTCACCTCTAATTACTCAATAACGGGATTTAATGTTGTATCCCTTGTGATAGTCAATTCTAAGCTTTCAAACCCCACAAGCTTGAAAAATGTGAACTTTGACTCCTTCGTCCTCCCCCTTTCTCTGTATAACTATTGTTGAGACAAAAGATTTATATATGTTCACATGGTTTATAAATTTATAACTCAGAAATACCCCATTTTGGGTGTGGGTTGGTTTTATGTGAAAATAAACATCATTCACATGAAGTTTATTACCTTCGTCAGGAATCTTTATCCCTATGTCATTTTCATAATCCAAAGCAGAAGATGTCTGAAACCTGACAGGCAGAACAAGATTAAGAAGCCATCTGACTACAACTTGTTAGCCAAAAACAGAAACGAAAAAAGTCGCACTGATCAATGACAATACCAAACATGATTTTGATTTTTGGAAAAAGGCTATTTGATTCTTCTCTGGGCTCATCCCGGCCCACATCAAAAACTGAAAACTGTGGAAGATCAGATATGGTGATAAACACCATTTTGCCAAATGCTTCCCTTGAACCATTTAATTCTAGATTCTCTCTGGGAATAAACTTCTACTATTTCGCAGGATCCACAAGGCACCTAACAGGAAACCATACTTGTAAGTTCATGGCCCGTCATCGTGGTTGGATGGTAAGCGGAAAGGAAAATGTGCAAATTGAATCTTCAAAGCAGGGGAATCAGGTTTTTTGTCATCGAACTTGTAACCTGCAGAAAATCATACATCAGATTATCTAAACTTATATGAAGCATTTTAAGAGTTGTCCTAGTTCATTTAGAGAAATTCATTGATCGAGTGTCCGTTCATAAATAATGTCAATTGCATCATTAGTTAAAGAGGTAGTGGGAAAGGAGAACGGAGGCATTATTTTGGTGATTGATTTAGGACTTACAGAGATCTCAAGAGAGGGAGTGTCCAAGTACCTGAAACATTTGGTTTATCATACAGTTTGGTTATCCTTTGTCTAAGAATCCGGCGTCAATTGTAGTGCCAGACACACTTGGCTAAATACTAGATCGTAAATTTTATGTACCAAGCAATATATGATAAGAATCTCTAGATACTGCTGCACGTTTTCAGTTTCTTCAAGCATTTATCTTTACGTTTTGACTTAGATTATCACCCGTACAAAGAGGAACAAATCACACAATACCTTGAAGAGCTTCCATTGCAGCCCGGGCATATCTTGCTTCAATGAACTCAACAAAACATAATACCGTAGCCTTATCTCCACTCTGCAGTTCAATTACTCGTTATAACAGCAGGAATATACATTGACGTTTAAGAACATATGACAGAAGAAAATAATATCATAAAATCTGAGCATAAGGACACAATAATTATAAACAGACCTCCACCATAGAGTGCATGCAGTTGTTAATCGCCAATGAAGGCCTTATCGTAGTAAAACATGCCTCCATAGTTTAAATTTTAAAGTAAAGGGAGACTGATAACTTACCCGTCTGGGCTCCTTGTGAACAACTCTGATGTCTTTATAGCCAATAAATGGGCGGAAAAGATCTTCAATTTGAAGTTAAGATATGACAAAACATGGCTACGTGACAATAGTTCTGTCTATTGCAATTTACGTCCTATTTTCTTTGATTAAAGTGACATCAAGAAGACAACAATGGGTGTTTTAAGTTTTAACAGAAGCTCAACTTGTTTGGGATGCTGCCTACACCCTAAGAAAGCTAAAGCACTGGGTGTAAATAAAGTTGGAGAGACAGGAGAAATAGTAACAAAAGCAATCACATGAGGCACAAGGATACGGCCTACTTCTCTCCTAGTACAATCTGTAGGAAGTCCATCAACGAAAAGAATGTTTGATTCCCGAGACGAAATTGGATCACATTCAGCAGTTCTGAGACCATGAGAATTGGCCCTTTCATGACCTAAGTCTGCCATATCCATCAGTCTTGGACTACTGCCCACTGCAATATCTTGTCTTTGACTTGCTAATGAATCTTCAAATGGAGATGTGTAGCCTTTTGCATCCAAACCCCCCCCCCCCCCCCCCCCCCCCCCCCCCAATAGCTGGTTCCGGGTAATTACTAATGGCTCCTACTTCAGTATATCCATAAGCTCCCGGTCCTGATGAATTTTTCGACAGTTACAAGTCATGTAAAGCACTCATTACGTTAATATATTTTATGCTAAAGACAAATTTCTTACATATTTCTGCAAATCATCGGGAAGGATGTGCCACTGATCAATAGAAGTCGAATTAGGGTTAAGATGTCAAAGGAGGTGCTTCAGAGTAGGTTGAAAGGCCAGGCCTCGCTACACTTCCTGCTGCAAAAGCGAACAATTGAACATTAGCTAGAAGTATGCTGTTTGCAGAATCGGTTCTCTACAAACCATGTACTCTACACTTCACATCGCATAAGGAGAAGGGAGACTTCTATTTCCAATCTTTTTCTTTAAGGAAAAATCAATTAACCCAAGATTCTTCCAAGCCAGACCCAAAAATGAGGTACGTGAATAGAATTAAATATTGGTGTGAATAAGCAATGAACAAGGGAATGTTATGGAATGACTAGGTTGAACCACTCGTATCCTAAAATACAGCAGCTGAAATGATTCAACAGAAGCTAGCCTTGCAATTGCTTCATATAAATGATTCAACAGGCCGATACTACGGTATCCATAAAATTTTCCAAGCAACATAATCCACTACAGTCATCGACCAGTACAAGAAACAATTCACATGATCCACCCCATGGTACCTCATCCAGACATCCTCTAACCCAACGATTTCCCAGAAAGTTGATGGTTTATCTTTTCGCCTATATTCAGTACAAATGCAACTGGCCAAAAGCTTATTCTACTTTCATTTTTTCTTTAAGCTTGATTTCGTTCACCTTAGCTAATTTTCGTTCCATGCTGCCAATATTCTTCCGATCAAGTGTAGCAGTGATTCTAAACAATGAGATCTAATTCCAAGATCGAATAAATGGAAGAAATACAAGAGGTCGTTGAACTAGGGTTCCAGATGAGATGAGTACCTCTATCTGCTATCTGCTATAAGCATCATCTCCCGTGGCTTGGCCGTCTGCTCTGCTTCCGCTGCAACAGCTACCTTCCCGCGGTCTCGTCTTTCTCCGGTTCTCCGTAAATGCTTTAAATTGGCCAAAATACTTCCAAAATTAAATTTGTTTCAATTATATCTTTTATCCTTTACAAAAATTATTTTTGTTTTTTAGGAAAATCTTTTTGAACAAACTGATATTAAAAAATATATATATATATATATATATCTTTAGAATAATAAAAAAAATTAACCATTATTTATAGTTATATGGAGTATTAATACCATTGTTACTATTTATTTCATACCAAAATATTTTATTAAGATTGATTCTTAACATTAATTGTTAAATTATGTTGCTTATGTCCTTTAATTTATACTTGTGTCCACTTTCATTTTATTTTTATTAAATTAACTTTTTGAGTGTTTTTTTTTGTAACAAAATTATGTTTCTCTTCCTACAAAACTATGTTTTAATTGGGATAAATAAATAAAATAGAGTTATATATCGATATTAGTTATAATTTAACCTAAAACAATAATATAATATTAAGAATCAGTTCAGTTATAGTTATTTTTGTTTGTCTCGTAAATAAGATTAGTAGGGTTTTGCACCCATCAAGTCTGCATTTATCAAGTGAGCAAGAGAGAAAGCGATTCAATGTCTTGCAGGTGCACGTAAGCATCATCAACATGAAAATCGGCTGCCTTAAATGCTAGAAATTGAGTATCAAAAATGATATCAATATTAGAATGGAGTATTCCCATTATTTCAAAAGTCTATTTAGACTGCAACAGTTTCATTAGGGTATAAATGGAAACTGGTCTCAACTGGGTACAAATTCAATTATCTCCACATTTATTAAACGTCCCGTCGAAATAAAAATATTTTTTAAAATGAAAAACTCAATTTTTTTTTATATAATTTAGCCATTAAAAATGTTTTTGCATTTTGTATTTAAATTTGAAATTTTAAAATATATTATTTTCTCGTATCTAAATAGAATAATTTGATCCCATAATAGATTTTTATACTTTTATTCCTTACTATATATCCATTGATTAGTTGGAAAAAAATAGTTTTGAGTCTTAATCGAGAATATTTTAATTAGAGTATAATTAATAAATCCTATTAAAACATACGTCATTTTCGCAAAATAATATTATAATTATTTTTCAAGTACTATTTGACCTAAGTAAACCCAAAACAAGAGGTCTTAATTGGAATTTAACACGATGGTTTATGCCCTGGACCTTGCCCTATGATACGACGTCATTTCACAGCACAATTGGGCTCAGCGAGCTTCACTGGGTCTCGATTGGAGTTTGGAGTGTGCCTTCTGCGTAGCCATGGGGCGCGTTAACCCCAGAACCAAGCCATCGGTGGCGGGAACCGCCGGTAAATCAGAAAGTCGGCGGATGAGCAACGCGGACCGTTCGGCATACTTCGCTAGGAGAGAGGCGGCGAAGATATTGCGGCGTGTTCTTGAGGGTGATGCTCAACGTCGAGCCGTCGCCTCCATCAAGTCACTCGTTTATGCTCCGTCTGTTCGGAATAAGAAGGGTACATTCGCTCTTGTTTGCAAGACTCTCAAGTGTAAGTTCTGAACAACGACTCTTTCCCGCAATGAATGCTGAAAATGATTTTTAAACGACTCTCGTGTAGCTATCAAAAGAAAATGTTGGTTTTAGTTGAACATTTTGCTTTGCGATAGGGTATGAGCCTATAATATTGCTATGCAACGGTTTTCGATCTGCAACTTCGAACTGGATTGATAGCATAGCAATAGATTATGTGGGAAATTGAAATCCTATTTATTTGATGTGAATGATTCTGCGACAAGCTCGGTAAATTAGCTCTTTCCTCGCTCTTCGGTTGTGATATTTACTTCACTTTGTAGCTTTCTGAATTCTCTTGCTTTGGTTGTGTTATTAGACCTCCCTGTAATCAAGGATGTACTGGAGGCTGCTGATTTATTGAGCAACAAATGGAAGGTACTCTTGCATCTTCTTTGTAATTCATTTGCTTCATACATGTTTCTCAAGTCTTGGATAATTCTGTCTTGATAGCTTTCTCACTTACTACAAACATACCTTAACATTAACCCAATATCGTTGCAGAGGCAGAAGGAATTAATTTATGTCATCATGTATGATATCCTCCTAGGCCAGGTATTTTATTCATCTTAGCTCAAGACGACAATTTCAGTTTATCATTAAAAGGTCGACTCCGAAAATATTTTATGATAGTTGAACAAGCGCGGGTGGATTTATTGTTGCTCAAATTCTCTGTCGACCGTCGAGACATTTTTAAATTTATTTACTCGAAATCAGTTTTGTCTATTCCTATAGTAACTCTATGGGCATGGCTTTGAGTTTGAAAGTACTTGTATCATCAAGAGTTACTGGGTCCGCTGGGAGTTTGGAGGTCGGATCATGTATTTCAATACAAGTGGCCAATTTGAGTTTTTGGTGCGAGGTTTAGAGTGAGCTAGAAGTCGAAAATACTTGGACAACTTATTGTTACGATAAAGTGTCTAATGAATATGTAAAGATTTCTGCTACTGAGGCTGCTGCAGCTTGCTTATTTTTCATTTGGTGATGATTGGCAATATTTTATGGAACTATGCGTAGAAAACTCCTTTAGCTGGCGATGCAGAGAAGTTTCTCATGCGGCAGCAAAGCGCTTTACAATCTGTGGTTGCACAGCTTTTGTCAAAGAGAAAAGCAAATACTATTGAAGATTTAATAGCTCGTGGTGATAATCCTGGTATGTGTTCTTTATGATTCCGTTGTTGTGCTGATTTGTACTAGCTTAGGCCCGGTTTGATAACTTTTGTTTTTTGTTTTTGAAAGTTATGCTTGCCGCCAAATTTCTTTATTAAGGTTTTTCTCTATCTTAAAGAAACACTTGCATTCTTAGTCAAATTCCAAAAACAAAAACAAGTTTTTGAAAACTACTTTTTGTAGTTTTCAAAACTTGGCTTGGTTTTTGAAAACATGAGTAGAAATAGATAATAGAATGTATAAACTTATTAGTGGAAGTAGTGTTGCAAGCTTAACTTTTTAAAACAAAAAATTGAATGGTTATCAAACGGAGCCTTAGTTATTACGCCTATTCAACTCTGATCTTCAATTCAGGTGTTTCAAAGCCACGTTTTATCCGTGTGAATACTTTGAAGATGGATGTTCACACAGCAATACAAGAATTAGGCAAAAGATATGCAGTGAGTTCCAAAATCTTTCCGAATTGTTGTTGCTGTGTTTAAAAGTAGTGTAGAGTTCAATAGCCACAGCAGGATTATCTTCACTTATTGCACACTTCATCATTTTGTAAATTATTAATATTCTAAGTGCTTCCTAGCCCCTTTAATCCTTTTAAAACATGCATAATGGATGTTGGGATAGAATCTGTCCTGAGTTTTATTGTTGGTAAGGTTTGTATTCCATTGGGACACTTCAGAAGAATTCCTTAATGGTGCTGGTTATTATGTCAAATAGGTTCAGAAGGATGACATGGTTCCTGACCTCTTGGTACTTCCTCCAGGCAGCGATTTACATGATCATCCATTGGTTGCAGATGGGAGTATCTTCATGCAAGTAAGTCCCTAGTTTTCTTCAGTCCATTTCATCATGAAACATGTATTAAAGGTCAAGGGTTGCTGTTCTTTCTTTCTATTGTATAACAACAAGAGGGTACTGATGTTTGTAGGGGAAGGCTAGTTCTATGGTTGCAGTAGCCCTTGATCCCAAGCCAGGATGGGAAGTAAGATCACTTCACCTATATTTACTGTCGAGTTCACTTCAGAATTTGGATCGATATTTATGGTTTCTCGAATTGGCGTTAATACTTTCCATTTTGATATTTTGTATTATTGAAGGTCCTTGATGCATGTTCAGCTCCGGGTAACAAAACTGTCCACCTTGCCTCTCTCATGAACGGAAAAGGAAGGATCATTGCATGTGAATTGAATGAAAACAGGGTCAAACGCTTACAACATACTATCAAACTATCGGGAGCTTCTAGTATCCTTTGTCGATAGTCTTGTCTGCATATGGGTTTCGTAAATAGCAACTCTCTATCCATCTGCAATCTTACATCATATTATTTTTTTCAATTAGATTAATCAACTTGCATATGAACCTGTCATTTTAATGGGTTGGAGACTAAAAAGTAACGAGATGTCCCCTTTTATGCCATTACCAGCTAATTTCCTGGACAGTTCTTTTTTTTATTGATTCCAATATTTTTCCTGTAACTTATACATTACCTTGATTAACCTTAACCTTGGTACAAGATATAGAAGTTTTGCATGGGGATTTCCTTAATCTTAATCCAAAAGATCCTTCGTTGTCCAAAGTAAGTTCTGCTTGGTTCCGCACTGATCATCTTTTGTTCGAGCCCTATGATGAACAACTTAAACTACTTCCATTGTATCAGTTACCACCCTCCTGTTCTTTAAATAATGACCTCTTAGACGTGGTTAGATTAGCCAAGCATTACAGCTTTAAGCGTTTACAAGGCAGTCCCATTGCCCTTAGTTTTTGACAGAATGATAGAAGTAATAAGTAATAACCACAGCCATTACTGCTTAGAAATTAGAATAGTTTGCGATTTCTAATTGGCTTGAGTTGGTAGAAGACCAAAATCTATTTTTGGCCACGGCATACTGATATTCAGCTGGAAAATGTTCACTCTTGCATCATCCTCTTTTGATTTTTCAAGGTCCGTGCCATTCTTTTGGATCCTTCCTGCTCTGGCTCTGGAACTGCAGCTGCTAGATTAGATCATTTGCTCCCGTCACATGTTGAAGGTAACTCCTAGCCGTGTAATAGTTAGCACAATTCGTAATCTATTATCTGATACCTTCATCTATCATCATGAATCGTGCAGGGAAGAGCTCTGGGGATGACCTTGAACGACTGGAAAAACTCGCTGCCTTTCAGAGGAAGGCTCTAGCTCATGCATTTTCCTGTGAGTTTAGTTTCCTATGAGCAATGTATTCTCCTATAAAGCAATCCTTTTTCTATTCGCCGCTCATGACTAATGTCATCTCCTCGCAGTTCCTGCCGTAGAGCGAATTGTTTACAGTACTTGTTCTATTCATCAAGTTGAAAACGAAGATGTTGTCCAGTCATTATTACCTCTGGCTGAATCGCATGGTTTTCAACTGGAAACCCCGTTCCCACAGTGGCAGCGGCGAGGTCTCCCAGTTTTTGCTGGCGGTAAGTATCAACAGATCGTTTGGTGTTTTTCTTGAACTCCCCCTATTCAAATTAGCTATTTAGAGATCTTCGATAAAACATTCTGGATTATTCTCTCATTGTGCAGCTAACCATTTACTTCGAACCGACCCCATCGAAGACAAAGAAGGATTCTTCATAGCACTATTTAAGAAGCAGAACACGACGCACCCATTTCCCCACATTTCTAGTAGAGATAAAAGCTCTAGAAATCATGGTGGAAACGTTAGGAACAGTCGGGCAGTTGCAGGCCTTCCTACCACCATGTTTAAAATGTGGCTGTATGCACATTCAAGGAGGACACGACGGAGAAAAATCCACACTCCATCCAAAACTAGAACAAGATCTTGATACTTCTCAAAACAAAGCACAGTAAAATCTTCAAAGTTTCAACATTTCTGCTCAGGTTAGTAGAAGTTGCAATTCAAGCCTAGCTTTTTCATTGTTAACTTTTAAGTGTAGAATATTGCCTAGCGGCTAATTGACTGTGTCTCTTATCCATACCACAGACATTTCTCATAAAACCTTAAAATTTTCATTAAAATATTAACCTTCAAGCACACACTACAGAGGTAACCCCCACATATCAGTTATTACGACAACGAAAAGGAAAGGGAAAATAAAACACACACGCACACCATGGTGCCATGAAAACCCATGATCCAAAGTTCAGAAGTAGGAATCCATCCATAATACTCCCGCCCCATCAATTGACCTTGACCTCAACGATCTTGGGCTTCTTAGGCTCCGGTGGTGGCAACTTTTGCACAGTCACAGTAAGCACACCATCCTGACAAACTGCCGAAATGGCATCCGTGTTGGCATTTTCCGGCAACACAAATTTCCTCATAAACTTGCCGACTCTTCTCTCCATCCTTACGAACTTAGCCCCCTCTTTCTCCTCCTCCCTCTTCCTCTCGCCACTTATCAGTAGCACATTGTCTTCCTCTACCTGGACCTTGATGTCGCCAACCTTCAACCCCGGCATGTCGACGACAAAAACATAGGAATTCGGGTACTCCTTGACGTCGGCCGGAGTGGCTGCCATGGCCTTGGCGTCCCGGACGTAGGTCCGGGTCGGGGCGCTGAAAGACTTGTCGGCGTCGTCAGTGAAGTCCATCACGTGCTGGAGGGTGGAGAAGAGTGGGGAGTCCAAGCCCATGATTCTGAGATCCATCTCTCTCTTGTTTGATGCTTAGGGAAAGAACACAGTAGAAGGAATGTTGGTGCAAAGGAGAATGTTGTTGTAGGAAACGTTATGGAAGAGATGTTTTACTGGTGGGGAATGGTGACCGGTTGGTTCGGTTTTATATGTGTTGTGAATGAACTTAAGGAACCGAAGGAGGAATTTTCTGGAAGTATTGAGAAGAGCTGGAAGGAGGTTCCAGGAGCTTCTGTCGCATTCCAAGTTCGAATTCTGGAAGGTGACGGAGGCGAAATGACAATAATGACCTTATCATTTGCGAATATTACAGAGGGAAATTTTTATTTGGATTAATAATAATGTTTTTCTCAGAAAAAAATAAAATAAAGGAATACCGCTGAGTTTTACCTAAAATTTTAATTTCTACGATTTTACATTTCATTTAATCTTAAATTTTCAATTTCATAAAATTAGAGTGTAGTCCCTAAACTTAAATGTATTGCAATGTTTGAATTTCTATTGATTTGTTCACTAATTTTAGAAATATAATATTTTAAAATAAAAATCGTTAATTTTAATAAAATAAAGTTTTGTACAACAATAAAGTTCTTGGAGTTATTTCTTACACGGCGCTACATACGTGGCTGTCCATCTAGGAAACTACCCTCCACGTGGCCATGAACCTGAAACGACGTGGCATTAACAGCCGAAAGCATTTCTCCGACATGGACTAACGAAGCATGACCCAAGATACTTGGCCCAAAAAGTCCAACTTTCGTAATGGGCTTTGAGAATGGATTGGCACAAATGGGCCTGAGGCAGTACCGGCCCAAGTTTCGCAGGTTGGTAGCCCACAGAATTCCATTTCCCCCATAAAACGCTCCCCGTTCTTGGGTTCTGAAAATGTGAACCATTACCAAGAGCCAATGGTTTCCATTGATCGCACAAAAACCGACCATGGATTTGTAAATAGAATGAGCAAAAGCGAATCCGTCACCTTTTTGAACATAACTGTACAGAAGTGATGAAAACCGAAGCCTTGAGCTCTTGGCACTGTGTCAGAGAAAAACTATGTGCCGATCCGGTTCTGTTGCCTGAGTCTCTGATTCCTCGCCGCCCCAACAATGGGATTTCAATCTTGTACCTAAGAATGCTTAGCCTCTGGCTTCTAATGGAAGTCGAAGAGGAGAGTGTGAGAGAGAAATGGCTTTCGTTTTCGGATTTTGGTTCATCCTTAAAAGAGGTTAATATCTAAAAATGACCTCGACATGATGATGGACACGTGTCCACCCTCCTCGATCCTCAAAACCCTCGCGAAAATCCATAAATCTTGTCCTTTCTTTCATCTTCAGATCTTTATTTTCTTTCCTTCGCCTCCATTTCCGCTCTCGCTGCTTTCTGGGTTTTCTACAGACCCTTTTTCGATTTGGGTTTGTGTTTGTTTGGCGCTGGAATCACCTGATTTCCTGTTTCTCCCCCCTTTGCCTACGCGGGTTGATCGTATTGGATTCTGCCAACGTAAACACTCCAATTATTGCTGTTATTGTCTCTTGTAGTTCATCTTCTGATCTCCCTTTTCTTGTTTCTATGATGACCCTTTTCATTTGGGTCTTTTCTGTATTTCATTTTTGAAGCTTTGTTTCTGTAAATTACTTCTCATAGACGAGATAGGAACTTTGATTACATAATTTGGAGAAGAAAGACGGTTCATCTGGTTTCTGGGGTTGTTTGTGAGTAGCTTTAGAACTGGCTAAGATGAGCCTAGATGCCGCTGAGGATGAATCAACCTCTGAAATTCATATTCCAGCAGAGATTGATTGGGATATGTTAGACAAATCCAAATTCTTTTTTCTGGGTGCTGCTTTATTTTCAGGTGTATCAACCGCCCTTTATCCAATTGTTGTTTTGAAAACTCGACTTCAGGTTTCTTCTACCAAGTTATCCTGCTTTAAAATGTCATATTCTATCATGCGCCAAGAAGGCTTAAGAGGATTTTACAGAGGGTTTGGAACCTCTTTAATGGGAACTATCCCAGCTCGAGCCTTCTACATGGCAGCTCTTGAAGTTACCAAGAGTGGTGTTGGAAGTGCAACTATTAGGCTAGGTCTTTCAGACACCACAGCCATGGCTATAGCTAATGCAGCTGCAGGGTTGAGCTCTGCCATGGCTGCTCAATTGGTCTGGACTCCAGTAGATGTTGTAAGCCAACGACTAATGGTTCAGGGCAGCTGTATCAATGCTAAGAACAGTGTTTCTAATCTTAATTCTTGCGTTTATAAAAACGGTATCGACGCGTTTAGAAAGATCATTTATGCTGATGGCTTGCGAGGATTATATAGGGGATTTGGGATTTCAATATTGACATATGCTCCATCAAATGCAGTTTGGTGGGCTTCTTACTCTGTAGCTCATAGATTCATTTGGAGTGGTCTAGGCTACTACACAAGTAAGAAGGATGCGAGTTGTACAGGTAGCTATGGTTTTAAAGCAGATTCTAAGGCAACAGTGGCAGTTCAGGGCTTGAGTGCAACCTTTGCCAGTGGGGTTTGTGCTATGATAACAATGCCACTGGATACCATCAAGACTAGATTGCAAGTTTTGGATGGAGAAGACAATGGCCAGAGACGCCCTCTAACGGCATTGCAGACCGTAAGGAACTTGGTGAAGGAAGGCGGGTTGAATGCTTGTTACAGAGGGCTTGGACCGAGGTGGGCTTCGATGGCCATGTCGGCGACCACCATGATCACAACCTATGAGTTTCTCAAACGGCTATCTGCTAAGAACTAAGATTGTTTGAGCTGATCGCTCGAGCAGACGACGACCGATCTACAAAGGTTACTTTGCAAGTTACATGATTGCCATTTTCTGACTACAATGGGGCAGATAATGTATGCCCTTTTTCTTTTCTTAGTTCAAGATCATACTGAAAATGGCATGAAAACTTGTAATGTTCATACCTCATCAATAAGGCACTTCCATTTTTCCTTTCATTTCTCTTGTACACACGTTTGTGCTAATATAAACTAGCTATCAATGATTTGTATTATATACTTCCAAGAAATATAATCTTCTACTAGGCCTATCTAACCTGCAGACTGTATTAGCTTCTTTTTCAAAGTTTGTTGTTGGGCGAGGAACTCGAGCATTGATGATTATTGCCTCTTGCTCGTGGTCTACCCCACGGATCGATTCGGGAGGCTTCATTCACTCTAAAGTTGGTTCCTGGAGTATTAATGACTATAAATAAATTGTTAACTTTTCTCTCTGAAGATCTAACAGGAACTTGGAGAAATTTTCGAACATTTCGAGCCCGGCCGACGCTAAGAGATGTGGAGTTTACAGAATTCAGAAGTTTCTCTGAATTTAACATCTTCTAAAGTGAGGATCCATTGTTGTTTATCTCCTTAAGGTTGGTATTTATCTTCTAAAGTGATTACTTATTTCCTTAATATCTGTGTGTTTGTCTAGAGAATTGCGGTATATATTGAATTTGATCTTCTAAATCGATACTCGTTTGTAATATGTGCAGGGGAGAACAAAGCAATCAAACAAGGTTTATGTTTATGCTTTGATGATTCAGTCTGCATAGTGAGAGAGAATGATTTAGTGTTTGAATTGAATCCTTTATCTGTTTTTCCTTGTATGATATCAACAGAGGGCCATCCTTTTGGATCCTTCAGTTGTTTGGAAGGATATCATGGCTGAGAAGTGGATGTAGCAACAACACCTGATTTCCTTCCTTCCTGTTGCAGGCCTACACAGCTGCTCTCAACAGCTGAACTCACATCTTCATGTCTTTTGTTTCTTCCTGGCCTTTTATAGTCACTCTGAGAATATGAACTTGAAATGAGAGATAGAAATCGATATCATATTGTTTGATTCGACGGTTTTGCTTAATTTCATTAGTGTCACATCGATCGAGCGAAAATAGAATGTGGGTGTTGTTTACAAAGAAGCTCAGAATGTATCCATTTGTTCTTTGGAGGATCTTTGATGTGAGGATGTGTGAGATCTCATATTAGTTGGAGAGGGGAACAAAACATTTCTTATAAGGGTGTAGAAACTTCTCCCTAATAGACACGTTTTAAAATCGCGAGCTGATCACGATATGTAGCGGGTCAAAACGGACAATATCTGTTAACGGTGGCCTCGAGTTGTTACAAATGGTATCAGAGCCAGACACCGGGTTGTGTACCAGTGAGGATGTTGACTCCTTAAGGGGGTGAATTGTGAGATCCTACATCGGTTGGAGAGGGGAACGGAACATTTCTTATAAGGGTGTGGAAACTTCTCCCTAGTAAACTCGTTTAAAAATTGTGAGGTTGACGGTGATACGTAACAAGTCAAAACAAACAATATCGGCTAGCGGTGGACTTGGGCGGTTACCAGATGGATTCTTCCTAACCTTGATCTAGACAATTATAGGCTAAGTTATAAAAATATTTCTAAACTTTGTAATGCCCTTAATTTTTCATCGACCATCTCAAATTTGTCATTCAAAATTTGAAAATTTTAGATTGAAATTGGTAATGGTGTTTGTATTCCAATTTTTGTTTTAGATCACCATTATACTCTTTCAAACCCTAATTTTTACGTGATCTTGACGTTCCCGACGACGGGTTTCGCCGGGAAGAAGTAATGACCGGAGGGTCCCACAGTAGAACTCCGATAATCCACGTCAGCAGCGGCAGCTTCACCAGAAATGGAAGAGGGTGTGAAACTGAGATTGTCGTCGGTGAATAGAGGGTAATTCCGATGGAATTTCCATAACGGGAACTCGCCGGGATTCTGAGTGAAGGGATATAATTGTTAAAGCGCGGGAAGTAGTTTATTGCAGTTGGCGCCGGCGGGCGGTTGGGTTTTTCGAAAGAAGTTAGCACCAAATTGACTTATTATACAATTTTTTTTAAAAAAACTATTAATTAAAAATTAAAAATTATTATATTGAGTAGACAGTTTTCAGAATATTTATTTTATTGCATTTAGTAAAAGTAATTAATTAATTAAATTTTTTTTTTTTACCAATTTTAAAAAGTAATTTTGATTATTCCTTTTAACTTTTTATAAAAAGCTCTTTTACGTTGCTCCCAAAACTATAGACAAATTATCCATTGGTTCCATCTCAAAACGACGTGGTAGCGAAACTTGGTAGAGCTGATCATTGAAACGTCGTCGTTTGAGCTGGAGATGAAAGCGGCCATTTCTTCGTTGATTAGCTTCAGAAATTTCGATCTCCACGAACCTTCCCTCTCCCGCTCTATTTTCCGGCAGCTCTCTCTTCTTCTACCGTCTAAGTTCCCGGTCGTATCCACCGACGCCAAGGCCAACGGCGCCAATTTTACCAGCCTGCACCAGAAGTTCCGTTTCCACTCTATCAAGACCTCGCCGATTATGGCCTCATCCTTCAATCCCGAGCGAGCTACATCTCCGCCTGCAGTTCCGCCGCCGGTACCTCCAGTCACCAAGGTCAGTTTGTCTACTTTACTCATTCTCACCCCAGTTTTGTTTCGTTAATTAATGTGGTAGTGGTATTTCTTGCTTGTTTCGACGTAGTTTAAAATCGGGCTATGTCAATTGATGGCGACGCCTGACAAGCAAAGGAATATTGAACATGCTCGTAAGGCCATTGAGGAGGCTGTGGAAAAGGGCGCCAAGCTTGTTGTCTTGCCGGTGAGTTCTTGAGTTTGAAAATTATTGTTAGTTTGGTGTATTTTAAGCTTTCCTGGTGGTATTTCGTGGTTTTAGGCCTTCCGTTCTGCTTGTGACTTGTTTTCCCCCCATATTTCTGTGGCAGGAAATATGGAATGTTCCTTATTCACAGGATACCGTATCACTTTATGCCGAGGACATTGAAGCCGGTGGTGATGCCTCCCCGTCAACAGCAATGTTATCTGAAGTTTCTCGTCGTTTAAAAGTCACAGTAGTCGGCGGCTCAATTGTAGAGCGCTCGGGGGATAAAATATATAATACTTGTTGTGTTTTTGGCACTGACGGAAACATGAAAGCTAAACACAGGAAGGTAAAAAAATGATGTTAATGCATGGTTTTTGAGTCTTTTGATGGCACTGCCATTCAATGTGGCACTAAAGATATTTCCTGACTTGCTTGTGGATGACGGTAGGCCTTGATGGTTCTATTTGGTTATTTGGTGTAAAATTTTCAATGTGTTCTTCATAGTTTCAATTATTTGATGTTCACGTGTCCCTCAGTCTGATATCTTGTGTTATCCATATACTGATTCATCGTATTCTAACTCAGATAATTCTGAAAGGACTAAAGAATTTATATGTGGCTTTCCAGTGATAAATTTAAAATCTTCACTTCTAGGGTATTCCTCAGTTTGTCTTCTGATACATTTTTCGAGTTTAGGAGATGGATTTGGTAATTCAATGCTTAAAAGTGTTTTATAGGAGAAAATGTTAATGTTGTTTAGATTAATCTAACTTATTTAGAGGATGTTCTTTGTTGGTAGTTCATCACTCACAAGTTTATTGTGCCGTTTTCAACTGCAGATACATCTTTTTGATATTGATATCCCTGGAAAGATCACTTTTATTGAGTCCAAGGCCATTGCAGCAGGTCAAACACCTACTGTTGTGGACACAGGTCGGTATGTGGTTTTTTTTACTTTTCATGGAGGTTCTTGTAACTGGCATGTGATTACAATAAACCTAACTACAATTACATTTCATACTCCTAGTGACTATTTTGTTTTCGGAAATTAACTATTTGCTGGTTCATGCAGAAGTTGGACGTATTGGTATTGGAATCTGTTATGACATTCGTTTTCCAGAACTAGCCATGATATATGCTGCAAGAGGTTTGTCCTTTTATTGCTATTTCTTGTCCAAACTTTCCAGTCTCCTATGACATTTTGTCTTTTCTTTTAATACTGAAGATTATCGTCATTAGTACTATAGGTTATTACAGTTAATGAATAATCATTTACAGTATGCCAATAGTAGTGACCTCCCTCTTATATATAATATATTCCTTGTGACACGATTAATCCTATACAGTAAATGGTGTATTCTGCCATAATATTCGGTCCTTTAAGCTCAAGTTTCCATCTATAATATTGTCAGATGTTGATTATGAGGATTTAACTTCTTCAGTATTTATGTTAGTCATCTCTTATGTTGCACTTTGTTAGAGCAGAGATAAATTGTGTGTATTTGGCTTGATAAATATGATCTAATAAAAGATGCATCTTTGACGTGTAAATCTGATTGTACTCTTTAACTCATCTGGCATCTCATAGATTGTTGTGGTGGCCATACAAAATCAATCGTGTTAATTTTATGTGGACTATCAGGGCCATGTTTTGGTGCTGACACTAACAAATTGTTAACATCAGGTGCTCACTTGATTTGCTATCCTGGGGCATTTAACATGACCACTGGACCTTTGCACTGGGAGTTATTGCAGCGCGCAAGGTATAAGCTTCTATATTAATTTCTGCCTTTCCTTTGAGTGCCCCTTCCCGCCCCAGGCAGCCAGGTCTCTAGAAAACCATTGTCGGCTTTTAAGAAAAAGGGGAAAAGGAAAATTTAAACTTTCATTATATTGTGACAACCCCGTAGTCTGCTGTTTGTCCATTCAAGAATCTGATTCTTTTGGATAAAATTGTATTGGATCTACTTAATTTTGGAAGAGCATGAAATTGTATACTGTATTGTAGCTTATTGACCTACTTGATTGTTTTAACTGATATTTGTGCTTTGATTTTTTATGCAGGGCTATAGATAATCTGGTATTCTACGAGTTTTCAGTTTGTATTTTTGTCTGTGTTATGCAGAAACACCGCAGTATTAAAGAAGAAAGTGATATCAATATGACATGATTGGTTGTGTAGCTGAATCCATAATACTGCTTAGTTTAAAAGAATAATAATAAAAATGCTGCATAGCTCTTTTTTTTTGGGGGGCGGGGGGTGTAAAAACCGAGTTTTCATTAGAAACGAAAGGATATCAAAGGGCATACAAAAAAGAAAAGAAGAAGAAGGGCAGTCCCAAACCACAAACTACAAATAGTTAATAAGATAACTCTTTATGCTTAATCATGGTTGCATATAACGTCATTGAGTGTAGCATAGTTTTCAGAAACTTAAGGAAGAATCTTTCCATCTGGCCTGTGAACAGAACAATCTTAAATGACATTTTTACATTGATACTTTTTGTTGTTCAGTTGTATGTGGCAACATGTTCACGTGCTCGAGATGTTGATGATAGTTATGTAGCTTGGGGCCACTCAACCCTTGTTGGGCCGGTAAGTCGATGCTGTAGTTCAGCTTTGTTATTCACTTATATCATGCAACTTTAGCCATTATATTTTTTGAGTTTCGATTGTGTAACTTCTCAACTCTAGTCATGGAATGAACTGGTGCTTTTTGTTTTAGCTTTTATCTTTGAATTCTTTTCCACAAAATCAGTCCGGTATAATGCATGTTGCAGTTTGGGGAAGTGTTGGCTACAACAGAACATGATGAAGCAATAATCATATCTGAGATTGATTATTCGCTTATTGAGCTTCGAAGGTGATCTGTCTTTCAGACGTTTTAAGAAGTGTTTTTCATTCATTATTCAACTCTCTCTCATTATGCTAAAACCATTCAGGACTAACCTACCACTTCTGAAGCAAAAACGTGGGGATCTTTACCAGTTGGCAGATGTTCAGAGGCTGAAATCCGAATGAAAGGTGCAACGACTGCTTTGAACACTCTTTTGCTTAAAGTTTTACGGATTAGAATAAACTTTCTGCTACTGCACAATCCCTACTTGTTTCGAAATACTTCCAGTACAGACTACAACTGTAGGTGCTGTACTGCTGCGGATTTGTGTGAACAGGCACCTCCTAGTTAAAGTTCCATTGTGCTGATAAGTAACGCTCCATATCTGTATGTTTTACATAACTCATTAAGGTTCAGCAGTTGGGAATGGCATAAATTTAAATAAAGGCTTATGTAGGACCAATATTATCCTCCGTTCTAAATTATGCAAACTGGGGTTGAAAAGGAAAAAACTATTTTATCCTTACCGTGACAGCTTTGCCCCTGTCATTCGTCAAGGCCTTCAACAGAGAGAAAGAAAAAGAGGACATGAGCCAAATGCGTTCTAGTCCATAGTCTTTATTTCTTTGGCTTTTGTTGGGAATAGAGCCTTTCTTTGGACGCTGTCTCCGATCCCAACCCTTTCTTGGGATCTCCACCTTCTCCCACCCCTTTTAAGCCAAACTATGGCACCTTTTTTCCCTTTTTCTTTTTCTTTCTTTCTTTCGTTCGTTCTCTTTCTTTTTTAAATCTTAGCTCTCATCCCAATCCGTACTTTAGAATACTTGTATTTGATCCCTGATTTGTTACTTTCTCAGAGAGAGAAAAAAGGAAAATCATCCCACATAGATAAAATGTCGGACCACGTTGTAGAGCCACCAATAAGTTCTTTTAATCATTTGGGGGAGGAAGGGGGCAGGTTCTAACCCTAGATTCTAGAGTGAACAGAGAGTAAATGGATCACATGCCTACCAAAACTCCATGGTCCCACTACACGGTGCCTCAATAAGCGTAACCATGTTAGATCAACTGCAGTATTGATCATTTAGTTCAATAACGTTTTTTGTCTTGCAGGATGCCTTTTTAACTCTCTCTGAATTTTTATGATTACCTTGAAGGCCAGGGTTTAAATGACAGAGAATTCCTTGGGTTGAATAGAATGCAAAGGGAGAAACTTGACTAAAGTGAGGTTGAATCTAACAAATAACAGCTAATGCAGGTGCCCATCGATTCCTTCAATTTGATTAATATGAACTCTAATTATCTGTCTGTTGAGACTAATCTCTGTTTCAACATATCAACAAAAAGACTTTGCAATCCTAGGGTGGCCCACTAAAGCGTATGGAAACCCAAAGGGAATGGGCATCATGGCCCTTGGAATTTAGTATTCACCTGGTTGTTTTCTAAACCTTATTCCTTGTTTTGTTTTCACTTTTATAATTATCTTATGTCATGTTTGATAACATTTGATATTTTGTTTTTGAAAATGGTGCTTCTTTTCTCCCCATTTCTTTACCATTGTTTTCATCTTTCTCAAGAAACCCTTTGATTTTTTAGTCAAATTTCAAGGGAAAAAAACAAGTTTCTAAAAACTACTTTTCTTTAGTTTTCAAAACTTAGTTTAGATTTTTTTCAAATTTTTCTAAAAAGTAACAACAAAACAAAGAAATTCATGAATGAGAATAGTGTTTATATACACAATTTTTAAAACAAAAAAAAATCAAATGTTTAACAAATGGGCTTTAAGTATTTCATTTTACTTTTTTTTTTGCTGTAAAATTTGTTTATTATATTTATAGATAGTTTTTAAGGAGAGTAGATGAGACTTTTGAAGAATGCAGGGTTGTGATCAAAACTAAGTTCCTACGGAAAATTCGATAACAGAATAACAAAGTTAGTTTTAGAGATCAAAGTTAAAAACTTGTTTTTTTTCAACGTTTTTGCACCCCAAAAGGGAGAAAAATACAATAAAAATATATTTCTATGACTTTAAGGTTGTTTGTTTTGCTAGAATCTTAAGGTTTGTTTCTTAGGAACGTTAGAAGTCTGGCAGTCGAGGATTTTACACTCCCACTCTAATGTCGTCATGGTCTTGTCTTTTCCTATCTTTCTTCTTTCTTTTTTCTTTTTCTCTTTCTTTGATCAATGAGTTGCATCTAAATCTAAACTAACTAGTCTAATAGGACAACTATTTGACCTTACAATATTTTGGTTAGATGTCATCGCAACTTCATTTGTCCTTTGAATGTTTAATGGAAGAAAATATGTATGATATTTGTATGTGAATTAAAAAATATTCATTAACTTTCAAAAATTTTAATAAAATTCATAAACATTAAAAAGAAAACTAAAAAAAATGTGAAAGTTTGAAATAAAATACCTTAATATATAAACAAAAATTATTGTTAGCATTTTTCAAAAGTTTCTCCAAAATTTAAGTTTTATTAATATCTTTACCTCTATAAAAAAAACAACTCTTACGGAAAAGAAACTATTTATTTACACTTTCTAAGTTCCTTTCCTCTTCCATTTACTCACCAGCCAAACCAAACCCTAAATTTCAATTGAAAGTATAAAATTCCACAAAATTTCAAAATCAAAATCTAAACTCTCCAAAAATGGTCAAATAGAAAAGCCAACAAAAAAAAAATCATTTTATATCATGAGAAACCTTTTTAGTCGGTCACAACAGATAGATTAATTTGGACCAAAGTGTTCTATTTGGTAATACACATGTTTTCTTTTCTCTTTCTTTTTCCCTTTCACTGATTGTCCTCAAAATTATTACCTAAAGTTTCAACGTCTCTCTTTGTATATTAAACTCAAATGATGCATTAGCTCACACTCAACTACTTTGTTAAAACATTTAAGTCTTAGGGATATTCTCCATTCTTCTTGCTATAGCCTATATATCTTGATTGAAGGGGATAGTTTTAGATATTGGAGGATGGAAGGGGCGTAGGAAGGTGTTGAAGAAGTGAGGGAACATAGGAAGTGTTGGGTCATAAATTGAAGTAGATGCGAGAGAAAAATGGAAGAAGAAAAGAAGGTGATGAGATGTGGATAAACGGTTTTCATTTGGATATTAATGCTATGAATATTTTTTAATAATTTTTAAAGGTTAAAAGTATTAATGCAACTTTTGAAAATATATGGACATTTTAGGAAATAGGTACTAACAATGAAGGTATATGTGTTAATGTTTATATGTGTTAATGTTGAAGGTATATGTGTTAATGTTAAAAGTATTAATGAAGCTTTTATAAATTTAGAGGTATTTTAGAAACAAAATTAAACTATCATTGCAAGTTTATGTAACAAGTAATACATAAACATTAAGAACTCAGCTGAAGTTGTGGGTCTCACATTTGCGACCTCTGTATTGCATTATCATTCAATTTGGGGCAAGGGACCTGCTGGGTGTCTGCAGGACAATATATTATTTGGTCTCTTTTAACCCATATTTGGTAGCCCTCCCCCTTCACAGGCAAGGACTGCCATTAATTGCACATGTCCTCTCCTATGTTAATTTCTCTCTTATGTTAAAACATTTCTTTTGGGATTATTGTTTAGCTTTCTGTCTGAAACAGCATCCACATTTGCCATTTCCCCTTTTACTTTCAGCAACCAAAAATGGCCATTAGAAACAAACCCAATCTAGAACTGAAGCGGGGAGACCCGTTGATGGTGCAGCTTTCTTTCTGTGCTGCCCCTCTTTTCTTTTTCTTCTTGTCTTCAGATGATTTAACATTTTGCAAACAGATATGGAAATCATGTGCCTTTGGCAAGGATTATGGGGACACCCATCCTTTCCCACTTGTGTGGTGGGTTTTGTTTTGTGTTTTTTGCAGTTTGGGGTCTGAACTTCCTTTAATTTCATCTAATGACCCTGAATTGCCTTCCTTTTCAGCTTGTGCTTAATCATAGATGCTTACTTTCCTCAATGCAATAAGGGCTTACATTACAATTACCTTCCTACTTTACCTTTTTGGACCATTGGGGTTGGGACTCATTAGTATAGTCTGTATTCACATTTCTGGCTTCTTTAGTAACAGTTTTGCTTACTCATTTCCTTACTTTAGTAAACTATAGCTTTTACAGCCTTTT
Organism: Cucurbita ficifolia; assembly: GCA_033971965.1. Lineage (NCBI taxonomy): Eukaryota > Viridiplantae > Streptophyta > Magnoliopsida > Cucurbitales > Cucurbitaceae > Cucurbita > Cucurbita ficifolia. The sequence continues at coordinate 1,476,533 of CM066970.1, forward strand.
TTGTTTAACCCTATGTCTTTATTATTCTGAAATGTTTTCCTTTGGTCCCTCGAGTTTATTAAAAGCTAATTTTATTCTTGTTTTTGTCCTTGAATTTTGATTAGGTTGTATTTAACGTAAATATCACGTTACATTGGCTACAAATACGTGTTCTTTAACGTTTTACGAAGATCCAAAAGAAATGAGAATAGAAGCTGAAAGGGACAAACTAAGGCAAGAACTTTTCCTTTCCTAAAATTCTTATCAACAAAAGTTTCAAAATATATATCGAAGAGAATGGAGATTGAAATGAATAAAGTTATTAGTAAGTAACAAAAGCTAGAAACAAAATTCCACTTTTATATTTATGGAAAATGTGAATGGTACAGGGAAAATACAAAAGAACGAGGTGGCTTGGTTTGGTGAATGAAGTTGACATCTTCGAGCTTCCTTTCTCAAATTTTCATTTGAAGTCAGAGGTACAAATCTCTACTTGTTATTAAAGTTTAATGGCGACTTAACAAATTTCATTGTCAAGATTCAATGCGTTTGGTTGACTAATTTTAGTATTTATTTGTAGAGTATTCTACAGATCTTCGAGGGAGTGTTAACTACTAACAATTTAGGACGAGTTAAGGCTAGAGTGAAGTATGCAGCTCTCCTATCTCCTTGTGTGAGGTGCGTAGCCTGCTATCATTAGAAACTTGGACATGTCAATGTTTTGTTTAAATAGTTGTATACTGGTTTCATCTGATTTATTATAGGTCTATTTTAAATTGTATTTTAATGCACACCATAAGAATATCACATCACAAATCGGTCTATTAATTAATAAAATATTAGTATGACATGTCTATTAGAATGGAAACATGTTTTTTTTTTTTTTTTTTGTAACAAAAAAAATAATTGAGTTCACTTATTTATTAAATTAAAGGGATTAAAATTTCAATTTTAGCCCCCCATGTCAATTAAAAGGGATTAAATAAATAAATAAATCACCCGTTATTACAGCGATCAAAAGCCTGATCAACGCGTCAGAAAATGGAAATCGTAGGGGGAGAATAAAGCGTTATAGTTGTATACAAAAGGGAAGGGGCAAAATGGAGAATTTGATAATGCCACGTCATGGAATTGAGAAATTGAAAAATTAAAAGTACCCGCGTGGGGATCCTATAAAGCCTCTCTTTCCTGTTCTATCTTCCACCTTCAGTTCTGCCTTCGAAGCGTGCTCTCTTCCTTCTCATTAGCTCCCTTCCCTTTCTCCTCTCACTACTTTCTCTCTCTAGAATCTGAAATTAAAGAACCGCCACAATCAATTGCTTGTTAATCTACATTGCTTTTCTGTTCATCTTCGATTCAGCAAACTTCCAGAGAATTTTGAGGGAGAGTGGAAAAGTAGTATTGATCCAATTACGTGTAATTGGTTTTCTTTTCCAACAGTTTCTGTCACCTTCCATGGCAGCTTTTGGACCTCCAGAAGGAGACAAGAAAGAGTTGAAACACGGCTCCGAACCCTACTTCTTGTGTGCTATACTGTGACGGAGTATTCCGCCATTGTCGTTTTCTCTCCTTCCTTTCATCATCGTTTTGTTTATCATTCTTGATTGGATTTTCATTTTCATTTTCATTATCATTTTTCTTTCCTGCTGTTTCTTTCGAATCATGAGCGGGCAGGAAGTTAGGGCGAGAGGTGAGAGATTTAGGGATGGAGGAGGTATTGTACAGTCCTTCTCTTCGAGTTTGCTTGATGAAATCTACCGTTCCATTGACGATGGAGGGGATAAGAGAAGTGGAGAATTGAAGTTTTACAGACAGAAGGTGTTGAAGAAACAAGGTAAAATGATCGGGAAAGCGCAGAGTGATGTTGAAGATGAGGAGATCGCGAGTCTTCATCGTGCTTTGTTGGTCGAGAGATGGATCGAGAAGAAGGTTGCTGAAAAGGTGAGCGCTCAAAGGAGACGTTCTCTGACGGAAGCTGAGATAAAATTTCAGTTGTACCAGCAGGATCGGGAAGAGGACGTTCTGTTTTTCAGTTCAACTTCGAGCTCTTCCGATTCGAGTTTCGGCGGATTTTCATCTTCGGATACTGAATCAATGTATGGTTCGAAATCCTTGACGCCGTCTTGTTTCGCAAAGTTCAGACCAAAGCCGGTTCGGACTAGCGTCTCCGCTCCACCGCCGGAGAAGACGGAGGAAAAGCAGAGACAGAGCAGAGAGAAGCCACCGTCTAAACAGATCAATCAATTCGTTGAAAACAATGAAAAATCTCGAGGTTTCGACGAGAGCGCTATGATTAAGTCGAAATCGAGGGCGTTGAAGATTTACAGTAATTTAAAGAAGGTGAAGCAACCGATTTCACCAGGAGGACGCCTCTCAAGTTTTCTCAATTCAATCTTCACCGCAGGAACTCCGAAGAAGACAGGAAACTCCGTTACGTCAACCGGAGCCTCTGAAGATCATAACTCAGAAAGAAAATCAAAATCCGGCCAAACTTCGACTTGCTCTTCGGCTGCATCGTTTTCAAGATCATGTTTGAGCAAAAATTCGCCATGTTCTAGCGAAAAAATCCGCAATGCCGACACAAGAACGGTTCGATTTTATCCGGTAAGTACAATCGTAGACGAATACAGTAGACCTTGCGGACACAAATCCTTGTGCGAAGAAGAGCCTAAATTCGAAGTCAAGAACAAGTCCGAGACCGCAGAAGCAACAGCAGCAGTCAGGAAAACTGTAACAGATTACCAGCAAATCAGGAAGAAGAACGATTTCCTGATTAGAAAATTCCACCATCCTGACAATGATCTCTACGAAGAAGAAGAAGAAGAAGAAGAAGACGATACAGCAAGTTGTTCGAGTTCAGATCTGTTTGAACTAGATCACCTGACGGTAATAAGCGGCGATCGGTACCGGGAAGAGCTTCCGGTGTACGAAACAACCACTCGCGTGGATACGAATCGGGCCATCCGCCATTGCAAATTAGGTTAGTTCCATTTGTAGTAGGTAACATAATTCAGCCATAAAATTTGTTATAGTAATGCGTTTGTTCTTACTTGATTGAGGAATCTTTTTCGTTAAGAATTAAATTAAGTGTGGAAAGGGTAATTTTGATCATACTCAGTCGAGGGATTTGGGAAATGGATTGGAAATGTAGAAAGAAAAGGAAAGACAGAGGAGGAAAGCGTGGATGGAAACGTTAAATTATTATTATTATTTTTTCCAGAAAAAAGAAAGATTATGGGGATAAGTCTTGACAGTTTGATTTTGATGGAAATAAAAATAAATAAAAAAAAAGGAAAAAGAAAAGGAAAAGAAAGATTCTGAGAGACAAGGAAAGAGAATGTGATGGTTAAGGCAAAGGCAAATCTTCATCCCCATGGGAACAGAGAAAGTGAAAATTTTCAATATTTTTATTTTTATTTTTATTTTTATTTTTATTTTTATTTTGTCTTCAATTTCTAATATGTTGGCCCCTCTTGCTTCTTCCTTCCCCTTCCCAATCAAACATCTTCTCTTTCTTTTCCCTTTTTCTTTTTCCTTTTTTCCCCCAAAAAATAAAACATACCAATATTACCCTCTCATCTAAAAATATATATTTAATTTTACACACCAAAGTTTTTTATTTTATATTAAAGTATACCAAATGTTCCTACGGGTAGGGTACAAACCCCTTATTATTATTATTATTATTTATTTTAATTTAAATATCTAAACTTTTAAAACTTTTATATTAAATAATTTAATCTGAAATTTTAATTACAATCCTCCAATTTTGGTAAATATTTTATCTAATCCGTTTAGTAATAGTATTAATCTAAATTTAGTTTTGGACTGTTAATTATAATTCTCCAATTTTGTTAAATATTATTTAAGCCTTCTGATTATCCAAATTTGATATGTAATAATAATTTATCTTGCCACGTCATTTTCCTTAAGCTTTTTAACTTTTAATTATAATTCTCCATTTTTTTTATTTTCCTATTTTATCTCTAATGTTGAGTTTTTACTATAAAAATAAAAAATCCTCTACATTTGACAGGTAAATAATAATTAATAAATTAAAATATCACTTTTAACTCTCCATACTTTAGTTTTAAATAAAACGTAAATTTAGTGGTTTCATATTAATTTTTATTGTATTAATTGAATAATAATAATAATATAAATATATTTTCGAACACCTTAATATTTAAAAGAAACTCTCTCCAAACCCGATGACGCTTAAATAAAATTATGAAAGTCGACCACTTTCGTGAGCAAATATCGATAAGAATGGGAATAATTTTTTTTTTTTAATAATATATTCCAACAAATATTCTATTCATTAATTTTTTTATTGCAATAATCAAACATTCTACTTTACAATATCAAACAAAAAAAGCAGGTAGTATTTATTAATTTATTTACTTTTGGAGCATCTAACTAAAAACAGCCAAAAAAGAGGGTTTAAAAATTAAAAAAAAAAAGACTATATTCCACGTAGGAGGCGGTGGATTCTAAGTTTGTTCAAGTCATACATCTACCTAATTACGAATTTCACAAACGTGTAGGATATTCTAAAATAAAATAAAAAAAATCAAACAAATTTCAATCATTAGTTTGCATTTGTTAAATTAAAATTACACGAAACCCCCACTTCCCCCATTAATTCATAATAATTATTTAAGCGATTCCATTAAATTTATTTTATTTAAATAACATAACAACTTTTACCAACTTTATTTTTTATATTTTACTTCAAACAACTGTTTAATTATTAATTTAGTAACTTTTGTATTTATTAATTTATAATTTTAAAAACACTAAATTTGTAATTTTATATTTAATTTCAAAATTATTAATTTATGAGCTATGGACTACAATTTTTAGAAATAATTTAAGAAAATAATTTAATAATAAAGTTGCAATGATTTATTAGAAGGTGTGTTTGGGGCAAAGACTATGGAAGACTTTTGGTGTTTTAATAGGCCATAACCTAATTTTCACAACAAATCTAAAATCATATTCTTCAGATTCCTTCATATCATTATTCATTTTTCAACCCCTTTTACATTATTTCATCAATCAATTTGGCCCCACAATTTCAAATTTTATGCTTGGCTTAGCGTTTTTTAATTTCAAATTATTGATTATACCTAATAAATTTAATGTTAAATGTAACGATCCATGTCCAGAATTCGTATCATAATTCAAAATCCGTATTTTGCACCTAATGGTCCTGACATTCTCCTGTGACATCATCACCTTACTTGCTTATCACTCCTAAAAGTGAAAACTATATTCTGTTAAATCACATAAAATTGAAATTTACTGGAAATTATATTTTAAATCTAATATACTTGTGAGCTTTTTATTTAAAATATTTATATTTTATTGTTAAATTCAATAATTTAACCTAAAATTATTTTAAATAGTCACTAATTTTGTTCTCTTACAAAAAATAATAATAAATAAATAACGAGAAACATTTTTATATATATATATATATATATCTTTTCTATGCCAAATTGTCAAATAAAAATAAACTCCCAAAAGAATTAGAACTATAATATAATACATCAGATATTCAAATCTAAAAAGAAAAGCAAAAGCAACAAAAAAAAAAAAAAAAAAAAAAAAAAGGAAAAACGAAGCAACAAAAGGAGGGATTTTCAAAGGGGTTTAAGGGTGGTCCAGTGCCAAATTTGGCGTTTGCCTTGTGAGTTAGGAACAAGAATCTAAGATCGGCGATCCCGAGGGGAGTTTGTGTTTGATTTGATCGTCACTGCCCTTTTCTTTTCTTGTACAAAGTGAGAGATGAGATCAATCACATGGGGTAAGCAATCTTCTAATCGCAATCTTCGCTGACATAAAGCTCCAATTGTTTCATGTCTTTTTGTATCTTAAGACCCGTTTTCTTTTTCGTCTTCAAACTAATTTCGATCCTTGAGAATGGTGGGGTTTTACCTCCTTTTTGGAAAATGAATGTTAAGTGTTTGATAAAATGCCCCATCCAAATATTTAGTGGTATTTTAGTTTTTCAGAAACGAACATTAAGTGTTTGATCAAATGCCCCATCAAAGCGTTAACTTCATGGACATCATTGGCATCTACGCCTTTCCCTCCATGTGCAGGCTGGTGTTAGAAAGGGACTTCATTTCACCTTTCTTATTTTCTTATGGCATGAATTTGACAGCATTATCTTCAACAAGTCCGCCAAATATTTCGTCTCCAATCACTAGAAGGCAAAAATTGAATCTCAATATAAGGGACTTGAAAAGTTTATTCATGTTTCCCGCTTCTTTGAACTCCCACAATGAACAATGTGAGGAAGGAGAACAACCAGCAGAGTAGACCAAACACATGGGTGTCTCAGAACTCATCGGAGGTGAATGTCCAACTTAGAGGAACCTCTCAATCTCGCAGATATTCTCCAAGCTTGTGCGACTGTGTAGGGATGGGATCAAACGTTTCAACCTCTAGACGACCACGTTCGTCTGAGATGCTGGAATTGAAGGTACCCATCTTCCTGTATAGCTGATATTGACTTGTCCTTACTACCGCTAGCCGCATGGTTGCAAGAATTTACCCTGTTTTATACTCGTATTCTCTTGTGTCAATAACAAGTCCAAGATATTTATAAGCAATTTGAAACTAGTGGGTCTTTTAGAGTGATTTGGTAAACAGTAAAAGTGCTTTTGAAGCACTTCTTAAATCGATAACTTGAGCTCAAAACATTCTACAAGTGCTCTCTCCATAAGGTGCTTTTAAATTTTTCTTGAAAGCACTTTACATTCAGCATGAAAACTATAAAAGGAAAGTCTTTTTGGGTCGTAGTAAAAGCATTCTTAGCCATAAAGATTGATCCTATTTTGGAACGTAGGCAGCCCAATTCTCAGATAAAGGGCTGGGAATGAGATGAGCCCAATGACCCTTTTTTCTTTTTGTCTGTGGCATTGAAGGTGGCAGAGTTGGAGAGGGAGCTGCTGAAGCAGAAAGAAATCCAGCTTATGTTTAAGAAGAGAATGGATAGAGCACAAGATTCTCTCAAGTGCTTTCTTGAGAAAGCCCAGGACCATGGATTCTTGCACCTCATAATTGGGAACAGAGACAATGTGGATGGCGATGGCAGCCCAAATTGCAATCAAAGCGCCGGTTCCAGCCCTGCAGTACCCTCGCCAAGCCACCCGTTTGCAGACCTACAGCCACTCATCGAACAGGCCAAGCTTCATGGATGGTACATCGAGCCACATGAGGTCTACATTACTTTTTTTTTTTTTGTTCTATCATGAGCCAACATTTGTCTTCTAGGGGTAGTACTTCATAGATTGAAAGTAAAAGAGACTAAATTCATGAACTGAAATGAGACAGATTGAACTGAGGGAAAAGATAGGGCAAGGGACAACAGCTAACATATACAAGGCAACATGGCGGGGTCTTGACGTAGCAGTGAAATGCCTAAACCAAGACTTCTTCTGCTCGAACGAGTGCGGAGTATCTTACTTTGCACAGGAGCTAGAGACGCTCTGTCGACAGCGCCATCGGTTCGTGCTGCAACTGATGGGGGCATGTCTCCAGCCACCGGGTTGCGGGTGGGTCGTAACAGAGTGTTTAAGGATGACATTGCAAGAGTGGCTGCACGGGCCAGGGAAGAGGCAGAAAGAGAGGGCAATTCCTCTGCCTCCATTTCGAGAGAGGTTGTTGAAGGCACTTGAAATATCTCAAGGGATGCAGTATCTTCATGAACAGAAGCCTAGAGTCATCCATCGTGATTTGAAGCCCAGCAACATTTTCTTGGACGATGCTTTGCATGTCAGAGTTGCTGATTTTGGCCATGCCCGCTTCCTCCACGACAGAGAGATGGCTCTCACCGGCGAAACAGGCAAGATTTGGTAGTTTTTTTATGATAGAATTATTGTTTATAAGCTTACTTAAACCGGACTTTAATCATTTGTTTACATGGCATTCAAAACTTATAACATTTTGATATGTAATCATCGAGCAGGAACCTACGTTTATATGGCACCAGAGGTGATTCGATGCGAGCCTTACACAGAAAAGAGCGATGTTTATAGCTTTGGTATCATATTGAACGAACTTATAATAGGAAAATATCCTTATATTGAGATTGATTATTCTCCCTTCAAGGTATATATATGTTATATACCCATTCTATATTTATCCTTATTTATTGTATTTTAGCAGTCATATTCTCAGCCCCAATTTAATTTACAACACTTTTTTTATTTTTTATTTTTTTTAGTTTAGTAAATATAAGGTATAGATTTTTTATGATAATTATTTAAGACTTTAACTAATTGATTTTTTTTTAGTTCAATATAAATGAGACGGTGGATTTCAATTCTCCAATGTTTTAGTCGATAATACATATTTTATGTCAATTGAACTATGCCTATATAACTATTGAACAAATAATATGAAACTTTTTTACATAAAAATAACAATAAATGCATTATTCACAGCCCACAAACTTAGATGCACTAATTTAAAATATCTATCTACCATTTTTTTTGGTTCAACATGGAATGACAGAGTCCAACTCCAAACCTTTTAATCGTTTAAAACTATAAATATATGATTTGAAGAATAAAAAATGGGACATAAATGGTATGTTATGCTTTTGAGGACAGATTGCCATGGAAGTTGGAGAGGGCAAGCTGAGACCGGAGCTTCCGGTGGACGAGAATGGGGAGCTAAAAGAGCTGTTAGATCTGATATGTGCATGTTGGAATGGAAATCCTGCTGATAGACCATCTTTTGCAACAATAACGGGTCGTTTGAGAAGAATTCAAAACTAAGCTTCACCGACGACATTTTCTTCTTCAAGTTCAACTTGGCGAAGGGATTCAATTATCTGATACTTTGATCGAAAATATACATAATAATATACATAATCAATTGAATTATGCGCAAATCGACGGTTGCTATTCAGGCTTTAATTTAATTGTGTGTATATTTATATTCTCAAATATGTATGATAAGATGCATGTTTCATGCTATTATTTGCTTATTACAAAGTTAAGATGCATTTATTCCCTCAACTGCATTACATTTACCTAATATCAGAAAGGACACAACAGCGAATATCTAATTGTTCAAATATTCTATCTTTAAAAACTATGGCTATTTCAAAATTTTGTAATCTAGAAGATGAAGAAAACAAAGAATAGAAGTATAGCTTTGTAACGTGATCATAATTGGTTGAAAAAATGGGCATCAGAAATCAGAATGATAGAGACACACTAAGCTTGAATGATTAATGGGAGTTCTGCAAAGCGGGCATTCAGGTTTTTCATTGCACCATTCCATGATACAGTTCCTATTTTTATAGAATACCCAAAAACAAATAAACATAAAGGGATCAACCTGAACCTGAATGAAGTAGATCCAAAGACAGAGAGAGTACCAGCAGAATACGTGGCCACAAGGTGTGGCAGTTGGGTGTTGGCGATTACTCAGACACAGCGTGCATTTGCTTATTCCATTGCTTGTGTTAGGCTGCACACAAAAGTAGAGCCATATCTTTTCACAATATTCTGTTCTCTATGATTTTCTTTGATTTTCTTTGACTTTCAGCGCATAAGTCCACTCCTAGCCGATATTATATTCTTTGAATTTTTTCTTTCAAGCTTCCTTTCAAAGTTTTAAAACGTGTCTAATAGTAAGAGGTTTCCACACCCTAATAAAGAATATTTCGTTCTCCTCCCCAACTGATGTGGGATCTCACAATCCACCCCCTCTTCAGGGCCCAACGTCATTACTGGCACTCGTTTCCCTCTCCAATCGTCGTGGGATCTCACCATCTACCCCTTCGGAGCCCAGCAATGTGGGATCTCACATTTAACTTTCAATTTTGTGTCTAAAAAGTCTTCAGCATATTCAACGTTTTTAAAAATTGACTAATCTATTAAACATAAAATGAAACTATCCACTCTAGTTCTAATATTATTAAAAGTGATTTTTGAAATGGTTGGAAATGCTATAAATTCCATTAACTCCACTGCTCCTTGCACCATGATGAGCTTCATACTGTATATTCTAAGCAATAATGGTAAACTTCATACGTTAATGTTATCATGCATTTATTTCCCATAAGGGTTCGATCTAAATGTTATCATGCATTTATTTCTCATAAGGGTTCGATCTAATTAACCTTTTTTAAAACTTATTTATCATCTCCTCTGTTTTTCTCTGTACAAAGTACTGCAAAATGAAGAAAAATTGAATATCTATGTCAGTGCAATTGAAATGGTACCTCAGAGTGTGAAGGATCAGAGACCCAATTTCCAGAGTCACCATCAACCGATATTAAATTACCTTCCTCATTTAAAACAGGCGGACCACGACCTGCCATAATGAAAGTAGACAGAATTAAATAACCCATGTCCATGAAAGTATGAACTTAAGTTTACGAATATATCAATGAGTTCTTATCTTCCTCTTTTTTTTCTTGCGTAGGGTGGGATATCACAAGAGCTACAGAAACACATAAATTGTTACACAAAATTGAACACTTGCTTGGTTAACCTATAAACAACCTTTCTAAAAATTTAAGAATTTAAAGTTTTTCTTCTAATCTCCCAAATTTATTCTTGTTCCTCTTTATAAAAATTTATGGCTCCACACTGATAATATATTGCTCTCTTGAGGCTTGTCCCATCAGATTGTACGACCTTTACGATGAATTTCTCCATTAACCCACCCCCACATACAAAGGGGGAAAAAATATAAGCAAAATAGTGCCATGAAAAATTAAACATACGAATATTTCAACAATAAATTGCATAACGTGAGAGCCTGGTACCTGCTGAACTAGGATGTGCTCCAAAGGATGTCAGGTTAATCGAACTTGAAACAGATGATAAACTACTACGCCTTAAGCCTTCGGCAGCGATAATGCAAAGTTGAATCAGTAGAAATACTCCAAGTATTTGGTATCTAAGTCAATGTCAATTGGGAGAGAGTGAATGTTTCTGACATAGCCATAATTTAAATGTCTGATGCTAAACCCAAATGACATACTTTGAAACAAGTAACAAACAAGAGACTAAAATATCTCAGATATGAATATGAACTATTTTTTGGGGATAGTAAACTAGTTTTGGTGAAGAAATTAAGGATAATAACATAGACTTGCTACTCAAAACAAAACTCCGTTTCAAACTCAGAAACATAAATTTCAGGGCAAGTCAGTTGGTGTTTAACACCTGGGTCTTTGATTAGATGGTTTTCAAATGAACACATAGCGAATGCCTACAGCTCGTTTGGATATATGATAATACAGTCCTGCAAATTAAAATTCCAATGTTAACCAATAAAATTTCCTCAAAACTGTTTACATGAACATCTAATAGTATTTGAATCTCTACAACTATAGGAATCACCTTCAAAATAGAAAAAACATAAGGTTTGTACGAAGAGCCAATTGCAAAAATTCACGAACTAGAGGTAAAACCTGTGAGGCATAAAAACAGTATGATTGTTACAATTAAAAAAAGACAAATAAGTAAAGACCAGAAAAGCTGACAAAAACACTTAATTTTCATATCCAACATTCAAATTCCAACAACCTTAAAATACTGAAACTAATATATCCTAGCTTCAAATTTACAGATTCCGTGAGCGACATATGAAGAAAGTAAGTGTACCGAAGGCCAGCATCGAGCTGTTTGCAGCCATAATCGATTAATTTTTGCCCTCCATCTCATTAGGTAAGAAGCAGACCCTGGGGTTGATGAAGGTTGGATTTCCATGGTTATTGAAGACTGAGAAGATGCATTACCTGATGCCGTCTCTCCATACTCAGCAAGCATGATGCCACGAGAAGCTACTCTAGAGCTGAAGAACATACAATTGTTGTAAGAACATCATGTGGACCTTGCAGCATCAGAGATAACTAAAGCCAAACATAGTTACTATTGAAAATCAGGGACATTTGTGATAGCAACCTAATTCTTTCAGCAATATATGGGACTGCTGTCTGATACACAATGAAAAGAGCACGTCTTGCTGGATTTGGAGGAAGTCCATAAGGTCCAGAAACCTAGAAAATCGTTTGAAACGTAAATTTAAACATTATAAATAAAATTAAATTAAATTAACCCTGGAAGTCGTAAGTGTTGAGGATTGTTGGGAGGGGAGTCCCACATAGGCTAATTTAGGGAATGATCATGGGTTTATAAGTAAGGAATACATCTCCATTGGTATGAGGCCTTTTGGAGAAATCAAAAGCAAAGTCACGAGAGCTAATGCTCAAAGTATACAATATCATACCATTGTGGAGATTCGTAATTCCTAACAGTAAGATCTTCATCTTCAGGAGAACATACTTAAAAATCAATACAAAAAAAGAATACTAATCATCATTCGCTTGAGATAAGCTAAACCAAATATTCATGCATAATTGTAGGATTCAAATCTTTATCCACCTGATTGATATCACAATATTCTTCACCAAGAGTTTGCTGTCCTGACCCAGTTGTTAACACATAATACAAAATCTGTCCAAGGAGATTTGTCTGCTAAGGAAAAAAGAAATAGTGATCACAATATCCTTCTCAAATTGGCGATAAAGTTACTTGGTCATGATGCAAGAGCAAGAAGAAATTACCAAGAATTCATGATCTCTTCTGCAGTAAAATGAATTAAGGAAAACAACCTTGTATAATGGACAGAGAAGTTGAATGTGCTCTACAATTTTAGAAATTGAAAGGAAATAAATCCAGAACTAACCTCACTCTCTTATGCCACAGCAATCCGAGCGCCTATAATGAAGAAAAACCAAAGATTCAACAAATTAAAACCAGACTAAACTCATCCGCAATTCGTAACATAGAACTATGCATCAAATGCGTTATACGAATATAAATTTCTTCACGCTATTAAACTAAATGCAGTCCTTAATTTCAATCTCTACTAGTACAAGACAAGGAGATATCATCGACGCACTAATACAATTAGAAACTAGAATAAACGGGAGATAACCAAGTATCTGAAAACATATAATTAAGAATTGGCTTAAACTAGACGAATAGACAACAAATTGAAGGAAGAAATGGCAATTTAGAAGACCGCGAGCTGTAAAACATAACAATCAAATTGTAAACGAAACAAAGAAGTAAAGTCGAGTGCAATACAGACCAAAGAGGTGGCGGAAAGCGTCGCGACAAGCTTCATAAACAAAAGAGGCGTACTGATCATCCTTCTCTGCTGCTCGCATAATCTCCGGTTGAGCTGCAAGAGGAAAACGGTGAGGTCCGGCCGGCTGGGAATGTGAGGGACCAGCTTCTGAGCTGGAACCTGAGTCCCCCGATAAGGACGACTCAATTTCTGTAGCCATAGCCAGTAAATGGACTCGTAATGATGCCTAAGAGATCATGATTCCAGTTCCTCCTCCCGAGCGACACACTGTGACTCATAAAACGGGAAAGCAAATTGAGTGCCGGAGGCAGTAGAGGGAATTACCATCGGAAAACGGAAGCCAGGCCCGTGACGACGTCGTTTCGTTTGAAAAGACAGAGAAAAAACTAACGCCGTTGCCGGGGATCGAACCCGGGTCACCCGCGTGACAGGTAAAAATACTCACCACTATACTACAACGACTTGTTGATATAACGAAATTACCATCAAAAACCGAAACTATACCGAGACGACGTCGTTTGAAAACATTTCGTAAAAATAAAGCGCCGTTTCCGGGGATCGAACCCGGGTCACCCGCGTGACAGGCAGAAATACTTACCACTATACTACAACGACTTGTTGATATAACGAAATTACCATCAAAAATCGAAACAATACCGAGACGATGTCGTTCGCAAAACATTTCGTAAAAATAAAGCGCCGTTGCCGGGGATCGAACCCGGGTCACCCGCGTGACAGGCGGGAATACTCACCACTATACTACGACTTGTTGATATAAGGAAATTACCATCAAAAACCGAAACTATACCGAGACGACGTCGTTTGAAAACATTTCGTAAAAATTAAACGCCGTTGCCGGGGATCGAACCCGGGTCACCCGCGTGACAGGCGGGAATACTCACCACTATACTACAACGACTCGTTGAAATAACAAAATTACCATAAAAAACCGAAACTATACCGAGACGACGTCGTTTGAAAACATTTCGTAAAAAGAAAACGCCGTTGCCGAGGATCGAACCCGGGTCACCCGCGTGACAGGCAGTAATACTCACCACTATACTACAACTTGTTGATATAACGAAACTACCATCAAAAACTGAAACTATACCGAGACGACGTCGTTTGAAAACATTTCGTAAAAATTAAACGCCGCTGCTGGGGATCAATCCCGGGTCACCCGTGTGACAGGCGGGAATACTCACCACTATACTACAACGACTCGTTCAAATAACAAAATTACCATAAAAAACCGAAACTATATCGAGACGACATCGTTTGAAAACATTTCGTAAAAAGAAAACGCCGTTGCCAGGGATCGAACCCGGGTCACCCGCATGACAGGCGGGAATACTCACCACTATACTACAACGATTTGTTGATATAACGAAACTACCATCAAAAACCGAAACTATACCGAGACGACGTCGTTTGAAAACATTTCGTAAAAATTAAAGGCCGCTGCTGGGGATCGAACCCGGGTCACCCGTGTGACAGGTGGGAATACTCACCACTCTACTACAACGACTCATTGATATAACAAAATTACCATAAAAAACCGAAACTATACCGAGACGACGTCGTTTGAAAATATTTCATAAAAAGAAAACGCCGTTGCCGGGGATCGAACCCGGGTCACCCGCGTGACAGGCGGAAATACTCACCACTATACTACAACGACTTGTTAATATAACAAAACTACCATCAAAAACCGAAACTATACCGAGACGACGTCGTTTGAAAACATTTCGTAAAAATTAAACGCTGCTGCTGGGGATCGAACCCGGATCACCCGTGTGACAGGCGAGAATACTCACCACTATACTACAACGACTCGTTGATATAACAAAATTACCATAAAAAATCAAAACTATACCGATGACGTCGTTTGAAAACATTTCTTAAAAAGAAAACGCCGTTGCCGGGGATCGAACCCGGGTCACCCGCGTGACAGGCGGGAATACTCACCACTATACTACAACGACTTGTTGCTATAAACTGTTTCAGTAAACTATTAAATATAATATTTATTAAAATAAAATCTTTTTAAAATCATTACAAAAATATGACATATTTTTTAAAAAATCTAACAGCAAAAATTCAGTCTCTTTTTGGAAAATCAAAATTAGAATTAGTAACGTGCTCCTGCTCGTTCTAATAAAAATGTTTTTTTAATATAATTATGAATATAAAATATTTACTTAACATTTTTAATAAATTAGCCCATTATTCATTCTTATGCTATGTTTTCTACATAATGGATTTTATACCCTTTCCTTTTCTACTATTTCTTAAAAATGTACATATTAGTCCTCATATTTTGAATTAATGATATAGAAATGTAATGTCATGTTAGTTAATAAAGGTAGATTTATGTTCCAAACGTGGACTAGTCTCTTCTTTGTCGTATGCATTTGAAGGTGTCGGGCAACTTTTATTTTTTTAAATTCCCGTTTTGCCCCGAGAGTTAACTTAATATTGAAGTTTTATAGGTATTGAAATGGAAATAAGGCGTTAAAGGGGAGAGGTATCTTTAACTGTTTGAGAAAAAAAGTTTAACAAAAAATGAGAGAGAATAAATTTTTTTATTAAAAATAAAAAGTTTCAACTTTTATAAAAGTTTAATGCATGCCTCGGATTCTTATGTGGGATTGGCGTTATATTGCAAAAGAAAAAAAGGTATAAAAATAATAAATTTTAAAAAGAAATTGTAAGGATATTTTCGTAAAAACAACACAAACGGACATGGAAATACTTATATTTATATCCTCATATATCATGGAATAGTTTCCTTTTTTTAATGTCTCTCCACCCTCTACTTTATTGTAATTTCACCATATTATTATTTTTTTTAATTATATATTTAATACGAAAATTGGTTCGAGTTTGGAGGGAAGAGTTGATTGGATATGGAACATATATCTAACGTCTCGATGCTCAATTGAACAATGTTCAGATTTGGTTGGAACCCGTAACAAATAATTCAGTGCATAATATCATTTGATTAAATTTACAATATTTAATATATAAACACAGGTAAATTTGAATTGTATAATAAATATAAATTTCTTCACGGTCATACTTTTTGAACCATGTGTCGTCATGATCTTAACGCTCTCACGACGCGTCTTAGCATCCTCATCTCGAGTCTGTAAAGTGTAATTATGGATGTAATAAAAGTAATTTAATTCACAAATAATTTTAGAGAAAAATAATAGCAGAAGAAATCAGTTAGAGTGACACTGTCAAGTGACCTACGCCACTCACGGCCGTCCCAACGCCTGCCCTTGACTTTCCATTTTTTTATTTATGGAAAATCAACGGTTCGCATTGACCGGTTACAACCGTTGATCTTGATTACTTTTTTTTTCCCTCTCTTGGCGTTTGACTTAATATTATTTTCATTTTTTCCATCAATCTGCTCACGTATTTCTTTGAATTTTTATTTGTTGCATCCGTTTCTCAACTTCCATGGCTCTTTTCGTTGACTTTCTCCCCTCCCTTTGACTTTCAATAATTCAACTTAATTATAAAATAAAGTATTTAATCACTGAACACTTTGATTAAAGTATTTCACTGTTTTTTTTTTCATTTCATAACAAATAATATATTTGATAAAAAAAAATGCTGTTCTTTTATTTATTTATTCCTAGGGTATTTGTGTTCTATATTTCTCGCAATATCTATCAAAATTTGGTGGTGCAAATTAATTATCTTAAAAATTTCAAAATAAAATCTTTAAAAATAAATTTATCATCTTTAAAAATTTATATCAAAATAATAAAAAAAAAAAATTATTTTTAATTGAGATTTATTTGATTTTTACGATTTCGATGTCCGAGCGTGCCTTCTTATATATATTTTATGTGCAAATCGCAAATGGGGCATGGTATTTACTTGTAGCATTTTTACAATATTTAAATTTTGTTATTAAATTAAGTGATTCCTAAAAATAATAATGATAAAAAGAAAGGGAAAAAATGGGTCCTAGAAATTAATTGTTATTTTAAGGAGAGGGGACGAAAGGGGAAAATTAAATGATATTAAATAAAAATGTTTGGTCGACAAATGTAGTTGAAATGTCGTATTTGCGTTGACGTGTGATAATAAATAAATATATAATATGCTTTTAAAATTTGGCTATTTATATTATAAGTAAATTGAGTGGAAAGGGAAGAGCCAAAAGCCAAATTCAATTTCACAAAACATGAGTACGTGGCGCCTGTTCATTGGCCAAATCCAACTATGACGACATGACCAAAGTAAAGTATAAAACAAAAAGATAATAAAAAAGTTGAAACTATTGTTCTATCTTTATTTATATTATATTTTTATAATCACTCAATTTAAGCCTTAATCTCTTCCTAAATAAGATTTAAAAGCACTTATAAATCTCCCAATAAAAACAAAATAGGACACCCATCTCCTGCAGTTACCCAATTATCTAATTACACCTAAGCACGTGATAATCTCTTGGTTTTTTTTAATCACGATGTACTTAAACAGGGTTTGTTGAAGAAAAACAATAGATTTGATTATTCACCTCTTAAATTTATTAAACTAAACATAACTGTATGAAAGAAAAATATTTAAAAGTGTATGAGATCTCATATCGGTTGGGGAGGAGAACGAAACATTATTTACAAGAGTATGGAACCTCTTCCTAACATATGTGTTTGTGAGACTGATAGCGATACGTAACGAGCCAAAGCATACAATCCTACTAGTTGTGTTGGGCTGTTACAAATAGTATTAGAGTCAGGTTACGATCCTAGGCCTTGTGCGCTATGGGTCCACCATGCTTCACCACCCTCGATTAGAAAATAGTTTTTTTTATTGAACTTTTATACAATCTTGGGTTATGGGTCCACCACGGTTCACCGCCGTCTATTATAGAGAGATATTTATCGAACTTTTATATGATTTTGGGACTTGTGGGTTAGGGCCCACCACACTTCCCCATCGTTTATTAGGAAGAGGTATTCATCGAATTTGTTTTTTCATGAAAAAAAATGAATATAAACCATACGTAAATTTGAGATTCAAATCTCTAATTTTTTTTGTGAAACATATTTAGGGTAAGTATATGGTGGCAATGCGACTAGATTATTTAATACAAATTATGTATTAATTTAAAGATTATAAGGATAAGAGTTAGGGGGTGGGGGATAAATATATTAAAAAGAATTATTATTAATTAAAAGGGAGAAGAAAAAAATGTGGGAATATGGGAGTGGCAGACAGAGATGTCGATAGGACAAGAAATTCAACAAAATATTGAAGGTAAGATGAAGTCATAGAACATTAGAAATACAGTGGAATTAACCCCCATAAAATAATAATTATTATTATATTTAAAAAAAAAAAAAGCCTCAATTCTTCCTCCAGTCGCTATTTAAAGCGCCTATGTTCCTAAAACATTACTAGTAGTGGCACAATTCACAAAATCCTAAAAGAAAAAAAAAATCTCCCACATCCATTATTTATAGCCCTACGCCGGCGACGATGATTGCTTACCTGGAACCGTTAATACAGGACACCGATTCCCGCCGGCCCCACGACGGCTCCTCTCTGTGTGAGGCTCTAGACCTTCAACTTCAAGGCGGCGTCAGCACCGACTCACGGGACACTGCTTTAGCCGGTAAGGATTTCGGGGGACTACATTCAATAACACCGTTGGCTTTAGTGAGACCAGCCGGCGCCGATGATGTGGCGAAGGTAGTGAAATCGGCTTTACAGTCATCTAATGTGACGGTGGCGGCGAGGGGTAACGGCCACTCAATCAACGGACAGGCGATGGCGGATCAAGGGCTGGTTATGGACATGCGTGCGATGGAGGATCATTTCCGGATCGTCCCGATTAATGGACTGAGCTACGCCGACGTATCGGGAGGGGCATTATGGGAAGACGTCTTGAAACGCTGCGTTTCGAGTTATGGATTGGCTCCCAGGTCTTGGACTGATTACCTTAGCTTAACCGTCGGCGGGACTTTGTCGAACGCCGGCGTTAGCGGCCAGAGTTTCCGGTACGGCCCACAAATTTCCAACGTGGCTGAATTAGAAGTCGTGACCGGAAAAGGCGATATTCTAATTTGTTCCGAAAACGAAAATTCGGAATTGTTTTTTAGCGTTCTCGGCGGTTTGGGTCAGTTTGGGATAATCACAAGAGCTCGTGTTTTGCTTCAGCCAGCTCCGGATTTGGTAATCCCATTATTCCCACTAATTTCGTGGCTTTTTATGGTTTAATCCCATTATTAGCTGCATGAGCCACTCGTTTACGTTACGTAATTTGGGTTTAATTAAATTTTGGGTTTTTTAATTAGGTGCGGTGGATTAGATTGGTTTACGATGAGTTCGAAAGGTTCGCCGGCGATGCGGAATCCTTGGTACGGCGGCCGGAAGGCGACTCGTTTGATTACGTGGAAGGCTTCGTTTTTTCCAACAACGACGACCCATTGACCGGAAGATCCACAGTGCCGTTGGCCTCCGATGCTGTCTTCGACTCATTTCATTTACCGGAAACCGCTGGTTCGGTTCTCTACTGCCTCGAAGTTGCCGTCCACTACCGGAACAACGACCAAGTCTCAACCGTCGACACGGTAAAAAAATAATAATAAAATCTATTACTATTATTATAACTATATTAATGGTAAAGAAATTTGTGACCGTCCGATCTTGAGACGATCTGTGGGGTCGGGTATGTAAATGCTTACAGAGGCACACACGTATAATTGTCGTAAAAAAAATGACTGGGTTTTTGAGTTTAGTGAAGGAAGTGGATTTTGAGCATTGGAATAGGGGTGAGTGGGTCCCACAAGGGGGTGAGGTGGAATTTTATTTTAATAATTTAATTGAAATTCCAGCGGCGGAGAGTGACGAGGTCAAAGGCAGTCATAAGAGCCCTCACTCACATAAAGCTTGTGATTTTTTATTTCTTCTTCTTAGTCATCATTATCCAAACCATAAAACGACGACCTTTCCTTTATTAATGGGGGCGTAATATTTAATTTAATATATTTGTGAGGCTGTTATTTAGTTTTGGGGGGAAAAAAGAAAAAAGAAAATGAAAAAAAAATACGAAAACTGACAATACGATATTAATGTATCTTCCATTGGATTTTCTGACATCAGGCAGCTCCCATAACTGCCCAGAGTATCTATTCCTAATTACGAGGATGGCACTGTTTTTAATTTCTATTTTATTTAATGTTTATTATATTTGTGGGGGTAGGTTGGTAATTACAAGTGAGCTTCCGGGGTAGAATCGTAAAATGGAAGGGAAGGGAGTGTTTGGTAAAAACACTGATCATTTGAGATTTTGCTGACACAATGGTCCCTATAAGTTTCATATAAGTGGCCAAAAAGCCATCATTTTCTGGAATCTGTAAATCGAGTGATGTCGTTTTGCTATGAATGGAATGACGAAAATGCCCCTCCCCACGTATTTTGGTATTTTTTGGCAGGACGTTGAGAGGTTGCTGAGCGGGCTTGGGTATGTGAAGGGTCTGAGATTCCAGGTGGACCTCAGCTACGTACAATTTTTGTCACGTGTGAAGCGTGCGGAGGAGGAAGCAATCACCAACGGCGTTTGGGATGCTCCTCATCCTTGGCTTAACCTCTTCGTGTCGAAATCAGACATCGTCAATTTTGATCGTGCCGTCTTCAAGACCCTCCTAAAAAATGGTGTCGGTGGGCCCATGCTCGTCTATCCTCTTCTGCGTAGCAGGTAAGTATTACCCCCCCCGCCTCCCTTTATTTGTTTATTTTTAATGTTTATAAAAGAAAAGAAAAGGAAAGGGGAAATTATGTACGACGGGATCAAAGCATGCTTACTGCCACGTAAGAGTGGGGCAAATGTCCAGGCGGGATTTAGTGCTAAACGACGACGTTTTGTGCACATGGGCCTAGAGGGAGAGGGATGGGAAATGGGGCCCAAAACGGTCACGTTTTGGCTTAAACCTTAAGACACCTGATCCCTTCGATCTGATTTGCTGACCAAATTGCTGAACGTCTTAAGATTGGGTGGTTAAGATTTGAGGTAGGTCAAACACCTCAAAACTCGCACGTGGGACTCTAGTTCTCACACGTGTGCCATTATCTTTAAACATTCCCATTAACGTTGCTTTTTTTAGGAGGATAATAATAATAGTAATAGAAAAAATATCGTACTTGTGGGACAAAGATACTGTGGGTCCCATGTTTTTGGAGTGTAAAAAAATTGAAGAATTTTTGGAAATTGACTCACCTTGTAATGGGGGTGTTTATATAAAGTACTTACCTTTATAGGTGAGGGAGTGTAGGGAAGGGGTAAATTGGGTAATGAGAATATTACCTTTTGAGGAATATGAGATTTTCTTTTTCTTTTCAACCAAAATTTCCTAAATAGCCCTCTCCTTTGGTCCACTTCATATCATCTCAATATTCTCTCTTTCCTCGTTAGACTTATATGTTTTGTAATTTTTAATAGGTGGGATTCTCGAACGTCAGTGTCATTACCAGAAGGTGAAGTGTTCTACCTAGTGGCGTTACTACGATTCACTCCACCGAACCCAAGACCTGCATTGGTTGATAAGTCAGTGGAACAAAATCGAGAAATTGTCAATATATGCCATGTGAATTGCATCGACTTCAAGCTCTATTTGCCACACTACCATTCAGAAAAAGAGTGGAAGCTTCACTTTGGAAATCAATGGAGTAGGTTCGTGGAGAGAAAAGCACTGTTTGATCCAATGGCCATCCTTGCCCCAGGTCAAAAGATCTTTGCTCGAGATTTCTTGATCTCGAGACTACCATTTTTAAAACAAAAAGCTTGATATTGTTGGCTTCAAAAGCAAACTTAGCCCACAATGTAAAGGGAAAAAAAAAACTTCTTTTTGAAGCTTATTATTTTGCTCAAAGATGCAAAGTGATTTGACTTGGATAGCATGCTTCCTTTGTAAAAAAAGTTGACCCAAAAGACAAATAGTGCCATGGATTTTGTATCCAAATGAAGTGACGTCGAGAGCTCATTGGCTCAAAGTGTCTATCAATGCAATTCAAAGGTAGGCGCCACCATTGCCACCAATGTGTGTATGTTTTTGTCTCTTAGCTTAGCTTTGCTGAGTAGAAACCTCCGTGGCAAACCTTTGTCATATGCATTACATGTCTCGTCTTCCAAAAGTTGGTGCGTTAGGTCGGGTTCTCTGGCTCAGATTTTGATTTAGATCGTATCTCTCGTCTAAACAAAAAGTAAGTGCGTAAAATACTATAAAAAAAATTTCGATAGTTTTAATCATGCCCCCTAAATTTAAATGTCAATAGTTCCGTCTACTGATTCACGTATGAAAGTTTAAAGTTTAAATTGATACCGTCTCCAAAATTTAGGTTGTTAGGTGTGAAGAAGATGGAGGCGGCTTTTTTCGAGCATCCAACCAATCAGAACTCTCTCTCTCTCTCATAAACAATAAATACCTAAAAAAATAGGAACTTTATGATACTCTATACCAATTCCAAAGTTGTGGTTTTTTTTTTTTTTTAACTGGGCTGAATTGTGAGGCCCATACGGTGAATTTGGGCCGAGTTTAATGTTGTTGGGCTTACGCCTGAAGAAAAATCATGAGGCCCAATTTGCTAAACATGCCCTCTATGATTTCTGTGTAAGCCCAACTATGGAATCATAGGCCCATCTCTTTAGCCTTCGACTTCATCTGGGCCAGAAAAGAAAAAGGAAAGAGTAAAATATAAATAATAATAATTTTGATGAGACCTGAAAAAAAAACAAATTTATTTTATTGAATAATAAAAATAGAGAAATGGGAGGGTTTAAAAATGAAATTGTTGACCATTTCGACTAGAGATGTCAACTGGGGCGGTGACCGGTGACCTTCCTCGTCACCGCCACCTATTTTATTTGCAAAATTTTTCATTTATTTTTATGGAGATTAAAAAAGAAATAATAGTTTTTATTTTACCATATAAAATAAAAATTATAAAATAAATATCTGTAATTTGGTATATGGGGTGAGAGGGAGAGGGAAAGAAGTGTGGAATTGAATTTTTGGGCGTCGTATTTGAAAAGGATGGACAGTGGGTCCCACTTGTCCCCTTTTTTGGCAGCCGTTGAATTGTCTAAAAAAGGAAGAAAAAAATAATAATAAAAGAAAAAAGGCGAGAGTGGCTTGTTCCGTAATTATTCTGTTCCTTAATCCCTTTTTGCTAATTCCTTAAATGTTCATTAATTATCACTGTCCATTTATTACCCAACACATCCTTCCCCTCCTCCTCCAATCTTGCCCCCTCCCAAATTAAATTACCCCCCTACTCTGTAATTAATTTATACTTTTTTAATATTCACTTTCGCCCAACACGTCTTTTAAAAAATAGTTTCCTCGAGTTCCAGTGACCACTAGGTCAACTCATCGTTTTTTTTAACTAGAAAAAACGTTCGTTTCTAAGATACATTATAAAATAATATTTTTACGTTTTTAAATATATATATATATATATATATTGTTGTATAAGAGAATTAAAAAAAAATACAAATAAAGAAATAAAAGTGTGTGTAGTTGGAGGGAAGTAGTATAGGTTATAGTGTACCCCAACCTATGAAGTGTGTTTCTTAAATGGGATGCTTGAAATCAACTCACACACACTCACTCACTCCTTTCTCCATCACTCTTCTTATGGGCCCCTTTTCCTAGTGCTCGTCTTCATCTTCGATCCGACCCATATTGATTTCGTTTAAAATCGGTTTGATTTGTAAATAAGAAAAATTAAATACGTTTAGTTGGCTTTGGATTCTCTAAAAAAGTTAATTGAATTTACCTGATATTCACTTTTTTAGTTGGCTTAGTAGTCGTTTAGGTTCGACTAATATGAAAGCTGTCTGTAATTTAATACACGTAATATTATTTATTATTTATTATTTATGCGTCCAATTAAATCCTACGTGTATTAAATAATACAAACATTTTTAAAAATATATTAGAAAAGAATGGAAGAAAGTTAGAGGGGAAATTTAAATATTATTTAAAAGAAAAATAAAAAGAGTTATATATATATATATAAAATTAAAATAATATTTGTAAATATATGGAAATGATATGGGCAATGAAGAAATGAGTTTGACTTGGGAGAGTGGGGAAGTGGGAAGGAACCCTGCTGCCTCACGCCAAACCTGTCCTTCAAACCCCAATCTTTTCCCCATTTTTAGTTCGAATTATTGGCGCGTGTTATTCAAACTCCACGCCCCACATTTTGTAAATCTGAACACACGCGCACACTCTCATTTTTCCCTATTTTCCAATTTTTTTTTATTTTCTTTTTTATTCCAACCCATACGACGCCGTTTCTTGCGAAATACCCACCCGCCCCCCATGCTTTCTCTCTTTCCTTCCTTCCTTCCTTCCTTCGTTCTTGTTAAAATTTGGGATTTCTGGGATTATTACATCACCACTAGCAACAACAGAAGCATCTCTCAGGTCCGATCAGATCCATTCAAATCTCTTCTTTTCTTCTTCACTTCCTTATCTTTGTCCCCCGTTTTTCAATTCTTGTTTCCCATTTATTTTTCCCTCTTGATTTTCTGTATTTTCTGTTTTGATTTTCCGCCCAATTCTCGGGGTCTTGTTTTTCCTTGCTGGGGTTCGTTTTGATCTTTCTAGGGTTTCACTGCCTCTGGGCTTTGTTTATTTCGGTTAATTTTGAAATTGTTTGGTTTGAGGGGGACTGGATACTTGGAAATGTGTGGGATCGTGAGTTAGGGTTCGTGTCAATACCTTGCCTTTGCGTCCAAGTGTATGACGAATTGGTGCTGCTTGTGCTTCACCATTCCAGAAGAAGACGAAAGGGAAAAGGAACTGAAGAAGGAAGGCGAAATGAAACCCATGATGAGTGAGGGGGATTTTGAGAACCAGGATGACTCTGATCGCATTATGCGAAATGTCGATGATTCTGGTGGGAGTAACCCACTTGCGATTGCTGTTGACGGGCCCGACCGCCACGACGGTGATCGGCTTAGATTGTTTGAGGATATGGTGAGAGCAATGCATGATGGCGGCGATGGTGGTGTTCATTGGGACCATGAGCTGCGCGGCGGTGGTGGGGCTGTCAATCCCTGGAACTTTTCTTTTGGAATTCTGCATCAGTCTGAGGGAGGAGAGAGTAGTAGCGCCTCGGCTTTGGCCTTGTCTTCTACGATGGAGACTTCTAATGAGGAACGCGATCGGGATGCCCACCATAAGCGCGCTAAAGTTCACTCCAAGTTCATGTGAGTCACTAATAGACTGCTTGTGGATATGAATTATGCTAAGGTGTCGTGACGTTGGCATTTTTTTTGGTTTCCTTCTCTTCTTTTCCCCATTTTTGATAAGGGGTGTTGGGGTTTTTCCTAAATTTTATTTTTAGTGGGATTTAGGACTAGATTTTGTGGTATTTTAGGATGGAGATTGTTAGCATTTTTTGATGTTATCATTTACGAGTACGGTGTTCTTCGTAACTTAGCTATCAACGCATGTTTTTTGTTGTTATATTTGTGCGGGCAGTCTCTGAATAATTTGCTGTTTTTGTTGTTATATTTTCGCTTCTGTATATAAATCTATATCGCATAGCACCTTCTTTTCTTGAATAATTGAAGTGGAATCTATATGAAGCAATATGGTTTTATATCGACCTTATCCAACATGCATCTTTTATTGTGTATGTATTAGGCTGTTAGCAGGCTATTTGTCTTGTCAATGTATTTTCCATATCTTTTCTCGATTTCAAAATAAAAAATTTGTTTTTAATCAAAAGTGTGACATTGCTTGAAAAATCTTGGCTTTTCTCGAAGATGTCATACGGTGTGCAAAGATGATATCTCCAAGTCTCTTTCAGTTTCGAGTCTTCTGAGTGAGTCGTTACAATGCAAAAGTTTCATTTTACATGAAATAGAAAATTCTTTATTTTTTGGAAGTTCAATCTTTGTTATTTTGCCTCTTACATGAGTTAAAAAATTGAAAAGTAAAGAAATTGGGTATGTTTATTGTTTTTGATTGTCTTATTAGTTGTTTTTTGAAGCAACCATTCATGTACAACGATAGTTAGGGTGTTGCAATGCACATAGGTGCTCCTAACACATGATTTATTTATATCCAGGAAATCAAAGGTGTATGAGATTTGAGTCATATTTTTTTCTCCATTTGGATAGTAAACAATAACTGAAATATTTTGTCAAATCTGTTCTTTTTAAATTGTTTTCAGGATATGCCCAAACGAGTACTATTTTCAAGCATTGTCTGTCAACCGTGGTTATATATTTATCACACTCATTTGCAAACCTATTTTTTCATTACTAATTAAGAAAATGTCTTCAGTAAGGTTTATCATTGACAGATGAGCGTAATAGTAATTCAACCAGGTGGTTATAGGCTCAGAACTCGTAGAATCTTTCGTGATTTTGTCTTTCTGCCAAATATGATCTTTTGTTGGAAACTCTGACCTTCACACGGTGGTTGATGATGATTTCTAGTTTAGAAAAGAGTAAACTCTGAGTTAACTAAACTGTTAGTATGTGCACTAATTCTCATTCTGGATAATTCACATTCTCTCAACCACTTCGCTCTTGCAAGTCAGCACCCTATCTAGTTACCTACAATTTAGAAGTTAGACCAGCTGATAAGTGCAAAATCTGAATGGATGCTCGTTATTTACCCTAATGATTGTTGCTTATTTTCTTTTCTTTTCATTCTTCCCTAGTGAGAGCTCATTTGCAACTTCATGGCCTTTGGGTGCTGGAAATCCTGCGAGAGATTTTGATTTTAGTAATGGATCATCTTCAAACATGACCAGGAACGAATTTCTATGCCATGCTACTACATCAAGCAGAGTTGATGCTGACAAAGGCTTGGAATCTAGTTTTGATAGAGATGATGAGATAAATGAGAATGACACCTGTAAGTCAGAAGGATTTGAAGTAAGGATGGATCTCACAGATGATTTACTGCATATGGTATGCATCTCCAGAGATTTATGATTGTTTTCTTGCCTATCTTTTTGTTTCTTGGATTTCTTATTCACATGAAGTTATTTCATAATGAATATCAGGTTTTCTCTTTCTTGGATCACATCAATCTTTGTCGAGCTGCTATAGTCTGCAGGCAGTGGCAAGCTGCCAGTGCTCACGAAGATTTCTGGAGGTGTTTGAATTTTGAAAATAGGAACATATCCATGGAACAATGTAGGTGTTGTTTTTCAAGTGGTTGATTTGCTGTGTTTTCCTTTTATTTTCCAGAGTAGTTGAGATGATTTAAAAAATCTTGGTTGCTTCTTGGAAATAGAGGCAATATGTTATGATGCAACTTCAAAATGTGAAGGGTCCAGTATTCGGAGTCTGGAATGTCTTTAGCACTCATGATATGTTAAAGTCTAGGACTATTACATATTTGGAGCTTGTTTTCAGTACCCATTATGATTTTTCTCCCTAAATCATTTTGACTAGGTATATATAAATGGGATAGGATGTGACAAATCTCTGTAGCGGTTTTGGTGCAACGCAACATTTTCAATTGTATTTCATGTTTAACCTACTTTTATCCAGTCACATTTTCTTTCTGCCCTCCATATAGAATAAATTTATCTGGTCATATTTCTATGTGCCTCTGTATTAACAAGTATCCTATCATATTCTCTATGTTGCTTACTTTCCAATATCATTCTGATTGATTATAAATCTTGACTGCAGTTGAGGATATGTGTGGAAGATATCCAAATGCCACTGAGGTCAATATCTCTGGTGTACCTGCTGTTCACTTGCTTGCCATGAAAGCAGTTTATTCTTTAAGGTACTGACCGCAATTTGTTGTTGTTGTCGTTATTGTTTTTTTTTGTTTTTAAAACTATTATTATTATTATTTTATTATCCTGATCTTGAATCTTTTTGCTGGTGCTCTTTATTTTATCATTGTTCCAGAAATCTGGAGGTTTTAACTCTGGGGAGAGGACAACTGGGAGATACCTTTTTTCACGCCTTGGCTGAGTGCCATTTGTTGAAGAGCTTGACTGTCAATGATTCTACGCTAGTTAATGTTACACAAGAGATACCTATAAGCCATGATAGACTGCGTCATCTTCATCTTACTAAATGTCGTGTCATGCGAGTATCTGTTAGGTTGCTACTGTCTACGCATCTTAATGCTAAATGTATTTAATTGTCGACTTTTTTTTTTTTTTTTTTTTTTGGTCTGAAGCATGTTTTCTTGCAGATGTCCACAACTTAAAACATTGTCGTTGAAGCGCAGCAACATGGCACAGGCTGTTCTTAACTGCCCTCTTCTTCATGACCTGGATATAGGCTCTTGCCACAAGCTCTCAGATGTTGCTATTCGCTCAGCCGCTATTTCATGCCCACAGTTGGAATCTCTTGATATGTCCAATTGTTCATGTGTTAGTGATGAGACATTACGTGAAATTTCCTCAAACTGCCTGAATCTCCAGCTTCTGAATGCATCATACTGCCCAAATATATCTTTGGAGGTGGCATACCATTTTAGTTAAACTTCTAAGTGAAAGTGACTATTTTCCCCCTTTGGACTTCTTTTCTGATATTTTTGTTCCTTTTTTTTTTTCTGAAGTCTGTAAGATTGACAATGCTGACTGTGCTTAAGCTTCACAGCTGTGAGGGCATCACATCAGCTTCAATGACCGCAATATCTAGTAGTTCTAGTTTGAAGGTCTAAACTAACCTATTTCTACCTTTTCTGTTTTTTACTTGCCCGATGCTGTATCTGAATTAGTTGAAAATGGAATGGTGACTTATTGCAGGTTTTGGAGCTTGATAATTGCAGTCTTTTGACTTCTGTCTCTCTAGATCTTCCTCATTTGCAGAATATCAGACTTGTCCATTGCCGCAAGTATGTCTTTTCGACTTCAAGCGACTTTTAGTGCATCCATCATGTGATTAATTTCATTTAGAATGACTTTTGGAATGGGCCTTCACTTCTTTTCCTTGAGTTGAATCAGTTTTGTTATTCTTGCAGATTCTCTGACTTGAGTTTACAGTGTGTTAAATTATCGTCCATAATGGTCTCTAATTGTCCATCACTTCACCGGATCAACATCACTTCCAATTTTCTTCAAGTATGTCATAATGGATCGTAAAGTTGTCTTCCTTACTAACTTCATCTTATAGGGGTATAAAAGAACGTTGGACTGTACTTTTGTGGACTTGCAGAAATTAGTGTTGAAGAAACAAGAGAGCTTGGCCAAATTGGTTTTGCAGTGCCCTAGTCTGCAAGATGTGGACCTCACAGACTGTGAATCACTAACGAATTCTATTTGTGAGGTTTTTAGTGATGGTGGTGGCTGCCCTATGTTGAGATCACTTGTTCTTGATAACTGCGAGGTAAGTTGCTGGGTGCTACCCCTTAGTATCATGGTATTAGTCCTTGTGGTTTCATAATTTGCAAATTATTTGGTTTTAACTTTCCATTGATTTCTAACGTGAACATGTTTCTTTTGCTCAGAGTTTGACTGCTGTTCAATTCTGTAGCAGTTCTTTGGGCAGTCTTTCCCTTGTTGGTTGCCGGGCAATCACTTCCCTTGAACTTCAATGTCCTAATCTTGAACAGGTTTCTCTAGATGGCTGTGATCATCTCGAGAGAGCATCGTTTTCCCCGGTATGTGAAAGCTGCCTATTTGTGAATTTTTTTCAGTCACTATAAATATTTGCCTAGTGTTTAGGATTGAAGTTTCTTCTTTATCTCTTTTGTAAGGTTGGTCTGAGGTCATTAAACTTGGGAATCTGTCCCAAATTGAATGAGTTAAGACTTGAGGCCCCTTGTATGGATTTACTTGAGTTGAAAGGTTGTGGTGGATTGTCTGAGGCGGCCATCAATTGTCCTCGTCTAACATCATTGGATGCTTCCTTTTGTGGGTTAGTTTGTTATGATTATTTGGATGGCACCTTCTATTTGATAGATACTTGTTGCTTATGTCATCGAGTTCTTTTTCGCTTGCAGCCAACTGAAAGACGAGTGTTTGTCTGCAACGACTGCCTCATGTCCACAGATTGAGTCATTAATACTGATGTCATGCCCTTCGGTTGGTTCAGAGGGCCTTTACTCTCTGCGTTGTCTTCTGAAGTTGGTTGTGCTTGATTTATCATATACCTTTTTGATGAGCTTGCAGCCAGTCTTCGAGTCTTGCACACAACTTAAGGTAACCTTTGTTTTAGATATATTGCTGTTTAGGCAGTTTAGATTTTACTCAAATATTATCATGACCCTGTCTGATCTTCTGTTGTATTGATGCTTTTTTCCTTGTACTCTTAATGAAGGTATTGAAACTACAAGCGTGCAAGTATTTATCTGACTCATCGCTAGAGCCTCTTTATAAGGAAGGTGCTCTTCCAGCTCTTCAAGAATTGGACTTATCTTACGGGACGCTCTGTCAATCTGCCATAGAAGAGCTTCTTGCTTGTTGCACACACTTGACTCATGTGAGCTTAAATGGATGTGTGAACATGCATGATCTAAATTGGGGTTGTAGCATTGGACAGCTTTCTTTGTCCAACATCCCCATTCCTCTTGGTCAAGCCACTCTTGATGAGATTGAGGAACCGGTTGCACAGCCTAATCGTTTGTTACAGAATCTTAACTGTGTAGGCTGTCAGAATATTAGGAAGGTTCTCATTCCTCCAGCTGCACGTTGTTTTCATTTATCGTCATTAAACCTATCCCTGTCTTCAAATCTCAAGGAAGTCGACGTTTCTTGTTACAACCTATGCTTTCTTAATTTGAGGTTATACTTCCTCACCCTTTTGCTCCATTAACAATTCTAGTCGGGTATTTTTTGGTCTACTTTGCTAAATCCGTATTTTTGTGGTCTAGTAATTGTTGCTCTCTGGAAGTTTTGAAACTCGACTGCCCAAAGTTGACCAGTCTCTTTCTTCAGGTATTTATTTCTTCTTCCATGTACATTTTGGATGTTAATACAACTCCACTCTGAATAGTCCAGAATATTGTCTCGGCGGGTAAAAGATGGGGTCAAGACGGGGGTTGAACTCCCACCCAGACCCCCTCTGCCGGCCTCTGGTTTGAAGGACCCTTCTCCACTGTAAATTTTGTTGGGATAGGAAGTCATCCATTGTAGGAATCATTTGATTAAAATTGTTGGATATTTTTTCCTCCTTTGTTGTCTAAACAATACTTAGGTTTCAAACTTTATACACCTTGTGAGATCTGTGATGTTTGAAGCCCCCCCCCAAAGGAAGAAAGGACCAAAAGACATAAATGAAAGAACAAAAGAAATGGGAGTTAAGAGATGCATATGATATGAAACTAACTAGATCTGTGTTTTCCTAGTCTTGCAACATCGAGGAAGAAGCGGTTGTAGCTGCAGTATCTAAATGTAGCATGCTCGAGACGTTGGATGTTCGCTTTTGTCCAAAGGTGGGGGGTGTCTCTCTTTCCCTTTTCTACATTGTTTGATAGTGTTTGCTGACTTGAAATATTTCTTTCTACTGCCAGATCTCCTCAATTAGCATGGTACAACTGCGTATTGCTTGTCCAAGTTTGAAGCGGATCTTCAGCAGTCTGTCTCCAACATGACTAATTCTTCTCTTCCCTAAAAAATTTTCCTCCCACCTGTTAATTCCGAGTTTGGGAGACGACCCAAGTTTCGCTTTATGTACATGGATGGTCTTGAATTCTGTCAGCTTCCATTTGCTTGGGGTATATAGTTAGTTTATCTTTGTGACAGCTTAAAAATAAGTTATCTCTTGTCTATATTGCTACCACCTAAGTTAGCCTTCCATCTTTAATTCAGTTTTGCAGTGTCTATGAGAGATTAAAAATGAGTGATTGTGAACACATTATTTTCAAGTTTCTGTGGATACAATCAGTGAACTGTTCATCCTATTATTACGTTTCTGATTCTGAACCATTAGTCCACCGATGTCTTTAAAGTTAATGCTTTAATTTGAGAAGATTACCCTGAAAAATGTTCTAATGGACGCTTGTTGGCGCTTTTTTGGAAAAAATCTGTAATGGGTCATTGTTGTGGTGCCGACACTCAAACTTGAGCACTTCCACGCGACAAATTTGTTCGCATATTCAAAAACATACATGGAATATTATAATGGAGAAAGTAGATGAGGACATTCGAGTCAGCTTTGTTTGAGAAATGAACGAACAGCCACCGACAATGCCTCAGGAACCAACACGTGAAAATGTTATCAATAAAACAAAAACAAAGAAATGGCCGATGGTGGTTGCTGCCGATCTGTTTGGTTTGGGCCCTAATGAAATCCTGTGGTTTTTAGTTACTCACTCACCAATTCAATGGCCGCTGCCCTTCGAGTGAAACACAAGTTTCTCCGTCGCTTAAATCTCACTTTTTCTTCATTCCTCATTCTGACTTAATCTCTCTCTCTCTCTCTCTCTCTCTCTCCGAAAGACAGCTCTATGGCGACCAAGATTCTATGGTGTCTCTTGTTTTGTGCTCTGTTCGTTTCTGTGTTTTCTGCAGCTGATTGTAAGTCGAAATTCTTCTCGTACCCATTTGCTCATACTTCTTACTTCAACAGCCATTTTTGTCTCTTTAAGCTTATGATTTCAAGTTCTTCTGTGTATAGTGCATTTTTTTATTCTAGATTTGAAGATTCTCTTCTGGGTATGTTGTAATTGATCTGCATTTGATCTGGGAGCTTCTGTTTTTTCTTCTTCTTTGAATGTTCAACCAATAATTGCTACTGGGTTCTTGCATTCTTACCTAAATGATTGGTTGGTAACAGCCACGAACATTTCTAAGTTCAGATCTGTTGCCCCTTCCTGCAGATTGCTTAGTTTCTGATTTTGTTTTGCATCTTTTGTTTGTGTTCTTGAGAGTATGAGAACTTACCTGCTGTTGATCTGGAACAATTGCAGCAAATGTGACAGATAACCCTGCTGATAAACTTGTAGTCGTGCTTAACAAGAACAGAACTGCTCACAAATTGCCTGCTCTAAAAGACAATCCTGGCTTGGCATGCCTTGCTCTTCAGTATATCAAGGCATACCAAGGGAAATGCGATGCGGTCGGAGGGCCGGACGGAATGAAGCCTCCGAATTCTGCATTTACTGAAACATTTGCTCCCAACTGTGGAATTCTTGTCTCGTCTCTTGCTCCCATCACAGGGCGGTTGCTTGGTTGCCAGTCTAAATATGTTCATGCTCCTGAAGCATTTTCTGATGTTTTGATGCTGAATGAGAAGAGCTTGGAGATTCTCAACTACAAGAACAACACAGAAGTTGGAGCTGCTGTAACTGGCACTGATGGGGGCTCGCCTTACTTTTGGTGTGTGTTGTTTAGCAATGGCAGCATCTCTAATAGCTTTGCCTTTGAGGGAGGTGTGGCTAAGTTAACGCGTCCTGGTTGCTATAGTGGGGCTAATGACCAATGCAGCAAAGCCAGTAGCCAGTTCTTAACCACACGTATGTTGCTATTAGCTTTGACATCTTTGGTTGCCATAACGTATGTCTTTGGTTTATGATCATCAGCTCTCATCCAAACATGAAAAAACCTTGTATTCTTTGTTTGATTCTATGGTTTTTGATTTGTTTTCGGTGTGCTCGATTCGTGTTTTTCTGTTATCAAGTCATCATATATTGTAATATCTCATGAATTCATGGATCTCATAGGAGCCATTTTTCTCAGTGAGTTGATAAAGAAAGTTTCAGTGTATTAAGTACTGTGATGTTTGAAATGAATCAATTTTTTGAGCTGATCTATGATGATGAAATGCAATGCCATGTAACGACCCAAGCCTACCGCAAGCAAATATTGTCTTTTTTGAACTTTTCCTTATGGACTTTCTCTAAAGGTTTTAAAACATGTCTGCTAGGGAGAGGTTTCCACACCCTTGTAAAGAATGTTTCATTCCACTCTCTAACAGATGTGGGATCTCATAATCCACCCCTTTGAGAGCCTAGCGTCTTCGCTGGTACACCGCCCGGTGTATCGCTCTAATACAATTTGTAACGACCCAAGTCTACCGCTAACAAATATTGTCCTCTTTGGGCTTTCCCTTATAGGTCTCCTCTCAAGGTTTTAAAACGCGTATGCTAGGGAGAAGTTTCCGTACCCTTCCAAAGAATGCTTCATTCCCCACTCCAATAGATATAGAATCTCACAATCCACCCCGTTGGGAGCCCAGCGTTCTCGCTGTCACACCGCCCGGTGTCTAGCTCTGATACCATTTGTAACGACCCAAGCCCACCGCTGTCCTCTTTGGGCTTTTCATTTTGGGCCTCCCATC
The DNA here is from genome assembly GCA_033971965.1 of Cucurbita ficifolia. Taxonomy (NCBI): domain Eukaryota; kingdom Viridiplantae; phylum Streptophyta; class Magnoliopsida; order Cucurbitales; family Cucurbitaceae; genus Cucurbita; species Cucurbita ficifolia. The sequence goes on from CM066970.1 coordinate 1,510,899, forward strand.
AAGGTCTTAAAACGCGTTTGCTCGGGAGAGATTTTCAAACTCTTATAAGGAATGTTTCGTTTCCATCTCCAACAAATGTGAGGACTTGACCTTCTTGCGAAACCACTGTCAAGTCCTCACAATGATTGTGAGATCTCACGTCTGTTGTACAGGGGAACAAAACATTCTTTTTAAGAATGTGAAAATCTCTCTTTAGCATATAAGGTTTAGTTTTAAAACCTCGAGGGAAGGCTCAAAAGGGAAAGCTCAAAGAGAATAATATTTGCTAGCAGTGGACTTGGGTCCGGGATCGTTACGCCCCAAATACTCATATGAAACAAAAAACGCTTCAATCCGAATACGCCGTAAATTTATGCTATGAAAAGAAAAGAAAACTGCAAAAGGTACAGATTTCTTCAACTCTAAGCTTACTATCCATTGATGAAAGTAAAAGGTATGCTGAAAGTTAAGAGCACAGAAAGAAGAACAGGTTTTAAGAGTCCCAGAACACAAAAGAAGCTTTACACTTCAAAACAAATGCAAGAAGCAGAAGAATGATGAATATGCCACAAGAAGAGCCACCAACTCTGTGAATCCAATAAGCATCAAATCTGGCGCATCTCTGTTCCAAGTGAAGCACTCCAGCAATAATGAAGATCAAGGTTATGAGCAGAGCAGGCAACCAGAACCCAAGATTGATGGATGATTCCTCCTCCTCCTCCACGTCGTAGCTCGGTCTCCGGTCGATATAGAGCGGCGAAACCACTGCAAGAATCCCAAGTCCTACCGCCACCCACCGGTCGTAGGAAGAAGACCGGCTCCTCCTCGACGTAGCCCCGATCCCGACCTCCATGGAGATGGAAAACCAGCCAAGTCCCAGCTCCCTCGAAGTCGTGTGGTTGCTGCTGCAGCAATGGAACTAACTGTTTGATGGTTGGTTGTTGTTTAGAGAATGGGAAAGGTTTTGGTTAGTGAAGAGGGAATTTATTCTGAAGATGAATGAGTCTTAAAGAAGCTTAGTTTTGAGAAGAATTATTCGCCATTAACCAACAGTGCCTCGCTCGGTTCATTGTTGTTATTATTATTTTGGTTTGGTATCTGATTCCATTGCCGTTAACTGAAATTTACAAATAAAAAATTGGAGAATGTTTACCTATTTTTGTTTATTTATTTCCAAAAAATATAGAAATTTTGTAAAAATATATTCATTTAAATATTTAAATATTAATCATCATCTAGATTTTAACTCATTTAAATATTAGAAGTTTTTTTATTTTATTTTATTTTAATTATGTTAACTAGCACAGATAAAAGGTTCTCGGTTCTTCCCTTTCTCGAGAGCAAATGACCTGAAAACTATGTTTTTTTAAAAAATTATGTTTAATTATGTTAACTTCTGGCCTTTCATCGAGAGCAAATGACCTGAAAACTAGTTTCGCTCGTGCCTTTCTCCTCAAGCCTAGAAGCAAGTCGAACTTGTAAGAAAATCCATATCTCTTGAGTGAGAGTTTGTTTTCATGATCTCGTTTTCTCAGATAGGACAGGTTAGAGGCAGTTGCGGTAGTGCGCCCTCCCTATTTTGAGTGGGGGCTCGCAAGGTCAATGTCGATCTTCGTTCAGCTATTTCACGGGACTTTTAGGTAAGATGAAAAGCGGGAAGCTCATAGAATAGGAAGTTGTAGCTTAATCTATCTTTTAGCCCATAATGAATGCCAACTAAACCTACTCCACTTATGAACAATAAAATGTTATTATTATGAATATAATTTAATATTAATTATTTTACTTATTTAATAAGTGTAGAGGTTTATTTATTAAAAATGTATTTTCCTAAAATATAATAAAACTCGCGCGCGTATTTTTTTTGTGCGTCCGCTCGTGTTAAAATTACCGGTCGCCCATCGCAAGCGAAAAAGAATACGGAAAACATGGATAGAGGATATGACGTGGCAGCTGCAGTTCATACCGAAAATTTAGCTAAGAGAGTCTGCAATTCAACTACCACATGCTCTCCTCGTTGAAATATTGGCCACCAATTCTCTTCCCTCTCTGAAACTATCGGTTCCGGCGCCGGTCCGATGCTCTGATGGCGGCCGATTTAGCGCGGCTCTCTCTGTGGCCTCACCAGAGGCAGTTCTTTCACTCCGCCTCTAAATCTCAGGCTTCTTTGTTTGACTCTAGGCCTGGATTTCTCCCCATACGGCATCGTCCTCAGAGTTTAGTACGGAAACAGTATCCACGCCGTTTTGGAAGATGCTTGGGGCATCGTTTCGTTGTTTCAAATACTCTTGATGCTGAACTTCGAGCTCAGAACACGGTGCTTCAACAGGAGCGGCGGGATGAGTCTTCTGTTCTTCTTGATGTCTCTGGAATGATGTGTGGTGCATGCGTCTCCCGTGTCAAATCCATTCTCTCGTCCGACGACCGAGTTGACTCTGCGGTGGTTAATATGTTGACTGAGACAGCAGCGATTCGGTTGAAATCGGATGAAGTTGACGCGGAGGCTGGTTCTGCGGTGAATGTGGCGGAGAGTCTGGCGCGAAGACTGACGGATTGTGGCTTTCCGACGGTTTTGAGGAATTCGGAGGTTGGAGTGGCGGAGAATGTGAGAAAATGGAAGGAGATGGTTGAGAAGAAAAGAAAAATGCTGGTTAAGAGTAGGAATCGAGTGGCTATTGCTTGGACTTTGGTTGCCTTATGCTGTGGCTCACACGCATCGCATATCTTGCACACTTTTGGGATTCACATCCACCACGGTATTTTGCAACCCTGTAACTATTTATTGCTTCATCCTCAATTTATGTCATATGGATGGCTCAATTTTGAAATACAAAGAATTAATAGGCAGTCCGGACTTTCATAAGTTTTGAATTCATTAATTTGAGTCGTAAACTATGGGACCTGTATAATAGTGGTTTGAAGCAAATCTGAAATGTTTCTGGTAATGTTTAAGCATTTTCGGAGTATAACGCAAGTGCAGCCTGTATTTAAAGTCAAATTGAATTAAGTTGGCTTATTTTGACGTTTCAGGACCAGTGATGGAGATACTTCATAACTCGTATGCGAAGGGTTGTTTTGCTTTGGTTGCTCTTTTAGGACCAGGACGAGGTCTGTTTATCCACTTTATTTTAATTGTTTATACTGCTACTTTCTGAAAAGAAATCGATTAGCATCATGGAAAGATTGCTTAGTACACAAGATTATTAAGCTAGCATTAGATTTCTTTGTTCTATTTCTCCCTTTCCTCGTGTCATTTAGCCGTTGGAGTGTGGAGACTCTGTTTGACTACTAAATAACTGAGTCATTTTAAAGGCCTTTGTTGAGCAGTTATTAGTATTTCGGGCCTTTTGGATAGATAGTAGTATTTCCTTACTGCTAATGATAGACCGCCCAAACTTGCTACTATGATCTTGTATGATGTTCAAAATGATAGTTTGCTGCAGAACTACTCTTTGACGGTCTGAGGGCATTCAGGAAGGGATCACCTAATATGAACTCTCTTGTGGGTTTTGGAGCTGTTGCTGCATTTATTATCAGTGCGGTAAGGCGATTTGTCAAGGATATCAAGTTCTCCCCGGCTATTATTTGGTTATTTATTTTTTTAGAGAAGCATTGCTGTAGTTTAATATGAACGATTTTTAAACTTTCTCTTGTAGGTCTCACTTCTTAATCCTGAGCTAGACTGGGATGCCTCATTTTTTGATGAGCCGGTGACTTGCTCGACCTTCAGCTGTATCATCTTTATTCAATTGATAATATTTCCTCTATGTTCATGTTCAATTTAGTTTATTAAATTTTCTGGGATAAGATGGAATTTGGCTCTTGATTTTGCATTTCTCAGTGCAACTCCTTTTTTAGTGAGCAGGTCATGCTTCTTGGTTTTGTGCTTCTTGGGCGCTCTCTGGAGGAAAGAGCAAGGGCTAAGGCCTCGAGTGATATGAATGAGCTTTTAGTAAGTTTCAAATGAATCTTAAACAGTAAAACGTTACAATGCATGTATCTATTGGATTGTTACCTTGGTTGAATATCAAGTTATTGCCACATGCTTTTGAGTCCTTGGGGTATTCTATCGCTGTCGTAAAAGAAATTCTTAACCCATTAAAAATTTTCATAAAGCAATGAAAAAATTACATGTCTTTAATGTGACCTTCCAAAATTTAGCAGGTGTTAATTAAAATCATCCATTAAATTAGATGAGATGCCATTGGAAACTAAAAGATGGCATGTGTCTTTCTTACGCCTATGTGATGCAATATATTAGCCATGTGAAAGTTGGATCCAAATAAGTCAGCCTATGTGTAGCCAAGGCCTATGAAAATCCTACACCCAGAGGAGGCCATTCAACATTCAAGACATCATTTAGAAAGTGTCAAAATAGAAGACAGTTTGAAATTATAAAGCAGTCAAGATTTTGACGACTAAATTTCACAAATTCTAAAGATTTTTTATGGTTCAAAATTCAGAGCTTCAGCCTATCATAAGTACAAAGTTGAAGATTAAGGCTCCTTGATTCAACATATATGTTGATCACCATTGAGTCGAAAGTTATATCTAGCAAGTTTGTAGGGAATCGTGGTTCTCTATGGCATATTAGGCTCCTTGTTTCTCCCATTGTTCCAATAATTACTTTTGTGCTTATTAACACATGAATTAGACTATGTAACTTGTTAGGGTGTGATATATGTGGCTCTAGTATTCCCTTTTCTCCTAGTTGCGTGTCACAAGTTGCTTTATTTATTTAAATATTCACATTTTGGCAGTCATTGGTCTCTTCCCATTCACGACTTGTGATTACTCCATCAGAAGGCAATTCCTCTACAGATGATGTGCTTTGCTCGGATGCATTGTGCATTCAGGTGTCTACCGATGACATTCGGGTTGGAGACTCGGTCTTAGTTTTGCCTGGAGAGACTATTCCTGTGGATGTAAGATCAGAGATTATTAGTGAACAATGCCTCTTTATTTGATGGCCCAAATGACTGTGTCAATAGTTATTTTTCTCAACCACACATGTCATCTTCCTCTGCCTTCTTTAAGATCTCCATTATCAATAGATGCTGCCCTACCTTAAGGAGGGGCGATTTTAAAATGCTTGGCTAACAATAATATTGACTGAACAGGGAAAGGTTCTTGCGGGAAGAAGTGTTGTAGATGAATCAATGCTTACTGGGGAATCTCTACCTGTATTTAAGGAAGCAGGCCTTATCGTCTCAGCTGGAACTGTGAACTGGGTATGATTTTTCCTTGATGTTTAGGATTTCAAACTGCGTGTTTATTCAGATTTACATACAAGTGTGATTTGCCACCTTATTTTAAAGAAGGCGGTTTTTTTTTGGGAATAAATCAAAATCAATATCTTCTAGGATGGCCCTTTGAGAATTGAAGCGTCTTCTACTGGCTTGAACTCAACAATCTCCAAGATTGTGAGAATGGTGAGTAAACCATTTTCTTAAATTTATATTTCTACAGGAATTACATTGGTATGCATAATGGTAAATTGCCTTTTCTTAATGGGCTACCTTGTAAAATTAACGACCACAATAGTAATATTTTCTTTTGGGCATCTACTACAATTTCAAGATATTATCAGGTCTACAGTTGGAGGGTTCACTATTACATGGGTTGCGATTTGAGTCATCCTTGCATATGAATTCCTCTCCACTGCACAGACATTGAAAAGATTACTGCTTAAAACTACTGGGTGAAGGAGGGACAGATATTTCTGGTTGCTTAAAAAGGAAAATGATTTTGCTTTAGGTGAACTTAATTAAAAACTAGCTTGGATTTTGAAAAAAAAATTCACAAAATTTATCAGCTCGATGTGAGTTGTCCTTGCATATGAATTCATTTCCACTGCGCATACATTGAAAATATTGCTGCTTAAAACTACTGAGTGAAGGAAGGACAGATATTTCCCTGATGAACCCATACTTAAAACTTTATACATAACCATCAGGTTGAGGATGCGCAAGGCCATGAAGCTCCAATACAAAGGCTTGCCGATTCCATAGCTGGGCCATTTGTGTACACTGTATTAACTCTCTCAGCGGCAACATTTGCATTTTGGTAAGCATGTGATTCTTATTTTTCTATTTGATGAAACTCTGGTGTTTAATGTCTGAAAGGGTGGTGAAGGGCCTAAGAAGAATTTGGGTCAGTTCATAATGAACCTTGTATATGTCTAACATGATCTGAAGATGATAATTACTATTGTTATGGAGGTTCCTTGAGAAATGTACAATTTATCTATCTATTTAGTTAACTCAACTATAAAGAGTGTTTTGCTGCGATATGCTTGTTTATTTACATGGTAACAATTAATTTCCAGGTACTGCTTTGGTACCCATATCTTTCCTGATGTTTTGATCAATGATATTGCTGGACCAGATGGAGACCCCTTGCTTTTGAGCTTGAAACTTTCAGTTGATGTCTTGGTAAGTGGATGTTGAGCTTTTGTACGGGAGACTTTGGAGTGCCAAACTTCGTTGCCAAAAAAATGCATGATTGCTTTATAATGAGTGCACAATTTTAATACGTAAACCGGGGGGGGGGGGGGGGGGGGGGGGGGGGGATGCGGAATTCAAGATTATTGGCATGCCACATTTTCTAGTGCCTCCTCTATTGCGTCCTGGTTTGGTTTTTTTACGTATAGACGCATCTTCTTCTCTAGTTTGGACTAATTGACAAAATTCTACTTGATGCTATTTTGGTCTAATAGTTGAATTGCCTAAAGAAGACTCTTCCGTTCTTTGGAGTATGTTAGTTGTAGGGCTCCAGAAATTTGTCGACCTTTTTTTTATTTATCTATCCCCATAATACGAGTGATTCAGTAAAAGTGCATGCAAAAAATATTTCCAAACTCGCCTTACCCACATTCAATCAAACACCAAAAAGGAAAAAAATAAATATAAAAATAACTGTGACCATGACCAAATTGGATTTTCACATGATTTAGGAATGGGAAATCTATGTCGAAAGATTATAGGAGGATAATCATAATACAGTCATGGTATCATATTTCTCATAAATTAAATTTGCATTTTCTAGTCTAGGTTTAACCCATATCACATTTTAGTCCTTAATGTGGTGAACTTTATGTACTTTAATTACCCTGGGGAAAAGAAAAAAAAAGTTGCATGGTTTTTTTACTGTTGGCGTATTGGTACTTCTTCAGGTAGTTTCTTGTCCATGTGCACTTGGACTAGCCACTCCCACAGCAATTCTAGTTGGCACCTCCCTTGGTGAGTTTCAATTTCTTTTCATAAAAACAATGAAATTAGTGGGATGGTTAACATTTCCATGAAATTTGAATTGATTATATATATAGACAATGTCAAGTGCTCATATTCTCTTCTTGATCTGCCTTCTTAAGAACTTTGAATGATGACGTGAATCCAACTAGAAGTGGAATCTGGAAGTTAATAAAATGTATTACAGGCAAAAAATGAGAGAAAACCCTAGGAGAAGATCCAATAAGCGAAAAAGGGATAGAGAGACTCTTTTTTTCCATTGAAGTTAAAAGGAGCACAGATTTTGCACATATGATGGATGTACTGGCACATTTTGTAATTTTGTTTCATGCTTGTATTTAACTTGATGCTGTCAAAATTGATTGCTCGTATTTGAATCATATGTCTTAGTTTGTTCTCTTTATTTCATATTTTCATATGAACACCCGACTGAGATTACTATATCTCATTCTACTTCCACCTTCCTACTACTAAATCTCATATTATTAAAATAATAAATAATTGCCCCTATTGTTCTTATGTTGTTGTGCACTACAAACTGAGCAGGGGCTCGACGAGGACTTCTAATAAGAGGAGGAGATGTATTGGAACGCCTGGCAGGCATAGATTGTGTTGCTTTGGACAAGGTTATTGCTTTAGGATATTACAATCCGCACTTTAACTCTCTCTCAGACAACCACGTGAAACTTCTCGCTAAAATTCTCCTAAATTACTTCTTAAAATTTGAAATGCAAGTTTTCCTAGATCATATAGGCAAATTCTTCAGTCTCACCAAATTTCTTAACTTTCAGACAGGAACACTTACTGAAGGAAAGCCTACTGTTTCTTCTGTGGTTTCGTTTGTTTATGGAGAAGCAGAAATACTTCAAGTTGCTGCTGCAGTGGAGAAAACTGCTTCACATCCCATTGCAAGAGCTATCATAGATAAAGCAGAATCTTTGAATTTGACCATTCCAGGCACAACAGGGCAGTTGGTAGAACCTGGCTTCGGATCTTTTGCCAATGTAAATGGGCGACTAGTTGCAGTTGGTTCATTAGAATGGGTTAATGATCGATTTGAGCAAAAAGCAAGTACCTCTGATCTTAAGAATCTCGAGCATTCTGTGTTTCAGTCATTAGAGTGGATATCATCTTCAAATAATTCAAAAACAGTTGTTTACGTTGGGCGCGAAGGAGAGGGCATCATTGGTGCTATTGTAATATCTGATCGGTTGCGCTATGATGCTGAATCCACTGTTAATAGGTAATTTTCATTTTCATCCATTGGATTTCTGACAAATCCGCTATGGAAGGTCTATTCCCTAAAATTTCTAGTACTTTGCAGGAACAGCTGTTAGCATCAACTCCTTGAGATCCAAATGAATTTATGAATGATATTCACTTTTCTTTCGTGTGAAATTGAGTAAAGTGAAAAATGTTATTATCATTATGCCAATTGCTTTGGAATCTCAACTCTTTTCCAGGATGTTGTTTTTATTTGAATACTGAAAATAGGTTGTCAGCTATACTGAACATTGTGTCCTCGTGCTTGATCTGTTGCTTTGATTGGAAAGGCTCCAGAAGAAGGGAATCAGAACGGTCCTCTTATCTGGAGACAGGGAAGAAGCAGTTGCAAGTGTAGCCAAGTCAGTTGGAATAGAAAAGGAATTTGTTCACTCATCTTTGACTCCTCAAAACAAATCTGACCTTATTTCCACTCTGAAAACTGCTGGACATCGAGTTGCTATGGTATTGTCTTACAAGTTGACGAATTGTTTTCTAGAGAGTTTATTTGCACATGTTACTGACGCACTTGCAATTTATAATCTTTAAGGTCACTGTGGCACTATGAAAAAGTGATGTTCTTCTCATTGAATGATTTAAAATTGCTATCTTATTCCTGATTCCTGTTTATAATTGATATTCAAGCACTCATAGTGAGGTAGACATTTACATTAAAGTTTCCATACTATCTTAATCGTTCATTTGAACAACCAAATATTTCCTGGAGGTATGTGTTGCAAGTCCCAAATATGCCCTAGGCTATCAGATGTAAAAATTGATATAGGATCCTCAACAACCAACCAGCACTGCTCTTTTAATCTATATGGCCGAAACTATTAACTCACCTGCCTTTTGGTTTTTCATAGGTTGGTGATGGCATCAATGATGCACCATCTTTGGCTTCTTCCGATGTTGGGATTGCTCTGCAGCTTGAAGCGCATGAAAATGCTGCTTCGAATGCCGCATCCATTTTACTTCTTGGAAATAGAATATCTCAGGTACTACCATTTTCTCAATACTTTTTGTTCTTTTTTCAATTTTTTGGGGTTAATTTTTCATAATATTTTATATGTAAAGTCTTTCCTTATTGCTCTTGTAAACAAATTCAAAACTGAGTTATATGTAATATTATATACGTTGCATATTTCACATTGGGGTACAGTTATATCAAAGGATAGAGGCTGGATACTACTTTCCGTGTGGTTTTGTTCAGCATTCATAGTTTAATATATGCCATTACCTTCGTTAAAAAGGGAATTTTTCTTTAGCTCCTTTTCAACTGTTTAAAGGTGTTTATCCCACAAAAAGCCAGGAACAATTCATTCTACGGCACGTTCCCATTAGTCTTTTTTGTGCTGGTTTTAGCTGCAGTGATTTCTAGGGGAATCGTATTTTCCAAGATAGTAGGAGGTTTTCATTGTAGAACAAAACACCAACACCAGAAAAGATGAATCACAAATATTATCTCCTTCGTTATTTTGAAAACGCCACATGCTCTTTCTGACAGCTTGTTGACGCAATGGAACTAGCACAAGCAACAATGTCTAAGGTGTACCAAAATTTGTCGTGGGCAATAGCTTATAATGCCGTTGCCATTCCAATTGCTGCTGGAGTGCTGCTCCCAGGATTTGACTTTGCAATGACTCCTTCCCTTTCAGGTGGATGCATACAAATCTCTCCACTTAATATTAAAATTAAGCACTCCCAAAGTTATGTTGTTATATTCTGATTCGTGTTTCTGTGAATAAAAAATGACTGCTCTTTTTTTGGTTTCTCAGGTGGTCTTATGGCTTTAAGTTCAATATTCGTCGTCTCCAACTCATTACTTCTGCAGATCCATGCCCCCAAAGAACCTAAAAAATCTACCTGAATGGCATACAAAAGATGTCAACCAGCTTCATTTTAATAAATTATAGAGTCAACCGAACATCAGGGAAAGACCACATCAAACGGGTCAGTTAAGTGCATATCCATGACTCTCTCTGTGCTTTAATTTCTTATAACCCTGGACAAACCTGGATCTAACCTGACAGTATTGTGCTTCAAGGGAGCTCTCTCTCTAACAAATCCACATTTTTCAATAATAATACAATAAAATAAAAGTCACGTGAGTTGAAAGAATGTCTTACTTCAACCATAAAATACCATATTATTGCTCATTTTTTTCTCCATCCCGAGATGAGAAGGGAGGGAGGTTGGCATGGCAGGATGGGCGATGGGATTCTTCCTGTTTCTGATATTGAAACTAATGAATTTAATGGGCCATTCCCTGATCGGTAAAAGAAATATTCCCTATTAAAAGCTTATCTTGTTTTGTCCTAAAATTTTATCTCATATGCAAATGCATTATGTAGAGATTCGAAGTATCATTCCTCACTTTTCAGTGCTTTTTCTGTTTCTATCTCTGACCAAGGTTTTCGCGCGCGCGCGCACACACACACACACATATATATATATATATATATGATGGGTAATGGAAAGTGGAAAGGCCCAGCTTTAAATTTGAGTATGAATAGTTTCATTGCATGTGATCAAAATGATCTCATCGAAATTGCATTACTAATCATCTTGATTGTTGTGCATACATTTGTAACAATTTAGATGACTTCTGATTCCTGAATTTAACAATTTGAGCAACATTAGGACATTTTTTTGCCTTTAATAAAGGATGCTTCTCTTGAATGGATGTTCTTTATGAAACCCACTTTTGAAGGATATTCTCAATCATTTTGTCTTCGTCTTCATTTGTACTTTTTTTTTGCCCTTAATTTTTCAAAATGCATCCCATGATGTTTCTATATTTTCTTTTAACTTTAAATGTGTTGTGTTTAAGTGCTGTAGATGATGAAAAAAACTACACTATCCATCTTATTTACTGATCTGTATGTATAATATTTATAAGGATCTGATTTATTTATTTTTATGCACATTATTCAACTATTTAAACGTTTTAATGTACCTACTGGCCGAGTCGAGTCTTACATATTTTGTTTGTAGTCACTCATGCTTTTATTACATCTGTTAGAAATATGACTGTAAATTATTATCTTTTGTAGTGTTGGACTATTTTCGACCAAAAATAAATAAAAAAAATTAAATCCCAACTATAAAAATAAATAAAACTGGAGAATTTAATTTGGCATTTATTTGTGGGGTTTGTTTTTTTGTGAAGAGGGAAAAAAGAAAAGCATTAAATTAGGAGATGGGGGGGGGGGGGGGGGGGAAGGTGGGGCCGACAGGGCTTTTTAAAATATTTAATAATAGAATTAAATGGCCACGTGAGCGTCATCGTGGAAGAAAGAAGAGGCAGATTGCCTGGGTTGAGTTCGGTAATGCACTTGGAAATGGGCTTTTTCGCATTTGCATGTGATTGGTGGGCCTCCTATCATCACCCTCCCCTGCACCCCTGCTGCCGTCACCCACCAATCACAGATTTTAACTCCCTTTTCCCTTTTTTCATAATTAGTATCATAAATTGATTTTCTCCTTCGCCGGCTCTCACGCATGGGGGTGATGCCGTACACTTCAATGCTCTTTTCTTTTTTTTGGTGGGGGTGTTGGTTAAAAGCGTGGGCCACAAATGGAACGATTTTAAGGGTAAATACCCCTTTATACCTATATAAAAAAAAGGTTATAATTTAATTAATTTTTTATTTTTAACGAAAAAATGTTCCCTCCCCGTTCGAGGTAGGTTTCTACGAGGCTACTGTCCAGTGAGTAAAATGAACATCTCTAATACAATCTATTAGCTCAATGACTATATAATCATATCATAGTAGATGAAAATATAGTGAAGTCGAAAATTTAATCTTCTACTAATGCATTGTTGTTCTAAAGTAAAAAATGATCAAACATAAAGTAGCTCAATTACGCTAAAAAAAATCTTTTCAAAAAGGATTGCTGACTAGACTTGAATTATATTAGTATTTAATATTATACTTTAATTAGGTATTAGTTTTAATTATGTACTTTTATAAATCAAAACTACTCATATTGTATTATTTATTTTTAAAATTTAATTATGAACCCATAATTAAATTTCCAAAAGAAAAGAGAAAAAAACCAAATTCTAAATGGATGAAAATAACAATAAATTAACCAAATAAAACCATTTACACACTTGGCAGTATTGTTTGTAAACAGTTCCCGATGTGGCAGAGGGATGGCCAGCTGGCAGATACGGAAAGGTAGCGGGACCCACAAAACTCTAATGGTAAAGTTTTATTAACGTGACCGACCTGTTACCCTAAAAAGAAACACACCATAGCCCAGGAGACATGTCATTACACCCAATTAAATACAAAACCCAGCCTTCAGTTAGTTATCCAAACACTGTTTAACAACAAACATCACCTACCCCCAAAAATAACAGTAAACGACAGTTTTTTAATTTTTTAATTTTTTCAAATTATTTTCTGGTGTTTTAAATTTGTTACGACGGCGACGTTAACGGCGTTAACCTCGCCGTCCAAGGTACTGTCAGACTTTTCGGACAAGGCGTGGGTCCCAGCCAAATCAATCAGAAACCGTGTCAGAGCTCCACAGAGATGAGTAGACGGGACCAATTGACTTTCCCGAGGTTAATTTCTTTTTTTTCTTTTCTTTCCATTAATTATAAATCAATTTGGATAATTTTTTAAAAACTTTTTATTTATTATTTTTCTTATTAAAATAAAACATAATCGAGTCACGTTGATTAAATTCCAAATTACATTCTCTAAAAAAGAAATAAAATTAAATGGTTCAATATATATATTATTAATAAAGAGGGAGAAGAAAAGACAATTTGGAAGTATAATGAAATCATAAAGGCTGTATTGGTAATTTAACCTAAAATGGATTACTTTTCTCTCTTTATGGTGCTGAGATAATCAATCAGGCTCCTTGATGGGCCGTGGGCCCAGCTCCTGCCAGATCCTCTGGCGCTCCTCATCTAAAGTTCCCGTTTTACCCTCGACTCTCTCTTATAATTACCTGAATTATTTTAAATTTATTACTTTTTAATTATGGATATATATATATATATATATATATTTATTATTTTTTTGGAGTTACCGTAAAATCTAAATGCTTGGTTTTGATTGGACCCTAAGTCTATGGTTAATTTATTAATATTTGTAGGCTTTATGAAGAATGATTCTTTTGTTTTGCAACTTTTGTTGATTGGAATAGAAACATCCTCTTTCATTCTTTATTATATATCTTCATTTTGACTTCATTTATTTAATCAACATTTATCATATGCTCTATTTAATCAATTATTCTATAAATTTTGATTTGCTACACCCTCTTTAAATTATTTATAAGTTGAATACTAATAGAAGGAAATCATGAAAGAAAGAAGCAAATCAAAACAGGTGGTGCTATAAAAGGGTATGAACTTGGAGGCAAAACTACTAAAAACAAGATTTTTTTCATCCAAAATTATGAAGGAATAGAAAAGACTACCCATTGGGACATCACAAGTGGGACAGACAGAGGAGGTGCAGTGCAAAGGAATGCAAGCGACTAAATTCAGATTCACTGTACAAACCACAAACTATGAACAGCGAAATAACAAAAGAAACTACAAATCATCTAATAATTTCTCGAGTTTAAGCCTCAATTCTGCACCCAAAGAACAGAATAGCGTCCTTGTCAGCTGCACTCAAATGGGTTCCTTCCATTACCCATCTCTGCAAAAAAAAAAAAAAAAAAAAAAACTCCCCAAGAAAGCGACCCCTTATTACTCAGAGAGCCCATTTGCAATTTTGCGCAACAAGAAATGAGGAGAGAGAAAAGGAGGAAATGTAGAGAGAGAAAGGGAGGTGGTGGGGTGAAGGGGGCGGGCTGTGGCTGTGGCTGTGGCTGAGTGATGTTGCAGAGATTGTAACAGAGTTCTGGCAGAGATGGGTTTTTCTCTTTATCTGTGAAATAATTCATTTCTTCATACTCTCTTATTTCCCCAATTCTCTCTCCACTTCTACACAGTTATGTATTGCTTCGCGATGTGATTGAACGCCCATCGCTTTTCTTTGCTTCATCATAACAATCCAATCACTCTCAACAATATCACCATTTTAACGTCATTCACCCAAATTCAAGAGGAGGGTTCCTTCTTTTCTTTCGTTTTGGTGTTGCTAGAAACGGGTTTTCATGGAAAGTGCAGCAATGGTGTAAAACGAAGTCTGGGAAGACGGCAGCCATGGCATTTCCCGTCGAGCTCGTTATTCTGGGTTTTCTCTTCTGTGCTACCGTCGGCGTGGTGGACTCCAATGATGGTAAGTCCTCATTAACACATGAGATGAAGAGCTTTAACTCTATAATGCCATTGATAATCAAAGGTTGGGTGAACGTTGTTATGGACTTTTTGGACACCCTTTACTATGTTTCAAAGAGGCCTAATGATTTTATAATGTTATTTCAACAGTTCCCATGCATTTCTTTTATAAATCTTTGAAACTAGTGCTAAGAATCTCTTGTTTGAAAGCTATTGGGTCATTCTGAAATGCACCCTTTATCTCTAATGGCTATGGAGACTTCAGATCTTAAGCTTATACATGTTTTCTTGTGATGAAGGAGCATCGTTGTTGGACATAAAGAAATCATTCAGGGATGTTGATAATGTTCTATATGATTGGACAAGCTCACCTTCATCAGACTATTGTATATGGAGAGGTGTCACCTGCGACAATGACACTCTCAATGTCATATCTCTGTAAGTTGCATAAACAAACCAAGCTTGTTCTTACTTGTTCATCTCCTTTTTCCAATTGTTTTCTTGTTTCAGTAATCTTTCAGGCCTCAATCTTGATGGGGAAATTTCTCCTTCAGTCGGCAACCTCAAGGGCCTACAAACCTTGTACTCCTCCTCTCTTTTGTTTACATTTTCCCACTTTTTAAGCTTTATTTTCATGTTTTTCATGGCTGAGTGGTGTTCTTTGAACAGGGATTTGAGGGGGAATAGCCTTTCTGGGCAAATTCCAGACGAGATTGGTGACTGTTCTTCATTAACCAATCTGTAAGTCATATAGAGTTTAGGAGTATGCAATATATTTGGCTTAAGCTCACGGTTAGCCGATCGATCTTTGTAGGGACTTGTCGTTTAATGAGATTTATGGAGACATACCCTTTTCCATATCGAAATTGAAGCAGCTGGAAATGCTGTAAGCTCTAATACATGTCTATAACCTATGGCTTACACAGTGACATACTAATTATCTTCTATGCTATCAGTGTTCTGAAGAACAATAGACTCATCGGGCCGATCCCGTCGACCTTATCTCAGATTCCAAACTTGAAGGTTTTGTAAGTTTTCATGGCATCCCTTTTCCACTGCCTTCCAATGTTCATATAATAATGAACTAACAAGTGAAGGATATGGTTGTAGAGATCTAGCACAGAATAATCTCAGCGGGGAAATTCCAAGACTAATTTACTGGAATGAAGTGTTGCAATATCTGTGAGTACTTTTTACTCATGTTCTTACAGATATCAACCAGTTTTTGTTGGTTCTTAATGCTTCATTTGTTATTCTACGCCATCTCAGTGGTCTGCGGGGCAACAATTTGGTGGGCACACTGTCTCCAGATATGTGTCAGCTCACTGGCTTATGGTATTTGTAAGTGATCAAAAGCTATACTGTTTCTTTCCTTACCCATTTGAGCTTGTTCTTAGCCTCATAATACTCTTTCCATTTGAAGTGATGTGAGAAACAACAGTTTAACTGGCAGCATACCTCAAACCATAGGCAACTGCACAGCCTTCCAGGTCTTGTATGTATTATCTCCTTCTCATTGAATACTATGGTTACGATCCTATGTGCACAACTAGCTGAAGTTTCGTTCTCGTGTTTCTCGTTTCTCGACAGAGACCTGTCGTACAACCATCTCACTGGAGAGATACCGTTCAACATTGGTTTTCTTCAAGTTGCTACGTTGTACGTGTTCATGATGCGATTTTTCATTTTCGTACTGTTTCTGCTGCTATGCCCCTTGTGTGTGTTTCAATGTTCAATTGTTATGTTCAGGTCCCTGCAGGGTAATCAGCTATCAGGTCCCATCCCACCGGTAATCGGTCTGATGCAGGCGCTTGCCGTGCTGTAAGCAACTTAAGCTTTCTCCCAACCAAGTTCATGGACCATTTTTTTCTAAGGAGAATCTTTATTGCTCGATTCTTGCTCTTCGTTTTGTTTATGGCTTTGTTTCTAACTTCTCCCTCGCATTTCGAAACCAGAGATTTGAGCTGCAACATGTTAACTGGTCCAATCCCTTCCATCTTAGGGAATTTGTCTTATACTGAGAAACTGTAAGCATATTTTTACTGCTTCTAGTATGCTTGTTTCCCATTATTTTTGCTATCTATGTATCTAAGAATGTAATATAACTCACATTTTATGAGTACTAATTCCGGTGAGCGGCGTCGATGATGGCATACAGGTACTTGCATAGCAACAAACTCACTGGGTCCATCCCGGCCGAGCTCGGGAATATGACGAAGCTCCATTATCTGTAACATTCCTGTCTTATTTATCTTCCTATTAATGTGGATCTCTCTATGACAAAGCTCCATTATGTTGTAATTTTTTTTCTTTTGCAGGGAACTGAATGATAATCATCTTACTGGGAATATTCCCGCCGAGCTCGGGAAACTCACTGATTTGTTCGATCTGTAAGCTTCATCATACTGTTCTTATATGACTGCCTTTTGCAATCCCTCATTCTGATACTGATGAAGCGTCGTTGCAGAAACGTTGCTAATAACAATCTTGAAGGTCCTATCCCTGATAATCTTAGCTCTTGCACAAATCTCAACAGCCTGTAAGAATCTAATCCAAACTCTGATTCCATTCAGAACCATCTGCCATTCATTAAGACAGTTATAATTTGTTGGTTTCAGAAATGTTCATGGCAACAAGTTGAATGGAACTATCCCACCGTCTTTCGAGAGGCTAGAGAGTATGACGTACTTGTAAGTCGAGTTGTTTAAGAGCTTAAGAGCTTCATCTCCGTTCATTAGAACGGACGTCATAAAATCTGCTTCATTTGGCTGTCACATCTCATTCTGCAGGAATCTCTCCTCAAATGTTCTACGAGGTCCTATTCCAGTTGAGCTATCTCGCATTGGCAATCTCGATACGCTGTAAGTATATGGGATCTAAAATTCACTCACCCTTTGCCATTTTCTCATACTAAATCATAGTTGCTGCACAGAGACATCTCAAATAACAAAATTAGCGGCACGATTTCTTCATCCTTCGGCGATCTCGAACATCTCCTAAAGCTGTATGTATCATCTTTAACTCATTTTGCTAATCACCAACCATGTCTTTGAGCTGAAATTACTGACTGACCTTTGTTCTTAAATGTTCTTAGGAATTTAAGTAGGAATCAATTAACGGGGTTTATTCCAGCTGAATTTGGCAATCTAAGGAGTGTAATGCAAATGTAAGATATTTTTGTCCCTTTTTTTGGTTGGGGAGTGGAGATCTGAATGCAGGAACTTCATTTTTTGATCTGATTCTATTGTATTTCTGTAGAGATATTTCACACAATCAGCTCTCTGGGATCATTCCTCAAGAACTGAGTCAACTTCAAAATCTGTTCTCCTTGTAAGTTCTGAAATTGGAAATTTTTATCAATTGTTCTTACCAAAACATGAAAGGGGAGCTATCATAGGTTGTAAGTTTCTGTTCATGATTTGTAGACACTAATTTAGTATTTCCTCATGATGAAACTGATGTAGGAGACTTGAAAACAACAATCTATCGGGGGACGTGACGTCGCTGATTAGCTGCCTAAGCCTTACCGAATTGTAAGTTCGTCGTACTTTCGAACATTAAGTGTCGGGATAATGTTGACACAGGAGATGTGTTACTAAGTCATTAAACTGATCCTTACAGAAACGTATCTTACAACAATCTGGCTGGTGATATTCCCACAAGCAACAACTTTACTAGGTTTTCATCTGACAGGTAAAAACTTATAATTCATACACTCAACATTTTGATTTCCATGTTTGGATAGAGCTTGAAACGAGTGGATATTCATTTATTGTAATAGCCCAAGTCCATCGTTAGCAGATTTTGTCCTTTTTGAGCTTTCTCTTTCAGGTTTTCCCTCAAAGTTTTAAAACGCGTATTCTAGAAAAAGGTTTACAGACCAGACTCTTATAAAAGATGTTTTATTCCCCTCTCGTGGGATCTCAGTTTTTTTTTTCGTCTCTTCATTAATTTTGCGTACTTTTGATATCAGTTTTCTAGGAAATCTTGCTCTCTGTGGATATTGGAATAGCAACAACTATCCCTGTCATGTAGCTCAGACGACAGAGCGAGGTAATTATGCGTTTTGAACGGTATTGATAGTTGTATTTGTAAATGGACTAGAGTTAGGCGACTCTTCCATAAGAATAGTCGAGGTGCGTGCAAGCTGAAGCTGGCCTGAACAATCACCGATGCAATAAAGAAAATGTAGTTGTATCTGTAATGTGAGGGATTGAATAATGAAATCTGCCATTTATTGCTTTGAATGCAGTGACAATATCTAAAGCTGCTATCCTGGGAATTGCTCTTGGTGTCATTGTGATCCTTCTGATGATCCTTCTAACAGTGTGCCGTCCCAACAACACAATACCTTTTCCAGATGGATCACTTGATAAACCAGGTGCTTTGAGTGTGGATTTTAATGTCTTTTAGCTCTCAATAATTGAATACTAAAACATTCTATTATGCTCAGTTACTTACTCAACTCCCAAGCTAGTGATGCTTCACATGAACATGGCACTTCACGTGTATGAGGATATTATGAGGATGACTGAGAATTTGAGTGAAAAGTACATTATTGGATATGGAGCTTCGAGCACAGTCTACAAATGTGTACTCAAGAACTGCAAACCTGTGGCTATCAAAAAGCTCTACTCTCACCAGCCACATAGCATGAAGGGATTCGAGACCGAACTCAAAACCGTGGGTAGCATCAAGCACAGAAATCTGGTCAGCCTCCAAGGATATTCCTTGTCTCCCTCTGGGAATCTCCTCTTCTATGACTACATGGAAAACGGCAGTCTTTGGGATCATCTGCATTGTAAGATGCCACTTAATAGCTGTTATATTGTGACAACTATGGCTTTGTGACAACTATGGCTTACATGTTTTAGTTGATCTGCATAAAATGAGAGTAATAAATCTAGATTTGTACAGGCTCTAGCTCTACCAGGAAGAAAAAGCTGGACTGGGACACTCGGCTCAATATTGCATATGGAGCAGCTCAAGGGCTATCATATCTACACCATGATTGTAGCCCTCGCATTATCCACAGGGATGTCAAGTCATCAAACATTCTGCTAGACAAGGATTTTGAAGCTCATCTCACTGATTTCGGTATTGCCAAGAGTTTATGTACCTCGAAGACTTATACGTCCACTTACATCATGGGAACTATTGGATACATTGATCCGGAGTATGCTCGTACTTCTCGACTTACTGAAAAGTCCGATGTTTACAGCTTTGGCATTGTGTTACTTGAATTGCTCACAGGAAGGAAAGCTGTGGACAATGAATCAAATCTCCACCAATTGGTTAGTACAACTTTATTGTACGATTTACTTTACTAACTGTAGTTCTTTTAAGTGCCGTGATATTGATGTAATTCTTCGTATATCTCAGATCTTATCAAAAACAGCCAACAATGCTGTAATGGAGACAGTTGATCCTGAAATAACTGCAACTTGCAAGGACCTTGGAGCTGTAAAGAAGGCGTTTCAGCTAGCTCTCCTCTGCACCAAGAGGCAGCCATCCGATCGACCAACGATGCACGAAGTAACGCGCGTCATTGAGAGTCTCCTGCCCTCTGCCACAGTGCCAAAACAAACACCAACCATGCCCCCATCTGCAAAATCCCCTTGCTACAGGGACGAGTATACAAATCTAAAAACGCCGCACTTGCTGAACTGCCCATCCATGAGCACGTCAGATGCCCAGCTTTTCCTCAAGTTTGGAGAGGTTATATCACAAAACAGTGAGTAATAAGCTAGGCAAACCTCTACAACTTAGAAAGAGTGTCATCCAAGAAGGGTTGGCTTTGTGGGTAAGACTTGAAATCCTGTATAAAAGATTTAACAACCATCTTGTTTTAATGTGTAGTGTAAGCTATAAAAAGTAGGAAGCAGCAAAGCATGGACATATATATGCATGTATTGGTTGATCTAGATGTAGAAATGATTTTGGGAAGGAAAGAATTATTGTTTCAATTAACTGAGTGATTTTTGGGGTGTGGGACACATTGAGTTTGAAAACAACTGGGGCTGGCCTTGTGTTTATCATGGGCTTTCATGTTCTCACGCTAGTAGTTGATGAGTGATAGGATGATGGCATTTGAAAGTGTTAACAGCAAGGCAGCAATAATTCACTTGGTCTGGGGCTTCATGTTTCTGTTTAGTGTACGGTTTGTCAATTAACTTTAACTAGGCAATGATTTCAAGGGCAATAAACCAACTTGCCAACAGTTTTGTTTGGCCACTGGTTTGAAAGGCAGTGTCGGTCGAGGAGTGTGAATATATTCTTTAAAGGAAGGAGTAGAACAATATGACTACAACTATTAACATCGAAATTCTCGCATCTTGGTACCCAGCAGAAGAAACATTCATCTAATATTGAACGGCAATCAGCAAAAGAAACTCATCAATGACATTGGGAATGCTTACAAATGCGTAAGCAAAGAGCAAATTGCAGCATTGTGCATGTTTACATTCTCAAGGTCTATAACAAAGAAGCCGTAGTTAAATCTAACCATAAGTGAAGCTCAAGGGAAACTAAGAATATCAGGGACCCGAATCCTGTGAACTACATGTGTCGAAACGTGCAGATGTCCTTGAACGTTACTGGGAGTCTCTCGAATAATATAAGGGGTACCAGTGTATAGTCATAAGACTATGAGAGGAGTCTAGCATATCAACTAAAGTTCTAAAGTCAATTACATGGACTGTGGAAGGTCACTCTATCCGTTGTGGTTGTATCTTTTCATGCAATGTTTCAATAAAGCGTAAGAACTCTCTTAGAAGTTGCTCAACCAATAGGGTAATCAATCTTGGTGAACCAAAATGAATTTGGAAGTTATGGTTGCATTGGTCGAACTAACCTTCGAGGTGGCTGTTTGTTTGTGTGGTGGGTAGGTGGATGGTATGGTTGTCTTGGGCCAATCCAGACAGGTGTTGAAAAATGCGACTCACCCCATTTCATTATAAACAACGAGACATGAAAGTTTTGGTCTTTAATATAGAGTACAGTAACGACCATAAGACCTAAAATCAGACTAGAAAAAACCTCCTATTTCAGGGTCCCTAGAATTGTTAAAAGACTCTTGCGTACCTATGCAAGAGAAGGAAATTTCCCGGGTCAGTTTAGATTTGTTAGGTTGGCCTTGTGAGCAGAGGTGGCACACTCTTGTAAATCAGCCAAGGAATATGAACGCCAAGTGGAGAAATTTCGTTGTGGTGGCACAATGGAAGCCAGATTGCTGTTAGACGCTTTGGATTGTGGGTGCAGAGGTGGGCGAGGCGGTGGAGAGCTTGAATATGAGCTACAATTTGAGTCCTCACTGCTGTTACTTTCGGAGCTGCTCATAGCAACAGCCAAAGCGAAGGAGCTTCTGCTTGAGCTGATGGGTCTCTTTGATATCCCACCACCGTTATTCTTGAGGGGGAAACTCCGGTTCTTCTCCCACACCAGATTGAAAGCCATAAGATTCCTACGTTTCTTGGAATAGGCATTTTCTGGCTTTACAATCTCCTTCACTGAGGAAACAGAGGACGCATCGGCCAAACTCGTGAAAGACTTCGATTTTCCATTGTAGAACTTTGAGATACCTTTTCTGCATGTAGCAATAATTCTTATTAGATAAAGGAACAAAAAGAATATGTGGGGGTGCGTGTTTTCTAGTGCAAAATTGCATAAAAACCTGAATGTATAACAGGTACTCAATCCTTTTTCCCAATCTCAACGGTAGAGTGTTTCTAAAATTATATGCTAAAATTAAAAGTAGTAAATGTTTTGCAGTGTCGCAGAACAATTTTTATAAAGCACTGCAAAGCAATGATTTCTTTCTGATTTAGCTTAAGAAGATCTCAGAAACACAATCTCCGCTACAGAGATTGGCAAGAAAGATGAATAACGAATTCGACCGGAAACTCATGATTAAAGTGTATTAAAAAATGGTGTCATTTGCTAATCTTCAGCTTCGGAATGCTCTCTCTTCTCATTATTAAGCCTCCGAAAACATATAGTTATCTCGAATTTATCATTGCATTAATCTTTATTAAAGAAACAAACAGATTTCTACAGGCCACGATTTA
Source organism: Cucurbita ficifolia (assembly GCA_033971965.1). NCBI lineage: Eukaryota > Viridiplantae > Streptophyta > Magnoliopsida > Cucurbitales > Cucurbitaceae > Cucurbita > Cucurbita ficifolia. The sequence goes on from CM066970.1 coordinate 1,533,716, forward strand.
TTCATGACCAGAATAATGACTCTACCAAGAGTCGAATGTAAATCTTTTATCTGTTCATCAGCAATAAATACTAGTCACCGCCAGCATGTAACGTAATCCCCAGTAATAAGTCCAAAATGAAGCAAAAGCAATTGATGAAGCATAGATCAAATGACTCCATCATTCTGCAGGACAGATTAACTATCTCCATTCCCGAGTTTCTTGTACTACAAGAGTATTAAATATTCAAGCTCAATTAAGGCTTCCCTAAACATTACAGCCTCACCAACCGTATATTCAACACGCTCGTTCCAGATCATCCATCAAATTTAACTAGAGACAATGAATGATTTCGATTTGCAATTTGTAATGAACAAACTAAGATTCGCGGAAGAAAGTACGAGTTCACAGCATCCAAAACAAATAAAAAACAAGATCAACAAACAGAAAGAACACGAACCTGACAGGCAAAACCTCCTCCAAGGACTCCATCATATCCAGCGGCCCTTTATAGGAGCTCTGAACCTCATCATTCTCGCCGCTATCCTCATCATCCGACGATCTCGCGGACTGATCACTATTCCTCCCGATCGAAGAAGACGAAGAAGTTGAAGCTGAGCTGCAAGTATTAGATTCCTCAGCCTCCTTTTCAAACCCTTCAACACTGCGATCCACATCCCCAGTCTCCAACCTTTCAAACATAGATCCATACCCAAATCCTCCGGCGAGAATCCAGAGGGTTGATCAACCCGCCGAACCCTATCCAAAGTAATCGACATGACGACTTGAAATTTGAACAGTGACAACAAGGAGAGAAAAGAAAAGAGAGAGAAAAAAGAACACACAGACGAGAAGAAGAAGAAAGAAGAGGAAATGGGTTTTTATAAACAAGGAATCGAAGGGATTTTGGATTATAAAAGAAAAATGGACGGACGAGATTGGAATCACGTGGAGAACCGGCAAGATCAGAAATGGATGAAAGATATTAATTGGGAAAAAAAATAAATAATGATAAGATTAGGAGAAAAAATGATAATAAATAATTTTCTTTATTAAAAAAAAAAAAGTATAAAAGAAGAATAATTTAATGAAAAGGCAAGGTAAGGTAAGGTAAGAAAGGAAAAAAAAACCTTATCCTCATCCACTTGCTAGTTATTTAATATACCGGATAACTTTACTTAACATTTATTAGCTGTTTTTTTTTTCTTTTTTATTTTATTTTATTTTATTTGGTGTGGGTTGCCTTGCCCACAGAATGGTGGCGACCACGGAAAATTACAATACACCTGAGAGCACCTGATTATAGAGGCGATGACGTGGCGAGTCGGAAGCATAAAATCGGGCGGTGTGTTGCGATGCTTATCCAAAAGAGGTGGTGGGGCCCAGAGAGAGAGATTTATAGAAATTCGGAGACGATCTTTGTCCCTTCCAAATCCGGCTCTGGCTCGGCTCGGCTGGGTTGGGGGAGGGAGACAGCATCATAGGATTAGGATAGGATAAGGTGGTCATTTCCGACGTTAAATTGGAGGGTGCCACGTGCCACGTAAGTAATCAATAATGCATTTTAATTATAATAAATGGGAGTGGGAAATTCCCGAGGGAGGGGAGCCAGATTATGATGGATGAAGGAGCGACAAGTCGATCCTACCTTTCGTTGCAATGCCACCTAAATGACTAAGACAAAACGACATGTAGTTGGGGGAAGAATCACAATCAGGAAAGGAAAGGGAAAGGGAAATGGATAAGGGGTATTTGGGTAATTTGCTTTATAAATAAACATGAATGGCACAGGGAATAACAAAAAACTTTGCATAACTTAGAAGGAACAATTGAGCTTTTATTAAATAATTAACTAAGAAAAGTACTATTTTTAATTATCCACAACCTTTTTTTAAATTCAATTTTTTAAAAAAAAAGTTAGGGAGGTTGGACTAATTATAATTTTTAATTAAACAAAGTGAAGCACACATTTGACATTAACTATAACCTTTGAAACTTTAAGCTAAATAATATATTACATACAGTAAAAAAGACTGAAAAGACAACCACACTTACTAAGTATTGGAATTAGGTCAAACTATAAAAAAATACTTATAATCCTCAAACCTTTCTAAGTTTTCATTTTAATATTTAAAGTTTGTTTTAAAACATACTAACGGGTTTTTGCCGTTAAATTTAATACACTAAATTTTTATTGGCCTACTTTAAATGAAAGGAAAATAATTAGTATTTTATTTTTTTTTAAAAAAAATCAAACTAGAAATAACTCACCGGCCGCCCAAGCCCTACAAAGAGGAGATTCTCCGTTGAATGAGGAACATTTTTTTCTCGTTAGATAAATGGGACCGGGGACGGGATTATATTCTCTGTCCCCGTCCCAATGCAATTCCTCTTCCCACCTAATATAAATATATTTTCTACACACAAATATATATATTATATCCGATTTTTTTTTTGTTATGTTAAAGACTATGTTAATATTAAATTTTAAATTTTTAGAAATTGAGTTATTGAGGATTATATATATATATGTTTGATTATAAAATATATTGATTTATTATGATTTTTTAATAAAAATTATATTAAAAAATGAAAGGTTTGAAATAACTATTTTTTTATAATAATAATAAATGGTAAAAAAATTACTTGAACTTCTCCAATCTCTGCAACAATAAATGAGGAATTTTACGGGTACGAAAAATGAAATAATCATCATAAAATAAACTCAACGAACTACAATAATGAATTACAAAAAGAAAAAAGAAAAAAAATGCAAGCCACATAAACAACATTCTAAGCCAAGTCTTCCTCACCAACCAATCCAAAGAACTGTTCTAAATTTAAGAAAAGAAGAGAATAAATGTGGAATTCCCAACCAATCTCGTGATATATAATGGGCAATGAGCACCATAACCAATTCCATGGAACAAAGGCTGCAAGAAATTTAGGAAAACAGATAGCAAATGGGAATAAATTTAAGTAAAAAACAAACCAACGAATGAATGCGGATGAATTCGACGTACCCTGTAAAAAAATTCAATGAATATTTTGACTATTTTCATTATTCTGGATCCTGTTCCAACAAGAACCTGCAGCAGTGGTTCACAACGAATCGAGAAGAATAATGTCGGAGGACAATGAATTTTAAGGCTACAATCAATACGCATTCACCTGTGAACTCAAGCTGGAATGTTATCACAGTATCGTGGCAAATTCAACGCCAATGGATCAGCTATTACATCTCATGATCTGCTGGCCCTTCATACAAGAACAAGTTTGGCCAAACAATTCAATGTAAGAATATAAAGGTTTCTTAGAACAAAAAGGAAATTCATCCCATTCATCTCACTCAATTGTAACAGCTTACAAGTTGTTAGAGAGCAAAGGATCCACCCAGGAGTTTCAATGAAAAACTGCCGCTCTTGCCAAGAAAATTTGGGTTTGGAATGTTCTTCATCCAAATTAAAGCTAAAGTGGAATGCTCTTAACTTCAGTAGAGTTTTTATAGCTTCTAGAATTTGGTCCATGTAGATCATCGGCTATCTCCCTCCCTAGTCACGTTTGCTCCCAATGTTCTTGAGCGATCTTTGAAATGAAAAGCAATTAAAGGCTTTCATGAAGTGCTCAACTTCCAGCCATATAAAGAATTCCATGAATGAACTAATATGTGAAAATAGATGTCCTCCAAATCTATGAGATGTAAAGAGCTCGATTGGAAGCATATGAGGTGAGCCTCCATCAAGATCAATGAAAACCAGCGCCAGGGAGATTCAATGAAGCTGAAGAGCAACGATGAACGATCCCTTGAACATATATGGCTTCTAAGTTGCGAATAACCTAAAATAGGCAAATTAACGTTCAATAGATATCCATGCTCAAGCAATGAACAGAACACGCTCATTTTAATCATTCCCAAGTTCGCCGAAGACTATCAATCAGATAAAGCAACATCATGAGAGACCGTTCTATGGAAAGTGCACCGATTAGAACATAAACGATGCAGATTCAGAAAATAAGAAAGAAAAAAATTGCCATACCAATCATGAATCACAATAAACAGGCCAAAAAGTTATCATCGGAACCAACAAAATCAAAATCGCCGTAAAGTTAAATGTAACGACCTGAAGATTCAATGCGGAAAGGAAAGTTATTCAAATCGACGATCGAGAAAACCTCACCTGAGCGGAAGTCAGTAATCGATTCCGAAAGAATTAGAGACTTGAAAGCGCGAGAAAACAAGGAGATCAATGTCGTCGGGAAATGAAAAGGCTATTTTGATTCTCTATAATGAGAAGAACCAAAGCGATGCAACCGGGATTTTGGAAGCGGTTCGCAGTTCCCTCGCAATCAAAGGCATTACGCGCGCCAAAACGAGCCCTCTTAGCATAATCTTCGTCGGTTCAATTTATAGTTCATCTCATGAATAAAGTGAAAATTTTAATTTCGAAAATAACATTTTTAATATTTTTCAGAGAATCCAAAACCATGTCATAGATAGCTAACATTCAAACTCACAACAACAATTTGGAATATCAAATTACATATAGTTAAAAAGATTTCAACTTTCATAGAATAGGTAAGATTTAATTTGACACAATGTTTTAAATCAATGAATCACTTAAATCACAATCCAATATAAGTTTGTTCATCAAACAAGAGCAACCATTTTCCATTTTTTTGTGTGGTGAGGAGGAAGCTGTTAAACAAGGTTACAATAACCCAGCCTCGAACAGATTTCGCCGCCTCAATGTTTCATCTACGAGCTTGAACGTCTTCTTTACAAGTTTCTGATCGAGAGCAGTTGTTCTGTATACCTTAAACACCCGGTCTACTCGATCTGGTGCCGTGCTCTTAAAATACAACTCCTCGAATTTTTTCTTCACGAACCTGAATTCATTGATTTGAACGTGTCATTGTAGAGTTATTTTAGAAAAAACTGGAGAGGAAAAAAGCAGCAGCATTATCCCGGGTGATAGATACGTACTCATAGGCATGCTCGATCTCTTGTTTTCCAGTCGAAACCGGCTGATAATCGTTGAACCATTCACACACACTGAGAGGGACCTATCACAAGAAGCTAAGTCGTGTTAGTATCTCGTCAAGGACCTATCCAAGATGGCCTCATCGTTGTAATACCCTCCATCAACACTTACGTTTAGAACCTTCTTCTCGAAGATATCGAACTTGTTAAGAAAAAGCATAAATGACGTTTTCTGCACCCGGAATAGAACCAGAGAGAAGTCATTATCAACTCGTGAAAAGAAAATTATCAAACTAAATACACTCGATCACGTAAACGATAACAATGCAGAAAAGAAAACCTCAAAGCACTCTTGTTTCAGAACCCACTCAAAAAGTTCCTTGGTCTCCATCATTCGGTTCTTCTGTTCATCCTCAAAAAGTGTTTGATCATACCTGAAACAGTTATTAGTTAACCCATTGAATCTAACAAGCCTCATGGTAATGCACTAAATTTAATGTAATGCTTGTTATTTCAAGCAAAATAGACTGAGTGACCACAATTAACTTCATAATTTCAATCCTTTTTGTCTCTTCGACTTAGTCTTAAAATGTAAGTTAGCCCACCGCTAGCAGACATTGTCCGCTTTCGCCCGTTACGTATCGCTGTCAGCCTCACAGTTTTAAAACGCGTCCGCTAGGGAGAGGTTTCCACACCCTTATAAGGAATGTTTCGTTCCCCTCTCCACCCAACGTGAGATCTCACAATCCACCCCCTAGGGCCCAGCGTCCTTGTTGGTACACCGTTCAATGTCGGGCTCTGATACATTCGTAACAGCCCAAGCTCCAACCAATGTTGGATCTCACGATCCACCCCCTAGGGCCCAGCGTCCTCGCTGGTACACCGTTCAATGTCTGGCTCTGATACCATTTGTAACAGCCCAAGCTCCAACCAATGTTGGATCTCACAATCCACCCCCTAGGGCCCAGCGTCCTCGCTAGTACACCGTTCAATGTCTGGCTCTGATACCATTTGTAACAGCCCAAGCCTACCGCTAGAAGATATTGTCTACTTTGGCCTGTTACGTATTGCCGTCAACCTCACGGTTTTAAAACGTGTCTACTAAGGAGAGGTTTTCACACCCTTATAAGGAATGCTTCGTTCCCCTCTCCAACCAATGTGGGATCTCACAATCCACCCACCTGGGAACCCAGCGTCCTTGCTAGTACACCGATCAGTGTCTGCCTCTGATACCATTTGTAACAGGCAAATCCCACCGCTAGCAGATATTGTCTGCTTTAGCCCGTTACGTATTATCGTCAGCCTCACAGTTTTAAAACGCATGTACTAGGGAGAGGTTTCTAAACCCTTATAAAGAATGTTTCGTTCCCCTCTCCAACCAATGTGGGATCTAACATAAAAGACGTCTCCTGATATTAGTGGGATGGGCTATGAACGTAATACAAAGAGTGGAACCGCTAGATAGCCCGACCACCCAAACAAAAAAAGACACGTGAAATAGACGAGTCTCATCATGTCACCACTATCTTCACATGGGTTGTTAGATGACCAGCTAATTATTTATGATCTTTTCCTCCATCATTTCACACTTTTTAATTCCTCTTTTCATTACCTTCCAAGAGCTACATTCCAACCTAGTCCCACCCACTCCAAAAGAAAACAGATGAAAAGAAAACAAGAGAAAAGAAGGTACTAAAAGACTTTATTGCACAATCACATATTCCAAAATGGTATATCCCATCAGCTTCTGGGAGCATCCCCGACAACGACAACCCAGTCGTAACTCCGTAAACATCAACGAGAGGGGCATAGATTTTCAGATTCCAATGTCTAGGCTTTTCTTTTACCTTCTACTTTTATCGAGACCGCCACAGAATCATAAACGGGTTAAAAGAGCGAGGTCTTACTCACTAATAGCAGCACAAAAGATTACTGCTGTAACGCCTTCAAAAAGATGAATCCATTTTCGCCTCTCGTTTCTCTGACCACCAACATCAAAGAGTCTATACACTTCGCCGCTCTTTTTATTTTCTCCAACGGGACTGCCAAAATCAAATCGATACCATAATTAACTAAAACGCCAAGATTTTATGATTAAGAACAAAGTGTAATGAAGGCTTGCCTAAATTGAATTTCAACAACACCGGTTGTACGAACTCTTGCGTAGAGGACGTCCTCCTGTGATCAAAAGCATATAAGAAAGGAAGCCAACAGGTACGTACACAAATGATTAAATCTCGATACTAATTACAGTGAAAAAGAACGCTCAAACACGAGCCAGAATCGATAATGGCAGAAGGAAAGGATATTCATTAGACTAAAACTTCATTTAGAGCCTTTTCTAACCCTTTGAGCTATAGATCTATCATTAAATTGAATACCTTAGTTGGAATGTAATTTGCATCAGATAATCTTTGCAAATTTTCCATGAAATACTGTGTGCAATCGGGAACCTGTAGTTCGTTACCACGTGAATACGTTTCCTACAAAGAGAATAAGAACACCGAGCTCACTTAACTCGGCCTTAATTCAAGAAGATTTTAAAAAAGCAGTTTTAAATAAGAAGCATGTAACAGCTCAAGCCCATCGTTAGTAGATATTGTCCACTTCGACCTGTTACGTAGCACCGTCAACCTCACAGTTTTAAAATGTGTCTACTAGAGAGAGGTTTTCACACCCTTATAAGGAATGTTTTGTTCCCCTCTCCAATCGATGTGGGATCTCACAATCCACCCCCCTTGGGGGGGTAGCGTCCTTGCTGGCACACCTCCCAGTGTTGGCTCTGATACCATTTGTAACAGCTCAAGCCCACCCCTAGTAGATATTGTCCGCTTCGGCCCGTTACGTATCGCCGTCAGCTTCACGGTTTTAAAACGCGTCTACTAGAGAGAGGTTTCTACACCCTTATAAGAATGCTTCGTTCTCCTCTCCAATCGATGTGGGATCTCACAGAGCATCATAGTTGACTTCATTTTAAAGATGTGACTAGCTAATCAACATGGAGCGGTAGCTACCTGAATCGCAGCATCCTTCCAAAGAGTCTCTATATCCTGTGCACGCTCCCTAGTCAAACGCGGGTAATCCAATCTACCTCCGATATCTGATAATTTCTCGCCAATATCCTAGTTCGAAATCACATGCAGGGATAATAATAAGCATCAAAGCTTAAAATTATGTGATTTATTTGTTAGTTCGTGAAAACTTTCCTAATTCAAAACTTGGGAAGGTATAATTAATACCTTATTTTCATTGGATAAAACATACTTCGAGAACTCTTTATCATTTTGAGCGAGCTCCTTCGAACCGTCATGTAATACCTGAAACATCGGGTCAATAAGAGGTTACAGCTCGTGACTTAACAAGAAGTACAAAATCAACACACTTCGCATCAAAAGGTTAAGAGTTTTTTGCACTCAAAAATCAAAATACACAATCAAAACGTCTCGAATCAAAGGGTTCTGATATTACGTTTTAAAATTTTTGGACAAAATCATTTGCTCGTTAAATCGTGCAGAAAGGGAAATAACCAACACACCCTTTCAAATATTGCATACTTTTATAGTCTGATACACATTTGCATGAATGACTGGAATGTAGCTCTTTAGCTCTGCCTCATCAAAGCCAGTTTGGAACAACAACTTTATCTGAAAAAAATGGAGCAAGAACTCAAGAAATGTTAGTGAACCAACTTCGTTACGGCCTTGCGGATTACGACGGTAAAGAATAAACGGGCTTGCCTGCTTAAAAATAGTGGACTTTCCAGACTCTCCAGCACCTACACAAGTTGACTCACTAATTATACAAAGATAATAAAGGTAACGTGAGGTCAAATGTAACATCCCAAGCCTACCGCTAGCAGACCCGTTACGTATCTCCGTCAGTCTCACGGTTTTAAAACGCGTTTACTAGGAAGAGGTTTCCACACCCTTATAAGGAATGCTCGTTCCCCTCTCCAACAGACGTGGGATCTCACAATCCACCCCCCTTGGGGGCCAGCGTCCTCGCTGGCACACGGCCCAGTGTCTAGCTCTAATACCATTTGTAACATCCCAAGTCCATCGCTATCAGATATTGTCTGTTTTGTCCTGTTACGTATCTCCGTCGGTCTCACGGTTTTAAAACGCGTCTACTAGGAAGAGGTTTCCACACCCTTATAAGGAATGCTTCGTTCCCCTCTCAAACCGATGTGGGATCTCACAATCCACCCCCTTGGGGCCCAGCGTCCTCGCTAACACACCGCCCCATGTCTGGCTCTGATACCATTTGTAACATCTCAAGCCCATCGTGAGCAGATATTGTCCGCTTTGGCCTGTTACGTATCGTCATCAGCCTCAGAGGCTTCCACGCCCTTACAAGCAATGTTTTGTTCCCCTCTCCAAGTGGGATCTCACATCAAAATACACTTACCAAGCAGAAGAAGTTTCTGTATATGTTTTTCAGCCTCTGTTTCTTGTTCAATCCGCCTCTCTATTTCAGCAGCCTGGAAAACCACACGACTACGATCATATCGAACACGAGATTCAACAAATAATCCAAGATACCAAAAGCACTATGTTCATTCACCTGCGCATTCTCTTCAGAATCTTGTTCATTGTAGTGACGACTTCTGCTGCAGAGTAAACCCATATTTCTACTCAAATGAGACAGCATAGAACACTGAAGAACACTAGTGATACACACAAAGATTCATCGCAATCAAATGGAGTTCCAATTGCCTTTGAAAATGCTCGCTCATATTGAAATCCTCAAAGCCAGCCTACAAATCAAAACCCCATTTCAAGCATGCAGTACAAAAATCAAAACCCATTAACGACGAACTTCAAACTTGATTCAATCTCGCCTCTCATTTTCACTTGCAATTCAAATAAACAGTTCACAGAGCACATAGAACATGAAGATAAAATGCAATCCAATCAAAACCCAGATAAAGTAACAGGAAATCAAAAAGGAAAGTATAGAATTCCATACACATGACCTACAAAAAAAAAACTGTTGGATCAAATTGAAGAATCCCCACGAGACAGCAACAGTGAAATCCCACCTCAAAGTAAAGATCTGCTTCAAAAGAAGACCGTCGCAAAGGGTGGCGGAATCGAAGCGCCGCCTAGATTTGGCGGATACAAGCAGTGAACAAACTCGTCGTGTTCTTGGGTGAAGTGGGGTTTAATCAAGAATCGTATTAAATTGATTGAAGGAATAAAAAAAGGAATTGGAGGGGAAGAGATAAGTGAATGCAAAGAGAGTATAACTAAGAGCAAAACGGGGAAAGAGAAAGAAAGAAAGGAGCCGAAAGCTGAGAACCAAATTGCCTTTGCCTTCAATTTCAATTTCAATTTCAATTTCAATTTCTCTCCACAGTCAAACAGAGAAAACGACGGGGTTTTGTAAAAAAATTCAAAAGACAAGGTCTGATTAGAATCAAAAATATGTTTTTTCTTATTTTTTTCAAAATAATATTTTAAAAAATTCTTAGTGTCTATCTATTCTATAAGGATGGTATTGGGAAAATACAACATATATTTTTCTCTCTGCTCTGTGCGTCTGGTTTTCTTCTACATGACTGATGTGCTGTGGACTGCGGACTGTGGACCGACGACCGTGGACCGTCCACTGTAGACTGAGCTGTCCTGTCTTTCTGCTGTGTCCCATAACCCAAAACTTCCTATTTTTTCCCCTCTAAACGTACCGTTTAGTATCAAATTTGTTGGGCCACCCCAACTAATAACACTCATAGATCACGATCAAAGTTCACTGCTAGCTCACATTATACTCTTTAGGATTTCTCGCTTTCACTCGAGATATTAAAAAATATTTGTTAGGGAGAGGTTTCCACGTCCTCGTAAGAAATATTTCGTTACCCTTTTCAACCGATATAGGACCTCACGCCCAACGTCTTCACTGATACATCATTCCGTGTCTAACTCTGATACCATTTGTAACAGCTCAAGTTCACCGCTAGTAGATACTGTCCTACTTGTGCTTTTCCTTCAAGCTTTTCTTCAAAGTTTTAAATTTGTAACAGCTCAAGCTCACCGCTAGTAGATATTGTCCTCTTTATGCTTTTCCTTCAAGCTTCTCTTCAAAGTTTTAAAACGCATGGAGAGATTTCTACACTCTTATAAATAAATAATGTGTGTTTCTACTGTTACTAATTTTAAGTTTATATTACTTAAAATAAGTAATAATTTTGTTTATTCCCTTAATCGAGGTTTTTCTATTTCAAGCATGATTAAGACCATTCAATGGATTATTGCACTATTTTCGTATTTATTTTAATCGAAAACCAATAAAGTGGTTGTTTTTAAGTGCTTTATTCTTTTTCTTATTCATTTTAACGACAATTTTATTTGAAAACAAATATCAAAATTGGAAATAAATAATAATAATAAATTTTTTGAGAGTTTATAACGATTATTTAGATATATTTATTAGTGGTGAGTGCTTTGCATAATTTAGCCAAATATTATTTTAAATGGTGAAAAAGAAAATGCAATCATCGTGGCATTGTCACGACTATGAAAAAATATATATATATATATATATAATTATTATATTTTTGAAAGGTTGTTAAATAAAAGTAAGAAAAATTGAAAGATAAATGTTTGAATGAAATTATTTCAACGAGACTTTGTCGCCACGTGGCAATGAAAAAAACTATTAAAGTAAATAAGGTTTTATGATGCTGTTTATGATTTTTCTGGCATCGTCCAATTTATTATCGTTCTTTTTTTCTTTTTTTTGTCAAATCATTAAATCGGACTAAATTACAAATTTAATTTATTACACTCTGTCTGTGTGATTCTTTAAGTATTAATAAAACAGCATAAATATATATTCAATGATTTATAACATATTAGGAATATTTATTTGTCGTTACTTAAACGACGTCGTATTCGTGTGGCTAAAGCTTTATTTGGGCCTGCACCCAAAAACATATAGAGAAAATGGGCTTTGGGCCCAAAGAGACGGGTGATGGATTTTGGGCCTTCGATAATTTTATTCATAATTACGGAAACGAAAAAAAAATTGGTTTAAAAAATACTAATTTACTAAAAATTGCTTTAAAAACTCAAATCTCAATTATTCATTTCCGGTCATCGTGGTTATTATTGTAATTTGGTTTTTTCAACATTATTTAAATTATTGTTTTGAAAACTACTACAAATATGATTATTCCCAAAATTAATCCTCTTCTGGATGGTTGCAATTTCAATCAAATATGGATTCAACGAGTAATTATAATTATAATGAATTGATTAAAATTTATTTGTTTATAATAGGTATTATATCATCAGAGTAGGTTAATTATTTAATTATAACATGTAATAATTCTTTAAAATTTGAACAACTCTCTGACCAGCATATTAATTTATTTATTTATTATTATTTCATCAGTAAACATATTATACTTTATAATAAATAAATAAATAAACTCAAACGGCCCTTTTCACTATAACTTATTATATTTTATAATTCATATAAATATATAATATTTAAAGAAATTACTGAAAATTTTTAATTTGCTATATTGTTTAAAATTTAACAAAAATTGGGACATTTCCTTAATAATATTAATATACTATTTTTATTAATAAGTGGGCGTTGTTTTCGTTTTCATCAGCGATGGGGACGGCCGGACCGCCGGTCCAATCTTTCACCAACCTCTTTCCCCTCTTCTCTCTCTACACAATTACCCTTCTCGAAGCCTTTTTCCTTATTTCGCTTTATTTATTTATTTTTTTGTCTTTTATATTATAAATGTATGGCCACTGACCTGCCTTCTAGAAACCCCCTCTTAATATCTTCCTATTATTCTCATTAATAATATATTTTAAAAAATTACAAATTTAGTACAAATTAAAACTTCAAATATTTAACATTTTTTTAAAAATAAAATTATTATTATTATTTGAGTTGAAGAAAAAAAAATATATTAATTATTAATTATTCATACTTTACAAATGCGACTTTGGAATGTATTGTTGGGCTTCATGAATGTAGGTTAACAGATTTTGAATCTATAGATTCTTTGACCATCTCAACAACAGGCAAAATTAATTAATTAAGCTGTTTTTTAATATCTTGAAATTAATTTCAATTTACTAATTTTGGGTGTGGTATTTGACGGCATATTATATATATTATTTAATAAAATAATTAAATTAAAATATTAGTAGATTAATTTTTTTTCTTTTTTTAAATTAGGTCGTGGAAATTTAAATTCTAGCAGATTCGATTTCTGCCTTACCCCAAAAAAATGAAAAATGAAAAAATATAAATATAAAAATATAAAATTAAAGAGCTAAATATAATAGGATCAATACCAAATTCCACGTCTGCATAACAAATTTCTATTAAATTCCTTACCCACAGACTCGTAGTTCAACTTGTAAAACGTCGTCCCTTTTTTCTTAATTTAAATTATTTAACTTCGAACTTAAATACCACGATATTATTAGAACCATTTAAAAGTTCAAGAATTAAAGTAAAAATATTTCAAATATATAAAAGTATATATATAATCAAAACTACATCGAACGGGATGAGAAAACTCCATTTAAATGAAGAACGAGAGAGATTTGAGAGAGTTTTCTCCCAATTATCTAAACAGACCAGAAGACAGAGATTATATTCTCCGTTTTTTGCCATTGATCTTGCTCAAATTCTAATGCCGCCTGCCCTACTCATAATATATATTAAATGTAAAATATTATATATTTAATATTGAAAATTGAGTTCTTAAAGATATTGCCGAACTTTCTCATGTGAACTCGACCCATGAACACTTCCAATCTCACTCGAGTAAACAAAGAATTAATATTTAAAAAATTTCCTTCTAATTTGACTTCCTCTCTAAATTTTGAAAGGAAAATAAAAACATAAGGAAACAGAGAGATTATGATATAAAAATAAGGAAGCTAAAAACCAGCCAAACACACACAGAGATCTTAGATTCCATGGTCGTGCAATGCACTTAACAATTTTCAGAAAATCCGACAAAGAAAACCAGATATGGTTTTGTCCAAACAAAAAGACATTAAATTTATGCCAACTGCGATGCCTTCTTAGCTATTTTATATTGCAACGGCGTCGTTTACTCCTTATCGTGTATGAACAACTGGAACAAAAGAATTTTATTTAATCATATTTTATTATGGTTAGGAGGAGGCCAAATTAAAACCCTTCCCATTTGTTTGGTAATTGTGTCTGCCAAACGACAGACCCCAGGAGGCGGAGGCGACGCCGCCGTGTCGAGGCGGCGTTCACCGGCCTGTGGCTGACCTTAAAAAAATTGTTTAGTTTTAGTTGACATATTATTGGACGAAAAAGTGCATCGTATTTGAACTTCCACTTCTAATATGTGTTTAAATCATGTCTATTATTGGACGTAAGTCATTTAGTCATAATTATTATTTTACAATTCATGTTTCATTTTTTGTATTTAATTGAATTATGGAAACAAATTAAATAGCAAATTAATTTGCGCTATTTAATGGACATGTGAAAAACCCTATGATCGATACGGTCCCTAGTTGTGACGACTTATGTCCAAGATTCGCCACATGATGACTTTAACATTCTCCTGCAACTCACTTTTTAAGAGTGAAGACTATCTTCACAGTCAAACACGAGTGTTTCTAACATATTTTGTCACCACTCACACGCATCTTATAAAAATTTCCAGAATGTCATCCAAAATATAATTGTTTTAAGTAAATCATGCTTAACTATGAAGGTCCTATGATTAAGTTACAAAAAAAAGAAGGTGTTCATCGTTGGTATAGTCAATAACTTTCAATTCTTTTAAGCATTTCTTAGTCGTCTTATTCTCAGGATCGCACTCATTCAGATACGGTCTCGTTCATTCATATACCCCCCTCATTTATTCAGGTGTCACACTAATATACTATATTGCTTGAAACTCGTATTTAATCTCAATTGCATAGCCAAAAAAGACCACAAACGACTCCTTCTTGCACGTTATGATCAATCAATACATAGTTCATGTAATTCTAATAACTTCACATATCTTGCTTAAATCGTCAATCTCAACTTGTTCTTGACCTGTACGACGATTATTCTTGAATAATAATACAATTTTAATTATTTTTTACATTGAGGACACCCATTTCAGCTAATTTATATCGGTTTCAATCAACCTATATTTGCATCCAAAATTAAAATATATAATTAGTTTAACCCTTTAATATCTATTACCTAACACCAACTAAAATAATAATAATAATAATAAATTAATAAATAAATTAAATTCCTAACTTTGGTTCTAGAATTTCTTGCGTTTTACGCAATCAAACTTAAGTTTGTCAAAATCTACCCAAATTATTCTTCATCTCATCTCTACCCCCATTTTTAATTTAATTCAATTAGGTTTTTAATAATCCAAATATTACCAATCCGATTCATTGAAAAAAATGGCTGTGTATATATATATATATATATATATATATTATTTGGACTCCCCAACTTAACACTTATTTAATTCGAAATTTTAATTAATTTATGTCACATATATTAAATAATTGAATATAACCCTAAGTTTTATAACCCAATATAGGCTGCTCTGGGAAGGCTCGAATATGGCGTGGGAAAGGAGGTGTTTGGATTCGGAATTTATAATGGATAATAAAATTAAAAATTAAACAATTAGGCAGAAGTAATAAAAGCCAAACACTCTCTTCTACAGTTGTACTTTTATTTATTATTTTTTTCAAAACAAAACAAAATTAAATTAAAAAATAAAATAAAATAAAAAACTTATCCTTATCGATTACCCCATCCCTACCCTACCAACCAGAATACCAACTTGTATCGTATTAATTCTACATCAAATTTCATGCACTTTATTAATAAATAATATATATATATATATATAAACTATCAACGTGTATGCCACATAATGCGTCACGCATTTAAATTAACACATGACACGTATACAACTATGTAATTTTACTTATGATATTCATAATTAATGTCCATTCCAAACTTATAAGCCGTTCTTCATATTATTGTTATAAAATTCGTATATAGATTATAAATGCATAAAATGTCAACCATAAGGTTGATAAAGAGAAAAATTGTAGGTATAAAAATAATAAAGAACAAGCTAAAGGAGGGGATTTTTTTTAATTTTTTAATTTTTATATATAGATAGGGAAAGAAAATTTAAAAATTAATTAAATAAATAAGCTTTAGCTTTCTTAAGGTTAGGTGTTTCATTTATAAATCTAATTCAATTATTTTTGTAATTATAATTAATGACATTTTTAGAATTGCATTAATTATCCTTTTACACGTGGAAAATCAGCAAAACTCAAAGCATCAAATTCCCAATTCTTTCTAATTTTTGAAAAAGAAAAAAAATGGAAAAAAAGGCAATGCTTTTTAATTGAGTATAAACGCATTAAATAAATTATTTGTTCCTCTCTCAAATTCAACGTGGAGGAAAATTGCAAGCTGCTTCCTGTTTCAAAATTCCAATAATTTAATAGACTTGAGATTTTTAATTATTTCCACGTAATTGGGCCCCATATGAAGCCACGTGGCAACCCCAATCTCTATAAATACCACTCCCCCTCTGGAGTAGGTGAGTGAAAAGAAAAAGACCCCAATTTTTTTTGTATTTTTCAGTTTTAATTTTAAAATCCCATTTTTAGAAAAAGAAAAAAAAATTATACCATTCGTTTCAGAATTCAGATGCGATTATGGGTATGAAGAGGAAGTTGACATGGAAATCGATGATCGTTCCGAGTTGTTACACGGCGGCGTTCCGCCGTCTGTCAGAGTCCGGTGATGACGAGCGGCGGCGGGTTTCTAAAAAAGCTTCGCCGCAGAGGCTTTCGCTGTCGGACGCCAGTAATCCGAGTTCGGTCTTGTCAATCGACGACTTGTCGAATTCCCTCGTCGGACCGAAGCTTCATATTTTTTCATTTGCGGAACTTCGAACCATCACTCACAATTTCGCTTCGTCCAATTTGCTTGGTGAAGGCGGGTTCGGTCCGGTCTACAAAGGGTTCGTGGATGATAAAATCAAACCGGGTATGGAAGCTCAGCCGGTCGCCGTTAAATTGCTCGACCTCCATGGATCTCAAGGCCATAAAGAATGGCTGGTAGGTTGCTTTAGATGTACTGCTCCTTTTTTCGGGTAAAATTACGAATTTGTCCCTTTCAATTATTTATTTATTTTGTAGGCAGAGATTATAATTCTGGGGCAAATGAGGCATCAAAATTTGGTGAAACTAATCGGTTACTGTTGGGAAGAAGATTACAGGCTTTTGGTTTACGAGTATATGGCCAGAGGCAGTTTAGAAAACCAGCTCTTTAGAAGTAAGCGCAGTTTAGAAATTAATCACTAATTAATGATTTAATTAATTATCATTAACTAAACGAATATAGTTTGGATTAATCGCAGAGTATTCAGCTGCTTTACCTTGGTCAACGAGGATGAAAATTGCTTTAGAAGCAGCAAAAGGCCTTCAATTCCTTCACGTAGCCGATCCACCCGTTATATTCAGGGATTTCAAAACTTCTAATATCCTCTTGGATTCTGTAAGTCCTTAATCTTTTGTTAATTTTATGTTTAGTAGATTAATACAAGATTAGAAACTAAATATTATAAATTAATCTTTTTTTCTTTAGGATTATACAACGAAGCTTTCGGATCTTGGGTTGGCTAAAGATGATGTTGAATGTGAAGACCAACCAGACACGTCTTGTATTATGGGAACTCAAGGCTATGCTGCTCCCGAGTACGTCAAATCTGGTAAGTTAATTTAATTTTTAATTAATTATCGGATAATTGTTGGGTTGGAAATAACTTTGCCGCTTTAAATCAGGCCATTTGACGACGATGAGTGACGTGTACAGCTACGGCGTCGTTCTACTAGAGCTGCTGACGGGGAAGCGGTCAATGGACCGAAAGATCGGCGAGTTTCTAGTGGACTGGGCTAAACCATTTCTAAAGGACTCGAAACGGCTCTGCCGGATCATGGACCCAAAGCTCGAGGGCATGTACTCGGCCGACGGCGCACGTAAGGCCGCCGCCTTAGCTCATAAATGCTTGAGCCGCAGCCCCAAGCGACGGCCTTCGGTGACGGAAGTCGTTAATGTGTTGAAGTCTTTGCAAGACTTTAACGACGTGTGCACGGAGCCGTTTGTTTACGTGGTGGAGGACTGCGGCGGGGAGGAGGAGAAGAAGGGGAGAGATGGGAGAGTTATTGGAGGGAATGGGCTTGGGCTTGGTGGGCTGGGCCTAGGCCTGAATTGGAAAAACTGGAGGCCCATCTCTGTATGATGGAAAATAAGTGAATTAGGATAAAGTAAATCCCTGTAATTTTTTTTTTTTTTTATATTATTATTTTTGTATGAACCTTTCTTCTGGTCCTTGGTAGGAATTTTGGGGGAATGGAAGAAGGTTTTTGAGAAATGTACGGAATACTTGTACATAAAATTGTTAGTGTTAAAAAAAAACATAATTAAATGTTTTTTCGCAAAACAGGTTGATTAATTAACAAAAATAATAATCTAAAACTACCTGACATTACTTGGTTGACTTTCACTTAGGAAAGTCAACTGGAACGCTTAAAATGTTTATTAGTTTAATGTTAATTGATAATTATAGTTTGTTAGTTAAAATGAGTTCTATTAGTTCTTATTGACTGCAATTGATTTAATATTATAATTTTAGTCTATTGATTAATGTAGCTTTAAAACTTTGATTTAACACAGTTTATATATATATATATATATATATTAATTATTCATAATAAATAAACTTTTTAATAGATAATTTATACATTTCTAAGATAGTTTATATATTTTTAAAAAATATAAAATGTCGTAATATATCCAATAATATTTTATAAACTAAATTTATAATATAATGTGTATCAACATACTTGATAAAAAATTAACATACTTATTCAAAGAAGTGAAAGCAATAAATAAATATATTCGCCTATGCGGATTAAATGTCTATTTAAAATTTGGGTAATGATGGCGATTTGGAATTCGGATATTATTATCGATCTGAACCGGATATTGGTTCGTAAAAACGCGTGAACCAACTCGACGGCACACGAATGAGATCAAGGAATTAGTAAAGAAACAATTGTGTGTGTTGGCGCGATTAGGGAACCGCAAATTTACAAACCGGCGGAAACGCAAGAGTTTAGATTCGAGAACTCGCTTATTCGTTGGTGATTTTCCCGGGAGATTGAAATCGAGTAGTGCCGACGCCGGAAAATGGCAGTCGGTGTGAGAGTTGCCGGGAGTATTATCGGCCGCGATCGAGTTCTCACGGCGGTTATTGCCGGCGCGTCCAGTCTTTCGTTCGTGGGATCAGGATTCATAGTGCTGTGTTACGTCCTCTTCAAAGAACTTCGCAAGTTCTCCTACAAGCTCGTCTTCTATCTTGCCCTCTCCGTACGCACATTCTTCTTCTATACTTCTCTTAGATCTACTACTTCAAATCGTTAGCTAGAATCAGTGGTTTTCTAATTATTTGATTTCGACTATTGACCGTGAAGATTAAGCTACACTGAATCTGCAACTGAACCTGACTAGAGATTTGAATAACGAAGCCGCGAATTTCGTAGTAGTTACTTACTGTTCATGTGCGCAGCGTTGGAAATTTAGGATTCTTGTCTTGTTTCTACCTTGCCGTAACTTTTAGATTCTGATCACCGTCTCTTTTTGGAGCGTCTATCGTTACTACTAGGGTGTTTCGGTGAAGACTATTTTACCAAATTTGTTTTAGTTTTGATTGTTTTGGTTGATTTCGAACTGCTTACAATCCTCAATTTTTGGTGCCCGGAATACATTTTGCAGATGGATCTTTAAAATTTGTTTGCAGCACTAGGCTCAGTAACTTCACGATTTTTGTCTGCTTGCTAGTGATTCATAAATATCCGTAAAACCATTCCATATTCCGCCAGATTTGCGTGCGCCAGACAAAGTAGATAAGCTGATAACATTTAGCGCCATGGACAGTCATTAATCTTAAGTTCTCTGAGACACGTTATAACAGTGAAATTTGACCAGCTACTCTAATATTTTATTGACAAGTACATGTCATGACGATGATCACGGTGCCGCTTGATTTTCTCCTCCTGCGAACTGAAATGAACATATTTGCAATTAGAAATAGAACTACACGGAAAAGGCAGTTTCTGGAGCCATAGACTTCCTCTAATTGTCAGCTAATATGTTTAGCTGCAAATTGCTTGCTTACTAATCGCAATTTACTGGGATGCAGGATATGCTTTGCAGTTTCTTCACTATGATTGGGTAGGATTCCTGGCTTCATCTTCACCAAATGGATTCACTCTAGTTACAAAACTTTTTACTGATGAAAAATGTTCTGAATTTAGGGATCCGGCAACAGGATTTTACTGTTATACTCAGGGCTATAGCACTCATTTCTTTTGTGTGGCATCGTTCTTGTGGACCACAACAATTGCATTCACCCTTCACCGTACTGTTGTTAGACATAAAACCGACGTTGAAGATTTGGAGGCTATGTTTCACTTATATGTATGGGGTACGAATTCAGCTGTTACATTTATAGCTTTTGGTTTTTACTTCTTTTCCATACAATTTAAATATTGGTTATGACAAACGGTTACAACATTGAATTGATTTTTTTTTTGGTTTCCCAAACTAGTACTGCTGCAACTAATATTGTTCTATATACGAGCTATTAGACTTATTTTTAATTTTGGATGCTAATTTAAATATTTATTTGATTTCAGGAACATCGTTAGTGTTGACTGTTACACGTTCAATTGGTAATAACCATGGACATTTGGGTACCTGGTGTTGGGCACAGTCTAGTCGTACTGGAAAGGTGAGTAGCTTTGAATCAGCTCCTTCAAGCGAGACTGTTTTAGTTAAAACTGGTTACTGGGACGCAAATATCTCTTTGGGATGAGACTTCAATTAAAATGTGTATTGTACTGCAAACCCAGGATAATTAGGTAAATTCCAAAATGGGAACTTGTTAAGTTTTCTTCCATTCTACTTGCAATTTTCATTTAGAAATGCACTTGACATGAAATTTACTCATCATAAAGAATAAAATTTCCATCTTCATTTACAATCTACTTCATTGTAGGTTCTAACCTGTACGTAACTGTAGTTGCTAGAATATGATTTGTGTCTAAAACTAGAAAGGATAAGACTATTTCTTATTTATTATAAATCTTCAACTTTAGTTGTGATTGCATTTTCAGACTGCTCTTACTCGAGTATGTTCTTTCATGCAGGCTGTTCACTTTATAACATTTTACATGCCACTCTGGGGTGCAATTCTCTACAATGGGTTTACTTACCTTCAAGTGATACGCATGCTTAATAATGCTACCCGTGTATGTACTCAAATCATTTCTGAAGAATAATATGCTGTGATCATCTTTGCAATTCATAAAACCTTCTGTTGTGGAATTTCTAGATGGCAGTTGGCATCTCAGATAGGGCTTACCAGTCAGATGCTAGAGCAGACATGAAGGTTTGATTTTCATTCTTTTCTTTGATGTTATTTCGAGAGATCCAAAAGAATAATGATGACAGAGAGAGAAAAGGAATGTCCTAAGAACTAGACTGAATAAAGATTGTTACATTATTATTTTTCATTAGGGGAGATGATTGTTTTGTTTTTGGTTCTCTTCACACGAGCTTTAAGGACACCTGAATGAATAAATTAAGAAAATTGTCTAAAATACTAAATTATTGGCACTCAATGTGTTGTCTTGTCAGTAATCCAGAATCATACTTTAGTCTGCCATCATTGCAACAATATATGTGTATATGTCTATTTTTCTTTTTTAAAGCTTTTACGTGGACTCTAATTAGTTACCTTAAATTCTTTGTCATTTCTTCCTTTTCCCATCTAACAGGCTTTAAACAGATGGGGATATTATCCGCTCATCCTCATAGGGTCATGGGCTTTTGGTACAATCAACCGCATTCATGATTTTATTGAGCCAGGTCATAAAATCTTCTGGCTGTCAGTTCTTGATGTTGGGATGGCTTCACTAATGGTAACCAATTTTTTCTTCTTGAAAATAGTGTTTAATTGAGTATATGATTCTGAATGCTCGGTGGGGTTTTAAGGAGGTTTTGAGATGTCATTGACGTAAAAAGATAG
Organism: Cucurbita ficifolia; assembly: GCA_033971965.1. NCBI lineage: Eukaryota > Viridiplantae > Streptophyta > Magnoliopsida > Cucurbitales > Cucurbitaceae > Cucurbita > Cucurbita ficifolia. The sequence goes on from CM066970.1 coordinate 1,555,840, forward strand.
CAAAGGTTTTGTCATTATTGGTTTTATCAATTACTCAAAAATCAATAATGATGGAAGGATGATTCATAAGTAGCTCTCGTTTAACTTCCACAAATTTATGAGATATGATTAGATTTTGGTTGGTAATATTAACAAGCTAGTTGTGATTGCCTATTTGCTGTAGGGCTTGTTCAATTCAATAGCATATGGTCTGAATTCTTCTGTACGGCGGGCAATTTATGAAAGATTAGACTTGTAAGTAAACCTGCTCCTTATATCTTCTCTTACAATTGGACATCCAAATGTTTGTATATTTTCTCTGCTTCATTTGTATTTATCCATCGCTATAGTTGTAGTAAATTATCATCATGGAATTCTACTAGGTATAGGATTGTTAATACCCCCTTCTGCTCTTCAGGAAAAAAGAATGACGTTAATGACCCTTCACTATGAAACTAATGTGTAATGCTATTTTTTCTTAAATGCTGTTGACCATCTCGTTGCAGAGCTTATATTAAGAGATTTTAACTTTTAGTATAGAAATAAAATTTGTACTTAATAACAGAGTGATTTGGGGCCAAGATGAAAAATGTCTGAATTATCACTTCAATACTTTGGCAATGGATAGTGATAGTAGCTGAAGTCATGGTTAGTAAACTCTATCGAGTATCTGAAAGTACTTCATCATGTAGTTACTGTCACGGGACTTTGGCCTTCAGTGACGGATAAGTTCAAACAAGTGAATTGAGAATATTTTGCTCATGCAATTTCCTTAGTGTTGAGTCCCTGATACAATGTGTATGGGCCCAAGGTAAAGGGGGAAAAAGCTTTCTTGGTCCATTTGGTCTCAAATAAGATTACTTGTTTTTACATATTTTAACCAGGTTTTGGCCTGAGAAGCTTCGAAGATGGCTCCCCAACAATTCAAGGTTCCGGAACCAAGAACAAGAAGGTGAACTGGTTTCCTTGAGAAGTCTAGATCAGCCATAGCGAATTAGTCAATGGATGTGCCTCCATCGTCAAGCCTTCCTTTACAAGATTTATTTCCCCCATTTTCTTTGGAGGGCGTGTAAATAGGAGCTGAGCAATTGTTGTGCGTAGGGTAACGACCATCCGTTCTGTTGATGTGATTTTATGATCTGCTGTTTTACGTGGTTACTGATTCTTCACTGTTCTCTGATTAACATGATAGAAAATTTAGCAGTCTCTCAAGTGGTGATCAGGGGTGGAATAGAGTGCAGAAAAAGATTGAGCGGCCCGATCAGAATTCCTGTATGCTACTTTATGCGCTGTTCATTATCAATTTATCATTGCTAAGCGTACACGCCGCTTTAGTATTATATGTCATAGAGACCCTCACATAGAATGATGCTTCTAACTTTTTGCATGTTTCTACTTTATTACGATATTTGTTGACTGCGAGTTCAGATTAGATTAGACATTCTCGCCACACACTGCACCAGGTCTGATTTGAAAATTGTGTGGTTACGTTTAGTGATGGATATTGTCTTCCAAAATTCTGATTTGACAACGTAATTTTATCTTATCTTGTACTTTTTTATTCAATTTAGTGGGATTCTTTGTTTGTGGCTTCTGATAATTCCAATTTCCATAAAAAAGCACGTATCACCAATCCCAGATCATTTGCAAGGTTGATAGCTGAGGCCGCCGCAATTTCAGCACATGCTTTAGCCATTCAGTCTGTGGATAGGACGGTAGCCATTCAGCCCGTTGAAGATAAGCATGCTGCCGTTTCTGTGGACCCAATTTTTCAGATAAGCCATTTCACTTTGAAATTAAATTCTCGCCATTTTACATATTGGATTTTGAAAATTGTTCTCAACTAAATTACAAATGCTGTCTTTTTTGCTTTGTTTTGGGTTTACTGTCTTCCAAAATTAAATTTGAAGCTACTGTACCTACTTTTCTTTTTTATTTTTCTAGTTTTCTAGTTTTTCACTTTTTCAAAAAGAAAAAAAAAATAACTGTTTAGTTTTCAGATTTTGGCGAGGATTTCAGGGGGAAAAAAGAAAGAAAAAAAATTGAATTGGGAAAAATAAAGTTAACAAGTATCATTGTTTTTAATAACAGATAAAAGCTTTAAAATACTCGGACTTTGACCATTAAGAATCAATGGTGAAAAACATTTGAATGTAGATGGGAACTTTCGGAGGAGTAGTAATAGTATTTGCTATAGTATGCAAACTTGAGAAAGCAGATAATGATTGGGGAAAGAATAGTTTTGCTGTAAACCAACTTTCACACGTTTCACTACGGAGGGATTTGACACAGACAAGCACCTATTCATATAATTATAAAGACATGTTGATTCCTGGATTTTGCATCCTAGCTGTTTGAACGTCAAATCTAGCTAATGAACCCTGGAAAAGAAAAAGGTGATTGTCTTTTGGTTCCCCCATTTATGAAGGGTAACTTGAAATTGGGAAATCTGGGTTTGTTTGTACACACGTATTTGGGTTGAACAGATTGGAACTTCGAAAACAGTTGAAACATCGAGATTCGATTGTCTTTGGAAGAATTTATATATTTTAATGCGTGAACTTTTAGACCCAGTAATATTCTACATACGAAACAGTAAAAATGTAGGGAAACTTCTGGAGGATGGGAGATAGAAGGCAGAGACTTTGGCGATAAGATCAACACCAACTCAACTCAGGCAGGCCTTTCTTTGATTCACACAATGAATAAGGTGAGTTTGTCTGCTTTTGCATAAGGTGTTGTTTTTTAGGCCTAATAACACAGGTTAGATGGGTGGGGCTGAATGGGATGCCTTTTTCATGTGCTTGGTACCAGCCACCCCTTGTCTTTTTTCTTCTACTAATTGATTGGACATATTTTTCATTGTTTGCTTGTGCTACGAGCGCCTCAACCACCAGGCCCCTATTGGCCTTAGGACTGTCAACTCCATGGCCCTACCCCCTCTCAACTCTGCTTTCCTCTTTCTTTTCCTTCCCTAATTTGACTCTGCCGGAGCACCTAGCAGAGCACATGCACTGGGCCGTTTTATATCAGGACTCCCACTTCCAGACCAATTAGTGTTCAGTGGCTTTAGATCTGCTAGTGCCCGGAGAGAGAGAGAGAGAGAGAGAGAGAGAGAGAAACCATGGCATGTGTTTGGGTCTGGCTTTTCATGCATTTCTTTTAGGCAAATCATAACTTTTATTGAGATAGTATTGACCGCTTTAAAGACCCTTATGCCAGTTTGTGGTTGGGGTTTAGATTTAGAGGACATAAATTTTAGTAATATCTGACTATGCTCTGTTGGAACATATAGAGTCAGATTTCATGAATGACTTCCAATCTCCCACCCAAACAATCTCAAAGAAGGGAAGGGTTTCCTTTAACTAATTCCTAGTGGAGTATAGAATTGGACGAACGAATTTTCATTAATTTTTTATGCTCAAAATATTATTTTGAGATAGATTCGAACTTTAGATAGAGTGTTGGATTGCACGTAGTGAAGAAAACTAAGATATATTAATGAATTTAGTACGAATTGTTAACCATATTAATACACTTGAGGGGTGGTGCTAGCGGAAGGAGAGAGGGAGAGCGAGGAAAAGCATAACGTGGCAATTTGGCGGCCATGACTGTGCGGTGGTTATGATGTTGATTGTAGGAAAGCATAGACCATTTGATAACACGAAGCTTTTAAGAGTTGGAATCTGTTTTATATACAACAATTATTTAAAATTATTTCGTAGCACTGTTAATTACTGTACGCTTGTCTATATGAACATTGCATAGATATTTCTTCTTGTGAGTTCCACCAGTTGCTTCATTTGTACTTCAATCCTCTAAGAACAACTAAGAACAAAGTTCTTATCACCCATTGATAAACTATGTGAAAATAAAATTATTTACCCAAAGACTAGAAGAAAAGAAAAGCAGCCTAGCAATTGTTCGAATTGATTTTGTCTGATAAAGAAATGATCTATGCACGTGATCGGATAAAGGACAACTACAATTCCGATGCTCCTCCCTGTGTAGTCGAGATCTTTTGACCGTGTGAAATTTCAACATTTACCCCATAAGTTCACATTTTACCTCTAGCCTCCCACAAAGCATCACTTTCATCATTCTCGTAAGACTCAGGAATAAATGTACATTATTCAGCTGTCTATTATGCGATCTTTTAGGTTCAAAAAAATATTTGGGATGCTTAATTTCCGTAGGTTGATTTAATATTAAATAACAATATTTCCTGATTTTAGTATAGAAATAAAATCGACTAAAAGATCTCTGTAGCCATGCAAGTGCAAAAATTCAATTATCGTTCAAGGTCCATAGTTAATAGGAGAATTTTCTCCAGATTCCAAAATATTAAAAACCGCTAACAAAAAATTTTACACCCGAAATTTAAGCTAACATCCACGAGATATGGCGCCCTTTTTATTTTTCATCTTTTCGCCGTGAACGGCGGCCAGCGTCTAATCATAATGACTTCGCCGTCCCGGCATGGCGGAGAAACAGCTATTGGAACGGCCAAGCGATCGCGAAGCGTCCTTCTTTGGAGAGTCGAGCGATCGCCGGAGAAGCTGTTTCATCGCCGAAATCAAATCCTCAGTCGGATTCAGAGGAGGAATTGAAGATTTGAATGCTTTGTGAAACTTCATGTGCCTCTTCACGGCTTCACCGGTGGTGATATTGCTCTGAGATCTGAGAGACTCGTCTTTCACAGCCTCCGCACAGAGTCCACAAATCCAACGCCCTTCATACCGCTCGCGCACACGACCGATGTACGCTGGAGTACACTCCTCCGTCAATCCACAGCACTCGCATTTTACAGACTCCACGTCGATTACTTGCGCGTTGTGTTGCGTCACTGGAGCCGTCTGCTCGATGCCGGAGATCGCCTTCGTCACTTTCGCCGCCATTGTTGTCTTCTCCAACAAGCTCTGCTCCAATGGCTGCAAAAGTTCAGAATCCAAACAAGATCCGGACGGTATCTTTTTTTTGAAAATCTCAAACTAACAATCTAAGAAAGAAAAAAGTGAAGGTAACAATTCAACAGAAATTCAAGCTTACCTGGAATTTTCTCTCTGGATGTTTTGGATCGTTTTTTCTGATCTCTTCCGTAATATTCTCGACAATATTAATGAAGAAGATATGGAATTCCGAGAAAAAGTTGATTTGATTTGGATAAAAGATGTGAATGGATTTGAATTTGATGATTTGATACTGAATCGGATCTTTTCTTTCTTTATCTCTCCTTCTCCCACTCTCTCACCGTCACTTTCTCGCCGTCGATGAGCAGATTCCAAAATATCACATACATTTCAGAGCCTCAATTGGCTCCTATTTGCCTCTCACTGAAACCGGAAAGTTGAGAGAACAGAGAAGAAAGACGAAGAAGAAGGCTTCATCACCTGTCAAAATGGGTTTCCCTTTGGATTTATATAAACGATGGCTTAGAATTTTGACGCCCAAGCAACGTGACTGCACAATTCTTCCACGTCATTGTCTAACTCGCCTTTAATATTAAACTAAATTATAGATTTACCCGATTTTTGGTAAATAACTGTTTAATATAAATTTTTAAAAAAATAATCAAGAAGTTTCATTAAACTTTTATTATAATGTTTTGTGATTATATCCTCCTTTCAATTCAATAGCTAATTGGATTATTAGTAAAAAAAAAGGTAAAACAGTGTTCGTAAAAAAAGTCGTGACAAAAGATCTACCGCAAATAATAGTTTCACACTATATAGTTTAGTTACTATGGTAAAATTTGATCACTAAAAGTTTAGAGATTAATGATTTAAAAATAACATTAAAAACGAAATACAAAAGCAATATAAGTGAAGAGATTTTAATATTAAAATCAGCCACGTTCATTACCATTAAAAAAAAATGTCAATTTATAAATTTAGTATAGAAACTTCTAAAAAGTTTAAATCTCATCATTTAATTTTTGTACTAAAAACAAATAATTTTGTATCTAAGCAATTTTAATTTTTAAAAAAAATTAATAAATATATTATACATGGGTTAAATTTAAATAAAAAAAAAATCAAATTTCGGGATTTTGATTCGAAAAATCGCGGCCGATTTGTGAAACCTGTTTTGTTCTCATCTTCCCAAATTGCCATTTTCTGCCAGCTGTTCTGATAATAACCCTCTCGTCCTTGCTTCTTCATTTTTGTCCTCTTTCCCTTATTCTCTTACTCGCTTTCCCAAGCGCTTGTCACACAATCGCCCACCTCCAATTACCAAAATGTACTTCTACCCACTCTATTTCTTTTTTATTATTGTTATAAATATGTCTGCTTCAATTTAAACTATTATTTTAGTTGACGTAATATTATTATTTTGAAATTTAATCTCCATACTTTTTTTAAAAAAAATTATATTTTTTTATCTAATTTAAATTGATGGTTAATTTTTTTAAAATCAGGAGTTTTTATTTTACAAAATTTGAAATTATATTCCCATTCTATTCTTTTATACAAAAACTATTAATATTACTTATTCAAATAACAACTCATTTTAAACTTTATTAAAAGTATAAAATAGAATAATACTCAACTTTGGACCAAAATAATAATTTTAAATGTTTTAATCATATTTCCATGTCAATTCTTTAATATTAAAATTGGTCGAAAATAAGCGAGAGGGGAATTTATAAATTTATTAGGGCAAGACAAATTTTTATTTTGTATTTAAATTTTAATGGATGAGCGAAAATTACAAAATTTTAACTTTTCAAGATATTTCTTTTAACCTAAGGAGAAATCAGAAAATTTTAACGGTGGGTAATAAAAAAATTATAATTAATAAATGCTATAAAAAAAAACTTCTAAAATTCAGTGCAATTTTTACAAAACGAGATATTTTGTTTTATTTTTAATTTGGACCCTAAACTTAAATAAATATTTCAAAACTTACCCTAAATTCAACTTCTCCAATTTGCCCACTGATTTTAACAAAAATCAAATGGTGTTAAGATTTGTTTAAAACTTATTAATTTCAATCAAATAAAGTTTTTGTATGTATTTAATACACAAATTAATTATTAAATTCTTTTTAATTTATTTTTTTTATTTTTTCATCCGTCTATAATTTATTGAACACATGATAAAAATATTAAATATTTTAAATTTTAAATTTGAAGTTGGAATATTTATCTCAAATTAATTTATTAAATCGTAAGAGTTAAAACTCGAGAAATAGAGTTGACGGAGCGCGTGAGATGCGCGTAGTAGTAGTAGTTGTGGTCCCCACAGGAACAAGTGGCGACCCGCAAGTGGCTGCATGGCAGGAATAGAGTGTCCATAAAACGATACCGTTTCGCACGTTTATAGCCGCAAAAGAGCGGCGTGGATCTGTAGAATTGGGCCACCCGGCCCATGCCATTCATCAAAATTTTGGCCCAACAAATGTCGACCCTCTTTTGTAATTTTGCTATAAATACTGAAGCAAGTACCAATTACACGGTGCAACCTGTTTCTTTCCCTTCAAATCCACTATATTATTTTTTAATTTTATTTAATAATTATTAAATTTTAACTATGGTTTATAACTTAACACAACCCTAAAATAAAATTTATATAATTTTAGATCGACCCGTTAATAGCCCGTATATTCAAAAAAATAAAAATAAATTATAATTAATTTCATTATTCTTCTCAGATTTTTATAAATGCTAGCTTTTTCGGAGTTATAATTGGTTATTTCTCAAATTCATCTCTAAAAAAAAACCGTTAATCCCGCCTCACATATAAAAATTATTAAAAAAATATATATTTAAAAAGAAAAAGAGAGAAATTTATGTTTTTAAAACAACTAGATGACCTTTGATGTACACCAAGAGACACAATCAATGCCAAATAAACATAAATTAATTTAAAATAAAAAATGATACTCAACATAAACATGTCACATTTGGTAAAAACAATACTCCAAATAAGTAATAAAATCGCGAGATTTATCGATTAATACTTTACTTTACTCTTAAATTTCTCGAATCTATAAATATCGATTAATTGTGAACATGTCAACCTAATATAACGTATGTTGAGAGTGTCAAATGCTACGATTACTCGCGACAAAATAATTAAGATATCGGTTCAATGTATCTTTTAATACACTATGACGCTACACGACAATTATGACATTTATTCACTGATTGCATATATCTGTATACGTTATTCACAATTGTGGGTCGTGGGCGTTACGTATAATGACAAGTTATTTTTAGTCATGTCGTCATGATCCCGAACCTTGTATCTTCATCGAACACGTTTCAAGTGTGGATATGCAACCCACTTCCCCTCGATCTAGTTTATTGTCTCACTCGAGACCGCTTATAGGTTTCATTAAATATTTTGAATCATTCCAATAATGCCCTTCTTCTTAATTGTTTTTAATTACAATAAAAAGTTTTAAGAAACTACTTACTACTCCTAACTCAATAAATGATTGATGGTTTTTTTTAAGGATACGAAATAATTTTAATAACTACTTAAAATAAAATAATTTAAATAAAATGTTAATTTCAAATTGGACCGAAATAAATGGGCCGAATATTTACACTTTAAATAATTTTTAATCCACTTAGATGGACAGCGGCGCAAAATCTAAAGAATCTATATTTTATATAAATTTATTATTCTCATTGCATCTAGAAAATTTAAAAAATAAATAAAATGCGTGTCAAAATTAAATAATTAAAAAGAAGAATTAGTGGAGGTTTTTTTTTGCTTAGAAAAGTGAAAGTTTTTTACATTCCAATTTCGGGCTTATCTATTTAATTTAAATTTTTTATTTCATAATAATATACTATTCGATATTTTTTACGATTCATAAATTTGTAAAATTTAAATTTATATTGATTTTATTTAAAGAAAACAAATTACAATTTATTGGAGATAAAAATAATAGTAAAATAAAAGGTCAAATTGAGTGACGAGGGCTTAATCGTCATTTTGAAATGTATATTTTGTGGTGGTGGTGGTGGTGGTGTTGCTGGTATTAGCCAAAGAGGGTTTCTCCTACAGAGAGGAGAGGGAGAGAGAAGCGAAGGGCGGAGAGAGAGAGAAGTGGGAGAGAAGATGAATATCTGAAAGCTGTTAAGAACACTGAAGAGAGAGAGAGAGAGAGAGAGAGAGAGAGACTTACAGAGAGAGAGAGAGAGAGAGAGAGACTTACAGAGTTCGGAATTGAAGATAAAAGTTAGGCCTTATCTATAATTCTCTAGCCTTCTGACTTCATCCGATCCGTTTCCATGGATCCCTTCGATTTGTTTCGGAAAGGTATAGAGGAGAATATTCTCTTTAGCTGGTTTTCTAATCCATGGATTTATTTTTAGGTCATCGCTGTGTACAGTAGCAATAATTCCTTGCCTAGTTTGGAAATTTCTGTATTTTCTTTCTTGTTTGTTCCGATTGTTCTGTGCATTGAATTTATCGAGATCTCTATAACTTGGATGTTCAGTTACAAGATTCTGATTCTGTGCGCTTCGTTTTTGATTGTGGGTATTTTCAGATTTTCCGGCTAAGGTTTACTGGTTACCTCAGTTATGAAGTATGGTAGTTTATGTTCGTGGTCTACGATGCAAGATTTGTAGTTAAACGATGCAGGTTCTTCTAGTTTGAAATATTGATGATTCCATGCGTAATTTTATAGGGGATAATTCGTACAGTTTCTTCATGGAGGTTTATTCAATATCTGCCATTCATTTCATTTCAGATTAGAGGATGTCTGGGAACTAACGAACTTCTTCTTGTTTTCTAAACAAAAAGATATATCTTGTAAATGGTTGTGAATTCGGTTTACTTGAGTTTCTAACTTGCCTGACGAAATGAAATCATATTTTGCAGGTTTTGGTTGAGGCTATAGAAATTTGAGCATTTCCCTACAGATTTTCTTTTTTCAAGTGCATGTGAGCATTCTATTTTGTATTAGCAAATAATGAACGTGTCGAAGAAAGGAACGCAAACCAACGAGGCAAACCTAAACATTGGAAGTAAGGTGACAGCTTTGAATCCAAATGCTGCTGAGTTTATTCCGTTCGCCCTCAGATCACCTTCAGTTGGAAGTAGTAGTGTGCCAGATTTGACTGAAAGATTTTCGTCTTCTGGGACGTTAGGAAAAGCTGTTCTAGATAGGACTGAGTCATCTGTGTCTAATAATTCTGATGACGAATCTCGTCAATTCTGGAGGCATCAGCTCCCTGATGATATCATACCTGATTTCAAGTCAATGGGAGAAGATGAGAACCTAGCTCTTGGAAATATTTCGTTGGCAGGCTTATCGTTGCATGATGACAGCGAAGCCTCTTTATTCGCTGCTACTGTTGGCAGTGAATATTTGTTGAATGATCAGCAGCATTCAAATCTAAATCACTTTAATGGAAATCAATTTGCTGATAGGTTCAGATTCTCGACTGCTTCGTATGGAGAAGATCCATCTGCAGCTAGTCTTTTCCAAATTTCGAATAAACCTTGGCAGAAGCCAGTTCACAACAGTAATCTACCGGTTAGCAATGAGCGGCACCTTCCTTATCACGGAAATACTGTGAGGGGATCAACCATGGAAGTCTTGAGTGAGCAAACAACTATGGATGAAAGTGATACTCTGAACCCTGTTGATTTTTTGGCTTTACAGTTCCCTGGTTTTGCTGCTGAAAGCCTCGCAGAAGTTTACTTTGCCAATGGAGGTGACTTAAACCTGACTGTTGAGATGCTCACTCAATTAGAGGTAAGTTGACTTTTGAACGATGTGTAAATAAAGTAACCTTTTAAGTCAATTAGAGGTAAGTTGACTTTTCAAAGCATCAAGGGGCAGTAGCATTTCATCTTTTTTATGTTCAAAACATTTTTTAACATCAAACAGCATGTTTTTCATTCAATAGTTCGAATGGCAAGTTAATTTAAGTCGCAACTTCGATGGTCGTTTCGTGTTATTATGAAAAGGTGATTGTTGAAGTGATATAGCTTTGTGACAGAGTTGAACCTATAAAGACGTTTCGAAGAATAAGTGTGACAAATTTTCTGATGATTCATATCATAGCTTGAACTATTTGATCTGTATGGCATGCTTTTGCTTTATCAAGAACCCCGACGTCCTTGTTGTATGAAGAGTTTGCCAGCCAGTTTTCGTAGTCTGCACCATGTTCTCAGTATCTTTTGTGTTACTGCATATACAACTCAATAGTTGTCATACTGTACTCTTTTACATTGTAGCTTCAAGTTGATGGTGGGATAAGTCAAAATCTGAATTCCAAGACAATGTCTGCTCCCAATCTTAGTGGAATGGACTTTCCTGCACTTACAGTGTCAGGTGGTCAAAATGGTCATCCAAAATTTGATGGGGCTGATCTTCAACAAAACCCCAGTCCTTATCTTTCTTCTGATAAGGACGACATGCTTTTCTTCAAGTCGAGCACCGCCCCAGCTAGAGGTGCTATTGATTTTGCTTCCACTGTCAGGAAGTTAGCATCTCAGGATTCTGGTATGTGGAAGTACAACGGACACGGTTCTGCTGATGACTCTATTGGATCTAGTAGAAGTTCTCATATTTTAGGCGGTAAGTACACTACTGGTGGTCATGGGAAAGACGCCTATAGTGAAAGGTTGCTACAGCGGGGTTCAGCTCGGGCTGCACCCGTTTGGCTTGAAACAGGCGAATCAGTTGGTAATTACTCTTTACTGATGTGATTTGGAACGAAATTTTGTTAGCATTTCTGCTTTAACATTATCAACTTGGCAGGAAACATGTATTCTGAGCAGCGGGAGGAAGCACGTGATCATGCACGCCTGCGAAATGCATATTTTGAGCAGGTGTGTAAGAATGGTTGTTGATTCTCTTCTTTGTCCTCCTCTTCCCTCCCCAATTTGGCTCAGGGATTTACTCTCTCTTATCTTTTAAATTAGGCACGGCAAGCATACCTCATTGGTAATAAGGCTTTAGCAAAGGAGCTAAGTGTAAAGGGACAGTTTCATAATGTGCACATGAAGGCAGCTCATGGAAGGGCCCAAGATTCTATATATCGGCAGAGGTTTGTTTCCCTTTGATGCTTTTGTCTAGACTCGAACAAGGTCGATTCAGGTGAAATTTCATGTTTTTTATTTCCTATTATTGTCGTTCTTGCATTTGGAGAAAGTGTATCAGTTCATTTCACTTCCTGATGAATGTTCTATCTATGATTACTTGGACTGAATCATCCTATTGTTCTGGCATGGCCCCGATCATTCAATGAATGGTTCGAAGAGCGATGACACGCTTTTCTTAAGACACGCACCACGACTACAGGAATTTCCTGAATTGCTTGATTACTGGCTTACAATTCTTTTCTGTTCTGCTGCTTGTTGTGGACACTGTTTCTTCAGGAATCAAATAGGTGCAGACAATCAGGGAAATGGAAGGGGACACGAACGCATGATCGACCTGCACGGGCTGCATGTTAGCGAAGCGATTCATGTCCTGAAGCACGAGCTGAGTGTGCTGAGGGGTACTGCTCGGGCTGCTGGACAACGTCTGCAGGTTTATATTTGTGTTGGAACAGGACACCACACCCGTGGCTCCCGCACTCCTGCTAGACTTCCAGTGGCTGTACAGAGATATTTGATCGAAGAAGAAGGCCTCGACTTTAGTGAGCCGCAACCGGGGCTGCTTAGAGTTGTGATATATTGAGCCATGGAGGGAGAGGATGAGAAGAGACACAGTGAAGTGTAGGAGTTTTTTCTTTTTGACTCAGCCAAACAAAAAACAAAAAAAAGCCATGAAATCATACTTGTGATAGTCAGCATTCTGTTGTACCGTGAATGGTAGAGGTGGGGAAAGGATTATTCAGACCAAATCCAAAAAAAGAAAAAGAAAAAAAAGAAAAAAGAGAATTAGGAGAGGAAAATGAAGAAGGTGAAAGCAAGTAGAATTGTATTAAGTTTAATCCGGTTGACAGGGATGTAACATTTTTTAGCCCTGAATCGGCAAATCTCTTTGTAACTTTGTTTTATTAGGTTTATATTGTACCTTGAATTTTTGTCAGTTCTTCGTTCTTTCTTTGAATCTTTTCTTATTCTTAGATGAATGAATCTGTTCGGATCGATTTATATTATCATGTAGTTCATCAAAAATTACGTTTCGAATCAGTTTGTCAGTCTGGCATTCCGAATCTACGTACAACTTAAGAACTGAAATTATTTCATCGTCAAGAGATTCGATTATATAGATGGAGCTTCGCCTCTCAAAGATCGGAGTATCGACTTTTTAATCACAGCAAGGCGATTGAGCTTGCAATGGCGGAGTGTTCATCAAACAAATTTCCAGGATTTTGACGTTTCGAGGGAATTGATTAGGATGCACTTAGAAAATGCTTTTGCGAGCCAATCTCAAAGTATCCTCCATTTCCTCTCGTACGAGTTTCGCCTACCCGCAATTCTCCTCTCTGTCACCTTCGTCGTCGTCTTCTTCCTCTTCTCAATGGTTCTCTCTTCTCCGCTCCGCCATTGCCATGGCCGACTTGAAGCTCGGGAAGCGAGCTCATGGATGTATCGTAACCTCCGGCGACCTTCCCGATCGGTTTCTGACCAACAATCTCATAACTATGTATTTCAAATGTGGGTCTCTGTGTTCCGCCCGCCAGGTGTTTGATAAAAGTTCCGACCGTGATCTCGTTACATGGAACTCCATTTTGGCTGCCTACGCCCACTCTGCTGATTCTAGTTTCGAGAATGTTCTCGAGGGCTTTCGCCTCTTTCGGCTTCTACGCGAGTCTGGTTTTTCAGCAACTCGACTTACATTGGCGCCATTGTTGAAGCTGTGTTTGCTGTCTGGCTTCATCCAGGTATCTGAGGCTATTCATGGATACGCTGTTAAGATTGGATTGGAATTGGACCTCTTTATTTCAGGGGCTCTTGTGAATATATACTGCAAATATGGCCTGGTTGGTGAAGCCCGCTTACTGTTCGACGAAATGCCTGAAAGGGATTCTGTGTTGTGGAATGTAATGCTCAAGGCCTATGCTGAAAATGGTTTAGAAGACGAAGCTCTTCAGTTCTTCTCCGAGCTTCATCAAAGTGGGTTTCTTCCTGATTTCTCAAGCATGCATCGTGTTCTCATTGGCGGTAAGAATGGTGTTTCTGATCTCAGAAAGAGGTACAAGGAGCAGGTTAAGGCCTATGCAACGAAGATGTTTCGGTTCGAAGACGGTTCGGATGTATTTTCTTGGAACAAAAAGTTGTCTGAGTATCTTCAAGCTGGCCAAACTTTAACAGCCATTGATTGTTTCAAGAGCCTGTTCAGATCAACAGTGGGATATGATAGTGTAACATTAGTCATTGTTTTATCTGCAGTTGTCGGCGCCAGTGATCTCGACTTGGGCGAACAAATTCACTCGCTTGTTATAAAAACAGACTATGATTCAGTAGTTTCTGTTTCGAATAGTCTCATGAACATGTACTCGAAGGCCGGGGTCGTTTATGCTGCAGAAAAGATGTTCATCAACTCACCAAACTTGGATCTAATCTCGTGGAACACGATGATATCGAGTTATGCACAGAATAATCTCGAAATGGAGGCAATCTGCACGTTCATAGATCTATTGCGCAATGACATGAGACCAGATCAATTTACCTTGGCAAGTGTTTTGAGATCTTGCTCCACAGGTGATGAAGGAGAGTATTACACTCTCAACTCACAGGTTCATGGCTATGCCATAAAATGTGGCGTTGTTAACGACAGTTTTGTATCAACAGCACTTATCGACGTGTACTCGAAGAGCGGGAAAGTGGACGAGGCTGAGTTTCTGTTGCGTAACAAATATGATTTTGATTTAGCTTCTTGGAATGCATTGATGTTTGGGTACATAAAGAGTAACAAAAGTAGAAAGGCATTGGAACTTTTGAGTCTGATGCATGAAATGGGGCTGCTGATTGATGAAATCACTCTAGCCACTGCCATTAAAGCTTCTGGTTGCTTGATCAATTTGGAGCAAGGGAAACAAATTCAAGCCTATGCGATCAAGCTAGGATTCAACAATGATTTATGGGTCAGTAGTGGTGTTTTGGATATGTACATTAAGTGTGGAGACATGCCAAATGCTCTTGAATTGTTTGGTGAAATTAGCAGACCTGATGATGTTGCTTGGACGACTATGATCTCGGGATACGTCGATAATGGCGATGAGGATCGTGCTCTTGCTGTGTACCATTTAATGAGGGTGTCCGGAGTTCAACCCGATGAATATACCTTAGCTACCCTCGTCAAAGCGAGTTCTTGTCTAACCGCTCTCGAACAAGGGAAACAGATTCATGCTAACGTGATTAAGCTCGATTATTCTTTCGACCATTTTGTTGGTACTTCCCTAGTCGACATGTATTGCAAATGTGGAAGCGTCCGAGACGCCTATCGTATATTCGGGATGATGGATGTCAGGAAAGTTGCCTTCTGGAATGCCATGTTATTAGGCTTAGCCCAACATGGCAATGCCGATGAAGCTTTGAATCTTTTCAAAAGTATGCAATCAAGTGGTATTCAACCTGATAAAGTTACTTTCATTGGAGTTCTCTCTGCTTGTAGCCATTCTGGTTTGTTCTCTGAAGCCTACAAATACTTCGATGCAATGCTCGAAACATATGGGATCATGCCTGAGATCGAGCATTACTCGTGTCTGGTGGATGCGCTTGGTCGGGCAGGACGCATTCGAGAGGCCGAACGCGTAATGGCATCGATGCCATTCGAAGCTTCTGCCTCGATGTATAGGGCGTTGCTTGGTGCTTGCAGGACTAAAGGAGATACAGAAACAGCAAAACGTGTTGCTGACAAACTCCTAGCCTTGGATCCATCCGATCCCTCAGCTTATGTCCTCTTATCAAACATCTATGCTGCTTCCAGACAATGGGATGATGTTACTGATGCTAGAAACATGATGAAGCTGAAGAATGTTAAGAAGGACCCGGGTTTCAGCTGGATCGACGTGAAAAATAAAGTGCATTTGTTCGTGGTTGACGATAGATCACACCCGCAAGCTGATCTGATATATGAGAAAGTTGAGGATCTTATGAAAAGAATACGAGAGGAAGGATGTTATGTCCCAGATACAGACTTTATGTTGCTTGACGTTGAAGAAGAGGAAAAAGAACGTGCGCTGTACTATCATAGTGAGAAACTTGCATTAGCTTTCGGGCTAATCAGTATGCCTCCCACGGCAACCATTCGTGTGATAAAGAACTTGAGGGTTTGTGGTGATTGCCATAGTGCTATAAAGTGCATATCGAAGCTCACCCAGAGGGAGATCGTTCTAAGAGATGCAAACAGATTCCATCACTTTAGGAATGGAATTTGTTCGTGTGGCGACTACTGGTAGTAAACTATCGAGTTCAAATTATTTGTGTTTGTTCTTTTGACAACTATCTCAATTCTCGGTCATGGGTCATTCAACATGATCATCTACCATTGTTTTCATTTTTCTTCTCGATCAATAGACATTATTGAGTTATATCAAACAAAATAATGAGTTCTTTTTGGAGGTTTGTAGATTAAAAAAATGTTAGATTTAAAATTTCATCAAATTAAAAAAAAAAAATGTAAAAGTTATTTGACATTTTTAAAAATTAGAAGGCGGGTTGGTCCATCTTCGCGGCAGATCCTTGCTTTTAAGTGTTAAGCGTCCAAGAGAAGGCATCTGCAAAATTGGCTCTAAATCCAAATTTCCCTCCACTTCCTCTGCGCCACCAATTCAAAATACTCGATTTCCAGAACCCTCTCTGGTTCCAGCTTCCTTCGCCCTCAGTTCAATTTAGTCTTCGCAGATTGTTGCTCAGTTCTCATGCCCCCCGTCGACGCCGCCGTCCGCCGCCGCCACCAGTCCTCTGCATCCCAGTTACCTCAATTCCACGCACCTACTAATGCTGGCGATGACGACGATCTTCTTCCTTCCACCCAGACAGTTCTCTCATCGCGATCTTCAACCTCGCAAAAACCCTTAGCGACCTCCGACTTATCGCTCCACATTCGCGCTTCCAAGAGGTCGAGGCGTTCTACTCCGACGACCACTGGACAGGTAAACATTCCCTCTATAACACATCGCGATGTCGGATTTAAGCCAAATTTTGATAGACACGATGGCGCTGCTGCTTTGGATGATGGTGAAGTATTCGGTTCGTCGGAAATTGATTTGGGTTGCAGTTTGGATTTGATACAGCCGAGCATGGTTGGCTGCAGTTACGAAACTCATGATGCAAACTCAGAAGAGGATATATTTGATGGGGATGATGATTTTTCTGAATGTAAGGGGTCGAAGGTAAAGGGGGGCTACTTACTCAATTCGATTGAATCTAGGTTGATGAACTCGAGAGTAGATTGCGATGTTGGAGTCAGTGGCAGCGGAGTTGACAAGGAGAGCAGTGATGATTTTGAGTCGGATAAGGAGCTAGACTTGTTGCTTAATTTGCATTCGCAACTGGATGAGGACGACCGTATTAGTGGAGTGGGATTTGGTACCGAGGAAACATATTTTCCAGTGGATGAAGGTCTGATTCAATGTCCTCTTTGTGGGGTTGATATTTCTGATCTTAGCGACGAACAACGTCTTATACACACAAATGATTGTATTGACAAAGAGGACGCCCAAGCTCAAAATGTGAGTCTATATGACTTTATCCACTTTACAAGTCTGAACTGCTTTTTGGTATTTGTTTTTCCTTATAATTTAGAAATAAATGCTATTGGGCGCCTATACGTAATCGTTTGCTGAACGATGCTCCTATCCGTGATGTAAACTTCTTCTTGCTTCAGTATTTCCCTGCCATTTTTCTATCTGCTTGCTACTTGTGGGAACTTATGGGATGGGGTTTTTGCAAACTTCAGCTTAAACGTTTATATTTTGTGACTTGAGGCTTGTTTATTGGAAATGGATTACACTACGAGCTATCATATATCCATGTCTTGATAATTTTGAATCTTAAATTTCACGTGCAGGCTGCTCTCACCCCTGATAAAAAGCAAACTTCAGGGCCTCAACAATCTGCTGATAATTCCAGATTTTCAACTGTTCTAAAATGGTTGCATGATCTTGGTTTATCGAAATATGAAGATATTTTTGTTAGGGAGGAGATCGATTGGGAAACATTACAGTGGTTGACAGATGAGGTGTGCTTCTTCAAGATTTATTGTATGAGTTGTTGTCCCTGAGATGTTCTGCATGGTTAATTTATTTTTTCATAAGCAGCTAATTGCTACTTCATGATAGTCATCCATTCATCTTAAGAAATGGATTCATGATAAAGTTCATCTAAATATTAAAAAAATCTCCCTTCCTTTTTGGGCGAGCTTTCTCTAATTCACTCTATCAATCTCTCTGTTTTTGGATACTGATTTTTGCAAATCTCTACTTTGAAGGATCTCAATAATGTGGGTATTACTGCACTTGGCCCCCGAAGGAAGATCACACGTGCTTTGTCCGAACTCAGAAAAGAATCTTCTGCAGTTGAAACTTGCACGAATACACATGCCCCTTTTGGTACTGGGCAACATAGTAACAATGGTTCAGATGGGTGTGAAGGATCAACCAATGGAACTAATAGAACACCTACGAACAAGTTGATTACTGATTATTTCCCAGGCTTTGCCACTAATAAGAAGAATGCATGCAGCATTTCTACTGGTCAGAGAGATGTGGGAAAAAAGTTACCTGACTCTCTTAACAAAGATAAAAGTAAAACTGCAAAGAGAACTGTAAGAAATGGGAAGCTTGGGAATGTTCCAGTCTGGAGTTGTATACCAGGGACGCCATTTAGAGTGGTGAGTAATTCTAATTTGATGAACAGCTGTTTGTTGTCCGTTAATGCTTTATTCGTATGTATATACATATATATATTAGGAATTGTATGTATTGGATTAACATGGCCTTTGGGTGAGAAAGAAAATAATGTCTTTATGGAGATCGTCTTCATTCCTGTTCAATACATTTCGATATTACTACTTGTTAAAAGAATGTTTATGACAAATTCCATTGTTAAGTGCTACATATTGTTATATCTGCAGGATGCTTTTCGACATCTTAGAGGAGACTGTTCCCATTGGTTTCTTACTCACTTTCATATGGATCGTAAGTTGAAATTAGTTCTCTCTTTTTCACTGTTGCATTTTAGTCTGAGGCAGTCACTTCTTAGTATTAAATGGAAATTTGCTGAAGAAATCCAACATAATCGGTATTTCTACCATTAATTTGCCTATGCATTTACCATATTTCCAACTTCTATGAAATTGTTTTTTGAATATTATCATATGCATGAAGGATATAGCTTTTTAAACTTGGTTGTCACGTGTCTGTGTTGTACTATCCATTTTGAGTATTACTCATGTGTCTCATTGCAACGGATTAATGAGGTTAGCTTGTTAGATCTTTATATTTCTGATCACATATCGCCCCAATTGATTCCTTAATGATTGCAACAACTTTGAGACGGATATTTTCATTTTTCTAGCCACAAATTTAAAGCTGCAAGTCTTAATGTGTAAAGGAACAGGAAATGTCCAATTTTTTGTTACAGAATCGTTTTTTTCCTCCGACATCAAATGTGATCTTTATGCAGATTATCAAGGTTTGACAAAGTCATTTCGTCATGGAATGATTTATTGTTCGCCTATTACGGCAAAGCTGGTAAACATGAAGATTGGAATCCCATGGGAAAGGTTACAAGTTTTACCTCTCAACCAAAAAATTAACATTGCGGGAACAGATGTAACCTGTTTTGATGCTAATCATTGCCCTGGTTCAATAATCATACTCTTTGAACCACCCAGTGGTAAGGTGTGGCCCAAATTAGCTTTTCTATTCTAATCACTCATCATCCCTTTTCATATTCTGTTTGGTGATCAACTTTTCTTCCGTCATGCAGGCTGTTCTACATACAGGGGACTTCCGATTTTGTGAGCAAATGGGAAGCTTGTCGGTTTTTCAAACATGTCGTATCCATACTCTGATCCTCGATACCACGTATTGTGATCCACAGGTAAACTCTATTATTGGGGAATGGGGTTAGTTTTTTTTACTTTGGTTACTGACATATTTAGAAGCACTTTGCTTCTCGTCTCAAAAGAAATATTAGCTAAATTAAGGCTTAGAATCATAATGTTTGAGGCATAACTGTGCTTCGAGTCTGAAGTCAAAGTCATTAATCGTAGGTGGGAGTCTGCAGATCAGCATGTATATGGTCATAGCGTTGAGTAAATGGGGACTGTCCAATATTTCTGTAAAGGCCGAACAGTTATTGATGTAATTGCTCAACTAAAATCCCATTCTTGAGTTTATGTGGACTTAAATTTTATTACTTGTATTGTGTATCTTTGCCCTGTTATTTCACTTCAAGGAAATTGTTTCTCTTATTCTTCTTCAACACACTCACACACACACATATTGTCAGACGTATCCATGTACGTATAATGTTCCTTGTACTTCTGCCCATGTTCCAAAGGTCCCCACGAGCGTACACGTGTAGTGCTGTTTTTCCCATTTCTTATGATTTGTGATTACCATTTAATTCGCTTTATTCGATTACTTGCTGCAGTATGATTTCCCAAAGCAGGAGACCGTTATACAGTTTGTAATTGATGCAATTCAAGCTGAAGCTTTCAACCCTAAAACCCTTTTCCTGATTGGATGTTATACCATCGGTAAAATTTGGCTTTAAATTTCAGTCTTAGCTTTAACTTCGTGCTGTGACTTCATGGCCTATGATTTTTTCTTCTTCTTCATGTTGTTGGTCATGGGATATACTTATGGCTTCTCTTTCTGTTTCTAAATTTGTTTAAAAAGGTGGCACGGACTACTAAATATCTTCAGTTATTCCTAACAGGAAAGGAACGACTTTTTTTGGAAGTTGCCCGTGTTCTGCGCAAGAAGGTGTATGTAAGTTCAGCAAAGTTACGCATTTTGAAATGCTTGGGGTTCTCAGCGGAGGACATGCAGTGGTTTACGGTGAATGAACGGGAAAGTCACATACATGTCGTACCTCTGTGGACACTTGCGAGCTTCAAACGACTGAAGCATTTATCAAATCAATATGCAGTGAGTCTAGTAATTAAATCCTCATTTTAATAGGATTTATAGTATTATCCCCATTTGCATGTTTCAAATGATTGCAATTCACTTACCCATTTCCATTGCATCTAATTACTAATTGGTTGATTTTGTTGCATTCAGAATCGATTCAGTCTTATAGTTGCTTTCTCTCCCACCGGCTGGGCACTTTCAAAAGGAAAGAAGAAATCTCCTGGAAGAAGGTCGCAGCAAGGTACAATTATAAGGTAATTTTTCTAGAACTTGTTTTCAGACTTGATGAATTATGTTTTTAGTATGCTTCATGCAATAAATTTCTTGGATCTCTTCGTTATTTGGTCTAGTTCATTTGGGTACGGAGAATAGCCAGGCATTTTAAAAATGAAAGTAAATTGACGCTAGGAGTACCATGAAAAGAAAGGCTCAAGTCTTGTGAGATCCCAGGTCGGTTGGAGAGGGGAACGAAACATTCCTTATGAGAGTGTGGAAACCTCTCCCTAGTGGACGCATTTTAAAATCTTGAGGGGAAGCCCGAAAAAGAAAGCCCGAAAAAGAGGACAATAACTGCTAGCTGTGAGCTTAGGCGGTTACAAGTTTACATCTTTTAACTCCACTATTGAATGCTTAAAAATCTCTCTGCTGCTTCATTTCAGGAAAGATAGATTTGATAACTAACTTGAATTGGTCTTCATATTTAAAGTCTTAACCATCAAACAAGAGCTCTGTTTATGTTTTATACAGATATGAAGTGCCATATAGTGAGCATAGCAGCTTCTCAGAACTGAAGGATTTTGTAAAGCTTGTCTCTCCTGTAAACATAATACCAAGTGTGAATAATCATGGACCTGACTCAGCCCGTGCCATGATCTCGCTTTTGTCATCTTGATTTGTTCACCACGCTCCCAATGGATGGTTCTCTCACGTTCTCCAAGCGCTGCAGAAATGAAATGGGCTCAGTACAACTGTTTGTGGCTCCGGCTGAATCAAATCTGCAGATTCACGTAAGTTCAACAATTTAACCACTATTGACCCTCTTTTAGATACCCATTTCATATAGCCATCTGATTCTAGTAAACTGCTTCTGCTTTACAAGGTTTGTCTTGCCAACCATGCCAATATTGTTGCCACCTAAGGGTCGTAATTGTGTCGCAAAGATGACTTCCTATCTTTCTTTTCGAGGTAACTGATGTTTCGATCAATTGAGTTATTCTTAAATTGATCCTTTATAATCTTAGAAAGGAAAAAGAAAAATCCTTTCAACTCACTTGAGTAGTTTGGTGTCTCTTAATCTATTATTTATTTACAAGTTAATACTTCAATGGATGGGATAATAGTCGTCTTTCCTATTAGTTTCATTACTATTTTTAAAAATTATCCATTCACCAAGTTAAGGAATGAGCTCAAAAAATAATTATTTTTCGAAGTGTTTGTAAATAATTTATGTTTTTACCTCTAGACTCGATGAATTGTATTAATTTTAATTAACTTTTAATTTTTATTGATGATTAGTAAAAATTTAACGAAAATTTGCAACCCTTATTTCTGTTTAAAATGCAAATTAATAAAATTGAAAAATAAATTATAATGTTTTATATTATTATTGAAAAAACAAAACAAAATGTTTGCTGACACGTGCATATGGTCTTTTTCCCAAAAGAAAAAATAATATCATTGTCAATTGTCAAATCAATTATTGGTCAAAATTCTCCGCATGACTGAAAATTTGAGAATTTATAAGAACAATTGGCCGAATTACAAAATATTTTAATTAATTTTTTGAAACTATCTTACAGTAGAAATTAATTTAAAAGAAAAATCTAAGACGGTGTGGTCTTCTGGTCCCAATTTTCACATTAAATCACCAACACATTTCAAATTCTAATTTTTGTTAAAACTTTTTAATAATCTAATTCATTTTAATTTATGATAATTTAATTCATAAATTAATTATATATAAATGTAAACTAAGTTATTACATGATAAAATTTGATACTTTGTTCTAATGAATTTTTTTATCATCGAATTAAATTGTCACGATTTTCACCATTTGTTTATAATATTAACTCACTCGTGGCTAAATTTAAAATCTAAATTGTTATATGATACTAAGGTGTTATAAAATTAAAATTACTTAGATAAATTATTGCTTAGTTTAGCAACCAAAAGTGTTTTTAAAAATCCTGTCAAAAATTATTCTCTAAAAATGGCCAAATCTCATTCTTATTACAAATTTAATCCTTCTCATTTTCATACTGTGGGTATTACAATTTTTATCTAATTACTTAGTGCCTCGAGTGACCCACAATTTATTTAACAATTTAGTTTATTAATTCTCTCTTTATCTCGTACTTTACTATTCAACCTGAACAGGGAACACGTATTTATTATCTCTCATGCTATAGCTACCTCGACTCGAACATAAAGACAACACGCATCATTCTACCCTATGACGACCATCTTGTCTTAACTCGAACATGACAAAATGCAACTCACTGCCTCGTAAAGGGAGGTGGAGTCAAAATTTTATGTGATTTATTTTATTTTATTGTAATCCTCGATATTTGAATAATATTATACATAATATCTAAAATTTGCCAATGACCCAACCCTAGCTTATAGGCATTTTTTTTTTGTTTGAAGGGCAATATAGGGTTAATGATCATCAAAGTTCCATAGGAAATTAGCCTCGTGATAAAAATAGCCTCCACCATCACCAAACTCATCCTCCTCCATATGTTCTTGCACCCCAAAAGTAATATCTTCATCACAAATCATTGCATTCCCACCCATAATATTATCAAACCCAAATCCCGAACCACCGTCCAACAAGTCCCAAACCGGCCAAACGCCGCCGTCATCGCCGCCATCAACCGCCCCAGAAGAATGTTCCCCCGCCAGGCCTTCATCATTACAATTCCCATCACCTCGTTCGTCTCCACCGTGCTCGCCCGCAAACTTGGCAGCAGCGGCCTGAATCTCCTGAGACGAAAGTCGGTCCCCGCCTTCAATCTCCGGTGGACTATCAGGAAAATTAAACTTCGCGCGGGGACCACGCAGACAGAACTGAGCCGCGTCGAAAGCACGCGCCGCCTGTTCGGGTTTGTCATAAGAACCCAACCAAATTCGGTCACGGCTATTGGGTAGCCGAATTTCAGAGACCCATTTCCCCCATTTTCTCTTTCTAACGCCTTTGTACTTTAAATTCTGACCCGACTTATCGTCCGTTTCACTGCCGGAGCTACGACGGTCCTCCATTATCGGATCCGAGCCTAAGACAGGTTCGGGTTCGAGTTCAGGTTCGGTAGCTAGGTAAGGGAAATTTGAAGATATTTAAAAAGGGGAGAGGATTTTGGAGTTTAAATAGGAAATGGACAAAACGAGTAGATTTTGAGTGTGGATAGCTCAAGGAAGAAGACGACAATGGCGTAAACAGAAACGCGGAACAATAATTTAAATTACCACGTGAGTTTTAAAAATAACTATTATAAATTATATTAAAATTTTCAACTTATTTGTTTTTATTTAAATTATTATGTCAATAAAATAAAAAATATTAATATCTATTATCAAATGATTGAGATTTTATATTCTGAAATATAGTTATCGATCCATATTTATCTGATTAAAAAAGTTATAAAATTAAAATCAATATGTATATTTATATTACTCTATTATTTTTAAGGCTTTTATATATATATATATTATTCATGTAATTATACTCTAGAGTCAACTATAACCTTAAAAATTATAAACGTTTGTTATAATATTGAAGATAAATAAACTATTATTTCAATAGGTAAACTCAACTCTAAAAGACTCGTTTTCCCATTGATTTTTTTCGTTTATTTTAGTTTTTGGTAGCTTAATTTAAATCTCCTATATATATTTTTAAATAAAAGTGAACAACGATATCTATTTATATTATAACAAAACTTGATTCATACATTAATAATTAAATAACTTCGGTGTGCTATAATGTTTTAGGTGTAAACCCTAAACCCTAAATTAAATTATATATACAATATTGACACGTCGAAAATAAATCTCAAATTATTCTATCAAATTCTATTATATATATATGTCAATTTCATGAAGGACTTTGGACTTTGACGGTGCCAAAAATGAAGAAAAGGCGTGACGGTTCTGAAAAAGGAAGGAGGGTAATGGATGACGTGTAAGGTTGAAAGAAAGGATAGTATAATATTATTAAAAGGGAAGAGCTGGTGAAGTGTAAATAAAATTAATAAAAAAAAAACTCGTGCTTAATTTGGAGTGTCAACAGTCCAAATATGAAAATGGCAGCGACGACCAAGCCGCGCACCTATTTTGCGTTGCGGCGATCAAAATTTGAGTCCAAGTAAAACGGGACCCGGACCGCATTATTATAACTTTGACCCTTTCAATTTTCAGGACATTTCTGTTTTTATCCCACAAATTAAAAATGAAAAGAAAAAATGGCTCTAAACTTTATATTATATCCATTTGACGTCCCATATTTTCATATAAACATTTTTCTTTTGTAGATTTTTTTTAAGTATGCTCGAGAATATTTAGATAATTATGTTTGTTTTGTTGGATTTTTTTTTTTTTTTTTTTTTGTTAAGAATGTCTTCAAATTATGCATTATTCCTACCGTGTTACTATGAAAAAATATCACTATATTTATACTTATACGTAGAGTATCTTAAGTTGAATCAAATGAGTTATAGGAATGCACAATAATGAGCCCATCCTATGGAAGAATTCACGAGCCACCGGCTCTTGAGGTTAGGAGGTCTACTCTAGTCATCTATTGTTTTGATTTTTTTAAAGAAAAATATTACATTAATTATTGATTTTGATTTAAGAAAGAGAAAAAAAAGATAATCAACTGAACCAGTCAATTTCAAACTTAAGGATGATATATTTTTTTCCCAAGCACATGGTCTCTTGATTACTAAAATGGTGTTAGAGTCAAACATCGATCGTGTACCGTGTGCCAGCGAGGATGTCGGACCCCTAGGAAGGTGGATTGTGAGATCACATATCGGTTGAAGAGAGAAACAAAATATTCCTTATAAGGATGTGGAAACCTCTCCTCAGAAGACACGTTTTAAAATTGTGAGGCTCACAGTTATGCATAACGGGTTCAAACGGACGATATCAAATAGCGGTGGGCTTGGGCTGTTACAAGTGGTATTAGAGTCAGTCACCAGACGGTGCGAGACACTGATTGGAGTAGAGCTAGACCTTTTCCAAAGTAGATGCGTCTTAAAACTGTAAGACTGATAATGATATGTAATAGACAAAAGTGGATAATATATGTTAGTGGTGGGCTTGGATATTATAAGATTAAAAACTTAATATAATTTATGAATTTATGACATGGATATTGGTTTATTTTACTTACTTTGAAAGAGTTTACAGGGTATTAACATTTTATCATTTATATATAATAAAAATATAATGTGTACAAAGAAAAAGAAAAAAAGTTGAGGGGCCAAATGTGGAAGAAATTTAAAGACAAAGGGCAATATTGAAAAAAGAATCCTAACTAGGGCGTTTTCGACAATATTCCTAATAGTGTCTCGTCACCATTGAGTTCAATTCAAGCAGGCCGTAGTCAAGAGTTGAGGCCCATGTCTTAAATGGGCCTTTACTACTCGGCCTTTTGCGAACATTCCTTACTCGCCCTGTCGAATCGAACTTAAGGCGCGAAGCCGCCGTTACTGGTTGCTAAAGCAATCGCCCTTCTCTCTTCGGCATTTTCTCAAACACTTGGGGAGGGACGTTTCATTGGCAAACTTCATCCATGTTTATGGCAGTTCGGATTGCCAATTCTTCGAAGGCCTTCGTCTCGAATGAGTACAATGTGAATTCTTCTCGTTATCTTCGATTTTTTTGCTTGAACGAGTTCACAAATTATCTATGCAGAAATCGTTTTGTGGAGTTGTGGTCGTGGTCACAAATCCGGTCCATGACAAGCAGTAAACGCGTTCAAGATAGAAGTCGCTTGAAGAGGGTGCAAACTCTTGAAATCGCGACGGAAAAATGGAAGGTAGCTTACAAGGTACTCTTCTTGATCGAAACCCTCAAGCAAGAGCCTGAGATGATAATTCCAGTTAGGAATTTAGAGCAATATCGGAGACAAATCAATCTCCCGAAACCGCACAAGATCACGGACTTCATTCGAAAATCCCCTAAACTGTTTGAACTGTACAAGGATCAGAGGGGCATATTGTGGTGTGGAATGACTAAACAAGCCGAAGATTTGATGGAAGAGGAGGAGACGATAATTGAACAACACGCTGACAAGACTGCCGAGTATGTTACCAGGTTTTTGATGATGTCAGTGAATAAGCGGCTTCCGGTGGACAAGATTGCTCACTTCAGAAGAGATTTTGGGCTTCCAATTGATTTTCGAGCCAAATGGGTGAATGATTACCCTGAGCTATTTAAGTTGGTGAAGTCTGAAGATGAACGTGAATACTTGGAGCTTGTTTCTTGGAATCCTGCCTGGGCTATAACAGAGCTGGAGAAGAAGCTGATGGGTGTGACTGAGAGCACTGCAACTCATACCCCAGGTTTGCTTTCACTTCCTTTTCCCTTGAAATTTCCTTCCAATTACAAGAAGATGTATAGATATGGAGGGAAAATTGATCACTTCCAGAAAAGGTCTTATTTATCTCCATATGCCGATGCAAGGGAGCTAAAAGCTGGCTCACTAGAATTTGATAAAAGGGCTGTTGCTGTTATGCACGAGTTGCTTAACTTCACCATGGAGAAGAGACTAGTTACTGATCACCTTACCCACTTTAGGCGGGAACTTGTGATGCCTCAGAAGCTAATGAGACTTCTTTTGAAGCATATTGGGATATTCTATGTTTCAGAGAGGGGTAAAAGATTTAGTGTTTTCTTGACAGAAGCTTATGAAGGTCCGGAGTTGATTGATAAATGCCCTTTGGTTCTTTGGAAGGAGAAGGTTTTGAGCCTCGCTGGTTATAGAGGAAAGCGAAAAAGGATTAAAACTTTTGACGACACTTCTGAAATGGAGGACAACAGTTTGGCTTTGGCTGACTATGACTCTGAGCAGGATATGGAGGATACTGATTGTTCAGAGGAGGCTGCGTTAGATGCCAATACAATTGAAATGGAAACTAGGGATCTTGTCAGTGGGTAGAAGGATTCCATCTTCATGAGCATCAATTTAATCTATCTTCTTTATTGATTTCTGGAGGAAAGAAACCAACGGTTCGGTTCTATTTGGAAACAATCTATGTATCTTATCATATTAACAGATAACTTATGCTCTATCAACGTTACGCTCGGCCCTCCAGCAGCAGGACTTGCATTTGATCAGAACCATGAAGTGAACATTTCTCCCAAAAATCTCACTGTTGCTTGAGGTATGTTAATTCTGTAATCTTTTATGAAGTTTCCATAAATGGTAATATGAAATAAACTCAGTGTTAGATTTTCAAAAACTACTTGATGGATGAGTAGTTTGTATTCATGTGCAAGATCTCGAACGTGATCCACCATCTAAAGCACAAGATGTAACGTTCTATACTAAGTCAGCATTGAAAGTAATTGTTTTGGATGGCTTGATTTGCAGAATGAACACATCTATATATAGGTTCAAATTACTAATCTTTGGATTTGTTCAGTTCGTCATGCATATGCAAAGACAATGCTGTCAAACTGACATAATTGATGTTTTATTTCGGACTTGCAATGATTTTCTGACAGGTATAAATGGGTTGTTTGATCCTTACTCCTCAAATTGCTTGCAGAGTCATTTAGTGACCAGAGGATGGAGCTGCATGTCATGTCTGCGAAATGGATCCTCAAGTGAGGGAAGATGCATAGCGTAGCTGATAGCTATTTCCTGTTTGTTGTTGGATCTACCACATAAATATCTCGACATTCAGGTTTCTTTCTTACTGATTATCAGAATGAATTGGGTTCATTTCTTTGTAAGGTGAAGTATTGTACAGAAGTTCTAAAATTAATCGGTTTAATATGTTGGTGAGATTATTGAGTACTTGGATTTGTTTTCTGTGTCGAGGATTGTTGGGAGGGAGTCCTACATTGGCTAATTTAGAAGATGATAATGGGTTTATAAGTAAGAAATTCATCTCCGTTGGTACGAGGCCTTTTGGAGAAACCAAAAGTAAAGCCATGAGAGCTTATGTTCAAAGTGGACAATATCATACCATCGTGGAGGTTCGTGATTCCTAACATGGTACTAGAGCCATGCCCTTAATTTAGTCATGTCAATAGAATCCTCAAGTGTCGAACAAAGAAATTGCTAGCCTCGAAGGTGTAGTCAAAAGTGACTCATGTGTCGAATAAATGGTGTACTTTGTTCGAGGGCTCCAGAGTAAGAAGTCGAGCCTCGATTAGGGGGAGGCTGTTCGAGGGCTACATAAATCTCAGGGGAGGCTCTATGGTGTACTTTGTTCGAGGGGAGGATTGTTGAGAATTGTAGGGAGGGAGTCTCACATTGGCTAATTTAGGCTAATTTAGAGGATGATCCTGGGTTTATAAGTAAAAAATACATCTCCATTAGTATGAGGCCTTTTGTGGAAACCAAAAGCAAACCTATGAGAGCTTATGTTGTTCGGTGGACAATATCATACCATCGTGGAGGTCCATGATTCCTCTGGTACGAAATCTATAATTCATCAACCGTGTAGACTGTCCTGTTTCACTTCTCTCTCATAGAGCTGGGCCGGATAGGGCTGGGCCAATATAGAGCTGGGCCGTTCCTGCATATAAAAGGCTCTCTTAAACGGTTTTTCCTCTTGGCAATGGGTTGTGGCAAGATCTCTTATCTGTTACGATTGAATTAAATTGTTTACAGGTTCCGAACTTCAACTGTGGTGCATGTTGCAAGAGCTTTGGTATTGAATACTATTCTCATGCAGAATCCTCAAAGCCATTTAGCTAAAGATGCGGCCATCCACAGTCACGAGTCAGAAAGAACAAAACCAACAAAACCTTCCATAAACAGTGCTGTAAGATGGCTGCCATTTTCCAGACTATTTACTTTGTCGAAACAGCCCAAAAGGTTCGTGGTCTTGCTTCTTATATATGCTGTTTATTGACTAGACAAATGAACAAACAAATTCATTCTAGGCTGTTTGCCATATGTCTGTTAAGCTAATTCCTGGATGATCATCAAGTATTTGAAAGAATGTATGGGTGGATGTGTTAGGAATCACGAACCTTCACAAATGGTATGATATAGTCCATTGTGGCTTTGCTTTTGGTTTTCCTAGAAAGTCTTGTCCCAGTGGAGATACTATTCTTTACTTGTGAACCCACGATCAACCCCTTAGTCGATGTGGGACTCTTCTCCCAATAATCTTCAATAAGCGTGTTCCAACTCATAACAATGAGGTTAAATACATAGTGTATATGAGTTTACTCTTTGTCTGTCTGGTCAACTGTCGTTGGTTGACAAAATTGAATGCATAGGATTTGTTTGCTTGGTCAATGCATGTGGACTCTGCCGAACTAACTATTTGAGTAAGTGTGTGGTAGATACCTGGTTGGCTTTAAATTCAGTCCCTTTTTTTTCTCTCTTGGAAAGTTTAGTCTGAACGTTGACCTCTTGAGAAATTATTGATGTATTATTAACTAGCTAACAAAGTTATGAAGTGTGGCTGAGAAATTCTTAGTGGTTTGCTTTGCTTTTGGTTGAAGACCTCCCTCGGGCCTATCGAATAAACTATTCGAGTAAGGGGAGGGTGGATGTCAGTGTCGATAGAAATATCGACCAAGTAGGGATGTTGATGAATATTTTTTAAGATGGAAATTTTATTTACAGAGAAAAATAATAATTAAGGCGAACTCATAGACATAAGAAATATCGACATGATGAAAATTTAATGTCTTGATTTTAGGTCATGTTTTGTTTAGGTTACTGTTAATAAATGAATGGTTTGAAGCAAGTTTGAAATTTTCTCTTTCATTTACGGGCATTAAGTACTTTTCATTGACATGAGATTTTGTTTTATAAAATTATATATATTTTTTAATTCAATCGTAAGATTAGAACTTCTAATTTTTTTTATTTAAAATATAAATTTTAATTAATTAAGATAAATACAATTTTTATTTAAAATATGAAATATGGAAAAAGAAAATATAAAAGGTGGGGGAAAGAAAAAGAGTTGGGAAGTAATGGAGAATTAATGGGAGTTGAATGCGTCCCAACTGCTTTGGCGCCGAGTTGGTGTTAGCAATAACTAATTCCCACCCGCCTCTTTTCATTTTCCCTCTTTATATTCTCTCTCTTCAAAAATCCCAAATCCATCTCTCTCTCTCTCTCTCTCTCTTTCACGAACTTTCACGCTCTTCTCATGGCTAACGAACAAGACCTTCTGTCTACCGAGATCGTCAATCGCGGCATTGAATCCTCCGGCCCCAACGCCGGCTCCCTCACCTTCTCCGTCAGAGTCCGCCGCCGTCTCCCGGACTTTCTCCACTCTGTCAATCTCAAGTACGTCAAATTAGGCTACCATTATTTGATCAACCACGCCATTTAT
The DNA here is from genome assembly GCA_033971965.1 of Cucurbita ficifolia. NCBI lineage: Eukaryota > Viridiplantae > Streptophyta > Magnoliopsida > Cucurbitales > Cucurbitaceae > Cucurbita > Cucurbita ficifolia. The sequence goes on from CM066970.1 coordinate 1,587,379, forward strand.
CTCGCTACTGTTCCAGTCCTTGTACTCGTCTTCAGCGCCGAGGTCGGAAGCCTCAGCCGTGAGGAGATTTGGCGGAAGCTTTGGGAAGATGCTCGCTACGATCTCGCAACTGTTCTTTCCTTCTTCGCTGTCTTTGTCTTCACTCTCTCTGTTTACTTCATGTCGCGCCCTAGATCTATCTATCTTATCGATTTTTCATGCTTTCGCCCTTCCGATGATTTCAAGGTTAGCTCCTTTTCGATTTCGTTTCTCTCTTTCTCTCTTTTTCTTTTGATTGATTATTGTTTAATCTTGTGAAGGATTTGAACATTCTTGAGAACTGCACAATATACTTTGATTTGGTTTATTTTGTAACTAAATTATATACTCGTGTTTCTTCAACTTTCTTTTCATAACAAAATGAATATCTTATGATGCGATATATTTTGATTGCTCCTACTAAAACTTTTTAGCCGCTAAAACTACGGCACATCAAAAAAGTTAGTAGGACTTTCATTGCTAGGTGTGTAGTCAATTGTTTTTTTTATTTGCATATTTTGCATAATTTTTTGTTTTTTAGATGGAAAATGTATGTAGATAGCTTTCACTTTTTGTTTTTAAATTACATTACTATTGTTAATTGCTATTATTGTTTGTATTGAATTTAACAGATATTTTGCCTTATTAATTAATACTATTTAATACTATTTAATGTCAACATGTAAATTACTTTTGATTTAGAACATGTATGAATTTGATGTCGAGATTGTTGGGAGTAAGTCTCACATGTGCTAATTTAGGTTAGTAAGTAATACATCTTCATTGGTATTTGGTCTTTTGGAAAGCACAAGCAAGACCACGAGAGTTTATGCCGGGACAATACATATCATCATGGATAGTCATTGTATTTGTAAAAGTACTTTATGGAAATTGTCCTTCCATCAATTATATTAATTATTTTTAAATTTTAAATTAAATTTCATTACAAAAAAAGAAATAAGATGCTTTAATTTTAAGTTAATTTATGAGTGTAGTTATAGCTAACAGTGTGATGATGCAATGTAGAAATCTTTCGATGAGGATATGAATTCAGAACACGTTTTTATTTAGAATTTTGGAACCTGAGATTTTAAAATATAAATAATAAATTTATGAGAATTAAATAGAATCATATGTTAGAAATTGTTTTTAAAAAAAGCTCGGCATTTTACAGGTATCAAAGGAGGAATTCATAGAGCTAGCACGAAAATCGGGCAAGTTCGACGAAGGAAGCCTAGAGTTCCAGAAGAGGATTTTAGAGTCATCGGGAATCGGCGATGAAACCTACATTCCAAAATCGGTGATCGCCTCCGCCGATAACTGTGCCACCATGAAAGACGGCCGAGCGGAGGCCTCCGCCGTCATGTTCGGCGCTCTCGACGAGCTTTTTGAGAAGACTCGTATTCGTACGAAGGACGTCGGGGTTCTTGTCGTCAATTGCTCGATCTTCAATCCGACGCCGTCTCTCTCCGCTATGATCATCAACCACTACAAGATGAGGGGAAATATTTTGAGTTACAACCTTGGCGGAATGGGATGTAGTGCCGGTATTATTGCAATCGATTTGGCTCGCGATATGCTTCAGTCTAACCCTAATAATTACGCCGTCGTCGTTAGTACGGAGGTTGTAGGATATAATTGGTACCAAGGTCGCGACAGGTCTATGCTTATTCCTAATTGCTATTTTCGTATGGGCTGCTCTGCCGTGCTCCTGTCTAATCGCCGCCGTGACTACCGCCGTGCTAAGTACCGCCTCGAGCACGTCGTTCGTACACACAAAGGGGCTGATGATCGCAGCTTCAGGTACTTCCTTTTCCTTTTTCGTTTTCCCTTTGTTGTCTTTTTCAGTTTTCTTTGCGTTCAGAAGGGAAGACGTAAGAAATGGGATCACTTTCCTTTCCTATTTGTTTTGTTAAATAATTTCATTTCATTTCATTTTGAAAAGGAAGTAAAGAGTTTAATTTTAACATATATATATATATATAAAGCATATTTTCCAAAAAAATATTTTTAAAGTGTAATAAAAATTATTTTTTGTTTCTAAACTTGTTATGAAATAGTAATTTGGTGCTTTTAAATTTGTAACAATTTAGTAAATAAGTTTAGTTATTTTAAATTTTATAACAATTGAGTAAATAAATTTTAATATGAAATATTTTAGTTTCTAAATTTTAAAATTTGTAAAAGTTTCTAAAAAAATTTGATGTCAATTTTTATGATAATGATTTAATCTTTATAGTTTTATACCCATTAAATTTTAACAAATACTCTACACAATAGAGGCTATGTTGTTACAAATTTTAAAGTATTAAATTTAAATTGTTACATATTAAAGACTATAGATTATGTGCTAAATTATTACAAAGTTATAGAAATTAAATTGTTACACATTAAGGTTTAAAAACTAAATTATTATTTTTAAGAAGAGTTGAGGACCAAAAATGTTATTAGTTTTAATTTTTAGATATAATGTTTCCTTTCAAATGTAATTAAAATATTATATTTAAATAATATAAATCACACCGTTTTATTTGGTCCATATAACAGTGGTTGCCTTAAATGTCAATGGACTTTTATTTTGTCATATGGCTATATATTTTACAGGCCTATGAAATCTTTCAACTGCCAACAAGAATTGTTATTAGGTTCATAGGCTTTTTATGTTGTCTACCTGTATTCTTTCAGGTCCATTATATCATCCAACTGCCAACATGAAATATTTCTATCGCAGAATATTTGATTAGGGGTCACAAAAACCTATGCAATTGACAAAAAAAAATCATTTGATATATTCCATACATTTAATGTTAAAAAAGTTATCTTTAAATAAAATCATTTATTTGTTCTATATGTTGATGATGGTTGGAAGTTTCACGAATATATGTTCATTTGTGTAAGACCTTCTAGAAAGTCCAAGGCAAAGACATTGAGTCATTTTTTCCGTGCTCATCACTGATATTTGTAAATCAATCTACCAATATTAATATAGTTTAGTGGTAAATGGTGTACAATAAAATCAATAGTTAATATCATCGTTGTCGTTGGTTCGTTCCTTTTTAGGTATGAAAGAACTAAACAGTCGACTGTTTTTTGATCTTTAATGGTGCGTGGTGGGTGGCAGGTGTGTTTACCAGGAAGAAGACGAGCAAGGATTCAAAGGCCTAAAAGTCAGCAAAGACCTAATGGAAATCGGAGGCGAAGCTCTCAAAACCAACATCACAACCCTCGGACCTCTCGTTTTGCCCTTCTCCGAGCAGCTCCTCTTCTTCGCAGCTCTAGTCTGGAGGCAATTCTTCTCCGGCAACGGCGGCGGCGGTGGAGCACCGAACACAAAGAAGCCATACATTCCAGATTACAAGCAAGCATTCGAGCACTTCTGTGTGCACGCAGCCAGCAAAGGAGTGTTGAATGAGTTACAGAGGAACCTTGAGCTTAGCGAGAGAAACATGGAAGCTTCTAGAATGACACTTCACCGATTCGGGAACACTTCCAGCAGCAGCATTTGGTACGAATTGGCTTATTTGGAGGCCAAAGACAGGGTCAAGTCTGGAGATCGGATTTGGCAGCTGGCTTTTGGGTCTGGGTTCAAGTGCAACTCTTTAGTTTGGCGCTCAATGAGGCGCAACCGCAAGCCCGCCAGGAGCCCATGGCTGGATTCCATCGACAGATACCCGCTTCAATTCTAACCCACCACTCGTCTCACTTGGCCACTCAATCAGTTTCTTTCGAAGGAAAAGAAGGCTGTTAAGAACTAAGCTATATGGTAAACTAGATTTTTTCTGCTTTTTTAGGAAATATAATATTTCTCTATTTGTATGTTGTAAAATCAGTGAACGGTATCCATAAAAAAATCCTATTTGGTTTCAAAATCATTGAATGTAGTCTTCTTCTTCTGAAATAAAACCAAAGAATCATGCTAACCAATCTCCATCCACATCTTCAATCTCCCCAATGTCGAAGCTGCAAATCCAAAATTAATCCAAAATGCAAGCACCCAAATAAATAAATCATAAAGCTTGCTCCTAAATATATATATTCTTTCTTTGGGTTCGAATTTCATTTAATATTAAGAAGAGTTAAAATCATACCAGGATAGGTCAGGATCTTGTAGGTAATCCTCCTCAGCACACTGATAATTCGAATGCTGCTGCAAAAGATCACCCTGCTGCATGTCTTTTTCACTCTCTCCAGTTGGGTCATTATTGGACCAAAACACATCAGAAGCCATTAGGATCCCTTCTTCCTTGGATAATGAAATTGATTTGGGAACTTCCTGATGAGTAGCAGCAAAAGAAACAGTGGGATAGATATATGAAGATGGGGACCAGAATGAAAGTGAATAAAATGAATAGCTGTTGTCACAGATCAGACAGCTGAACGAGTATCCACAGTTTTGAAATCATTATCAAAATTGAGATTCGGACCTAAGTTTTGCATAGGGTTTTCTGTATTGAGATTCTGTGCAACAAAGGCAGACCCATTTTCCAAACTAAATGAGCAATCACAGGAGCCACCTGGGTATATCCTGGGATTTCTCCTGGATTTCCTTCTTCCTTCAGGTTCAAAGCATGGTCATAATTGAGGCAACAGAGGAAGTGATTGTATTATTTGTTGGTCCTGTTTTTGTTGCTCTTCTCTTGCTTCTTTGGTTGATGCTCTGTGGACCTTAAGCGCAGTCACAATCTCTCTTCTAGCCTCGGCCATATCCAGAGGCATTGCAGAGATGAGGATTGATGATCGGTTGGGAGGATTGTGGGCTTTATATGAGGCGGCGCCGGCTATACTGTGGGGTTATCCTAGGCCTTCGAGCTATTTTGTATTTTCATTTATTCGGCTAACTACACTTGTCATTGTATTTTCCCTTTTACCATCCTATCCATCACAACTCATGAGGGAAACTTTCAGGCTGGGAAATACTTAATAAGTGGCTAATTAGTTTCTGTGAACCACCACTAATTCATACTTAATTAAGTGGCTAATTAATGTCTGTCACAATCACTAAATTCTTAATAAGTATTTATATTTTCCTAAGGAAAAGAAAACTTCTCTCAGATCCATCTGTAAAAAATTCAGGGTGAGCAGTAAGAAGTTTCTGACGTCGGGTGAGTAAGGAAATATTATTCTTCCAGACAGTAGTAGCCACATGGCAAGTAGGTTCTTGCGGTTTATCAATTATCAATAACTTGCTAAATTAGTCCAAGTTTACATGAAAATAAATTTTCTCGAAGTTAAAATGGTTGCCTATAGAAAAGGACCGATATAAGTCCACTAAATTCGAAGATCTGAAAAGTCCATTCCAGACTGGAAAAGGCAATTGGAGTTTCATACAGGTTTGAAATAACCCTAATTTCGTGAGTTCAAAAGGTTAAGACAATAATTTTTTAGATCGAAATTCGAGACAGACTTTTATCCTGTGATAGTCACACATTGGTTGGGGAGGAGAACAAAACACTATTTATAGGGACGTGGAAACCTTCCTCTAGCAGACACGTTTTAAAGTCTTGAGTGAAAGCCCGAAAGGGAAAGCCCAAAGAGAACAATATCTGCTAATGGTGAACTTGGGCCGTAACCTTCCCGTTTCCTGCAATGTCGAGGAAGTAGGAGGCACACCAAATTCCAAAATTCTATCCAAAGTTCAAATACTCTGTTTTTATCATAGTTTCAGCTTCGGTTTTGTACTTTTATGGGACTAGTTTGGTCCATTTATCTTATTGTTTTCATTGAGCATAGAGTTTGGGTTAAACTTTGCAAAATTTTACATTACAATGACTAAAATGAACACTAAAATAAAGTTTCAGCCTAAAAAATAAAGCCCAGAACCGACTCCAACAGTAGCAGAAACCATCCTAAATTTAGAACAAAGGATATTCATATAAAATTGAACTAAAAAACGATGATGCGAATCATAAGAAAACAAAATTTAGGGCAAAAGAAAAAAAAAAAGAACCGCAGAACAAATCTTACTCCTACATGTATCAGAAGAGCCGACAAAAAGGGGAAAAAAAATAGAGAGATTGAAATGATGCAAGGAAAAGGAAACGTGCCTTGTCGCATTTGTATGTGGTGTTTCATGGCGCAATGGCCGAGGTCATAGACTCACAAGGCTCTTCGGATTGTGGTAAGGCAAAAGGCAGAGACAGAGGAGAAGAGCAATCACGTTTTCCAATAATCCATGGGAGCCGCGCCGCACAGCCACAGGAACAGGTGTAATGGAACTGAAGAAATCGGCAAGACAGCAAATAGCAGAACGATCAAACGATAATTAACGAAAGAGAAAAAGAAAAAGAAACAAATGATTGGATCATCTGATCTGATCTCACCCGCGACCCTCCCATATTCTTCCCCGCCTTCTCCTCTCCCAAATTGTTCCTATTTCTTTTTTCTTTTTTTAGTTTCTTAAAAAAAATTTAAAAAATTTGAAGAATTGTATTTGTTTTCAATAATTTCTTTACAATAGTTTCATGCGTACTAAATTCTTAGCCAAATTTCAACAATAAATATATATTTTAAAAACACTTATTTTTATTTACAAAAGTTTGATTTGGTTATTGAAAACACTTATAACAGAAAATTTTAAAAACTTAATTCTTCACTCAAAAATTAAAAAATCAAATGATTATCAAACCAGTCCTTGATTGATCCACTAGACTTAAAAAGGTTAGTAGTGCACTTCTTTCAATAATACTTCAAAACTTTAAAAAGTTGCATTACACTTAATTTTTAAAATTGTCAATGTCAAGTAGGGGATATTCAACCGAGAATCTGAGAATCCAACCCGGATTATAAAGGTTGGATTGGGTTAGTTAGCATTTCGAGTTGGGTTGGATCTTTTAGACCTGATCCAATTCAGGTTGGGTACAGGTTCAATGTGCAAAGGACTGGGTCAACCCGACCCAACTCTGTCACATTAAAAAAAAGAGCACTAGTAGTCAACCAGACACAACCCAATTACTCCTTCTTCTTTGGTCAACCCAGTACCCATGTTCTAAGGAATTCTAAGGCAATTTCTAGAAACAAAGACAAGTTTAAAAACTAATTTTGCTTAGATTTAAAAAAAGGAAGAGACAAAGTAAAGAAGCAGAGCAAAACAAAAAGTTTATAAAAAAGTAACCGATTGGATGTCCACATAAATGTTGTATATAGCACATGAGAAATGGAGATCCCGATGGATAAGCAACGAAATTTATTACCTGGTTTAAAACTGAGGGCAGCTGATCAACAAATTTTAGTCAGAGAATTCAAGACTTACTTGATTGATCTCTGTCTGGAACAATAGCTCCAGCAGCATCAAGCAAGATCTTCCACACATCCCCTGCATATAAACAAGGATAATAACTGAAAGTTTCCTCATGAACGCATTAAAGATCAAGAATACAATTTTATGCATGATTCAAGAAAGAAAGAAATTATAGTCACAAAGTAGCAAGTACTAATTGAATCGAATGAAAACGACAAGGATGAATGTGAATCAGCATCAAACAATATTCTCAAATGATTAGAGCAGCATTTCAATCAATATTCTCAACTGGAATTCAGTAGCTCGTGTTATGCAGTCTTCTTTGATGTCTATCAATTCTCAATGCCATGTCCAATACATGAAAGAAATCAAGAACAAAGTGAGTTAGCTCCAATTAGGGGTTATTACACTGCTATCATTCAAAGTCTAGAAGTGAATGATCGCTACGTCCTATCTTTGGTTCATGGAATCCAAAAAAATAAATGATCCACTCAGGACGAGCGCCCCTATAGATTAAACCCCTTCCCTCAAACTGAAAATTCAAGATCATGCTTCACTTCAATTTCCAAAACCTGTTCATTCAGAAAGATCATGAAAATCACCACGTTCTGTAAACGAAGGAACTCGAAAATACCAGAGTTCTTTCATAGAAAGATAATGAAAATCACCAGGTTCTCACCTCCTTGTACGATCCAAAAAAACATCTCCAAAGGTAAAATGCATATTATCTCAGAAATTGAAATTGATAGATTTCCATAAGAGATCGCACTGAGAAGTGAAAAGGAGTAGACACTTTTGAGCATGCATGAGCCCAAGCAAACTAACTATGGAATACATCAAAATATGAACAGTGATCTATGCCAGCCTTACCCGCTCAAAGTAAGGAACAGCCTCTGTTGCTGGCCTGTTGTTGAAGGAGATTATAGCATTATCCTTCCACAAAGAGAATATTTATTATGTCACACAACCATTGAAATTGAAAGAAAATGATCATCTCGGTGATTAGCTAGTCAGTTGCGTCCAATTCATTTCCACAAGTAAACTAAAAGACTAAACAACCAGAAGAAAAGCGAGGCCAAACCTTAGGTACCTTCGCGGCGAAATAGCTCCATGTGAGTACTTGCAGAAGCGCGCCATTGCTACCAATAAACAACAAAATGAAATTACCTCAGCATTTCATCCTGCGGTAATGAAAACAACAATCACGAGTTGACTCGCCTATGATCCACGGTAGAGAAAGGTTAACGAGTTGAGCATGTGAAACATCTTCATCGAGCAATCCGGAAGTTAAAATGGCATCCAAACAGCCATGAAACCTCTCGAATACTTGTCTCGCAGCAACGGCATGATCGAAAGTCAATTGTAAGGTACTGAAATTATCAGAAACCCTTCCTTTGCCAAAAGCTCAATAAAGTAGTTGCATCGAAATGCAAATGATAGCGAAGAAACGGAAGGGAAAAAACCTGTAGGTGACTTCAGGAATAACTCCGATGATAGCGCCACCGAGGAACTTAATGATAGCCCCAAGCAGCTTACCTCTCGGCGGCGGTATCACCAAACAAGGTTCCAATCGCTTGTAAACCTTGTTTCTAATCGAATTTCTACCATCGTATCCATAACTACTGCTTCCTCTGCCGGCATATCCATTCGAGACCATCATCTTCATCGAAGCAGAAGAAGTTTTCGAGACTAATATATTTGTTCGCTCTGAAAATTCAGTGAAAAAGGGAAAACGATCATCAATTCCTCTCTTGAGAGTATATTTGCGTCTGTTCATTTTGTTGGATCATTTTAAGCGGGAAGGAAATTTCCCTGAATGAACTAATCAATTTTATTTGCCCCCAAAAGAAGTTTTGACTTTTTTGTATTTTTAGTTTGGAAATAATATAAAATAAAACATTTACTTTATCAAAATTTACCTAAAATTACATATTATACTAAAAATTAAAATTACATATTAAAATATTAGCACACCTATAAAAAAAATATAAAATAAAATAAAATAACTGGTTGTTTTAGTAGACAAAATTATTTTAAAAAGTAAAATTTAAAAAAAAAAAAAAAAAAAAGGTAATATTTTATGAAAAAAAAAAGGAAGAACTTTTTTCTAAAATACAATAAAACGAATAGATTATAGAATACACCTATTTTTCAAAATAAAAACTATTTGAAGATAATAAAAGTTATTTATTATTTTTTAATCTTTATTAACCCCAACCATTAATACTGATTTCTTCTATATATATATATATTTGAAAAAATAAAAATAAAAAATAAAAATTGCCTATTCACTCTGCAGACTTTTCAGAGTAAAGGGACAACCTTATGCTGCAATTCACCCATTGGATGAAATTTGAACTGAGGAACTCAGAAGCAGATTCAGAGCAGAGTTGAGGTAAATTCTCAACTGAACAGTCCATTTTTACAGCAAAAGGTAAAGCATTTACCTTCTCTGTAAAAACAGCCTTCATCTACTGAAAATCAAAAGAAAGTCACAGGCTGAACAGTAAAATTGACAGCAGGTTATTAAGAAGGAATCTACATACATCTATTCTCATCTTCTTGAATTCCATTAGCTAAGTCAGCTAAGAATACAAAGAATTCAAAAACAAATAGGAAAGCCTTACAGAAAGAACTAAACAGCTATAGAACAATTCGTTTATAAAAATAAATCAATAACCAGTTGGAGTGGATGATGCATAATCATACACAAGCCTCGATCCTCGGCTCGAACGAAAAGGCAGACATAAACTCCACAGCTTCACCATTCATATAGCATTTGTGCAATTCGGTCCACTGATTCTCGACGAGATTGCATAGAAGATACGTACAATGCTCGTTCGAGTTCATGCATACGAGTATCTGATCGCCAGCTCCTACACAGTTGATATCAATCTTCTTGCCATACCACTCGTGCGACATTGCAGGAGGCAATGCTGCAATTTGATGCCAAGTTCGAGCTTCCTCGTCGTATCTCCAAACTCTAAGGCTTGCAGTTTCGAGAAACTCAGACAACATAACAACTAGCATCTCACCTCGACACACAACGACGTCAATTGAGTACTCTGAAAAGACAGGCATGAGCCTGGGGTACTCAACGAAGCATCTCTTGCTCAGATTACAAGCCATGATAGTCCCGGAGGAGCTAATGAAATAGACGGTGTCCTCCCCGCTTTTGTTCGTAACCACAGATGAGTATTGCTTGGATGGGCTTCTCTGCATGTTTGTGGACACTACATTTCCTGTCCGACTCAGGAAGTACACGCCAGTATCGTCATTGAAGTTGAAGTCGATAGAATCGTCTACTTTTCTACTCAAGGTAACATCGTCATCCCAGCAACCCGTGGTCGAATGGTAGACTTTGAACCGAAGCTTCGGAAGCTGGCCATAGACTAATACAATCTTGTAAGAGCCCTTACAACCGCCAGGGTCTGCACTCATCACAATGGCATGAAGAGATTGCTTTTTCTGGTCGAGATCCACAGGAGGAAGCTCACTACAGGAGCCTGTTAAAGGATTGGTCACTATGAAGTTTCCCGCCGAATTGCGAAAACAAATCAAACCACCAGAGGCTGCAACGGGGATCGAATCAAGATGACGGTTCTGAAGGAGGTGTGGATAGTTAAGTTTCTTCCAATTGTTCTCAGTCGAGTCAAAAACAATCGAGCGGTTGAGATGTGGATCGACCATGAAAAACCAGGGGTCGCGTGCCGAAATGTCAGAGCAGGCAGACTTGAAACTCGAAGAAGCTGCAACTGATTTCCATCTTTTGCACACTGAAGAAAGACGAAAGAATGCCGAGGTCGGTAGCCTCGAAAGCACCCTTTCCAGAATGTCTTGATTGAGATTATCCAAAGAGAAGTTGCTCAACATGTTGTTTTCTCCATAATTTCTCTTTCTCTTCCGAGTCACCCCCAAATCACCATGAGCATCACCAAGTTCCATTGGCAGAAATATCTGAGAAATCACTGCAATATCAAACCAACATAAGCCTGTTAGTTTCAATCACAAGCTAATTTGAATCGATCCCAATAATCCAGAAATAGTAACCAGACAGTGAAGCACGAATAAGGATCTCAAATCAAATCCGTAAGAAGAAGAAAAACTCAGTGGATCGAACCAACATAAAGAGAAATTTCAATTTATTTTTGAAAAACCACCGCAAAACCCTGATAAACAGATCAAGCCAATCTCGAGAGAAATTCATTAACACAAAACACGAAGGCCAAGGATTCCATAAATCAGAAACGAGGGCAAAAGTTTCACGAACAAAATGCAGATACCTCCGCCATGATCTGAAACCCTCAAACCCCACGATTGAACAAAAATCCAAACTCAGCGTGAAAACAAAGCACATCGAAAGAGAATCACAGGAAATCAACAAAAACCGAACACAAAAATCAAATAAAAACAACAGAAATCAGATAATGCACCTGGATGGATGATTCAGCGGCGAGGAAGGTGGAAACGATGGGGCAGTAGATGAGAGCAACTGGATAAGTGGAGTGTCAAGAGGCCTTATAAATGGGGAAAGGGAAAGGGAAAGAGAGAAAATAAGAAAAGGAAGGGGAAAAAGAGAAAGGGAAAAAAGAGAAAGGGAGCTATGGAGGAAGAAGAGAGGGAAGCTTCGGGGGCAGCGACTTTTATAGGCGTTGACACTTTGTTACAGAGCGGAGGCGGAGGCGGAGTCGGAGGAGGAGAGACGGAGGAGGAGAATACACGAGCGGATAAATTAAATAAAGGGAAGAAAAAAATGTCAAAAGAATACGATTCTTAATTATAAATACAAAAAAGAAAGTGAGGAGGAGGAGAAAACACGGGTTGACTCTTGTTCACGAGTGTTCTTCACTTTGGATTCGTTTGGTGGGTTTTTCTTTTTCCTTTTCCTTTTTTTCTTTTTTTCTTTTTTTTAAATTATTAATTCACTTACTCCCAACATCGGAGATTCGAACTTCACATCTCAAAAGAAAAAATAGATATTTAGATTGTTGATGATGCTCGTATTGACATTTATTAACTATTGTTTAGAAAATCAAAACACGAAAAAATAGTTTTCGTAATTAAGCTCCACGCTCTTATCTTACTGTTCTATCCGCTAGTTGACAGTAAGTTCTTTCAAAATTGACGGTTTGTTTTCATAGGAAAGAGGTTTTAGACCAAATTTTTTTAGTATAGGCAATACGACTTGCGTCAAGCTCTTGTGAAAGAATACTTAGTAGCCGAAGTGTAGGGCGGGTGATTTGAGATCAAATGGGCAAAGTCCGCTTTTTTCGCTCGTCTGGTGCAGGTTGCTATTTTCCGAATTGGAAAGCATGATAGTATGAATCATAGTTCTAATATTTGTTATAATAGGAGGCTCAAAATCGAGTAGCATCGGCTAGCAAGTCGACAGGGGCAGCTTTCAGCTTATCGCAATCCTGTAACTCTCGTCACCTGAATGAGACACCCAATTAGTCCGATTTTCCTAAATGCCCACCACGGGCGGTGAAAGTGACATTCAAAAATATTTTTTATTTTTAAAATTGAGTTATGAATGTCTTTTTTAGGAGGCCGAAAAATAGGTGAAAACAAAAATATTAACTATTTTTTATTAGTAAAATTATCATCTAAAATTAAAAAAAAATTAATAATAATAATCAGTCTCAAGGCTCGATAATAAGTGTCTGAAATTAGCTCACAAATTCATAGTTTATAATTTGAATAAAAAAAAATATATATATATATATATATAAAATAAAATACGCATATTTGAATGAAACAAAATCCATGCCTTCCCACATGTGACTCTGTCTTCTCTCTCTGCCTAAAAGTAAGAGAAAGTGCTGTTTTTTTTTCTTTTTTATATATATATTATGGATTATATTACAAATTGTTGGGGGTCTTTTGTCTTGGATATGTTTGATAGCTGACATTTTCACAGCCAAAAATAAATAAAAATAAAAAATAGAAGACTTATTGGGGCTTTGCTTTGACGACACACTTCTCCTCGTAGAGGGAATCTCTCTCTGAAAATGCCATTTTTTCTCTCTCTTTTTTTGTCTTGTGGCTTCAAAGTCAAAACACCCAGAATCTTTAAGGTCACGAGCAATAGCTAGAGCTAGCCTACCCCTATCACTAACACATTAAAAAAGTACTTAAATAAATATTAAATTACAAGCTTAATTCTAAACTTTAAATAATTACATTGTCTATTGGAAGAAAAGTAAGAGAAGTCACACCTCAACTAATTAAGGGTTTATAAGTAAGGAATATATTTCTATTGATATGAGATCTTTTGAAAAAACCAAAAATAAAATCATGAGAACTTGTGCTCAAAGTAGATAATATTGTACTATTGCGAAGAAATAGACTTGTAAATTTTAATTTTTTTTAGATCAGATAGATATAAACTTGGAAATGGAGGAGTTAAATTAGAATTGAAGTGAAGTAAATAGAATAGAAACAAAGGAGGGGGGAGGGGGCAAAAGGGGAAAAAAAGCCGTAAATTGCGTTTCTTTTGGCTTTTTTGTTGGGAGTAATGGCCAAATTTGATGGCATTGGCAAATTGGTATGAAAACAAAAACAAAGGCAGAGATCTCGATGCTCCCTACTGCTTACTACTCTCAATCTCTACTACTACACGCCTATGTATGCCTTTTACAGTCCTCTTCTTTGTCAACCCACCTTGTGCGCCTTCCGCCGTTTTGCCTTTGCCCATCCCCCCTCTTTTTGCTTTCCCTTAGCGTATTCTATGCTCAAAAATGTCTTCTTTGGAATTTTTTAACCCAACCCTACTATTTATGCTAGAGGTCCTCTAGGGTGCGAGTCGAATGTCGGGTGTGAATCAATTTGGTCCATCTACAAAAAGAAAAAGTACCCAATAGAGACAATAGATCACGTAGTCTCTGGAATCAAATACCAAACCTTAATATGCCTCTAATTAGAGACAGAGCTAGTCTAGTAGCCGAAGCAAGACGTTAGGTGTGTGATTTTGTAGCTTATACCGAACCTTAATATACCTCTAATAACCGTAGGATCTCGTCTTTCACATCCCACTTCACGAGTTATATTTAATAAATAGTGAGAAAGTAGATACGTTCCTTTTCTAGTACGGAGACTAATGTCACGAGAGAAAAAGTGTAGCTAATTCTCATTAGATTTTATAATGAATGTGCATCAGGAACACACAAGGTGAACATTTAGAAATGAGTTTTAATTTCTGTTAGAAGAAACTAAGAACCTAATCTCTAATGAACTCTAAAACAAGGTATCCAGATAATCTCTGTAAGAGCCTAATCCCTATTGCATAAGAGCAGTGAGAACCAATACTTTGATATGTTTACGGACTTTCACAATTTGTAATCAACGCCGAGATCTCTGCTAATAGTGAAACCTCAGAAGAAGAAAAAATATATATCAGCTCAAACCTCGTTTTAAGGATGACTGATTGATCTATGAACGATCGATCGAGTGGCCTAAACATCACCCATCGACTCCACTTGATTTGTTCCGCTTGCATCTTCAAACTAGTAGCCCAGACAGGGCGATCCAGAATTAATCTTGTGGGTTTCGGCAGCAGATGTCTCGTTGAATGAGTAGTTATTTTGATTATTTGCAGCGAGAGGAACGGTTTCATCTCCGTGTATGTGTCCATTGACAAGAACATTGACATCTTGTGCTAGAGGAGAACTCGTCTCGCAACTAACCATATTTGTATCCTCTGAATCGTCTTTTGCAGTTCTGAGATTGTTCACCGAAACGTCTTCGCCACAAGAAACCTCCATAGGAACGGCTGAGTGACAATGATCATTTCCACTTGCTGTTCTTGTATCCAGTGGATTTGTTATCAAAGGTTCGTAATTCAACAATAAAAGAGAATCCTTTCCAACAGAAGAAATATCCCTTGAAACAGATGAACTAGTTGCAAAATCAAGCAGATCTATATCCCGAACATCATCCGTTGTCGCTTCAGAAGATACTCCGAAAGCTGCTTTGCGAGTACACGCAGAAACCCCGCTTGAAGTAGACGATTCAAGTGCATCTCCATCCATATCATCTTTAGAACACAGTCTCAGGGGTTCTGGTTGAATGTCAGGGGACCCAGTAAAATTATCAGAATGCATACAGCCATCACTCGACTCGGAATTAGACAAACAAACGTGATCCACAAGACTTAGTTTAGCACTTCCAACTCGTTCATTGGCACAAAGATCCGCTTCTACATTCTCTTTTTGTAGCTGATTGTTCCCCATAGATTCAATAGTTTGAAGACTTGAAGATCGTGGGCGAACCCTGCAAAGAATCAGCAAATGGATTTGTTAGACATGTCTACTCCATCAAGAATACGATGAACAAGAACTAATAATAGATCTACTCCTGAAGCGGGAAAAATACCTGGAGTACAAAATCATGTATGCTCCCTGAGATAGCACCTCTTCCAAATCAACTTTAACAACCTGAAGGAAAGTGGCAGCCAAGAAAGTGAAAATACGTTAGTCTTGGAGAACAAATAATATATTCCAATGAGATGTTAAACGATACAATAGAACTGCTATCGTAGCTCATGCATTACCCCAGAATAAGCTTCAGCTTTAACGTCAATCATACAAAAAAAAAAAAAAAAAAAAAAAAAAAAAAAAACTATATGGACCTCACAAATCACAATGCCAACATTATCCAGTAGCAGTATCGAAAAATATGAGTTGTAAATAATGAGGATTACAATTTTCAATTATCGCCTCATAAAGTTAGCCCATATTCGCGCATCTACGTCAAATATAATTCTGGTAATAACAAGGGATATGAACAACCATAATAGGCGCGTGAAGCTATATTCTTGAACGGTTACACATTTATGTACGCAACAGTTAAAATAATTATTCAGGTATATGGATATTTTTGCAGTGCACAGAAGCATGTCGATCTGTGTGAGTGGGAGGAGAGAAAGGGACCGACCTTACGATCATCAATCCTGTACCAATTTCCAGAAAAGTCCTTAATGTAGCAGATATAGTGTCCAAAATATGAAGCATTCAGCATGTCGATGTGAACGACGACAGCATAAAGCCTGTACACATCCGTACGATCTCCTGCTTCGCTCATGTAAGGACTAAGGTCTAAAGTCTCTGGAAATGTTACTTTCTTGTTGAGCTTCCCAAACCTTCCACTCTGCAAAAGTTTTCAAACAGAAACTTAGGGGAAGGAAAAAAAACACACACACAAAACTATCTTTGTTCATTATTCTAAATTAACGGTGTTCCCAAGCACAAGTTCAACTATTCTAAAGATGAATTACCAGTAAAGATGTGTGTTACTCTATTTCCACACCAGAGAGTAGTGTGAATAACCTGTTCTTTCGCTATTGACTAGCTGAGAAGCCTCCTTTCTTTTTTCCTTCTTTTTTTTTTTTTTTTTTTTTTTTTTTTTTTGGTTCGTCGTTGAAGTTCTTTCTTTGGGTCTAAAAATCCCATGATGTCCATTGACTTAATCCATTACCCCAAGGTTCTCCCATTCAGGTGGCCATACAACAATTAACGTAAATACTCTAATCATGGGCAGTAATATAAAGGTATATTGGCATAATCACCAAAGCAGACACGAAAGAAGGGATCCAACCTGAAATCTCTTCAAGGCAATTGTAAGAATGTTAGGAGCCTGTTTAATCGTAAGACGTTTTGATGCCTTGACATAGTCATTGCACCTACAATCACAAAAATGTACGTATCATATAAGAGTATAGAATGACTTAAAAAGAAACGACGAAATAAATTATTCAATGACAAAATTTGCAGTAACTCAAAATGCAAACATCGTATCGAAAACTAAAAAACCAGGAAAAAGCAATTACTAATGAGTCAGCAAACCCAGTTAAAACCTATCAAAAAAGCAGACTTCACAATGGGGGAAATAGTTTCATCAGGTAAGCAGGAAGTGACCCTACACAACTAATCAAATACCTTCTAGATAACAGAAGGGAACAATCAAGGTTACAGGGCCACCTTCCAAATGAAGGCCATTTTAATTCTAAAGGATTTGGAGGCGTAGTGAACCTACTAAAAAGAAAAAGAAAAAAAAAAGAACCCAGAACCCAGTTAGCCACGTACCCGTCACATTTGTACATATTATCACCATGCAGCCACTCTACTTTCGTGAATTGATCGAGGCACTCCTCCAATGATGCAGCATCCCCATGAATTTCAACAGTCAAATCCATCATATTTTCAAGCTGGTTGGAGACAATCTCGCAATTTGTACATATCACCTGAGTATCAAGATCCAAACCCTCATCAGTCAGTAGCACAAAACACAACATGGCAGATAGTAGGGAAGGCCAGCTTAAATGCTTTACTTGGGACTGAAGTTGGCCACCAAAAATGTGTTGTATAATGGTCGTCTCTCGGGAAGGAGTACGAACAGCTTTCTCTCCACCAAATTCATCAAGGCACGCAAGTTGCATTCTATCAATAGCAAATCTGCAAAACAAAGAGTTAATGTTGTCTCTACACATTCAGCAAGAAATATCAAATTACAAAAAGAAAAACAAGACAAATACCTCATGAACTCATGGGCATCTTCCTGCCTTCCATAACCAAGATTTCCACCAATATTAGGCAACCGAAGGATAATATTATTAGGTGAAAAGGGTTGGGAACTTCGATCAGCTCTTTCAACATGTGTTTGAAACTCACAAAAGAAACACCAATCATCACGTACACCTGATTAAAAGAGGACGCAAAATTATGGACACATGAGGACTAAGGCCCAAGTAGGGGGGAGGGGAAGAAAAAAGTTCGACGGTATTTACATTCATTTCTGTGCCCTTTCTCCAAAAGGAAGGCAAAAAGTGGTCTTGTGAAGGACAGACACTGAAGAACCACATTTGCATAGCAACTGCAAGAAATAGGAATCAAGACGATAAGGTAAAATCAAACTCCAAGTGACTGAATTTTGAAAGTAATTCATGAAGGGTAGAATTGTTAGAAATAAGTGAATACTAACCTATTGCCACAATTTAAGAGTCCACAAGGATGAAACTGATGCTTATCCCAGAAAAAAAGGTCCAGAAATTCATCATAGGGAAAAAGAATCTAAGTCATCCAAGCATAAAGATGAACTTTATTAGAAGGTATGATATCAATAACAATATTGCTCAAATCTAAGGCTAAAAAGGAAGATAACATACAGCTGTTGGTTGCTTGATAGGCTTAGAGGCCCTATGAGACGGTATCAGCGAAATTGAAGAAAAACTTTTGCTCCCAACAGTAGAAGCTTTGGAACCCCTGTCGGCATTTGCAGTTTCACAATCACTTGAATTCCTACGCGCCTGAAAATCCTTGCACTTCGTCTTGTGGCCAGCTTTCCAATGAATTTCTTGACATTTTGGTGAACTAAACAATAAACGATTTTAAGAAGAAAAAAAACATCAAAACAAATATATAGTCTACAAGCAAATGAGAATTACAAATACAGAAGCAGTTGAAGCGTAAGACAAAAGAAAGTCCATTCAAGAAAGCTTTGAACTTCATGTAGAAAAGCAAGACAATCATTTTGGTTACTAAAAATCAACAATCTCAAGCAGATAATGCAACAGCTTATTTGTAGTAGCCCAAGCCTATCTCTAGCAGATATTGTCTTCTTTGAGCTTTCCCTTTCGAACTTACCCTCAAGGTTTTAAGACGCGTATGTTAGGGAGAGGTTTCCACACTCTTATAAGGAATGTTTTGTACCCCTCTCCAACTGATGTGTGATCTCACAATCCACCTCCCTTGGGGGTCCAACGTCCTCGCTGGCACACCACCCGGTGTCTAGCTCTAATACTATTTAATACAGTCCAAGCCCACAGCTAGCAAACATTGTCCTCTTTGGGTTTTCCCTTTCGGGCTACCCTTCAAGGTTTTAAAACGTGTTTGTTAGGGAGAGGTTTCCACACTCTTATAAGTAATGTTTCGTTCCCCTCTCCAACAACCGATGTGAGATCTCACATTATTAGTCAACAAATTAAAATAAAAGACACTTCATCCTTGAAGCTACACTGTAATTTGCTTGTAGACGAACTAGACCGTCAAAAACAAAGGCTCTCTTGTTCAACTTTGGAGCATAACTGTTGCCTATAAATAGCTGGAACAGAGATCAACACAGAGCAAAACTAGAAGAAAAATCCCTATAATTTCAGTTTTCCAACGCCTTCCACCATTTCACAAGCTTTATAAACTGCTGCAAAGGGGAAAAAGAATGCCTAATAATAAAGAGAAGAAAAGCAAACTAAGAAGGAAAAAAAAAAGGTCGATCAAGTAACAATTATTGCCGAGAAAGGGTTGCTTTTGTCTAACTTGCCTACTATAACAAATAAATAATAACCAATAATAAAAGGTAGATTATTAACTCGACAGGAATGGCCGTTTTAATTGATGTAAATTTAGAAACTGAAAAGACTACAACTTACCAGTATCGAATGGCCTTGCACCGCGAGCACTTCTTCGAGCCCAAATTCCCACAGATGACGCATACAGAATCGCCCGTAGAACCGCCGCCGGACATTGAGTTGCAGTCGCCACCGTCGCCTCCGCCTTTTCCCGCCATTCCTCCACCACCCGAAGCCTCGAAATTCGCGTCGACCTCAAAGTATTTGGAGGCCGTATTCTTTACCAAGTACAGCAACCCGAAGATGATCAAAAACACTGTCAATATCAATTGCAGGAACCAATTAAGATCCAAGGTTACTCCAGAGACGTGCATCTAAGCAGCCCCGTCGTTGATCCAAGATTCGTCGCCGATCCTATCGCTTTTCATCGATGAATTTACACACAACTGAACCTCAAAACAAGTACCTCCAGTGAAACAAAGCAAGAACTAAAAGAAGGATACAAAAAGAAGAAGAAATTATTAGGGCTGTTTCAAAGATCGAATCGTCGAACCCAGGAAGCCGAAACGGTGAGGAGTTCGTACAAATTAGGCGGCTGTTTCTGTCCTACTCCTCTTTCTCTCTCTGTAATTCGACGAAACTGCAATTTTACGATGGGGACAGCCTTTATTTCTTCGGAACTCTCTCTTCAGACTGGAATTTAGGGTTAATTTACAACAATTTTGAAACTGAAATGAACAACCGAATGAACCTTTGTTTATGTAGAAGTTTCTCCGTTCGTTTCCCGAATAACTTTTTCCCGGTCTTTATATCCCCTCCTCCCACTCCTACTGGACCTAAAGTTTCTAATAATTAATTTTCAAATAAATCATAAAAGTATTGAAGGTAAATTACAAATTTACCCACAGAAACTTTTAAAATTTACCCATTTAAAAATTGAAAATTTTAAGATTTTATTAAATTTATATATAATTTATTAATTACTTTTTTTTATTTTAAATTCATCAATTACACTCCAAAATTAAAACCAAATACAAATGGATCTCAGAATTGAGAGACTAAAACTAGTTTAATCAAATATTTAATCCATAATTTATTTTTTTTTAAATTAGGATATATTATAAATTTTTTTAATTTATTAAATTTTATGCCATGGACTAATTTTAATATTTACTAAGAATGGGGACTAAGTTAAACACGTTTAAAAAAATACAGAGGTTGATTTCGAATTTTTAAAAAATGAAGGACTAAATTGAAAAGAAAATCTAAACGCTTTACCTTTGATTTGATTTTCTCAAAATATTGCTTTAATCTTTTATGCACGTCCCTAAATTTTCTCCCAAACTAATTTAATTATGAGTTTATCACCAGCAATGAATATGACAATTTGGCATTAATTCGTTTAGCATTGAGTCACAAAAGTCCACACCATTTATTGAACCATAAGTTTGTCCACGTGTTTGAATCACGTTGGTTTCTTATGTACGAGAATGATAATCATAGTTCTCTAATAACATTATATGTCCACTACTTTTCCCCATAGTTTAAATTGGATTATTCTTATAAACAAAAATTAGAAATATGAGATTTTGATTTTTTTTGTATATTATTTAATTTCATTTAAAAAATTAGAAATTTAAATTTTTTTTAAGTAGGTTCGTTTGTCTAATAGTGTATTAAACTTTTAAAATTTTGCTTGTTCACCTAATTAACACAATTATAAAAATTAATAAAGTAAATTTATAATTTAATATTAAATAGTTTGTTTAAGAATGGATTCATATATTTGTTTAAAATCTTCATTTGGTCATAATTTATTTGTTTGGCGTTTCATTTTAGCCATTCAAAATCCGTTAAAATTATATTTTGTGTATATTTTAAATTACTAAAATTATTAAATAATTTTTTTAAAAAATATATGTCACTATCATCGAGACTCAAAAAGTTAACAAAGAGTATCATTGCGAGATTCATCTAAGTAAATTTTGACGCATGTTCTGTCCATTCAACTCTTATCCTGTCGAGTATTAAACTAAACGATAAACTACAATGTGCTCATTTTGTGGTTAGAAGTTTAAATTTATTGTATTTTCATAAGAATTAATTAATTTCATTAAAAAACGTCATTTTTTCTTATAAAATTACAGATTTGTACGAAAATTGTGCATTGATATTGGATTTAATTAGAGTTGACTTGGCATTGGCTGGCAGTTGATAGCTGTTGAAGAAACAATATAATTTTGTCGAACTGTTACAGCCACCCAATTAATATTATTATAAATAAAACACTTAAAATACCTGAGTCAGCATCCGCGTTGACTTGACTTCTTTTCTTTTATTTTTTTTATTTTCTTTATTATATTTTAGGCTGAAATGTCCTTCCAATTTCATGATTATTCCACTTTTTATCTCTGCATAATTGGAAGTTGATATAATTAAATAAAATATTACCATTGCAAGCTTAGAAAATATATATTTAATAAATAATATTAAGATATTAACCTAAGTAATGAAAAATGACATAAAATAGAATAAAAATATGAACCAAGTAAAGCTCCAAACATAGAATTTAATTCATTGGTGAGTATATCCTCATGAACTATAAAAAAATATTGAGTGAATCTTACGAGATATCACATTAGTTGGAGAGGATAACAAAATATTATTTATAAAGGTGTAGAAATCTCTCCCTAATAGACGCATGGTAAATCTATAAGACTGACAGCGATACGTAACGGACGTAGGCGTATAATATTTACTATCTGTGGATTTGAACTGTTACACAGTGTGCTTGCGATAATGTTGGACTCCCAAGGGAAAGTGAATTATGAGATCACACATTTATTAGAAAGGGGTACGTAACTTGCTAGCGGAAAATATCAGCTTAATTGTGTCCGAATATTCAAATATTTACGCCGACGTAATATTTGAAAAATAAGATTTTCAGTCATTTTGTAGGCCGAAAGGGCCGAAGCCCATAGGTTCAACGAAATTTCAAGTGTATAGTGGCGGCAGAAAAGGCCAGAAAGTTGTCGCTTAGCTAATAAAATGGGCCTTGGGAACAGAAAAAATAACCTCGAGAACTTGCAAACAAATAAATACTCATCTATTATTATTATTATTATTATTGTTTATTTCCTTTTTTTTTTTAATTATGATCGAATTATCGATTTTTAGAAATTTAATTGGTATTTTATCTACTAAGTTGATCAAAAAACAAATAGGTAATGCTTCATTAATAAGAAAAAATAGGACCAAACTCATTTGGGTAGTTCCCGAACTAGCTCGCCATGAGGAAGCTAGGCCACCCTAGCATCTTGGGATTTGGCTTAAGGTAATTCAACCCGAGCCCATAGTTCGCTTTAGTCTGCTTGAATTTGGCCCTTCCACTCAAAAATTTTGGCTCCGTTTATTCTTCATTAGGTCTAATTTTACCCGTAACATATAGCCATGGTTGTGAAGTTTTTTTTTTTTTTTAATTATATATTGTATTTGGTCCATAATTTGTTTTTCATGTTTTAACATTCCATTCAACACGCTATACAATAAATTGCAAGTTTTTAATTTATAAATAAGTTGATACGTAAAAAAACACATGAAAGAGTATAGGGCATATGACGTCAATTATTTAAAAACAAAGGACCAAAACCTTAAAGCAAACAAAAAAAAATTATGCCACCTACTCACTGCCACAAAATTGCACCTTCGAAACCTTTTATTTTGTTTTATTGCAATTTGCACCGCCTTCTTTTTTCCATAGAAAGTACATTTATTTCCCAACACATGCTGCACACGTTTACAACTCGGGAAGCTTTATTTTTGTTTAAAAAGCCCACACAAATAATAATAATAATAATCATAATAAAATAAAATATCCGGTTATAATACATTTTTTATCCATATGTTTCAGTTTTATTTAATTTTTTTTTTTTTGAAGGTTTATAAACTTAAATTTAAAAAACTAAAATAAAAATTAAAGGTCGGACGCAATTTCGAAACATCTAATTTTACTATTTACTCATAGTCTGGTTAAATTTTAAAAGTTTGGTCGCTTAAATAAATTTATAATTTCTCAATTTTATGTCTAATAAGATTTCTACCAATTTATAGATCGAATAGACTTAAAATTGAAAAAATTAATAATTTACTAGACATACCACTTATATTTATATTTAACATATTCATTAATTAAAAAAGCTAAATATTTTCCATTTTTAAAATTTAGATACCTATTAAAAAAAGATAATTAATTAAAATTTATGTGTTTTATTTTATGCATTTTTTGGTAGCAAGTGGTTATTATTATTATTATTATTATTATTATTTTACAGGTTGGTAGGGGATGGGCTATTTTTGCAAATAATATGTGGGGTAAGGGGACCCGTCTCCGACTCCGTCTCCTGCGTACCTAAAGTGAATGTGTCACTATAATTACCAGACAGCTAATAACACCCATCCAATCATAAGAAATCCTCTTTACTTTTTAATTAATATTTTCTAATCAAATTAATTAATACTAATATTAAAAATTAATAATTAAAAGTTAGACAGTCGTCTCCCACCAATTATAAATTTACTGAGCTATATTTATATTTATACATGATGCATCGCTTGATTTGAGCACATTAAAAACATTCCTCTCTCTATTTATTTATTGCTTTTTTAAAGTACAAGCTAAAAAACCCAAATTAAGAAAGCTTATGAACTTCCTTTTAGCTTTGGAAAGTTGGGTTCTTATTATTGTTATTATTATTTGTTTGGTGAAGAAAGTACAGGGAGTTTAAATCATAATTAATTTTGATTTTCCCATCTATTCCTTTTATTTTTTTAATATAATAAATATAGATACGTTAATTTGAATTAATTATAGCGGTGCATATTGACTCGTTTCTAAATCTTTCAAACATTGTATTTTGGATTCGTTTAATTTAAATTTTATTTATAATGGTCCCTTGACGACCTATTTCAAGAACCATAGTGATTTTTGAGATTAAATTATTTTTTTTTTTTTTTTTTAATATGAAAAATCAACTATCATCTGGTTAAAATTCTTAAATGGATTTATTTTTTTATTTTTTTATTTTTTTAATAAGATTATTGAATTTCAAATTACAAATACAAACGAATTCGTTTTCCAATAAAGAAAAGAGAAACCCCCACAAAATAATGTTTCCTTTTAGACAATGAAGTTGGAGGAAGGGAAGGCGTATGGTTCATTGTCTGTTTGTTTATGGTATGGGGATGACTCATGATTAAAAGGAAAGTGGAAGAGTGACCGAGCGAGCCAGCGAGCTAGCTGTCCGAGGCAAAAAGGTCCTGAAAGCCAGGACCGGCTGGGACCCATTTCCAACATAAATCGCCTCTCGCTTCTGTGCGACCTATCCAGTGCGGTGTTGGGCTTAGTCACCGGGCTCAGATCCCTAACGAACAATCTATCCTTTTTGTTATTTTAATATTTATGATATCCTTAAACAATAATTAAAAACAAACCATTTTTAAGTTGCATAATTATGACGGTAAAAATTTTATTTCACCTTATTATTCCTCTAGTTTTAGAAAGTGTTATAATCTTCGCTCATAACCATAAAAATGAGTGTAATTTTAATTCAAAATATCGTTAACAAATGAATTTTGAAAAAAAATGAAAGTTATAAATTTTGATAAAATTATTTAATTTAGGTAATGGAAATTATAAATCTCAAAATTATTTTTGCATAGCTTGTAATTAGTAACCTTCATTATTCCAATAAATTCATATCAAGTACAGAATCAATATTTTTATTTAAAAAATAAAATCGAGAAAAAAATATAAAAAACGTTTATATATATATATATAATTACGATGGTGCAATATTCTTATAAGAGTAAAAGATAATTTGCACCCAAAATTTTAAAACGATAAATTAATTATTTATTTAAAAAAAAGTGGTGATTTTTTTTTTTTTTGGATTAAAAAAATGGTGGCTTTTACCTTTGCCCTCGTGTATGCCTATAAAACCACAATCCACGTCAGCGTTTCCTTGACGCGACGTGTAAACAAATTTGTTCATTGGCTGTTAAATAAACTCGGATTGGGTTTTTTCTAATTTACATATTTACCCTCTCGACGTAGATTTTGATTGGCTACGTGTTGGCTAGCGGATGGGGTTTTCTTTCATGGATCCCAGTGAAGAGGGGACGGAATCACGTTAATTATATTTAAATATATTTTTACTTATCAATTGATAAGTAAACCCGCAAATTAGGGATAGCTGTCCGTAGAACTTTCACTAATTTCAATTAATTTATTTTTAAGAAACACATTTTTTAAAATAAGAATTACGAGCAAGTAATTAGGCTTTAATTTTTCTACTCTGTTCATTCATGGGCTGTGAATTTAAATTCTTTCAATATCGTTAAAGAAATAACAAATATTAAAAAGAATTTCACTTCGCGGACCCACGATACCACGTGGCAGCCAAATAATGCTCATGGCTGAGTCAGCAACCATCACGTGGCGGAATTGCTAAGTGGGTTAGAAAGAAAAATATAGATATGGGATGGTGAGCTGTACAAAGAAATAACAATTATATCACTTATTTCAACTTTATTTATTTAAATAATATTTAATATAAATAAATAAATAAAACCTAGACCACTTGGGCAATTTTCTCTCATAAGTCATACCCATGTCTCTCCAACTAATTCCATTATTCAACGATCCATCGCCCAAATTAACATAAATTATTTATATTTTTAACTACCATTATTTTGTTCCTATTTTTTAATTATAAAAATATTATATTATAAAGTTTAATAATTTGTTCCTGACATTTTATTATTGCCTTTTTGTCTTTTAATGTAAATATAGGTAGATGATCGTCTGTTGATTATTAACCTCTTTTTACGAGTTCAATTTTATTATTAAAAAAAACAGACTACAATTAATTTTAACAAATAAATAATGGTTATACTTATAATTTAATTTTCTCTTAATAAAAAATTCAACCACGTCTTTAAACAATATAAATCCTTTTTGTAGTAGTATAATAAATCTATTTGAAAGGGTAAAAAAGGAAATTCCCATATTATTAAAATTTCCATAATTTATATAGGGCATTTAATGTGCCTGAAAATATTTTAATTCCCATCCGATCAATTGTCTCTCTCACGTGTGACATGCATGTATCTTTCCCCCTGCAATTTAAAAATCACGAGAGCTAGTAGACAGTAAAAATATTTATTAATAAATACTAAATTAGAAGTAGGATAATAATATATTAGAACCTTAATAATAATAAATAAATAAATAATCCAATATGGTTGATGAACAGTTTCTTTATACTTTAATGATATATTTTCCAACAGGTTCTATGAATTTAAGCATATTATTAAAAATAAATATACAAATTATATTTTAATTTTATTATAAAGTTGGCAAAACAAATCCTATAAGTTTATTTCATAACATTTCCATTTCTTGTTAGTTGTTTTTCATTTTCATTTTTTTTTTGTTTCTCGTTTTTTCCCTTTGAATGGTAAAAAAATCTTAAAATTCCATAATATTGAAATTTTTATATATTATATTTATTTTTACATATTTATTATTCATTTTAAAAGTGTTTAAATTGTAAAAAAAAAAAAAAAAAAAAGCTTAAATTTTGATGAAAATGAGAAACAACAAAAAAACATGAAACGTTACTAAAAACGGAAAATAAGACAGCATGCTATAAATAATAAAGTTATCGAATGGACCTACTTAATTAATACATGAAATTAGGTGAAGTTCTAAAAAATAAAAACTATAGTATAAAAAAAATACATAAAATGGCTTTGGTTTATAAAACAAAAGACCCAAGCCTCCCCCACCACAAATTCGGGAATCTAGAACATGTTTGGCAACCCATCGATTTGAAAATATAAAATTATGTTTTATTATCCACTAAGAAAAAGCATAGTCTAAAATACTTGATCAGCCTTCCTTGAAAGACGAGTGTATATGTCCACCTAATCAAACATTATATTAAATCTCATAATTATAATTATAATTATAATATTAATGTTCATTTGAGAAAACGTTTATTGTATCTTTTATTAATAATTGGACTAAAGTGTCTGACAACGATAGCTAGCCTTGCGTTTTTTCATTGAATCATAATTGTCCACACTTTTAAGAATCACACACATGTAATTGATATTGAAATATTAAAATCTAAGTGATTTTTAATTTTTAATTATTTTTTTTCATAATTTAATTGATTTGACTGTAATCGAGACAAATAAAAAACGTTAATAGACTTTTTGAGAATTGATCTAAACATGTCGATAATCACTTACTTAAGTAAACTTCTCACCAAACAATTATTTGATAAGTTCATTTTTTAAAATCACTCTTATTATTATCTTGTAAAATTGGTTGTATGTAGTTTAATCAGACATTTATAAATAATAATTATAAAAGAAATTGATGATTACCCATATTTAGTCAAATCGTTTATTATTATATCGATATCCTACTCATAATTATAATCTAAAAAGAAAAGAAAATCACATTATTTATTTAATTTTTTTAATAGAAATAATTTTTTATACCACACATTAATTGATTAAAAACATATAGATATATTGTATTGAAAAAAAAAATATAATATATAAATTACTTATTTACTCATTAACTAAACTGTAAATTACCATTTTGAGAACATTAGAGGTAATATATACTTATGTAATTCAAATAAACTTTTAAATATATTTTCCTTCATCGGAGAAAGCTATTATAATTGATATATATTCATTAAAAAAAAAACAGTTATAATAGTCAAAAAGACATTTTTACCCTCAGCAATTTATTTATTGCCTACAACGTTGGGATCTAGATGAACAATATAGATTAATAGTGGGTGAAGTGGCAAATGATATGAAAATTAATTAAAGGGAAATGGTTTGGTTGTATGGTAATCTCACATGGGATTAGCAATTTAATTAGTAATTACGGAGTCGTTGACCATGCGAGACTTTCTCTTCGATCTAGCGATGTTTTTGCCTTCTGCTACCATGTGGACGCTCAGACAATTTCTGCCCAATTGTTTCCACGTGGACTCTTTTCATTGGAGGATAACTGTACAAAAAAAATCCATTTATTATGATTTCCAAGTTCCAACCATGGTTAAAAAAACAAACCCACTCCACAATCGAACACAAGCAACGTAACCAACGATGCCCAAGTTAATTGAACCACAATCCCCATATAGCCCCCTTTACCTCTATTATTAAAAAAAAAAATGAAATTCTATTAATTAATTTCATAATGTTTTGTTTGGGATAGTTTACTAAACTTCTCAAAACTTTCAATTTTTATAATTAATAAATTCTTACACTTTTAATTTTATATTTATTAAATTATCAAATTAACCCATTTAATATAAAAAATTGACATTTAATATTTAAATAGATACAAATTTTAATTTTGTTTATTGATACATTTGTTAATTATAAAAATATTAAGTGTATCAAATACAAGTTTAAAAGTTTAGAGATTTATAAAATATTTTAAGCACAATTCTTTTAGGGATCGAATGTCAATCAGAAATTAAAATTCATTTTTTCTTTAGAAATAAATAAGTGAATATAGATATGTCAAATGGTTACTTAGTCTTAAAGTTTTTATTTTTCAATTTGGTATTTATTCTTGAAAGTCTTCGACTTTAGTTTTAGATAGGACTATTTCTTTTTGTTGTTGAAAATATAAAATTTTGTAAGTACTATTTATATTGCATAAAAGAATTTATAATGTGTCGTTAAATTATTGTTTAATAAACACATTTGATGTTAGTTAATGGATTGGATCTTAAGTGTGAGTAATGCTTAAGCGAGGTATTTTTTTATATATTTTATTTAACAAATTTTTAGATAAAGATTAAAGACTTCGACTTTTAATCAATAATATATGTTTTAATTAGTTGAATTGTATGGTATAAATATATAAATAAAATAATAAGAAATATGAGCAAAAAAAAAACGTTTAATACAACTAAAATTGATAAATGTAATCCATTGAGGATGAAATTGAAGAATAAATTAAAGTATGATTTTGTATATTTATTCAAAAAATGAAAACACGTTGAATTAGAATCCAGTTTGCACCACGTAGACGTTTGCTAAAAAACAGCGCAAAATTCATTGAACGCAAAATTAGAGATTGGGGATGCCAAACGACGACGTTTGGCGCGTGTGGTACACGCGTAAAGGAAACAGGTCACCGCTGAAATGGCGGGGAACAACAAAAACGTTCCGCGTTTTTAAATCTTTTTTTCCAGCTCTCAAAGTGATGGTACATTTCCAGACCTCTCTCTCTTCTCTCTTCCCTCTTCCCTCTTCCCTCTTCCCTCTTCCCTTTAAATCTGCCATTTCGTCGTTCGTTTGTGAGTTTTTGTTGATTCATTTTCACTTTCCGGAAAATAGAGAGAGAGAGAGAGAGAGAGAATCAGTGAGAAAATGCCTGACACCGTAGTGAGAGAAAACGCTGTGTAATTTGTTCTTGCTGTTCTTCAGGATTTTGCATTAGGAGCTTCAAAGAATTCCGTCGTCGCAAGAGGAATCAGAGACGATTTTATATAAAATTAATGGACAAAAAAGGTGATCGAAAAGGCCAGAATTCTCTAATATTTTTTTACCTCCGAATGCACATGGCTTCCTAGGCTTGTCTTCTCTCTCTTTCGTTTTTCTTTTTTTCCGTCACATGCTTTCTTCTCTTGCATTCAATCATTTCTCTTCTCTCTTGTGCGCGCAGTGGCTGGCTCTGATTTTTCTATTTCCACCAGAAACTTTTGATAAACAACGGCAAAGATTCCTCAGATCTATTGTTGAAGCCATTCGCTGTTTTTGAGTTTTCATTTCCAGTGATTCGGACTTCGGAGGTTTGGTGCCGCTTGGCGTTTGATATTGCGGATACGAGGTTAGCTTATTGAACTGTAATCCGGTGTTTTCTTTTCATATTGTGAAGCACGATCCGTTTCATCTCGCATTCTGCAGTTCAATCCTCTTCGTTCGTAAATGTAGCTTCCAGCTACGTTTTGACTTGCTTCTTGCGAAGTACTTTGGTTGATTTGAATCTGATCATCGCGAATTGGAATTCGAGTTCAGAGTCATCTTTTCGCCTCTCTTATAAGTCGTTTCACATTTGGAGATTTTGTAATGAATTTGGAAGAGTACCTTCACTATCTTTGGATTTCCTTTCTAATTGCATTTCTGAGCATCATCAGCTTCCGCTGAGTATAAAAATTTTTCAGGCTTGCATTCTGTTAATTTTTTAATTTATTGATGGTAGATATTCAGCTTGCTCTTTGAAACTGAAAAGTCTTCGCTATTCAAGTAATTAAGCGTACGCTATCGTCTAAATCCAAAGATGTGCATCTTCCGCTTTGAAACTGAAATATCTTCGCAATTCAATTAGTTAAGCGTACGCTAGCGCCTATTTCTGATATAATTCATTTTTCGAAAATTAGAAATCCACTTTATTTAATTCTGAAACTATTATATGTATAAATACTTCGATTGATGTTAAGTTTTGGTCTATTGATGGGAAGTCGTGCAATGAATCAATTCATTGAACTTTTCTGCATATGTAGGACCTGCTCTATAACTACGTCCATCTACGACAGTCTCGAAGGTTTTCTCCTATTTATCTGGTAGCACCGTCTTGTGTGCGCTGGATGGAACATGGATGAGCTAAGATGCACGACGTATTACGTCTTCAAGGAATTTATTTGCAGTAGAATTGTCATCTACTTTCTTTTGCAAGTTGGAAGAAATTGCTGATTAATTGCCATGGTCTGCGAGATGGAGACTGATGTTATTGAAGATATGGACATCGAAGCTGTTCCTTCTATGTGGCCTGAGGACGTTGGACCAGATGTTAGAAAGCAGTTCAACGTAGAAAGGCCAAGAGCAGATCAAGATATGTTGGAAGAAGTGAACATAATAGAGGAACCGACAATTGTTGATTTCAAGAGACTTATAGAGTTAACTAACTATACTGAGAAAGGATCTTCACAATTACAATACCTCGCAAAACAGTGGGAGTATAAGCAAGCGAATGCTGTGCGTCTCCTTAGAGAAGAACTTGACATCCTCAGCAAGCAGAGGAAAGAAGTTGAGCTCAAGAAATTGAAAATATTAGAGGAACATCTTTTTGAGGAAGAAAGATATGCCGGTGATAAACGTCCAATTTCTATTTTAGAAGAATCTTGTGATATATGGCAAGATATTCCAAGGAGGAAAACTGATTTCGTCATTCAAAGTAAGGGAGTTGAAATTGATGCAGCGTATGATACAGTGACATACTGGAAGCAGCGAGCCATAGATCTGGAAAAACTGTTGGAAGCAAGTCTTCAGCGCGAGCAGATGCTTGCAGAGAAGCTCAGGGAAAACATAAAAAATGTTGAAAAGCAGTCCTCACCAGTTGAGGAGTTGTCACAGATTCTGAAAAGAGCCGACAATTTTTTGCATTTTGTGCTGCAGAATGCACCAGTTGTTTTTGGTCATCAGGTACTAATTTAAACTTCATAATGTTAATTTTATGATGTCGGAATTTCTGATTCTCCCGAGTTTGTCAGTTTGGACTTCTGCATTAGTTATTTCAATCGTTTTAAGGGATTTTGCTATAGTCTCTAGAATAAACATATCCTTGGCTTAGAAAGTAATAGAACATACAAGACAGCTCAACTTCTTAAGTGTGTTGTGGATCCTTAATTATAAAATTAACAAAATTATTTTCGTTGGTCTTTCTGATTTTCTTTAAATACATACAAGAAATAGAAGAATGGTAAAATAATGGCAAAGGTAACGCAATTTGTGCATGCCGTCAACTACTAGAAGTTGTAGATTCTTCATTGTTCTGCTCTACATAGTGAAGTCATCTTTTGTTCCATGGTTGTGTGAATTGCATGCTGCAATCATTATTGTTCAGGTCAACCATAAGGAACTAATTTTTTGAATACTCGCATTTCAGGACAAAGAAATGCGCTACCGATTTATCTACAATCATTTTCCAAGTTTGCAAGAAGAGGTAACCATTTCTTTCACATACCAGGTCTAAAAGAATTGTTTATCGCTTTCCCCAACATGCTGTTGTATGACTTACTTAAAATTAGATCGAATAACTCAATGTATCAGGACAAACTGTGACCTCTAGTTATTTTTTATTGCTCCTTATGTAATGCAAAGGGTATTCTTTTTCCCAGGATATTATAGGAAGAACAGACGTTGAGATTTTTAGTGGTGCTGGTGTTAAAGAATCTCAAGATTTCAAGAAAGAAGTGCTAGAGAAAGGGCTACCTGCAAAGAGGGAGATTCAGTTTGATACAGAATTATTTGGGCTTAAGACCTTTTTGATTTACGTTGAACCTGTCTTTAGCAAGGCTGGGGAAACAATTGGAATAAATTATGTGGGAATGGACATAACCGATCAGGTGCTTGATCGCTTCAGTATATTTGTGTAAAATTCCTTTTCAATTTTACATGTTAGTCATTCATGTAAACAGTGTGTGTGTATATATACTTCTAATCAAAATATCACATATCTTATTTCTGTCATCTATAGTGATGTGTTTTCTTCTTTTACAAAAGGTTAAAAAACGAGAAAAGATGGCAAAGCTTCGCGAGGAGATTGCAGTACAAAAAGCCAAGGAGTCAGAGCTGAACAAAACAATTCATATCACGGGTTAGTTTCTTCTTTCAAGCTATTTGGTTGTCTATTTCTGCTCAATTTAGCTGCTGAAGTTTTCAAGTTCTCATTTTTTTTTCTTTCCTCATTATTCCAGAGGAGACAATGCGAGCAAAGCAAATGCTAGCAACCATGTCACATGAAATTAGGTCTCCACTGTCTGGAGTGGTTAGTATGGCTGAGATTCTGTCCACCACGAAACTTGATCGGGAGCAGCGACATCTGTTGGATGTTATGCTGTCTTCAGGAGACTTGGTGCTTCAACTTATAAACGATATCTTGGACCTTTCTAAGGTCGAGTCAGGTCTGAATTTCTTTGCGTAGAACATGGTTTTAATTCTAGCATTTCAGCTACGTTCATGGAGTTATTAATGCGTAACGAAAAAAATATTCTACTATTACATGTAAATTTGTGTCAATTTTGGTGCTCGATGTATTTGGTAGGCCTTTTTTATTTTTCTTAGTCCACACGATATTCAATAACAACTTACCACGAGCAATAGGACTACACAGATGTAACTGGGTGTTTGTTTTCACTTGTTTATGCTCACAATTTCCTCTCACCTGAAGGATTTTTTTCTTGTGGCATATTAACGGAAGCCAATTTATGTTTGACTTCAAATGTAAGCTGATCAGGTATATGATGGTTTTGCCTTCTTTTATTAGGAGTAATGAAGTTGGAAGCTACAAAATTCCGTCCAAGAGAGGTTGTGAAGCATGTTCTGCAGACTGCTGCTGCATCATTGCGAAAATTCTTAGTTTTGGAGGGACGTATAGCAGATGATGTCCCTATAGAGGTGAGGGTTTTAGATGAATATTAAATGTTTTTAATTGATTAGTTGGATTTTGTATGCTAAGTAGGCATCTGAATCACAATTAAAAATCGAGTAATAGGTACGTATGACATTTAATTTAATATGCCAGAGCAACCTAGGCTGGTGGCATCATATGGATAGTTTTATGCCTCAAACATTTGAGGAAGAAAGGGTCATGCCTGGAGATGTGCATTAATCCTAAAAATGTGTACACCCTATTCAGTTCCCTTTTCAGAATCCTTAGCCATGTAGCTTCATAGCTTATTCACATATCATCCATTGATAGTTGAACCCATATAATTTTTTGCAATCCCTGCCTATCCCTATCTTCCATTACATGATTGCTCGTTTTAGATGTGTAAACTGCCCATTAAATGGTGCAACGTTTCAGGTCATTGGAGACGTTCTTAGGATTCGGCAAATCCTCACCAACTTGATCAGGTACTGAATTTTGTAAAGATTTGAATAAAATCATATATGGACTGCATAAACTTTACAGTATGTTGCACAAAGAATTTCCATTCAAATTCTAAGTTAATAATTCAGAATTCAATTCTTAGGTAATACGTTGGGAAGATCAATTTTCACTTATAGGTCTACTCCTCTTCCTTCTCTAATGCCTTCCCTCTCCTAGCATCTGTTGACTTGGTCCCGGTTGCCCTGTTTTTCCCTGTTTTACAAACTTACCAAATGTTATCTCGCTTTTCCGATAATAAGAAGCTCAGAAAGGCATCTTAGAAGTTAGAATAGCCTAGTTTTGGACACAAGTAATATACACACTTGTCTTGAGAAAGTAGGCATTCATGGCGTCAGTGAGGTAGTATGGTTGACCAATGTGACATGAAATCCGTGATAAACACATGCATAAATCACAGACAAGACTATATTCAAAATATTAATGTAGAATGGCTTATATTGTTGATAGAAAGAGCACTAAAGGGTTAATGCAGAAGGAATTTAATGCTTCCATTCCCACATCATCATATGATAGTCCTCTAAATAGATAATTAATCGATGCAGCAACGCAATCAAGTTCACTCATCAAGGAAAGGTTGGAATTAACCTTTATGTTCTTCCCTATCCACCCATCGGAAAAGGAGAAGAAAGCCCCAAGAAATCAACGGCTGATAACTCAACAGTTCCCGTAAATGGTTGGCAAGAAGGAACATGTCTTCCAGCCCCTCAGAATGGCTTGCGTGGCCAGAAACACGGTGACAGAAATCACTTGCATTTTGATGCACCAGGAACCCCCAGCAAGAGTGAAACAACACAGAATGGAAATAGAGAAAACGAATCTTGTTCACCAGAAACGACGGTATGGATACGGTGTGATGTTTTCGACACAGGAATTGGAATACCAGGTATTCTTGCCTATTTTTCTGATCATTTAATGTACTTATTACACAATTATGAGTAGTAATGTTCATTTGATTTCTTTTGGAATGAAACAGAGAATGCATTACCAACCCTTTTTAAGAAGTACATGCAAGCTAGTGCCGATCATGCTCGCAAGTATGGAGGGACTGGACTTGGGCTGGCAATATGCAAACAGCTGGTAAACTGTTCCTTCATGTTAAATTTTGCCTCAATTTTGATGGGGTGAACATAATCCAACTTTTTCCTTTTCTTGCTTGCTTAACACATCTTTCATTTACATTAAACTTCATGCACTTGCTTTTGGAGCAGGTTGAATTGATGGGTGGTCATCTCACCGTTTCCAGCCGAGAGAACCATGGATCTACATTTACATTTGTATTGCCATACAAGGTTTCAACCACCTGCAGCAGTCCTTCCGATGATTCCGACGATCTCTCTGATGACGAGTCCACAAATGACGAAATGACTGAGGGCTTCTTCCAATTCCAACCCCACAGTTTCAGTTCTCTGGCATCTTCTAATGGCACAAGGATCATCCCAAACTCAATGTTACATACAACTGGGTATCACACCTCAACCAAACTCAATGGATTTTCTGAAGCTTCTTTTCCTATTCCCACAAACAACATCACACCACAAGAGACTGCTTCTCTTAGAGATTTCCGTTACGACAATGCTGCTGCAGTAACCTCAAGCGAACCACAATGTTCGTCGAGTCGGATGAACTCAGATCTTGATAACGAAAACCAACTAGACACTAATGCTCGGTCCCAAAATGTTGGTGTGAATTCAGTTCACAGATCAGAAACAATGAAGCAAGAAAATGGATTGGAAAAGCCAAGTAATAAACTTCTAAAAACAGAACAGGGGAAGGAGAGATCCGATGATGGAAGTAACCATTGCAGAAGTAGCAGTAGTAGTGGTTCTGAAGTCGCAATGGGATTGGAACCCAGAATTCTTCTTGTTGAGGATAATAAGACCAATATTATGGTTACTCAATCCATGATGAAGAAATTCGGCCAAAAAATCCACGTTGTAACTAACGGAATTGAGGCTGTTCGTGCAGTTCAACGCCGTTCTTACGATCTCATTCTCATGGTATGTGTTTCTGCCTCTTCGACATATTTTTTATCAAAGGACATAACAAAATCATATTTATTTATATATATCATCATTTTTATAATTTTTAATAAAAATAACATCTTTGAGTTGCCTTTGCTTTTTTTTCTTTTTTTTTTGTGTGTAAATTTTATAATTTATTGCTATATATTATCATTTTACTATTTTATTTTTCTATTTGTGCAATTAACTATATTTTCAAAAAATTTCATGACATTTTTATTTTATTTGTTAAGGCATGCATTTTGATTTTAAAAAAAATTATATTTATTTAATATATATCATCACTTTTATCATTTTTAAAAATAACATCTTTGATTTGCCCCTGTTTTTGTTTTTGTTTTTTTTTTTTTTGTGTAAATTTTATAATTTATTGCTATAAATATTATATCATTTTACTATTTTATTTTTCTATTTGTGCAATTAACTATATTTTCAAGTTTTTTCACGACATATTTTTATTTTGTTTGTTGAGGCATGGATTTTGACTTTTATTTGGAAGATTCTCGACTCCTGCTAGAAACATACTTTTAGCACTTTTATCCGAATTTATACCCAATGGCAATACTTTTTAGGCAGATTTTTAAACATCTAATCTTAAGTTTTGTTATACTTCGAATATTTGGTGTCCTAAACATGTCATGTTTTTATTTCGTTATATCAGTAATTCACTCTGTTTGCTTGCATCATTGTGGTATATGAGGATTACATATTAATTAATAAAAACACTAGAATTATTAATGGAATTGACATGTAAAGGAGGAATTTAAAATTAGGTTTTTAAACGTGTGGGAATTGTATGAGGAAATTTTGGTCGATTCGTGCAGGATGTATTCATGCCAGTTATGGATGGCCTTCAAGCTACAAGGTTAATTCGTTCTTTTGAGGAAACAGGCAGCTGGGAGGCAGCTGTAAATGCTGGAATCCAGCCAACTACGCATTATTGGACTCCCTCCTCCCGCAGGATACCCATCGTTGCTGTGAGTACTTTTTCCCTTTCCTTTTTTCTTTTAATCAACAGCCTTAATCATTTATGCGAACGGCATACTAAAACTTTAATAAATCAAAATAAAACATTTGAACATTGGACAACCAAAATAAAATTATATATCTATACTATTACTATGCATATGCACCATATCATATAAGTGATACTAGGTAAGATATAGGTTAGATTACCAGATTAGTTTATGAACTAAACTACTGTTTTGAACGTCCTTCAACTGTGTTTAATAAGCCCCTATAACATATTCAAACAATTTGAAAGTTAATTGATATTATAATTTTTTTTTGAATGAAATATGTTATAAAACTTACCATGCACTTTTTTTAAAGTTAAATACGCACTAGCTTTGAAGTTTCAAAGATGTTAAATATTTTTTTTCATGTAGAAAAGACTAGTTAATTTATTATTTTTTTATCATGAATATAATCATAATATATAATTTAAAAAATCTCATATAAAATTCTTCAAAATCAATACACTGTTTAATAATTAAAGCTAAATATGTTTACATTTTGTTTAGTTTTACCACTTTCTGGAAACACCTTTAAAATCTTAACAAAACCTTCAAAAACAAAGAAACAAGTTTTAAAATTTTACTCTATCTGATGTTTAAAAAGCTAACTATAGTTTAGAAAATTAATAATAAGAAAAAGGGTTAACAAATGAACATAATTTTCATATAAAAAATATTAAAGACCCTTAACAATTGAAATCATCATTATTTTAGGATTGGCCTCTGTGCAAGAAAATAATTTACTAGTTGTGTAAGTAATGAAATGAGTGGTGTTGTACCTGCAGATGACGGCAAATTCAATGTCAGAAAGCGCTGATGAGTGTTATGAAAATGGTATGGACTCGTTCGTATCAAAGCCAATCTCCTTCCAGAAGTTGAAAGAGTGTCTGGAACGGTATTTACCACAACCTCCCATGTAAATGTATGGTTTGTTTGAGGAAGGTAATGGTAGAAACAGTTCAGTAGGAAAGTTTTGTAATCTTCCCTTTACCTCTGTTTTTTTGGGTCAAGTAATGTAATCATTGTAACATATCCTCTTACCCTTACCACCTGCCCAATTTGTAAATTGTACAGTAAAAGCTGTGGTTCATTTCCAGAGAAAATCTGTAATAAAGTTTTCACATTTTGCTTTCGTGAGAATTAGCTAAATCTTCACTTCAGTCAACATGGTCACTAATTTTCTTTTCTATGTGTCCTACAGATCGAGCTACCTAAAGAGCCTAACATCTCAACTCAATCATGTTAAAACCATCAAGAATATCAAAGGAATTCAAAATATTACAACTTAAAACAGGTGTGACAGTGACTTAAAAAGTCTTGAAATATTTGGAAAAACATGAGATAATATTTTAATAAATAACTTTCAGAAGCTTTTTTGTTTAGCCTAAATTCTATTCCGTTCTAAACTTTCCAGGAGAGAGGAATGGACCAAGAGATACTATATATTTCAATAAACCAAGCACGCCTCATATAACATAAAATGCCTCGAATGACGCTAACTTTTAATATCGTCTTTTTTTTTTTATGCTTCAAAAGCAAAAAGAAAAAAGAACTCAGACCTCAGTTTTTATTCTTTACTATTTTTTTCAATGAAAAAATATCTTTTATTATATTCTCTAAACTTAAAAACAAAATTTAGAACTCGGACCATCGTTTTTTATTCTTTACTATTTTTTTTTCAATGAAAAAAGAATGTCTTATCTTAAATTTTATTCTCTAAAATTAAAAACAAAATTTTACTTTTTGAGAAATTATTTTTTAAAAACAAAGTAGTAAAATAAAAGGATTTGTACACAAGTAAATATAATAAATTAAATTTATTATTCCATTTGTTGAACATGATCCTGATAACTGTAAATGTTCAAGAGAGGAGATTCAATGAACCAAAAAAAACCCAATTAACTCAACCCTGAAATCCATACTTTTTTAATTATTTGTTCTTATATATATATATATATATATAGTTTATAAAACGTACTTTTTTCGTAATATAAATTGAAATTGAATTACCAAATCTTATTTTTATATTTGAAAATAAATAAATATTTTAGATATAATATTTCACTATCTCTAAAAGCAATAAATTACACAAATCCTCCTAACCAACCCAAGTCAAATGTTTCACTGTTTGGTTCATTATCAAACAATTGAGGTGGTTTAAAAGAAAATGCTTTAAAAAATTGGCACGAAATTTGCTTACAAGCCGAAAAGAAAAGGAAAAACCAACTTTATCAAATGCATGTGTTTCAAATTGAAGGAAGAAAAAAATAACGAAAATATCAACCCTTAATATCTCTTATCCATTCTAAGCACTAAAATCTTTTTACCCCCTAGGATAAGATTACCAGCCTTGGAACCTAATCAAATAACATATTCACTTATCTTCCCTAGAGGATGTTCAAGCATAGAAAAAGCTAACTGTAATAGCGAGATCAATGAAAACGGTAAAACATAATATCAGAAGGAGAGTGAGAAAACCTGTAGGTCCAAAGCTTCAACACCCGTTTGGACGAGTTGATTATTAGGCTCCCAACATCCTTGCATTGTCAATTAACAATCAGATATCGTTCGAATTAGATACATAATAAATTTAGGAGAACTACAGCGAAGACACATTTCATACGATTAATTACAGTAGTCATAGGGCCAAGTAATTTAAAACCAAATGAAATGCAGAAGTAGAAACACATCTGAGTGGAATAATATGCCCTAAATGCGGGAATGACAACGCAATGAACAAACATGTCACATTGGATATGGAGTAACTAGATGTTAAAAAGGGCCAATTTACATGCTTCATTAACCTTTAGAAACAGAAAACAGGTGATAAACATAGGACTGTGCTGAGATATGTAGCCACATTTTTTCACAAAAAACGGCAAGGCAGCCAAACTATAGTATTTTCAAGACAATAATCATCTAATCTAATTTTGTTTATTAATTAGATATTTGGAGGTTTACAGTGCAAGATCTCGATTAGATTACATGCTTCATTAACCTTTAGATTTCTTCTGCCTTGCCATTTTTGGTGAAATCTAGCAAAAAAATGTGCAGCCAAACTACAGCATTTTCAAGACAATAGAACAGAGGGAATAAAAACAAGCACACAAACTGCTCCACAAATTTCTTTGACGAAAAACTACACCTCAAATTCAATTCATCTCTGGAAAATGGATACATTCAGCTCAAGATGTACCAGCTGATAACCTTTATTTTCCATGGACACATTTTTTAAAATCAGTTTTAGGCAGGAAGATTATACGGTGAGCCAAACAAAAAGCTGCAAAGTTAGGAATAATGTTCTTAACATCGAAATTCAGTTAAAGGGAGATAGCACAAGTATAAATCATCCGTCCTTCCTGAAGATATATGCGCTCAAGTAAGACAAACCAAGGCAGTGATAAAGAATTTTGGTTTAGCTTGAAAACTCATGAAATGAATAAGTTCCTCACACAGCTAACTCTTGAGAACAAAAAATATGAAGCGTGAAAAATTAATAAAGAATTTCTTATGATTTGATTAGACTAAATCTTTGAGTGCAGTTTTATTTCATAGCAACAGAAATGTTATCCTATTGATGAAAAGAGAAAAGACCTTCAAATTGTAGAGACAAACCACCTCTGCATGCATCGTATCGCTTAAAAGGTAATCTTAGCGGTAAGCATGACTCGTTTATCGCCAAAAACAGCGCCAAAGATGAAATAGTCATCGTCTAAAATCAGAAACAGTCCATGCGAACAATAATCTAATCGAGATCTTGCACTGTAGACCTCCAAATATCTAATTAGTAAACAAAATTAGATTAGATGATTATTGTCTTCTTCCAGCCGATTTTAACATATAAGCCGACTTACCATTACAACGGATGATGCGTAATATATTCGCAGATTGCGAGAGCTCCAGACCGCATTTGATCGTATCGAAGAGCATATAGAGATTCGAACACGCCAAGTGTGTCGCCACTGCAATTTCTACGGAAAAACCTCTTGCGGAACAAGAGCTACAAGCCTCGTCCTGAAAAAATCCAAACACGGACGCGAAACGCGACAAATCGACATGAAATTAGATGAACATTCAACATTTTACAATAATCTCTTGGAAGATGACGAATGCAAATACATATTTCAACGATTTTGTACATGAAATGCAGAAAACTGCTAAAAAAACTCAAAAGAATATGAACTGCAACTAATCTGTCGCCGAGAAACAGATATATTCTACGATTTCATAAATGAGATGTAGAAAACTAACAGAAAACTAAAAGGAATATGAACAGCGATTAATCTGTCGCTGAACGTAAATGGATGAAAATAAACGATTCTGAATGAAGAAAAATACCTAGAATCGAAGGTCCGCGCACCGCGTCTGTGATCCGTTTATACCAAATCACGACGAAGAAAAATTGGAAATGAGAGTGCAGATTAAGGCAGTTGATTTCCATATTGTAACTCTCAGGAACAGAAAATAGCGCGGAAGAGAGACTCTGACGCGGATCTCGTGCCTTTTCTCCGTCCTAACCCGCTTTTATAGTAGCGCCAGGCTGTAGATAAAAAGACGAAATACCCGGGCCGTACAAGTTACGGTTTATAATTTTGTAAATATTATAATTTGTAATTTATGGGTAGAATTAGAACACTTTATAACTCAAAAAAAAAAAAAAATTACATCCACATATTTTTTTAAATTCAAACTTTAAATTTAGTTTTTATTTGGAACCTAAAATATTTTAAAACTCACCAATTTTATTTTGTAAATTTGAATTTGAATTTGATTTTTAATTGATAAAAACAATTTGAAATTAATTTCCCGCTCTTTTTAAAAACGGCATAGCTATAAGTTTGGTCAAATGTCTTATTAATTTCAAAATTTACAACTCAATCACTAAACATATCACTTTTTAACACTTTAACCAAATATAAATTAAATTTTAATAATAAATGATTAGTTTTGGATTTAAATAGTAAAAAAAAAAACTACACAAATAAAGAAAAAAAAAGAGCATTGTTGATTAGATCAGATATTATTCTCTCTTGAAAAATACTATAATTCTTTTATGTATGCTCCGTCTTTAAAATTAGATATTTTGAAAAATTATAATATAAGGTTTTTTAATTACGAATCTAACCTTTCATATTCTTTATTTATATTTCTATCAAATGTTCCTTATATTCTTCGTCATTTGTGATATTTCTTCTGATAGTGAGAGCTAAGAAGTATATAGATAATAATTAGCAATAGTTAAGCTAAAAAATTTTCAATTGTAGATAATTAGATAACGTGGCATGCTATGGTCAAATGACGTGGCATGTCATGATCATGTATAGAATTACTGCCGTGCTTCTCTTGAGCAATTGATAAAATGGAACCTCTTAATAACTTTTATTTGTTTATAAGATTTTGAGAGATCCTATATCGGTTAGAGAGGGAAACAAATCATTCCTTATAAGATGTGGAAACTTCTCTTTAGTAGACTCGTTTTAAAGTCGGGAAGCTGAAGTCAATATGTAATTGGCCAAAACAAATAATATTTACTAGTGGTGGACTTGTGTCGTTACAAAGAACGACAATCCAAACTTTTTTTTTCTTGAATTTGATAAATAGGAATACAGGCCCTACAAGAATGGTACGAACACTAACAAAATCTGCTAAATAAGAAGAAAGAGACATTCCAGCATTTGTACCACGCCTATGTGACTAGTGCTCGTTGGACCTTCATTTCTCGAGAGGGGCCAAACTATATTTTATGAACAATCCATCGACGATAATATAAAATGAATTTAGGTGGTTCGATCTCCACGAGCAATTTAAAATTTCTTATCAAGTGCTTTTCATTCCCTTTATATAAATCTTTATCCACAAAAATCATATAGTTTTTTTTCGTTCGATCACAAAAGATGCAACGATAATCATATATTATAGTCTGAGTTGTTAAACGTAGAATAGATCATATAATTTCTAATCACTTCGTTCGTGAACGAGTATCGACTCGTCAGCTTGATGTGCGACTTATATCTTCCAAGGAGCTCGCCGATATCGTGACAAAGTCACTGCCAGCTCCTTCTTTTAGCCGTTTTAGGCGCGATTTGAACTTAGTAGTACATCGTCCAGATTGAGGGGTGTTAAACGTAGAATAGATCATATTTGTACATATACGATAATCTACTGATTTAGTTGTTTGTTACCAAATCTATGATTTCCTGATTTGTTATCAAATCTATAATTTCATGGTTTGTTACAATATAATCCTCATTATACATTTATAAATACTCGTGACCCATAGGTCACAGTGTCATTCAACCTAACATGAGTTACCGAATTAAGAAA
Organism: Cucurbita ficifolia; assembly: GCA_033971965.1. NCBI lineage: Eukaryota > Viridiplantae > Streptophyta > Magnoliopsida > Cucurbitales > Cucurbitaceae > Cucurbita > Cucurbita ficifolia. Next base: position 1,631,330 of record CM066970.1, read on the forward strand.
ACAACAAACGCATGGTTCACCCTAACTATCAAATGGATGTTCATATATGATAAATTTATTTTATAGGGATATATAATAAAATAAAATATTTGAAGCATTCTATTATTAAATATATGAGTTTTTGAAAAAAGGACCGAAAATGGATTTTGATATGGGGCCCACGAGGGCTGAAAAATAAATGTAGGCCTCTTCAGAGTGGAGGTAGGGAACCAAAGCATAAACGGATATTTTTCTTATATATCCTTATAAATTAAATTTATTATCCCTTTATAAAATTAGGTGTCCCAAAATGCACCACGATTATAGATCTCGCTTTTTCGTCCAATTAGATTTGGTTCTATTTTAATTCAAATGAAAATTGGCGCTTATGCCCTACTTATAATAACCGTAAAACTACAACCCATAACTATATATCATTTTTTATATTAAAAAAACTTTTAAAAAGTACTATAAAATTTGTGGTGGGTATGTATTGACTTCTTTTAAAAATTTAAAAATTAAAAAAACGTAGAAAACTCAAAAATAGATATTAAAAGTTTTGAATTACAAAAATCAATTTTATTCATAAACTTGGCAATTTAATTTAAAATTTTTAATTTCATTAAATTGGACCAATTTTTATCCTCGATTCAATTTTTTCTACCTCACACATTAGTTTTAACAATAATTAACGTAAAAACTTCTAAATTCACTGATTTTAATAATGTCAAATTTTGCATAAATTAGCCACTAAATAACTTTATTAACTCACGAATTTTAACATTTTGACTTTTCAAAACAATTTGTGGCACTTTTTCAAGTACAATAGGTATGAAAATATGGTATTTATATTCAAGTACAATTTTATAATTAAAATATTCAAATTTTACTGTAATTTGATTATTTTTTATTATTTACTATGCAAATATGAAGTTATAAAAATAACAGCTTTATTAATGCTTTGTAGAATTAGAATCAGAAAATAATAAACTAAAAAAAAACTTTTAGGAATACCTCTAAACAACTAGGCCATTTCTTGTATGTTTTTAAAATGCATTATATTCTCATATTAAAAAATTATTAATAATAATTATAATAATAATAATATAAAGATAACTGTCTAAACTCGATGAATACAGGAAGGTCAAAGATAATAGCGGGAAACATGCGTAAATCGCGGGTCTTCAATAGGTCCACAAAATGGGCCCACTATGAATTCTCGTGGGCCCATATAGGGCCCACCAACCAGCGCAAGACAGTGGGCCTACTAAAAACAAGATGCTTGTAGGGTATTTTAGTATGAGGGGCCACCACCCGCTTTGTTGACCGCTGCGGCAGGTTTTTCATTTTCAATTTCGTGATTAAAATAAGATGATTATTCATTAAAAATAATAAAATTAAATTAGAAAATGTGTAACTCGGTCACACGGATATGATCTCAATTCATTCATATATCTTTCATTTACTCGGGCATCACATGCTCACCAACCTTCGTGTCGATTCATACCCGAACCACATCTTACGGGGAGAGGTACCGCTTTGATACCATTTGTAATGACAATATAGCCAGGATTTGAATTATGATTTAAAATTCAGATTCGACACTTAATGGCTTCAACATTTTCTTATATCTCATGCGACATGTCAGGTTACCTAATTTTCGCTTTTAAGAGCAAAGACTATCCACACAAACTAACATAAGTTCTTTCAGACACAAACTAACATAAGTTTTTTCAGCATGCTTTGTTCTCACTCACATGCATCCTAGTAAGTCACCCAACATAAAATTACTTAAAACAAAACATGTTTAACCATATAGTTCCTACGATTGAGCCACCGAAAAAATGTGCACTTCGTAGGTATAGGTAGTTACTTTTAATCCTTTTAACCCAATCATAGTCATCTTATCCTCATAATTGGTTTATTCATATACCTTCCTTTACCCGAATGTCATAGAATTGGTCTCTAAATTCGTAAGTTTTGTTTTTTTGGTTCGTAAATATTAAAAAAATATCAAATAAACTTATAAACCTTCATGTTGGTTTCTATTCGACTTTTATAAAAAAATTCATAGATCCCCTTAACGTAAATTGGAAGCTTAAGATTTATTAGACATAAAATTTAATTTTGTATTTAATAGATGGGTCGATTTTTTAAAATTTTGAATACAATAATTTATTAATTAAAAATACAAAAATCCACTATTCAAAATTTTAATTTAATTATTTTTAATTCATCAGTTGCAATAATTGCAATAATTAGAAAGTCGTCTAGTCGTGTATAAGATGATATTGAATAACTTGTATGTTAAACTACGTTGAAATTGGGAAGATAACCTTTCCTTCTCTTTAACCGTTTTTATTTCTCACACTTTTCAAACTAATCGACATTCTAGAAGCTTTAAGATCTTAGCTAAAATTCAAAACAACAAATATAGTTTTCAAATGTCAATTCCATGTCCTTTTTAACTAAAATTTCAACGTTGATTCAAAAGGGTAAAGAGGCACAACAACGAAATAGACAAAATAGGTAGTTTGAATAAGCTTTGAATTTCTAAAATAAAAAAATTAACTATTTATAATGATGTATTAGGTTTAAATTTTTCTAATTTTACTTGGGTATAATTTAATTTTATAATCCGCTCTTGTCTAAATTGACATTTAGCGTAAATTAAAATATATTTCAAAGGTTGATTTTTTAAAACCACGATCTAGATCTTCTAAATCGTTAAAATAAAAAATACACTCACGGGAATTGAACGTTGTTAATAAAATAAAAAACTATAGTTGAGCTAAAAAAAAAATGGTATCTTGAATGAGACTTCTTGGAACGAGTCGATTAACTCTAGAGGACTCATGGTTTAATAAATTAGCTGATCCAGAGAGAGATAACTTTGGCTTTAGATACTCGCCCAAATTTTAAATTTTAATGAAAAAGGATTGAGGAGTGCCCAACGCGAAAGTAGTTATAGTCCCAACGGGTGTGGAGTAAGACAGGTACGAACAATAATATCAATAGTACATTTAGTTATTACCATGAGAATAAATTCAAATATATAGGCCATCAGATTCAGAGCAAATAGGTTTGACTTAGTTGCTTCTAACAGTGGATTTTAATCATGATATTGATCCAACACAACTTTACAGCGATAATCGCAGCATTAAAAACTTTCAAAAGAGGCAAACATGTATATCTCGATTGCAGTTAATAATGACATACCCTTCTGTATATATAAAAAAAAAAAAAAAAATTAATGTTTTATTTTAACTTTAACATATAATAATTAGTGTATTTAATAATTTAATTTTGATAGTGAAAAAATATGGCTTAAATTTAATTTGACATTATTACCCTTTAGGGCCAATAAATTATTTAGCATGAGTGTATATAAACTATAAAGTGGACAAATTCGTGATCTAATAAAAATTAAGACTCGAGCGAGTAAAAGAGAATATTCCCTTCTTAAACAAACCGACAAACGTGACCCATCAGGAAAAGCTAACGCAGGAAAAGAGAAAGAAATGAGGCGAAAAAAAACGCTCCGTTCCTTCGTCCCTATCCACCTCGCTTTCTTCCTCCTATAAATACTTCACTCTTCACGCTCTTTCATCTCACAGACCTAATAATTTCCTTTTCCATTTCCATTGTTTCTTCCGATCAAATCAAAACAGAGATTAAACAAATTCAGTAACAGAGCAAAAGGAAGCTTAAATCAATGGAGAGAATCTCGCCGTCGGCACAACACTCTTCGCCGTCGACCAGTCCGAACATTGCAGAGCGATCGCCGTGGCACTCTCCGTTGCCGTATCTATTCGGCGGCCTTGCGTCGATGATGATCCTAATCGCCTTTTCGCTTGTCCTTTTGGCCTGTTCTCACTGGAACCTCTGCCGGCGGAACAGAGGCAGCGACGATTTGGAGAACGGCGGCAGTAACGAAGCTAAAATCGACTCGGAGATGCAGTCTGAGAAGGTTAACTACGATGAGAACGTTCTGGTCATAATGGCCGGAAACCAGAAACCGACGTTCTTAGCCAGGCCTGTGTGCGTACGAATTTCCTCCGCCGTGGAAACCGCCGTTGAAGAGAAAAAGACAGCGGAGAATTCGGAGAAATCGACCAAAGTGTATGATCGAGAAGTTTCTTCTGAAGCAAATACAGTCATCCAGGAATCCGGCGAGGAAGAACACGTGTGAGTTTCAAATAAATTGTTTTCCGATCGAGAAATTTTGCCGCCAATTTTGTAGAGTTCTAATCGAGCTCTGTTTTTTCTGAAGAAAAAATTGTAAATTACGATGGAAATTATTATCCGATATTCCTCCCAGATTGATTGAGATTGAAATCACATTTCCACTTTACCAATTTCCGTAAGAACCGAACGTTTATTAAAGAAAAATATCATCAATCTGATCAATATAAAATCAATTCTAAAAAAATGCTTTTAGAAATTTGATTAAAAAAAAAACATAAACAAATGGACAATAATGAGAATAATCGTATTTCTTTTTCATTAATTGTAAGTTAATCAAGGTCACTTCCAATATTGATATTTATTTATTATTATTATTATTTTAATTGCTGGATGTCGTCCGAGGGAAAACTAAAGAGAGGAGAATAAAGCGTTAAGAAATGAAATGACGCTGACGAGAGGGAAGAGATATATTCTGAGCGAACCGTGTCCATTTTCCCACCTCCAGTTGCTGGGAACAAAAAGAAAATAGTTTTTTAAAAAAATATTTTCTTATTGGATTTTCATTTTTTATAATATTATATTTAATAAATAAATAGATGCCCCTAAAAATTTAATAAAAGTTTCTATAATTAAAATTAAATTCAGTTCGCCAAATCAGATGGTAAAAAAATGCTTGAAATTTTTCGTCAACATAATTTAACAAATTGGGTCATAGAGATTTGTTTTATTTCACAAAACCCACAATATTTTTTAAATGTGGCTAATATCACAAAAATAAGAAAAAAAAAAAAAACAAAACAAATTAAGATATTGAATGGAATTATTTATTTATTATTATTATTATTATTTTTTTAAAATATTGTGAGAGTAAAGTTTTTGGTAATCTAATTGAGAGAATCAATAGGAAAGGAGATTGGCACTGGGTGGAAATAGGTGGAGGTGGGGCCCATGAAGAAGGGGGCATTGACAAATGGAAAATTGAGCGAGGGCATGACAGCAAATGTCGACATTCTTGGAAGGCAAGAAAAGCTAAAACGGGTAAGTTAGACTTGGGAATTTCATTTGGCGTTGGAAAACGAGCTGTACTGCACCGAACCATCGATAAAAACTGCGTGCGGCGACGGGAAGCCGCGTTTGCTTTTCAAGGAAACGGCATTTATTAGTGTGGAGAGAGGAATAATACTCGAAAGGAACCGATTGGAATATTTGGAATATTCGGAAATTGCCAAATACAGGAAGAAAAAAATGTGAGTTATAGACATTTATATTATTTGGTAATTATATAAATGATTTAACACTTTCCAAATTAAAATTTTATGAAAGAACCAATAAATAAAAATTAATACTAATTGGATCAAATTCCGTTGACCAGAAGAAAAAGATGATACAACTAGGACGGGTTGAAGACAACACAAACGATAACACTTCCATTAAGGCTCTTTACAAATTAAGAAATGCAAATTTCTACAACCTCCAGTCTGGAAGCTAAAGAACAAACCGGACAACTTCTCGTTATGTCTATCCTTTTTTATAGTACAATCAACAATGTTACTGGAATTTCCTACGAATATAACGTTGCGATTGAGAACCGGAGAGCGAAAAAGCTAGGAAAAACAGTCTTACCCTGAGGAACTTCCTTGATTCGCCAAGAAACGGACGACGACACAAGTAATGTTATCGGCACTGCCTCTCTGATATGCTTCTTGCAACAACCTCTTTGCTGCCTCTTCTGGGTCCTGAATTGGTTTAGTCATAGCAACAGCTTCCTGAAGAAGGTATTGAACGTTTGGTAAACTTTATAGTTTAAGATGAAGCTCTGGCCATCCAGATCACGAGTTATGGATGTTTATAGAACTTGCAATTTGAGATCGAAATTGAGAGTTATAAACCGATGGTAAATGAAATGAAAGGACTTCGCAAACCTCGTTAGAGACGACATCCCACAGTCCATCACTTGCAAGTATAAGAATCTCGAGCGAGCTATCAATCTTTTCCTCCTGTAAGTTAACGGTTTAGACACATGGTTCCTAATAGCGTATTCGTTTTTCGGTTGCCAACAACATAAAATGCACCTGAATTTCAGGGTCAGCAACAACATATTGCTTCAACAACCTATCACCAAATGCACGTGAAACAGCAAGAACACCTCCAACTCTCCAAGTTCCTGTTTATGTAACATCGAGTTAGTAAAATGTGATGACCATCTTTCTTTAAATGTTATGCTAAAGGATATGATAACCTCACCAGCCCACATCACAAATCCTCCTGCATCCTCGATTCGTCGTCGCTCATCAGTTTGGTCAGGCTTATGATCTCGAGAGACAGCAATGGCTATATGAAATAAAAGATATTAGGGTAAAATAATCGAAAATGAGGGAAAAGAGTCGCAAGCATTTAATCATTCAAGTTCAACAAATCCTCAACTCGCATGGAGATAAGAACTGTCATATGATAATCATATATGGAAAAGAATCTATCAAGTTCTATATCAGAAATGGAAGAAACTATAAATATTTGATATATTACAAGCAAGAAGAATTCTTTTAGAAACACTCCCACAGAGAGAGAAGATCGTGCTTTCCTCCTTCAAAATTTTAAAACGCGTTCATGTTCCCCGTATTACTCGGAAAGAACCAAGGATAGCCTCTAATTTGCAAGTAAAAGTATTATTGAAACTGCAATACAAGAATTCTTTTCTATAACTAATTAACACCAACGCCAAATTCGTTCCAACGTTTCATAGAATAAAAAATTCGATCACGTTACTTAAAAAGGAAATTCCATGAACCGAACAGGACTACCAAAATATGAATTATAAGAAACATTGAGTCACAAAACTTAACGGCAATACCTTTACAAACTACGATCAACCGAACTTTAAAAAGAGGAGAGGGTCGGGATACCCTCGGCCAAACAACACAGAAATGAAAGGACGTTCTTACCAGTGCCATCCCGGGAAATAACAGCTCTAGAATCACCAACATTTGCAACAAGTAAACGGTCACCAACTAGGATGGCAGTGGAAGCAGTTGATCCAGCATCTTTGTTTTGATTATTTTCCAACTTCAGAAATTCCGTGTCTGTGTGGTTGTATGCATCAGCTGCGCAAAAACAGTCATTTGATTAGAGATAGCAGAAAAATTTAGGTAGGCGAGCAAATCAAAGAAGATTGTACCTATAGCAGATTTTGTATCTGAAATGAACTTTGGATGCCTGATCAAATTACTAAAAAGATTGTGCTTAACATACTCCGCCGCTCGTGCTCCGCCATGACCTGAACAACAAAAAGGAGATATTTAGAGTTCCTCCTTGAAATTACCTGGTACATGAGCAGCCACAATAGAGGCAGGGAAAACTGTAACAGCCCATGCCCACCGCTAGTAGATATTGTCCTCTTTGGGCTTACCCTTTCGGGCTTTCTCTCAAGGTTTTTAAAACACGTCTGTTAGGGAGAGGTTTCTACACCCTTATAAAGGGTGTTTCGTTCACCTCCCCAACCGATGTGGGATCTCACAAAAACCCTTGTGCATAGTTCTTGAGCGATCATTAATACCAATGAATAACACTTATGGACCAGACACACAAGTCAAAAGAATTTACAGAACCCGGAAAGCGTTGAAACAGTCATGTGAATCCAAAATACAATGAAAAATCTAATGAATAAAATCCTAAAACTCAGGATCACCTTGTTGTAAGATGAGGAAGAATCAAACGCAAAATTTATAAATATTCTCGTCCATATATCGGCCCACTGAATACCGTACTACCAAAACTTATCAAAATATAGCTGCATATCACCAGAAACACAATTCTTTGACAGTAACCATTGTAGCTGCAATGCAAATTAGATATAAACATTGATGTCAGAGAGGAAACTCCACATACCGTCAAAAACACCAAATAGACCAACTATTTCTCCTTCCACACCATCGATTCGTGTCTCGTAAAAATCTTCCATCGAAGATCTCTTTCCTGGAGAGCTAGCATATCCATAGCTGAACTTTCCATTCTGACTGACATTGAGTAAAAATATATTTTCAATATACCAAGCATCTTATTCTAATGGGTCACGAATGAAAATTAATCAGAAAGAGGAATCAATAAAACTCTTCAATAAGTAGAGAAGCTAAAGAACGTTCCAAGAACGACGACAATCAAAACCGTCTATCGGCACAATCAACTTCCCTACTAACAATAAGACCGTAAGAAAAAACTTCAACCTCCACAGCCCTGAAATTGAGATTTAATCCTTCAAATGGAACCAGAGGTACTGCAAGTCAACGTCATCATTGCCAGTCAATCGCAAAATTGAATAGACGAACGGACTATGCATGAGTTTCAGAGAAGGCGATCGTCAAGGAATCTAAAATTAAAGGCAATTTACAAGGATAAACAACGAAATATTTCAAAACCAATCGATTGAGGATACCTCTAACAATCGCTTACACAATTAAGGAATAATATTACTCAGAAATCACGACCAAACTTTAATATGATTCTGTTCTTTTGACATCGAAATTAAAACGAAACCGCAAATTCACAGAAGAATATATTAATCAATCGAAACAGTTTTGGAACCACCAGATAGATTTACGAACAAAAAAATACGAATACCTAAGTCCCCCGCCGCTAACAGGTGCCTCCTCAGCAGCATGAATCTGGCTCGAGCAAGACAAGACTGAATCCAGATAGCCCATGTTGTCTAGGCTCTGAACATAGCCAGCTCCAATCCCTTCGATCAAAATGGAACAAAGAAAAAATAAAACTAACAAACAAGTTCTAGTAGCTATGGTTACAGAAGTGGAAGGAACAAGGCGTTCCTCAAATGCCCGCGGAACCGCCGAAATCAAACCGGAACCTGCAGTTATATCCACAACCACAACCCTCCGGTTTCAGATTTCAAAATAAACAGAAATAAGCCTGAAAAATTATGCAATAACACGGATCTTATATCTTCGAGAACACGGACGCCATGTGAAACGCAAAAGTTTCGGCGAAAACATCAGACAGCGATGATGATAATTGGACCAATAATTACAACCATATAGCAAATGATTCAACAACATAAACCAACAAACACGAAGGCTAAGTTATGAAGTCTTAGAGAGAGAAGTTTCTAGAGAAAGAATACCTGGTGGGAGAAGAAGAAGAAAGAAGCGTTTAAGGGAGAAAACGAAACAGGGGAGGATTTTGTTGCACTTTTTGGGATGTTGGTTTGTTGGGGCAGCTAAGAGGAAAATCTAAATTTAAAAAAGATTATTATATAGTTTTTCGGAAAAGAAATTTGAAGATTGGGGATAAATAAGAGGAGATATTTTAAATTTTGGTATTATTTTACTAAATACGAGAGAAAAAATAGTAATAATTAAATAAAATAAGACTATTTTTTTTATAAAAAATATTCCTAATTTTTTACAAATTTTAATAATAACCTTAAATTTTTTTAATAGAAATTTTTAATACTTTTAACTTTTAAGTGTTAAAAAAAATACATTAGAATTTTTAAAATTTTTATTAAATTCTTAAACTTTTTTTAATAACTTCAAAAATACTTTTAAATTTTTTTAAAAGGATAAACATATTCTTACCATTAATAGTATCACATTTCAAAAATACTTAAAAATGAGGTAATCTACGATGTGCCTATGAACGGTACGTATATTTAAGATAAGCACGTTTTTCAATTTTCTTTACAAAAGTTAAGAGTGTTTTTGAATATAGTACAATGGTAGAAGTATGTATAAATTGTTAAAAGAAATTAAAGGGTATTAATAATTTTTTAAAAGCTACCTATTTTTATTCCAAACAAAAGCTTTTTAAAACTTATTTTTAAATAATTTACATAATTTTAAGAATATTTTTATTAATTTATCAAAAAAAAATTAAAAATTGTTATTTGGTGTACCGAAAAAGGGGAAAGCTGGGGTTAATAGTCTCGAAGAATTAGGCGTCGCCGCAGGAAGAGGTGAGCTTACGGTAGGACTGAGTCAATGCCACCGTGAGAAATTTTGAAGAGCAGTTGGAATAGGCATAGCCGTTCTTTCTCGGGCCCATAACACATACGTGGCGCACATACAAAAAAGGTACAACACTCTTTTTGTGAGCCTTAGCTACATAGTATGTTTTCCTTTCTTTTACATCCGTGCGGCCATATATGTATATATACACACGAGTTTTTTTTATTTGTTTGAGATTTGTAATTATCTGGTTTTAAAAAATAATTTTAAAATTGCGTAAATTTTTTTTAACAAGTTATATTTAATAGATTAATTAAGTTTTATGTGTTCACTTTTTTTATAAACAAAAAACAAAAAATAAAAAATTAATGCCTTATTAGATATAATGAAATGTTATAGATTAAATATGCATAAAATTTAAAATTTATCCAATAAATCTATATAAGAAATGTTAAAAATTAATACAATTTTTCAGGTATATTTAGTTCTTAAAATTTAAAAATGTTTAATATGCCTTTGAATTTTTAAATTGGTGTCTAATAAAATTTTAAATTAAAAAAATATTAAATTGTTTATGAACTTTTAATTTTGTATATAATCGATGTTCGTAGCACTCAAATTTTTAAAATTTTGATTGACTTATTAAATATAAAATTAAATTTATGTCTAATAAAACTACAAAAAAAAATAGATAGGTAAATTTTTAAAAAATGTTAAATATGTTAGAGACATCTTTTATTGAACACAAAATAAAATTATAAGAATCAAAAATTATAAAATAGATAAAATATTTATCAAAAGTTTTAGAAATCCAAGTAGGAATTGAAAAACTAAATTTAAAATCTGATTAATTATAAGATAATTAAGTCAAAGAGATAAGTAGGCGAAATTAGGAATCAAATTAATTAACCATTTGACCTTTAATTAATTGTGATTAGATTGCTTAATTGAATTGCAAGTGATTACTTGGAAGCAAGCATGCAACAATAGGGACAGCATTAGCATGCTGGCACCTCAAGCACACGTCACCATTGCCCGCGTAGCTTTAATTTCTTTCTAAATCTATAAGTTGAATATTTTCGTTATTAATTATATATTTGCCAAAATGGATATTTAAATTTAGTTAATTGCACTTATAATAAATTAATGTTGGCGGTAAATGGGTCATGGGGACTGTGAAATCGGGCCGAATTCTCGTTTTGATTGGGCCACGCGAGAGCGTCCGAATCCATGATTTCTATGGAGCTTCTTCGGCGGTGGAGTCTCGTGTAGACATGTGGTTCTTGCGCGGTCGGATCGGACTCCATTAACGACGATCCATTACCTTGCTTATTCTTCACCTGGTCAGTTCATCATTGCTCAAGTTTCATTTCTCACTAGCTTTACTTTCTAGTCCGACCTAACAAATCGAAGTGTTTGCAAGCCAGAGGTATCGTAGTCGCGATCGATTTCTATCTGCAATGGCGAACCAGCAACAGGTTGATTCAAGGCCGTGGATTCTCGATGTCGTGCCTTTTATCATTGTTATTCTAATTGCCGCACATGTTCTCGCTCTGGTACTTCAATTTCAACTCCAGCCATCGCATTTTCATTCTATCACACAGCCGCTCAAGTGCGAAATTCATCATTTGATCTCGAAGTTTTGTCTCAGGTCTACTGGATTTACAGATTAGCGACGGACAACAAGCCTCGAAGGAGGAAAGCACATTAAAGAACAGTTCGATTTACTTAGCGGAAGACAAGAAGGTTAGTGGAACCCTAATTTGTTGATTGTTTTCGAAGCTCATAGCTGCAATGCTAACAGAAAAACGTGTTTGGTGCCATTTCTATTACTGGTTACTGTACCTAACAGTTGAGAATGATACACAGCAGATCTTTTCTTCGATGTCGGTCGAAATAGGTTGCCTACTCTGTTTCTTTGATCTAATCGATCGGTCTAGTTATAGCTGGTTCTCTAGCTTTCCGCCATGTTTCGCAGAGATACACTAAACGTTAATTTCCAGTAGCCAATGCTATACAGTAAACTAATAGTGAATAGTGTACATCTGTAGGAGCAGTGTTAGAAACTCATAACCGTCAATAACGACTGTGGTATTCAATGAACTGTCATACTTCACTATTCAATGTCGAGGGAGTTCTAAAATCGAAGCTGGATTGTAATGAACAACGCATATTGACGCACTTTTTACGTTCTCACTTGCACATGTACATTCTTATTCAAACCCAAGATGCACAAGGTTGGCACAAAGCTTTTAGATCTCATTTCTCAAAAGTTTTATGATAAATAATGTTAGGAACTCCGACCTCTACAATAGTATGATAGTGTCCACTTTGAGCGTAAGTTCTCATGGTCTTGCTTTTGGTTTTCCCAAAATGTCTCGTACCAATGGATATAGTATTCCTTACTTATAAACTCATGATCTTCCCCTTAATTAGCCTATGTGAGACTACTTCTCTTAATAATCCTCAACAATCATCCCATCGAACAAAGTACACCATAGAGCCTCCCCTTGAGGCCTCCTTCTCTGGAGCTCTCGAACAGCCTCCCCTTAATCCAAGGCTCGACTCCTTCTCTAGAGCCCTCAAACAAAATACATCATTTGTTTGACACTTGAGTCACTTTTGACTAACCTTCGAGGCTTATAACTTCTGTGTTCGACGCCGCCTGGAAATTCTATTAGCATGACTAAATTAAGGACATGACTCTGATACCATGTTATGAAGCACGACCTCCACAATGGTATGATATTGTCCACTTTGAGCATAAGTTCTCATGGTTTTACTTTTAGTTTTCTCAAAAGACTTCATACTAATGGAGATGACCAATGTGTGACTACTCCCCTCAATAATCCTAACTATGATAATCCGAACACATAGTTGAATATGTTTCTTTGTTAATAAATTGAATACCTGTTCCTATTTCTCTATCACTTTTTTGTTCGATATATTTATATCAGTATGTTGAACTATAGTGTCTGATGTAGACTTTATAGTATGTCAGTAGCAGTATTCATATAGGATTTAGAGACACACAGAAGAAGTAAAGTACTGCAAATAATTCAATCGAAGCTCGCTTGGAAACAACGATTAAGAGCTCTATCTTTTGGGGGTGGTAAGAAAATGAACACTAATCTACTTGTTATGCCTCGCATAATCCATACTAGTTTCCTTTCAGTAGGGTATCAACGGTGGCTTCTTTGCATTTCTTTATTTTAAATGTCTTGTTATGATCATTTCTTAATCTCCAAAATCATCTGACTCCGTAAGATTGGCTAAGCTAGTCATTGAGTCATATATCAGGACGAAGTTTGTTTAAAATTTGAATGTGTTGATCCATTACACATATATCAGGAAGAAGTTTGTACCTTATTGTTATTGCAAATTTTGTTACTTTAGCTGGCCAGTTGATTTTAAATATTAGGGGCTGTGTGGGTATGAATGCTGGGAGAAGAGTCCCACGTGGGCTAACTAAGAGATTGATCATGGATTTATAAGTAAGGAGTACATCTCCATTGATATGAGATTTTTTTTAGAAAACTAGCAACATTGACAATATCATATCATTGTGGAGAGTCGTAGTCTCTAACCATGTTATTATTGTTGAAAATTTAGTTGAAAAGTTTAACTATGAGGGAATTAAAATTTTGTTTTATTTGGTTTTTTTTAGTATATTGAATGTATATTTAATTAGTTACAAATTTAAACCTGGACTTTTAAAATTACAAATTTAATCTATTAACTTTGGTATATTCTTTTTAAAACTTACCATCTCTAAATCGCAAATGAATTATTAAATAATACTTTTGTAAGTTCATAAATCAAATATATTCTAATATCAAAATTTAATCCATTAATCCATTGAAAAGAGGAGCTAGCAAAGCAAGATATAGAATCGTTGAAGAGAACAACAAAGAGCTCGATCAATTGTCGATCATCACTTGAAAATATGGTTGAAAGGAAGAACAAGAAATACTTGAAAATGTGAGAATTATGAAAGGGATGTTAAATTGAAACTAGAAAAAAAAAAAAAAACAAAGGCTAAAGTTCTTTTAAAATAATTAACTTTAAACGGAAATTTGTAGCTTAGATTGAGACTCCACTTAATCTCTCTCTCTCTATATATATGTAATGCTAACAAAAACCATATCCATCGAAACCTAATAGCGAGCAATGAATTTGCACTAAAAAACTCAACATTAAATTTTTGTTAATAAAAAAAAAAAAAAAAAAAAAAAAAAAGGAAAAACTTCGAAACTTCGAGAATCCGATGTTTTGTTTTGTTGCAGAATTCATGCTTTTATTACGTTTGCAGAATCTTCAATCCGAAGAATTTCATTTATTGTATCACAAATTTTTTCTTCAGAATCGTCGTTGCTCGACTTCCGCAGTTGATCCACCTTACCGTTCTCTAACGGACGCGGTGGTCCAGTAACCGATTCTACCTCCGCCGCCGCTTCCATCTCGATCTGAGAAACCCTAACGGCGCCGATTAATCTCTCCGGCAACTCATCCTCCGTAACTGCCTCGACCACAAATCCCATGTCGATCGTTACGGAATTAACGTAAAGCAATGTCAATCGCAGAATCGCGCATGCCAATGCCGAGCTCCCGATATCGACATCGATCTCAAAGTAATTCGTACCTTTGTGATAACTGCACGCTAACGCCTTTCCGAGCAAACAGGCGCTGTAATTTCCGACGGTTTTCTTCACAATCCACGGTCCATTTACGATCCGGTTCACGATCTTGAACCGCTCGTTTCTGAAGGAATCGTCCTCATGGATGAACCGGTGGAGAAGCGAACCAGTCGGGATCGGATCTTCGGTGACGAAATAGAACACGGCGCTGTATTGGTCAACATTGCTGGGGATTTGAAGATTCACGGCGAAAATGAAGCTCTTCAGCGATTTTCCTTCGGCTTGTGCTCGAAGGAGAGATAAAGAGACGCGATTGTCTTCACGCGCCAAAACGTTTTCCAGTTTGGAAGTTGATTTCAGCCAGTCCATGCCGGCAGGGAAAAGCAAGTAA
Source organism: Cucurbita ficifolia (assembly GCA_033971965.1). Classification (NCBI taxonomy): domain Eukaryota; kingdom Viridiplantae; phylum Streptophyta; class Magnoliopsida; order Cucurbitales; family Cucurbitaceae; genus Cucurbita; species Cucurbita ficifolia. The sequence continues at coordinate 1,646,482 of CM066970.1, forward strand.
TCGCCGGCAGGCGATTTTTGCCGTTTCGTGAAGTAGTTTTTGGAACGGATGGAGAAAAGGTCGCCGGGAGGCGAAGCCCAGCCGTTGGTTCCAGTTTGCAGGTCGACGTGGCGTAAGGATCCACCGTTGATGGACTCGGAGATCCAATCTTCGGCGTCGGGGAATTTTCTCTGATGGTTCCGAGGAATGGTAATCATTCTGTTTCAATAGAAATCGCTGCAATGGAGTTTGTTATTAGGGGGAAAAAGCAAAAGGGAAAGGAAGGAAGCATTGGCTTCAAGCAAAATACGGGATTCTGCCTTCCTTTCTTTTTTTTTCTTTTTTTCTTTTTTAAATATCCTTTGGCTTTTATCCCCGATTTTCCTGTATTTATTTATTTATTTTATGATGGTAATTTTATCTCAGGAAATGCAAGTAAATTAGATGTAATTCAGAGTTGACAATAGCCACAGTAATGCAGTATTTATGGGAAATTAAATGTGATTTTGAACAGCTCTCGCCTAGTTTCTAAATTAAAAAAATAAATGAAAAAAAAAACAAAAATAATATTATTTACAAACTGAACTTAAAAATTTAAAATAAGGTTGCAATACAAATATATACTATTATTTCGAATTGGACAAACATTTCATAATATTTTTGCAAGGTAAGTGTATTTTTTTAATAAATTAAAAGTAAAAAGATTGTTACCTAACTGCCTACGTAAACTATTCAACTTATTACAAATTCAGTATAGTTAATGAATACATTTATTTAACCTATCAATTTAGCGGTCTAAATTCCTAGAAAATTCACGTAGACTTTACAACACACCCTTTACTTTTCTTTATTTTATAATTAATACCATTGATAAAAAAAAAATACTCATAACATTTTAAAACTAGCATTTATCCTCTTTAATCTTTACAAAAAAGAATTTTTTTTTTTTATCATTAATATACGGATGAAAATTGTGTATATATACTCATAGATCTTCTTTAACTCATCATAAAGGTTTTTTTTTTTTTTTTATAAAGTTTAAGATGTTATTGAAATTTTTAAAAAATTTATAGATTTTAAGTAGAATGCAAAATTTATAATATTTTTTAATAAAAGCTTAAATCATTTTTAGGTTTATATTTTTTAAAATTATTTAGTCAACATAGACATTAATGATTATTTATTATAAAAAAAAAAGATATTGATAGTTAACTTGCATATTAATTAATTGAGATAACTACATTAATCCCCTGTTTTCTTTAGGCTGCCATCGTGTAGCATTGGATTTGGGCCTCAATTTATAACTAAAAACTTGAATGTGTGTTTTTTTTTTCAATTGAAATATAAATGTGTGAAAAGTGATTTAAATTATGATTTTTTTTTTTTAATATATAACAATTTGGGAGTATGAATATGTTGCCCATATAGGCGTCTATTGGAGAGAGGTTTCTACGCCCTTACAAAGATGTTTCGTTCCCTTTTTACAACTAACATGCCATCTCACAATCCACTCCTCTTGAGTGACCAACGTTCTTACTGGCACACTGACTAGTATCTCTTGCTCGTTAGATATTATCCACTTTGACCTATTACATATCTCACGATTTTAAAACTCGTCGAACCAAGTTTTGATTTCAGTTGACCATCTTTATCATTTTTTATTGCAATAAAAAGAAAAAAAGAAAAAGAAAAAAAAAAAGGAAACACTACAAGTGGGAAAGGTTACAAATTACATTTACAACAATATATGAAACAACAAACAAAAGGCCTTTAAACCCTAAACATTTGCAAACTTCTTTTAAGCCTTTTTCTTCTTTTTTTTAAATTTCTTTTCACACAATTCTTCAGTGACCCAATTTTCATTAATTTTCAACCCTTTATTATGAATAACTTTTCTTTCTTTTTCCCAATCATTAGCCCCACAGCGAACTGTCTAACAACCATTATAACCAAACCCAATCTTCCCTCCACCGACGTCGTAAACTACCTGCAGAGTCTTCTGCTGCACGTTCCCAATAATGGCGATGGTGCTCGGATCCAGATTTCCGGCGAATGCCAAACAGACCTGAGTCGTCGATGCTCCGTACAAGATTCCGGTGCCGTCGAGTTCGAGTACCGTTCCTCCTTTGAAAAGAAAATCCACTTTCGGGATCTCTACAGCGGTGTATTTGCTCAGATCGTAACACGTGTCGAGAATCGAAAGCTCCGGCGCCTTCGGATACTTCGTCATTCCTTTCTGAAACGCCGATTTCAAAGCGCTGTACGCATCTGGCGGCAGCCGTGTAATCACCGTACCGGAATCGATGATCGCGCCTGAGGTCGAGAAGACCGACGGCGAGATCGGGATCTGAACTCCTCCGACCTTCATGCCGACGATGTCAAGGCCATAGAAATTCGCGACGCCGTGTGCTTTTGTGATCGGCGTGTATTTCAGAGCACCGCCGCCACCGCCACTGCCGCCGAAGGCTAGATAGCCAGTGGAACTTGAGGTTTTAGGGAGGCAGTAGGAGAAGATCTGACCGTACTTTTGGGCGGTCTGTTTGACGATGGAGATTTTGTCCTGGCCAAGGCCGACAAGACCGGCGGCGCTGCCGAAGAGTCCACGGTTGTTTTGGCCGCAACCGAAGAGGAAATTGTTGATAACATCGGTCGGCGTTAAGGTTAAGGTTTCTTTGGCGAAATATCCGACGGAGAAAGATTGATCGCCGTATTGTATTCCGTAAATGCAGGATTTCGCGGCAGAGCAACCAGGCTGGTTCCCTGCATATTTACACAACATGAAATTCAACTTGAAATTCAACATGAAATTTATTATAAATGAGTAATTAAAGTGAAATTACCGGTGCCCGATTCAAGCTGAGAGCAGATAGGCGACGAACAAGTGATGTTGGAATAAGTGGTGGATTGGGAAGGGGCGAAAACAGGGTCCTTCTGGCTGTAGCAATATCTGGCACACGGCTCGCACTGAGTCCACGTCAGATCGCTGCCGGTGTCAAATATAAGCGATAAGTACTTCTTCGGCGTCCCCAGAGCAACATTCACTATGTAATTCCCGGACCCGATGGTGGCGCCGGACTTCGCCGGGATTTTCGTGGCCTTCGACGGCCGTAAACGATCGATGGATTTGAAGTCCCCTGAGAATTTCGAGTGGATGAAATCCACTCGAGCCTGATCTTGAACGAATAATTCGGCGGCCGTCGGTGCTTTTGAATCTCCGCCGCCGCATGGCCCGTGCCGGTGAATCACCTCCAGTGATGACTGCGTTCTCCGACCTGAATTTTGGGCTGGGCTCGTAAATGACATTTTCTTGTTTTTAAAAATAAATAATGAAGAAAAAATGTAAAATATGGTTACGGTTTTGGGCTTTGAATGGGCTGTTCATTAATGGGCCTCTTGGAGGCCCACATGGAGTAGTTGATAGTTTCGAAAACGCAATTATAGCGGCGGCTTCAGTTGGAGCTTTAATTACATTTTACATCACAGCCGTATGAGGTTGCGGAATATTTGTACCCACTGACGGTGTACTTATTTGTCTTTTCCTACTTTTGACTCTCTACGTAAGAATTAATTTCCCAATTCTAATTAATTATAAATATAAATTTTTATTTTATTAAATAATTATTCTATCCCCATCATTCATTGACTTGTTTCAAAACGATGACGTCTAACTCAAGCTCATCTAATACCAGTATTCATTTCAATTATTAATTATTTATTTCCGTGATTTAAGAACATTTAAAATATTTAGCGAGATTTCAAGAAAGATTTTCTCCTTAATAAAAGAAAATATATATTCTTTTTTCGAATTACATTACAATTATTGGCAGGTAAGTAGAAATTTAAAAACCTAAGAAAATAAAGCAATACCCTTATGAAAAAGGAAACTAAATTCTATAATTAATCATTTATTTTGTTGTCGTATTTTTAATAACGTGTTAATAATTCGATCGGTCACTTCTTTATCACAAATTTGGATCCTTTTCTTGACTTTTTTTATTAAAAAAATAATAATAATAATTTCCCCTTTTACTTTTAAGCCACAAACCAACAACCCACCCATACAATTTTCTTCAATTTCAACAGAGAAAAGGCTGAGAGGCAGACAGACAGACCCAATTGGTCTTTTTTTTTTTTTTGTCAAATTATTAAAATTTGGAATCTTTTAATTTTCCCCGTATCTATAATTAAAAAGGTGAATAAGAAAAATCGGCGAACTATAAAACAAGACATTTAAGGTTGAAAGAAACAGCCCTCCCTATGTTTAGGACACGTAATGATATAGTTGACAGCGAAATTAATGTTGGTTCGTGCTTATATAAAATTTAATTTCACCGAAATAAAATTTTCCAATCCAATTAAGAAAAAATATATATCTTAATTTAGTTAATAACGCCGGAAAATTCTAGCGAAAGGAAATTAGAGAAACAGAGAGAGACCTTGAACGGAACGGCGGTTGCAGGCGGCGGACGGCAGAAGGTCAGCGAGTTCGACGGTGAGGCGGTGGGCGTCCGGCGAGACTTTCGCGGCGGAAGAGTAAAAGAAAAGGAAAGAAAAAGCAAAGAAAAGCATTGAAGAAAGAGGCGCCATGGATGAGGATTGAGAGCTGAGAGAGCTCTCTACTGAGAAATTGAGATTCTTTTATTTGTTGATATGGCGGAAGTGGAAGGACGCTTAAGCCCTTTTTATATAAAGACGATAAGCACCACTCCACAGTACAATTGTGGATTTTCAAATGGATTTACGTCACACGTTTATAAAAATATAAAAATAATCATAAAAAACACGGAATTTCATTGCTCAACTCTGTCCTCCCCTGTACCTTATCGTGGACTTGCGTTTAAGATAACCAATAGACGACGAACACGTGGTACAAAGAGGGTATTATAGTCATTTCGGTCCTTCAAAGCAATGAAAAGGAGTGATTAGCCCATGCAACCACCAAAATTATGTGCCCTCCATCAACTTAATTACATTTTCATTAACTAATCTGACCTTTCTTTTGGGCACTCTTTAATTCATAAAATTTTGCACCGCCTATATCATCTATATTCTATTGTAAAATTATTTAAAACATTTAATACTCGATTTTACATTTTTAAACCTATGATCAAAATTAATTTCATATCATTTATTTCTTTGGTTACAATGTTTTTATTTTAATTAAAATAAAATAATTAATTATTCGATATACAAAATATTTTTTTATTATTATTATAAAATGAGTAGAGATATGTTATTATTATTATTATTATTTATTTGTTAAACTTTTAATTGATACATAATTGAGAGAAAAGTAAGGCTTATAAATAATAATAATAATAAATAAGTTAGTGTTGGAAGGTGGTGATATTAATTTGACATTATTGAGAGTTTAGAATTTATTGGATCTAAAATCAAAGACGATATTATTTTGTTTGCTCAATTGAGGGACGATTCACGCTTTCCACAAAAATTTACATCCTCCTTTTATCAAAACTTTTGTAAAGGATTAAATAAAAAATATAATTAAATAATTGGGTCTTAATTTGGGATTACACTCCTAGTGTTGTGGCCAGCTAATTTGAACGGTTGAATAAATTTTTTTTGTAATGGAAGGTGGGACCCACCACTCCCACTTGACCAAATTAGACCAAGGAAAGTAGTCATATTCATTGATTACGGAAGCCGTAAATACAAACGCTGTTTTTTTCCTAAAAAAAATAATAACGAATAAATTAGTATTTAATTTTAATGTTTGTTTAGTATTTAAAAACTTCTCATTATTTTATTTGTATTCTTTTTTTAATTTAGTCATGCGAGGTCCCGATTTAAACATCTTACCTAGAAAATAGAAGTATGACATCTTTAGTCTTTTAAATTTTTTATATTAATGTTTTAATCTTATCTTTCTTATTATTATTTTTTTGACTCGGTATGATTGTGCATATGGAAAAAAAATCATTTATTAAATCGATTCATCGACCTCCTAATTTATTTATGTGAAGCAATATGTTCAAAGAATAGTCAAACTCTCAACGATCGGTTGAAGATTTTGTTTATGGTACCTAGAAAAGAATGTTTGACAATCAAGGTATTTAGTATTGCATTAATTTTTTTTATCACAATTTCATATATAAAATGTTTAATTTTAGACAATTCAATATTGTTGACTAATTTTTTTATTAAGTCAAATTATTTTAATTAAAAATTAATTTAATTTTCATTCCTATACCTCAAATTTTAGGGTTTTGAATTTATTTTGATAATAAATTTTAATAATTACAACGTATATTATAGAATTATATAATTAAAAAAATAAAATAAGTTAAAAGAGTTATAAAAATAATGAGCTTATATTTTTTTAAAATTTATATTTTAAAAAAATAGCAATGAAAATAAAGAAATAACTAAAAATGAAAGAAAATCAAAAAAATTAAATCATTAGAGAAATAAAAAATAACAATAAATATTTTTAGCTAAGAATATACTTAGGAGAGATATATTTTAATGACTATGATTTAGACTGGATTATTCAAAAGATATGATAGAACAAATTATTCCGTTCTTGAGTTTGACTTTCTTATATTTATTGTATTAATTTTATTTATTTGGCAAAATTTTAATAAATACAAATTAATTTAATAACGAATTTACATTTTGTAAGTTGCGCGTTGAATTTTTAGTTAAAAAAAAGTTAATGTATAAGATTTTCAAATGATTCCTAGTGAGATAAAGAGGGAAAAAAACCAATAATTATTACTTTTATATAATAAATAATTCTAAAACTTTTTAAAGACCATAAATATTTTATCTAAATACCTTAAATTATTTATAATTAGAACTTTAATTATATGCAAATATAATGATTATCAATCAAAATGAAAAGCCAAGATAGCCACTCGATTTAGATTAACGAAACTAAATTTTTTTAATGAAATAAAACAATATTGATTTGTTTATTTTGTTGCCTTCTAATATAAAAAGAACAATACCAAACGAAAAGTGAAATCGATCCTTTCCCAACTTAACATGTGTAGTCCATTTCTAATAATCAAAATTATTTATTTATTTATATTTCTCGCTCCCTCTACCTTTAATTCCATTAGTGTATATTTTACATCAGATTTCCTTAAAACTTTTCAGGAAAAAAATATATAATATCTACTCGACAGAGCCAACGCTCCATTAGAATACCATGGACACTTGTCGTACGTACGTGTATATACGTTTAAATATAATATAATTGTTAATTAATTAATATGTTATCCACAATAGACAATAAATTTTACCAAGGGTTTGATTCGATACCTATTAAGACGATCAGCCGTTTTAAAATTTTCCTTTCATAAACACATAGACTCTTTAGGAATCACGAATTTCCACAATAATATGATATTGTCCACTTTGAGTACAAGCTCTCGTGACTTTGTTTTGGACTTTCCTAGAAGACATCGTTCCAATGGAGATAATATTCCCCACTTATAAATTCATGATCTTCCACTAAATTAACTAATGTGGGACTCACTCCCAATAATCCTCAACATAGACACGTGTTAAAGAGAATTACAAATAACATCGAACATTTTAGAAAATATTGAACAAAAATATGGTAAAAAATGGGTATCTCATCCTCTTCAAAGAGATTCAAGTCTTTTACGCCAGTAATAATAGGTCTTTTATAGTCTATCCATTTTATGATACAATAACTTAATTAAAACGTTATATAGTTCACACTATTTTATATAAATTTTGTCAACAAAATACTCAAAATAGTTAGGGAGATTGAAGAATCATATAGTAAAGATACGAAAATATGATATTTACTCGAAAAAGTATTAGAAAGTGGAAATACAATTATATTTCCATGTTAAGTGAATAAGGTTCATAAATGTTGTGAGAAACAAAACAATGTCCCAATCAAGAGTGCGTAGAAGAGAAGCTGAAAAGGACCCAAAATGCAGATGCTTATTCCCGATAAGTATCAACTCAGTGGTTCTATGGGCCCTCCCCATCTCCCGAAAAATAAAATTAATAAATAAATAACTGAATCTATTTTCAGTAATTCTTCATAATTTTTTAAAATTATTTTTAATTAATTCCACTGTAGACGGATCATTTCTCTTCAAAACCCGACCAATTTATTAATAAATTTCAAAATTTAATTTTAACCCAAAAAAAATGACCTAATTGAGAATTTTAAATAAAATAAAAAAAAGATTAATGGGTTTTGGTGGGTCAATTCTGCACTTTGAAGTGGCCAGTGAAAGGAAACACACAAACGTGAGAGGTTGGCTTAATTCCACCCATTCATTTCTCCACAATTAATGGGTTTCGTTTTCTTTAATCAAGAAATATAATTAATTATTTTTTTATTTATTGGAAATTGTTCCTTTTCCTTTTCGTGTGTCTCTGATGTGAACGAAAATCTCATGACTTTTTTGAAAGAAAAACAACTAATTGCGTATAGTTGTTTCCACATCAAACTCGATTCGACATATGAACGCACCATGCTTTTTTTTCCTCTTCAAATTCTACACTACGGATAGTTATACAAATTTAAAATATAATATCATAATTATTTAAAATATTTATTTTTAGTTCAATTATTAAAAAATATATTAATTAAACATGCCTTAAAAAACGTAGTATTTTCCTCCTAATTTTATCGTAATTTGTGGGACAATGGCAGTGGCACGACCAATTATTGGACCAGAAAAGTACGACAAAATAGAAAAACAAATTAAAAATAAGAAAAAAAAATACCTCAAAATTTATTCTTCCAAGCGTTTAAGACTCTGAGGACCAACGAGTCGTTGTCATGGCAGCTTACCGCTTTATTTTTTGTAGCTATTTTCTTTATTGTTTGTGAAAGCTAATCACTCTTATTCCTTTTCTTTTTAGCCTTTTAGTTTAATTTTCACACTCTTTTTATTTTTTCTTCCCCATTGCTTGGAAGTTTCTCACACGACATTGTACCGATAGAAAATTCCCCTTTTTAATTTATTTTAAATGGAAAATAATAATAATAAAATTACACTTATATCCTCAAAATTGTATACATTAAGAATAAGAAGGAATAAATTGCTTCTTTTTTTTACCAAAAAATAAAAGAAAAGAAAATACTTTGATTTAAAAAATATTGTTGAGATTATTTTGGAAAAATACATTTAAAAAATAATTATTTACTTTGCTTGGACCAATATTTCTCTTGCAAGTATGACCGTTCATAAAATGGAAAATGGCCTTTTTTATTGGGCAAACGTGTGGAGTTCAAAATTTATTTTTCATTTAAAACACGTCAGCAACTTGAAAATCAAGTTTTTTTTATTTTTTATAAACAAATCTAATTATATATATATTTGATATTTAATTAAAAATTTGAGAAAATGGTAAATATAACATTTTTTTTATAGGAGGCTCGTTATTGTGCCGACTGGGCCTAGAATGCAAGCCCAAATTTAGGCCCATTTAAAAGGATGACGGGAACTGAAGCTAAGTCTTGTTTTAATACAATCCTTTTGTTTGTGGAAAAGGGTTTAATGGAAATTGGCCTTTAATTTGGCTTAAGGCCGCAATTAATGGGAAGAAAAAAGAATTAAACATTTTCAAAGAGGCAAATATTTATACATATTTTTTTTCAAACATTATTAGAAGAACAAGACAATCTAATTTCCCCTTCATCCCCACTTTTAACTCCAATACTACTGAGTTTCAAGAACGACTGAGCCCAGCTTTCAAAGAACCCAATCTGATCCTCTGCAAAGCTCTCCACGCGGGCCCTGGTCCGGCCGTCGCTAATCAGAACAGAATCCGACTGAAACAGCCCTTTGTGCGACAGAATGTTTTTGTAGTACTGATTGTCGAAGACAGACGCCGTCGCCGGATCGTTTTCGACGGTGACGGCGGAGGCGGAACCGGCGGAGCACCGCCGCATAAGCTCGTTGGCATATGAGCCGTCCAGGGAGGCGTCGACGAGGCTCATTCGGCCGTTTGGATCTCTTCTGAAGCGTTCACTGAAGGCGCTGCAGTGGGCCGTTCCGATTGTGTGGGCCCCAGAAAGGATGACGAGATCGTCTGCCGACAGCCCTTTCGATGAGAAGAGAGACATCATTTGGTCGACTGAAAAGCTTGTGTCGACAATGTTTGGTCGGACGTTTGACGCCGCCGATACCTTTCCGTCTCTCCGGCCGGTTGGGACTTGGACGAAGGGCCCGCCTGTCTGTGCCATGAATAAGAGATGAGGCGATTGAGAAAGACAAGTGTTTTGGACGTGCTTTTCAAACGAGATTGCTGTTAGTTTGGCCAACCATTTTGATTTTGATTTTATTTTTTAAAAATTACAATATTTTTCTTATCCACTCCCTACCCATATTTAAAAAAGAAACTAAGCCTTTTAAGTAAAAAAAATCCTTTTCCTTTTAAACTTTCAAATTATTTAAAATTCATGGTTTTCCTAAATATAAAATTAAAGATTTGAAGTCTTAATAATAATAATAATAAAAGTTTATATCTAATTAATCAAATAAATTTAATACAAATTTTAAAATTAAAAAACCTGTAATTTTTAAAGTTTAAATATTAAATAAACACAAATTTCAAATTTTAGAGATAAATGGACGAAAAACTCACGAATTCAACAGCATCTCTGGCGGCCAAAACGACAATGTCGGCACAGGAAACAGTTTGGGGACAGAAAAATTCGAGATTTCTCTTAGCTGAATCAATAACTTCAAAGCCTCCAAGAGACTTGTTTCCTGGGTCAGTTCTTTCCGTTCCATTTCCTTGCAGCAACACAGATGCGTCGCAGCCCTGGGAATTTTGAGATTTTACAACAGCTCAATAAAAAAATAAAACAAAAAGAAATAGGAAAAATGGCCCATGCCATTTTTCAAACCTGCGACCTTCGCGTTATTAGCACAACACTCTAACCAACTGAGTTAATAGGCCAGTCGACAAGATTGGTTTCCATAAACCGAATTAACCCAGTAAAAAACTCAAAATCAAATCGATACTAAAATGCGGCGTCGTTTAGAAAAAGAAGACTAAACCAGGTTACTGACCTCAACAAAACAGTCATGGAAGAGCAGTCGGAGGAGCTTGCCGGGAACGGTGGGGTCAACGGAGGAAGCCGATGTAACGATATTCCGGACCATAAACTCCGCCGCAGGACACGTGGCAGCGTAAAACCCGAACGACAAGGCCACCGTCGATACCGGAACAGACAAAACCAGAAGAAGTAAAAACGACTTGCATATATCGCTACACGACGCCGTTTTCGCCATGAACAAATCTGTCGTGGTATCTGAGAAGCTAACTGGGAATAAAAGGATTTGGTCTTGGCTTAGCATTATAAAGAAACAGAATAAAAGGGAAAGAGCGAGAGAAATTTAAAGCGGCATTGAAGAAGTTGGGTGGTGGCAGAGTGTTGAAAGTCACACGTCTTTGAAGAGACATGTTTGGCTCTTAATGCCCAACATTTACTTCACAGCTATTCCTTCACTTCGCCGCCCATGGGAAATTTATTAAGCCCTATTTATGGCTCTTCTTCCCCATTATGTGCTTAGTTATGTGCCAGTCAGATTTGAGTGTAAAAAACATTAATAAAAGTTGTGTATTTTATTGCATTTTATTGATAAATGGATAATATCGTTAAAGATATTGCTATAAATAATTAATTATTTAAATATATCCACCACAGCCCTATTTTACTCTCGATACTTTTAGATGAATTTTGTTCATCATTGTCTTTAATTTTGCATTATTATTATTATTATTTAAAAGTAGAATCCTACTTTGACCAATAAAATTTATTTATTTATTTTTACAGGTAAAGTTTCGAACTCCATCTGATTTCATGGATTTATTGGCCTTGTCCCACAACACAACTCCCTCGGCGTCACGAACTCAGCTTCTTCTTCACGCTCCTTCCTCTTAATTACTATTGGCCGTTCAAATTAATCGCGGCTAAAAACAGATTCATAGTGTGCGAGGCTCCACTGTCACGAAGATAAGATGCCCCCACCGGTAACGTTAAAGATGATAAAAACGAAAAGGAATAGAAAAATTGGCCCATGCAGGTTTCGAACCTGCGACCTTCGCGTTATTAGCACGACGCTCTAACCAACTGAGCTAATAGGCCAGTTGATAAGAAGGTTAAATTTTATTTATAAATTCATACACTTCGTAAATCTCTCATTTTTGTAGTTAAAAATGAAAATCATTTGCGCAGGTTTAGTGGTTAAATTATAATTCTTTTTATTCATATTATATGCTTATAAATTAAATATGTTTAATTAAACATTGTGCTGCTACTATTATTATTACTATTATTTTATTATAAAGAGAACATAATTAACAAATTAATATAATTTAACAGTAATTAGCAGGTCAAAATTTTAAAAAGTTTAAATTAATTTATTTTTATTAAGTATTAAGAAATTTCTAGCTAATATGAAAATGAATGCTGGAAAAGATGGGGTCGGAGAAGTCATATCCGTCTCAATCATCGGATCTCTACTTATACACTTACTTGTTCATGTTTCTCTAATTGTTGCGTACTAAAAGAGGAAAGAGGAGAAACCGACATGTCGTTTCTACAAGGGATCATGGCCATTTGTCCCGCGCTTAATTTCTCGATCATCTCTGTTGAAAGATTGAATGTGTGGTTCACAGAACTGCCTCACTCTTCTAACCAAACAAATCTTCACTCCTTCAAATCCCTAAATTCCTCTACTCCTCCTTCACTTCAACCACCGCCATGGCCTCTCTCCGCCCATTTCTTTCCATTTCCCCTTTCTCCCACGCACCTAAGCGCACGCGCTTCGCGAATGTCCTTAACGCTCCATCGCCTTCCTCTTCCTCTTTGCCGTTCAAGTTAGTCGCCGCCGGAAGGAGATTCGTGGTTCGCGGCGACGCCGTTGCAGACGCCGGAACTGCAGCTTCGATCAGCGATCTGAAGGACGATGATGAACAGGCGGTCATTTTGGGTCCGACGACCGACGAGGAGCTCAGCGGTGGATCTACGGTGGAGTACGACTGGACTGAAGAGTGGTACCCGCTGTACCTTACGCGAGATGTGCCGGAGGATGCTCCTTTAGGGCTCACTGTGTTCGATAAGCAGTTGGTTCTGTACCGCGACGGAACCGGCGAACTCCGATGTCACGAAGACAGGTGCCCCCATAGGTATGGAAAAAGATGGCCCATGCAGGTCTCGAACCTGCGACCTTCGCGTTATTAGCACGACGCTCTAACCAACTGAGCTAATAGGCCAGTTCGAAATCAACTCATTAGGACCAAAATTCATCCGATTAACGCTTAATCTATTTCTACTTTATCTTGTTCTTCCTGTTAATTATGTGTTTGTTGTTCTTGTTTCTGGATAAACAATTAATCAAGGGATAATAAGCATTCATATTATAACTTAAAATGGATCTGCTTAACTTACTTTTGTCTCATTTTAGGCTAGCAAAGCTCTCTGAAGGCCAATTAATCGATGGCAAGCTGGAATGTCTTTACCATGGCTGGCAATTTGAAGGCGAGGGGAAATGTGTGAAGATTCCTCAGGTAATAGAGAATGAATTTGATCTCTTTCTAAGTGCCTTTAAAAAGTCCTTAGGAACGAGTTGAATATAAATTGAATTGCATTAATCCATTCAACTTAGGCTCGAATTGTGTTATACAGCTTCCTTCAGATGCCAAGATTCCTAGATCAGCATGTCTAAGAACATACGAGGTAAGGGACTCACAGGGAGTTGTATGGGTGTGGATGTCTTTGGAAAAGCCTCCAACCCTCAAAAAGATACCGTGGTTCGACAACTTCGATCGGCCCGGGTTCCGAGACATTTCGACTATTCACGAGCTTCCTTATGATCACTCCATACTTCTTGAGAACCTTATGGATCCTGCACATGTACCTATCTCCCATGATAGAACAGATTTTAGTGCCAAAAGGGAAGATGCTCAGCCATTAGGATTCGAAGTTACCGAGCGTACGAACCACGGTTTCGCCGGTCGATGGGGCCGTGCTAAAGAACAGCCATTGTCAAACTTCTTAAGGTTTGAAGCTCCTTGTGTCCTTCAGAATAACAGGGAAATTCCCAATGAAAAAGGTGCTGTGGATTACTTTACAGGACTTTTCCTCTGTAGACCTACAGGCCAGGGGAAATCCATGCTTATAGTGAGATTTGGTAGCACAAGATCTTCTCTTCTGTTGAAATTGCTGCCTTCATGGTTTATGCACCAAAATGCCTGCAAGGTTTTTGAGCAAGATATGGGATTTCTTTCATCCCAAAATGAGGTTCTAATGAGAGAAAAAGTGCCCACCAAAGAACTCTACCTCAACTTACGATCTTCCGACACTTGGGTTCTCGAGTATCGACGCTGGATGGACAAGGTCGGGCACGGGATGCCGTATTACTTCGGACACGCTACAATTTCGTTGCCTAAACTGCCTGCTGTTGTCGAACACGCCCCGGTGGGACTAGTTGCTGGAGTTTCAGCATCTGCTCCAGCTAAGGGTGGGATCGGCACGATGCATTCTCCGAACTTGTCGAACCGATACTTTCGACATATCATTCATTGCAGGAGTTGTAGCAATGTCATCAAATCTTTTCAAACTTGGAACAAGGCTCTTTCTGCCATTGCCGTCACTTTGGTTGCATTGGCCATTTTGGTGAGTGGAAGGCAATGGAAGGCCCTCATTCTGTTGTCTGCAGCATTGTGCTGTGGTGGAGCTTATGCATGCTCTGCTATTGTGGCATTAAATACCACTAATTTTATAAGAACTCACAGAAGGTTGTAACTTATTGTTTACAGATTTCAAAATAGTATTGATATTACATACATAGGGAGATTAAGTACTGAACAGAGTGATTAAACCTCGTGGTTTTCATTTTCTTAGGTGCCGTTTTGTTGAAGATTTTACTTGTGATGCTTGGTAAAAAGAATGTCTGAAAATTAAATATCTATAGTTGGTGTTTGTGAGATCTCACATCGGTTGAGGAGGAGAACGAAACATTGTTTATAATGGTGTGGAAACCTATCCTTAGCAGACGCGTTTTAAAAACTTGAAGAAAAAGTTTGAAAGGAAAAAACTCAAAAAGGACAATATCTACTATCGGTGAGCTTGAACAATTACAGATGGTATCATAGCTAGATACCGGGCGATGTGCTAGTGAGGAAGCTGAGCTTCGAAGGGAGTGGACACGAGGCGGAGTGCCAACAACGACACTGTCCCCAAATGGGTGGATTCTCACGTCGGTTGAGGAGGAGAACGAAATATTTTTTATAAAGATATGAAAATCTCTCTCTAACCGATGCGTTTTAAAAACTTTTTCAAAAGTTTCTAGCGGTAAGTTTGAGCAGTTTCAGTGTTGCATTGAAAATATTATCAAAATTTTATATAAATAAATAATATTTGATAAATACCTCAAGTATTTCTAAATATTTTAAATATTTTAGTACATTCCTAATCCAAGTTAATTCATTTTTATTAAATTAAATTATTAAAATAATCTTGATTAATTTAACTTTTATTCATTAATAAATATATTATAAACAATATTCCGTTTTTTTAATTTACTCAACACCGATCTTATTTAATAATCATTTAGATTTTTTTTAAATGGTATTTATTTTCTCAAAGACGTCAGTGTCCTCTTTTATGCTTTCTAAGGTAACATATTAACTTTTACCTAAATTTTAAAAATAAATTATTTTTTAATAATTACATTTTTTAGTTTCTAGAACTCTGGAGATGGTCATTTAATTTTTTAAATTGTACTTATTCTCTCAAAATATGGACATTACACGTGGCGGAGGGTAGATGTATCCAACACACCACCCAGTCTTTCATTTAAATAAGGCAAATACAGAGTTCATTGGCGCGGAAGGAGCTTCAAATTTAGAGAGCGCGAAAACCCTAGCAGAGAGAGGATGGGGCTCGATCAACATCATCAAGCAGCCGATGGATTGACGAACTTATTCACGAAGGCCAATCACGATCTCTCGGTGGTTCAATACAGGCTCGAGAAGGAGTTTCAGCAAATCTATCCTGACAGCGTAAGAGCAACACGATCTTCTTCTTGTTCTTGTTCTTGTTCTTCTTCTTCTTCCTCTCGTTTATTGAATGGAGGCAGTTATTGGTTTAAGAAGGAAGTTCTAAGGCTTGAAATGAATGTAGAATTGTTTATGTCTCTCTTTGCTGTTGGTAATTCATAGTTCTAGTAGTAGATCTTTGAGCTTAATGTAGAATTATTTCATTTTACAGCGAAAAAGCATCATAGACTCTATCTAGTTTCTTAATCGAGGCACTGTTTAGTTTGAGCTCAAAGTTCAAGATCTGGAGCTCAATTTTGAACTATTTTGTTCTCTCTTTGATGTTATTCACTGTACTAATACAAGATCATAAGCTTAATGTAGAATTATTTCATTCTTCAGCGTAAGAGCATCGTAGACTCTCTCTATTTTCGTAATCGAGGCATTGTTTAGTTTGAGCATGAAGTTCAAGATCTGGAGCTCAATGTTCAACTATTTTGTTCTCTCTTTGCTGTTATTCACTGTACTAATACAAGATCACAAGCTTAATGTAGAATTATTTCATTCTTCAGCGTAAGAGCATCATAGACTCTCTATTTTCTTAATCGAGTTACTGTTTAGTTTGATAACGAAGTTCAAGATCTGGAGCTCAATCTTGAACTATTTTGTTTTCTCTTTGCTGTTATTCACTGTATTAATACAAGAACACGAGCTTGATGTAGAATTGTTCAATTCTACATCGTAGGAGCAAGTAATCAATCCTGACAGAGTAAGAGCAACATACGTTTGAATTGAACTATTTTGTTTTCTCTTCTTCTTCTAAGCGGAGGCACTATTTGAATTGAGGAGGACATAGAAGATGTTGAGCTTAATGAAGAGTTATTTCATTATCTTTTGGCTATTAGCATTTCATAAATAGTATCACAAGATCTTTAGCTTAACGAAGAATTATTTCGTTCTACAATGTAAGAGCAAGTAAATCCTGATAGAGTCTTGGCAACATAGTTTTTTTTAAGAGTCTAGTCATTAGTTTACATTTCAGTATTTGGTTCGAGGAGGAAGTACTCAATCTTGAGCTTAATGAGGAGTTCTTTCATTTTTCAATTAGAACCGCAGTACTATTACAAGATTTTTAGTTTAACGTAGAATTGTTTCCTCCTCTCTTGCGCGTCAGTTTATTTGTAGTAGTTCTTGATTTTAAAAGGTTCGCAGTTTAATATTGTTGTTCTGAGAATGGACTATTGAACTTTCAGATTGAAGTTTTCGGAGAATTTATTCACCCGCAATTTTTCTTCATTTTCGAACTTATGACTATAGTGAGCTTTTTGATCTTTGATAAAACGCGTGATTAAAAATTGCCGTTGGTTTCTCGACAATGCATGCAACCATGTGGCAGTGATATTGGATTCAAACACTCTTAATGACAGAGATTGTCAAGTCTTTGTTTGACGGTTGAGCTTGAAAGCCTCTTAAAACATGTAGTGGGGACAGGGCTGAAATATCTCGTTATACAAAGTATTCGTCGTCTCGGCGCAAAGTTAACCACGGATTTATATGGAATTCGATCTCAAACTATCCTTCATATTCTTTTTGGAAAACATGAATACGAATCTGTTGTTGCTCAACTGGTGGTTTTCATTCAAGGTTTTGTACATTATTTGCAGGCGAATCCAATGAAGTTAGCTTTAAGGATAAAGAAGATACGGGATGATATATCAACCTTGAAAGAGCAGTGTCGTGAAGTTTTGATGGCCAAACAGGTATCTTTCTGCCTTTACTTTTTCCAGATAGGTATTGACTTGAGGAAACACACGCATTTAACCTGCAAGACTTCATGCTCTGTACTTACTAAGTTTTTTTTTTTTCAAGAATTAGTTCTGCAACTCCAAAAATTCACTTATATGTCCAAAAATAAATAAATACTCCATTTCACTCAGATTCCATGCAATGAAATGATATATTATCCTTAAAAAAAATGAAAATATGAAGTTTGAGCTTAGGAAATGTGATGTCTGATGATAGTAGGATGAATGTATTTGGTGTGTGGAAATGTGACTTTGATTTTGATTTATATATAATTTAAAATATAATGGTATTTTTCATAAAATATAATTACATCGAGAATATTTTGTTCAATATATTACCTACAATGAATTTCAAATAAATAAATCCTAATGTTTATTAACTATTTAGTTTTTAGTTTGTTTTTGAAATTTATGCTTGTTTTCTCCATTTTTCTTATCGTGGTTTTCACTATTCTTTTATAGTAAAATAGTAACATTTAAATTCTTAAATAACTTACCGATGAAAAAGTAGTGTGTTTGAGTTAATGTCTTGTTCATTGGTGTCTCTTTTGCATTTTTATCGGAGAACAAGTACAGTATTTATTCTTGTTCTGCAACTGAGATTGAGCGATTTCATTACCTATTGCTAAATTATGCAAAGATGACGCGCTGTTCAAATGCAGGATGTAATTGATAAGGCTCGGACGGTTCTTGTTGGGAACAGAAACATGCTACACAAAATGCAAGCATCCATGGGCAAGCCCTTTGTCAGCGATGACGATGATCCTGCATTTGTGCAATTCAAGCAGGTATCCATTGTAACACAGTGAAATGGACATTCTTGGAATTTTTTTTCTCAGGTGCTCTGTCATTTGCTTTATTGTGGTTTAAAAGGGTTGCAATTTCCAAGTGGTGCTTATAGTTTTTGTACCATTTGCCAGCAAGCATCCAATATTAAATACGCCAAAGGCTTTACTTACGATTGGATATCCACATTAGATGGTCTGTGGTTATTTCGATCTTTTGGATAAAGCTTACACAATCAAATGTCTCGCCCTCTCCATGTAGAATTGTCGTGTTTTTTAGTACTTTCGGAGTCATTTTTCAATGCTAAACCATATCCTGAATTTGTCTTCTGCAGGTCAGTGAAGAGTGGACAACACAAGTTCAATCAAAAATTGGTAAGAGGATTCTTTTCAAGCTTTCTTGCAATGGATGTTTAGACCTATGTCTTTTGAATTCTAGGTTACAATATACTTAAAATATTGTTATGAATTGTTTAGTTTATGAATTTTTTTTAAAATATATAGATTAATATTATAGATTTCGTGGCGACGACTCTAAAAAGTTCAAGTAATGTTTTCCTTTGTCGTCGTGTAGAAACTAGAAAGTTTGATAGTTTGACTTTTTTTTTTCTCATTTAGCTTAACGATTATAGCTGATGTTTAATAATCGATGTATTATTCATTGAGTTTAGATTTGGATTTGAATTGGGTTTATGTTTTGCTTTAGAATTTTGAAGTATCATTCAAAGTTGTATTAATTAGAGGTAATGTAGGGGAAGATGGCCAAGAGGACGCCGAGTCTAGTGACGTCAACAAGTTGCTATTCTCGGCTGTAGTGCAGGCATAATTGATAAGAGTTTCGAGAGCAAAATTATGCTCCAAACCATGCCAGGTATCTCTCTACCTAATTCCTTGTCCCACCCTTCCATCTACTAAAATCCAAATTATCGACATATTTATCAATATTGACAAATTTCTAAAAAAAAAAAAAAAAAACCCCATGAAGAAACCTCATGCAAATGTTATTTAAAATTAATGAATAAACATTTACTTACGTAATGATAGTATGTATGTGTTAATAATAATTTTGGCATTTTCTTTATATTTTTGTGATGCATTGAAAATATTAATATCAAAGCTTTCCATTTACAGATGCTTCAAAACAAATGCCAATACTTCCAAATGATTTCTTGGATGTTATATTTTAAGATGATTTTAACTTTTAAATGGTTCATTTGTTAAGACACGAATTTATCCAAATGATTTATGTGGTTTAGTATCACTTTTTTTTTTTTTTTTTTTTTTAATCTTTCATATTCTGGACTGTTTATTTGATAACCAAAATAATGTGTAACTTTTATTTTTCTCAACACTTTAAAATTCTAAGTAAAATTTTAAAATTAAAAAAATTCATTTTTCAAAATATCAAATTTTCATCGTAGATAAGCGTCTTTCCGACTCTTAAAAGCGTTCTTTTTTCTGACTCTCGCGCTTAAAGGTACTTTTAATTAACTAAATTATTCTTCTTCTCTGACTTAAAAGTTTCTGCTCTCTCTCTCTTTCGGTTATTTTTTCTCTTCGAACTTTTTCTACCTATGAATGATTAAAAATTAATAGGTAGCTTTTCCCCAGTTATATTCATAGTTTTACTTTTAATAAAACTAGATATTTTGGCTTTTATTTTTACCAAAAAACAGGTCAGATTTTTATTTGAAGTAAAAAATATGCCATCAAAAGACAACACAGAACTAACATTTCCTTGTCTTCTGCTTTACCTGTCTGTTATTTTTTAGATTTTGAACATTATTGAAATGTTTCATATTTGTAAGGAAAATAAACAAAGATAAAATAATTAATGAATACCAAGATAAAAAGAAATATTAATTACTCTGTTGACTCATGCAGGTATTTTCATGCCATCGTTTACTGAGACCATGAAGGAGAATCTGTGCACACAATTCACTTGCCGACGCTAAAGATGTCGAGAAGTTAAATGGCTACACCTTGTGAGCCAAATGTAACTTCACTATAACATTCAATGAACTGCATGAATTTGACTGAATTCTGAAACAATATACAAAGAATCTTAAAGCAGCAGAAAGCCTGCAATTCATTCGCAAGCTGACTGCTCAATTTTAATGAAAACTGCACTAGACGCTGGTTATGAGATTTTTAAAAAATAATAATGACAAATTATAGTTGACTTGATTAGACCTGGCAGCACCAGTTCACTCTCTGGTTTTTTTTTTTTTTTTTTTTCTGAAGTTTCGGTCTATTTAGAAATGGGGGGCTCACCCAGCCACTTGGCCCGGTAACCTGTTCCCTTACAGTCGGAGCATCGGATAGAGCCCTGAAAAATAATGGCACGTCAACCATGCTAATTAAACAACTCTATCTGGTAGTTCATAAACTATGGAGAAATAAAGGCCAAGTAATTCTCTGCATTATCTAAGTGATTCTCTGGATTATCTAAAAGTTAGTTTCAAACAAAAATTCATGTAGTTTTCTTTTGTTGTTGTTAACTGAAGGCAGCAAATGAAAGTATTTAACAACTAATTACAAGTAATCTTTTTTAAAAAAACAATATAGTGCATCTGAAATACCTTTACGAAAGACGTGCTTTTTGAATGAAATTGGTTTTTTTTCTTTATAACTATATGAAAAAAAAAAAATTAAAATTGTGCCTAGATGATCTGAAGTATTACTTTTAAAAAATGTCACAGAATAAAAAGAACTTTAAAGAAATTGAATTACTTAAAAAAAAAACTATCTTTAAATAAAATACATGCGAGATAGATTATCGAAAAATTAATTCAAAGTGGTCAACTAGAAAAAAAAAAATACAGAGCAAAAAAAGAAAACAACACTACACATGTATAGTCAAATTTGAAGGAAAGAAAAAAAAAAATACTTCAAAAGAAAAAGGATTCATTTAAAAACTATTTTTGATCCATATACATGAGAGATAGATTAACCAAAAATGAATTTAAAGCGATTAACTCAAAATATCCAAAAATAATAGTGAGAAAAAGAAAACATATTTGCAATAGGTAAAATATGAAAACATTTTTATTAAAAATATTATAAGAAAAAAGAAAAAAATATTTGAAGGTAAAATATGAAAATGATTTTATTAAAAATATTTAAAGAAAAAGTGCTTGGGTACGACAAACACATTCCTCAGTTCAAAAAAGAAGTGAGTGTTTAGGAAGTTAATAATAGAAAGTACACTCAGTTCAAAAAATGTATGTGTAGAGTTGCAAAAAGAAGTGGAGATGCAGAAGGAAAGTGTGCAGTGAAAATTTAGGTAGCAGACATTTAGGTCAAAAATAGAAGAAGCACAAACTAATTCCATCTTTAAAAATGTACTTCATAAAATATAGGAGCCCCAAAGTATTCGAAAGCGCTTTATATCATTACTTAAATGAGAGTGCTTTTAACAATTAAAAAAGTTGATTTTCGTGGTTAAAAACACTTTGACCTACCTGAAATGTTTATATTTGAATACAGGCTAAAAAACGCTTATAAAAAAAACAAAAGCACTTGAAAGTGTTTTTCATAATTTTGACTTGAAAGCCTCTGTCGTTAGTTTCATCCAACACAACGCATACTATTCCTAAATACTTGCTAACCACAGTTTCTAAACGTTAGTTCATGCTTCTATATATCCATCTCACTAATGTTTCCATGCACGAAATCATAGTAACTTAGTAAGTATATATAATTATTAAAAAATACTTTCCGTTAGATAAAAACTCAACAAATTGTTTTATCATTAAACACGTTTTATTAAGTTTTTTATCTGATATATTTGGATAAAAACACTTCCTAGCACCAGAAAAGCCACCGTGAAACTGGTTCCAAACATATCCAAAAAAATACGAGAACTGCAATTTACTGTTCTAGGATGAAAAGAAAAAAGAGAAAAAAAAGAAGAGATCAAGTCAGTTTCATGAATACCTTGCCGGCGCAAATAACACAGCTAGTGTTTCTGGAAGGAACTTGACAAAGCATATTATCTCCGAGAATAAAGAAGCCTGTTCCCTTACACCATTGGCACTCCACATGTCCATTTGAGTGGCAAGAAGAGCAGCAAATAGGCGTTGGTTGCTGTCGACATATAATTAGGACTGTTAGGCTCTTCATGATGTGGAATCATCTCGAGTTCGAATAGAAACACACCGGATAATTTTTCTTTTGAACATTGTAAATCATATTACAATAATATGATGAACAGGTAACATATATAAGCTATGAATATGCTTGTGGAAAGCAGAGAAATAAAGGATTTGAATATTCTACCACTATGTTCGTGAAGACGAACGTTAATTCTAAGCTGACATAGCATAACCGAAGAATCAGAGGATAAGGAAATCACCGGCTCCTAAGCCTGATCGCATTACAACAGAAAAGAACATAAGCGGACAGGCAACGCGTTATGCTATGAGGACTGGTTTCTTCGATTAGACTAACAAATGTTGCCATAAATCTTTACAGACTAAGCTAGGTTCAGCGGATTAGGATTAGGAAATTTGCGGTTCCTATTCCTCCTCCTGACCGCGTCACACAGGAAAGGAATGTAAGCAAACAGACTCGTTGAATTATCAGGATTAATTTCCTCGATTAGGTTCATAAATATCGCCATCAATGCAAGCAGAATGTTAAAGAAAAAGAATATCGCAATCTCGTTGGAAAGAAACACAGGGCCTAAGAAACAGGAAGAAATCATCTACTCATTCTACCGTCGCTCAAAGGACAGAAAAAGAGATAGCTAAATGAAACAGCTACGAAATGAAAGGAAATTACGAGGAGTGTAGAAGATCGCGAATACCTGAGAGATCTCCCATGCTTGTTCCATCCTCTTGACGAAATCCGAGCTTCCATAAGAATCCACCATAGAAGCTCGCGCGCCACAAATCCTATTGCTCAATAGCCTCGAATCGGTGAACGAAACACGATTCGCAGCAAACTCTGAGCCGATTAGTACGATTCTCGTAGAAGAAAATCCTCTGCCGTCAATCGATTTCGCCATAATCACAGGCCTGAAACACACAGAACTAGTCATTTCTCTCCTTTTCTTCTCTTCTCAATCACGTTCCAAAGCAATCGGATCCTTCCTTTGCGATTTCGTTCGAAACACGAACCGCCAGAGTTTTTTCTCGTATTCAAAGAAAGACACGGAGCCGAGAAAGTGGAAGATATCTTGGAGGGTTTCTTTCGGGCCCGCCTCATTTTCGACGAAAGAAATTTCATTTTTGCATCTCTCTCCGCTTGATTTCTTCTTCTTATCGTGTCGAACTTTAACCCCGCCAAATCAAATCAACCAAGCGTTTTGGGCCTCCTTAGGCCCATTAAAAGCCCAACTCCTTTCTTCAGCCCATTAAGACGTTACACGTCAGACATTTTAAAGCTCTCGTCGACAACCACAACGCGAACTTCTTTACTTCATTATTTTTCCCGGTAAATTTGAATCCACGTGGAACATTATAAATCTTTCAAACATTCATAGTTACGGTTATTTTTTAACATTTAACGATTTTCAAATGATATTTTTTCATTTTCTAAATTTAATATGTATCGAGAAAGATCTAATATATTGTTCTTTATATTATTAGCCAAACCATTGGTTTCTCGATTTCTCTGCACATAATTATTGAACAAAATAAAATGTTATTATTTCTATTTACCTAATATTTATTAGGTAGGGCTAAATATGACATTTAACATTTTTTTCTTATAAAAAATTATTAATTAAAGATCTCTAGTATAACATTCCTTAGTATTTAAATTTTTAGGGTATATTTCAGTTGAGTTGTGAACCTTATTTTTGAATTTGTTAGTTGACGCGCACAAGTTTATGGTGTAAAATAATATTTTTAATGATAGTGCTTCAAATGAAATGAATGCTTACAATAATTTAAATATTTATATAAGCGTAAATAATCTAACATACCTCTTGAAATTCAAGTCACAATCTAATGTACCTCTCTTAATTACAAGTCACGAATTTAATTGAAAATATAATTTTCAGTAAATTTCAAAATTGAAAGATAAAAAATGAAAAAAGAATCTAGAAATACGATTCTATTTTTTTTATAATTTAGCTACAAATTTATTAAATTAAAAAAATGAAACAGTACAGAACGCAGGCTTATAGGTACCGTTATAAAGATCATCCTCGGAGGTCAGAAAATAATTTCCAAAAGCTCAAAAGCACTCCACTCCCTCTCTCTCTCTCTCTCCCCGATGGAAAAACATCTAACCACCATCTCTTCGCCACCGCCGCCGCCGCCGCCGTCAACTTCTCCAACCACCTTCGTCCAAGCCGACCCAAACTCCTTCAGAGACCTCGTCCAGAAGCTAACCGGCTTTTCCGGTCACTCCGAAAAGCTACCGGTTACCCACCTCTCCAAACTTTCCTCTTCGGATCCCTTACCTCCCGCCACAGACCATCATACCGGTCCCCGCCGGTCTCCGTTCAAGCTCCAAGAGCGCCGTCACACAATACGAAAGCTAGAGATCAAACTCGGCCCCACTGGAATTTTCAAAAACTCGCCGAGTCACCCTCGCCGATTCGACTCGCCCATTCCGAGTCCGGTTACGCCTCTCGCCGCCGAGTTCCTGTTTTTACGGAAGCCCGGCGTAGCCTCGCCACTGACGCCGCCGGTAACAGCAGAAGATAAAGCCATAGCCCACGGCGGCTTTTACCTTCACCCGTCTCCGAGGAGCTCACAGCCGCCGGAGCTCTTGAATTTGTTCCCGTCTAAATTCGCCAATTGAGCAATCTCAAAATGCATCAAAGGACGAAAATGAAAATTGGGGGTTCCTTTTTTTAAGTAATGTCTCTGTATATTTTTAATTTTAGTGCAAATTTTTTCTTTTTTAATTTTCGAGGATCTTTAAGCTGATCCATTGTAGTTCTTGAATTTTATTTATTTCTCACTGTCAAATTTCTTCATTTTTTAAACCCAAAATTTACGAATTAAAATATTAAAACCTAACTTTTCCAGTAACCTTCAACGCGTGAGATCTTGATTTATAAAAGATCCCTAAACTTTTCAATGCGTTACTTATTGTTGATTCTACTGAATATATATTAATCGCATTTTAATTTAATTAAATTGCATAAAATGGGAAAAATAATATGCCATTTAAATGTAAGTTTTCAATATTTTAAATTCAAAGTGTCCTTACGATAAATTTGTTTGAAATGTTTGATTCCTCCATGGTTGAAACCTATCAAAAAGTTTTATTTATTTATTTATTTATTTGTCTATTTCAACAAGATTAAATTTTTAATAGATATATTATTTATTGAATTATGATGTAGAATAAGATGTATATTTTAGAGTTTTAAATTAATATATATCCCTTTTTTTTGTTCAATTTGTTACCGACATTCTACATGTGATTGTATTATTAATTTTTTGTTGTTATATTTAAAGTTGAAATGAGTTTAATATTAAAATATGAGTAGAAAATATCGTGTTTGAACTTTTAAAATCTAATTTTTTATTGATGTTAAATATTAAAATATGAGTTTAATATTAAATTTATAATTATATTTAATAGATTAATTATTTTTAAAATATTTTAAATTTGTTAAATATTTATTAAATATCTGTTAAGTATTTATTAAGAAAATTGGAAGTAAATAGAAATAAATATCAAATTAAGAAAAAGATAAATAAGTTAGGACACGAAATTTTGTCAAAGAAAAAAATTAATGTGACAATAGACATTGAAAACAAAAGTCCACGACGACACATTAGTGGGTCCCACCCTTTAGCTGTAAGAAAGAACATCGACATGGTTTTGTAGTGGACTTGACGCTGTCGTTCTCGTAAACGGAATATGTGTTGTGGGGGGTGTGAGCCGTTGGATGGATTCATTGGACGGCGCAGATGTCAAGTTTGATAGCGGCTGTTTTGTCTGAACACGGCACGTGTACTGATTGGACCGTTTGAGAGCTTGTAGCTTATCCTCCAATCTTGACAAACGCACCTCACGGTATACAATTTTCTGTACACGTGTCGGTTTCTGTATGGTCGGTGACAGGAATTCCGCACGGAAAATTGACTTCATTTCTTTACGCTTTTTCAACTGACTTGTGCCCAATTCGATTTTTTTTCTTTCTATTACCAATTACGTCAATCCTATTTTTTAAGTTTTTAATTCTCTGAAAATAAGTTTTTTTCTGTTTTTTATTTTAATAAGTTGTCATGCACTCCATGGTTTTTTTATTATTATTTTTTTATTTTTTATAGTTTGAGATGAATTCAAAATTTAAAAAAAAAAATTAAGAGTTTTATTCTAACCTTTTTTATAATATATGAAAATGATTAAAATGTCTTCGATGATGTTCACTTCTTCATGATTGTTCTCGACCATCACTATCGACTACCGCCGTCCACCATTGACCACCACGACCCACGGTTGGTAAAAATCAACGCCACTTCACCATTGTTGAGAAGATCCAGTATTTAATAAAAAATTTAAACTATTTATTTATTAGGTTTAACAGTAATTCTACGCTATTTAATATATATATTTTTACAACAAATCAAATTTATCTAATAATTACATGAATTAAAACTCTAAAATTTTCATAAATAAATCAATTTAAACATTGCCTTAAAATTTTGGTTTGAAATCATTTAATTTCTATACTTGTATAGGTTTATTAAAATGCATAGATTAATAAATTATTAGAAAATAACATAAATATGAAATAAATAATAAGCATTTTTTTTTATTGATATGAGCGATCTTACCTATTATTGTTTTTTCTCCATTTCTCTCCACATATATACGAATAATTTCATGGTTAATTTGACAGAATTCTTAGAGAATAGCCATTTAAATTGGTTAAATAATTATGTGATTGGTAGCTTATTTCAAATAGAATCAAAATTAATTCGTCAAACACGGGTTTAAATTGGAATTGATAGTTTTAATTCTAAAATGTATGGATAAACTTGATGTTTTTTTTTTTCTTCTTAAAATTACATATCACGGAATAGCTGTAATTCTATTATTGGAAAAAGAAAAGAAGATAAATTGGTTGTTGTTATTGACCATTTGTGTTTGCTTTTCGAACAGATTAATGTTGTCCGTAACTTTGCGTAACTGTAAGACCCATAATGTAAGACTAACATTCCACTCTAAGACTAAAACGTAACCAAGCCAAAGACGGAAAGTAGATGTCAAAACAAAAATGGACGGGTAGATGGATATAAATAATTGATATTTAAATTCTATTCAATGAAAGCAATGTAAAGTTGGAGTCATTTGTTGTTTTATATGAAATTATCATAACCCAACTAATATATAGTTGAAATAAAGATCGTGCATTCGAGTATCGAGACTTTAAATTTTTATTTAGAAGGAAACGTGTCAATAATTGTTACAATGTCTCGAATACTCTTGAATTTACACTTTAATTTTGAATGTTCATTGTCGAAATAAAGTTAGTACAATAATTGAAATAACATGATTTGAATTGACACCCGAGTAAAAGATAGGTATGCTAATAAACCGATACTACATTTGAATGGAAGCGATCACGAGAATAAGATAACAAAAAAATATTTAAAGGGAGTGAAAGTTACTACCTATACAAACAAGGGGACGTTTCTTTTTCGTTAGCTCAATCATAGAAAATTTATTTTAGACTCGTGTCTATTTAGTTTATAAAATTTAAAAATTGTCTAATGGGTTTTTTAATTTTAAATTTTTTATCCAATTACTCCCTATATTTTCAATGGTGTGTCTAACGGTGATTAATATATTCAATGTTTTTTAAAATTAATTGACCTATCGACACACTAACGTTTTAGGTTTGTTTGGACATAAATTTTAAATTTGTATTAAAATTTCCATATACAAATTTAAAAGTTAAAAAGGGCTTAATAAACTATTATAAGGTTCGAAATCTAAATAATATAAATTTTATATGTTTAATTAAATTAAGATATATATATATAAAGAAAAATATTGAACGTTTGAAATAACAAGTTTGTCTGCCAATAATATACGATCTTTAATCACGCCCATTAAATTTACGCAGCTCCATTCGTCCTTCACCTGCCATCGCTTTTTCCTAATCTTTTTCAATAAAAAGATTTATTATTTTAAATTAAATACAAATGTTGTATATCTGTATGTATGTGAGGTAAGAAATTCAAATATCTACCCTTGAAAATATATATTATATATTAATTGAATTAGCTTAAGAAAAATATTGAAAATTTATATTTTCAAATAAATGATATATTAATGATTGACAGCTAATATAATCTAGGGAGAATTTATTCAACCTTATGATTTAAATAAATA
The DNA here is from genome assembly GCA_033971965.1 of Cucurbita ficifolia. NCBI lineage: Eukaryota > Viridiplantae > Streptophyta > Magnoliopsida > Cucurbitales > Cucurbitaceae > Cucurbita > Cucurbita ficifolia. The sequence goes on from CM066970.1 coordinate 1,675,382, forward strand.
GAATATGAATATAAATGCAACAATTAAGATTAGACAAAGAACTTGAAATTCTCTTATGATAAATAATAAATAAATCCAAAGACATATCCTCTAATATCGTGGGATGTTCCCCAAACAAAGCTTGACATATAGAGTAGTAATAATAAAATAAAAAAACAATGTATTTTTTTTGTTTTTGTTTTTTATAATTAAAAAATAAAAATAAAAAGGGGGGTTTGAGGCACATTAGGGTCAAAGGAGTTGTCAAAAATTGTCACCACAAAGGGGCAAAATGGGAATGGCATCATGATTATGATTGTGAAACTCTCATTTTCATGGAGTGTTTGGGGGATTTGTTCTTATTCTTTGAAATGATTGCTACCAAAAGACATTCTCTCTATGTAATAATATGCTCTTTGAACCTTTTCTCTTAAATTGTGGAATTCAGCATATGGGGTTATGATTCTTGCCACTTTTGTTCAAAATTTCCACTACTTTTTGTTTTTTTTTTTATAAGTCAAATTTTCTATTACTATTATGATTTTATTTAAAAAAATTATTAGCCATTTTGATTGATAAATTTTCTATGGAAAAATAATGGATCACATAATTAATAATTGTGTTAATTATGTTGATGGTAAATAACTCATATCACATCTTAATTGATTAAAATTTTAATAATATATTTAAATTATTATTACGTATGAATACTGACCTAAAAAAAAATATATCTTTAAATTTTGAAAAATGTCAATAATAATAACTTTAAAAAACAAGTCTAAAAATACCTTATATCAAAAAAGTCAAAAAGTAATTTCTTAATTTTAGATTAATTTTTTTAATATTTTATGTACACTGTGTTCTAACAAATTTAATAGTATTTTTTTTAAATTCAAGATTATCTTTGAAACGCCGTAAAAAGTTCAATTGTATTTTTAAAAACAATACTGACCGTTCTTATCCAAAACTGCAATAAAAAAGTATTTTGAAATTTTGTTGGAGGGTTTAAGAGTATTTTAAATTCTTTTTCAAAGTAAGGTATTTTTTAAAAAATAATTTAGAAAATTTAAACACATTTTATTAATTTAACCTAGTTTCATGGTCTAATAGTAGATTGTTAAGTAGTCCAATTTCTGAGTTTGGGCTTAAAATCAACTAATTAAATTATAGGTTTGAATAAACTATTTTAACTGATATAAAAATGTAAAATAATGCATTCATATAAAAAAAATAAAAATAAATCCATACTAAAAAAATATAAATTTAATTTTTTTAAAAAAATAGAATATAGATTTATTTGCCCCCACGTACTCAACTGGTTAGTAATTTTTTACCCAAAGGTCTTCGAATCTTCCATTGTTTAACTAAAATAAAATGTGTATATATACTTCTTTTTATTTACAAATGGGTCGGGGCGAACAAATTCATTTATGGTAATGGGCCGAAACCCACATCGGATGTCCTCCGCCCAAATTTGACTCCAATAATTATCGAAAGAAATGAAAAACATATGGTTTAGAATTATATATATAACCAAAAAGTGGCCTAAATTATAATTTCCTTTTGAATGTCAATTAATCTGATTGCGAATTTCAAGAGCAGAAGGATAATATCCCTTTGAAATTTCTTGAACATAAATAAGCCTTCAAATACAATTAGAAAGAAGCGCTGCAAAAGGATCTGAATCTTAAACACCGTAGCCGACTGAGCGAGTTTACTCCAATTCCACCATCTAATAATTGGAAACAGTGTTCTGAATGGAGAAGGGCAAAGGATTGATGGTAGACGGCCGGCGATGGGCCGTTGATTTCTCCGACAATTCTTCGTCGAACTCGACTCGCGACATTGTTGATCCTCCTGGTTTCACCCGTGCTTCTCAAGATCAGGACGATTCGACTCTCAGCCGCCAAAAGAAGGATGCCGAATCCAATTGGAAGGCGCAGGTGTTACTTGAAATTCTATTATTTCGGTCGATTAGGGTTCTTTGTTTTTTGATTCTTTTAATTTCGTACTCGGATGTTATTTTGAGATTGTTCGTGCTTAGTTTTTCACGTATCTCGCTGGATTGTAGTTTTACCGTTGTTTAAGCATTTCCGATCGACTGGTGAATCTGTGAGTAGTAAATTCTAAGAAGCATGCTCAAATGTGAACGAACTATCACAATTATTATTATTATTTTTTAATAAAATAAAAAAGTTCATCAAGTAACGAGGTCTTAATCTGGATGAATCTTTGTTCCACGATGTTTAATTCCACGTCTTTGCGCTCCTGCTGGTCTTTTTTACCGTCGACAGGAATTTTAGTGTCAAATGTGGTAATCTAACGTAGAATATACGAGCAGAAAGCTTGGGAAGTGGCCCAGGCGCCTTTGAAGAATTTGTTCATGATGGGCTTCATGATGTGGATGGCTGGTAGCACTGTTCATTTATTTAGCATTGGTATCACATTTTCAGCTCTTTGGCAACCCATAAGCGCCCTGCAAGGCGTTGGAAAGGGTAGGATTAATATCCATTCTCATTTATTCAGCATTGGGTTTTTTTCCATGTTTAATGTTGATTATTGTACCTCTCCTGGTCTGATTTTGCATTAAGCTGGCTTCTAATGTCCAATCTGAATGACTCAGCTTCCTCTTCCCCACTTGGTATCGTTTTTTTTTTTGCTAAATTGTGCTTGGTTAAAGATTGAGAGATTTTCTGACATGAACCAAGACATCAATCATGTAATATAAACTTCAAGGAAGATGTGAAGAAAATGTTGTTAAAATTATCAAAAGATGTTTCAATTCATGCCACGTTGAAGAAGAATCAAGCTTCGTTGTTATAAATTTTGGGTGGATCATAATTTAGAGATATGATGTTTCATTAATGCATTTTAAGACTTTTTATTTACTTTAGGTTACATTTACATAGTGGTTAATTATGGTCATAAAGTATGAATGTTACAATTCTTGAAATGCCTAAAGGAAGGTCAATGGTTCTTTTTTAGGCTATATACAGCCATGTATGTTGTATTTGTAAAAGGAGACTTGGAAAATGTAGTAAAAAGAACATTTTTGCTTTCCTTTAGCCAAGAGCTAAGTTTCTTTGCAATTCTATGTAGTTTAGATTGCATGTTTAGAATCATTCAAGCTTGACATGATCGATCTTGCTTGTGGAGTGTTCGAATCTCAAACAATTGTTCTTCCCTTGAGATATTCGATCAACAAGGTAATCCAAATCTTACTTCCCTTGTAGTTATTTCATATCATTTGGTATCAGAGCTTTCTCTTGGGTTAATTCCTTATCATCTTCCAATGGAGCTATGTTTCCTCATTGATACTATGCAAAGAGGCACGTTAGGAGCGTAATGATATTCCTCATTTTGTTTTTTTTTATGGTTTCTTGAGTTGGTTTGTTCCATTTTCTAGTGTGACCTTTTTTTTTTTAAATAATACTTTCAGTCTTCTTTGTTCTAAATGATGATTGGGAAAAAAGAACATATCCTGTTCAAGTAAGGTCGTAACTCGGTAATGTTCTTTTACTATCTTCCTTTTCCGGTGGATTTCTAATCCGTAGAACTAAATTCTGATTGTTCTGTTTGTAGAACAGCTATATTAGCTATACATTTTTGAAGTATGTTAGGAAAAATGATATCATTTGTGGGATGTTAGTGATTTGATTTTAGTTGGTTTATCAAAATGTTGCCTGTTTGTGTTGATATTCCTTTTCCCTGCAGTCTTTGAGCCTTACAAGGACAGTAAAGTAGATCTTCTTGGACCTAAGTTGTTGTTTATTGCCCTTAACCTCGGAGGCTTAGCATTAGGTGTTTGGAAGGTGAGTTTTCTAATTATTGTTCTCAGCATCGCTTTAGTATTTACCGATCACCGCTTAATTTTCCGACGTTTCAAATGTGGCTCTTGCAGCTTAACACTTTGGGGCTACTCCCAACTCATGTATCAGACTGGGTTTCGTCTCTACCGCCTGCGCAGGTCAGAATCTTACTCTGTCGCCTAAACTATTCGTAGATTTCAGAAATGATATATGGAATTTTTTCAATAGTTGTAATAGCTTCATACCATGGCAGCTCATGGGCTTCATGTTTCAATAACGCGTGTTTCTGAAGTCTGTGCTTAACCACTAGTCGTGGTAGTCAGATACAGTGTTAGGATGCAAGTTCCCCATGCTTTAATTTTTGTTCGAATGCAATTTCTATTGTTAATAATCAAGAAGAAATATTTTGACAATTGGTTCAGTCAAATAGAATTTCTAGGTCATCTATTTGACATACTTTTTGTGACATCCCATGTCGATTGGAGAGGGGAATGAAGCATTCCTTATAAGGGTGTGGAAACCTCTCCCTACCATAGACGTTTAAAACCGTGAGGTTGACGGCGATACGTAACGGACCTAAGCGGACAATATCTGCCATCGGTGGGCTTGGGCTGTTACACTTTTTTAAGGAGAGTTAAAACGTTTCTAGTGTGGATTGAGTTGTGATTATTAATGATCAGCAGCGGAAAGGTCGGTTGTAGTTAGCTTTACTTCAGACTGTTATTTAGTTAGGTTGGTGGGATGGGAGAAAATAGGAGGGAAGAATAAGGTAGGAGAGAAGTGAGCTCAAGTGGTCAAGGCATTATCACTTCGACCGAAAGGTCAGAGATTCGAATCCCGCCCCTTAAAATTTGAACTCAAAATAAGGGATGAGAAAAGTTGTGTGAGATCTCACATCAGTTGGAGAGGGGAATGAAGCATTCCTTATAAGTGTGTGGAAACCTCTTTCTAACAGACGTGTTTTAAAATCGTGAGGCTGACGACGATACGTAACGGGCCAAAGCGGATAATATGTACTAGCGGTGGGCTTGGACTGTTACAGGTTGTGAGGAAGAATCATACTTCTGTGTACCTAACTATCCTAAGACTATGATAACTATAAACTTCAAGTATAGATTGAAGCACCTAACAATTCATAGGATCTAACAAATCCATCTCACAGGGTTAGTTTTCATCGTCTTCTTTCTCAGGAGGTCGAATTCTCTGGTGGTGGCATTTCTCTTCGTTAAGATACACACCACTTCGTCGTCTAACGACTGTGACGACTGTGTTGGAGCTGCTTGTTGACGATTGAATATCATGGGCGGATTGCTTGTGTTGTGCAAGAACATGATGGTATCTCTTTATATTACTCCTGGATGGATTGTGCATGATCAAGAACAATGCTATACAGATGTGCTGAAGGCACAGCTATTATTTTACTGGTACTCAGTTTTTTAACCTTTGATTAGTTTCTGCGATTAGAATGTTACTGACTGGTAAAACCATCTCACACGGTATGCTAATATGCCTTGGTCTCTGTAGGCCCGGGAACAAAATGCTTTACTTGGAATATGATCAACATATTTTGATTTTTTTATTCTCTTATGATTAACGTAGTTTAAGCGTTTTTATTTGGTCCATATGTTTTAAAAACTAACAGTTTAGTCCGGTTTTGAAAAGGTCCTTGAGGTTTGAGTGTTTTCCTAAACCATGATATGTGGTACTAAGTGGTACAAGAATTTTCAGCTTTAATTTTGAGGCCGTGCGAGGTTTCAAATCCATCAACAGATATTCCAAAAAATCAATATTTTTCTGTAAAAGTGATTTCTATAAATATTTTTCTTAATATATAATTTATTCTCTCTTTTTTTTTCTTTCAATAAGCTAAATCTTTGATTTGTAACTAATAAATTACTTGTATTTATAATGGTGCAAATAAAATTTTGTAGATAAATTTATGGAATATAATTGATTATAAAATATAAGTGAGAACAAAAATCAATATTGATACCATAAAATAAAAAATGCAAATGTTTATAATATTATAATATTGTGGAAATGTGTGGATTTTTTTTTTATCCTCGATATTTTTAATTATATGACACCGCTTTTCTTTTTACCATTTATAGCTTCGACCTTAGATAAGGGGTTTTTTTTCTTTCACAAACGAGTTTTTTCTTCATGTGGTAGGTGATGTACTGTTGTCCTGGGTCGTGATAGCACTCGACGTGGTTTGATGGGGGACACGCACATATCACCACCAGTGGTCATGAGCTACTCTCTTTTAGTACTGTTGCGACCCTCTTGCTTCTAACGCCTTTTTTCTTAGCAAAACTTGAAAAATAAGAATTTGTTTATAATTGAACTATTATAAATCTTTCAAAAGGTAATTATTTCTTTATATTTCAACAAACATTGGGTTGGGTGAGTAGTGGAATGGACTTTTTTTTTTAGTACAACACGTGAAGTTCAAAACTTCCAATTTAAGAAAATAACAACTATTTTAATTTACTAAACTACCCTCAAATTCACATTTATGACACAATTATGAAATTCCTCTAGGTTTCATTTAGGGATTGTAAGAGAGACCAAAGCAACTCGCCCCATTATTTGATGGGCCTGAAAAGGGGAAATAATGGAATGGTTGTATTACGAAGTCCTACCAGTCAAAAGGCACCGCCTTTCCTTCTTCGCCGAGTCCTTCCATTTTCATTCCATCCAAACACGCACGAGCTCTGTTTTCCCTTCACCTCCCTCTCCACGATTTTCCCTTCATAAAACGTGGGAGATTCCTCGAGCCGAAGTTCTAAATTTCCTCTTTAAGAACACATTACATTTTTCTTTCCCCATTTTAAATATAAATCATCCGTTTGATTTGTAAGAAACAAATCTGTGGTTCTGTGCATCTCTTTTTGAGCATGTTTCAAAGAAACCCATCGTATTCTAACCCAACTCCATGCAATCATCTAGCTGATTACAAGCTCAGATATGGCTTAAACGGCTATAAATCCATTCAAAATCACCTTAAAACTACCCCAAATGGAAGAACCAGTATTCGAAACCCCGATTCAAAGCTACCCAGATGCGGTTCTTGCGATGGGTATGAAGGGAGGCTCTACATATGCTTGATTTGTGCTTCAATCTCTTGCTCAAATCATACCCTTCTTCATAACCAGTCCGAAAACGGCCATGATTTGGCCGTCGACGTTGAGAGAGCTGAGCTTTATTGTTATGCTTGCTCCGATCAGGTTTACGACCCTGATTTTGATCGGACGGTGATGTCGAAGCACAGCGTCGCCGCCGTACTGGAGAAATCGCAATCGGCGGAGAGATCGAGTAAGAGGAGGAGATTTGGATCGTTAGATTTATTGGATTTGAAGAAATTGAAACCGTTGATGTTTGTTAAAGATCAGCGGTCGAAATCGTGCTATCCTTTGGGATTGAGGGGATTGAATAACTTGGGGAATACTTGTTTTATGAACTCTGTTCTTCAAGTGTTTCTTCATACTCCTCCGTTGAGCAATTACTTCTTGAATGATCAGCACAACCGTGAAACTTGCAGCAAAAGACCCATTGGGCAGCTGTGTTTACCTTGTGACATTGATCGTATTTTTTCTGCTGTGTTTTCTGGTGATCATATGCCTTATAGTCCAGCTCAATTTCTTTACAGGTCTGCCATTGTATGATTTGCCTCAATTTCTTAATTTTCTCTGTGAGTTTACTGATCTGTGCCTGGTTCTAAGTTTTTTAGTTCGGTTAGGTTTAGGGTTCGAACGGTTTGACCCTTTGGTCAAGATTATATGTCTTAACTAGTTGAGTTCTGGCTGGTGGGTGGTTCGGAATTATGTATATATCCTAATCTATTAGCTTAAACTTTTAAGTTAACGAGTGATTAACGTGTATCGATGTCGAGTTTATACGTTGAACTACTGCCATGCCATTGCCTGGATTGTTTTGATTGATCTATCTGCTGCTTTCAAATCTGATGATTTTGGGGTATTTTCTAAACTTTTCAAATCTTGTTTTCAAATCTCTAAGTTGGTGGCAGCACTCTGCAAATTTAGCATTTTATGAGCAGCAGGATGCCCATGAGTTCTTCATCTCAGTTCTAGACCGAATCCACGAGCGAGAATGGAAATCGAGGAGCCAAGATAAAGGTGATTTGTTACTTACCTTTTTTTCTTCCTTTTTCGTGTTTAATTGTAACAGCCCAAGTGTACACTAATAGCTGATATTGTCCGCTTTAGCCCGTTACGTATCTTTGTTAGCTTCACGGTTTTAAAACGCGTCTACTAGGAAAATGTTTCCACACTCTTGAAAGGAGTGTTTCGTTCCCCTTAACAACCGATGTGGGATCTCACAATCTACCCTTTTGGGGGAGTAACGTCCTCGCCGGCACACCTCCTGGCGTCTGGCTCTGATACCAATTGTGAGATCCTATATCGGTTGGAGAGGGGAACGATACATTCCTTATAATAGTGTGGAAACCTCTCCCTAGCAGACGCGTTTTAAAACCGTGAGACTGACGGCGATACGTAACGGGCTAAAGTGGACAATATATGCTAACAGTGGGCATGGGCCGTTACATTAATGTTTAAACCTTATTCTATGACTGTGACATCTAATTTGGCTGCTTCTGAGTGCTTCAAATGCTCTAAAGTTTCGGGTGGTTAGAGATTTCTCTGTGAAGAACACGTTCATGCTTTTGAAATAAGTACCATTTTGAGTTAATGAATAGAAACGATTGTTCTTCGTTTGTCGGGAACGGTGTATAATCGAACTAAGATGAGATAAAAAAAGGGTATTAGAAGTTTGAGCAGAGACTAGAAATGCATTTACCTTAACTTGTAAAGATCATCTGAATTTGGATTCGTTTTCAACAGAGAATGGAGACTGCAAATGCATTGCTCACAAGGCCTTCTCTGGACAGTTGAGGTCAGACGTGACCTGTATGACCTGTGGATTCACTTCAACAACTTATGATCCATGTGTGGATATTTCACTTGACTTGGACACCCACGATTTCTCGTCTAGAAATATTGCTAGCAAGTCGACGAAGCCCGTGGATTCCAGCAGTAAATCTACGCTATCTGGTTGTTTGGATCTTTTCACGAGACCCGAAAAGCTGGGATCGGACCAGAAACTTTTCTGCCAGAATTGTCAAGAAATGAGAAGTTCAGTGAAGCAAATGTCTATCAGAAGGCTGCCATTGGTCTTGTGTTTGCATATCAAACGATTCGAGCACTCTTTTGTCAGACGAACGTCGAGAAAAATTGATCGGTATTTGCAGTTTCCTTTCTCCCTCGACATGATCCCGTATTTGTCGTCTTCGATTATCAGAAACAGATATGGGAATAGGATTTTTGCTTCTGAGGGTGATGAAATAGATGCTTCGTCGAAGTTTGAGATTTTTGCTGTGGTTTCTCATTCGGGGACGCTCGAGTCTGGTCATTATGTGACATACTTGCGTCTGAGAAGTCGATGGTATAAGTGCGACGATGCCTGGATCACCGAAGTCGATGAAGAAATGGTGAGGAATTCTCAGTGTTATATGATGTTTTATCTACAGAAAATACCCAACTACAAACCGAATGAGGATTTGAGCTGCCTTCCTATTTCCCCGCGCAACGATGCGTTCCAACAAATTGCTGGTTGCTGTTAACAGCGGGATTCGTCGAGATTCACCGAAGTTTTCCATATTATGCATCACACATTCAAGGCCGACTAAGGATCGAAATGAAGGATCGAACGATCAGTACTTCAGAAAATGACATTTTTTCGAGATCGACGCGTATTCTCTTCAAAGAAATCACAACCCTGAAATGTTTCTGCTGCCAGAATTTCGTCACAGGGGAAATGAATCAACGTGACGTTAAGCTGGTCGCTAAGGCTCAAATGACAGGACGATATGATATCGAAATATCTAAAACGTTGCCGATTGGTATCTTGAAAGATGAAGATGGGTACTATAAAATGGTCATGTGTATGTCAAAATTTAAAACTTTATACAAGTTTATTAAAGGCCTCGCTCATCAAGGGAAGTTCCAATTTCTGCATAGTTCAAAATTCTGTCTTTTTTTTTTTTTTTTTTTGGGTATGTTATTATTATTTTATTTTTTAAAATTTATTTTAAATGACAAATTTATTTGCCTTCACGATTATAAATATGCTTTTTTTTAATCTCTACCATATATTTTTAAAATTTTCAATTAAACATTTTTAGATTATATATTTCTCAAATGATTTTCAATTAATACAATTTTTTAAACTATTTTTTTATTTATTAAGATTTTTTAAAATTAACTTAAAATCACCAAATAACTACTTTTAAATAATTACCTTTTAAGGCTATATATATATATATATATATATATATATATATATATATATATATATATATATATATATATTAATTTTGTTTAAAAGTAACTGATAAATTAGATATAAAATTAATTGCATTTTTTAAAATATTTTTTAAATGAGTACACTCAGTACAAAAATGGAAATTCAATAAAATTATTTAACTTCTAAAATCAAAATAGTAAACTTAATTATTTCACTTTAAATATTTTAACAAAAATGGGACGGTGCTGAAGAATGCTTGAAATGGGCCTGGCCCATTTAATTTGAAGCCCTAAGAATATAAAGAGCCGTGTATGGCAATAGGAACAAGTTGCCTCCGTGACCAAACAGCTCTGAGGTTTTTCGCTCCTATCCCGGATTAGGGTTAACTCTTCCGACAAACAAGATTTCTTAGGCGCCAACTGACTCATTGCAATTCCTTCTCAGTAGAGCAACAACTAACAGGTAAAAGCAATCCACCATTTATCCCGCCGTTTAAATCGCTCCCTCCAAATCTTCCATTGCGTTTGTTCTATCTTCTTTCCCTGCTTGTTTTTCTCTTCGCCGTCGGACAATGCTGTTGTTGGACTGTGAGTTTTGAGTGTTTTTGTGATACGAAAACGTTCTGGCATTGTATTGAATATGATCGGAATCTTCAAAACTGTGTCCTGTAGCAATCTAGAAGATGAATTTGTTCATGATCACGTTATGTTGGAGAATTTGTTCATGTTTTCGTTAATTTTAGTTCATCATGGATTTAGAATTCTGAAGGATTTTGATCAGGCAGGGTTGCATGGAGATAATGTAGAAGTTCCTTCTTGCAATGAATACGTAGTTCTTACCTTTAGATTCCATTTTATGACTCTTAATGCTTGCAGCTGCTTCGTGATCCTCCATTGCATCACCTTGCATGTTAACATTCGTTAGCAGTGTTCATGACTTTTAGCGGTTCATTGCATCTAAAATTATTACCAATTGCAGATTAACGGCCAATTTTTATTTTGGACTGTGGTGTGAAAATATTTTCAAATCTCCTAAGGGATCGACATGGAATGGAATCTGTGAGATCCCAAACATTTTTGGGTGTGGAAATCTCTCCTTAGCAGACACGTTTCAAAAATTTTGAGGAAAGTCCGAAAGGGAAAGCCCAAAGAGGACAATATTAGCTAGCGGTGGGCTTGGGTTGTTCAAATGGTATTAGAGCCAGACACCGGGCGATGTGTCAGCGAGGAGGTTGAGCCCCGAAGGGGGTAGACATGAGGTGGTGTGCCAATAAGAACACTGGGCTCCGAAGGGGGTGGATTGGGGGATCCCACATCGATTGGAGAAGGAAACGAGTACCAACAAGAACGCTGGGCCCTGAAGGGGGTGGATTGTGAGATCCCACATCGGTTGGAGAGGAGAACAAAACATTCTTTATAAGGGTGTGGAAACCTCTTCCTAACAAACGTGTTTTAAAAACTTTGAGGGAAAACTCGAAATGGAAGACCCAAAGATGACAATATTTGCTGGCGGTGAGCTTGGGGTGTTACAGAATCCGTAGTGTACTTTCGTTTTTTTTTTAGAATTCAATGAATTTTTTTGAGTTTTGAATGCTTGCTTCTCTCACCTTCTATTTATTATGAATTTTTGCTACTCATTGGATGAGTAATCTTAGATCTTTTGTGATATCTAGAAGAAGCAATGGGTACCCAAACTATTCCAAGCCATGAACGCTCCAGAACATATTGGACACCAGTAATGGAACGTTACTTTATTGATCTTATGTTGGAGCAGCTTCACAGAGGAAACAGGAGTGGCCACACTTTCAACAAGCAGGCATGGACGGACATGCTTACAATGTTTAATACAAAATTTGGATCTCAGTACGATAAAGACGTTTTGAAGAGTCGCTATACAAATTTGTGGAAGCAATTCAATGATGTAAAGCATCTATTAGGTCATAGTGGTTTTTCGTGGGACGAAGGTCGACAAATGGTAATCGCTGATGATCATGTATGGGACATTTACATCCAGGTGAAAATTTTTTATTTACGAAGAAATAATATGAAGTGTGATAATCTTGCTATGATTTTAAACAACGACGTAATTTGCAGGCACATCCAGATGCACGATCCTATAAAACTAAAGCGGTACTGAATTTTAGCGATTTATGCCTGATATATGGATACACTAATGCTGATGGAAGATACAGTCGATCGAGTCACGATATAGACTTTGATGATGAAATCCAAGCTGTAAATCCAGGTAAAAATGTTTTCTGATACATGAGTAATGGCGCTCTATCACCGGTCTGTTCAATATCATTTACTCTATTCCCAGACTTGCCCTCAATTTTCAGGTGATGCCATTGGTTGCGTTGCGCCTCCTGATCGTCCAAGGACGGATTGGACGCCCGAAATGGATCAGTATTTCATTGAGCTTATGCTGGATCAAGTAGGAAGAGGCAATAAGGTGTCTAATACATTCAATAAGCAAGCATGGACTGATATGCTTGCATTGTTTAATGCTAAATTTGGTCCTCAACATGGTAAAAGGGTGTTACGTCATCGATTTAAGAAATTATGGAAATATTACTGTGATATTATGAATCTACTTCAACAAAATGGATTTTGCTGGGATGAAGTACAACAAATGGTTGTTGCTGATGATGATATTTGGGATGCTTATGTTAAGGTAAATCTTCATTAGCTTTAAAACGTAATCTTCATTTTCTTCGAGTGTTCTAATGGACTTTATTGAATGCAGACGCACCCGTTTGCACGAAGTTATAGAACGAAAGAGTTGCCGAACTACTATGACTTGGTTCTCATATATGGGAACGTAATTGACAGTGAGAACCAGAATCATTTGCATCTAGATAAGAACCTTCCAGACGATATATCAGAGGTAAAGGGTGGTGAGTCACGAGTTCTTTACAAAGCTATCGAGAACCAATTGAACCTTACATTGGAGATTACCGAAGGAAAATGTAAGATCTCACATCGGTTGGAGAGGGGAACGAAACATTCCTTTTAAGGGTGTGGAAACCTCTCCCTAATGACGCATTTTAAGACCTTGAGGGGAAGCCTGGAAGGGAAAACTTGAAAGGGAAAGCCTAAAGAGGACAATATCTGCTAGCGGTGGGCTTGGGCTGTTACAAATGGTATTAGAGCCAGACATTGGGTGGTGTGCCAGCGAAGATGTTGGGCCCCCAAGGGGGGTGGATTGTGAGATCCCACATCGGTTGAAGAGGGGAACAAAGCATTCCTTTTAAGGGTGTGAAAACCTCTCCCTAATGGATGCGTTTTAAAATCTTGAGTGGAAGCCTGGAACGGAGAGCCCAAAAAAGACAATATTTGCTAACAGTAGGCTTGGGCTGTTACAGTAAAGGAACTTAATCGATGCTTATCCGCATGTTGCAACCTAGGCTATGTACAATAGGAATAAACTCATTTATCCTTTTGCTTTCTTAATGAACTAGGTTAGATAAACATTTTCGCTCTGCTGGTAGTTTTAGAAATTCTTGATGGACGATACTGATACTGAACTTCGTGTTTTTTTCTTCTTTATGTTTTGTGTGTAGTTCAAACTCCAAGTGAATTTTGTCATAAAAGTATTATGCACCTGCAGGAGAGTCAAATGCCAACTGCCAGCGACCGTACTCGAACATATTGGACACCCCCGATGGATCGTTTCCTCATAGACTTGCTACTTGAACAGGTGAATAAGGGCAATAAAATAGGCCAAACGTTTGTAAGTCATGCTTGGATCGACATGGTTACCGCTTTCAATGCCCAATTCAGAGCTCACCACGACAAGGAGGTGCTGAAAAATCGATACAAACATTTGAGAAGGTTGTATAATGAAATAAAGATTCTTCTCGAACAGAGAGGATTTTCATGGGATGAAAATCGTGAAATTGTTACTGCTGACGACCATATTTGGGATGCTTATACTAAGGTTTTCACTGCTCTCACTGAATAGCTGTCTCCTTTTTTACCTTTTTTTACCCCTTTTTTAACCCTTTCCCCTTTGTTTTTATGTATTTAAATGCACAGGATCACCCGGTTGCCCGGTCATATAGAGTTAAAACTGTACCAAGCTATCACAAGTTGTGTTTTATATTTGGTGAAGAGAGTTCTGACAGAAGATATAGCCGTTTGGCCCGTGATACTGATCCGAGTAATGAAGTGCCTGTTCTTATGACTGGTACGTATAATTAGTGATATCATCTCAATTACGAGTTCTGTTGCTCGGAGACTCGAAAATATGTTGCTTGAATACTTTATGTTTTGTAATTTGTAGATGAAAGGAAAAATGATCAAGTCCCTGCTGGATCTTTACCCATGATGGATTGGACACCACAGATGGATCGCGCTTTTATCGATCTTATGCTTGAACATTTGCAAGAAGGAAGTACGTTCGGTCAAGCGTTTAGCGAGCAAGCATGGACTCACGTGATTATATCATTCAATGAGAGGTTCAAACTTCAATGTGACCGATCTGTTCTAGAAGATCGTTATTTCTGGTGGATGAAGCAATACGGCGACATCTACGATCTTCTCAATCACGGTGGGTTCATGTGGAATGAATCTCAACAATTGATTACTGCTGAGGATGATCTCTGGGAAGCCTATGGAAAGGTGACTTCATTTACCAAAATTTTCAATATAGAACAGAATCTGTGTTTCAATGTCGTTTCTAAGTTACTTCATTTATCGATGTTTCGAACGTTTTGCAGGAACGCCCCGATGCCCTCTTGTACAAAGACAAATTCCTAGGCTACTATACTGACTTGTGCAAGATTTTCGGAAACGTAATAGATAAAGAAGTCAACAGTCGGTATACAGGTGAAATCGATAACGAAAATATGGAGATAAAGATGGATGGAAATGAACAACACCTACTCCTAACATCAAGAGAGTTCCAAATTTCTCAGCAGAGAAAGCGTCCTGCAGAGATGATATCATTGGACACGGAGCTCTCGAAGAAAGTGCATAGAACCGAGAACGACGTGCAGAAAGCTCTGTCCGAGATGGCAGGTGTAGTCACTAGATTGGTGAGCATGAGACAGCACCATAACTATAAAGCAGGCGAAGGTGCCATCGATGCGCTTCAGGCTATACCCGACATCGATGATGAACTTATGTTGGATGCTTGTGATCTGTTAGAAGATGAAAGGAAGGCAAAAACATTTATGGCTTTGGATGCAACACTGCGAAAGAAGTGGTTACTAAGAAAGCTTCGTTCTCAATAGAAAGCAATGACAGGTATCAACTCATCACCCTTTCAGTTACTGGTAAGTATTTTGTAAACTTCCTAGTAAGTTATATATATATATATATATATATATATATAAGAGATAATAGATTAGTGTCAGAATTATGGTATTTAGTGGTCAAGATAAATATATATATATATATATATAGGAAAATTTTCAATTTTGACCCTTAAACTTGTTGATTTGTTTCAATTTTTGCCATAAACTTTCAATTTTATCAAATTGTGCCTCAAATTTGACAAGTGCTTGCAATTTTAACTCTCTAGTTAGCTCTTTCTCTGTATATATTTTTAAAATAAGTTTGCACGAGTTTTCTTGGTTGAAATTTATGAGTTTTGATTTTTTTTTTTTTTTTTTTTTTGTTAATAGTTAATTTGTGTATTAATAGAACTTATTTTTGTGAAAAAAGTTTATTTTATTGAAAATGAATAAGTTTATAAGTATTTTTACACTTTTTTTTTGTTGAGAAAAATTAGTAGAGATTGAATTGAGGGTAAAAATTGCAACGTTTACAAGTTTAAAATCAAATCGATACCAAGTTTGTGGTCAAAATTAATTTTTTTTTCTTCTAAAAAAATAAAGTAGATGGAAATTTTGAGGTTAATAGTGACCAAAGAAACCAATTCTCCTTTTAGTTGAGTTGTGGTCGCATCCACAACTCTCTTTAAACCCCAATGCTCTAATGCAGCAGACGTTGCGAGGGCAAAATCCCACAACAGACGTAATTCTCAAATTACATAATTATAATAATAACAAATATTATTTTGTTATAAACACCGGAAAATTAAAAGAGATGAAATAAATAAAAGTTTCACTCATTCACAGTACCAACACAATTCGATGAGCCTCATGACGATAAAACATATGTACAATCTGTTCCCTTTCTTTTCTTCCTTCCATGATTCAGCTTCTACAAACTTCTTCATCGCCTCTAGATTTTAGGCGGCTACAAGCTTTTGGATATCCTTCTGAAAAAACAGAAAACATAACCAGTATAGCAAAAGTTATAGCAAAAGTTGAAGGGAAGTGTTTGCAACTCAAAAGCACTTCCTTTTTATTAATGGCAACCCTGGTTGGTTGAGTGGATAGATTGTTGTCATGACCAATAAGAATTTAAAAAGAGTCTATATCAATTACCGTCAAGCTATGCTCAGGTTGGGAGAAAAAAATAGTTAACTTTCCAAACTTTTTCGTGTAATAGTGAAGTTTTCAAATCATTAGATTGTCTTGTCTATGAAGTTGAAGAAACAACGAAAAAGCAGAAAGATGAGGAACACAATTTAATAGCTTGGATGGCTGTGAGTGCATAGCTGGACAAGAATTTGAAAAGAAAAAAAAAAAGAATTCGGGGAGGTATGGAGATTGGGAGCTTCAACCTCCAGATAAGGAATATATATCAATAACTGTCGAACTATGTTCATGTTGGGAACAAAAACGTTGTTACTTTTCAAAATTATCGATTTCTGTGACATCTTCAGGATCCACTTAGAATCAGGGAAAAAATTTCGTGTATTCAATGAAGTATTCGAATTATTCGATTATCTAGACCATAGAGTTAAAAGAAACAACGTAAAAGCCAAAAAGCTAAAGAACAACCAAAGCTTGCAAAAACTAGATAACACGACGAAATTCAGAATGGCGCATCTAAAAAGAAAAATCAGGCATACCTCAATTTGAAAAGGTGATGTTGTTGGTGGGTATCTCTCAACAACTTTACCATTTTTGTCTACCAAAAATTTCTCGAAGTTCCACTTGATAAGATCGCCCAAAAATCCTCCAGCACTTGATTTGAGAAACTGATATACTGGGGCAGTATTTGGACCGTTAACATCAACCTGTGTGCAGCAACTCTATCACTATTTTGCTAAGTTCACATTAAATCGTGGTCCTTGTCAAAAATTGGGGATGATAATAAACGCAGTGGGTGTACCTTGTCAAAAATTGGGAACTCTGCTTTGAACCTTGAGCACGCGAACTGTTTGATTTCTGGATTGGACCCAGGTTCTTGGCCTCCAAATTGGTTGCATGGAAAAGCCAGAATCTCTAATCCTGCCCTCCCAAACAAACACAAAAGAATTAAGATTGTGAAATCTCCCTATTCACTTGGCTGAACCTGATATTCTTCTTGGATTCAACTGATACAGCTCAAATCTAAATGAAAGTTAACCAAATAACGTGTAAATCAAGCTAATGTCGTGCCTGAATCTATATCGATTCTCCATAAGTTCATCAAGTTCAATCGTGCACAGCCCGAACCTTCTACTAGCCAAATGAGTTTTTTGCTATGCATGTATGACTTTATGTAATATACACCAAGTAGTAAAACGCATCACAAAGAACTAAGGTTTCCATCATTCGATTCTCTTCACTAGAGTTGGAATGACTTTGTAAGTGCTTAAAAGTTCTTTTTTAGCATGGGTACAAATCATTTTATGAGCACTTGAAAAGTCATTTCAACTCATATTAACTCAAATAATCTTGTACTCCAATTGTTGTGTGATAGCCCTAGCTTACCGCTAGCAGGTATTGTCTTCTTTGGGCTTTCCCTTTCGGACTTTCTCTCAAGGTTTTTAAAACGTCTATGCTAGAGAGAGGTTTCTACACCCTTATAAAGAATATTTCGTTTCCCACTCCAATCGATGTGTGATCTCACAATCCACCTCCTTCGAGGCCCAGCGTCCTCGCTGGCATTCGTTCTTTTCTCTAATCAATATGAGATCTCACGGTAACCGACTTATAAGCAAAAGAATGCCACACAATCATTGATGAGAAAAGGGGAAAAAAATGATATGAGATTAGCTTGTTCAAATTATTTGTCAGGTGCTCTTCGGAGTGCTAATAGATAATGCAACCCCTACCAAAGCATTTTGATACCTTGAGCTTTATACTTCTCATACAAGTGTGACAGTTCTGAGTAATTTGCCGTCGTCAAGCCACTGGCATCAACAAAAGAAACACAAAATTCATAATAAGTTTTTCAGGGAACCCAATTGCACAATTTAAAGCTAAGTATCGTCTAACCAAAGTTAGCTAGGGTTGAATACCATCTTGAAGCAACGTTTACTATCAGGAGAACCTTCCCTTTGAACTTGTTCAGAGAAACATCTTTGCCATCAATATCCTACACCAGAAAACACTCTTCAGATGTCACATGGATCCTAAATAAGTGCTTTTAAGAGCAATAAAGTGTTTTTAACACCATTCCACAAAGCAAAGCTTCTTTACTCATACGGTTCATCTTGAACTCTGGCTGAAATGAATATCGCCGCAGTGAAATTCACCATAAATCTAATAGATGCTCAGATAAACTTCACCGCTCCCGATGAACAATATTGAAAAATTACAGATAAGAATACAAAGAACAAGAGTAAACAGAAATGCACCTTAACAGTGAAATCGTGAATACTCTTCTCCGTAGCTGCTCTGGCAGATACACCAGAAAATTGCGCTTTCGAGAAAACACGACGAGAGATTGACGACTGCAGAGGCAAATTCTGGCACAGAAAAGCCGATTTCGAAGCGCCAAGCGAGGTTTTCACTGAGGGAATCAAGGTAGGTGCCATGGAAGACCAGGAAGCAGCGGAATAGCAGAAACCTGTTCTGATTTGCGCACAGACATTGATAGGAGGCGAGAAAGTAACGGAGAAAGACATGGAAGCTCTGTGAATGCGGTGGATTAGGAAGACGAGAATTTGGTCCGTGAGTTACGGAGTGTTCTTGAAGTAGAAAGGCAGATTCCGATTGACTGTGTGAAAGGATGGCACATTTGCCTAAGCACCTGAGAGGCAATGAAACGATTTAACGTGGAAGATGTGGTTACACGTGTCATTGCCTGGTCCATTTTAATTAGTATCAAACAAAATGGTTCATTATTTTCTTTAAAAATAAATTATGGTTGTGGTGAGTAATTCATTCTAATTATTATTTTAAATTAAAGATTGATAATTTAATTACTATTTTTTCATTTATTAAACTAAAAGAAAGTAAAAATAATAATTATGAAGATAATTGTATTATGGTAAAGTTTTATTTTCCTCTCAATTGAACAACCCTTTAATTTAATATATATATATTAATAATTGAATTATGTTCATTGACCTATTAAATTATTGAGTACTATTAATGAGTTTGGTTATATCTCAACTCAATTGTTCTGGTTATAAATTTTTTCAACACAAAACACTTTTATTAAATAATGAACTAACTCAACCAAAAAAATTTGGGTTAAATTGTTTGGATCATTTATTCAATTGTTTTTAAATATTTAATTAAGATTTACCATTCAATTTGATTATATACATATATATTCAAAAATATCTCCCCACTAATTTAAAATTATTTTTTTAAAAAATAGTTGAGAAGAAATAACCAAATAAATAAAAGTAAAAAATATATTTATATATAATTATTTGTTGATCGAAATTTTTAAACATCCCTAAAACGTTAGATAAATGAGGTCGGCGACGAGGGACTATATTCCATGTCCCCGCCTAATTCTCCAAGCTGCCCTGTCCCCCGCCTCGTTTAATATAAATATATATTTAAGCAGAAATCTTTTACATTATAGTTTCAAGTTCCTCATAAGCTTTATAAATGTCATTACATTAAAATAATTTTTTTTAATTACTAATTTTTTTATAAGAATAACAAGCCGATAAAAAAATGTTCACACAACTCCAATCTCCACAAAGTAAATGAACAATTTTACAGATAGAGAATGAAATAGGTAGACATTTTTACTTATATCAGACATAGTTTCGCTCACTTGTGTTGTCACCTAATACACGATATCGCCATAAGTTTTGTGGTATGTTCGAACATGGAACAAATCTAACCATTGCTTGAATGAAAGGCTTGGAAGATAATGAGTTGGAGGGAAGTTTTAGGAGTACGATAGTTGAAGAAAATATTGCCCTAATTTGATTATAACGCAATGGCAATAAAGTAAATTAAAGTAGTTTGGGCTTCATACGTGGTCATCGAGAAAACTGACATTCCTTACGAAATTAGCTAGCGAAATTGAGCCCACAAAATTATAGGGCAGGCCCATTTATTTGACTATAAAATATGTATTGGGCCTGAATAAACCAACTGGACCATGGGGCCCATACACTGCTTTCTAGATTCAGCACATAAATAGTTATTGTTTTTTATTTCTCAAATATTTAATTGAATTTGGAATCCGCTTTCCCAGAACAATGAAAGAGATTGAAATCCTAAAATATAATAGATGTTAGGATAAATTAATAAAAATACATTCCACTTTGATCCTAAAAATACATTTTAACATTCTTTTTTTTATATAAATATTTTTTAATTAAAAAAATTATAAAAAAATACACTTAACAATTTTAAAATTAAAGTATTTAAAAAATATCTATTAATTTGGAGATAATTTATTAAATATAAATAGATGTAAAAAAAATTGTTTATAAAAGAGTTTTTGTTATTTTTAATTTTCATTAAACAAATAATTAATATTTTATCTAAAAATTAACAGTAAAAATATTTTAGGATATTTTGTCTAAGAATATTTTAAGATGTTTTTAGACGAAATACAAAATTTAAGGTATTTTTTATTAATTTAGTATAGATTTTAATTATTATAAAATTAATCGCCCAATAATAATAATAATAATAATAAAAAGAAAATGATTAAATAAAAAGGAATGAGGGGAACAATAAGGGTTTCTTGGAGCTCGCGTTTCTCCTCACTCACCCCATTTTCTCTTTGCAGCTGCGAAGAGATACAGCGAGACGCAGGTAGAGATAGAATCCCACTCTGTCTCTATCTCGTCGAAAATAACCTCCAAAATCGAACATCCTCCATCTCAATCCCCTCTCTTTTCTCCGCTTCGAACGATTCCTTCTCTCTCTCTCTCTTCAGCTTTCTCTATCTTCATCCCTCTTTGTGAACGCTCAACAACGGATTGCATCGGTAGAGTTATGCAGGCAGATCAGACGGTGATAAGTTTGAGACCAGGTGGTGGCGGTGGCCTTCGCGGAAGCAGATTTGTTACCCCTCGCTTCGATTCCTCCTCCGCTGATTCTTCGTCGCTTCGTCCACATGGTGGTGTTGCTTCAATCCTCAAGGTCGAATTCCATATCTCTTTATTTTACAAAGAGCATTAGGGATATCGTTTTCGTGATATGTGTTTATGCGTATGGATGATCTTTGGGGCTTTCTTGGTGTATTTGTGTTCTTTATATTGATATGGGTGTGCGGATTTGTTTTTATAGATCTGGAATCTATAAAACCTTAATCTTTTTCCTGTTTTGATGTTGTTTTCACTGTGTGTTTTACTTTCCCGTTGTCGATGCCGCTTGTTTTCAAATACCCGTTGGAGTGAATCAACCTGGTATTATTAGATTTGATGAATGTTTGGTTGTCCTTGGTTATTGCCTGACATTGTTTTGCATTTTGAATGTTAATTAGTTTTAGTTGATAACAGATTATAGCTTCTAGGATTCCATGTTAATCGTTTTTTTCATGTCTTCTGTAGAGTCATATTGTCCTAATTCTTGTCAGGGCACTCAAGTACGCGTACCTGATGTAAATATGGACATAGATTATTATGTAGGATTTTAGGTGGGCATAGCTTGAGTTAACCATGCCCATAAAGAACCTACATTACATATGGATTTACTAAATTTCTTTCAGCGGGATGATAGGATATGGGGCTTTGATTTCAATCAGGAATAGTTTTTTATGTTGATGGAGTGGATCAAAAACCCAATTTTTTTGTAGTGTATTTCTTGAAATGCGTAGAATATTTAATCAAATAATTTATGAGTAAAAAATTATATTTAATTAACTTTGCATCATGGGTTTGATTGGTAATCAAAAGTGAGAATTGTATTTTTAGATGCCTTTTGGGTCATGCATTCAAAGTTCAAACCATGACGATAGCCATTTTACGAGTGTTTTATGGTTTATTTCCAAATTCTATACAGTCAGGTTGTTGTTCAAATTAGTTGAGGGGGGTGCATAAGCTGGGGTAAGCACTCGTGATTATAAATAAAAATCAGGCACGAGAATTTCTCTGTATACTTTTACAAAAATGCAAAGTCTAGTAGTCCATTTTGTGTCATAGGTTTAAGCCAATCTCTTATTCTTCATTTTCATATTTCGTGTAATAGTCTATCAGTTCTAATGATTATATGCTGTATACTTGTTTCAGGCCGGTGATCTACGGTTTGAAGGTCGTGAGCGAATCCAGTACACTCGAGACCAGCTTCTGCAGCTTAGGGAGGTACTTGTTCATTTTTCTGTCCCCAATCCTCATATAGTTAGATTGGCTGATGCTTTTTATGGGTGAAGATTAAAATCATACTTTTTTAATGTCATATTTAATTATATCTGTGGCATTGTCTCGGTCATAATTATCATCTTATTCATTGTTCACATGTATAGATAAGTCGACTAACATATTTTTCTTCTCAGGTTGCAACAGTCTCTGAGGATATCTTGAAGATCAAACTAGAAGTTGAGACTGAGATACTTGGGGAGGATCAAACATGGGCTCGTGCTGAAAGCAATGTAAGTTTATTGTTTTTGTATTTCATAACATTCAGTTGGTACAAATTGATTTTTCCTTTTCTATGCATTTGGTATCGATCTATTCATGGATTTACTGATCTGAAATCATAATCATCTATGAATCATTCCTTACATCATACTTTTCCGAACACATGCATATGCTCTTACAACCTCACTCAAACTTTAAATACATGTGTTCCTATTCTCTTCAGCAGCAATCACAATCTCAAGGCCGTTACTTTGAGCCGGACAGTCGAGATTGGCGTGGTCGATCAGGACAGTTACCCACCACAGAGGAAGGATCTTGGGAGGCAATTCGCGACAACAAGGACTTGACAGGACAATCTTTGCAAGACTCAAATAATAGGACTCAAGTTTCTGGTAACCAAGGGGTAATAATTTCCCATCAGTTTACTTGATCTATTTGAGGTTAATCATTGAAATTGTATGAATGCAATTATATATATTTTTTTCTTTTTCATTTCTTAAGTAGGGGAGATACCAATTTGTTACTATATGTACCAATTATCGTTCTTGGGTATCCCTTTCTGAATATTTAGACGTAAAGGTGTATTATGGGATCCTCCATCTATTCCATTCATGGAAGTTTTACATTTGACTTCCAGCTTTTGAATGAGCCCCTTTACCCATTGATGTATATCTGCTGGCTCTGGCATTGTTCTTATGTTTCTGTGCCAACAGGTGGGTACTGCAGCTGCTCTTATCAAGGCTGAAGTTCCTTGGTCAGTTAGAAGAGGTAATATCTCAGAAAAGGATCGCGTTTTGAAGACAGTAAAAGGGTAACTATCATTCCCCTGATTTATTATTTCATATATTTCATTGAACGTTGGAAATAAAGATAGTATTGCCTCTTCCTTATTTGCAGTATACTCAATAAATTGACTCCAGAAAAGTTTGACGTACTCAAAGGTCAATTGATTGACTCTGGAATTACATCTGCTGATATTTTGAAGGTACCTACTATTGCATCTAGTTTATCTTTTTTCCTGCTTCGATACACTTTGTTAGATGATGGACTAACATGATTGAAGGTATGGAATATAGGATGTTATTTCACTTATATTTGAGAAGGCCGTGTATGAGCCCACGTTTTGCCCTATGTATGCTCTTTTGTGCTCCGACCTTAATGAGAAGCTTCCTTCTTTTACATCTGATGTGCCTGGGGAGAAAGATATCACTTTTAAACGAGTTCTCTTAAATATTTGCCAAGAAGCGTTTGAAGGTGCTGATAACCTGAGGGCAGAAATCAGGCAGATGACTAATCCTGATCAGGAAATGGAAAGAAGAGATAAAGAAAGAATGGTTAAGCTTCGAACTCTAGGAAACATTCGCCTGATAGGTGAGCTTCTGAAACAGAAGATGGTGCCTGAAAAGATTGTTCACCATATTGTTCTGGTAATCATCAGTACTGATCCACTTTTTTTTTTATATATATATATATTTTTGTGAATGGCCTGTGTTAATTTGATTCTTTTAACAATTCAGGAGCTGTTGGGGCCTGACCCCAAAATATGCCCTGCTGAGGAGAATGTTGAGGCTATTAGTCATTTTTTTAACACAATAGGTAAGCAACTGGATGAGAGCCCAAAATCTCGGCGGGTCAATGATGTATATTTCAGCCGATTGAAGGAGCTCACTGCAAACACCCAACTAGCACCTAGGTTGAGATTTATGGTCCGTGATGTTCTTGATTTACGGGCCAATAAATGGGTACCTAGACGTGAAGAGGTGAATATTTTTTATACTAGTTTCAATTTTTTTGTTCGAGTTACTTTACATGGTGCACTTATCTTATGTCCTTCTGCAGTTCCTTATTCCTGTAGGCCATGGTATAATATTGGTGGCTACCTTTGGTTAATAAATTATGCATCAAACAAATTCAATGTTATTTTAGGCAAAAATCCCCTGAGGACCAACTTGCTGGCACTTCTGTTTGCTCCTTTTTCCTCGTTTATGATAGCTTCTGGTATTGAAAGATTCCATTATATTCATTCTTGAAGATCTCATATTGGAAGGAATAAAAAAGTGGTTGTGTGGTGTGGCAAGAAAGCTGCTGTTTATTTTTCTGAATTGAACTTTTGTCATGCCTATCAACCTACAAATCTGATGGCTCGTTTTTTGGGGTGCAGGTGAAAGCAAAAACCATCACTGAAATTCATTCCGAGGCTGAAAAGAATTTAGGGCTTCGCCCGGGTTCGACTGCAATGATGAGAAATGGCCGTAATGCTGAGGCACTTGGGGGTCCTGGTGGTTTTCCTGTTGCTGGACCTGGGTTTGGGGGTATGATGCCTGGAATGCCTGGAAGCAGGAAAATGCCTGGTATGCCTGGACTTGATTCAGACAATTGGGAGGTTCCTAGATCCCGATCAATGCCAAGGGGCGAAAGCGGAGGTCCTACTCAGGCTTCTTCGCGTGTCCAGTCATCACTAACTGGCAAAACACCTTCCATTAATTCTAAATATTTACCTCAGGGAAGTGGTGGTGTAATAACTGGGAAAACAAGTGCTTTGCTACAGGGTAGTGCTGCTGCATCTCCTGCCCGACCAAGTTTCGTGCCTGGAACACAGCCTGTCGCCCACAACCCTAAACCAGTTGCTCCAGTTGCATCAGTCGTACCTTCTCCTCAGAAGCCTACGGTTCCTTCTGTAGTATCCAATTCTGCTGATCTTCACAAGAAAACTGTTTCGCTGCTCGAGGAATACTTCAGTGTACGGATTCTTTCTGAAGCTCTACAGTGTGTAGAGGAGCTGAAATCCCCAGCTTATCACCCAGAGGTTGTTAAAGAATCCCTTATCATAGCACTTGAGAAGATTCCACCATGTGTAGACCCAGTTGTTAAGCTTCTTGAGCACTTGCTTCACAAGAATGTCTTTACTGCAAAGGATATTGGTACGGGGTGCCTTCTATATGGGTCAATGATGGATGATATTGGCATCGATCTACCGAAAGCACCCAACAATTTCGGCGAGATTCTCGGGAAGCTAATTTTGATCGGGGGCCTGGATTTTGCGGTCGTGAAGGAGATTCTTAAGAAGCTGGAAGATAACTACTTCCAGAAATCCATTTTTGGTGGTGCTATGAAGAGCCTGAACTCTAGCCCTTCTGGAGAAGGAATTCTGGCAACTCAAAGTGCTGAGATCCAGGCATGTGAAACTTTACTTGCATGAATCGAGTCACGTGGGATTGATTTCCCTTTACGTTTTTGATCAAAAAAATTTCATTCCATGTTTACGTTCCCATTGCAAAAGACAAATAACTGATCATTTATATTGAGTTGTATATTTCTTCTTTTTTTTCTTTTTGGGTCATATGAAGTATCAACTTTGTTGAGTAATTAGGAGCAAAAGTTTCTTGCGCTTCTCTCGCCCGCTCAGCTCATCGAAGACGTCTCGGGCGGCTTGAGAATAACAGGAATTCATGATGGGTCCAGTTGTTACATTAGATTTTGAAGTTATATGATGTACCAAATACATTGCTTGTTGTACTTTAGCCCTTATGTGGCCCCTCAGTTTTCACCTCAATAATCTCTGTGTTTGCTGTTTCCTTTCCTCCATTCCTTTTTCAGTTCGCCTATTGAATGAATATTACAATTGATGGTTCATCATTTTGGATGGCATAGTAGGATGGCATCTGAGGACTTGCTTGGAATTTTGATTTCTTTTTCCAAGTAGGTTAGATTATCATTTTAGTTTATGTAATTTGTGTTGGATTTTAATTTGTTCTTAATTTTGTCTCTGTTTTGTTATAATATTTTCCAAAGTATCTTGTATTTGTATAAATTTAGAAACTGATTTTTTGAGATACAATAATATGATTATATGATACACCAGACTTGCATGTTTATAACATCAGTTCAGATGAGTTGGGTTGGGTGGTCGGATTGTTTTTTTTTATAATTATTTTTAATAACTAAACTTCGTAAAGTTCAAATATCAACTCTAAATATTCTAATATTCATAAAGAAAAGAAAAGTAATTAAAAGAAAAGAAAAGTAATTAATTTCGTGTTAAGTTTAACCTTAATTTCGAGTTTGTTGGGTTGAGTTGACTCAACAAAAGAGAAATGGACAAAAAAGAAAAGTAAACTCGTGAACTAACCTGAATATTCAATTTTTCAAAAATTTAATCCAACCCAAACCGGAAAAAATATATATATATATATATATATATATATATATATATATATATATATATATAACTCAACCCAATCTTTATGTTTGAGTTGGGTAGTCCAAGTTGATCGAGATCCTTTGTGAATTTTTCACGCCTTTATTGAATTTAACCTATAACGGCCGAATACTTGTAGCTCCCCCATGTAATTTCCAGCTATCAGTGAACCAGAGATTTCCACTTGATGATCATGCTATGTTGGTTTTGGTACGATTGATTTCGTCTTAAGTTTTACATTTTCCCCTTCCCTTCTTTTTGCTTATGAGAAGAAACATTTGTATAAACTAATATAATCGTTAAAGATTTATACATTTTATGATGTTATATATATATATATATATAGCAGAAATAATGTTCTCCAAAAGTTACTTATCAAGGTCTGCTCTAAAAAGCCAGACTTTGAAGCAACCAAAATGGGCAAGAAAACAGATAAGTGGCATCACTTGTATTCCTGAATCCTTAAAGAACTCTCTTCAAATATGTACAATTTGTACTCTCAATAGTATGCATGATATTTCAAGATGGATTAGGGAGCTGTGCGTACGTACCATCGTTGGGGTTGCAACCATCGACCATCATGTTCTTGTAGACCGTATAAGCATGCTCGGGGTTCCCCGACACGCTGTACCCTCGAATGAGAGCGTTATAAGTAAAGACATCTGGTTCTAGCCCTGCAAGTTGAAGCTCTTCATACATCCTCTCGGCTTCTTCCACCATTCCAGCAAGCCCAAGATAAAGCAACATTGAATTATATGTGTGCAGGTCAGGAACAATGCCTCTGTCTCGCATTTCGCTGTATAAAGCGAGCGCTTCCTCCATCCTCTGCGATTTTCCTAGACCGTTTATGATACGATTATAAGCGATAAAGTCGGGATCAAGACCGGTTGATTTCAGCTCCTCGAAATAGTTTAAGGCTTCATCTACACTTCCAGCAAGGCAAAGGCATTCTACCAGAATGGTGTATGACTTCAAGTCTGGCCTTATACCCTCCTTCACCATCCTTCTAAACAACTGATGAGCGATTTCTATGTCACCTGTTTTCCCATATCCATTAATCAGAATGTTGAATATTGCACAGTTTGGCTTGCATCCATAGTCCGGCATCTCTTCGAAGAGCTGCATCGCTTCCTCTAAGCGCCCCGCTTTTGCTAGTCCGTCGAGCAGAGGGCCGTACGTACAAGGAGTGGGGCAGAAATCACTACTAACAAGATCATAGTAAAAATCTAAAGCTTTATCCAAGTTATTAGATTTTGCAAGGCTGGAGATGACGATGTTGTAAGTTATGACGTTCGGCTTGCATTTCCTCGAAACCATCTCATTGTACAGTTCAAAAAGTTCGGCGATCTTCCCGGACTTTCCATGAACATCGAGCAACATGTTGTAAGTAAAAGTATCAGGGGCACAGGCAGCATTCTTCATATCCTGAAACAGATCCCAGGCCTTTTCGGTGTAATGGACTTCAAGAAGCTCACCTATCAAACAATTATATGATGCCACTGTCGGTTTGATCTCGAGATTCTTCGTAAAGTTCTCGAATATTTGATAAGCATAAAGTGCTCTCTTTTGCTTACACAAAACTCTAATTAGAGGTATCAAGAACGAGTCTTCCCTGCAAATCCCATTCAATACCAATTCTTCAGCAAATATAACAGCCTTGTCTATCTCAGCTTCAACCAAAGTTCCTCCCATTAAATCTTCCCAAAAGGATCTATTTACACGAAACCGGACCTGGTTGATAAAATCCTTTGCAATCTTTGTAGCATCCCCTATCCGCCCGCTCTTCACGATACCGGGAAGGAGGGTACATATTGTGACGTGATCAGGGTACATTGATTTCTTCAACTGGTGGAAGAACCAGAATGCATAATTTACTCTATTTTCTTTGATCAGCCCATAAATAACAGTGTTGTAGGTCAACACATCAGGTTTACAGTCCATTTCTGTCATTTTAGAAAACATTTCCAATGCCAATTCAATCTCGTCGTTTTTGCAAAAGCAATCCAGGAGCGTGTTAAACGATATCGTGTTCGGAGAACACCTTTGCTTAATCATACTTTCAAATAATTCAATGGCTTTCTGGACTCGACCCTCTTTCCCTAATCCAGAGAGTAACGTATTATACGTCACAACTGTTGGAGAAAGCTTCATGTTCTTCATTCTGTCGAACATTTTCCATGCTTCATCAGCTCGTCCAGCCTTGTAAAGCGAATCAATCAAAGAGTTAACCACAATCACATCAGGTTCACATCCATTTTTCATCATCTCGAAAAGTAAATTCACGGCGTCGTCTACTTGTCCTACTTTGCTGTAGCACTTCATCATCATGTTATAGGTCACTGAATCTGGAGCAAGACCATTCTCTCTTAGCCCATTGAACATGTTTTTTGCTTCTCTCAACCTCCCCGTTTCAGCAAGGCTGTACAACGATGCATTGCACGCTACAATATTAGGAACGATTCCTCTAGCTTTCATCTTCTCAAAGGTCTCAACAGCTTTGCCAGTATCTCCAGACTTTCCGAAATAGTCGATGAAAATAACGTACGTATAAGCAGTCGGCTGAACACCTAAGGATTCCATGGTATCTAAAAGCTTTAGTGCATCCTCAATTCTACCTGCCTTCAAAAGTCCACAAATAAGTGTGTTATAAGTATGAAGATTTGGCAAGATGCCTTGCTTTCTCATGACATCAAAGGTAGCGAACGCCTCGTCGAAGTCTCTGGCTTTGCATAAGGTGTCAACGAGAATAGTGAAGGTAACGACATCAGGCATATATCCATCAGCTTCCATCTGACTCCAAAATTCTTTCACAGTGTCCAAATCTCCAAAATCATTGAACTTATCTAACAAAGTAATGTAGATTACTTGATCAGGTTTGTGACCATTAGCTTTCATCTTCACAAACAACTCCTTGGCATTTTCCAACCGTCCAGCATTACAAAGAGCGTCAATGAGGACTGTATACGTAACAAGGTCAGGTCCACAACCTTCCTCGTCCATTCTCCTAAATATCTCATACGCCTCGTCGATTTTCCCAGCCCTCCCTAGTACTCTAATGCATATTGTATAAGTGTAAACATTTGGCCTCAATCCCAAACTTTCCATCTCCTTCAACAGAACCATTACCGTTTCCGAGTCCCTCTTCTTTCCCAACGCAACCATAAGTGCCGAATACGTCTTGAGGCTCGGCTTAAGCCCTTCTGAAACCACTCTTCTATAAACTTCCAAAGCCTCACTACAGAATCCTGATTGAATCAACAAATGGATCAATCCGTTGTATGAATATGCATTCAAGACAAATCCAGCTTTTCTCATCTTCTTTAGCGCAATCGTCACCTGCCGAAGCCCACCTCTGATGGAAAGAGCTTTAAAGATAGTCAAATAAGTGCTTAAATCCCTCCTAATAATTTTCTTCTGCATAAATTCAAAAACAGCAGCCATATCCTCCACTTTCTCATGAACTCTCAAGAATTCAAGCATGAAATTGCACGTCTCAGTGGTGTGCTGAACACAAGGAAAATCAGATATAGAGTAAAAGTAAGAAAGAGCACGCGTAGTATCCGTCATCGATTTCAAAGCCCGAAGAATTTCATCTTCGGACACTGGAATTTTCGTCTTCTCTTTTACCGCCACCGTCGCTTCCTCCGGATTTTGCAACGCAAACCGGCAAACATTCTTCCGCTTCTTCCTGTGCTTCTTCCAATTCGCCATAGACAAAGTCGCAGTTCGAAAATCCCCCAGATTTTCCGATATCAATCCTCTCGATGATCCACTACAACTTGAAGCGTATATCTGACAATTACTAAAAGCACCATTGCAACAAGTGCTGAACATACTCAAAGAGCTAACGATTACAAGTGACATCAGAACATTTCAATCAACAACATGAATGAAGAAGCTGAGTTCCGAAAGGATTCAGATATTGGATGATTGGATGGTTGAGGAACCTCACTCTCCACAAAAGTTAATCAAGTAAATTACATTTACACTACCTTAAAGCCTTCAGAATAGCATTTTCCGGCGGGATAGGAGCGGAGTTCCGAAAGAATTCAGATAAAAGTTGGAAACTGGAAGCCTCTGTGGGCTCCTGAGATATGTAATTCCTCTGCGGTTTGGCGCTTTTTGGATATTTTGTATTTGTGCGAAGCCTATGGCCATGGTTTTTCATTTCTTCGGGAATGGATGATATTTTTTTGGTCTGCTGCCCTCCGAACCTAAATTGGAAAAGCCACCTATATATTAATATATTATAAAAGAATTAAATTTCGTGTTTTATAAAACCTAAATTAATAAACTACTCTTTAATTTTTTATTTTTCAAGTTTCAAAAGTTCTAGATTTTCAAAAAAAAAAAAAAAAAAAAAAAAAAATCTAAATTAAAAAATACCCTTTTAATTTCAAATTTTCGTTATTTTTTATTTTTTAAAAAAATTTCAAAAAACACATTTTTTAAACATTTTTAAAAGAATACTCTTACAGTTAGCACAATAAAAATAAAAATTTAAAAGAGATCTATAAGATGTAAGTAGAATTTAATGCAGTTAAACGAGTAGGAAAAAATAAATAAAAAATTTAGAGATAATCTAACTAATAAAATTTGATAAAGTTTAAATGTATTTCATAAAAAAATAAAAATAATATGAATGATATTTTTTTATATTTATTTAAAATTTAAGAGTATTATTAAAAAAAATTAATAGTCAAAAGGACATTTTTATTAATGTAGTCTTTTTTTTTATTATTATTATTGTGTAAAATATATTTGTAAATTTGAAAAAAAAAATGTCAAAAAGATACAAGAATAATTAAACAAATAAACTCTTTTGAATTTGAACGAATTAAGAATACGAAAGTACATTTTTATTTTGTATAATTTAACCTTTTTTTTCAAAATAATTGAACGAAAAAACAGAAAAATCTCCACACGGAGATCGGCGGTGCATCGAGCCAAACTGCCGCCATAAAACCCCTCCTGTTGTAACCCAAAAGCCCTACCCGTCCACTTTCCCCTCCACAATTCAACGACGACGGTCCGAGCTCCCCTCCGCCGTCGCCATCCCAAATCATCTCCTTTTTAAGGATTTGAATCTCGTCTCTTCGGTTTCTTCGTGATAGAGACGGAGTTCAAAATTGGGGGCAAATATGGAGGGAGGTGTTCGAGATTCCGCCGTGGTGCCCGAGAAAGTGATGGATTCAGTGAAAACGACATTGGAAAATGTAGAACAAGTCCAAACTCACCTTATTTCCCTCCTGTCTATCGCCGAGCCGGAAGTCCTTGCCCAAATGCAGCCCCTCCAACGAGCTCAGTCTATGCTTTTGCTTGCTAGAGTCACTACCACTCTCTTCGCATGTAAAATACGAAGAGTTCTTGATTTTTTCTCTCTTTTATTTTGGATTATGGAAGCGAAATCTTTGTTTGATTTGGTGTTTTGCAGTGAAGGTGAGGTGTAGCGGAGTTCACCCCGATGATCATCCTATCAACACAGAGCTTGTAATTATCCTCATTCCTTGAATCTGGTGATTATTCTTCCATTGTTTTTTAAAAAAATCGTTCTTATGTTCTTGTTATGCATGTAGGAGAGATTAAGCTTGTATCAAGACAAACTAGAACGGTTCATAGGCTTGAGTAAAGGTATTGTTTCTTTGTTGTTTCTAATTCCTTTGATGGTAGATTGATAATTTTGCCTTCAAATTTGTTCGTGAAGAACCATTGAAGCGTTCCACTACCTTGAACTATAAAGCAGCTACTCGCTTCATTGAACATTCTCTACCCGATCTCACCCAAGGTTAGCTGAATTTGTTTGCTTTTTTGTGTTGGGGAGGGGATTTCTGTGCTTGATTCCCTTTGATCAAGGAAATCTTTCAATACTTTCAGATCAAAAGCAGAGTATGAGGGATATTAGTAGGGGGAAGGGGCCAAAAATGCAGCAATTAGAGAGGAACTTACAAAAGAAGAGGAAGTATCAATCTTCTGAAAATCAATCTGTTCAAATTGCTGCTAAGGAATTTCTTGAGAAAGCTGCGCGGGAGCTTCTTGGTGATAGTAATGGAGGTTTGCAAGGACCATTATGTGGGGATGCTTCAGATGATGAACTGCAGGAGGCCTGAATTCCCTTCCACTTTGGTACTTGTTTATCACATTTATGTCTAATTTTTGCGTCCTTTCTTAATAAACACAAGCTTTTCAATGAATAATTTTGATGTTCTTAATAAATTTTGCCATTTTAGTTCTATTGCTCATTCTTGCACCAAAGTTTTGACTGAAATGGTATAGTTTTGATTGAATGATTTTTGTTCACTCCATGGAAGTATGAACTTTCCTTCATGTTTTAACACTTCCTCACCTTTACATCTTTCAGGAGTATGAAAGCCAGATTCACTTCTGCTCTTAATTATCCCAACTCTTGCAGAATTGGTCCATTTTGAGGTTGGATTTGGATCTCCTTAGGGCATTAAATTGTTTTCCCTTTACTTTAGAAGTCTTTATATACATATATGCATTGGGAGTTTCAGCCCCATCATAAGCTAGTTGCTATTAGGACAGGACCTGGTTGGGATTTTGGCACTCTACTCTCTCTCTCATGGGCTGTTTTTCCTGGTTGTTTCCACCCCAAATTTTGTTTTTTTGAACTAGTGGGATCATATGAACAAGACATGATCTAGCCTACTTTGGTAGCTGACTTTTTAGATTTTTTTTTATCTGTATATCAGTGATCATCTTGTTACTTTGATTTGCCTTTTTGCCATAAATTAATAATAGTATGATCGTTGTGATAACCTACCTCCGAGAATCTTGTTGTGTTTGTTTATGAGCTCTGTTAAATTTATTGTTTTGATCAACTACCAAGCTACCATTGAGCCACGGAGGATGAGACTACAACAGAGCTCGGGGCTAACGGAGCTGCCACCACCGGAGCAGGGACTTGGTGGGAGATGAGGCTAGAGAAACACCAGAAATCTCTGTTTCTTTTGCTGCTCACAACAACACTCCGCCCCATAATCAAGTTCAGACCCGAGCTCAAAGTATGGTTTTTAGCCTTCGTATGTTCTTTACTGGAGATTTGAAAGTATTGTAGCTTCCAGTCTTTTGTCCAAAGACAACCACCAATACCCTCGAATTAGAAAACAGCATGACGGTCTAGGTGTTCAAAACATTGCAAAACTAGTAAAATCCCCTACAGCATCGCCACCATGACCATTGCTGGTCTCTCGGAGCCATCGTGTACCTTCTCACCTATACACCCTGAAAAAGCCCTAATCCTTTGCAAAAGACGTCACCAAGGTCGGTCGGTCGCTATGAATGTCGTTGAACCTGAAGACACCAAGCCCATGAAGAAGGCTTCTTTGTTTTTTCCCCCTCCCGTGCCTTGGTTCAGATCACCCACCCGTTTCCTTCATTTACAAACTTGATACAAAAATGTGCAAGTCAAAGCATATAGAAGATGTCTTCCAGATCAAAAATGGAAAGAAAGAAAATGAGGTTCTATTGATAACGTTTATTCATTCTAAAGAAGAATCTGACAAAGAAGAAAAAAACAAAGATCTACACGCGATTTTTTCAAAAGATGGAAAATCCTTTGTCAATATGAAGGTAGATAACAGAAGCCCTGAGAACAAATGATCTGGCTATGGCAACAGAATTGTCATCATTCAAAATTGAGTACAACAGGCTACATTTGAAGGCATCATAGTAATACTTCAACTTTAAAATCTTAGAAGAATATAATTTCAGCATCCTGCAAAAGTAAATGGAGCAAAATAATGGTCAATACCGATCTGATTCGAGTTCATTAATCGATCTTCACTGATGAGTAGATGAGCCTTGTGAACCAAAAGCACGCATAGAAGCCAATGGTACCAGTAAGCACAAAGAATGCGTACGAGACAATCAGCATATATCCAAAGTACAATATTCCAGATACCAGCTTCGTGATTTCAAGCTTCGTGAAGAAGTAGAAGGCGGAATAGAGGAAGAGGTAGAGGGCAGATGAGCCTGAGGTCAAGTAAGATCTCCACCACCATAAGTAATCTTCGCTGCACAACTGGAAGTAGCAGAGCACGATGGTGATTTCAGCGCAAGTGATGAGGAGGATAATGAAAACCAAGAAGAGGAAACCAAAAATGTAGTAGAACTGATTTAGCCAAATTGAGGTAAGGATGAAGAAGAGTTCAATGAAAACGGCTCCGAAGGGGAGGATTCCTCCGATAAGAACTGAGAAGGCTGGGTGCATGTACCAAGCTTGCTCTGGGATCTGCCTGGGGATCTTGTTTGTCTTCACTGGATCTTCAATGGCTGGCTTCCTGAACCCGACATAGCTGCCCACAAAGACAAGGGGGACCGAGATTCCGAACCATAAAAAGACGAGAGCAAACATTGTTCCAAAGGGCACAGCTCCGGATGATTTTTGTCCCCAAATCAAGGCATTTAAAACGAAGAATAGAGCGAATATGGTCGCAGGGAAGATGACTGCGGTATTCAGGGCAATCCTCTTCCACTCTGTACCCTTGAACATTTTGTAGAGACGCGCTGAGGCAAAACCAGCAAAAAGACCCATGAAGACCCAGAGCAAGAGCATGGCTGTCATAAGTCCACCTCTGTTTGAAGGGGAGAGGAATCCAAGGATGGCGAACATCATTGTTACAACAACCATTCCCAAGAACTGAACTCCCGTTCCAACGTACACGCATAGTAGATCTGAATTCTTAGGAGGCCTAAAAACATCCCCATGAACAAGCTTCCACCCCGTCTCCTCCTGTGCTTCTTCCAGGGTTTCAAGCTCATTGTACTTCGAAATATCACGGTATAATGTACGGAGCATAATCATTGCAACCATGCCGGAGAGGAAAAGAACAATCATCAATGAATTGACGATTGAGAACCAATGGATTTGATCGTCGCTCATCAAAAGATACGCATCCCATCTAGAAGCCCACTTCACTTCACTCTCCTGAAGGAAATAAAAAGTAACCCGTAAATCTAGACATGAGTTCATGGCCTAGAAAGTTTAGCCTAAATATCCTTGACATCCTATAGATGAGCAAAGGACATGACAGTGAGAAAATAAAAATCTAATTCAATGGGTGGTCTGGTCCATCAAAATGAATTACGTGTACTAGCGACAGAAAGCTGTTAATAAAAGTTATAGCACTAACAGATCTGCAAGCGCACCTGAAATTCAACATCATAAGTAAATATGATCTCCTTTCCCTCCTCGACCTCCTGCGGTGAGTTGGAATTAACAACCATGTGTTTTGCATGGGGGTCGCAGGTTGTGAGCCGAGTATTCTTATCGTTCCAGTTCCCTTCATATTCATGCTTGACACTGAACGCAACAAAATACCGTAAGCAGGTTGCATTACCAACTACTACTAAACCTGGAAAATCAAAAGCTTGATGCTCGAGTAGAATGGATGGAGTAATAACCTGTACGGTTTGACCTCAAATCCCACGATTCTTGCAGAATCAGTTTGCATGTCTTTATGATATCTGACTGTAAATGCTAGATGGTTATGGATAAAGAACTTCTCATCTTTGCTCTGTACAAAATCAGAAAATAAATTAAAATCAATTTTGTGTAAATATGAACATCAATTTGCTGATGACAAAATAAAGAACTTGCCGCAGTATATTGGCCTTTAAGCCCAACATGATAACCCATTTGGTAAACAGGTGACTCCTGGTCCTGCCTTTGAATGGGAAAAACCAGGGGAAGGTTATCCAGGATCCTGTCACATAAACGGCAGATTCAAGATGTGAAACCCCAAAGCGATCAATAAACAACAGAAGACAATAATATGCTTTTCTTCCCCCGAGAGAAATGTCGTACATGTTGACGCGATATTCATCATTGATCTTCTCTTTGAACTCCTTTGCTTCTTTAGCATCGAGTTTAATCCGACCAACAATACTACACATCTGAGGTTCCCGCATTTTAAACTGCAAAAAGTTCCAAATCCAATAGGGTCAAGAACTTAACTATGGCAAACAGAAGGGAAGTTTCCTATGCTCAGGTAAATCGTAACTCACCACGTAGGGGGAATTTTCAATTCTGTCACCTCGAAGAACTTCACCCAGGTTCTCTGCGCTGTCCAGAATCTTTTCTGGACGACTAAATGGGAGTGAATAATACGAGTAAGGGAGCTGAGTCTTGATTGATGTCAACTTGTTTACTTTCACTTTCAATTCATCTCCCTGCATCCAAACATGAAAAGTACCACAATGATCTCTTAGATCAGAAACGCACTACGACGAAGGTATTATGCCACTCGCACACACGAGATTCTATTCTCACTGAGATCGAAAAACGTTCCAACATATTTTGAGATTTTTATTACTCAAGCAAAACAATAGCAAAATCCAACATAATATGTAAAACATTATATACGACATAAGAATGAGAGTGAAAACGCAGTGTCTTCATCCCTCCAAAGAGCATCTAGAATCAATAGTCCTAGCTGACTTACACCCTCACCATCCCCCACACCGCATTTGATAAAAACAAAGAGATGACTCGCCACTAGGAATGCTTCGTATTCCCTACGATTCATACAATTTTTCAATACAAAAGTTGAATCTAGGAGTAAGCGACCTCTAATGCATAACATAAATTTTCTACATCACATGACACTTCCAATTTGGTACGATACACCCAAAACTTCCACACAAACAATCCCCGCTCAAAATTGAGGTGATCTACCACGATGCAAAAACTACAAATAACGACAAACAACAAAACGAGATTTCCAGATCTAGATTCCACCACACTCGTCCCATTCCACACACTACCCGCGTAATTCCAGCAGCTCCCAACATCAAGCACAGATCCGACAATACAACACGGATCAAGCAGCAATTACACCCTCCAATCCAGAAAAACCACAACAATGCAAACAATGAACACAAACAAGTCACAAACAAGCGTATTCGCGACAACTAACCTTCTCGAAGTCCTCGGGGGCAACACCAGGAAGGTAGAAAGAGTTAACTCCATGAATCAAAATCAATAGAACAGCAGCAGTGAAGAAGTTCCGGATCGATGGAGATCTCGGAGTCGCCATAGCGAAGGACAGAAGAAATGGGAGAGAATGGAACGAAGGCGCACTAGATCCGAGAGGGGATGATTTAATCTCTGCCTGTACATATGAGGGAAATGGGAAAGGAAGAAAATAGAGTGCAAAAACAATCAGATAGTGGCAGTACACCAGATTACTACCTCCCATCCTTTCGTGATTGTTACGGTGACGTTTTACCAATACGGCCTGATCTTGCCACGTCATCATTCTGAAACAATCACGACCGTACAATTTCCTTTTTGCTTTTTTTTATTTAATGAAAATTGGTAGTATTTAAATCCATTTAATTTTTGGTGTGGAGATTGCGTGATTAGCATCTGAGTTTTCCCGGCTAATAATCTGTCAAAACACTTTATTACAAATATTATTCCAAGAACAATTCAGTAAATAACTTTAGGAAACACGTGCATAAACCTTCAAAATTACACTTTTCTTTTTCGTGGAATATAAGCATTTTTTAAATATATTGAGAAATAAATATTATGTGGTAAAATAAATAGTAATATCTAAAATAATTAATTATTTTAAATTTTTTAATTAAAAAGACATTTTAAACCGTGGAATTAAGTATATAAAATAAACATTTTAAAATTTTAATTATCTATTGATTTTTTGTTTAACAACGTTTTTATTTATGGTTTCACATTTCTCGTTCCTAGCATTTTTAGGACCATAAGCGTTTAATTAAGGATCTTGTTTATTATTTATTTGTTTGTATATATATTTTTAAAATAGTGTAAAAAATTTACTTTTTATTCAATATTTGTTTTAATCATAAAAATAAAAATACATAACACTTTCTATAAAGTCCATAATTTCAATAAAATGAAGTGCTGCATAAATTTAAATTTCGCGAATTAATTATTGAATAATTTTTATCAAAATTAACAAAATTCAATAGAGTTTTAGTTTTAATACTTTATCTGAAATCTTATTACATTTATTTCATAATTTATTAAATATGCATGAGAATACTTTTCTTTAATAGTTTTTCCAAAACAAAATTTATCAAATGTTTAAAATTGTCGATTTTCAAATAAATAAATAAAAATCAAAGGACGAGACTAAAGCCACAACACTCGTCTAAATTTTATGTTCAATTTAATGATGTTAAAAGACGTTTCTATACATCCCGACATAATCGTGTTACACGAGTCAAAACTATTGACTAACAAGAGCTATTTTAAGACGCTCTCACTACATTTTTAACATATTTTGTCTCCCTTCACATTATTAATAGGAAAACTTATAAGAGTTATGTACTATAAACCAATCCCACTTAACTTTAAAGTTTCAACCGTTGAACCATAAGAGAAAAAAAAACGGTACCGAGGAAAATTATCAATTCATTTAAATATTTTTAACATTAATTTCACCCTCATTTAAATGAGATGAGATTGGCCGTCATAATTTGTCTTATTACTTATATTATATACAAATATAGTAGTTAACTGGATTTAAAAAATAATAATTATCATATTCATTCCAGTACATTATTTTATTATTGAATAATATAATTAAAAAAAATCCAAAAGGACTACAATCAAGTGTATATTTTTTTTATAGAAAGATATATATTATTTTTCTTTTTCTTTTTCCACCGACACTCATTTTTACCCTAATTTGTCCCTTAAAAAAAAAAAATCATCGGCTGTGAACTTCACCAATGGCGCGATTCCCGAGAGGGGACGTCGAAGAAGAAAAGAACAAGAACGCATTTGCACCTGGTTGACTTTAATCCGCGTTCTGTCTGTCACTTATCTGTTCTGTCTGTCACTTATCTTGTTTCTTCATTTTTTATGCATAATTTTTACAGATTATAAAATAATTAAAAAATAAAAAATAAAATCAATTAGGATGGCTTTAATGACAAACTAATTTTTAATATTTTTTTAGTTTAAAATTTAAATTTTATTTATTCTCCTAAATGCATAATGGTTAATCAAATTAATATAATTATCTTTTTTAATTATGTAAATTATAACTATCTTATAATTTCATTAATAAAACTATAAGTTAATTATCGGATTTACTTTTATCTCAAAAAAAAAAAATAATAATAATAAATTCAGGACAAAAGAATCCTTTGCTAGAAATTTGGAAGATCAACGCCCAAAGAGGAGGAGGGAAAATGGAAGTGCAGACTGTGACTGTAACTGTAACTACCATTTTCAGCGCGCTCTTCTTCTTCACCAGCCAATTCCCGCCTGTTCTCTCCTTCAGTCAACCACAATGCAAGGCTTGGCTTGTACAATCGATTCCCACCGATATGCCGCAGCTACAGCGGGTTCAAGGCGTCCTATCTACACGTAAATCTCAGTCTTTTTGTCATTTGCAGTTCTTGTTCATTTGATTATCTTCGTTAATTTTTTTGCTCCGATTATCTCCGCTTAGATACCTAGAAATCGTGACTTAATTCTTAGGTTTGTTGGATTATCAGGAGATGTATTTGTATGGTTAGCTGGGAACTCGACGCAGCGATTGGATATCATTGCTCAATACTGGGACTTACTAGCGGCTCCCGATGATTCTCGCTCGGGGGAATATGGATATTCAAATGAGGATTTGAAGAAATTTGGCGCTTATCAAGGTTATGATGTTTATTCTGCCATAGAGAAAGCTGCTGATCGCCATGTGAATGTCAGGTAGATTGAATTTGGTTTTGGTGTTGCTTTGACAATAATTTAGGGCTTGGAGATGGAGATGGTTTAAATCCAAATGGTAAACTGCTCTGCCGTTGACTTTACAAACTTGTAGTATTTAACTATACTTGGTTGGTAGATAAAAATATGCATATTTTACTCCTTGAGGATGATAAGATGAATTTGCAAGTTGTAGATGATACAAATTTGTATAATCTTAAAGTTGTTACGAAAAGCTTGGGAGTGATCTAAAAACCTTGTTAAAGATCGAGATCTTTAGATCTAAATTATTCAAGAATCCCAAAAATGATTAAGAATTAACCGAAGGGAAAGTTTTGGAACAGATTACCTTGATGATCAAGATAAAAAGTAAAGAAAACTCATGATTCGAATCACTCCATAAGATAGTTTGGTCAAGACTACTTGAATGATTTTAGCATACAAATCTAAACACAAGAAATTGCAACGGAACAAGCTCATGGCTTAAGAAGCATAATATGCAACTTTCATTATGATATCCAAAATCTTCATACTTATTTCATATCAGAAGTTCTTCATTATGTTAATTAATTTCAGAACTTTTCATTACGTAGGCTCGTATCTCACTCGGGGGTATATCCTAACTATGGAAAGGAACCGGCTGACTTAGCTTCTGGAAGGCCAAACGTGCAGGATGTAACGTTATTACTCGGGGATTGGTATGGGTCAGGCATAGTCCATTCCAAAGTTTGGATATCTGATGATAGAGATGTGTATATAGGGTCTGCAAACCAGGACTGGAAATCTCTCTCACAGGTAAGCTGGTACTGGAAGTACTTTTTATATTAAGAACTTCAACCACATTGTTTATTGATGAGGAGAGTTTAAAACAGATAGAGCTCCAAATCTCTGATAATGGTTCTTATTTATTGGTGAAATATACAATACTGATTTCCGGGGAACGAAGAATTCTTTATAAGAGTGTGGAAACCTCTCCCTAGCATATGCGTTTTAAAAACCTTGAGGGGAAGCCCGAAAGGAAAAACCCAAAGAGGGCAATATCTGCTAGCGGTGAGCTTGAACTGTTATAGAGTCTAAGGTTGATGCCCCAATCACTTGATGGTTTTAGGTGAAGGAACTCGGAATATATCTAACTGGCTGTCCAAGAATAGCAGCTCATGTCAAGGTCTATTTTGACAATCTATTGAAACTCGCATTTCTTAATCACACGGATTACACAAGAACAGTATTCGACCACCAATGGCAGACCCAGAGAAAAGTTCCTTGCTGGTCATATTTTATCGATCCCGAGTCTAGATGCAGGCAAGTCGAACAACTCTCGTTTTCCTTCTTTTTACAGAAGAATGTATTTTTGTAGTGTATTCAATATTGGCAGTATATTTTTTTCTTCTTTTTGCAGGTCACCGCTTCCACCATATGTGAACTTTCCCCATACATTAGGATATCCATTTATATCAGATCCTTACACACTCAACTTATCAATCCAAACTCCTGGGAGCAGTTTTTCAACCTTGCTGCCTCACTCTTGCTATCTCTCTTTCGCTCCTCCAGAGGTATTTGGCAATATTTTCACCTTTTTGGGCTATTTCTCTTCCGCAATATGGAGTCTAATCGCTAAAATAACTGATATAGAGCTTGGGAAATAGTGAAGTGAATTAATAAATATTACAAATTCTTTTTACGAAATATTAATTTAACATCATAGTTTTTGGTGCCAACCCAATTTACTGTAGTGAATTATTATCATGTTCTACGAACTACAATTTAGTTTCGAGTAAAATGTTTATTTTCTGGACTTCTGTCGGATTTTGATGTCAATTACGCATCCTAAAAATCCTTACTTCCCTGAAAATAGGATGAGGATGTAAGATGCCTTGACGTCCTTTTATACCAGAAAATGTTAGAAATCACAAACCGTCACAATGGTATGATATTGTCCACTTTGAGTATAAGCTCTTATGGCTTTACTTTTGATTTTCCCAAAATGTCTCATACTAATGGAGATGTATTCCTTATTTATAAACCCATGATCAACCCCTTAATTAATCGATGTGGGACTCCTCTCCCAACAATCCTCAACAATCATCCCCTCGAACAAAGTACACTATAGAGTCTCCCCTGAGGCCTATGGAGCCCTCAAACAACCTCCCCTTAATCGAGACTTGACTCCTTCTCTGGAGCCCTCAAACAAAGTACACCCTTTGTTCGACACTTGAGTCACTTTTGACTACACCTTCGAGATTCACAACTTCTTTGATTGACATTTGAGGATTCTATTGACATAGCTAAGTTAAGGGCATGACTCTGGAGCCTCAAAGGTGTTTTTGTGAGCCTCGAAGGTGTAACTTTAGCTCCAGTTTACATTTAGTTTTTCATGTAGCATAACTAATTTCATCCTCCACTTTGAAATCATTTGCAGTCCACAGTTATTATTTGGCAGGTACCAATCTGATGAACAGGCATGGTCAGACACAATTAAATCCGTGAGCAGTGGAGCAACTGTTAGGATTAGTACCATGGACTGGCTGGGTCAGTCTGAATTTACCACACCAACAATTTTCTGGTCGTCCTTGTCTTCTGCAATATCAGAGGTAAGTTTTAGCTCGACTTTACTTGCCTGCTTATGTGGTTAATGTTATGATGTACTGCCATTTTTCGTGCGGTTGTTGATATTTACAAAACATTTAACGCAAAAGTAAGCAATGGTTAAGCATTCTTGAGACTATTAATGTAAGTATTGAAATTATGTGAAATCGTATTGATAAGAAATCAACCAAAGGAAAGGTCTGATACCAAATGATAAGGAATCACTATAAGGAAAGTAAGATTCGGATTATCTTGTTGATCAAATATCTCAAGACAAAAAACTTGTTTGAGATTTGAATCACTCTACAAGCAAGATCGATCATGTCAAGCTTGAATAGTTCTAAAGATGCAATCTAGACTCATAGAATTGCAAAGAAACTTAGCTCTTGACTAAAGGAAAAAGTAAGAACACTTAGCTCTAATGATAAGGAATCACTTTAGGAGAAAGTAAAATTTAGATTACCTTGTTGATCAAATATCTCAAAACAATAACACTTGGCTGAGATTCAAATCACTACACAAGCAAGATCGATCATGTCAAGCTTGAATGATTCTAAACATGCAACCTCAACTACATAGAATTGCATAAAAACCTAGCCATTGACTAAAGAAAGCACAAATGCTCTTTTTACTACATTTTCGAAGTCCCTTGTAAAAGACAACATACATGGCTTTATATAGTCTCAAAATTAAAACCCTTAACCTTCTACGAGGCATTTCAAGAGTTGTAACTTTCATATTTTATGATCATTCTTACCTAGTGTATACTTTATGACCATAATTAGTCACTATGTAAATAAGCCTTAAAATACATTAAAGAAACACCGTAACTCAAAATGATCATTCACCCAAAATTTGTAACCATCTAAGAATGAATGAAGCTTGATTCTTCTTTAATGTGACATGAATTGCAACATCTCGTG
This sequence comes from Cucurbita ficifolia, assembly GCA_033971965.1. Classification (NCBI taxonomy): domain Eukaryota; kingdom Viridiplantae; phylum Streptophyta; class Magnoliopsida; order Cucurbitales; family Cucurbitaceae; genus Cucurbita; species Cucurbita ficifolia. Next base: position 1,719,707 of record CM066970.1, read on the forward strand.
ATAATTTGAACAACATTTCCTTTACATCTCCCTTGAAGTTTATATTGCATGATTGATGTCTCTGTTCATATCACATATGGGGCTTAATTCCCCTTAAGGCTGGTCGTGAGCGTGTCAGGATCACGACGCCGCACGGTAAAAAATGTAAGACCGTGACACTCTGCACCCTAACCACAACCCTTTCAATTCCGAGTTTATCTTGTACAGCCTGGTAGAAAAGGGCGTGCATTATAGATTTTGAATCTTGACAAAAACCATTTATTCTTATAGGTCATCTTCTCGAAAAATGCAACCGTCAAGTTATTGGTATCGTACTGGACACATTTTGTCGAGAACACCGATCCATATCTCAAGTCTCTTCTCTACTCTAACATCCTCTGCAACTCTTCAAAATCCAATCATTGTTTTGGAAAAGTCGAGATCAAGTACTATGTCGTTCCCGGTTACAACCAAACAGGACCAGCACTTTATCCCAACGGAACTAGAACAAAAAACACATATCCCAGTTTTACAAGAGTTCAACATGGAAAGTTTGCAGTTAGTAACGTTAGAGCCCACATAGGAACAAGCAATCTTGCGTGGGATTACTTTTATGTAACCTCTGGTGTCAGCTTTGGAACATACAACCCAGCTATTGTTAAGCAGCTTCAACAAGTGTTTGATGCTGACTGGAATTCTCCTTATACTGTCCCTGTTGAAGCCCTACAGGACGGCCCTACATTTTCCAGCTGATTTTCCCTTGAGTGAAAGGTTTGATGAAACTGCAAGGAACGAGCTCTTCACTTGATTGTTAGTGTTACAAATCCAGTTTAGATTTGGTGTTGAAGGATGACATTGTTAGTCTGTGTTATTTAGGTTACTCATACTCGAATAGAGTTGAAAACATCTTTAATTTGTCTCGAGTTTAAGTTATTTGAAAGTTTTAAAAGTTAGGGTCGGTTTGAAATGACTTTCTAAGTGCTTAAAAATACTTTTTAAAATCTTCATCCTAACGAATCCTCCGACTTCCAAAAATAAATTGTCCACTAACGTTAACATATTACAATTGGTTAAGGTATATACCAGAGGCTCGAATCTCTCTCACATGTTGTCGAACTAAAAAATAGAAAGGAATGGACCTCTCTCACTTGTTGTCAAACTAAAAAATGGAAAGGAAAAAAGACAGTAATTACGATTTATGCAAACATTTTATTTTTTTTAGCTCGAGAGAAAATTTGAACATACTTCTTCTATTTTTGTATATTTATGAAAAGTAAGATTAAATTTTAAGTTATATGCTCAAGTCAGCATGGTTTAGAGGTAATTAATGTATACTTTTTATCTTGAGTTCAGATGTTTAAATCTCTAAATTTTCGATACAAAAATTATGTTATAGATTTGTTTAAAAAATAATAAGTATGCTATATAAATAACAAAAAAATTAATAATCAGAAAATGTCTAAAATGGTATCAAATCCACGTGGGCCATATTCTGGACCGGGTTCCCAAAATTTTGGGCCATTGCATAGTTGGAATTGGGCCTCACCATAAAGGAGTCTTCGGCCCATTTCTCTGGAATCAGCGCCAAATGAAATGGGTTATTTTCCCTCCAACTAAACACCAGATGGTCCCAAAATATCTGAATCAAGAACGATCTCGCAGCAGCAACAGGGAGCAAGATTTCTCTCGTCACTCGAAAATTGTATGCGCTTCGGAACTTCGCTTGAAACTTGAAGGTCTGTTCTTAGCTTCGAGTGACCAGAGACGAGAACAAATATTGTGGAATGTAGAACAATTCACACCGATTTCCAGACAGATAGGGAGAGATGCAGAGATTGAATGCAGTGGAAGCTGTGAGGAGATCTTCACTTCAGCATTTTAGCTATTTTTCTAACCTGAAGAGAGGTTTTTCTGCTCTACCAAACTATTCTCAAACTTACGATCATTCCGACCAGGTTTGTATTCGGAGTTCTTTTTTAGTTTGTTAACGATCAATCAAACGCGGAAATGCGCCTCTTTCTATCTGCTTTTTCTCTCCTAAACTCGATTCATTTTCGGTGGAGGAGCTTACTGTGCAGGTACCGGTTTTTGTTTCTGAAGAGGTGTTTATGTGATCTTTAGATTCCAGTGAAAGGAGGACCGAAGTCGAGCAGCTATCCTCAATAGACCATCGGCTCTCAATGCTCTCACTACTTCCATGGTTCTTTTCCTATTTTTTATTATTTTCTTCCTTTCTGTGTTATGAGATTAGTTTTCTGTCTTCTTTGGTTCATAATTGCCTCTACATTGAAAAATGTTCAACTGCGAGATGTATTTGTCGTAGGTAGCTCCGCTGAACAATCTGTATGAATCGTGGCAGGAAAATTCTGATATCGGAATTGTCTTAATGAAGGTGTGGACTGATTTATGCGTACATTCACGGCTGTTCAACGTCGAGCACTTTCTCCGATTTAATTGTTATATTTCCAGTGTCAGAAACCTCTTAATTGAAAGTTTAGCTCGTGTTTTTGAAGGCTAGTGGCAGGGCGTTTTGCTCCGGTGCAGATGTTGTCGCGCTTTATCATTTCTCAAATGAAGGTGAGAGGTCTTTTGATGTTTCGAATGGAACTTAACAAACTAGTCATTCGCATTGGTTAAGGCGTTCATACGATCATGCAATTTTATACTATTCTGTTTAGCTACGGAGCATTGAGAATCCGCGAAGGCATCAATAGGCTTTGACATTACTTGTTTAATGTTAATTTTGTTCTCGTTGTGAATGGTAAATTTGATCAGTTTCTCAGGGAAACTTATATGATTGTCATTTCAGCGAACTTTTCAATATGAAACAAATGTATTGAAAAGGATAGAAGATGCAAATGGAGACGAGAGATGACTGGAAGTCAAGACCTATAGCATATTAGGGAAATCATGAAAGCATTCTTCAACTGGCCAAAAGTAAGAAAGGCGGCCACTAGCCAAAATGAAGTAAAAAGATTTCACTCATTCCCACACCTTCTCTGCTTTATCCGTTTATCTCAAAATTTGATCTAATTCGTATGTCAAGAAATAGAATGAAGAGGAAAACCTCCACATTGTCTATATTGAGACTAGGGAGGAAAATCCTGGAAGGATAGAGGGAAGGAGAAATTGAACTCAATGGATCTCCCTTTTTATCGTAGGAAATCTCACAATAAGTCTTTAATTCTCTCCCTTCACAGATCAACATTACATGTCACACACTTTTGAGTGCTAAGGATTATTCAAGTAATTTAAAGGAAATATGTGACGACTGTTAATATTTTAGATTCGGAAGCCATTGTCACCACTCTTTATTTGGATAAAGAAGAGAAATCATGGCTTAATGTTCCCGTCCGGTTTGGTTGGATGAAATAGAGAAAACTTCAATTGAAAGTTCTTAAAACTTAGTGAATTAGACAGTTCACACTACGGAAATCTTTCCCTCAGTTGGTCCTTCTTTAAGACAATAATCCACGTCCATTGATTTTTGTAGTTTTCACACCAATGGCTAACAGGTTTTTTTATCATCTTACATTCATTATCTCATGCAAATAAGTTAGAGCCTCAACTCACTCCTTTTTCCTTTTTGGCACAGGGAAAATCGAAGACTGCAAGAAGTTCTTTGAGACATTATACAGATTTGTGTATCTTGAATGAACTTACTTGAAGCCACATGTAAGTAACAACTCTTCATGTTGTCTGTTGAGATGTTCCGTATTGAGATTGACTAAAAGGGACCTCATCAGTGCTTTATATTTTTTCTCCAGGCCTAATGGTTCTGTTGAGGTAAAGAGAGTTAGTAAGTGCATTTGCTGATCTTCAGTATCCTGTGTATAAAACTTTGTAGCCTGTCATTATTATTTTTATCAGGTGGCCCTGTTGGACGGTATCGTGATGGGATTACCCTTCCAGGCATGTTCAAAGTGGTGACTGATAGAACTGTAAGTGAGTACAGGTGCAATTTTTGCAATCACCTTTTTGTGATGTTTTTCTATCCAGATATTTAAATGATTCGTATATGACATTGCTCATTAAACACCATCATAACATGATATTTGAACATGAATTTAAATATTTGAAAATGGAGAAATTTAATAGAACTAGATGATTGTCAACAAATGTTTGATAGCTAAACCAGAAATGAACTTTTCATTGATTGATGAAAAGATACAAAAATTGTCTGAGTAAACAATCCTCTAGAGGGAGAGAAGTGAAATAAAGGAAAGTACAAAGGTAGGATTTAATACTAAAGGTTACGTATCCTATGAACGACCCGATAGAACACAGTACATTAATAATTGATTTAAGTTGAGGGCGTGGCAACAATTTTGGATTCCATTTTAAGTTGGATGCCTCAAATTAGTTCATTTGGAAGATAAAACTTATAGAATTAACTTCAAAGTATATTCCTTTGGTGTGCACTATGTGAATTCATTTTTCACGAACTGAATAAAACATAGAGATATAAAATCCCAGAATTAGTGCACGGATGAAAATTTTTCATGGATAGCTTCCCTTGAAGCATTAAAAAGCCAAAAATTATGAAGGAAAGTAAACGTCATCAATGTGGTAAAGATGTGTGTTTAAGTGGAAGTTCTTTTTCTTCTTTTAGGATCAGATGGCAATAACTGTATATTCGATCATGTAATACATCCAAGATTGGTTCATATATGATAGACCTTTAAATCTAATTGCTTTAGGCTTGTTTGGTCAGAAAAGCAGTAATTTTCATTCGACGATTTTCTTTCTTGCAGGCGAGTACTTGGCTCTTACTGGCGATAAACTCAATGGGGTGGAGATGATTGTCTGTGGTATTGCTACACACTATTCGTTCAATGCCGTTTGTTTTCTGTTCCTTCATTCTTTTTTATTTCTCATTATCATTCATTCATGGCTTGTAATGATCAATCTATGACTCTGGCAAAGACTTGGTGGAATTGAAAAACGCCTTGGTAAAATGATAACCGATGGTCCTTCTGTCATAGAATCACCTCTTGCTGCATATGGTGATCTTGTCTATCTTCCGAAAGTGACTTCGTTTCGCCAGTTCAGGCAGGAGCGTTGTTTCCAAGTACTGTTCTTTCTTCTACACCTTCCTCTTTGATTAGATCAAGTCCTAGCCTCTACATATGTTAAATTTAATACAAAGAAATTGCTAGAATTTGTAGTTACTGAGGCAGTATTAACAGTGCTATGCTACGAGAGTTAAATAGTGAGCTTCGTCATAAATCATCAACTAGCACACTAGGTTTTAACAACCGTAGAATAGAATTCATCTCACACACACAAATGATTGTGGCTTATTACGATTTAAGTGTTCTTTCTTTTCTTCTAGATCTTTATCACTTTCCAAGCCTTTCTTGTTCCACAGGCTCGATGCAATAGATAGGTGTTTTAGCCACGACACTGTTGAAGGAATTTTGGAAGCCTTGGTAATCATTGTATCATTTCTAGAATTCAAAACGTTAATTTTACGGAAGTATTTTTTGTTTTAATCCACACGTTTAGGGAAAAGAGGCTGCAGAGTCTTGTGATGAATGGTATTCTTCAACCCTGAAGTTACTTCAGAGAAGCCTCGCCATTGAGCCTGAAAGTTACTCTAAGATCTGTGAGTTTTCTTGTTTATGTATTATTTTATCCCATTGTATTTGTAGATCTGCGAAGGTAGGTTTCAAAGTCTCGACCAATGTCTTGCTCGTGAATACGGGAGAGGAATTTTAAAGCAGGCGTCTACCCATTTTTATGAGGTTATTAGCTTTCTAAATTCATTTGGACAGTTCAAATTTGTCATCTGATGCCTTATTTGTATGCATCAATAGGGTGTGTTCGAGGTGGATAAAGACTTCGCTCCCAAGGTTCAAAACCTGAACTTTATTAAATTGTTTATAATTTCTAAAATTTCAAGTTTATTTCTGTCTAACAACTCTTTCAAACTGTCTATTTTTATTTCCTGAGCTCTAAAAGAATTTAAAACAAAAATTTTTTTTTTTTTTTTTTTTTTGTAAAAATATCAAATTAGAGGATTTTGAAACTTGGATGTATTTAAGAAATGTTTGAGGTAAAATAATTAATATTCTGATTCTAAACTCTGCAGTGAAATCCTCCCAGTCTAGAGGATGTGAGTAAAGACATGGTGGACAGCCATTTTTCACGGTCAGGTGAATTACCTGAACTACAGCTGCCCACCGCTTTACGGGAACCATTCATTTGAGGGGTCATTAAGAGGAACCAAATTCACGGTAAAGAAGCAAAAATATACCCGACTGTTTGGTGGTGCCACAATTATTGTTTCAGCCTCTCAATTCCTCCTGTCCAGAGGATGAATTCCATCTTCAACGACCATTTTGGTAAGTGACTTTTTTTTCTCTCATATAATATATTATTGTTTTTAATACATTATTTACTTTATTATTTTTTGCTTTTTATATTATTTTATTACTTTATTATTTTTAGTTTCTTTTATATTATTTTATTATTTTCTTTTCTTTGGTATATGTTTTAAAAAACTATTTTAATCTTTCATACCATTTTTAACCAACAATTCATACCTTTATATTGTTTTTAAATATATTAAACATGATATTAATAAATTAACAAATAACCATTCATCAATTTTATTTTAATTTTAAGAATATGGTTTAGGATAGTTTCATTATGAATTATATATATTTAAATTATTTTGAAACAAAAGCATATTTAATGTTCATAGAAAATACATATATTTAAATAATTTTAAAGCCTATTAATTTCATTTTATGGATTTTTAAATGAATTTTTTATTAGAAATTTCTATGTTTGGGTTGGTTAGAAAGTGCCTGAATTTTTGTAGAAAGTAAATGATTTTAAATATTGAGTTATTAAAAGTGTACAAAATATTTTGACTAGTATTTATGGTAGATTTTTTATTGTTTTAAGAGTTAATACTTAAAATAGTGTACACGAAATTAAATTGATAGAAAATTAGTTTTAATAGGTTTAAAGATTTTGTTCTAAAAATGAGATAGATAATTCTAAATCTTAATTGCAACACAATTTATTTTTTATTTTATTTTTTCTGATAATTTAGAGCCCTCTAGTTTCATCAATCTTACAAGTAAAGTATTTTTATAATATTTTTTATTTTTATTATATATAATTTCTTTAAATTAATCATTTTTATTATTTTTTAATTTCATGATTCTTATGTTTTCCTTATTTTGTAGAGCAACTTTAATTGTGACAAAATTAAAACTAAAATCTTATATTTTATTGATGAATTTGTTTTTAGGTGATTATAGATTGATTTGTGCTTATTTGTTAATTTTTAATATCTTTTATCTAAGATTATATTAAATAATTATAAATTGTGGATAAATAATTTTTTTAACAACCCAACAACCTAATCTATGTTTCTGTTGTTTTTTTTCTGTTTTTAGTATTGTAGGAACACTTCACTATAAATATTTTTTAAATTGCAATTTCCACCCATTTTTAAATTTTTAATTTTAACAATTATTTCCTTCAAAAAACTGTATAATTGTGTCTAATAGAATTTAAAATTTAGAACCTATTTAACCAATCTTTTGATTTTGAAGCATAATTAATCTCCTACAAGGCTACTAGAAATCTATTTGGTCTATTTTGGGGTATTTTTCTGGAAAACATGTCTTTTCTTCAACGAAAACTAGGCACTACAAGGATTAATTAACAAATTATCTTTCGGTGGTAAAATTTTCAAAACTACTTTTCAATGAAATAAAATTCCAAATTTGCCCTAATAAAAGTCATCCCAAACTCACTTGTATCGAATCGACACCACTAATTCCATTAATTTTAGCATTAAGTAGAGATAAGAAACAACTTACCTTCCCACCAAGAGAGGCCGTCGTAAGATTCTTTCAAAGTGCAGCACACATACCTACAGAACAACTTCAGAGTTAGTCAAAAGATTTAAGGAAATGGAAACCAATTATTTCCTCCAGCGTCATGATCAACACAGTTGTGTTTCGAACTTGATGACCAAGCTGAAGAGCTCCTGGCACAACAACTTGGGTCCATAGGGTACATTTACCCTCACAATGTCGTCGACTGACTTGCAAACCCGACAATATGGACCCCTTATCTTATGACCACTAGCTACCGATTGTTGAATCACACTAGCAACATTCTTGCATTTCTGGCAAACATGCATCTGGAAAGAGTCACTAAGGCTGCTCACAAATTCAACATAAAAAATCAGCTTTTTTGTTTTTTTTTTTTTTTTGGAGTATAACTACTATTGAGGAATTTGAACCTCTAATCTAATCTCTTAGTTAAAGTATATGCCTCAGCTGGCTCATGAGTTGAATTTATAAATTGAAAATTGAAAACATTATACAGTTATATTATTTTGATTTCTATTATGTTATATTTTAATTCATCAACTTTTAAATAATCTGTTCAGTCGCTACACTTTGTTAAGAAGTCACTTTAGTCCTAGGTTTATTTAACATTTAAAAGAAAATAATCTGCTTTGAAGTCAGAAAGTTGTTCCGGTAAGCATTTACTCAATAAACTAAAGCCAGAGTTTCTACGAAATAATTTAAAAATTAACAGTAATGACGACAATGGTAAACAGTTACCTGTGAAGCCGGTCTGTAATGGCATCAACAGAAGGAGTGGAGAAAGGAGTCGCATATTTCAAACAACCACCAGAAGCAATCCCTTTCCCGAGAGCAGCTTCCAATAGCTGACCAGGAGTCTGTCGCGAAGAAAAAAACATGTGAATTAATAACAATATCTGGAAACTATCCCCTGGATGGTGAAGGGGAAATTCTCTTCAGACTCCAAGACAAGGAGACCGAACCTGGAAAAAGAGATAATGCTTCTAATTATACTGGATAGCAAGATAGAAAGCACCATTAATTAAGTTACACACTAGCTACGCAATATGTTCCAGGCCCATCTAAAATCAGATCTATGTACCTGTCTCAGGCATCATACGACGGCACAACTCTTTGAACCATGCCCTTCTCAGAGTGTTTCAGTTTGATACTGTGGTCGGCCCCAGATTCCGCACACCCTCCAATGACAATGTTTCCACTCTGCAAATTTGCACCGATGTAAGTGTAACTGGTGAGTTAAAGTATCCACACGAAAATGACATATCAAGTTGACAATGGGATCATCTCTGCCATAATCAATTAAATCTACTATTTCTTTGTCCGATGAAACACCAGATGCAAAGAATAAAATCCACACAGGCACTTTTGTGGACAAAAAATGTACATTGAGGACTTTCTCCTTGCTTTTTAGTTCTTCAGGCTTGGAATTTTCAACTAGTCTAATAATTAGTTTGTTTCTCTTAACTTCTGATCTGTATGCCACAGTCCAACCTTGAATATTAGAAACCCAGAGTCTTCTAAAACAAATTTGCTCTTGAGCAATAAATATCTGGAATGAACATGAAAAGAAAGTGGTTAAAAAGGAACAAAAGTTAACCACTTGGATTAATATGCATGCAGAAAGAGAAATAAATATCTATTCAAAATTGCAACACAGAGAAGAAGATGGTATCAATTAATCATTTCTACAAAATATAGTTAGTAGTGAAATAAAATTTTGTAGAACTAAAATTTCTTGACTAAATTTTATGTCCCATCAGGAGGCAGATCACATGCCTGAACATCGATCAAATAATTAAGCCTAATAGCTCTCTTTTCCAAGGCAACTATTTTCTAAGAAATACCATGCTCTGAATGTCAAAATAAGCATGCTAATGTTGTGTTAAAAAAACAATTAAATAAATAAGTAAATAAAACCAATACATAATTCAATAACATAAAGTTGAAAAAATATGAACACAAACTCAATAGTTAAGGTATCTCTACTTACTTCAGAAGGCCATAAAATTTAGTACCACGTGTGATGTAATATTTATTAAAAAAATCAACACATACAACGAGAAATGCAAGTAACCTCAATACTTTGCCACAGGATTTTGTTTTGGCTCCGTTGGTTGCAGGCTTTTTATTTATATTTTTTTTGTGTATGCTCATTTAAAAACGCAGCCAATTAACCATGAACCAGGACGATCTCTATTAGATAATGTGAACTCCTGGATACATATTTATGTCAACTTGTCCAAGGTAATAAAAAAACTCTTCAAACAAACAATCCATTAAAAGTTTTGAAATGATTGTTTGGTGACAGTAGAATTTAAGAAAACGGTGAATTCTATTTACAGATAATACATAACTATAAAGGGGACAAATGAGGGAGGAAGTGCACTCACTTTTTCTGCACCTTTGATTAAAAAATAACCTCCATGATCAAATTCAGAGTCACGTTTCTGCTCATCCTTCATCCAGCAAAGGTCAGAATTCACCATCACAGGTAGCCTGCCTATAAAGACATCCCTGTTATCTTGATTTATAAGATCCTCGTCAACATATTGATCTTTTCTAGTTTTGTCGCTTGTAACTAACCTTTGAGTATATACCTAGTACATTACAAGTATCCAATAACAAATTAGGTATTTATTCAACAAACTCAGGGTCCAATATTCATCAAACAAATATTAGCAATTTATTAGGTATGAAGGATAAGAAAAGACACGAAGACAGTAAAAATAACACAGAAACTTCAAGCACCTCTTCACTGATATTCTTTTTCATCCTTGATGAACAAGTCATATTCTGAAGTCGAGCATGCCTAGGAAGCATGTTATACTCACTGAAGCGTATAATCAAAGGCCTTCTGAAGACCACTTTTTATGAAGTCATTGTACGAGTTGATTTGGTGACTGATAAGGCCGTCTGATTGAAAAATATCATTGCTGTCTTCTTAAAAAATCTTTTAGAAACGTTTCCCGCAGATCTGTATGTTGACTGGCTCAGAATAATCATCATCATCATCATCATCATTTGTATCCATACCTGTTTCAGGTGATAAGTCTTCCGCTTCGCTATTCCACTCTATATCGTCCTTTGCGCCTGATGTCCCCATTAGTTTCTAGGTCTATAACAAATAAAGACAAACTTATGAAACAGATACAAATACTAAAGTTTCTCAAACAAGTAGTGTCACATAGCCTGCTGAATTTCTACGTAAAACAGGCAGACGGAATAGAGGCGTACCACAAAGAGTCTATCAAAAAGTAGTATCACAAAAAGCCTGATGAATTTTCTACGTAAAACAGGCAGACTGAACAGAAGCGTATCACAAAGCGTCTGTTAAACAGGCATACTTTAGTATTCTAAGTAAAATAGGCAGACTGAACAGAAGCGTCTATCAAACATCTGCGGATTAACAACGTTGCTCGTGGATAAAGGTTAATCAACATTTTTACATACGTACGGCCTGGTAAACAAGAATAGAGACATAATCTGAAGTAAAAGCTAAGTCACTAACCAGTATCAGTCCACATACACGAATACAGACTGAACAGAAGCGTCTATCAAACATCTGCGGATTTACAATGTTGCTCGTGGATAAAGGTTAATCAACATTTGGTAAACAAGAATAGAGACATAATCTGAAGTAAAAGCTAAGCCACTAACCAGTATCAGTCCACATACACGCTACACACACTGAACTCGCCAAAAGAAAAATGTTCTCACGCTACGATGCTCGAACCACAGACTCAAAAGTCCACTATACCTAAAAGTAAGCAGCAAATATCACTTCCTGCGATCACGCAAGCAACAGAATCAAATACCTTAGAGATTAAACCCTAGGCCAGCTCCTGCGGACGTCTCCCCCTGCTTAATCCGTTGGAAGAAATATCGGAATATAGCATCCACACAATGCCGTCGGCTCTTGCTTGAGCCAGACGCCAGATTCAGAGAGGAGACGATCTTTCTCTGCTGCAGAAGCAATGAATCGCAAGGAAATGGAGTGAATAAGCGTTGTCGAGGAGACGAAAGCGTAAAAGACGGATGGAGTTGAGAACTGAGGAAGGGGAGAGAGAGAGAGAGAGAGAGAGAGAGAGCGCGCGAAAAAAAACTTTGAATAATGACAATACGGAGAGGGGGATATTTCGCGGGAGGAAAAATGAAGCCGGGAGACTGGTGGTATGTATGAATGGTAAATAGGAAGAACTATGAGGGGCTAATTGTAAATTTATTATTCCAAGGCAGGTTGTGATTGGGGACTTCTCGTATGGTATTATTGTTATTTTATTATTATTTATTATTTATTTATTATTATTATTATTATTATTATCAAAACAGCAATTTAGTCCTCGTACTTTTCCTACTCTTTAAAAGAATAGTATCTAGTTTTTCTTAATTAGTATTTTATTGCCTTCTATATTTAGTTGCATGAAAATTATTATTTTTATTTGACTAATTACAATTAAAAAATAATTAAAAATTTAAGATTTATCAAAAATATAAAAACTAAAATAAAATGAAATTAAAAGTATAATAACTAAAAATGTTGTTGTTTTTTTTTTTTTTTTTTTAGTTTAGGAAGTGTGGGTTTCATACCTCTCACCTCACTACTGAAAATATATATTTTAGTTAATTAAATTAGGTATAATTATTATAATTAAGTTAAGTGTATATAAAAATAATACTAACTCTAATATAAGCTTATTTAACAATTATTTTAACTTCTAAATAATGTTTATTTACTCTTTTACATCCTCCATTGTTTAAAGTTATTTTGTACTAATTTTTTTATATATTAAAAAAATTCATATCAATATTATTTAAGAGAGAATTATACTTGGATAAAAACGTATGTCTTAATTAGTTGAGTTGAACTTCACCATAAATTTACGGGCTAAATCTCAGAGTGGTTTCCATTATTATTTTGATCTGAAATGACGACATGTTTAGGCGATTACCGTTACAAAATTTTAGAAAATCTTGGTTGGTTTTGATCCTTGCAAATACATTCATTCGAGGCGATATAGAAGGTACTCGACTTCGACTTCCTTCGTGAGTGGCATTACCCATTCATTGTAAAGGCGAGACGCAAGCAATGGATCAATCTTATGCTTTCCTCCTTCGTTTGTGTTGTTGAGGGTCACTTCTTGCCCAAACACCATAGCCTTCTTCTCTACTCTCTTCTTCACCATCTCTTCCACTGCTTCAAATGTCAATAGCTTCATCAAAGTATCTCTTTCCTAAAAAAACAGTCAATGAACTTGGTTTTTATCATACCCTTCCTCTTCTACTATCTCAAATATCATTGGTTAATTCAAACAGACCACACAATGTTCTTAATCATAATAAATTTACGATACCTGAGAGCGAATAGGAGTTTCGTATTCTTTGGGGGCATCCCTAAATTTCACCTCAGCTACGTATTTTCCACAATGAATCCTCCTCGAAAGTGCCTGAAACTTAGTTGAATTGTTATACGTGAAAGAAGTTGCAATAGCCTAAGCCCACCGCTAGCAGATATTGTCCTCTTTGAGTTTTCCCTTTTGAACTTCCTCTCAAGATTTTAAAACGCGTTTGCTAGGGAGAAGTTTTCGCACCCTTACAAAGAATGCTTCGTTCTCCTCTCCAACCGATGTGTGATCTCACAATCCACCCCCTTCAAGACCCAGTGTCCATCCCCCTTCGGGGCTCAGTGTCCTCGCTGGCACATCACCCGGTGTCTAGCTCTGATACCATTTGTAACGGCCCAAGCCTACCGCTAACAGATATTGTCCTTTTTGGGCTTCCCCTCAAGATTTTAAAACATATATGCTATGGAGAGGTTTCCACACCATTACAAAGAATGTTTCGTTTCCCTCCCCAACTGATATGGGATCTCACATAAATAATATTATGTTACCATAGCTAACAAGACATTTCTCGACATGGTTGTATGTATTATCATGAAGAACCTAGAACAAGGTACAAGTTTACAAAGTGTTTTTACCTGCAAACATACAAGATCACTAGCAGCAGTGGCTGCATAATTTCCATCGTCTCCATCGGCAACCAACAGTGGTAAGAATTTGTTGAAGTAGAATTCCCATATGGCTTTGTTCATATTAATTGCAGCGCCTGAAGGATGCAAATCCTGGAAAACTTGGATTAGTTTGTGACAAATTGGCAACCAGAAAAGGCAACGTTGAAAAATTCCTAAACAATCTGTCACCTTTGGATACTTGTAAGGGTGCACCAAAGGACGAGGCAAGCTGTCAGGGAAGAACGGATTTTCTTCAGGATTCTCATATCTACCAGCCTGTTAAAAAAAATCCAAACAGATAATCAGAAGAAGAAACATTCAAATTGAACGAGAATCTCAAATCCAGCTAAAAAGAAGTAACAAACGAACCAAAAAGAATCAGCCTGGACTGGAACTGTTCTGTAATGGAAGTTTGAAAGTTTCTATAAATGGGATTTGATGTATCTCATTTACAGCCATTTATGAACAATATGATTCACCATTCTCATTTACAGTCATTTACAGCCATTTACAGCCTGGACTAGAATTGTTCTGTAATGAAAGTTTGAAAGTTTCTATAAATGGGATTTGATGTTTCTCATTTACAGCCATTTATGAACAATATGATTCACCATTCTAAACAATGGTCTAGCCTCCCCTGCAACCAAGCCATTACAGTAATAATATACAGCACGTCCTGTATCTCATCGGTCTACTCAAAAGCTTAAGTTGATGGGTTAAGATAATTATATCAATATTTCAACACTCTCCTAGTTTGATGGCTTATAAATTGAAGAAATGGCACTACAAAGAATTCGAAACAAGGTTTTTTTTAACATGATCAATCTACTCAAAAGCTTAAGCTGATGGTTATAATAAATTTAATTATATCAATACTTTAACCTAAGAAGATCAACAAGTCGGTCAATCTCACAACTGCCGCCCACGTTTGGAAGAAAAATGATTTAAGAAAACATGAATGGATAAAGAATTTTAAAAAGTATTGGAAAGCGATTTCGAAAGTATGTTGTGTACTTCTAGCAAAGAGATGAACAACGACTAAAGCATATAACGTAAATGAACAAACATGAACTTAGTACCTTTGCTTGAATGGCCTCAGTTTCTCTCACAATGAACTCGACCAAAGAACCAGAGAATCCAGGAATTGAAGCATTATTCTGAAGGTATGTCTTCCGATTGAGAGGGAACCGAGCTCTCTCGATGAGACTAAAAACAATAGAATTCTCCTGTCTGATCAAAGAGTCTCTTATTCCATCAAGCGTCAATGTATCCGAAGCCGAATTTGGATTAGAGCTAACATCCGCCATGGCTTCTCTAGCCAATACCAAAAGAAACAGGATAAGAAACAACATGATCAAGAGAATATTGTCAGCCTCAACGATGAAATGAAGAAATCGCCGAGAGGTTATAAATCCAAAGAAAGGAGCGGGAACTATGAATACAGCCAAAAATGGAAGTAGAAATTCACATCACCGTTAAAAACCACCGAATAAACAAGGAAAATCCAAGTCTAAAAATAAATTGCGTTCACAAATCAATTCGGCATAAAACTATAAATCGATAAAGAAAAACGGCTGACCTGCACGTTTCGATTCGGCTTTCGAGATACGAGAAGATTATGATAAATGTCAGCGCTCGAAAACTTGTGGCAATGGAAGGACGAGGACCGAAAACACAAGGAAAAGCTCTGAGACGATGAATTATTGACAAAGCGAAAGAAGAAATAGCTTCTAACCTACGAAAAATTAATCAACGAGAAAGAAGAGAAGTGGATGGTGACGGTAGGCCGGACCAGCGGTGGAGAAGAATCGGCCGCAATTTCCGGCGATGGGATAATTTGGCGCGTCGTGATTGCCTGCTCTATGGGAGTGAATCCGTTGAGTAGCGGATTTTCTTTCCTTATTTTTCTTTCCTTGTCCGTTGTGAATCCGTCGAGTAGTATTGGTCCTTTTAACAATTATTGGTCCTTTTAAATATATTTTCTTTTGCCAACCGACATGTCGTAAAATTAACCCCTCCTGTTGCGGTAGCAGGGCGAAGAATGAATAATAAAGAAACTGAAACTGTTTTTTCTGGGATATTTTTTTAACAATTAAACTTTAAACTTTTAAAAGAAAATGTTGGAACAGGGGTAAAAATAGGCTCGTTTAACAAGTAAAAACAAAATTACAAGGGTAAAAATAATTCCTTTGTCTTCAAAGCTTGAAAAATAGGTGAATCAGCAACTCCATTTAACAGTTGACAGGTATAATTTTAGTGGCAAAGACGGTGAAAATTTCAGGAATAATCAAACAAACACATTATAGAGTCAAACTGCATTCGCAAAAATTATTCACTTCGATTATCAAAGTAAGCATCCAAAAACCCAATCTCATAAAATAACACAACATAAAACACAGTAATGATGCACGAACCAACCATACATCCAGGGCCAGAAGGTGAAGGTGGGGAAGAAGAGTTAACAGATACAAAGTCTCTGCTAATTAATTATACCATCATTTCAAGATTCAATCGAGGAATTTTGGCGACAAAAGCAGTTGACACGACGACTTAACTTGGTGTAAAAAGCAGCTAATTCTTTGGGCCGATATCCTTCAGGGCACAAATTTGCTCCTCGCCCATGGCAGACATCACCGACACGACAAGGTCCTTTCCTTCAGCAAAACCATCCTTGATCTGTGGATTGCAAACAACAGATTCAGTTTGTATTCATTAAGAAGTCATATCATCACAAAAACAGAACATTAAGATTAAACCCATATGGCCATATCTTCAAAAATCTCTTAAGAACAGAACATTAAGCCTGCTTGATTAACTAACTTCAAATTTCAAGTCTACACAATATCGAATCTGATTGTGCCTTTACCTGAGTGAGCAGGCTATCATCAGTTGGGAGCCTCAAATCATCCTTGGTGTTACCATTGTCAGTTAAAAGACTCACCTGCAGCAACAGAAAACCATCATTCGATTAATGAAACCGCCTTTACACACTGCAGAATATATGAATGACCCATTGCTTCATTCGATTAATGAAATCCCCGTCTGCAAGTAACACGTGACCGTGACTAACCAATTGCCAGGCTCCCACGCATACAAATGAATGCAAGTAGAGAGTCTAGAGACACCAAACAAACAATACTGGACAATCTGACAGAGCTTCACCTCTGGAATTGATTACCAAAACAAATTGAAACATGTGGACTTCCAAAAAAAATATAGATATCTATACAAACATATTCAACCTTACAAACAAGTTTCTTGAAATCTTAAAGACCAATTTAATTCAAACAAACTAATATAACCAAATTACTCACAAATCCATCCTCAGAGATATCAATCAGCTGATAATCAGTACGATTAACATGAGGCACCTGCAAAGCGTGAAATAAAAGCCATTAGTGTAAATGGTAAATCAAATACAGCACAATGATTCGCAAGCTAAATAGAGTCCTTACATCACAATTGTGGGATGATGGAACAATATCTTCGAGCTTCTTGGCAGTGAAGATGTCAATTCCAACAAAGTGACACTTAGCATGGCCGTGCTTGCCTGTCTTAGAAGTTGAAACCTCAACCACCTGCAATACAAAACCAGAGAAAAAGATTTCAAAAAGTGGGTTTGGACCCACAGAAACATTGCCTAAAGAGTACGCTTCCGAATAAGGAAGACTACGTGCTTATCCACTATAATGCCTATAATTATAATTTAGTAGTATTATTCAATTAGTCTTCTAGAAGCCTCGTTAGACTTTTACACGAATTATTGGAAGCAAGAAAACTTTCAATAAAATAAACGCACCACGTGGTTAGTGAAGAGAAAAATACCCAAATGGTAAATATGATACCAATAGAATTATCTTATCCAGATAAAATCAAGATTCAATTACAACTACACTGGAAACAACGGTTAACACCAGCGTCCTCTTAGGAAAGGTTAGAGGAGAAAATAGCACACTGTTGAACGTTGACCAAACGAAACTCAGCCATCAAGAGACTCTTCGAAGTCATAATTAAAAAGAACCTCGAAACTCTGAACAAAATATTGTCGGCATAATCGACAATGGTAATTTCAACATCAGACTCATTAATTCTTCCTATCCAACACTCAATCATACGCAATAAATCACACGGAAATTAGTACAGTCAGTAATCGGGCAAAATAAAACTCTCAAATCAACCAAAGATCTAAACGCCCGATACAAAACTCAACCCTAAACAGCACAAATCGAACCACACAAAACAACATCCGACGATTAAGAAAACGAGAAAATCAAACCATCGCCAACAAACGCACTAAGGCAATAGACAAAAACAACAAATCACCTTGCATGGACGGTTCTTGATGACGATGTAACCGTTCTTCCGGATGGTTCCCGCCTGTTGCGGGTAGGTCTTGGAGGCTCCGGCGTCGGCCTTGGATTCGAAGTGGTGCTCCTCGTCCGACATGGCTGAAGATTTAGTTCTTCTGCAGCTTCCGAGCTTCTTCTTCTGTGTTAAACAGTGCGATTCGGTGGAAGCAGAAGGAAAACGAGAGGAAGGAGGAGCGTACGAGTCAAGAGGACGAGGCCAATTTATAGCATCACGTTTCAAGTGGACACGTATGTACCAATTAGGGTTTCTGACGCGAGCCCCCTAATCAATTTTGATAATTCTTTTTTTCCCTAATTTCTGTGCGAAAACGATCTCAACCGTCGCTTCTTTTGTTATACCTTTTGACGGTCAGATATTATCCTCAACATTTTTTCGAAATATTTTTATTTAGATGCTTCCTTATCTGTCAAATGACCTATCAGTTTTTCTTTTCTTTTAATCAATTAATTTATTATTAATAATTTTTTAAATGCTACATTACCTATCACTTAGCTTTCAAGTATAATAATATCTACACTTTAATCTTAACCGTTTATATTAAGTATCTCCAACCGTTCGATTATCTTTTAAAGTCAAATTATGATTATCTTTATTTGTACTTTAACCATTGTGTTTACATTTAATTAAACATTTATTAATCTCTAATCGTTTAAAAAAGGAACAAAATAGTGTGATTTCAAATGTAACGATCCAGATCCACCGCTAGCAGATATTGTCTTCTTTGGATTTTCTCTTTCGGGCTTCCCCTCAGGCTTTAAAACGCATTTGTTAGGAGAAGGTTTCCACACCCTTATAAATGGTGATTTGTTATCCTCCCCAACCAATGTGGGACATCACATCAAAGCTAATCATTAAGAATTATAAACCAAGCATGGTTACATAGAATTAGGGTTTAATTATTAATAGAAATGACAATCGAAATTCACCTAATTGTTTGATTATATCACCTCGTGAAAAACTTAACCCATAATCGAGTGGATAATGAAACTAGTTTTATTTTCTAATCAAATTATTGCTTTCTAATAAACGGGAGGTCAATATTTCATCATCGTTTTATTGCCAACGTAATTAAGAGATAAACATATTTTAAAAGTTTATAATAATTTCAATTTTATTTGTTTTATTATCTATTTTTTATTCATGTTTTAAAAATAGCCAAATTTACAAATAAAAAACATCTTTTACAAAATTATTTGTATGGTGATTGCTAAGAAACGATCATAAATAACAAATAAAATATAAAATATCATAAATAAATAAATAAAATAAATAAAAAAACAAAATTGTTATGAAAGCGTGATCAGTGGGGAATGATTTTGCTCCCTCCTTTTTGAATCCTTTATTTTAATTTTTTATGTTTTTTTAATCTTATTTATCTCTTTATGAATGAACACTACCAAACAATTATTTTTTTAGTAATTAAAATAACCCATTTTCACGAAAAGAAATATATTCCATAAATCTGTGAACTCTTTATCTCTTATTTATATATATATTTCTAATGGGGATTTTTTTATTTTATATTTTTTAAATGATAAGATACTTTGCGATGCCTTTTGCCTTTTTATATTTTATTTGTGACAATATATTCTATATACAAATTTTAATTTGTGGACGTCAACCTCTCTTTCAAGTCTTACCATTAACCAGTGAAAGAAAGAATAATGAATGGGATCCGACTTTTTTAAAAATATTATAAATAAATTGACGGAATCATTCAAAAGGGCAATTTTGAAAAATATTTAATTTTTTTAAATCTTTTTTATGTGATTGGACGGTTGTTAGTTTATTTTATTTATTGGTTAGCCCTCTAAACGTTTTGTTACCATATTTACATTTTATAATAAGAATTATTATTTTTTCCATGTTTCTAGTTCACATAAATATAAGAATTCTCACATTTTAATTGACATTTTTCATAAACAATTAAGTTATAATTAACTTAAATTTAATAGAAAGAAATTTATGAAAGATATAATTAACTTAAATTTAATAGAAAGAAATTTATGAAAGAGAATCAATCATGGTTTTTTAGACCGTTCGTTCAAATTTTACTTTTAAATCGTTAATGCGTAATTTTCACGCAAAACTAATATAAATTAAACAATAATGTGAGAATCAAATCAATAACAGTCATATTATTTAAATTATATATTTTTTAAAATCAAATAGGAAGAAAGCAATAATTTTCAAAATTTCTCATTTATTAGTTTTTATTTATTTATTTATAAAAATCCTCTAAAAACATAGATAATAAATTAATAAGTAGGTGAGTGTTTATGTAATGTCCCACATTGGGAGGAGAACAAATCGATGTGGAAACCTTCTCCTAGCACGTTTTAAAGCGTTGAGGGGAAGCCCGAAAAGGAAAGCACAAAGAAGACATTATCGTTACCATTTATAATTAAATTTTAAAAAAATCAAATATGGAAAATTTTGTTTTTTTTTATAAAAAAAGCAATTAATTAAGGTTTTTAAAGGGATTAAATCGAATCTAAAGAAAAGGTATAAATAAGTTTTAAAAGGCCCTAAGACTCAAATTTTCGCATATTTCCAAGCATCCAAGAGTGACAAAATTCCAAATATTTGAGACTTGGGGGGGATTTTGGCAAAATTTGAGCAATAGAATTTGCAATGGGACAGTACCTAATTAAGATAAGAAGGAATCTGATTGCATGGTCGGTTGTGATCTTTGAATTGACAATTCTTTCACCCTCTCATGGTCTTCGGTGCGCATCTTCAAAATAAAGTAACCTACACCCCTGCTTTCGGCATGTCCATATCCCTGTTCATCATGATTCCAACCTCACATTTTAGGGTTAAATCAACATAATCCAAAGCTACAACAATAATAGATTTTATTTTAAATTTCATCTGTTTGAATCTTCAGTCCTTACTAGCAGTATGAACAAACAAGATTCCTGCTATAATATTGATAGAACTAAATTTATCGTATGCTATCAACTTCAGCTTTGAGGTTAAAAGAAAGGATTTATCACGATATTTGAACTAGTTTTTATTTGAATAATATTGATTTTCTCTTGTTGGGTCGTGTAGTGTACAAATTTACAAGCCCACGAGTAAGAGAAAAACATAAGGGCATGAACACATGATATATAGCACAAAAGTTTCTCAACGTTGACTTTTATGTGATGGAATATTTCTTATAAGGGTGTGGAAACCTCTTCTTAATAGACGCGTGTTAAAATTGTGAGGCTGACGGCGATACATAACAAGCTAAAATAGACAATATCTACTAGCGGTAAACTTTGACTGTTACAAATGGTATCCGAACGGTGTGCCAACGCAGACATTTGACACTCAAGAGGGGTGGATTGTGACATCTCTAATTGGTTGGAGAAGTGAACAAAATATTCCTTATAAGGATGCGGAAACTTCTCCCTAGTAGACGGGTGTTAAAACTAATGAGGCTGACGGCGATACGTAATGAGTCAAAGCCGACAATATTTACTAGCGGTGGACTTGGGTTATAACAATTGAAATTACTTTGCCGGAGAAACAAATTTGTGTTATGTACCCTTTTGGAAGGGCATGGACACGAGATATCACCGACACGACAAGGTTCTATCATTTTCTTGAAATCTAAGACACAAACACAACAAAGAAGTATCAAACTCGTATTCAATTGAAGAACGATGGTCTCTTTGATCAAACACAACAAATAATCTCTTTTAGAACCTTTTGTAAATTAAAGAACGATGCTTACCGAAGTAGCTGAAGCAAGTCCAAGTCGTGAATGAGCTGAAATGTGCTTAGAACACAGTTCTCATACAACAGCTTCTTGTAGAGTCGGTGTTCATTGCAATCTGTCATTTCACAGAAAACAGTGTCAGAACTTGCCATCAAGAATTGAATATGCAACAGAATGCAGCATTCCCATTACACATAGTAGGTAAAAAGTATAACATATTTATCCGACTATGATAAAGCAGAAAATATCTACTAGCAGTGATTTGGGCGGTTACACATGCTATCAGAGCTAGACACAAAGCGGTGTGCCAGCGAGGACGCTAGCCTCCAAAGGGATGGATTGTGAGATCCCACATCGATTAGAGAGAAGAACGAACCATTCCTTATAAGAGTGTGGAAAGTTCTCCCTACCATACGTGTTTTAAAACATCTCCCTAACCTTGAGTTTTTAAAACCTTGGACTGATAAAGTGGACAATATCTAATAGCAGTGGACTTGGATTGTTACAAATAATATCAAAGACAGACACCGAGCAGTGTGCTTGAGAGGACGCTCGGGACCCCCAAAGAGGTGGATTGTGAAAAAATGGTGGATGGTTTTATAACCAAACATTGGTTCTTTACATTTAATTTCATGGAGTGGAACTATAACAGTTCAAGCCCACCGCTAATGGATGTTGTCCTCTTTGGACTTTTTCTTTTAGATTTGCCTTCAAGGTTTTAAAACGCGTCGGTTAAGAGAGGTTTCCACACTCTTAAAGGAATGCTTCGTTCTCTTCTCTAACTGATATGGGATCTCACAAAAATCAAATGGTATGGCCTCGGAGATAACCAACACTACTAGCTCCAAAATAGTAAAAAATAAGGAGATCAAACCAAGGCATAAGAAAATTGTTAATGATACATCTCAAGTTTTAGGTAGAATGCAACAACTTTTAAGAGTGAGCTCATTTCCAAACCAACCAGTCCCACCAAATCTACTTGAAAAGAAGAAGAAATGTTAGAATGTTCTCTCATATATACCTTAATTCTTAGCTTTTCTGTGCGTCCTGATGAACTTTCACCATCCAAGTGGAGCTGCAAACGTTCTAACTCGGCCTCAAACTCAGATTCGAGTTCATCGATCCGTTCCTGACATTCGCTAGCTTATACAAAAATGATTTAAACAATTTGAACCATCCAAATGAACTAAGTGCTTTGAAAGAATTTTAATGAAATGTTTGCTATCTTGTGAATTTTATGAACATTTTAGATTGTTGGACTTCTAAAACTTCAAAGACTGCATACGAATTGTCAGATTCTGAGGTAGCTATGCACAATCCATTCGGCCTTAGAACATTACCATTTCTTCAGTTCCTAATCGTTTTGATTATATTCTCAATAAACGCAGCCAATCATCGATATATAAAATAGCATTACCAATTCGAAATCGATTCAATCATACGCGCTCACCTGGCCCTACGATCTCCGCCGGTGAAGACGACGAAGCGCCGCCGTCAGCTCCAATCCTCTAGCACCTACTACACGCCAACGAACCTCCGTCTTCTCTCTCTGTCTTAGCCTCCTCCTCCGCTTCGGTCGCCGGAACGAAGCCACCCACCGAAATCGCCGCCTGCTCATCCGGCAGGCGCTCTCCGGTGTCGGACATACCAAAATCTCCGGCAAATCCGTCGCCGTCCTCATCTTCTTCTCAGTGAATGTCAACCACTCGGAAGAGACGGCCCGTCCCGTTGCAGGAACCTGAAATTTCGTGGGATTTAAAGGTAACTTCATAAGAGAATGCGATTACTTCGGACGATTAAAGGTTCTGCAAACTCACGAGATTTCTCCAGGCTCGATTAAGATCTTCAACAACTTCGTCGTGTCTGATAATGGAGAATTGGCGCTCAATCATTTCAAAGTGTTTATGATTTTTCAATTTGGTGTTTGATGACTGAAAATGAAATTGGATTGGACTCAATAGTTTCAGTGTATAATTGTTAACATTTCAAATTCCCGCTAATTCAAAATTATTTAAGATAATGTTTCTTTCTATAATTTTTATTTACCTAATTTCTTACATTTCCTTTAAATGGTTTTCCAACTTTACCTTTAAATTCTTGATTTGGTAATTTGGTACGGCGTATGTAAATATTAGTTACGTCCATTTCAAATATAGAATATTTCGGTTAAAGGTATATATCTCATAAAAATATTTCTTACGTGGAACAAATGTTGAAATCTACGAGATTAATGCATTTTCTGTTATTTATTGTCTAATTATTACTTATGTTCGAAAAAAAAAGATGACCAAGGGTATTAGGATATTAGGGTCGAGCCTAATTTTAATTGATTGCATGTGTTCGTTCGAGCCACATGAGTCGAACAAGGAGACAGCGATCATAAACCCTAAGTCAACTCCCATAAATAGAGACACGTGCAAGCTATGTTACAAGACTCCAACTATTCTAATACGAACATAAACCCTAGTTTGATTTATATATAAAAATGTGTTATACTAAAGAGAGGTTTTCACGTCCAATCCACTATACACTAGGCTTCGTTCCGCGTTCTACTAAGGAGAGGTTTCTACATCGTTCATAAGGATTCATTCATCTCTCCAACCGATGTAGGTCTCACAATCGGGCTCTGATACCATTTGTAGCAGTCCAAGCCTACTGCTAGCAAATATTGTCCTCATCGGACTGTTCCCAATATTTTAAAACGTATTTACTAGGGAGAGATTTTTACACCCTTATTAAAAAAATATTTAGCTCTCATCTCGAACCGATATGAGATCTCATGTGTTATTCTCTTAAGCAAAACTAATGGATTAACCATTTTAAACTCGATTGGAAGACGGTTAGATTCAAAGTATTTGAAAGTTAGTTATTTATTTTAACCGGTAAAAGCTCAGTCTTTATTACTTTTAACTTTTATAGCAATTTAGTTTATATCACAAAAAAAAAATAATACTAAAATTTAATAATTTTCTATTTACATATAACAATAATACAATTAAAGACTAAATACACTTGTATAGTACAAAAATTAAACCGAAAACGAATAATTAATTCTAATGTAAAATTTCAAATTGGAATTACATTGCTATAAATGGTTACAAAATTAAATATATTGGTCTAAATTACTATATATATATATATATATATATATATATATATATATATATATATATATATATATTAAAATTTAGAGATTAGCTTCTTATTTTTAAGATGCTAATATTAGTAAAATGTTATAACTAAATCATATATTTTATTAAATACAGCGAATATCTTAAATGTGTACGAGAAACACACGTGTCAAAAGCTGAACAGGTACAGATCTCATCTAACTTCCATCATTTTGTTTTAATATTTCACGCAAAGAACAAAAAGAAAAAGAATTTAAAGAAAAAAAAAATACCAACAAAATTTTAAACATCATCGTCATCGTAATTAACAACTAACATTGATTTACTAATTAAAAAAAAAAGAAAATTAGAGAAAGCGTCACAAAGAGGAGATGAGACAGATAGAGACAAACCTCAGATCCTCCATTAACGACCGCCATATCCAATTCTTTCTTTGTTTACAGTGTTTTCTCTGTCATTCTAATTTTTCTTCGTTAACCAAATTTGTTGGAATATTCCACTACTTTTTTTTTTTTTTTCTCTCTCTCTCTCTCAATTTCTTCTGGTTCTTTCTTTTCTGTTCTTCGGACATGGAAGCTTGAATTGATTGAAAGCTAAGTCAATCTTGAGATATCAAGTGTGAACGTGACGGCAACGACGGCCTCACCGAAAGAAAGTGTTCGCTTCAAGGCCAATAAAGAAATCCGTTCCCATTTTGGTTCCGGAATTTACACTCTCTGCCATACACAATCATGAGATTCTGCAATTGATCGTCCTCGCCGGGGATTTGGTGGTCCGCGAGGGTGAAATTAGCTGCAATGTGTCGTCCTAATGCGTGTTCTAATTGTGGATTTGATTTGTAGGAGCGCGGTTTTGTGCTCATTTGGATCTTAACCACAATATCACAATGGCCCTATTTCGCAAGTTCTTTTATCGGAAGCCACCGGACGGGCTGTTAGAGATATCCGAAAGGGTTTATGGTATGTCCTACTTCGATTAACTGTTGATTGAAGTTTAATTTCAAGTAACATTATGGTATTTTACATGAAAATTTGCTGCTAAAAGTCACTATAGCTGCTGTATTTGTGGGCCTTTATAATCATTGAGTATTGAATGGGATTGTGTATGTTCCACTTTTTTTCCCCTTAAAGATACTGCAAATTCAACACACTTCTGCGTTAAATTGTGAGTATTGAATGAATATTTTTCAAAGTTATGAATCATTTCTTGTAAATGTATGTGTAGTGTTGCTTGATTGTAGATGATTGGGAAGTAGGATGAACAAGTGAATGTATGTGCAGTTTTCGATAGCTGCTTTACGACGGAGGTATTGGAAGAGGATGAATACAAGGTCTATATTGGAGGCATTGTAGGAAAGCTTCGTGAGAGTCTCACCGACGCTTCGTTCATGGTGTTTAATTTTCGAGAAGGAGAGGGTCATAGCCTCATTACGAATATATTATCTGTATATGATATGACCGTCATGGATTATCCGAGACAATATGAAGGCTGCCCTCTTCTCACTATGGAGATGATCCACCACTTCTTAAGATCCAGTGAAAGCTGGCTCTCACTTGGGCAGCAAAATGTACTTTTGATGCATTGTGAAAGAGGGGGGTGGCCTGTCTTGGCTTTCATGTTGGCCGCTCTTCTGATTTACAGGAAGCAATACGCAGGGGAGCAGAAAACTTTGGACATGATTTACAAGCAAGCGCCTCGGGAGCTTTTGCAGTTGATGTCACCTCTTAACCCATTGCCTTCACAGTTGAGGTATCTTCAATATGTATCAAGAAGAAATGTGGGCTCACAATGGCCTCCGCTCGACAGGGCGCTCACTCTAGACTGCATTATTATTAGATTGATTCCTAATATGGATGGGGAGGGTGGTTGCCGCCCAATATTTAGGATATATGGACAGGATCCCTTTTTGGTGGCTGATCGAACTTCCAAAGTATTGTTCTCAACCCCCAAAAAGAGTAAACTTGTTCGTCAGTATAAGCAGGTGACCTCTTTTTTTCCCTTATAGATAGAGGATTGAGCGGATATTGCCCACTTTTTGGTTTGAAACTTTCTTTCTTTTCGGAATTGCTTTCTCTGTTTATCGAGTTTTTCAATGCCAAGACTTACTAATTTATCGGTAGTTCTTTCTCTAAACGTTTTTCTCTTTTGTCATGTGTTCCATGTAAGAGAAGACGAATAGTATTTTACTATGCAAGTAAACTTTCATAGTTGTGTCTGTGGTGGGAAGCCTGTGTGAGATCCCACATCGGTTGGAGAGGAGAACGAAGCATTCCTTATAAGGGTGTGGAAACCTCTCCCTAGTGGACGCGTTTTAAAATCTTGAGGAAAAGTCCAAAGAGGACAGTATCTGCTAGCGGTGGGCTTGGGCTGTTACAGCCTGCTTGATTTTTGGATGCATATTGCTGCCCGTTTGTAGGTTCTGGCTGTTTTTGTAATTTCTTCTTACTTTATTACAGGTAGATTGTGAACTACTTAAAATTGATATCCATTGCCATATACAAGGTGATGTTGTTCTTGAATGTATAAGTTTGGACAATGATCTGGTAAGGGAGGAGATGATGTTTCGAGTTATGTTTAACACAGCATTTATAAGGTCAAACATTTTGATGCTTAACCGTGACGACATTGATATCGTATGGCACGCAAACGATCAATTTCCAAAGGATTTCAGAGCAGAGGTATTATTATTATTGTTGTTATTATTTCTTTATTGTGTTTATCTTCTCTAGACTAAATAAATTGTGTTTGGATGAAGATTCTTTTCTCAGAGATGGATGCTTCCGCATCCCTTGTTTCAATTGAATTGCCAAATATTGAGGAGAAAGATGGCCTTCCGATTGAAGCATTTGCTAGAGTTCAAGAGATCTTTAGCACCGAGGACTGGCTAAGCCCAAAGGCAAATGCAGCTCTTAATATGCTCCAGAAAATAACAGCTACGAATTTTCTTACAGAGAAAATGGCTAGTTCCGGCCCTTTAGAGAGAACCCAGTTGCTCGACTTATCTCTTGATAAACTAGCTATGGAATCAGAGACATCTGAAGACGATGTTATAAGTCCCCGATCGAAGATGCATACAAATGAATATCAGCCTTCTTTTGAACTATCCCACGCTGCAAGTTCAGCGAGATCAAAGATTGAACCCCCAGAATTGCAGGTTGCTCTCCAACTACCACTTCAGTCTAAAATCATCACCCAACGAGTACCTCAACCTCCATTGTCGACGCCAGACTCCTTCCCTAGTTCTGTGCAAGGTTCACCTCGCGCAATATTAAGATATCACAGTGCACCCTCAGCTCTTGGCATTACAGCTTTATTACATGATCATTCCACAATTAGTGGTAAAGAAGTCCTACGACCAACATTATCTTCACCATCATCTGGTCTGTTGAGTATGCGTGCTCTAGATTCCCTGAAAGATATTCAACCTAGTAAGCTTCCTATTTTGCCAACTTCAACCATTACTGATCCGTTGACACTTCACCAACGTTCCTTGAAACCTCTAAAATTTTCACATCCTCAACCGCCTCAAGGCGCACCACGGGGGAGAAGTCAATTATCACCTTCTTCATTTCAACCAACAGCTACCTCTTTTCGTCGGGAGTCCCCACCCTCTTTCACTGAGAGCGAACCTTCAAGATCCTCTTCTAAGGAATCATTTTCCGTTCCCACTCATCCCTCACCTTCGGCTTTAGTAACATCTCTATGTACTAGTAGGACGAATGGTTCATTTCTCCCATCCGCACCACAACCTCCTTCTACGACAGTACTGTTATCCTCTACGAAGAACTTGACGAGTGTCTCTACCCCTCCCTTCCCTCCTCCTCCTCCTCCTCCATGTTGTACCCCTAACTTGGGTGCTAGTGTTGTCTCGCCAACATCAGTGCCCCGACCCCCACCTCCACCTCCTTCATTGAAGGACTCTATAATCACAGTCATGCATGATCCCCGATCTCCACCTCTTGCCCCACCCTTGCCTCCATCTTTTTTTAGTTCAACACCTACTTGTGATTCTACTATCACACCTCCTCCTAGTCTTGCACCACAAGATTCTGCCATGGTAGTTAGGAACTCGACGGTTGTACCTGGCGCTCCACCTCCCCCACCTCTCCCATCTCATTCTTCTTTATGTCCTAGTACTATATCACCCCCGCCACCCCCGCCACCCCCTCCTAGTCTTGCACCAAATGTCTCTGCCCCCCCTCCTCCTCCTCCACCACCTTTTGCAAATTCTGGATCCACCTTATGTTCAGGTGCTGTAACGTCAGCTCCACCTGCTCCACCTCCTCCAGGTTTTTCAATGAAGGATTCTGCACCACATGCTCCACCTGCACCCCCTCCCCCAGGTCTCAACGGTAATAAACTTTCAAATGTCAATGGTACTTCCTCACAGTCTCACGTTGGCACTAATAACAGCAACATACCTTCTATTCCTGGACCACCTTCCAGTGCTCTATTCAATGCAAAGGCACGATGCATTGGACGTTTGAACGCCAAAAACCAGTCTCAACCTAAAAGGTCCAATTTGAAGCCTTATCACTGGTTAAAATTAACGAGGGCCATGCAAGGAAGCTTGTGGGCAGAGACACAAAAAAGTGATGAAGCTTCCAAGTACATGTCATATATTTTAGTTTTCTCTTATATATTATAAGTTTCCTTTTTTTAATTTAGTTAATCTACTTGTGATAGAGCTCCGGAGTTTGACATGTCCGAACTTGAAAGTCTTTTCTCTGCAGCTGCACCAAATTCAAAATCTGGAGGTTTGGGTGGAAATTCAAATCGCCTAGCCTCAGGGCCGAAATCAGAGAAAGTTCAATTGGTAAACAAAGAATTAAACTTATTATCACGTTTTTTTTCTTTTGACTGAAGATTCAAGCCAGTTTTGACATAATTTTAGGCGTCTAAGAAGCTCAATCCCATTCATTTGATTCTCTTAAGTGAAAAAATATAGTTTTTCTTAATTTGTGAACCATCCTACGTTTAGATATCAACTAGTGCATAGCGTACATTCTTCTCTGTTTGTACGAATATAATTACATCTACCCGTCATTGACTATCTCATTGAACAGTTGAACGTATGTTTTTAAAACTTGGAACTACTTTAGATCCCAATTTTTGAACTAAGTCATTTCGTTTCAAATAATGACTACCTTTAATATGTGTTAAAATATGAAAATTGTGGCTAACACACTTACCTTTATACATCGTTAAATATTTCCATTGAAGGCTATTTATGTTTCATGTTTTCACTTGTTCTGGCAGATTGAACTTCGACGGGCATATAATTGCGAAATTATGCTCTCTAAAGTTAAGATTCCTTTGCCTGATATGATGGTGAGTTATGCATCTTTCTGGAAGCCAAAAAAGCGAGGGTTTTGAACAATATATGAACAAGACACTAAACATCTTAATCACGTCGTGGACCTTTACCTGATTATTTGTTTTGGTATTACCATTGTCAGTGTTCAGTACTTGCATTGGATGAGTCGACATTAGATGTGGATCAGGTTGAGAACCTAATCAAGTTTTGTCCAACAAAGGAAGAAATGGAATTACTCAAGGTACTTATTTCCTTCCGTGCAAGTGCCTAAATTCAGTGGTCTGAATCATATTGTATTTTCTTGTAGTTTGCACTAATCTTTGCGGTCTGCTTTGATCTCTACCTGAATTTTGTTGGAAGCTTTTCTTGACATTGATTTTTTTTTTGCTGCTTTTACATTCAGGGGTACAGTGGAGATAAGGACAACTTGGGAAAATGTGAACAGGTGTGTTAATACCTTTCTCTCTCTCTCTCTTCCCTTCCCGTTTTTTTTTTTTTTTAATCTCATAGTCAACTTAGACTATGAAATCCCACATCGGTTGGAGAGGGGAACGAAACATTCCTTATAAGGATGTGGAAACCTCTCCCTAGTAGACGCGTTTTAAAACCGTGAGGCTGACGGCAATACATAACAGGCCAAAACAGGTAATATCTGCTAGCGGTGGGCTTGAGCTGTTACAAATGGTATCAGAGCCAGACACCGAGCGGTGTGCCAGCAAGGACGCTGGCCCCCAAAGAGGGTGGATTGTGAGATCCCACCTCGGTTGGAGAGGGGAACAAATCATTCCCTATAAGGGTATGGAAACCTCTCCCTAATAGACGCATTTTAAAACCTTGAGGTTAATGGCGATACGTAACAGGCCAAAGCAGACAATATCTACTAACGGTGGGCTTGGGCTGTTACATCAACCCTTCCATTATATATTTTGTTTCTCATGTTATTTGTTGAGATTTTGTTTGCCACAAAAAAATTAACCTTCTTCTCTCTTTTACCCCAATAGTTCTTTTTAGAATTGATGAAAGTCCCACGAGTGGAGTCCAAGCTAAGGGTTTTTTCCTTCAAGATACAGTTCCATTTGCAGGTGAGGCGACAACCTATTTAATTATTCCATTCTTTTTTCCTCTTTCCATTTTTATACTACTTGTCACCAATTTCACTATTTTCACTTTCTAGGCCTCTGACCTTAGAAATAATCTGAACACTATCAATTCGACATCTGATGAGGCAAGTCATATTAATCTGAATTTTCTTAATTTTGGTGCATATTTTTATTAATTTGAACGTTTTCGCATTTTAAACCCTCTCTCTATGTGTTCGTCAGATCAGAAGTTCGGTAAAGTTGAAAAGGGTAATGCAAACTATCCTTTCGTTGGGTAACGCTTTGAACCACGGAACGGCTAGAGGTGAGAGAGTCTTTTTCCCTTTCATATATGCATCACAGATTAGTACTATTTACACATGTTCTTACACCACTTTCATAATTGATATTTTTGAATTTCAACTTCTTTTAAATCTTAAGCTATTTTAACTTGTACTAATCTTTTATAAACATAATATTGATTTTTTAATAAATTGTTCTAGATAGAACACCACTTCAAGTGTGCTGCTCTTATGGGTTCTTGCTATTGTTCATGTAGGTTCGGCGATTGGATTTCGGCTTGATAGTCTCCTCAAACTCACTGATACACGAGCGAGAAACAATAAGATGACTCTCATGCATTATCTATGTAAGGTAGACTTCTCCTGTTCTGTTCAATACATTTCTTATTTTGTTTGTCAAATAATTTCTTAGGCTTGCACTCAGAGTGTTGCAGTCTTCTTTGAATTGTATTTCAGCAAGACCCTTTCTCTTTTCTAGTGAAGCACGCTCCCGTCCCACCGCACGTAGTGCAAATGATTTGCTATTGTCAATGCTGTTTGTGTAGTCCACATACATGGTTTTCTTCTTGACGATTCTGCAGGATGAGGAAGTTTCAACGTAAATCGTGCGTAAATAGTAAAAATGACAATGCACGAACCCTTCCCTGAGCATGAACCAGGGAAGGGTTCTAATATAGTGACAAAGATTAGTCGTAATCGACTATCGGATCTTTATAAAGGTAGCATTTAGCATGCGCATAGGCAAAAAAAAAACAAAAACTCTAAATTGCTGGCGAAGTGAACTTGCTGAATTAAAGAAATTATCAAAGATATCTTCTAGTTTATGTCGATGAGGATTGAACCTCGATGGCGTCTTTTATACGTGCAAATGTTGTTTTGTAAGATATCTACGTGATTGAGCGCAGGTGCTTGCTGAAAAGCTGCCAGAACTTTTAGATTTTCCAAAGGACCTTGTGAGTTTGGAAGCATCTACAAAGGTATTGTTTCTTCAATTCTTTCGTTCCTATGTAGTTCTGACCAATTTCCAGTGTTGTTTTGAAGTTAATCGTTTAGTAATCATGCAGATACAACTGAAATATTTGGCAGAGGAAATGCAAGCCATAAGCAAAGGGCTGGAGAAGGTCGTTCAGGAATTAGCTAATTCCGAGAACGACGGGCACGTTTCAGAAAATTTTTGTCAGGTAAATGATAGCAGTTAATGAAGGACAGTTCTATAATAGTTTGCTCAAGAAGGGCTTCAAATTAAGAGTTTTAGTTGCTTCTCCTCTTGCTGATATCATATTGTTTACTTTGATATATTCAGACTTTAAAAAACTTCCTTTCTCATGCTGAGGCCGAAGTGAGGTCTCTTGCCTTTCTTTATTCTAATGTGGTATGTATGATGCTCTTTCCTCTGTTTTTGATTTATATCTTGAAAGCAGATTATATTATAAATTCTCTTTAACTTTGGACATTTTCAGGGTAGAAATGCTGATGCACTCGCTCTTTATTTCGGCGAAGATCCAGCACGTTGCCCTTTCGAGCAAGGTATTTGCTACTACCCTCTGAGCTATATTGTCCCGATCGAGAAATAGAACTTACTAATCCTCGAACAACTTTGTTTGGAATCAGTTGTTTCTACACTGTTCAATTTCGTGAGGATGTTCGTGCGAGCGCATGAAGAAAACTGTAAGCAGCTTGATTATGAAAAGAAGAAAGCACAGAAGGAAGCTGCAGAAAAGGAGAAGTTGAAGGTCAGTACCCCGAAAAAGGAGTCACGATTCTTCATGCAGACACCAACCTAGCGTAGCGACATTGAACGATCCGGAGTGTCCTAACAAACATGTCTGCAACATACTAAGTTATTCTACATACACTGTGATCAAAGTAACCCATAACCCATCATGCACAATCGAATAACGCCAACGTCAACGTCAACGTCGCTCATATTGGATTGAAGAACGTTTCAGTGGCACAGAATGTAGAATAAGTAGCGGGTGTTCAGATGAAACTAAAAAGCAGCAAGTCGGCTACCAAACGTGTATAATTTGTTAACGAAAGAAGAAATAATTACAGGGATCTGGAACTCATCAGCCATTGTGTTGCTGTCATGTTTGTGTAACTGAGTTACTGATAGGATGGTAGAGTTTTGGAGCGCAGAAGCACTCAAATAGGACTTGGTTAGATTAGAGCTGTGGCTGTAAAATATATTGTATGTAATAGTAGTTTGTTCGTGTTCCATTGAACACATTCTTTACCCTGCAATTCTTTCCTCATTACTTGTTATCTTCTTTCATTCTTTCTTAAAATAACATAAAAATGCCTTTGGAGTTTGAAGATTTATGATTTAACCATCTAAACCACGTTTCTAGTTTCCTCCGTCAGGTTTCTAAATTTTTGAGTGTCTAATAGGTTCTTATAACTAACACTCTATCTCAGATTTTTGTTCTTGGTCTTTCGCCTATTGAAAAAGGAGACCTGATTGATCACGTTTTGAGATTTTTAGGCAAAATTAGTGTATGTTTGCTATTCAAAATTGGAATGGAGAATGACTTTTAGGACAAAAGAACATGAATTTGAAAGTGGATGAAGTCGAGTGGTCTCAGTTAGAGATAGGATTGCACGTTTGTTTTCTATTTCAACTCACAAGACTAGGTTTGACACCCGAATTGTTTCATCATAAGACCAATCCTAATTAATCATTTGTTCGAGATGGGCTTGAAAAATGGGTCACAAGTACCATACCGCATCATATTCGAGATGGGCTTAAAAAAAGGGTCGATTAATCTAAGATCAAACTTTAACCATGTGCATCGGAAAACTCATATCGGGGATCAAAAAGCCCTTTCTTTACGTACTATTGATTTGAGTAACAGATTGGCCATAACAGTACTCGGGATATAAGATAGAGTGAACCTATGAATTTTTCGGTCGTTATCGGACTAAATACATCTCTTTATACATTATAAAAGAGGATATGAATGTCTGATAGGGAAGATTTAGATGGAAAAAATGATGGGCGTGTAAGACTAATAATAGAAAGAAGAAAGAGATAAGAAACAAAGAAATTTGAAGTGAATGGGCATTGGAATTCAAACAATTATTAATCCATCAATTTACAAACTCCAACTCCCTTTCACGCACGACAAGTTAAGTGTATCTTCTTCAACTCTTCTCCTCTTCAGTCAACTTTTGCGGACGATTTTGTTCCCATTCCCTCCCCCTTTCCATACTTGTCTCTTGTCTCTTTAGGTCTTCTTCCCCTCTCGACCCTCGAAAAATTCAAACTTCTAACTTATTTCGTCGAGCGATACATAAATTTATCATTTTGTTCAGCCTCGAGTATACGCCTAAAACATTTATGTTTTTTCTAAATTAGTTCTCGATTTGGTCTCTATAGTTAATTTGAACTTTTTACTTTTTGTTTCAAGATGTCGTGTCTCGAGCAGTCGAGTTATGTTTAGGTGTTTCTTACCTACTTTAAACCGTCTCTATTTTCTTCTTTTTTCTACGTAGTTATAAATATTAATAAATTCAACCAACACATTCCATCAAAGAGAAAATGACGGCCTATTGTCACCTAATGTTAGAAAACGTATAACAAATTTTAGGGCTTAGCATGATTGCGAGGACCAATTGAAATTTAAAAAATCCTAGGGATCACTAAAAAAAAAAAGTGAAAAATAAAAATCTAGATATCAAATTAATCCTTTTTTTATATTTTTTAATTTTAAAAAATTAAGTTTATAAACATTACTTTCACTTTTTTTTTTTTTTGTTCATTTTCTGTGGATCGATGTTTTTAAAAACCAAGACAGATTTTGAGAGTTCAAAGAAATTTGATCAAGAATTCAAATGTTTTATTAAGAAAAATGAAAACGACACGAGCATAAATAAAAAAACCAACACAAAACTAAAAACGAAATTGTTACCGAACCAGACCTAAAAAGTACTTAAAAAAAGCACGAAATTAATAACGTGTTTTACCCAAAAAAAAAAAAAAAAAAAAAAAAAAAAAATCCTAGAGACACCCTAATTTATGTGTTATTTATAGATTATATAATTATTAAAATTGCTTGTTAATTTATTTTTTTACCAAACAAAATTGATAAACAACGCATAATCCAAACAAACAAATATTCACAAAAGAAAGCAAAAATAGATCACAAAGCCTTTAGCATTCGAAGGTCGAAGGTTTTAAGGTTTATTCTCAGTTTGTTTGGTTTCCCAAAACCTTGTCGGAAATGGCACCAGCAACAATGCCAGCAAATTCAGGATCCTTCTTCAAAGAAGAAGCCATTTGTTGTACTAAAAACTCCTGCCAAACCGCTGCCTCCGTCGACACGGCCGACTCCGACGATGCGTAATCTTTAGGACTCTTAAACAGCCCATCTTCATGAATCAAGTCGAGGGTCACGGTGGCGCACGACGGCTTGATCGTGGCTAAGACCGGGACTGCGCTGCCTTTCCCGCCATTGATGGACCTTAAAGAAAGCTCAGTTTGAAAATGGCTGGCATGGTTGTGTTCTCCTTCGTAAGTGGCCACCAAAATTGCTGGATCTTCCAAACTTCTTTGCACCTAAACACAGTAATTTTTAAAAAATTATTTTCCATTTTTTAGTTTCTTATTTACTGTTCTCAAAATTATAAACAAAATTTACCTTCTTTTTGACTGGACAATTTGGTGCAGAGGAACACTTGAAGTAAGCTCTTGGAGAGGGATTGTCTCTTGTGACTTTTTGGCCATACTTCCTCCATTGATACCCGTCTTTCACCACCTTTTTCATCAAAATTTCATACCAATTAGGGTTTCTCAATCAAACCCTCTTATCTAAATTACAATATATATATTAATTTTCGAGAACAGGGATTTGAACTTCTGACCTCATAGAAAGAAGTACAGGTCAATTATAGTTTAGTTATGTTCATATTGAATTGAAAACACAACACGTCTCAATCTTTATAGGTCTCCCTACCCAAATTCAACAAAATAAACGCTAAATCCGAGCTTTAAAAAGTCAACTTTTTAAAGTCAACTTATGAAAGGAAAAACAAAACTAAGATGGGTGAAGCAAACAGTGGTTCGGTCGGAAGCATCGACCCCGTACTCAATACAATACGCAAGACGAGTCTCTCTCTCTTTCAGTATTCAGATGTGAGTCTCGGGTTATCGAACCGGAACCGAAACCCTAATTAGCTATCTCTAAAACCTAGCTAGGGTTTTGTAGGGCTAAGAAGCTTACCAAGCTTGGATCAGATGCATCTTTGTGCACAAAAACCTTAGAAACCTTAGGGTTTCCATTGAGTCTTGGCCTCTTAAGCCACCTGTTGAAATCTTCATCTCTTGTGCTGCAAATCCCTTCCAAATTCCCATACTCTTCTTCTTCTTCTTCTTCTTCTTCTCCTCCTTCTGCCTTTCTCTTCCTTGAAGAAATTACAGCTTCCATTTCTGAGTTCTGCTTTTGATGGCTCACCAAATACATCACTTGCTTCTGAAGATTAATGTATTTCTCATACATTATTCTCAACATCTGACTTAGCTTCCCATTCTCCACCATTTTCCTATCCAACTCTTCTTCCAATCTCCGGCTCGAATCACTTCCCTGCGCCTTAACAATCCACAAAACTACTCGGGTTATTGACGTACCGTTACAAGAAATCCTAACACGTTCAAAATTTGAACTTTGCTATACTTAGATCGATCAATTAAGCTATGCTCAAATTGAGAATTATTTTATAACGGCCAAGGCCCACCGTTAGCAGATATTGTTCTCTTTGGGCTTTCACCCTTGTGGATTCCCCTCAAGGCTTTAAAACGCGTCTGCTAGTGAAAGGTTTCCACACCCTTATAAATAAGGGTGTTTCGTTCTCCTCCCCAACCAATATGGGCTATCACACATTTGTACAGTGATTTGGACCACGAGCTCATTACTTTTAAAAAAAAAGATGAATACCCAAGAAATTAAGCTCGATGGTTCATGGGGCTCGCTAGAATCATTTGTAGAGTGATTTGAACCTCGATCTCGTTACTTTAAAAAAAAAAAAAAAAAATGAAGGTAATGGGTCATGGGGTTCACCTTATTTGCCAAGCTCAATGAGAGATGTTCTTTATCCCAATACATTTCTTCTTCAAACTTGTCTTTTTTCTGCTTCAAAACATAATATATGAGAAATCACCATGAAAACAGCCACAAAAAAAAGAGAGAGAAAAAGGAACTCACAGAAGGATGAAGAGGTTCATCCATGGCGGAATTAGCATAAGAAGAAGAAGAAGGATCCATGTTAAGGTCCAAGAAAATATCCATTTTTAGAACAAAAATAAAACAAGGATTTTGCAGAAAACTGAGTGATTATATTAAAAAGAGTTATATATAAAGAGAAGAGGTAAAAAAAAAATAATTTAAAAATTAAAAAAAAAAGGTAAATTTGCAGAAGAGGGTCCCATTTTTCTGGAATTCGGTTTTGGAATTCTTTTATTAGTCCAACATTCATTCATAAAACATCACATTCTTTTTTTTAAAAAAATAAAAATAAATTAATTTTGTTTTGTGGTTATGTTGACTTTGAAAGTAGAGTGGAATGGTTGACTTGAGTGTGTAAGGGTCCCACGCGCTTTTGAAAATGAAATTACTTTTCTGCTCATTTTGTTTTGAATGGGAAGGAGAAAGTTTGATTTTTTATCACTTCGCTTCTTCTAGTTTCACATTTTCAAATTCAATCGTTGTTTTTCAATAAATTTACAAAAATAAAGTTTTCTCTCTAATTTTGAAAATATATTTTTTAAAGAGATTTTAACCCCGTTCGTCTCCGAACCACACCTATTCAGACAAGTTCCGCTCAACCTCGTTATGATTAGTTTATCCATATATTCCATCTACTCGAGCATCACACCAACATTTTTTAAAGTTTAGATATATCTAAATAGACATAAACCTCAAAAGGTCAAAATTTTATTAGACATTTTTTTAAAAGTTTCTAAATCAAACCGACACAAATCTCGATATTTAGAGACTAAACTTGTTTTCAAATTTATGTTTTTTCAAAAGATTAACCCAACACGTCGTTTTTTAGCTCAATGGTTGGTTTGTGGTTGGCAATGGACCACATATCGGTGTCATTTATCAAACTCTTTTTGCTTTTTCAAAAGATAAAGTTCGTGTAAAATAGAGTCATTTTTTAAATTTTCGTAAAAATAAAAAATATTACGAGTAGATTTATTGAAATATCATAGACCAAAAAATTATAGGATTACTATTTTTTTTATATAATATTGGCGTACTACTTCAGAAATTAAGGATATATTTTAAAATTGATGGTCCCTTTACCTTTAATGTTATACTACTTTTGTCATGTCTAAGCTTTTTTTATATATATATATATATATATATAAAATAAAAGTTAGAAAAATTAATTCTTCCATGTATGAGAGGAATAAAAAATTTAAATTCTCGAATTTTAATTATGGCTTAAAAAAATAAAGATAATTGGAGGATAATATACTTGCATGTGAGCTAAGGAGGGGTTAGTTGTGTAATTTTATTTTATTTTTTTTATTCCCAAAATTTAAATTTTTAACTTTTTTATTGATTATATATATAATAATAG
Organism: Cucurbita ficifolia; assembly: GCA_033971965.1. Taxonomy (NCBI): domain Eukaryota; kingdom Viridiplantae; phylum Streptophyta; class Magnoliopsida; order Cucurbitales; family Cucurbitaceae; genus Cucurbita; species Cucurbita ficifolia. The sequence continues at coordinate 1,759,054 of CM066970.1, forward strand.
GTTTATAATGTTTTTATAAAAAAAAATCAATTTTCTACCTCACATTTCTTTAATTAAAAAATTATTAAAATTAGTAATGGGGTGAAATTTGTAATGTGAGTAACTTTTTTTAGATGTTAAATTAATGAAATGTCAAATTATATATATATTAAAGAATTTATTTATTTTTGCTACGGTAAATTTAAAATTATAAATTTATTGTTAATTGACTTGTAGAAAAATAATTTGTAATGGTCTCAATTAATATATTAATTACGTGAATATAAATTATTATAATAATATTTATTAAATAATAACCTTAAATTTGACGATAATTAAGAATATATTAATCCGTGAATATAAATTATTATGATAATAACCTTAATTTTGATTAGGTGACGAATATGATTCCGTTCTTCTTTTTCATTACGAGACTGTTTGTTTTATTCCTAAAAAAAAAATACGAATACTTTTTCGTATTTTATATTCAGACATATCTTAACAAACTTTACAGAGATAATATTTTCCCGAAAAAAGAAAAGGTATAGCGAAAAAAATTCTCGGTCTGATAGTTTGTGAAAAAAATACAAGAAATATAAAGTTTAAATTTGAAAACGATACTAATCTTAATCTAGTGGTTAAAATACTTAAAAGCATCTTTACGTCTTTCAAAAAGTGGAATATATTAAAATTTTACCAAATTTTCTTGACTAGTGAAGTATTTTTTTTTATAACGATTTGGTCCTTGGTTTTTCGTTTTGTACCATTATGCTCGATTCGATTTGTCGAGGCTCCAATTTAAAAAAAAAAATTATTTAACATATTTAATTTTCAATACTTTTAAAGTATTGAAAAAGGTTTACATATACACTTTGTGGATAATTATGAATTTTGGATGGATTTTAAATTGTGTGTATTAATTTTTAATACTTATAAATCGTTTATTAATTTAAATAATTATAATTAATATAAATTTAGATTATATTATATTATATTTTTTTATGAAATTATTTGCACCTCCAAAATATATTATATTAAAGAATGGCTTACTCCTCCATTATGTTTTCACGTTTTAAAAAATGGAATAAATTTATTGGAAATAAGTCATAAAAATAATTTAATTTTAAGGTGTAAAAATATATAACTTAAAATTTGAAAATATTTATAAATAAATAAAAAAAAGCTGGAAAAAAGAAAAAATTGAAACGGCCGAAAATTTCAATTTTCTTTCTCTCTCCTCAATTTTTTATAGTCAAACTTAGTAAGAATGACGATTTGATATTTAGTTCATATTCTTTTTATTTTATTTATTACAATTTTTTCTTCTGAATTAGAATCATATGCTGTTGCTTTATTTTCTTCTTTTTTTTATAGTTTAATTAATTTATTTATTTTAGAAATAAATATTTTATAATTGAGAAAACTGTGATTGCATATATTCTAAATTATAATAGTTTTGAATTTAGTTTTAGACAACTGTGATAAATTCAGTTCCAGATCTACCTTCTTCTCTTTTTTTTCTTTTTTTTTTCTTTTTTAGTCTAATATTATCGTCCACTAATGTTTTCTTAAAAAGAATCATATTCTAAAATTATATGGAATTTATATTATAATAAAATATTAATGTGCTGGCATGCAATAGTTAAGTGATTGCTATTATTTTGTTGTCAAATGGAATAAAGAAGGAAGAATGTTGCTTTCGAAAACTTTATTAAAATATATATTAAATTTGAAAATCACTTATTAAAAATATTAGTGATATATTTGAACCTGCCAGCTATATATATAATTTAATAATTTCAAATAAATTAGGATGGAAGTTTTGATTTTTTTTAAAAACTTATTTAAATATTTGCAACTTGCTTCGAATCTGGTTTTGGGCCCCTAGGCCCGACAGTGAAAATGGGCCAAACAAATGAATTCAATATGGGCCGATTATTACATCGAAATCCATCAAATGGGCCGAACAAACGAATTCAATTTGGGCCGAGTATTACATCGAAGTCCATCAAATTTTCAGTGAATGATAAATAGAAATTCAAGTAGCTAATTAACTGTGTAGTACAAAATCACCCATATCATATTTAATTAAAATATAATTTTGGTAATTGTACTTTAAATTTTGTTACTTTTTAGATGTCTTTTAGTTAAAAAATCTTACACACATTTTATAATTGTACATTTAGTTTTTTTTTTTTTTTTTTTTTAAAATTTGAAAGTCTTTCTATAATTTAATAAAGAATCACATAAATAGTTATTGATAGAGGGACTATTTATATTTTTCTATTTTGCATAAATACCACTTATGAAATTAAAATTTATAATTTAACCTAAAATAATGTATCTAAAAGAAAATGTGTTTGGTAAAGTTAGTATTCACAAAAACTCGCAGCAAAAAAGCACTCTTTTCCCTCCAAAAGGCTATTTGTGCTTAAGAAAAAGCAGTGTAAAAACTTGTAACAGAAACCAATCTTCACACGCTGTCACCATCTATCTCGCTTTTTCACAAAAATCCGTCGCCGTCAAGTTGGCCGTGACGTCCGTCAGCGGTAGGGACACAATCACCTTGCCACGTCCAAACGATGTCCTTCAACGCCGGCCGAACGTCTTCTTCACAGAACTTCGAATATTCCAGAGTATCCCCGGCCGACTTTGAAAATTCGACTATGGCAACTTCCGGCGCTATTTCGAACACCTCCGCCGTCACAGATAGCTTTCCTTTTCGCCCCTCCCCCGGACCTTGCAGCCGGAGTTTGAAGTCTTTTACTTCCGATACCTTGAAGCTCAGTCTCTTCGCCACCGTCTCGATTTTCTCCATGATTGTCGACACTGAGCATCTCGATGTGAATATGGATCCCGTCTTCCTTTTGTTTTCGAATAAGCTCGATAGATCGAATCCCGATGACATCGTCGATATGAACTCGAACGCATTGAAGAATTTTGGCGTCGATAGTTTTGGACTCTCGGAATCAGAATCCTCTGTTTTCGCTGCGACTAATTCTTTCATCGTGAACGAGAGCGATCTCGAGAAATCTTTCCGGAACCAAGGAACTCGCGTGATTGCTCCGATTGTGATTCGTCTTTCTGGATCTACGACGAGGATTTTTGAAATCAAACGCTTCGCTTCAGCGGAGAACCATGGCGGACATTCGAATTCGGCCTTGAAAACCTTCTTATACATAGTCATGATGTTCTCATCCTGAAACGGAAGAAATCCTGCTAACAAAACATACAAAATCACACCGCAAGACCAGATATCGGCTTTGGCTCCATCGTAGCCCTTTCTTCTTAGTACTTCCGGTGCGACGTAGGCCGGAGTCCCGCACTGCGTGTGGAGAAGACCATCGTTCCGAAGCTGTTCTGGTAGAGCGGAGAGTCCAAAGTCGGAGATCTTGAGATCTTCGTTCTCATCCAGCAAAAGATTCTCCGGCTTCAAATCGCGGTGAGAAACTCCACGACTATGACAGTAATCGACGGCACTGATTAACTGCTGGAAATACTTCCGAGCCACATCTTCCTTGAGTCTTCCTCTTGCAACTTTGGCAAAAAGCTCACCACCGCGAACATAATCCATAACGAAGAAGATCTTCGTCTTCGTCGCCATTACTTCCTTCAACTCAACAATGTTTGGATGACGAACAAGACGCATAACGGAGATCTCGCGCTTGATCTGCTCCATCATCCCTTCCTTCTTGACCTGATCCTTGTTCAAAACCTTAATCGCTACACTTTCTCCAGACTCCAATTCTTTTCCATAATAGACCTTAGCAAAAGTCCCCTTCCCAAGCAACCTCCCAATCTCATATTTACCAAACAGAACATGCCTCTCCTCCATTAAAACAGAGAATCCCCAAACACACACACACACACACACACACACACACACACACACACACAAATTTGAATCAAGACCAATTCCGAATCTAGATAAGAAATTCACTTACAATCGTGGAAAAATACAGCAACGGAATCAAGGAAAGGACGGCGTAGATACTGATTCCGACGGATTCCATCGCTGAGATTTAGAGATGGTGTGTGAAATTATAAGAATCAAGGCTTGAAACTGGGAGAGATAGTTGACTGAAGAAGAGAGAAATAGGTAAAAACAGGGAACCGCCGCGATTCCTGATTCTTGAGCACACAGAAAGGATTGGTTACCGTGGTTTTTATACATGGAGGAGAAGCCCATAAGCCTCAAAAGTAGGCATATACACTACGGACAAAAATATAAATAATCTTAAATTCTTAAAATAAGTCCCATCTCTAAAATTTTAAAAATACCTATTAAATTAACATTTTAATTTAGTGTTTAATAAACTAATTAATTTTATGAATATATAAAAAAGTGTTAACATTTTAAAAAATTTATTTATAAAAAAAATTATTAACATATTCCACATTTTTTAAAATTCACAATTAAAAATAAATTGTATGTGTATAAATTTATTTATTAAAAAAATGTGAATATGTCAAAAATCTATTAACATAAAATTAATATTTCAATAGTTTATAATATAATTATAAACAATCAAATATCTTTGCCCACTTGACTTTTTCCCCAACTAATCTCTTTTTTATTTTTATTTTTTGGAAGTTTGGTTTAATCAGCCCTTGTAATTTGGCTGCTAGCAATGATGTCGAGCAACCATTAACCAATATATTTATATAGACACATTATTTAATTGTCATCTACTAATTTAAATTATCATTTAATTTATTTTTATTAAAAAATTTGGTTGATTGTGACAGATTAGTCCTTGTAATAACGTTTTAAGATTTCTTAAGCACTATATTGATACCGAACAAAATCTAGAAAAAAGGTTAGAAGCTATCTAAAATATGTGACAGAGTCATCCTCTTAACTTAGTCCATAATTGACGATAAATGAATAATAAATTTATATTTATTAAATAAAAATATAATTGTGGGTGTCTTAGAATTTAATATATTTGATATTATTGAAAGCTGGATTGAAATTTAATTTAATTTTTAAAGCTTTTTTAGGATGCAGATAAGCTTCTTTTTTTTTTGTAATTAATTTATTGGTTTTGTGATTGAATAATTTAAAGAGAGTTCACAAGAATATGATATAATTTCTAAAGCAAGGAAGAAGGGGAAAATAAAAATATATTTTTATTATTGTTTTTTAATTATTATTTTGGGATAAGATTGAAAATTTATATTTAACAAGTGGAAAATAAAAGAAACTATGAATGAGCCATTATGTTTTTTTAATAAAAAATTATAAACTTTAATGTTCGCAAATAGAATTCCAATATTTTGTAAAATCATATCGTTACTAAATTATATAGATTTTATTTAAAAATAATACTTTTCAAAATATAATTTAATTTTATTATTATTTTTAAACTAATATTAAAGTGATTAAAGATTGAACTTATTTAAAATATATATATAGAAATTCATCGTGCACTTTAAAACATACTATATTTTAGCTGTATATTTCGATACAAAGTTAATTTAGGTTGAAAATTGAATGTTTATATAAATTTGTTTTTAAAGAAAAAATATTTATATCATATTTTTATTATATGTATTTTTTATAAGTTCGACTAACAAAAATAATTAATTTTTGCACTTTTCTGTTGAAAGTGCAAAAATTATTTGATTTGGTAAGGTTATAAATACATTTTAAATATTGGAGTTTAAATTTTATTTTTAAATTTATCGATTTGATTGATTTGTTTGTTTATATATTTTATTTTTCCACTTAATTTAGACGCGATGGACCCCACCAGCTTGTCGGAAGCAAATTCTTTTATGTAGAAAGTCAAGAGCGCGTGGGACTTGGAAATCAAGCATTGTCTCGAAACAACCGGCGATAATCGCGACCGGAGCATGGGGGTTTGCCGACGGTGATTATTTAGTCTTAATTTTTTTTTTTATTATTCTCTTACGCGTCATTTAATTTAAGAATTAATAGATATATGGTAATTAAATTATATTAAAAAATAACACGTAAAATAAACATCTCTTACCTATTTTTTTGTTCGACTTTAAAAGAGATCGTACATATTAATTATTGTTGGGTTACGCTATTTTCTACAATTAATTATTTTATTTATAATTAAAGTTTAAATGTAATATTTCATTTTGGCACTTTTCCATATTTTGAGAAACGAGGAAAAAGCAAAGTAAAGCGCCCGTTGCCTCCAAGGGGCATCTTTGGAATAAAATAAAATAATAAATCAGGTCCCGCAGGCGCGGCTCACTTTGATAAAGATTACCCGGCGCTTGGCCGCTCCATTAGCGGCTGCTCAAAATTTTAAATTTTTTAAATTTTTAAAAGATTATTATTATTAATCATTGTATTATTTATTTTTTCTTTTTTTCTGAGGGAAGCAACATTATATTATGCTGAAAATAATGATAATAAAAAATAATTAAATACATACCAAATTAAAAATTAAAAATTGAGTTGTTTCCAACTATAATCCATCATGGCCAGTTTTGATTGGTTTATTTATTCCCAAAAAAAAAAAATATTATCGCGAGGAATTTCTGCCTTTTTAATGGGAGGCAGCTCCAACTACTTAATTAGCTAAGGAAATTAATAATTTAGGTTAAACTCTATTTCAATTACACCAATAATCAGGGGTTTTGAAGTTACTTAAGACGGTCCCATAAAAGTTGGTCATGATAACCTAGCCACGCAACTTAAAGGGCAGGGCATGGGCAACGACCTTCTAGCCAATAGTTTCGCACCACACCTCATTTTTGCTTGGTAGTGGCTGGTGTGAAAGCTTCCATTCGTGTCGAGCCACGTACCCCAACCCCCACCTCTTTTTTTTTTTAATTAAAAAATAATTTATTTATTTTTATTTCAATTTGATCGTCAAAGAATAACGTAATTTCAAATATATCCTCAAATGGGTCCCAAGAAAATAACTCCCCTATCCCCATTTCTTTATCCCCAACTTATTGATAATTTTATTGGTTTTATTATTTTTATCTTTAGAAAATAAAAGTAGGAAGAGAAAAAAATTATAATTATGAAAATTTTATCATTTTATAACTAAATAGTTATCGAGTCATCTTTTAAAAAATTAAATTTTGTTTATGAAATTTAGCTATGATTTAAAATGTCTACTTAATAAATACAAAAATTATATTATTAATGTGAGAAAAAAAAGTAAAATTTTTAAAAATCAATTTATTCTAGTAAGTGAATTTTGTCCATCAAATTTTTTAAAAGGGAAAATTACTCCTATTTTTTAAATTGAGCTATAATTTAAAAATTATTTTTAAAATATATTAAAAAACAAAAAAAAACACATAAATCATTACTTTTATTTATTTATTTATAAATAATCGTTATCAAATAAAATTTTAATTCGTTTAGAGTGCTAGAGCATATTTGCGTGGCCCCACAGACAGGGAAAACGATATGATAAGCCATTATTTGGTTTTGAAATATATATTAGTTTTGAATATTTGGCAAGCCACGTATCGACCTGAGAATTTTGTTTCCGTTGAGCGTGTCGACGTGGCCCAGTTAAAATCCAAATTGGACAGTTTTTTCACGGGCAAAGTCAGTGGGCATAGTGCCACGTCATCGTCACCACTTCCAATAATTCATCTTTTAAGCTATAATGACATCTTTTCCATTGCTTTCGACCCACACATCATCCCATGTGCCCCTGCAATGATAGATACAAGATTTTGTAGGTACGCGTTGGGTTGTAGTCGAGTTTATGTTTGATATGTGTTGCTTGCTATTGTTAACTTACGTTCATTGAGAAACTCGTCATATGATGTTTCTTAGAAAGTCGACCCACCTAAATTTTTCGAGCTTGTGTAGAGTTGGACCAGTTAAGCTTCTCGAGCTTATGTAGAGGATTCTTTAAGTCAAGTTTATGTGTTGATGTGTGTTGCTCGCTATTGTTGACTTATGTTTAACGAGAAATTCGTCCTATGATATTTGGATAGAGGAAAGTCGACCCACCTAAAATTCTCGAGCTTGTGTAGAGTTGGCTCAACTAAGCTTCTCAAACTTGCGTAGATGATTCTTATTAACATTTTTTTCGTCTTGTTTCTTTTTTAATTAAATAAACGGATAATTTAGAGATTCGAACCTCTAACCTATTGATCACCAGTTAAGTTGGATAAAATATATCCGTAGATGTCTAGTTTTTATTTTTAATTATGAAATTGAAAAATTTATTGCATTTAGTATGTCTCTAAATTTAAAAAATATTTAAAATTTAAAAATTACTATGATTTAAAGTTTTTTCACAAAAAAAAGAAGGAAAAAGCTATTTATCTAAGAAAATTACTAATTTACCTTTTCAGGTTAAAATTCGAAAACTACCCTTCAAAATTACTGTCATATTATTTAAAAAAACTGCAATATTATTCTTAGTATATACTCAAATCTGATATATTAAAAAAAAATATATCTTTTCCCTTTTTATTATTTATAATATATGGATAAGGTAATTAATAATTATTGGACTATTCGAGTGGGCTTAACTGGGCCCAACGAATAAAAATGGGCCGAGATAGGTCCATTGAGCTCCAACACCAATGTATTTTTATTTGTTTTTAATTACATTAAATTTTAAACACGGTTTACGAATTTAAGATTCTACTTTCGTAATTATGAATTTTAATCAGAGGATTTTAGTAATTATATTGGTTATTTGTAATTACTGCATAATATTTGAAACTTAAGAATTTATTTGTCCAATATATTATGTCAACTAATTTTACATAATATATTTGATATTTTTCAGAATTTCCGATATTTTCAGGCCCATTAATAAAACACCTAGCCCGCGCCCAGTCCAGTTACAGTTCCCTCCTCTCCCAGTTTCGTTCCAGAGAGAAAGAGCCGTGGAGAAGTGCGGGAAGGGGCAAATTTGTGGAGCGAGAAGGTGAATTGCAGAAGGTTGCAGAATGGACGAAGAACAGATAGCGAATTTTGTGTCAGCGTATTTGAAGAAGAAGGGTTTCAAAGAAACGGAACAAGCTTTTCAGGATGAGCTACGCCATAACAAGACCAATTCATCCTCTTCATCCTCTTCCATTGACCTCGACTTCGCTAAGCGCTTGCTCTCCTTCTCCGAGTACTTTCTCTCCCCTTATAATTCATCTCGATTCCGAACTTTCATTTGCATTTTGGTAGTTCTTATGTTGTGCGAACTTTTGAATCAGTCGAACCTTTGTTTCGTTTTTTTTATATGTTGAGAAATTAAAAAGTTTGAAATGTTTTTTTTTAAGGATCTATGGTTGTAAACTAGAATTTTTTGTGGAGTGTTACGGACGATCGGTTTAAGAAATAGAGCGAATGGTTTCTTGTAGGATGAATTGATTTTAAATGCTTTTGATTATAACGACTATACTTGTACCCTAGCTAATGTTAATCCCTTGAGAGCTACTTACTCGAAAATGCTGATCATATCTTGTGGGGTAGGTATTCTCATTTGATGTATACTTTTCCGGAGGGTTAGGAGCTTACGAGAAACCACTTCATTTAGAAGCAAATTGCAAAAGATTACTGTTAAGTAACAGTTAGAGAGACTCCATGATGGAGCCTGGAATTTGGACTTTTTTTTTTTAATGAACTTTGTGGAACCTCCAAATCCATTTAGCTAAGATAATATAGGATGATTCCACATATTTCCATATTATTTTGTTCCCTCCAAATCCATTTAGCTAAGAGTGCTGAATTTCAAACAGAAATTTCCAATCTCAAAGCGTCCCAAGAGATGCGATAATTGATTCATCTCCCAATTGACATTATGCAAGCCAAAATCTCCTTTCGAACCTTCCCAAGAGGAATCTGGAATGAATTTATCCAAAGATGTGGCCACCTTTGATGGTAATTTAAACTAAGGTAGTATGGAGGTATGCTAGAAATGGGAGCTTGTATAAGAGTGTACCTACCTCCTTTTGATATGGAAATATGTTTCTACGTTGAGCTCTCTCTATCACAAGCTGCCAAAAAGATAAAATTATAGTGTTACCACCTAAAGGAAGACCAACATAGGTTGAAGGCCAAACATCTTGTCTACAGCCAAATCTAAATCACTTAAAATATTTATCCCCAAAAGTTCACTCTTGCCAAAATTAATATTCAAACCAGAAGCCCATTCAAAAACTTCTATAACATCAAAAAGATTATTCAAAGCAATAGAATTCAATATAGAAAATCGCAATCAATTTTATCGAATACCTTTTTCAAGTCCAACTTAATAACCACACCTCTCTTGTAAGATGTACTCCATTCATCAAACAAGTCGTTTCCAAACAGAGAAGCATCTAAAATTTGATGATTAGACACAAAAGCCATTTAATATTCAGCAATAGTGAACGAAAAAACGTGCATCAATTGATTAGACACGACCCAAGCAAGAGTCTTATAAGCACAAGGAATGAGATTAATGAGTTGATAATCCTTAACTGATCTATAGTTCACTTGTTTTTGTATAAGACAAATATAATTTCATGCAATGCCACATTGATGATCCCATTCTTTAAAAAAAAGAAAAAAAAAAAAAAAAGAGAACGTAGTCATTATATCTCGTTTATGGTGATCGAAGGATTTAAAAAAAAATTCAGCCGTAAAACTATTTGGGCCAGAGACTTGAACCTAAAGAGGTGACAACAAGATATACCTCCTCCTCAGTAAATGGACACACCAAAACAGGCGATTGGTGATTATTAAGTGGGTTCCAATCGAGATTAGTAGGGACAAACCTTGTGTTGCTATCTCTAGTATATAATTTCTGGTAGAAGTCAATGAATTCCTGTTCAATGGCACTGGCCATACGTGGAAGCAATTCTGAAATTGAGTTCTTCTGTTTATGTGCATTCAGAATTTGATGAAAAAATTTATATATTCATCACCTTCTTTCAGCTATTAGAGTTTGCATCTTTGCCACCAAAAGTGAAAATGGGAATTTAGAAGAAAATTTACCCAAAGCTTCAAGGCCCCGCCTTCTTTCACTTTGGATTATTGGACTGGCATTATGGATCGAGTTGCACTTCTAAGAACTTACTCATTTCTTCCTTCTTAACGGGATAGTATGCATTGTTTATATCTCATCCAGCTATTACAAGTCAGCTGCCTTATTTCAGCGTAGAATCTTTATACACACACTCTCATTACGCATGTTCTCATATATGTAACAATTAGAAATTCTCTTTGAGATCTCTCTTGGCTTTTGGGTTTAGGAGGTTAGCAATAATGTCATGGTTGCCATCCTCATTCTTGTTTATTTGCTATCTCTAGTATATAATTTCTGGTAGAAGTCAATGAATTCCTGTTCAATGGCACTGGCCATACGTGGAAGCAATTCTGAAATTGAGTTCTTCTGTTTATGTGCATTCAGAATTTGATGAAAAAATTTATATATTCATCACCTTCTTTCAGCTATTAGAGTTTGCATCTTTGCCACCAAAAGTGAAAATGGGAATTTAGAAGAAAATTTACCCAAAGCTTCAAGGCCCCGCCTTCTTTCACTTTGGATTATTGGACTGGCATTATGGATCGAGTTGCACTTCTAAGAACTTACTCATTTCTTCCTTCTTAACGGGATAGTATGCATTGTTTATATCTCATCCAGCTATTACAAGTCAGCTGCCTTATTTCAGCGTAGAATCTTTATACACACACTCTCATTACGCATGTTCTCATATATGTAACAATTAGAAATTCTCTTTGAGATCTCTCTTGGCTTTTGGGTTTAGGAGGTTAGCAATAATGTCATGGTTGCCATCCTCATTCTTGTTTATTTGCTTCTTTCATTAACATATTGTATTTTATTGAACAGAAGTATTTATAGAGTTTTTTTTTGCTCTTTAATGTTTTTGTTTCCAGAGTAGAGAATATTCCAGCCAAATACCTTGAAGGATATAGCAAGCTTAGGTCCTGGGCTTACAACTCACTAGATTTGTACAAGGTAAGTAGTTGTTTAATTTTTTCCTGGAATTTATGATTCATTCTAAACTTTTTCCTTCCGATAATGAGAACTTTAATTCTTGCATTTCAGCATGAGTTGCTTCGTGTGCTATATCCTGTGTTTATCCATTGTTTCATGGATCTTGTGGCTAAAGGACATATTCAAGAAGGTTTGCAAACTAATCTTTCTTTTACAAGCTCACGTAATGGAGATACGTATGATTAAATTTTTATTATTTTGCTTGTTATCTTCCAGCTCGAACATTTTTCAATAGGTTCCGTGAAGACCATGAAATGATGCACCTGCGAGATCTACAAAAGTTGGAAGGTGTACTATCTCCTTCTCATTTGGAGGTTTGTTGTTAACCAGTAATGACTTTCTTATGTTCCTGTCGTTGTTTTGTGGCGATGGCACTGGGTTTGACATTATGATGACAATATATTTTAGGAGATGGAATTTGCTCATTCTCTAAGGCAGAGCAAAGTTAACATAAAAATATGCCAGGTAATTCCTAGGTTTTCAATCATTATTTAGCATCATGTTCATGATTATCATGCATTTATTCGATTATCTATCGGCCATTTTAGATCGCTCATGAACAGAACTGAACTAATCAAACTATATTTTCTGAAAGGTTTTATTTTCCAATTATGTTGTTTAGTACTCCTATGAGATGCTACTTCAATATCTTCATAAGACCCAAACCACAGTGATACTTGGGATTATCAATGAGCGTATCAACTTCCAAGGTCTGTTTTCCTTTTAACACTTGCTTCAGATCGTCTAGTTTTTATGCAAGTTGTAAGTGTTTTATCTTCTGACTCTATTAAAAGCTTCATCTGGTTTTGCAGTTTTCCCTGGTCAGCCTAGCTCAATATCTGATGATGCTGAACTTGTGACACTCTCGGGAAACACCCAGGAGACTGCCAATCAGATAAATAAAAAAGAAGTCCAATGGGGGGTGGGTGGGCAAAGCTACCAACTTACTTAGCCTATACGTTCTGATCTTTAGGATGTTTATTATTATGCTTGGTTGTGGCATTTTCTCTTATTATTTTGTTGATAAGCTGTGAAATCTTTGCTCCTTTTCTAAATTTAAAATGTAGAAAGATACCCTTCAATTTTCTCTAAAATAAGAAAAAATTATGTCGAAATGTAAATTACAGCAACATTCTGTATGTGCTGTTTATGGGTTTTCTTTTCTCTCTTCTTCCTTTCTTTCATTTTAATTTTTGCTGATTTGACATCCTCTTCAATTTCAAATTCCTTGATTGTTATATTTAAATTTATGTTGGTAATAGTTACTTGAAGATTCTTTAGAAGAACGCTTGGAGAAAGCTGCTGGTTTGCTTTCAGATTCTGAAAAGGCTGAAGTAGAAACCAAGGATGGTGATGTGGATGAGAATAAGGTGCCTGTGATGATCCTGCGTTTCTTATCTTTATCTATAAGTTGTTATTAAATTGCTACTATTTTATAAATCTGCGTTGTATTATTGTTTAATGTCAAATCTCATGAGTTGCATGTCCTCATTTGCTTGTTTAGAAAAGAACAACCGAGGGAGGAAAGCAAGGTGCTTCAATTAAAAAGGTCAAGAAGGACAAGACTGCCGGTGCACCTGGGAAAACTCTGAGGGCTGAAGCTAATTCTGCATCTATGGCACCACGAGTGAAGCCAGAACTTGCTTTACCCATAATGTATTTTCTTGAATCTGATGTTATTTTGCTGCTATAGTCATAATATATAGCTCGTAGCTAAGTGATTACTGTAGTCATAATATATAGTCATAATGCAGAACCCATTCTTTGATTAAGATGAGTAAACAGTAGCTATATTAATTTTTCTTAATATTGATTTGTCGTGTTGATTGCTTTTCAGTACAACAGAGGTGGAACAATCTATTCTTGAAGACTTGAGAAACCGTGTGCAGTTGAGTTCTGTTGCTCTGCCATCAGTCAGCTTTTATACCTTCATTAATACACACAACGGGTATCCATCAAGTTTTCTTTCTGTTTCTGCTTTGTCAACAGTTTATTCAGTCTCAATGGGCATGCAGTTGATATCATTGATTCTGATGTAGTTTAAACTGTTCATCAATATCTCATGATGGAGCTTTAGTTGCTGGTGGATTTTCAGACTCTTCTTTGAAGGTAGGTCTTCTTTTTAAGTTTCTTAGGGCGGCCTAATTATTGTTTGCTCCCCTAAAAAATCTTGGTGGTTTCTCTGCAGATATGGGACATGGCAAAGCTGGGACAACAAGCTGGCAATAGTAAGTCTGCTAAAATAAGTTGAGCTGCCATGGGAGGTTTTTTCTGTTTCTGGCTTTTAGTTTTGATTATAATACTGTTAATATATTATGCTTTTAAGAATAATTATATATAAAAACCTTTTCATGTATGTTGGTGCTCATTTCAATATTCATGTGATCTAACAATAGTCAGGGGCTCTGGAACACAGATTAGGTTTGTTATTTCGAGGCATTTGTGTTTATCCTAGTAAATTCGTGTAGATTTATGAATATAAACTCAGGCTCAAATGTAAAGTTTATATGCATTACTATAGATATCATGTTATTGATAGTTCATGTGTACTCTTTATGTAAAGGAATACCAGTAGAGATCTTTCTGGTTTTTCATAATATGGACTGAAGTTGTATAAAATTTTATAGTGCTTCTGATTTTCCCTCCACCCTCTTCCTTAATTCTTGAGGAATTTCTTATCTCCTACTTCAGTAGAATCGATTCATCGTTTCATTATTCCAACTTTGAGCTAAGTCACCAATTGTTTAGCATTCCCCCTTCCCAGATTTCATTATCAAATAGAACAGCTTGCTTCCTCTTGGTGTCACACTAATCATCATCATGAGTTGTTTTTTTTTTTAATAAATTCTTTTGCTCAGACATTTGAGAAGAGAACTTGACTTTCACTATCACGTCTATCAGCTGTTTTGCAGGATGAAAACGACATGTCTACTAGTGATCCAGTGACAGGGAATACAAGTGGGAAGAGGTCTTATACATTATTTCAAGGTCATTCTGGGCCTGTTCACTCTGCCACTTTCAGTCCCATTGGGGACTTTGTTCTTTCATCCTCTGCAGACACAACTAGTATGATCGTACTGGCCCTTCTGTTTTCTTTTAAGTTTGGTTATGATTTTCTTTCTTTAGATTTTGAAAGTTTATGTTTTTCTGCTGCAGTTCGATTGTGGAGCACAAAACTAAATGCCAGTCTTGTTTGCTACAAAGGTCACAATTACCCAGTATGGGATGTTCAGGTAAACATTTTATATCAGATATCTATGGTTGTGGCGTAGGTTAACTGGTATGTAGGTTACCTGTATTAGTTAGAGTTTGTTAAAGATCCAAAATGGAGTGAGGAGGTTGTTAGGTGAGTTAGTGTTATAAACAGAGGGGAGCAATGGTGAGTTAGGCCGACAATTTTCTTGTGCTCTTTCACTATTTGGTCCCATCACTTTTGGTCTTCACTTTTAACTTCGCTATGCAACATTCACTTCCCCCAACCCCTATCAGGAAAAAAGAAAAAGAAAATAGAGGAAGAAGGTATGTCTGGCAATGCTTTTACACATACCCACAACTTTAAAGAAAAAACCAAAGCACTAGGTGAAAAGTCGCAAGCAAACGATGGCACATCATTTTTCTAAATGATCAAGTCTTGGACAGAGCTAGAAAATGTTCATTAAATATATATATTTCTAAGACATATGAGTTGAAGTGAATGGCATTTGCTTTGCTTGGGTCAGTGCATGGTTTATTACTGGGATGAACACCGTATCTAAAAGAGTTGTCTTGTTACTTATTCCTTCAAACGCTGGTCCTGTCTGTTCAAGGTGTCGTGCCTGTATTTCTAATGTCATTACTTAGCGCTTTTGTTGTTTGTTTTCAAATTCTAGTTTCTTAATTTCTTATGAGTAGAGAGGTTGCTCACTCTCTCTTTTTCTCAAGCTTCAGTAGACTTTTCTGTTTATACTTCATTTTAATTTGCCTGTGGTACTTGGACTTTTCTACTTTTAGGTATATTGTGCAATGTGAAAGATTTCAACGTTATATTTAATTTCCTGGTGCAGTTTAGTCCGGTTGGACATTATTTTGCTAGTTGTTCACATGATCGAACTGCAAGGATCTGGTCTATGGACAGAATTCAACCTCTAAGGATCATGGCAGGACATCTATCCGATGTGGATGTGAGCGGTTCATTCTTTATTCCTTATCTGATCTTTAATTGCTTATATATATGTTGGGAGCGGTCGTTAGAATATTCAAGCAGATAGTAGTGCCATTTTTCTTCCTACCTGTGTTGTCTTTTCCCCCTCAAATTTAAGCATTATTCTCTCCCTGCGTACAGTTGTTTTCTTATTTGTAACTAGTTTTCTGCTGTATCGGTCCCTCTCCCTTGAATGATGGAAGTTTTTACACTGATTTCCGTAGTTTAAAACCTCATCTTCAAGAATTTAATATTTAAGCTTTTGCCAGATCAACTCTTTTTTGTTGTCTGATCCTAGTATTTCTGGTATAATATGATCCATGACAAATCTTACGACATCTTCAGTGTGTTCAATGGCATGCCAACTGCAACTACATTGCAACTGGGTCGAGTGACAAAACGGTTAGATTGTGGGATGTCCAGAGTGGGGAATGTGTTCGAATTTTCATCGGTCACAGGAGCATGATCCTGTCTTTGGCAATGTCACCTGATGGTCGGTTCATGGCATCCGGTGATGAAGATGGTACGATTATGATGTGGGACCTATCAACTGGTCGCTGTGTTACACCTTTGATTGGACACACATCATGCGTTTGGAGCCTTGCTTTCAGGTATATAAAAGAAAATTTTCACCCCCTCCCCACCTCACCCAATATCCACGCAAGTAATTATCCAATATTTGATGTATTCCATTTCAGTTGTGAGGGCTCTCTCCTTGCCTCTGGCTCTGCCGATTGCACAGTGAAATTATGGGACGTAACTTCAAGCACAAAGCCACCTAGAACAGATGAAAAGTGAGTTCTTCCTAAAATAGTTTAAGATGTTTCAGTTATAATTATTTAACATTTGCATATTAAACGTCTCTGTTCTCGTTAACAGCAAAAGTGGAACTGGCAATAGACTTAGATCGTTGAAGACTCTACCAACCAAATCAACTCCAGTTTACAGTTTGCGGGTATCGATCGACAGACTAAACTAGCATTTTTTAAAATTTATTTCTTCCCATAACATTTCCCTAAATAATTATATTTTCTTTCTGATTCAGTTCTCTCGGAGGAATCTCTTATTTGCAGCTGGGGCTCTCTCCAAAAGTGCATCAACGGCTTGACACTCTTCCTTTGTAGTCCATGTTTAATAAACTTTTCCTGATAAGATCTTCTTTTCTAACGTTCCATTTATTGGCTATTTGATAGTGTATCATTTCCAGCCAAACTTTTTGTGCAAAAGGAAGTCTTGACATTATCTTATCCATGTAAGAATTATCCTGTTCATTCCAAATTTTGAAGTGAAATGACTCGTACTTGCAGGGCTTACCTCACCTCAAAATATTGTAACTGTAAATGGGAATAAAGACGAGAAAATTTGCAGCTAAAAAGAATTTTGAGATAAGAAAAGTGTAAAAGGATATGAACTGTTTGTTCAATTGGGTCTTTTAAAAGGGGGAAAAACAAGTGCATAGAAAAAGACGACGAGAAAGTGTAAGTACAGATAAGAAAGTGCCAAGCTTTCACTGTTACTCAGGCTAGTGAACAGGCTGATAAAGGTAGAGTACAGTATTATACCTGAATTGATGGCATCTGTTTTACTACTTCTGCCATTTCAGTTTCAAATTGTACTATATTTTTTAGTCTTGTTCTTCATTTGGCATTCATGATAAAGAAAACTATTCATGGAAGGCCATCAAGAACAGTAGATTCTGACTTGGTAGAGGCAAACTAAGAAATGATTCTCATGTTAACTGTTTATCAGGGTTGGAGATGGCAGTGCACATTTACTGCTAAAGCTCAGTAAGTATAAAGTATAAAGCAGTGCACTTTTGGATGCCCTACTACTTATAGGCCATTTTCATACATTACATCATATGTTTACACCTCTTATTCTCTTGTTTGGAGCTTCAAACTTCACTCTCATTGGTTGTTTATACTGCAATTTCATCCATACTTCTAATGTCTGTGATTATGTTAGCACGAACCGATGAGATTATGTGTTCTTCCATCGTCTTCTCGGTTCTTGAGCTCCTCCTTGGCAGGCTGCAGCACACCATTATTCAACCATAACCATAAGATATATGTATCACTAACATGAATTCTTATATTGAAGAACTGTTGACTGGAATTGTTGTTTTTAGATGAGAACTGATCTACTTGGGATGTTACAATTACCTTGACATTATCTGAGTCAGATGCTAATATATTTCATTTTATGATCATCACAGACTCCACAACAGGCAACTGGCAAAGGAAGTTGTAGGCTTACATTTTATGATCAAATGCTACTTATCTGAGTGTGGAAGTCCAAAAACCAATAATCCTTTTGAAGTTAAAAGAGTATAAGTTTCAACCTCACACCATTGGCAGCATCAGCCAACACCTTTTTTCAACCTGCAACCAACCTTTTTAGATGAATGCTCAACTCAATGCCCTGCATTAGAAGAGTAGACATCAGTTTATTGAAACCCTTTCTGAAGGTTTATCCGTTGAATGTGGTTGTAATATGATTCTACCATTTGATGTACTAATTCCAGTCTCCTTCAGTTTCATCCTCGTTGACATGGGGGAGGGACTTCGAGACGACCTCTATCCGTTATTCAGGGATTGAAACTTCATTGTCCTTGCTTATCTACCATATAAGTCTGAATCAAGAAAATGCAGTTATCATAGGATCTGTGATGCAATGGTAGTGCGTCCGACTCCCAGACTGAAAGTGAGTATTCAACCAATTGACCTCTTCGAGTTAGATCCAAATAAATTATTAGAATTTTCTTGATAACAAAATATTTTAACATCGAATATCAACTAAGAATCCAATGTTTACATTCATATTCATAATTCAAGACATACACATCGATTCAATTGCAGCATTGAAAGATTAGCATCTTGAAGTAAACAATATATTCATAAAATCATCAACCACTGACGAACAAACTTTCACACAAGATCTTTCAAACACTTTATTACTGGAGAACAAACTTTCACATAAGATCTTTCAAACACTTTATTTTTCTTCTGATGAAAGACTATGAAAAACCACAATAGCTCAAGAAATGTTTAATACTTAATTTATCATGCATAGATTATTATTTAAGATGACAGATTAAAGCTTTAAACATGACTCAAATGAAAAACCACTCAACTTACGCTTCAAAAGAACATTCTTCAACATGAATAAGAGGCACATTAGGTCGAATATTCGATCTCTTACTTCATACTTATTGAACTCAAAAGAAAAGAAAAAAAAGATCGTTCAATATTCCGTTGATAGAAAAGGCTTATCACATACCTCAAGCTTACACAAACTCGTAGGCGATAACTAGTAATATATACCATAAACGCCAATCTCTCATAACGACATGACTTATATAATCTATAGTATGTGATAACCTATGGTTATTCGAGCTTGACATGTCTGAAATTCGACCTCCAACCAAAATGAAAATGATGAACAAGACCAAAACAAAAAGAGATATACATAAGCAGTCAATGAAGTAATAATTAATTTCCAAAATTAAGTAAAAAAAAAAAAAAGATCCCACTAATATTTTTTTTGTGACTGCAATTGTCGTACGGCTGTCTTAAGACGTAGAACATTTGAAATTACGAGTTTCATTGTTGACAAAACCTGCACAAATGAATCATCTTGTGCTTTTCTTTTGTAGATCCTCCCCCATTAGCTTCTGTTCTAAAGCTCAAACAAAAGAACCAAAAAAGAAGAAGAAGAACAACAAGACCTGGATTTAGGTTTCCACTTTCAGATCAAAACCAATTGAATGAGAATTATTGAGCCCAAAAATTTGATTTACATCTCAAGATCAGAAAACCCATCTCAATTCTCACATGAACCATCATATTTGAACCATCATAATTGAAGTATATATGAAGAATGAAACAAAAATTAGACAAAAAAATGGAAGAAAATTGAGAATTTGGGGAGGAAATGGAAGCTGACAGACAGAGAAGTGAGCACACAAGAGCAATGGCATATTATTATACCAAAAGCCTCTGTGTGCTCACTCTCTTCTGTCAACTTCGAATTCTACAAACACCATTCCTCAAGAACAACAACAACATCAAAAATCAAATTTTGGCCAAATGGGTCAAATCAAATCACTAAAATCTAGATACCCAGATAAGGAAATTTGCCAAAAATGCCAAAAAGTATCAAAATTCTCACACACCCATGTGGATGTTCTTAATAAATTAGGGTTTTGGGTAAAAAGATGACCAAAAAAGCAAACTTTTCTTCTTCTTTTTAGCATAATTATGGTCATAAAACAGGAAGCAGATAGAAACATGAAGCAGATACAACATTTCGCCATAAAAGGGTCATTGGAAGAACATAAACAGAAACAGAAACAAAAAAAAAAAACGAAAAAAAAAAGGAAAGCTTTTGAGATGAGAGAAAGTACAGAAAGCTTTGGGCTTTGGCTATCTTATCAATCACACTGTGTTCTTGATGTTCTTCAAAGCATTCAATCAGTTCATACAAAGAGAGGGGAGAGAGAAATTTGAAAGCCTTTTCTAAAAGTTGTGGTTGGATCATGCATTTAAGGGTCTAAAAAAAGCCTGTCACGAATCTCGACTCATCATCATTAACAATTTGATAAGTATTTATCTTTTAAAAAGTTTTTTCATTTACCCATATGGTATAAACCGTTCTCGTTTAACGTTAGAAGTTCAAATTTTCATACCTAAATCATACATTTAAGGGTCTAAAAAAACCTTATCTATACACACCTGTCACGAATCTCGACTCACTATCATTAAGTTATTTTTCTTTTGAATAACGTTAAAAGTTCAAATTTTCATATTTCCACTAAGATGTGACGTTGTTAGTATAATTTATCAAAAATTTTATAATGAATGAGGAAGTGTTAGTCCTTTGAAAGGTACAAGAAATAAGAGACATGTTATTGTGGGAGAGATGGATAATGAATCCCTGCCGTTGGATTTTGGTTGTACCATTAGAGAGTGTTTTATGTCTTGTTGGGAATTGGGCTTGATGGGACTGCGTCAAGAGAGAAGTCGGTTTCCTTCTTTCTTTGTTTTAGGGTATCCTTTTGTTGTGTTTCTATTTTGTTGGTGCTTTGTGTGTGTGTGTGGATGAAATGGGTTCCTCAACCTTCATTTCCCTGACAACAAATTGTGATGCTCATTGCCTCCCTCCATTGGGAGAGAGATAGAGAGAGAGAAGAAAATGCGCGATAAGATGAATTCGAGTTGATTCAGTTTGACCCGAACTATCTTTTGAGAAATCCGAATGAACTCATAAAGTTTTTACTGATTTGAACAAAACCCAATTCAAATAAGTTGATAACTTTGTGAGATCTCACGTCGGTTGAAGAGGGGAACGACGCATTTCTTATAAGGATGTGGAAACCTTTCCCTAGTGGATGCGTTTTAAGATCGTGAGGCGGATGACGATACGTAGCGGGCCAAAACGGTTAAACTCTAGAAATTTATGAACTAACCTAATTCATAAAGTTTTCATTTATTTGAATAAAACCCAATTCAAATAAGTTGATAACCTTCTGAGATCCCAGATCAGTTAGAGAGGGAAACGAATCATTTCTTATAATGGTGTGAAAATCTCTCCCTAGTGGACCATTTTTAAAACTGTGAGGCTGATGACGATATGTAACAAGCCAAAGCAGATAATATCTGCTAGTGGTGGGCTTAGACTGTTATAGACCTAAACTGTATGAGTAAGATTACGTTGATCGAATTCTTCAAGTCACCGAATCTTTTCAAACCCCTAAATAGAACTATTCTCGAGAAAAAAAAGAAGAAAAAGAGTAGGGTCGGGTCGGGTCGGGGACGCATCTTTAATTTGGTAAGGTTAAAAGCAAGGGCAGTTTTGTTAGGATGAATAAAGAAATTAAAGAGAGTAAGAGAAGGAAAGTGTTTGGTAATGGCTATGTATGGCTAAGCCATCTTCTCTTACCCTTTCCAACCTTTAAAGGTTAGTCCTTTGGGTTTAGGGACAAATTAAAACATTATATTAATTCCCATTGAGTCCCACTTTTCTCTCAAGGGACTAAGTGTTGGTTGCCATGCATGGACCACTTCTTTATTACTCGATTCATTTTATGTCACCAAACTCTCTCACATGTTTAATACACCAATCTTTTAGGGTTAATTCCCGTCTCAATTCAGATAATACTCAAATATGATAAACGTGCGAAAATATATTAGTAAGAGAAGAGATGTCAAATAATTGATAAGCTACGAACAAAAAAAACTAGGGTTAATGCGAAATATATATGTAACAGTCCAAGCCCACCACTAGCCGATGTTATCCACTTTGGCCTGTTACGTATGGTCGTCAACCTCAAAAAGTGCATATGTTATCTGTTAGGGAGAGGTTTCCACACCCTTATAAAAAATGCTTCGTTCCCTCTCCAATTGATGTAAAAAAAAATTGTAATAATCTTTTTCAAAACCCTAAAATTATCGATTACTATTAAGAATAGACACGTAATTCGAGACAATAGAGGAACAAGTTTAAGGTTGTGGGACGAAAAGAATAAAACAATAATGGTGAAATTTGTGTTGTACCATGAGTAGACAATAAAATCAAATTACAAAAGGGGTTTTTTTTTTAAAAAAATTTATTTTATTTGATATAAAAATGATTTGAAATTAAAAAAAATAATTTGAGGTCTCCATGGCCATGGGATCCTTTGTCAAGGAATCTTCACAAGTGGGAAGAGAAATGAATTGGATCGGCAAACCCCATGTGAGAATGTGTCGGATGATGCCTCCAAAATCATAAACCTTAACATTATATTATTTTCTTTTCCTTTTTCTTTCGAAATATCCTTTAAATTTACCGAACATAATTTAACTCATAAAAATTATTGATTATATTATTTTAAACGTCGATGATTTAATCTCGATCCATACAGTATATTTTTAGAAGTGGTCGTGTTTAAAATTTATTGTAAAAATGTTCTTACAAGTCAAAATCAATGCTCGTTAAAATTCACGAGTAGATTATTTTAATGATATAAATATATACAAAACTCGATTTAGGGTTTAGGGTTAATATTTTTTAGATAAATTTTATTTTTTTTTATAAATTTTTGTAATTCATAATTATTATACCAAATAAAAAGATTAAAAATATTGATATCGATATATATATATATATAACCACTTTTTTACCTTCTTCCCCAACCCTACCTTTTAACTTCCTTTCTCTCTCCTTAATGCTTTGTGACATCAGCTTCCACCTACCACCAACCTTTGACCAAAAGTTGACCCTACAAAATAAATAATTTAATTATAATAATTTAAATTATAAAAAATCTCAACCAACTTTGCCATTTCTTTCCAAAATATCGTGGTCGTTTTTACTTTAATAATTGACAATTTAAGTAAAAAATAATTAAAACAAACTTAGAGGTAATATTATGTGTATTTTTGAATTAAGGAACACGATTTTCGAGTATGTCAAGTCAACTTATTATTTAATTAATTAAATAAAACCAAAATATTAATAAAATATTGGGATTTTTTTGTTTCTTTTTTGAGTGATATGGGAATCTTAAATTGAAAGGCAGAAAGAGAACCACATGGTCTCCAAACAAGTACTTTGAATTCAAGTGGAGAGTAAAGTATTTGTAGCACTAACAATTATGGGGCGTCCTATTCATCTCTCTTATGTTTCCCTTTTTGGTAGAGACATTTAGGGTTAGTTTTAGATATTATTTCCGGGACTCAAAAGAGAGGTTAGGTTTATAGACGTTTTTGTAACTTTGACGGGATTTGTTTTCTCGACATGTTGGATGCTTTTTAGCTAGGTCGTCTAGACATTTTGTTGCTGGGTTTAAATGCATTTCCATAGAGACGAGATTAGTTGTTCTTAGACATGCTTGTTTTTGTCAAGAAATTAGGCTCACAGACGTTTTGGTAATTTTTACGGGATTTGTTTTCTCGACATGTTGATAGGCCGTTTAGACATTTTGTTATTGGATTTAAATGCTGTTTTTAGACACGTTTTTTTTTAGTTAGTTTCGAGGTATTACTTTTACTACTTATTCGAGGTTCGGGTTTGGCCACTAAACCTCCAACTAAAACCTTTTTATTGTCAAAGAAGTAAGTGGTGCCATTGCTTAGTGGAGTATGAAGGACAGCAAATTGTAAAGAAGCAATATTTGTGGGAACAATCCAAGGTCAATTTAGTACAAACATTCAAAGTCAACGAATCCCGACCAAAATATTCATTAAAAAAACACTAATAAATATCAATAATTTATTTAAAGTTGACCTTTTGGACAATGTTTTTGGTGGGCTAAGCCCAAATAATGTACCTTACCCGCCCAATAGCCCTTTTCCTATGTTTTTAAACCCGTAGCACCTGATACTCGAATATTGGCTCGAAGTATTTTCTCTACCATTCTTACCCTGAAAAAACAGGGGCACCTTGCGTCCTTGAACCGATAACCATTTTTCAGCTAACCTAGCTTCCTCAATCCCTCGGGACCCACAAGGGGTAGTACAGGAATATTTACCTGTTGTCCATCGACTACGCCTTTCAACCTGATCTTAGGCTCTGACTCACCCTTCATGGACGAATCTTGCAGAGGAACTAGTCAACCAACAAACCAACACGTTAAAGCGCTCATGACTTTTTCAAGCACTTTTATAGTATTCTCAGACATAGTCTAAGAATGAACGTGATAAATTACTTGTTGCACATAAACTACGTTTTCTCACGATTACTTTTGATTACGTTACTAATCCATGAAATTTCTAAAAAGTGTGTTAAAAATATAAGTTTAGCTCATAAACTTAAAATTATGTGTCTATTTGATTTATGAACCGTTAAAGGGGTAATAAGCTCCAGAATTTTTTATTTTTTATTTTGTAGGTTTGTAACAAATTTAAAATTTTAAAAAATTTAATTGATCTATTAAATCTAAATTAACTTTCAAATACTGAAAATCATATTTGAATTATTTAGAGCATTAATATTTTTTAGGGTTAACTATTAAAAAATATTCTATAAATATTATAAAATATTTCCGAATTTTAATTCCGTGAGTTAGAAGTTTCAAGAAGCACGGGAAGCTTCTAAAAATTTCATTGTATTGGTTCATAGCCGTTTATCATCTTGTCCCTCCCTCTGTCTCTCCTGCTCCTCTTTAATCGGAACAATTACTTCTCTTTGATCGGAACAATGGCTACTAGAAGAGTTTCGAAGCTCACCTCATCGGCCTTAGCAACGGCTAAAGCGTACAAGATTTCTTATTCTCCCTCGGTTTCCTCTCGTTGGCCTGCGTCTTGCCGTTATTCGTCTTCTCTCGTCGGTAACTCCTTTGCTCCCTTTTCTGTGCACAATTTTTTCTGCTCCAGACAAGTTAATGGTGGTGCCATGGCGTCGGCCAAGTATTTGGCTACGATTTTCACTCGAAATTTCCACTCTACGCCTCCTTCTAATTACTCTGCTACAGCTTCCTCTCAGGTTTGATTTTGCGATTTTTTAATTTCGGCATTGATTGAAAGTGAAAAAAAATAAGATACCTAATTAATTGTTTATCATCCATCCATCTATCTGCCTTTAATTTGTAAATCAATTTCTTTCTAGTTTGTTTTAGCTTTTCTGTTGCTGTAAGTATCGCAAAATTTTATACACAAAAAGAACAAATCAACACACCTTCAACTTCACTCATTGATCTCTTTGTTTGGTTATCTATTTTAGGAGTGTTTTCAAACTTAATCGAAGTTTTGAAAATTAAAAAAAGAAATCATTGTCAATTCAAAATGTTTCTGTTTTGACGAGGAAATCTATCCATGAGAGATACTTGAAATCTAATAGGGAACTCTTTTTTCATCCACTTTTATGATCAATTAGAAAATGTGAATGTCTGTTAAGTTGATTAATGTTCTTTTTAAGCAGATAAATCAGACGGATTTCACTGAGATGGCATGGGAAGGCATAGTTGGTGCAGTTGATACTGCACGGGTGAATAAACAACAAGTTGTGGAGAGTGAGCATTTAATGAAAGCTCTTCTTGAACAGAAGGACGGTTTAGCAAGAAGAATATTTTCGAAGGCCGGACTCGACAATTCGTCGGTTTTGCAGGCTACAGTTGATTTTATATCTCAGCAACCAAAGGTACAATCTAGATAATACAGTTATACCTATTTTCTTAAGCTAAAAAACAATACATAATCATGTATCTTATAACAGGTAACGGGCGAAACTAGTGGTCCAATAATAGGCACACATCTAGGTTTGATCCTCGACAATGCTCGAAAATATAAAAAAGAAATGGGAGACGATTTTCTATCTGTGGAACATTTTGTGTTAGCCTTCCATTCAGATAAGAGATTTGGGCAGCAACTGTTTAAGAATTTGCAACTAAATGAAAAAGATTTGAAGGATGCTGTTCAGGCTGTTCGTGGAAATCAGAGGGTGACCGATCAAAGTAAAAATTCAAGTTGAACGTCGTTTGTCATACATTTCGTATTCGATTTGTTTGTTCATTCTTTTCATTTGATTGTATTTTTGTCTTTTCTTTTGAACAAAGATCCTGAAGGAAAATTTGAGGCTCTTGACAAGTATGGGACTGACTTAACTGAATTTGCTAGACGTGGTAAGCTCGATCCCGTTATAGGTAGAGATGATGAAATACGACGATGCATTCAAATTCTATCAAGGAGAACAAAAAACAATCCCGTGATCATCGGTGAGCCCGGTGTTGGAAAAACTGCGATCGCTGAAGGGTATGTTACTGCCTTATTGGATTTATTTTAGGCTATTGTCAGGTGAATTTCCTGCTCCATATTAAATAGGCGATTTCATTGTTTTGCATCTCAAGAAATCTGTGCTTTGAGTTGGTTTATTGATATGGTAAGAACTCTTCTTCTTGCAGATTAGCTCAACGAATTGTTCGAGGCGATGTTCCAGAACCATTGTTGAATAGAAAGGTTACTTATTTAACCAATATTAGAACTCATGTTTAATTATATTCATTATAAAGTTTGTGCTCCATGTCTCACTATGGCTGCTCGAAGTTCTCTAGAGGCCAATTGTTCTCGATATAGAATAACTGATGTACTTTAGATGTCGGTTCACTATTTATTTTTCTTTTGATTGCATTTGTAGTTGATATCGCTGGACATGGGTTCACTGGTTGCTGGTGCGAAATACCGTGGGGATTTCGAGGAAAGATTGAAGGCTGTGCTAAAGGAAGTCACTGCTTCAAATGGGCAAATTATCTTGTTCATAGATGAGATTCATACAGTTGTTGGTGCAGGTTTTTTCTTGTTTCTATTGAAGTTCAAGCATTTTTTTTCTGATTCATTTGACCAATCTATTTATGATTGTCCTGTATTCATCTCATTATTGAGTTTATGAAGCTGTCGTCGATGGTCAGATCTTGAATTCTCATAGTTGGCTAATGATTTTCATGCAGGAGCTACTGGTGGTGCAATGGATGCTGGCAACCTCTTGAAACCGATGCTTGGTCGTGGTGAACTACGATGCATCGGTGCAACTACATTGAAGGAGTATAGAAAATACATTGAGAAAGATGCTGCGCTTGAACGTAGATTTCAACAAGTGTTTTGTGGCCAACCATCCGTTGAAGATACGATCTCTATTCTTCGAGGGTTACGTGAGCGATATGAACTACATCATGGTGTAAAGATATCTGATAGTGCACTTGTTTCAGCAGCGCTTCTAGCAGACAGATACATCACTGAACGGTTTTTGCCTGACAAAGGTTACTAAAATTTTAACACAAGTTTGGTTTATGAACGAAAAACCAACCAAAGCCTTCATATTTTTTTATGGATGGTTTGATTGCTTTTTAAAGTAGGATTGCACAATTTACTAGAAAAATAGTTAAAATTCTTGCGCTGTTCCCTTGAGTTCATGAAGGTCACTTTTCTTTGCAGCCATTGATCTTGTTGATGAAGCTGCTGCAAAGTTGAAGATGGAGATTACATCTAAGCCTACTGAGTTGGACGAGATTGATAGAGCGGTTTTGAAGTTGGAGATGGAGAAGCTCTCCTTAAAAAACGACACGGATAAAGCCAGCAAAGAAAGGTTAAGCAAATTAGAGCAAGATCTGAGCTCACTTAAACAAAAGCAGAAAGAATTGACTGAACAATGGGATCGTGAGAAGTCTTTCATGACTCGTATACGATCGATCAAGGAAGAGGTAGTTTTAAATTACTTAAATTTGATGTGCATTTCCATACCAAGTTCTTATCTAATCCCTCCTCAGTTTCAATGGCCTTATTGTGTTGAGGATTGTTGGGAGGGAGTCCCACATTGGCTAATTTAGGGAATGATCATGGGTTTATAAGTGTCCACAGCTAAACTATGAGAGTTTTATGCTCAAAGTGGACAATATCATACCATTGTGGAGATCCGTGATTCCTAACATGGTATCAGAGTCATGCCCTTAACTTAGCTATGTCAATAGAATCCTCAAATATCGAACAAAGAAGTTGTGATGTAGTCAAAAGTGACTAAAGTATCGAACAAAGGTTACCTTTGTTCGAGGGCTCCAGAGAAAGGAGTCGAGCCTCGATTAAGGGGTGGCTGTTCGAGAACTACATAGGCTTTAGGGGAGGCTCTATGGTGTACTTTGTTCGAGGAGAGGATTATTGGGAAGGAGTTCCACATTGGCTAATTTAGGGAATGATCATGGGTTTATAAGTAAGGAATACATCTTCATTGGTACGAGGCCTTTTGGAGAAGCCCAAAGCAAAGCCACGAGAGCTTATGCTCAAAGTGTTCGGAGATCTGTGATTTCTAACCTATTGTTTTTAGTTTAGAAAGCTATGGTCATTTCCAACCGTGTCTTTTTTCATTGGTAGATTGATAGAGTTAACCTTGAGATGGAAGCGGCTGAAAGAGAATTTGATTTGAATCGTGCTGCTGAGCTCAAGTATGGAACTCTAATATCCCTTAACCGCCAATTAGAAGAGGCTGAAAACAATCTTCAAGACTTTCGAAAGTCCGGAATTTCTTTGCTTCGTGAGGAGGTCACAGATCTTGATATTGCAGAGATTGTAAGCAAATGGACTGGCATACCATTGGCCAACCTCCAACAATCCGAGAGAGATAAGCTGGTTTCACTTGAACAAGTCCTCCATCAAAGGATAGTTGGTCAAGATATTGCAGTAAAATCCGTTGCGGATGCCATTCGACGTTCGAGAGCAGGACTCTCCGATCCCAACCGACCCATAGCCAGCTTCATGTTTATGGGTCCGACTGGTGTCGGAAAAACTGAGCTTGCGAAAGCTTTGGCTGGATATCTTTTCAACACTGAAAATGCTCTTGTTAGGATTGATATGAGTGAATACATGGAGAAACATGCGGTTTCTCGTTTGGTAGGGGCACCACCTGGCTACGTCGGGTACGAAGAAGGCGGTCAGCTGACTGAAGTTATTCGCCGAAGACCCTACTCTGTGGTACTTTTTGATGAGATTGAAAAGGCACATCACGACGTCTTCAACATTTTGCTTCAATTGTTGGACGATGGAAGAATAACTGATTCTCAGGGTCGAACCGTTAGTTTCACAAACTGCGTCATGATAATGACGTCGAATATTGGTTCTCACTACATCCTTGAAACTCTCAGTAATACAACAGATAGTAAAGATGCAGTCTATGACTTGATGAAAAAACAAGTTATTGGATTGGCAAGGCAAACTTTTCGACCAGAATTTATGAACCGTATCGATGAATATATCGTCTTCCAGCCTTTGGATGCCACCCAAATATGCAAGATTGTTGAGATACAGGTAATTTCCACACTTTAGTTTAGATTATGCTTTGGTTTATATTACGTCGAGTTAGATTTAGTTTTAGCCTATGTTTTTTGTGTTCGTGTTTCAGATTGAACGGTTACGCGATAGACTCAAACATAAGAACATTAATCTTCATTATACCAAAGAAGCTCTTGAGCTTTTAGGGACGTTGGGATTTGACCCCAATTATGGAGCAAGGCCAGTTAAGAGAGTAATACAACAACTAGTAGAAAACGAGATTGCAATGCTAGTTTTGAGAGGCGACTTTCAAGAAGATGACTCGATCATTCTCGACGTCGATAGATCGTCGTCTGCCAGGGACCTGCCTCCCCAAAAAAGATTGTGCATCAAGAAGATAGATAGCGATTCTAACTCGGAGGCTATGGTTTCTTGAATATTGTGTCCATGATCGTCGTTTCCGCACCAAAACATGAATGGTTTCTTCTCAAGAACATAACAACCATGAAATTCATTCATTTTGCCAAACAACTGTGAATTTTGATGGGCAAAGATTGTGTAAGGTACATGAAATGAATCCCTCTTGGATATCATTTGATTGGTTGTTAGTTTAAATAAGATTTAGTGTATGATTCTTGAGCAGCAATATGCAGGCAATCAACAACCAGACGTTGATATGAGTGTCCTTTGCTAGGGACGGATGGCCAGATTGTCCTTTGCTTTCGGATATTTTATGAAGTTTGGTGGGAAACTGTCTTATTGTGGTTGGTGCTGGCAACACACCGACGCAAAATTTGACCAACTTTACATACTTTTTTTTTATTTTTTATTTTTAGATATGAAATGGTTATATTTGCTGACATTTTGTTCGTTGTTTATGAGTCTCGTAAAAATTACTTCAAGCTAAACACGTTTCCTTTTCATACTTAGAAGGTCATCTAACATAAAATTACTACACATATGTTTAATTTTGAAGTATTTATGATACAACTACGGAAAAAAAGGATATATCTGGTTGGTATAGACATAACTCATCGTTAGCAGATATTGTCTGTTTTGGTTTGTTAAGTATTGTCATCAGCTTCACAGATTTAAAATGCGTTTGCTAGGGTGAGGATCTCACACCCTTATAAGGAAGTTTTTGTTCTCCTCTCCAACCGAGGTAAGATCTCACAATTTCTTTTAAGTATTTTTTAACTATCATATTTTTAGAATCACTTACGTTCAAATGTAATGTCAATTCATTTATATACTCCTCTATTACTCAGACGTCCAATGAAATTGCGGTGGTGTCATAAGATGATTTGAGCAAACAATTGAGGTATTGCTTGTTCAAGTTCAATAGACGTTACAGAAACTGGTTAGGGTTTTCATTATGTAATGAATTACGAACCTAATTAACTATTTATAAAGTAAATTAAATATAGCAAATCATAAATACTTTGGTCTAAATGGAAGAATAGTAATGGGCATTGTCACATCCCACAGCCAAGCAGAATACCGTTGAGGAATGGGAGTCACATTGAAGTGGGGGCCTCCGATTTTATTTAATTTTTCTTTTTTTTTCTTTTTCATGAAATTTACTTTACAGTAATAATTTATTTACTAATTGGAGAGATTATAGTAATTATTTTTTCACTTAACTAAATTTATAAGTATGGGTTTAAATTATTTTTCTATCGTGTTTAGTATTTATTACAATTTTGTATTTAGAAAAACTTAGATGTTCACATTGTTGTAAATAATAATAATAATAATAATAATAATAATAACAATAACGACAATAACTCAATATTTTAATAACAAAATACTAAATAATAATTAATTAAGGTTATTGAAAATTTTAATTTATGTTTTTTCCTATATTTTAT
Organism: Cucurbita ficifolia; assembly: GCA_033971965.1. Taxonomy (NCBI): domain Eukaryota; kingdom Viridiplantae; phylum Streptophyta; class Magnoliopsida; order Cucurbitales; family Cucurbitaceae; genus Cucurbita; species Cucurbita ficifolia. The sequence continues at coordinate 1,790,780 of CM066970.1, forward strand.
ATAAGTGTAAACTAAACTTTTAAAATTTTTTAAAAGCTTATTAAACACAAAATTAAAATTTTAAAAATTAATTAAACACAAATGTAAAAGATTAAAGGATTATTACATCGTTTTAAAACTTTATTACAATATGTTAGCTAAATTTAAATTTTAATTTGGTATATAATAAATCTGTATATTATTAAATTTGTGTTTTAAAAATTTATAAAAACTAATTGAATTATTACATAAAATAAAAATAAAAGTTTTAAAAAATTAGTAAAGATTTTTTTAAAATTTAAAGACTAGTTTGACAAAATTGAAAATTTAAATATTTATTAAACATTTTTGTAATAAATAGTCACAAAATAAAAAGAAATTAAGGCTAGCCTCGTTGATAAATTAAATTAGTTTTAAAATATGAATATGTTGGCCGATTTTAAAATTTTAAATGAAATTGATTTTTTTTAAATATAAAGTATATAAAAAATTGAATAATAATAAAAAAAAAATAATTGAATATAAAGAAGGGTAGAGTAGAAAGTAAGCCATCATTTTTGCCGCTAAACTTAAACACTCACTCTGCTTTTGAGTTTGTAGTGTGAAGCTCTGTGAAACTAAACGAAAACTTTTTTTTTTTCCCAAGAGATTGAAGAACAGGGCGAAATCGAACCAATAATGAATCGTCATTTTCTTCTTCTTCCACCGGAGATTCCTCGTGCTGTTCTTTTCCCTGCAATTTAGTTTCCAAAGCCGTTTGCAGTTTCCGATATGGCCAAGTGTCAAAGAAACGACGTTGGATCTGTAGTTTTTGACCGAGTTTCCACTTCCACTGCCGCCGCTGGCCATTTCCGTCTCTGTACTTCCTTCTCCACTGCTTCATTCCGTAGGAAATTTTTTGACGCTGTAAGTTGTGGTGGAAGTTCACGCTATCGCTATCACCACGACGGCGATGGTACTGTTTCCTCGGCGATTAGGTCGATGTCCGAGATTGTGAAGGAACAGGAGGAAGTGAGACCGAAACGGTCCAATGCCAAGTCGGAGAAGCTACTCGATCTTCTTAGACTGGAGTCGTCGCCGGAATCGGAGCCGGAGACAAAGAAGAAGGAGGAGGTACTGGAAGAGTTCAAATGCGTAGTGAAAAAATTGCAGGATGAGGATTTGGCGGAGAGGAGAGCGGCTGCGAGTCGAGTAAGGTTGCTTGCAAAAGAGGATGCAGAAGCGAGAGGAATGCTCGCAATGCTGGGAGCCATTCCGCCGCTGGTTGAAATGCTTGATTTGGAAGACGATGAATCTAAGATCGCCTCGCTCTATGCATTGCTCAATCTTGGAATTGGAAACGATTTGTAGGTTTTTTCCTTCCAATCCTTCGACTATGAATTGTTTTTTCTTGCTTTCTGTTCTCTCTATTTGCTTGTTCTTGACATGGTTTACTTAACACGCGTTTTGGTATCAGTTGTTTTTTTCGTAATCTCTATTTGTTCTTCATTTTGCGTTTAGGTTTGTGATCCTCCCGTTTTCCTTTTTTTTTTTTTTTTTTTTTTTTTTTTTTTGGGTGTGGGAATGGTACTGGCAAGTCATTTTCATTCCGCTAATTTGTTGCACCGATTTTTTTTGTTTTATTGCTTTCTGTTCCAATTCCAAGTTCTATTAATTTCTGATTCCATTGTGCTCTTTTTTCCAGTGATTGATATGTCTATGTCCTTGTTTTGTCTCTACTTCCACCCCCTCCCTCCCTCTCAAAACGAGACAGAAAAAATGAAAAGGAAGGATGGTGAAATTATATGAAATCTCCTGGAGGCATTGGGTAGTTGGGTCCTCTTTTATTTACTCACCATTTTAATTCTTTTTTCGCTACCAGAAATAATGAGAAGAGACAGCTACGATTACAAATGGGTTAAATTATAAAAATAAAAATTATAATATTACTCACCCTGCTTAAACTTCCAAAATTATCTCTGAATAAAAATACTACAGAACTTCATATGTAAATTTGTGCATTGAACTAAAACGAAAATTTCAACCTGTGACTATCATTTTAGATCCCTATTTTGGTTCGTCTAGAAGTTTTTATTCTTGCCACATGATGATCCTTTTTTTTCTGTCCAATTTACGTGCATTGATTGATAATTTATTTCCGGAGTTATTAGTTCTTAGGATTTTGGTTACTTTTTCACTCTGTTTTCAGGAACAAGGCGGCCATTGTTAAAGCGGGAACTGTCCACAAAATGCTTAAGCTGATCGAATCTGATAATTCCCCAAATCCATCTGTTTCAGAAGCCATAGTTGCGAATTTCCTCGGCTTGAGTGCATTAGATACCAACAAACTGGTAATTGGGTCATCGGGTGCAATTCCATTCTTGGTAAAGAACTTACACGACCCAGATCATAAAAGTAGTTCACAAGTCAAGCAAGACGCTCTACGTGCGCTTTATAACCTCTCTATTTTCCCGGCCAATGTTCCATTTATCTTAGAAACTAAGTTGATCCCATTTCTTCTAAACGCGTTGGGAGACATGGAAGTAAGTGAAAGAGCCCTCTCAGTTCTAAGCAATGTGGCATCAACCCCAGAAGGTCGAAAAGCCATAAGCACTTTCCCAAATTCATTTCCAATACTGATTGATGTCTTGAATTGGGCTGATTCACCTGGCAGTCAAGAGAAAGCATCCTACATTTTGATGGTTATGGCGCACAAATCTTACAGTGATAGACAGGCAATGATTGAAGCTGGGATTTCATCAGCTTTGTTGGAACTAACTCTTTTGGGCAGTACATTGGCTCAGAAGAGGGCCTCTAGGATTTTGGAGTGTTTGAGGGTCGATAAAGGAAAACACATCCCTGATCATTTTGGGGGAAATTCTTCTGCTCCAATTTGTGGTTCTTCTTCTTCTTTTACTAATCCAATTCTAGGTTCTGCTGAAGGTTTGGAAGGATTGGATGATTTGGTGAGTGAAGAAAAGAAAGCTGTGAAGCAATTGGTGCGGCAGAGTTTGCAAAACAACATGAGTAGAATTGTGAAGAGAGCCAATTTGCCTCAGGATTTTGTGCCTTCTGATCATTTCAAGTCGCTCACGTCAAGCTCCACTTCAAAAAGCTTGCCATTTTGAATGCTCAACTACAGGGAGTCATGGTGTTATTGAAGATTCTCAAGTTAGTCTCCCTTCATAAATCCATCTATCTTGTGTATCTTGATTTTTTCTTTAACCTTGGGGGTTGATCAATTGGCCTTTATTGTTCATCATAAAGTTTAAATATTACAAATATATTAAAGATTTGTCGGGTAGATTGGGTTAAATATATGTTTTGTTCCTATTGTATTTTTCAATTTAATCTCTCTATTGGTTAGTTGTATGTTTTGGTCAATTACGTATTGTCCTCAGCCGTGTAGTTTTGAACGCCTAGAGAGAGGTTTCCACACCCTATAAGGAAAGGAATGTTTCGTTCCTCTCTCCGACTAATGTGGGATCTCACAATCCACTCTGTTGGTGGTCCACCTTCCTCGTTGGCACACCGCCCGGTTTTTGATTTTGATACCATTTGTAACAGCTTCTTTGGCCTGTTACGTATCGCCGTCAGCCTCACGGTTTTAAAACGTGTTTACTAAGGAGAGGTTTTCACACTCTTATAAGCAATACTTCGTTCCTCTCTCTCTCTAACCGATATGGAACCTCACATAAAGCCACCTAAAAAACAAAAATCTTGAAGCCACCTAAAGCCAAATCAAACATAATTCAGTTGATAGTTACCGTTTACCCTCCCGAAAGTCGATGTTCAATTCTCCACGGGACAATTATTGAGTTAAAAAGAAAGATCTTTTTAGTTTATGAAATCCAAAATCCAAGTGAAGAACAAGATTTGATAACCAAAAGTAATGGGATCCACGAAATCCTAGAGTCGAATCAGCAGTAGTTCGTACCATAGGATCTGGAAACCTCTGTGGATGAGTTAGTGATAGAAAATAATGGAAGGCTTCGAGATCCAAGTATTGTAATAAATTACTGGTACCCTTTGTCTCTCATGCAGGCCCCTATAGAATTTAATATTTACACGCCACATATTTCTGTCTCAAACACTGTCGGTCATCTTTTTTTTATCTTTTTTTTGCTTTTTTCCTCCTAGAAAGAAGGAAACCAGAGAAAGCTATTTATCTATTTTAGTTTACTTCTTTGAAATTGGAATGCGTTGTTCAAACTGTGACTGCCTCACTGCCGATTCTTGTCTCGGAATCTTTTACTTTTATGATTTCATAACATGTGGCTTCCTAATATTTTACTCTCCGCAGTTCTTTGGATCTCTAAAACTGCAATGGATAGACTTTACTTCTTGCAATTAACCGCATCAACGTGGGTTTGTCTACTTCTGCTCTGTTTATATTTGAATATATGGTTAAATTATGACTTTTAAGTATGTGAAGTTTAGGGTTGTGTTGATTTAGTTTCTAATTTTGAAGTGTTTGAATAGGTATCTGAGCTAAACTCTCCTTATTGACTAGAGAGTGAACATGATGTTGACTTTAAAGATTAGGTAGGTGAAATCTATATTATATTATTGAATAAGTTTGTTCTATTCAATACTCGAATATAAAAGTTTTTGTCCAATTTTAAAAGTTTAGAGACTAAATTTATAACAGTCTAAGTCCACCGTTAACAAATATTATCCTCTTTGAATTTTTTCTTTCGAATTTTCCAGTGATTTCCACACCAATTTTCCTCATAATTTTTAAAACGTGTCTGCTAAGGAGTGATTTTCACACTATTATAAAAAAATTTCATTCTCCTCCCCAACCTAGTTGAGATCTCACAAAACTAGATCTCAAAACTCAAAACTGAGTAGTTTTGTGTTATATTTAGTTTGATTTTGGAAAAGTATGAATTCCACTCAAGATAAACTACTACTGATACAAATGGAGGGGCTTCATTTCCTGTTTTTCTCTCTCGGTTCCTCCTTTTTCTCTTGCTATCTAACTCTCAATTTTCTTAGTAAGGTTTAGATCTTTTTTTTTTTTTTTTTTTTTTTGTAAAAAAAAGAAAGAACTGAGCTCACTCCACGAGGTAGATGAAGGCATTTATAGCTTTAAATTTACTTCACCTGCGGGACTGCCATGTATTTTGTAATTCAATGCTCTTCCATTTCTTACTCTCTCCTGCTTTTAAGGCTTCTGTTGACTGATCTTTCTTTTCATGCTTTTTTGGCATCAAGTATCTATAAGTAGAGCCCATATCCATCTCTACAAAGCATGTGTATCAATCAAAACTTCAAAATCATTAGGAACAGATTGAAATTATCCCAAAATCATAATTCGTTCACTATTAGCCTCTCAAAGCATGATGATAGTTCAGTTTTCAGTCTCTACAATCCAAAAATAAAACAAAATAAGATGGCAGTTTTGTTTGTAAATTATTGGGTGGGCTGAGGAGAGAACATGGATACTGCAAATGTAGTATTATTAAAACAGTGCTTCTTTTAATGCAATGAAGGGCTGTTTTTATTGAATTTGAAGCCTACAACTGCAACCTTATTTAATGTTGGTCTGCGAAAAAGCTTCATTCTTTCTTTTGCTTATAACTTTAGCTATTACAGGTCTTCAGCACATAATGAAATGCAGGCTTTTCCCAAAGGCTTGAGTATGTATTTTATTCACATTGGAAGTTATTGGTGTTGAAGCCAAAAGTAGATGGGATTTGCAATAATATGAGAAGTTGGCGTATATATCTAAAATTAAAGTAGTTTTGATGAAAAAAAAATGGTTGACTATATCATTGTAAGACCATACATATTTTCTCACACCATCACGCTCAAGGGATTTCTTTTTCTTTTCTTCTTTTGACTATATATTTTGTTGACATTATTCTCTGCTCTCGAACAGTCTAGGCTGGTCGGCAATGATCGAGAGTACATTTGCAAGAATGAAACTCAAAAGAATTGGTGAATCTTAAGAGGGGGCTATGACGAAATCGGTAGATGCTACGAACTTCAGGACTTCAAATAGTGAAAAAGAATCATTTAAAAGATAAATGAAATGAATTACATAAAAAATTAGAATTCATTTCCAATGTGAATTTCGCAATTGAAAACTTTTTTCAAATAATATAAAATTGTCCTTTTTTTTGTGTACTCATATAAAATGGCTTAGTGACATGATCAAAGCCGATCGTAAGTTATGTCCTCCATCATGATCTCGAATGAAACTATCAATAGAATCGTGTGTCGTGTGAAACGTAGATCATCGCCATTTTTAACGAGACTCATTAAGCTCCATCTTGAAACCTTGAGAAATTAGGAGTAAAACATCCGAGATCGACACATTTCGTTGGGCTTGGAGAAAAATTGAGAACCAAAATATCATTTATTTTATCTTTTAGGTTTTTTATATTATTCTATCGATTGGTTTTTTTTTTTTTTTTTTTTTTTTTCTTCAGACGAGAAGGTTCTTAAACTTATCATTGTAATGAGACATAGGAGGAAAATAATCATGTTGATGATATATATCCATTTGGTCACTAGGTGCATTTAGATTAAGGTTCGTCCTACTGGTGGCAATAAATCTACCGTAATTGGAATCAGTGACATGGATTCAAGCGGAAAACAAAAGTAGCTATGGTCGTTCTACAAAAACTTAAGAACAACGTTATACAACCTATAGAACAGATCCTGTTAAAGTAAGGTCGATGTGATGTGCTTAAGTTAAATAATCAACTCAACAGTAAAAAAATTTAAAAAATTTCTCAATATCTGAAAAACCTAGTAACCTAATCTTGAAAGTTAAATACACGATTACCTCTACTTTGACTCCGTAACAGGGAGGTAAACACCTTCCGCGGCCAGCCAGACATTGTCAGCTCGCTTTTCCCGGACTCCACAGACCTGCCAAGGTATAAAGAAAATGGTTAGGAATTGTCACTTACAAATAACTAAGCATACCATGTTTACATTTTCTGGTTTATTTGAGATTTGTTGTTCACAGTTCTCACCTCCTGCTGCCCTCCGGCTGTGCGGCTGTACTTCTTGTTATGACTGTGTAGGTAGCCCCCGGTATCGACGTGCTGAAGCCGAACCCTCTGTTCTTGCTTCCATGTCTTCCCACTCCCTTCGATCACAAGCCTGTACAACTTTGCAGGTGAGAAGCCATATGAATCAAGATGTGTAATTGTACATTTTTTAAAAGTAAATGGTTCCTCACTTCCAGTAATCACCAGTGTCGGAGTTCGAATCCTCACCAAAGCAACTAACCTGCACCAAGGAGTCTGGAATCATTAGCAAGCATAGAAACCATAATTAGATTTTGGAATCATTAGCAAGTATATCCATTAGCAAGCATGGAGAGTTGGAAACCATGGCCATAATTTGGAATCAAAATCCTCATATCCCTTAACCACTAATAGCAGAAGAAAATCCTCATGTCCACTAATAGAAGAGCTGATCTTGTAATTGTCAGTGGATAATCATTGCACCAACTGACGTTTTGTAAGAAGAAGGAAGGAAATGAATTGTCTTTTACAATATTATGGTTAACAATCCAAGCTTGGTTTATTTGGGACATTCAATAACAACAGAAATCTATTGCAGGCAAACACTTCTAATAGCGGAATAAAACGCTCAACCAACACAAACTTTGGTACATGTTCATCTAAATGAACTGAACATTCTGAGAATAAGTTCATATCTAGAAAAGCTCGTGCAAGTTCAAAAAGAAAAATGAATAAGAAAGCTCGTATTAGTTCTACACTATCAAGCATGCGGTTCATATAGCTTCCTTTGGTAACTAACAACTGAATTCTAAGGAATATAATCCCTAGTTCCACTATATACAAACAATATTGGCTCGATGAATGCCCTTAAATAATGGCAGAGTTGAACATTTTTTATGATTTCAATCAGAAGTCGACACCAGCAACTAACAAAATTCAATACGAGAGGAACATCAAAGCAGCCAGCAGACAACGCAAAGTGTTGCAATGCAATGGACATATGATCATGAGATTATCCAATCAAAAAAATTTGTTAAATATGAATGCGATTCAATGACCTCTAGATTTCCTGATATTGGAGATGCATGCAAGTGGCTGTGAAGCCATTTCCTTGTCCCCATGTGTTGCAATCTGATAATTGTCCCACTTTTAATGGGGTCGCCCTGTTTCGCAGATGACCCAAGTTCAGGTCTTACTATCTGCCAATGATGGACTCATTACAATTGCAAACCAGATAACAACATTTGTTCCACAAGGAAATGTGGAAAGAGTAAGAACTCAAAGGGGAGAGATTTACCCAGTAGCTATTGGCATCATCAACATTTGGATACCCGGTGACCGACTGTTGCCCACTTCCAGAACCATAAGGCACGTCATGGGAATGCAAACGGAATTTAGTTTTCTCGTGCATTAGCTTTAGAACTGTTCCATAAGTAATCTGTCCTCAACAAAAACACCAATCAACATCACGACTCCAATCGTAGGATTCAGTTGCTCAATTATGAAATTACTGAACAGTAAACCAAAATCTGCTTAAGAGATAGATTCATGCACAAAATTGAAGAGATTATGCGATTTCCAACGAATTATCTAACTGCGTTTGAGCAGATTCCTTCAACTTCATGCTTATAAGATAATTTCGAATTCACATCGCCGTTTTCTTAATCATTATATGATCCCTCATTCGTCTAATTTGATCGGTTCTAAGCCAAGCAGGGAGTTTCCAGAAAGAAAATCCAAATCATCTTAAGAGATGGCTTCACGTGTGTTTTACAGTAAATGAATACGAGGTTGAAAAGTTCAATGGATTTTCAATGTACGATCCATCGGCGTTTAAGTGAGTTTCTTTCATCTTTTATGCTCCTAAGTTCGAATCAAATCAAAACTGTCCACTTCCTCACACGTAAATCATAACATTCCCTAATTCATTTCATTTGATCGTTTCTTCGCCAATAATCTATATATATCAGAGAATCAAGCTCGAATGGCTCAATGCGCACTCGAACAAAGCACATAAACAAGGTAAACGGATTCAAACCTCAACGCCCTCGGAGGACGCACCAGATGCGGACGACGGGGAGCCCTGGTGAAGATCGAGACCCAGGAAGAGAAAAAGCGCAAGAGAGAAGAAACCGATGGCCATAACGAAAAGGAAGGCAATGAACCAGTTACGCTGCCAGAAAGGCAAATCGGGATGCGACGGCGGAACTCTCTCTCTGTAGACGATCCTCGTCGGCGCTGACGGCGGAGGAGAAGCGGAAGCCGAATGTTTTCTCCGAGACAGACCTGAGGATCCTGAAGAAGCCACGGTTGATCGGAAGAATTCGCCAAAACCCGACGGCGATTTTGCGATTTCAATTCTGGGTTCGACCGGCAGAACTGAGAATTGGATTTAAAGAAATAATCCAATTGTTTTTTTGTTTATGAAGTCGCGGAAATTAGAGTGAATTTGGGATTTCGGCGTGGTTTGGATGACACGTAAGAATACTGAGTCTGAACTAATCCGAACTGTACACGTGTCATTCAATGAGGTGGCTGCTTTTTTATTGGATGCATGGAGTCTTTCTCTGGTAAACTGGGTCCACACAACACGTGTCGTTCAATGTTAAATTATAAATTTTAATCTCTATTTTTATTTCCACGTAGGGCTTAATGTTATTTATGTGATTTAGTATTTCCAATTTAATGGATTAAAAACTTTAAACTTGCACCTTTTATTTTATTAGAAAAAATCAATAATTAATTTATAAAAATTAAATTAAAAATTGAAATTAGATTTGATAACAATTTACATTTTTTATTTTTAAAATTTGTGTTTGTTTGTCAAATAAAAAACATTTATATAAAAAAAAACAAATGAGTGAGAGTTAAGCACGTAACCCTAACAAATCAATCGAGTCCAACTAAGAATATAGAATAACCGAGTGAGAGTTTTTTCAGTGCACGTGCGAATTTATAAAGCTAACGAGAAACGTCTGAATCCAAAAAATTATATGACTCACATAATCAAGTCAATCCAAAATATATTTTAACTTAAATAACAAACATAATTGTTTATTTATAATGGACAATTAATGCACTAAGCTTAAAACCGCGATATGGACAAATCTAGAGGTCGAAGCAGTCCAAAACATCTCTTAACTCGAGAGCAAACACGATCAAACGTTATCAATTATTTACAATTAACTACTATACATAGATTACTTTCATGAATTTCTATGAGACCCTACATCGGTTAGAGAGAGGAACGAAACATTTGTTATAAGAGTGTGAAAACATCTCCCTAGCATACGCGTTTTGAGATCGTGAGGCTGATGGCGATACGTAACGGGCAAAAGCGGACAATATATGTTAGCGGTGGGCTTGGACTATTACAAATGGTATCAGAGCCAGACACCAAGCGGTGTGCCAACTAGGATGCTGGGGCTTGGGTGGTTACAAATGGTATCAGAGCCAGACACTGAATGGTGTGCCAACTAGGATGCTGGGAATTGTGCTGTTACAAATGATATTAGAGCCAGACATCGAGTGGTGTGCCAGCGAGGACTCTGGCCCCTCAAGGGAGGTGGATTGTGAGATCTCACGTCGGTTGGAGAAGGGAACGAAACATTCCCAAACATTTCTTATAAGGATGTGGAAACCTCTCCCTAACAGACGCGACGGATCAAAGCGGATAATATCTATTAGCGGTGGGCTTGAGCTATTACACCTACTAAGAAACTCGAGAACAGAATCCATTCTTGAGTAATTGAGTTTGATTAAGGTTAATGTGATAGTAATTACACTAAAGATAGGCATTAATTGTTTAATGCATGCATTAAGCTTTAAGAATTAGGGTATAATGGAGGCAACTCCCTTTCTCTTCCACTTACCCTTCCCGACAGTTTCCAAACCTCCTCCACCACTCATATTAATTCCACTAAACAAATGTCTGGTGGGTTTGGATTATTATTATTAATCAACAAATTATAATGAGAACCCTCCAAACCCTATTCATTTCTAGTCTTTTTTATGAATTATCTTTCATTTTGTCACGTGGGTATGCATAAAAATGAACTTTTTTACCTAATTTACCGTAATAAGCCAAAAAGTTCTCATCTTCTTCGAGAATACCAACGAATTATCTTCATTTTGTCATGTGGGTGTGCGTAAAAATGAACTTTTTTTCCATAATTCACCGGAATAAACCAAGAAGATCTTATTTTTTTATTGAATACCAACGAATTATCTTCCTTTTGTCATATGGGTGTGCGTAAAAATAAACTTTTTTACATAATTCACCGGAATAAGTCAAAAAGTTCTCATCTTCTTCGAGAATACCAACGAATTATCTTCATTTTGTCATCTGGGTGTGCGTAAAAACGAACCTTTTTACAAAAATTCTTATCTTCTTAGAGAATACCAACTAATTATCTTCATTTTGTCATGTGGGTGTGTGTAAAAACGAACTTTTTACGTATAATTCACCAGAATAAACCATAAAGTTCGTATCTTTTTAACCAACACTAGCAAATTACTCTTCCATCTATGAAATGGGTATTTGTAAAGCCATTAATTTGCATGCTTAGCTGCATATAAACACAAGAAATTGTTGATTATATATAGTTATTTGGCATAGAATAGGGCAAGTGGAGGGTGTGGAATCTTAGGCAAAATAATATACTATGAGCCAATAGAAGATTGAAGCAAAAGATTGGGGAATTATTATTAGGTAAAGAGCAGAAAATAAGGCTAAGTGTTGCCAAAGTTGGAGACATCAAACAGACAAAATCACTGTGCTTTCTTTCTTTCTTCTCTTTCTATATTTTATGCATTATGTGCCAATCCAACCTGTTTTTCCAACTGCAAAACCCCGCGTACTAGAGCGTTCGTTAACATTTTGGTCCCTGAACTTTTGTAAATTTAATGATTTTATCCCAAAACTTTAATTTATAACAATTTAATCCATGTAATTTCAAACTAATGCATTGCGTTTTTATGGTTCGAATACAATTTATAGGCTAACATGTCGATAACGAAGTTCGATATTAATAAGACATTATTAACCCTAAACTCTAAATTCTACCGACCAAAGGGTCAAATCTCTCTATTCTCACGAAAGAGTATATGACGGATAAGTAAAAACTATTCAAACCCTAGAATTTTTGGTCGTTGACATATAAAACCTACGTTTTACGTATTATATACATTTATTCTTATAAAGTTGGATTCATTAACCCTAAACCCTAAATTCTACGTATCGAAGATTCAAATCTTTCTATTCTCACGGAAAAGTATTTGACGGATAAGTAAAAGCTATACAAACCCTAGAATTCCTTGTCGTTGACATACGTAACCTACTTTTTACGTATTATACACATTTATTCTTACAAAATTGGATTTATTAACCGTAAACCCTAAACTCTACCGATCAAATATTCAAATCTCTCTATTCTCACGAAAAAGTATTTAACGGACGAGTAAAAGCTATAGAAACCCTAGAATTCTTAGCCGTTGATATATGCAACCTACCTTTTACGTATTATATACATTTATTCGGAATAGGTGTATAGATATCGTTAATAAAAACAAAAAAGAAAAAGAAAAAGAAATTTTATAATTGTTAATTACCAACCATAACGTAGCACCTAAGTTAATGAAAAGAATTCACAAATTAAATTACAAGTTTAGGGAAACCCCAAACTCCTTATAATTACCCAATAAACTCCTCTTCTCTTCTCCACACACAAAGATCACAAAGCCCTTCAAATAAAACAACACCATAAATGGCCACTCCCCATGTTTCTCTCACAAAACCTCTCACTGTCTTCCCCAAAACCTTAAACCCCTCGAAACTTTTGGAGCTCTCAAATTTAGACAGGCAGTGTCCTTTACATATGTACCTTATTTTCTTCTACAATCCTTCTTCTGTTTACACTAACTCATCACTTGATTCAGTGTTCACCAAACTGAAGATCGGTCTCGAAGAAACCTTGTCGGTCTGGTCCCCGGCGGCTGGTCGGTTGGAGCCGAACCCGGCCGATGGTAAGCTGAACCTCCGGTGCGACAACCGCGGTGCGATTCTAGCTTGGGCCGTCACAGATGTGAAGATATCAGAACTTGGGGATCTCTCAAATTATAATGAGTTCTTTGAGGAGTTGGTTCGTAAACCTGTTTTGGATGGGAATTTTTGTGAGTTCCCTTTGGTTGTGGCTCAGGTGAGAGGCTGTTTAAATTTTTTGTTGTCAAATTTTACCTTAAAAACATGGTTTTTATTGGTCAGATTTTATTGTATGGGACAAAGAAACAAAGGATCATATAAAAGAAAGCTGTAGGTTTAAGCAGTGGCTGTGTTGAAGCTTTATGGGGCAAAGAGACAAGCTTTGGATTACACAATGAACACATTCCAGTCTGTAAAGGCCAATTAGTTTTAATAATACTTGCATTAAAAATTTAGGCAAAATTAATAAAAACACCTTGAACGAATCTTTTGTAGTTTTAAAAATACCTTTGAACTTTCAAAAGTTTCGGTAATATCTTAAGCTTTTGAAAAAAAAGTTTCAAAAATATTTTTACGGTTAGTTTTGAATGGAAACCATTAGTATTTTGTTTCAAAAATACGTTTGAACCTTACAAAAAATGTTTTATTAATACTCTTATACCTTTTAAACCGTTAGTGCCGGCTCATTCTTTAACAGGCACACGGTCCTGGTATCCTCCCACTGTTTGAAAGCTTACGGTGTCGTGAAAATTCGTAGATATTTTTGAAATATGGTACTAACGATTTCATTTCTATACTAATGATAAGAGCATTTTTTTTAACTTTTTTTAAAAATTTAAAAGTGCTTTAAAACTTTTCTTTTTTTATTTTTTAAGATTGAAGGGTATTAATGAAACTTTTGAAAGCTCAAGAATATTTTCAAAACGCTTTTAAAAGTTTAATGGTATACTAAATCTAAATCTATAATGAGAAACCAGCACTCTTTTTTGCTTATGTTTACAACTGTTTGAAACATGGAACGATGTTAAAAGCAGGTGACAAGATTTGGGTGTGGAGGATACTCCATAGGAACTGGAATAAGCCATTCATTATTCGATGGACCAGCTGCATACGAGTTTCTAAGTGCATGGGCGACAAAGTCAGCCATTTTCAAGGACAACAAGGAGCAATATGGGGTTGAGTTGCAGAAGCCCGTGCATGAAAGGGGGAGGCTTTTGATGGGAAGCATCCCGAATCGGTGCTCGGGGAAGAGACCGGCAGCTGGGTCGGGAGCGGTGGCGGTGGCAATTGATCATTTGTACAAGTTGATAATACAAAGTACAATGGGGAATGAGGAATTGGAGAAAAAGGAGTATGGTTGTAGAACACTTAGAGTGAGCAGAGGGATGATTGAGACGTTGAAGAAGAAGGCTTTTGGAGAAAATGGTGGCTTTGCTTGTTCTTCATTTGATCTTATTGCTGCTCATCTATGGAAGGTACTTCTAACTTATTTTCAAAATTAATGGAAAAGTTTGTACAAACTCGAGGTTTTTAAAACGTATATGCTAGGGAGAGGTTTCCACACCTTTATAAAAAATGTTTCGTTCTCCTCCCTAACTGATGTGGGATCTCACAATCCACTCCCTTTGGAGCCCAGCGTCCTTGTTGGCACACTGTCTCGTGTCCACCCCCCTTCGGAGCCCAGCGTTCTTGTTGGCACACCGCTTCGTGTCCACCCCCTTCGAGGCTCAGCCTCCACGCTGGCAATCACCCGGTGACTGGCTCTCATACCATCTGTAACAACTCAAGCCCACCACTAGCAGATATTGTCCTCTTTGGACTTTTCCTTTCGAGTTTCTCCCCAAAGTTTTTAAAATACGTATGCTAGAGAGAGGTTTCCACACACTTATAAAGAATGCTTCGCTTCGTTCTCCCTGTTAGGCAAATTGGTTGGAGATTTTGATGTCTATTATTGTGATTACAGGCAAGGACCAAGGCTCTGTCTGTGAGCAAAGAAAAGATGGTGTGCTTACAATTCGCAGTGGACGCCAGGAACAAGCTGAAGCCTCCTCTGCCCAAAGGCTTCAGCGGCAACGCCTTTGTGCTCGCTTCTGTTGCCTTACCTGCAAAACAATTAGAGGAAGAAAGCTACAAAACAATAGTCGAGCTGATTCGAGACGCCAAGTCTCAAGTCGACGACGACTATGTCAATGCATACCAACGCGGCCTTGATGGCCCTCAAGCTTCACTTCCTCCTCTCAATGAGCTCACTGTCATATCAGATTGGACTAGAATGCCATTCCATAAGATTGAGTTCTTACATGGAGAAGCCGCCTATGTATCTCCTTTGAAGCCACCGATACTCGACGTCGCTTACTTTCTGCAGAACCCCACAGATAGCCAAGCGATAGATGTTCGGGTCACTTTGCTCTCGCAAACTCTTGATGCTTTTTCAACCTACTTTTTGACTAGCATGCAGTAAGCTTCACAAAGTTTGAATAGCATAAGGGTTTGTTCATTACTATGAAGAAAAATGTCATTTCTGCATAGAATAAGAGAGAGCGCGAGCGAGCTTTTGTGATCTAATCCAAACTAGATATCAATCCGAAAGTCAACGAAAGACGAAACAAATCACATGTAGTAAAGTGAAGCAAAATCATTACCCATATGAATTACAATGTACAATTGTTGGCCAACATCAATAGAAATAAACAGTCATGGAATCAAAATGAGAAACAGAGACTTCCTTGTGTGTTTCTGCCCTGTCAAACAGGAAAACAGATTATGTAGGAAGCTAAATAAGAACATGGTCAGAGAGCTAAACCTGCAGGAAGTAAATACATTAAAATCTGCTTGAGGCAAAACTAGATAACGCTTGCTGTCGACTCGAGAATTCGTTCTTCAGGTAGGTTGGGCTTCACATGCATGTTCCAATGGGATAATTATCACATCCAAAGTCCCCTTCCAATAATTTTCCATCATCTTGTTCCTGCAGAGTATCATATTGTTACTGTAACGAACGCCAATACTTCGCATAAATGAAGCTCGGATGAAAATAACATTGACGGTATTGAGTTTTGGTCAACATCGAAAATGAAAAAAAAAAGACTAAATATTAATAAGGAAATACCCTTCCATGCAATTCTAGGATATTCAGATATCATATCAAATGGGAAATGATACCTACTTCATTAGATACAATCACATAAGGGGAAAGAAATTGTAGGATGCGCAGGAAAAGAGTTATCACTCTTTCTCCTTTTTCAGCAGAGCACTACTAAGCCTTGATGTAACAACTCAAGCCACCGCTAACAGATATTGTTCGCTTTAGCCCGTTACGTATTGCCGTCAGCTTCACGGTTTTAAAACGCGTTTACTAGGGACAGGTTTCCACACCCTTATAAAGAATGTTTCGTTCTCCTCTCCAACTGATGTGGGATCTTACAATACATCCCCCTTAGGGACCCAGCATTCTCGCTGGCACACCGCTCAGTGTCTGGCTTTGATACCATTTGTAACAGCCCAAGTCACCGCTAGCAGATATTGTCCGCTTTAGCCCGTTACGTATAGCCGTTAGCCTCACGGTTTTAAAAGACGTCTGTTAAGGAGAGGTTTCCACACTCTTGTAAAAAATGCTTCGTTCTCCTCTCCAATCGATGTGGGATCTCACACTTGAAGACAATAAGTTCAATGAATGAAGCCTAAAAACACTAACAAGACAAAAGGGAAAGAAGTTACCTCTTTCATCATGGCACAAGCTATGTCTTCCAAGGAGCCGCAGTTACTTGAAGAGAATCTGGGTTGCATCTTTTGCTGATGATCGTACAGGTAACCTTGTTTCAACATGAGCGATGTCTCCATTGTGGATTTCTTGAATCTATCATGTTCCATCATTGCATGATCAAGAACAATTGCTTGATTAGTCACATTGAAATCCTTGCTACCAGAGAAGGTGTTCTGATTTTCCAAATGCTTGGGCAAAGTCTCTGCAGCACCATTCACTGGTATCAAAGAATTTGATGAACTACAGGCCATAGTTGTGTGGCAATAGGCATCCTGTTTATGATCATTCCAATCTTGAACAGGAACCTTTGAGATCATTTGATTATATCTGTTGCTAGTTGTGGCTCCTTGTCGTTGAGAATCTGTTCTCGAATCATGGGACGGAGTAGATATTGAAGTAATAGACGAAATGTCAGAAAGACAATTTCCTATATGCAATGCACCGGTAGTATTGTCTCTCAACTGACTATGGTAGGAAGCAGCCATATTAGACAGGTTGCTAGATGGAATTGTATTCAAGTGGACCCGAGATGAATGAACAGCTTTCGACCAATTCTCACCAGTGCATCTAACATTATCAAGCGAAGGGCGTGAGCTTTCGGAAGTTGAAGATAGTACCGAAATGGAAGATTGAGGTCCAAATTTTCTGCCAACATTCACATCATGATGCTGAACTTCTGAAATCATGGGATCATTAGCTAATCCTAAAAGAGGATTACTCAAAGTTCCAGAAGACATGTTTGCATTTGGTAGGCCAATGGAAGCAGGAAATACTGTTCTCTCATCAAAAGCAGAAGAGAGATTGTCCACATGGGTCCCATGCTTAACATGTTGTAGTTGATCAAGTTCTGATGGCTCAGGAATTCCCTGGAAAATATTCCCACTGCGGTTTCCAGAAAGCATGATTGGCTGAAATGTGGTTTGATCATTATTTGAATTGTTCATATTACCCAGTTTAACTGTTCCTGGGGATGAAAGGCCGTGCATACCCATACAAGCAGGAGTATTCAATCGACCAAGCATCCCAGTCGTTGGGATGGATCTATAAGCAGTGTTCGGAAATTGCGGAGGTCCAGTCAAAGAATGGAAATTCCCAATTCCGCTAAGAGAACCAATTCTCAAATAAGAAGGATCTCCGCTGCTCAATGCAGTCACCATGTTAGCTTGCTGGTTTGCCACACAGCTGATTCTCTTTAGATAAAGCCTATATTTCTGTGAACCATAGAACTAATATTAGGCTTCTAAAAGTAATGATCAACATCGATAATCAAATCACCGGACTATTTACCTGGAGATGACTAGCTACGTTTTCTCTTGTGAGCTTTTCGACATTCATCAAATCCAAAATCTTTTTCGGCACTGCTTCTGTATCGCAAAAGATGGACAGAGAAACAACATAAGGGAAAGAAATCAATGGAAGTGTTGACTCGAGAGAGAGAGAGAAGGAGAGACGACGAGAACTCACTGTCTATGCCCAACTGATTAACAGCATTGACAAACTTCCTATGCAGCTCCACGGACCAAACAACACGAGGCTTCTTCTGGGTCGACGCGTCATCATTATCTTGCTCATTATAATCCTGGTCATCATCATCATTATAGTTCTGGTCCTTCCTTTTTTTATTAAATTTCCCATTTGGATCTGCTGCTTCTTCACCATTCTCAGAATCAACCTTGTCCTGATTGCCAGAATTCATTCGGTCCTTCGGATCAAATTTCTTTCTCCTGATTACATGTTGCCAAATGTTCCTTAGCTCCTCGATGCGAACAGGTTTCAACAAGTAATCGCACGCTCCATGAGTAATTCCTTTCATCACAAGTTTGGGATCTCCATTTGCAGAGAGCACTAAAAACACATTGACAGAATCAAATTGAAACAATAGACCACTTTTAGTAAGAAAACTGCAGAGAAGTAACTAGGAGTATCTCCAAAATAGACCTTAAAATTTTCATTGAAGCTTCCAGGCATGATTTTAGGGGAAAGACTTACTAATAACAGGCAGGTCCATCTCCAGTCCAACAAGCTCTAGCAGCTTAAATCCATCCATGTCAGGCATGTGGACATCACTGATAACCACATCAAACTTGTTCTTGTTTTCTCTCAGCAACTTGAGTGCCATAATAGCCTGATTAGTTGTAGTCACTGCAACATCCAATGAAAACAATTCACTTACAATTTACAAGTTCATCCTTCAACTATAGACCAACCAATGGAAAGTTCCAGAAATATTGCAGCCATTGTAGATCAGAGAAAACGAAGACTCGATTCTCCCGGAACGCTAACTAAGCTAATAAATAGTACTTTTTCCCTTCAAGCCGCCGTTCGTGGCAGAGCAACAGAGGTAGTTCCAACTCAGTCATAGATGAGCATGGTATGTACAGCTCTAGTTTGCTTGGGTTCTTTAGCAAGATTCAAAAACTAGAAAATCCTATATAAAGAAATGGTGTGTTCCAATCTGATTTGGGCGAGAAAAAATTTCCATAAATATGTACCAAATATAAATGCGACCAAGACATGAACATCCGAGAACCGAATTCAAGAACCAATCTCATGCAACACATAAAAGAAAATCAAATTATCGGATATCATAATAAAAGTGTGTTGGAATAAGAAGGGAATCCGAAATTCCAAATTAAAGTTCAATATCAAACTTATTCCCAAGCATTCAATCAAGTCAACGGATCGAATAATTTGACAATCCAAGAAAAGATCTCAACAAAATGAAGAGCAAAAATCAAAATGGAGAGGCAAAATCTTTACAAACAGAACAGAGATCCACGAACCACAAACATTAAACACAGAGAGGAGGAGGCCATACCATGATACTGGCATCGACGAAGCAAAGTCTCCAAGATCAAAAGACAAGTAGGATCATCGTCAACGGCGAGAACACGCATTCCAATCGGAAATTGGTCATTTGGATCATCGATTCTAGGCTCAACCGTCATCGTTTCAACTTCGAACAGGCAAAAACTTCGATTGGGGGAAGGATTTGATCAGTTGAGTGAGTTTAAAACATAGAATTGGGGGAAAGGGATTGAAAATTGCGTAATTAACGAATCTCTGCTCAAAATTTGTCTCTGTGAAGGTAAGGAGAGAGAGAAACAAGAATTGGAATCTGAAATTATCTAAGAACAGGGATGAAAGCGAGAGAGAGAGAGAGAGAGAGCTAGCACGCGGGCTCTGGGAGCAGAGGGTCTCTGTAGGCTTGCCTGAAAATGGAACCTCTCACTCTCACTCTGCTTTCGATGCGGATGCGAAAAGAAATGGAATTTCGTTTCTGCGATTTGGAATTCTGGCGCGTGTCTTATACGCCAACTAGGGGTTGACCCTCCAATTTTTCCTTTCTTCCTTTTTTCTTTTTTCATTAAAATTATTGGCCATTATTTTACATTATAGGCCGAATTTAGACTCATATTAATTCTACTCCATATTATTCAACTAAAAAAAAAGTGAAAATTATAATTGATAGTATGTAATAAATAATTTTCAAATTTTTTATTCTAAAACCTTAAAAAAAACTCGAACCAAAAAATTAAGACGCTCGTATAATGTTCACGATAATAATAATCATATTTAGATCATTAATTTTTATGTTTACTTTTTTCCCACAAAAAATAAAATTTATTATATTTTATTTATCTAAATATCAAAAAATATAAAATTGGAACCACTGGAATTTGTACATAGCTTGCTAGTTGAGATAGTTTGAATTAAAAAATTCTAAAAAAAATAGGAATAAAAACGAATAATAAGAAATTAATTAATTTTTTAATGCAAAATTTCTAATTAGAAAACCAAAATAAATTGTGGATTTAATTTTTTAGATTACCTTAAAATGGTATTAAAAAAAGAACAATAAAACATGAGCCAACCAATGAGCCTACAGATCGGCATCAAATTCAATTCCTTTTAAAACCGTGGGAATAAAAACCGTTTTATTTGCAGATTCCCAAACAAGGAATAAGGTATAAGATTCCGAAGGCCAGGATCAGGTGCAGTCAGAGGCACGGCAAGGCTACAATGGAGGACACGTGTCCCGATCGTCGCCGTCGATGAGGAAACCGTCTTAAAATAACCCTAAAAAAGCTTAAGCCTTTTAACAGCTTTATCTTTTATAAAGTGGGAAAGGGATATGCTTTTGAGACCAAAGTTTTGAGTAATTTTGAAGGGGTTATGGTCTTGGAAAACCCAACTCAAGTGTGCATTTTGACTCTCCAAGACCAAGAAATCATGTCCCGTTCAACCAAAACCTAACTCCGTTTGACGGGTTTCCATCGATTTCATTGATTTTTAGCAATTTTTCAATTTTTAAAATGATTTTTAAAAGCTGGTTTAACTGCACGTTTTATATGAAAATAATCTTTTTTTTCTTAAATATCAAATTATAAAATTTTGCACTTCAAATCATTATTCAAAAATGGCCCAAAATAGAATGATGTCATATTAAAGTTTGTCTACTTTACAATTTAATTCATTAAAAATTACTGTGGTAATAATATTAGAAATATTAATCTTTTACCCTAAACTTTTGATTTAGGTAAAAGATTTGAAAACCCCACGATCTTTATGTCAAATCTAACTATGCTAACTCGTCATTCAAATATATTACATATATGAGTACGTTCAATATTCGATTTAATTTTGTTTTTTTCAGATTCATGGAATAAAGTGAATTAGTGAACGAATTTCGTGAGTATTTAAAAATTATTTAAATTAAATTTTAAAAAATGCAAATCTCCACTATAAAACATAAGAACTTTTATTAAAATAAATAAATAAACTCATTTATATTATATACATATTTAATAAAAATATGTATATCATAATATATTTGCAAAAAAAAAATTACCTAAAAATTTAATTAGGTTTTTGCACATTTTACCTCAATTTATGTAATTCACCTATTCATTTTAATAAAATATCTATAAGTTTGCCTAATAATAATTTTAATAATATAAAAAAACTCTAAAATCATTTTTCATTCAATTCCTTATTTTAATTCACCATCTTATATGAAAATAAAAAAAGAAATTGACTATTATAATATTAATATATAATTGGAAGAGACTATAATTTTTTTAATAAATAAAAAGGGTAAAAATGGGATTTTTTGTTTGTGCATGCTGATTTTGGATGTCACTTTATTTATAAAAAAAACATTAAAATCATTACTTGATGTGATTGGAATCTTTTTGTTTTTTTCTTCTTAAATCTCTCTCTAACTAATCTATTTTATTTTATTTTCTCTCTCTAAATTGACATTATTACCCCTAAGGAGGTCTTGGAATTTAAGAAAAAGACAAAAAGGTTGGGGCTTATAAGGGGTGAGTGAGTGGTTTAATGGGAAATTGTGCCTAAAATATTTTTGTAAATTAAATAGATATTCCGAGATATGGTGATGTTACATTTTTATACTCTATGCTCTTTTTTTTCCCTCATATATATTAGTGGGTGTGAAGAGGATATTATATTGTAAATCAAAGATTCTTATCATATCGTAATTTATTTTAATTTTCTTAGCCATTTATAATTTTTATTTTGTGGTGGTAAAATTATTCTAGAAGCTTTATTGGAAGTGATATAGTAAAATTAATTAGAGTTTTATTCGTTTTTCTCGTGATTTTTATAGAATTTTACAAGGTATTATAACGGTAAATATGTTCGGGACAACACGCGCGCTACAATGGCTGGAACAAAGGGTCATGATTCCGCGAGGGTAGGCTAACTCAAAGACCCGTCCTCAGTTCGAATTATAGACTGCAACTCGCATGCATCAAGTCAAAATTGCTAGTAATCGACGATCAGTCATTCGTTAGTGAGTTCACTCCTGGACCTTGTAAAAAATTAATATAAGATTTTTATAATCAGATAGTGATTTGAACAAACACTGTATATTTAAATTTAATGATATGGTTGATTTATGTTTTCTAGGATTTTCACGTATTGTGATCTGGTTTTTACATATTTGCCCTTGTTTGTTGAGGGTTCAAAAAAATATATACATGTGGTTGAATTCAATTTTAGATCCTTTATAGTGCAATGAAACAGGGGTATAGATGGAATATATTATTTTTAATTAGCTAGTAAGTAAAATAAACAAGCATGAATTATTATTATTATTAGATTTTTTTAAGGACGTACACGATCGGGATTGAGTTGGGTCGGGTTGGAGAAACCTTTAAACTAATATGAAATTTCGAGTTGATTGGATTAGTGATTTGAACCACCTGAACAGAGTTCACAGTTCAACCCAACCAAACCCTCTATATTTCTGGCTTTTTTTTTTTTTTTTAAAAAAAATCTTACTTATCCGCGATATAATAATAACCAAAATCTCATAACGCTCAAATATCAAATATTTACAGGTTATAACACATCACTAACATCGGTTACAAATATCAAATATTTTTAATCTTCTCAATAATTTTAAAAGTAGGGTACCGTAAATTTGACTTGGATTGTAACACTGTTTTCAGTCTCCAACAAAAAAAAATTATCAACTCGTCATCAACGTTACCTTAACGAAATCCAATAAATTACCTAATTTTAAAATTTAAAAAAGTTGAGGACCAAATTGAAAATGATTAAAAAAAAAAAGAATAATAATTAAAATTAAAAATAATTACAAGTACCTTCCTCCCACCTTCTTGTGTTGTTGTAGCCAAAACCATATTTGCTCAGATTTTGTGCCTTCCCACTTACATTAATTGCCCTCTACTTTTTTTTAAATGCATGCACTTACTTTGAGTCTCAATAATTATTTTTATTTTATTTTATTTTTTATGTATAAATAAATTAGTTCTCTCACATGTGCTGAAATAGGCCTAGTTGTCTGCCAGTGACTAACAATATTATTAAAATTAGTTCATCTAATTAATTATTCATTGAATTTATTTTATAATAATTTTTTAAAATAAGATGTGGAGGCCCAATGTTAAGCCCAAGCCCAATTGTTCTTTCTTATGAGGGCTTGTGGGCCCATGGGCCAACCAAAGGACTATGGCCCGTCCTGAAACTTTTTTTCTGACTCAACTATTCATGGTTGGGTTGACTTATATTAGATTATGGTCGATTTTTTAGTTGATTTTGTTTGGTCAAGTCAACCCGACCAACTCGAAAATAGGGTTACAATCCCACTACTTTTAAAATTACTATAAAGATTAAAAATATTTGAGTTATATGAGATTTTAATTATTAATGTAACATGTAGGGTAGATAAGTAGAATTTTTTTAAAATAATTAAAAAAAATAACCCGACAACCCAACTTAAAAATAATGGGTTGGATTGGCTTTGTATGACACGCGTATAAAATAAAATAAAATAAAATAAAATAAAAATGTTGGAAGTGATGAAGTGGAATATAAAATGAAATAAAAGAAAAATAAAAAAATAGTGGAGTTTTCTTTTAATAAAAAATGGATATTGAAATGGTAGAAGGACAAAGAAATCTGAAAAAGAGATTTAGTTTCAATATAATAAATAAAGTAAATGATTCATGCAATCACATGATGTGTCCCTTTGGATAACACCATTTTAGTTCAATTTCAAGATTTTCAACTTTTTTTTTCTCTCCTCCTCTATTTATTACTATTATTATTATTATTATTATTATATATTTTTCTCCTATTTATAATTAATAAAAATCAATCCAACTCACTTTTATTAAATACCCATATAAATGACACACACAGAGAAATAGCCCACTTTTTTTTTTATTCTTTAGTAATTATTCAAGAATTATTCTTTAAATAATTGATACGTCTATTTAATTTTAAATTTTATTTATTTAAAATATTTAGTGTATCAAATATTTATGTATCGTCGTTGGTCTCACGATTTTAAATGTGTCTGTTAGAAGAGTTTTCCACACATTTACAAGAAATGTTTCGTTCTCCTCTCCAACCGACGTGGGATCTCACAATATTGATTGAAAAATTCGCTATATTTTAACTATTGGCTTTGTACGGGTAATTTCTGATAAAATAAACAATGTAAAAATACAAAAATGACTTTTATTATTATTATTATTATTTGGACATGGAGAGAGGAAAAAGTTGTGAGATCAGTTGGAAAGAGAAACGAAGTATGCTTTATGTAAGAGCGTCGAAACCTCTCCTTAGCAAACGCATTTTAAAACCTGGTTGAAGGAAGTTCGAAGGAAAAAGTTTAAAGAAAACAATATTTACTAGCGGTAGATTTAAACTCTTACCAACGACGGTGACACTAAATAAAGGTGGGGTCTTTGAAGGGCAGATAGCAAAGGTTGGCTCTTTGTAGGACAGGCAGTGGACTAGAAGCCTCAAAAGAAACAAGGGTCTCTACCACAGAAAGGTCCGAAGTTTGAGGGGTACCCCACAGATAGAAAGAGTTAAGGAGAGGGTGGCCTTAATAGGCACATAAATTTGCAAGTACATGGGCGTAGTTGTTTGACTAGCGTCCCATATTGTTCCCTCTATCATCAATTATCAATAACCCACCTGAAGAACTAGGTCCCTTCTTCCTCACACCTTCCACTCAACGCTTTTATTATTATTATTATTATTATTATTCTCGTCTCCCACTAACCGAGAGAGATATTTACTTATTCCCTCCTCTATTTTGTATATAAACGAAGATTTTTCACCCCATTTGAGTCGGGCCCAACAGGGTCCTTAAATAAAGATTTCTAACCGAAGCTCTTTGTTTATAAGGGCAATTTAACATGAGTACAACTTTATCCCTGAGAATGAAGTTGTTACGTGAGATCCCAAATATTCCTTATGTGGGTGTGAAAACCTCTCCTTAGTAGACGCGTTTTAAAATCGTGAGACTGACGGCAATACATAACAGGCAATACATAACAGGCAATATCTATTAGCGGTGAGCTTGGACTATTACAAATAGTATCAGAGCCATACACCAAGTGGTGTGCTAACGAGGACGCTGATCTCCAAGGGGGTGAATTGTGAGATCCCACATCGATTGTAGAGAGAAACAAAACATTCTTTATATGGGTGTCCTTGAGGCTGACGGTGATACATAACGAGCCAAAAGCGGGTAATATCGGCTAGCGATAGGGTTTAGTTATTACAAATAGTATTAGAGCCAGACACCGAGCGGTGTGCCAACGAGGACGCTGGGCCCCAAAAGGAGGTGGATTGTGATGTAATAGTATTAGAGCCAGACACCGAGCGGTGTGCCAACGAGGACGCTGGGCCCCAAAAGGAGGTGGATTGTGAGTGTAACGGCTTAGGCCCACGGCTAGCTCTTTTTGGGCTTTCATTTTCGGGCTTCCCTTCAAGGCTTTAAAATGCGTCTCCTAAGGAAAGGTTTCTACACCCTTATAAAATGGTGTTTCGTTCTCCTCCTGAACCGATGTGGGACATCACAGTGAGATTCCACATCGATTGGAGAGGGGAACAAAACATTCCTTATAAGAGTATGCAAATCTCTCCCTGGTAGACGCGTTTTAAAACGGCGAGGCTAACAACAATACGTAACGAGCCAAAGCGAACAATATCTACAAACGATGGGCTTAGACTATTACACGTGAATCCGTAGTTAAATAACTATCGAGAACGCTTTAGAAGCGGTAAATGAAGAGTAGAAGAAAGTGAGAAAAAAAGAAAAGGTAGGATCTTTGTTTCAAAATTTGAAAACAAGATACGTCATGAACAAAAACGTGATGATAATGCTTTTATTGAAGAGAGCCTCAAGTTGTTTTGTTTGGGTAATGAACAGTACAGTTTCAGCCTTTTTATGTCCACTTTCAATGTTCTTCCAACATCCAATCCAACCATTATCCATTTATACTAAAACTTCCTTCTTTTTTTTTTCACCAACAAAAAAGAAAGAGAAAAAAAACCAATCTTCCCATGGAACCCCTCACCGACCGGAACCCACTTTCCGGCGACGGCGAGGAAGACGACGACAGGGAACCTGCCGAACTTTCCGACGACCGGAGCACCCTTCTGGATCTACAACTCTCATCCAACTCCTCCGACGCAACAACAAAGCCCAGAGTTTTCTCATGCAATTATTGCCAAAGAAAATTCTTCAGCTCCCAAGCTTTGGGTGGCCATCAAAATGCCCATAAACGAGAGAGGACTTTGGCCAAGCGGGTTCAGAGATTCGATTGGGGGGCGGCGATTCCACTCCACGGCGGCGCGTTTGATCGACGGTCCTTGGGAATTCACGCCCACTCTCAGCAAATTCAGAAGCCTGTTGGGTTTTTTAGTGGACCTGGGCCTACTTCTCAGCTGTGGCCGAAGCCGTTGTTTATGGGTCAGCAGCCGGCGGTGGGGCGCCTGACGCCGGAGTTGGGCGGCCGGAATTTTGGAAGATTTGATGATGTGGCTGGATGGCCGGCGATTGGAAGCTCAAACGCCGGTAACGAGCGTAGTAATAATGTTAGTATTGTTCATTCTCAGACCAAACAGGATCAGGATCAGACCAATTTCCTTGACTTGTCTCTCAAGCTCTAACCTTAAGCAAAATATTGTTATTATTATTATTATTATTAGGTTAAATTGCTCTTATTATTATTTTTTTGAGGATTTATCAATTTAGTCACATATAAATTTCTTTATTTAATCTCTATTTTGTGAGAAATTATTCAAAAAAATAAAATTGCAAGCTTTACATTTCTCGGGTATAAGATAAAATACAAATTCATGAACGAATCGTTAAACCAAAAGGTTTAGAATGAAACTGACACAATGCAGCGACCAGATTGATCATTTTTCTTATTTGATTTATTTCATGAATAAATTAATTACGTGTTTCCAAACATAGCTAAGCCAACAAGTTAAACAATCGTATCATTTTCTAGTACAACGACCGTGAAAATGTAAAATTTGAGCTCTAATTAATAAGTTAATGTCAATTATCATGGGTCAGAAACATCATATCAAAAAAAATATATAATTCTTTTGCATTAAATGAAGTTGGTTTCCTTTGTTTTAGTTTAAAGCATTTAATGAATAAATATATAATCTAAAAATGTAAATAAAGTGGAGAAATTTATTTATATATTAATTTTATAATCATTAAATACAAGGAAAGGGGTTGACGAAAAAATTAGATTAATTTAACTTTTTGTTAATATGTATATAAAAGTAATTAGAGATGGAAAGATTTTAATTTTTTTTTTCTCTGTTGCATTAATTACATTTTGTTAATTGGACGGCAATTAACCAATTAGATTAATTGATTGATTTGATTACCATTTATTAACATGGACAGATCAGAAATGGGCCACACTAATGAATGTGTTTAGATTTAATTATTTTAATTAAGGTTGTAGAATGACGATAAGATATAATTAGAAGGCAAGCACGCCACTTGCGCACATTTAATTGCATTTTATAATTTTGTTTAATAAAAAAATATTTGGGTTAGGTTGGAAAGCCATTCATTTAGTATTTTTATTTAATCATTTTAATTTTCATATCAATCCTTAAACTTTCAATTTTATATTTTAAAATTTCTTAATTTTAAATTTATTTTAGACTTTCTAAATTATATCGTAAAAAATGTCAAAATGTTATCAGATAGAAAATTAAAAATTAAAATTCCTATAAGAAATTTTTAAAATTCATAATCTATGAAATAGAATATTGGAAATTTTAAATATATTAATGAAATTTAAGAATATATTAAACTAGAAGGGTTATTCCCTATTGTAAAAAGGTTGGAGTTTTGGTAATAATGGGAAGTTGAAAGGGTAAAATTGTCATATTTGAAGTAGAAATAGCGTGTAATGTGTCGCTTTCCATTGGAAAAACAAAATCCAAGGAGGATCTGCTTTTTTGTATTGTTTAATATAATAAACTCACACTTGGTTGAGTCGGTTATGCCCTTATGTGCCACCAAAAGCTAAATAAGATATTTGGATCATATTTATTCTTGTTGAAAAATAATAATATTTTTTCAATTGAAATTAAATGTATTAAATTAATCCAACTTCATTCATAAATTTTGAACAACATGCATATTTGATCATTAATTTTTTCGAGAATGACAACACTTTACTCTAAAACTTTAAATAAGTAGGATGATACAACTGTTTTGTTGAGAGTAATGTCATATAATCGAGAGTTCTAAGTGCATAAATGACAAGGTAGGTCAAATATTAAATATGTAAAACTGAGTTCATGCATACTTGAGTCCACTTTCATGTCTATCATAAGACTCGAGAATTTACTTGTAATTCATAAATAGTTTGTGCATTCTACCATGCATTAATCTCAATTTCAACAATCTCATAAACTCTATGTCGACATCAATACGAACATGTCTAGTAGACAAAGGGGATATGAAAATACCTCGTTGCACTAAACTTCACTCGACTCTATGCCCCATATCCTATTAATTAACAATGAAGTTAAATACTCCCGAAAAAGATACATTTCATTCTTTCCGAACACGTATAGATTTACAAATAGGTATAAATTAGAATTATTTTTAAAAATATTGAAATCAAGATGAGTTTTGATTATGTTGTGTTCTACAAAGTTTAAACTTGTTGCTGCCTCCTGCATAATTAACAATGCAAGTTACTCTCAATAAAAAAAAGAAAGAAAAGGGTTTGATTATCAGCATAATTCCATAGCAGAAACACAAGTAAATCTTACAAGAACAGTCAGATCCAGACCATGTCATGGCTTCAAAAACACGTTAACATTCATGCAGACAACAAAGTCAGCACTAGACAATCCTAAATCATAAGCCCAGATGTGAAAGCAACAGAACTAACAAAGCCACCTTTCAAATCTCTGCCAATTTGAAAGCAGGAAGAAACTCAAGCTTTAAATCTAAGAAAGAAAGAACAATAAAGCGCATTTTACATTCAAGTTTGAGAACTGATGTTGAAGATGAGGGAGAAATCATAAAAGCAAGAAAATAAACATTGGGATGGTTATTCAATTATGATGCCACATGCGAGGAAAAACAGAAGCAAAAAGCTACAGATGTGAACAAGATCAAAATCAAAATCAAAATCAAAATCATGATTTTACTTAGTTTCACATAATTATTATAGACATTTAGCTTTTGAAAAGCATGCTGAAGCAGTGAAAATAACACCCCTTCGCATACATAGAAGGACATGGGATGAGGGGAGCCGTGTGAATCAAAAGAAAAGGAAACAGTACATCAGTTTTTGTCTCTAATTGTTATTTGAGAACTGATTTCTACAAGCCTCACCTTTTTTCAAAAAGGGTTTTCTTTCTAACTCGACATTATTATGAGTAGCACTAGCTAGAGAAATTTGGCCACACCCTTTAACGGTTGCCATTCCCAAAATGTGAACTGTTTTGGTTTTCGTTTTCAAAGTGGCTGACATTCTCAAAATACTAAACGTTTCTTAAGGAAACATTTGAATTCTTGGTCAAATTCTAAAAAACAGAAACAAGCTCGTAAAGACTATTTTTCAGTTCGAACCTTGAAATCATTTGCCAAAAGTGGGTAACAAATCAACGAAACTCATGGATGAGAATAGTGTTCAACAGCTTAATTTTCAAAAACCATAAACATTAAAGGTTTTCAGACGAGCCTAAAAAATCTTGATCCTAAATCCATAATATGATTTTTGTTTCAAAAATACAATAATTGCAGTAAAGCAATAGTAGCCAAACTACATTGATAACAAACATCACAGGCAGAAAACCACATAGTTTGCACCATATAATCAGTAGTAATCTGGGGAAACAAACAATAGTGCAGTAATTTCTTTCAATGATTATACTAGGACCAATTTTCAAGACATTTTTTTTTTTAAATTTGTAACCATGCTTTTCCCTTTTCGGGGTGTTCTTGGCCAACTGGTAGAAAGCATTTGAAATTTACCATAGACACTAAGTTCTACCTGTTTATAATCACTCGACTGTCTAATTTTCCTTCACCTTTTTGTACCTCTTTTTTCCATTAACACAATCTCACTGACCCCATAAAAGAGAAAACAACTGTACATATGTTAAAACTAATCATGATTGATGAACTATGGATAGCAACTGATTATAAAAAGGAAGAAAAACATAATCCTTGAATACCTTATAATGGTAACAACCATGTTTGATGGCGCCAAAGAAGCGTATGATTTATCTTTCCACAAAAGTCTTGACAGTTGCCAACCATCGAATAAGTTCACATCTGTCCTTGTTCATCATATATTCATGCAAAAATACAGCAAGCTCCTTATCTATCCTCCTTTCTGCTAAGAACTCCTGAAATTCCGTCTGAATTTTGCCACTCAATTTCCTGAAGTCAACAAAAACCCAAAAAGATCATTTGTAGACAACAGGAGTTGAAGAACAACAAGCTTAATCCTTAACTTTAGTTAACTTATGGCCTGTTTGGAACTATTTTCAAAATGCAAGGTGAACCTCAAGGCACCAAACCCCTTGATCGCCTCAAGGGGAGAGGTGACAAAACGGCGAGGCGTAAAATAATATAGAGATAGCATACATTGTAAAAACATCCAAATTTCAAAGCTTTGAAGATTGATACTAAATAGAAAAACATTAAAATATCAGAAACATTCAATATAATCCGGTGTGTGACGAAGGCGCCAACAGGCACATGAAGGCACAGAGGGCAAGTGCCTTCTTGAAGACGCTTGCCCTGACTTAAACAGAGGCGAGGTGACCCTGGGCAGCATCGTCTTGCAGGAGGCGCGCACCTTGGTCACCTCAAATTATTGGTTTGCAATGAATTTCTAAGTGTAAGGTGTTTATAAGTGTAAAAAAAAAGTGTTTTGAAGCACCCACAGATATTGGAGAAATCATTTGAGGGATTACAACAATGTGGCCGACAATTCAATACCGGTGAATGTAAGAAATATTTTAAAACTATATTTCAAACCTATATGGAGTAGATGTAAAGAGCAGATAGATTTTGAACTTGCACTTAGCATGGATCACTTATTAGAGGCAACATATTATGGCATCCAAATCCAGACCAAAATGGGCAGTAATCTGTAATTAATCAACAAAAGTGGCCAAGGTAGCAACAAATTCACATAAATGACAAGTAACTTTGAATTTGAGGTGAGTGATACCTAAAATCAGGCCCCATATAGGGTCTTGAAAGCATTCTATCTCGTTTAAGAACATATAGTTTCTGAATCTCCAAAGAATCAGGCCATGCCGAGCACACGAACTCCAAATCGTCCGAACCATTCCTCTTCGAAATGTCAACAAGCACGCTAATGTGAAGACGGAGGCCTTCTTCACCGTCGCTATCGTCTCCAAGTTTAGGAACAGATTTGCAGCCATCAAACATCGTCGCTTCAATTTTAATATCTTCAGTGTCACCAAAATTTCCTTTCAATGTAATCCACTGCATTCCCGGTCGGTCTTCAACCGCAAATGAATTGAACCTCATTGCAGGCTGTAAAATTCCGCAGCAGAAAAATTAAAGCAAACATTCTAAACGATAATGCAAATCTCAAATTAGGTGAAACAAATTGCAAAAAGTAGGACAAGGAAATGGATCGAAATAAGGAAGAAAACGAGTCGGCGAACCTGATGGAGAGGAGCGTAATCGGAATGGTACTCGATCTCGTTATGTAGTACTCTGAGAGTGATGGCATCGAAGGGAGATTTGGGATTGGCAGCGGAAACAAATGACCTGGTGAAGAGCGATGCTGAGATTATGGTGCTTTGTGGAGGCGAACAATGGCGCCGCCATAATCGACGAGTAAGGATTTTACTGTTGGATGATCGAATCTGCCGGTGAGTTGATCGGAAAACGCCCGCCATGAATAGAGATTCTGGCGGTAAAAATATTCAGTTTCTGAGTTTCGGTCAGAACTGGAACCAACCGACGGAACAGGGTTTAGTCTCTCAGCTCCCATGTACGACGTCGTTTAGAGATTTATTAGAAATATTAAGATGCATTAGCCTTTTTTTAATTAAAAATTTATAATTTAAATCTTAAAATTCGGATATTTGAAACTTGTATTTGGATCCAATCTCTTTAATTCACGGCCCATATCTAAACTACGGATATGGGCCTTGGGTAAACACACATGTAGCCCAAAGTTCCTATGGAATTGGGGCCGGCCCATATTATCAAAACGCAGCCCAATAAACAAATTAGAAGCATTAAATGATTTTTTAATTTCAATAAATATTTTATTTCCCATCATTCTATTTTCAGTTACAATATTGATTAAATAATAATAATAAAAAGGGTTGGGTAAGTAAGACAAATAAGGAGTGAAAAGTGGTGAGGTTAAAAAAGGAGAATGCTTGCAGTAAAAAAATTTAACCGTGAGGAGATGATGAATAGCATGCTACCCAACAACCAAACATGAAGTCCAAGTATGAAAAATGTGTGCATGGCCATAGCAGCATCCATGCCATGTGACATGTCGTGTTCGCATTTAACTTCACAATCCCGATATGTATAAACATACATGCTCGGGCATTAGACAAGGTCATATCTCGATATGAAAAATGGATTAAATATTTATATAATATCATCGAATGGACGTCAAAAACATCAAGATCAGTTGAAAATCTCGATTATAAAATGTTGTGTAAAATAGTTATAAAAATATTTAATATTTAAAAAATTAACAATAAATTTTTGTTGGTAAATTCATGAACAAATCCAACCGACCCAAATAAATTAACAAACCCAACCTAACTCAAGTCATACGAGTTGGGTTGGGTTGGGTTAATCGAGTTTCTTGAACACCTTACCTTGTACTTTTTCATCGAGATTTATAATTTATTGGTTATCAAAATTCTAAATCGATATAGCGTATAAAAGGAAGCTACTGATGTTCTAACGTACATAATATAAAATAAAAGAAAAACCGACCATTCTCACGAAACAACAGCCTCAAAACGGGTGTCATCTCTTAGGCATCCAAGTGACTCCATCCACACACATCCAAAAATTTCACACCATAACAAATGAAGACTCGAACACAAGATCCAAGATTACTTTACCAACAAACCACCACAAATAAAAAGCACAACAAAATTAAATAATATTAAATGGAAGCGGCTCCCAAACTCAAAGTAATATGGACACCTCATACCAAAATAAATGGCCTTGTTTTTTATTCATTAAATTACAATTTTAGCCCTCTCCTCTCTTAAACCTTTAATTTAATTAAAGATATATTAAATTTTAAAGTAAAATTAATAATTTGAGTAACTTAATATTAATAACTATTAAAAATTTAATAACTTTTTTTATCGACTTATTATAATTTAATTTTTTTAATGGGAAGAAAAAGAAAAGGGCCAAATTTTAAGGGTATCAAACGGCCAGACACCGCAAGAAAAGGCCATTTTGACCCCTTTTTTTTGCACCATTTAGGGGAAAAAAATATATGATATTAAAAATAAAATAAAAAAAAACTGTTTTTTTCTTACTCAAACTTATGTGAAAAGGCGTTACTTAGCGTATTTTATTCTCGGTTGGACAAGGCTGAGTTCTGTTTGATTGTTGACGCAAAAACGAGTTGAAAGTTTGTCCCGATGATTCTAATAAAAAAAATTGACTCGATTTAACGGATCTAAGTTGAGTTGAGTTACTAGAATAGTGACGAGCAAAGACTATACGAAACTGAATCGATATTAGGTTAAGATTTATTGAACTCGATTCTAACTCAGCCAAACCCAGATAAATTTTATAGTCAAACTCAGTTCTCGAGGTCTAGAACATATTGTCTCCTTTTCGATTTGTCAATTTGTATAGGTCGATTTTGGTAACGAAAGGGTCATCGGAATATACTTTATAGGTCGGGAAAATATATTATAGTAATGCAATTTAAGGTGGCTCCTTTCACACACCTTCATATTCCACCTTTAAAATATTTATCCACTTTATTCCATCACCAAATTTGGATTCCAATAGGCACTAATAATAATAATAAAAATATATATATATATTATATTTAATGTCACGCAAATATACCATATGGTCCAAATTGCATACCATGTTAAATCATTGATATAATTAGTTTATTAAAAATTTGTATGTATACTAGAATTTTGAGAAAGTGACATGAAAGTTTAAATTTTGTAATTAGGAAAAAATTATCAAACATTAATTATTCTAATTATTTCAATAATAAAAAAAATGTTTATTTTCCTTTAAAAATTATAAATTTAGAATTTTAAAACGATATGGATAAAATATAGTTTTTTTTCCAATTAATTGACAGGCGTAATTGAGATTTTTGGAGGCATTCTTTTTTCAGTTATTTATTAGTTGGGGGTCATCCATCCATTATCCACATGACAATCACAAATCCCAAATTAAAAAAAAAAAAAAACAATAAATAAATGGATTAATTTTAAAAAATAATTAATTAAATTCCATTAACATGAATGTATTATAAAAAAGGGGCAAAAAGAATTGATGCAGGACGAGGATCGGCGTAAGAAGATTCTCTCGGCCGCCGGTGAAATCCAAGGTCCGTTGTTCGATAATTCTACGTCCCGAATCCCACCGGACAAACCTTTTTTTTTTTTTCTCTTTTGTATTTTTGTTGATTTTTTTTTCTCAATTCATTGACGATTGATTTTCCATTTCGTTCTTCTCCCTTTTGGATTTATTAATCTTCGTTCTCTTTAACCAAATTTCTTCGGACTGAATCTTATGTGTTATGTGATTTTGATTTCAGAGAAGAAGAAGAAGAGGTGGATTTGGGGAAAATGTTGTGCAGAATTACTTTGATGTCGAAGAAGAAGAAGAGCGGAACAGTGCCGGTTTATTTGAATGTGTATGATTTAACGCCGATCAATGGCTATGCGTATTGGTTCGGTCTCGGGGTTTACCATTCCGGCGTGCAAGGTTAGACAATTTATGGCGTTTTTCTGTGTTTCTTCTTCCATTTTTAGTATGTTGTTAGCAGAGACGACGAGGATTTAGGTTTCTTGTAAATGATTGTCATATAAACCAAAGGGTTTTTCAAATCGTTGTTTCCTTTTTTCTTGATTCTTCATTGCGTTTTTCCCCCTTCAGATCTGAGGTTGAATTCGTTCTGTTTTTTGGCTGAAATTTGTGCTACTTGAGAAACTGGAAGAACGTGGAGATTGTATTATGGATGTGCTGTGAAATTTTCTGTTTCTGGTTGTGTATTTATCTCCATGAGCTAATTGTTCAGTTTATGGAAAGATGATTCTGTAATGGCTAGCGTGATTTGGCTGAGAAATTGATGAGTTCCTGCATATTTCCTTGTTTCTAATTGCTTATATGATTTTCTATTGATATCTATATCTATATCGTTTGTTTAATGTATTTTATCAAGAACAGGCTGTTCAAAGCTCAAATATCTCATTGGGGTGAACCTTTTTTTGCAGTTCATGGAGTTGAATATGCATTTGGAGCACATGAACGTGCAACTTCAGGGATATTTGAGGTAGAACCAAGACAATGTCCTGGTTTTACGTTTAGGAAATCAATTTGTATCGGAAGAACGAATCTAGATCAGAAAGATGTTCGCTCGTTTATGGAGAAAGTAGCCGAAGAGTACTCCGGGAACACTTATCATCTCATAACGAAAAATTGCAACCATTTTTGCAATGATGTATGCTTAAGGTTGGTAGGGAAACCAATCCCTAGCTGGGTTAACCGTCTTGCTCGACTTGGTAAGATCGTCGATTATACTCCCAGCTGACTGTTTTCTTTTCCATAATCATGCTTGTTCTTGCTGTGACATAGAATCCTAGTTTACAAACAAACTGCCCATCATAACATAGCCACTGTGTTTCTATGCCTGATCTTATGTATCTTTTGGCTTCCCCTGCATAATTAGGAGCACGACATGACTCGTGAGACGTTAATTATCTAAATGATAATGTTACGAGCGCTTCGTTTATTCCCTCTGAGATTGGAACTTGCAACAATTTGTGATGTTATTTCGATATGTTTTTCAGGTCTTTTCTGCAACTGTGTTCTTCCAGCGAGTTTGCACGAAGCGAAGGTTCGGCAAGTACGCCCAGGAGATAAGCTCAACGATGGTGCAAAGAAGAAATTGAGAAGCCAACCAAGTAGGTATAATGATAAACCTTCTTCTGGTTCCAATCCTCCAACTTCAACCATCAAAGTAAGTAGACAAAAACGATGTATCCCGCCATCGTCAACAGTGATTCATTCTTCACCGTCCACAACCCGAACTCTAAAGCTGTAATAGTGACTGTTTTATACGCCATTTAAGAGCTTAATTAACAGAAGACAGGCAAAATAGCACGACTTTTTTGCCTTTCCACTGGTCTTCTGCTTCTACTAATCCCATAGAAAGAAAGAAAAGTTGTGGTGGAGCAGTTTTGTGTTGAAATGCAGTGTATGTTTGTGCAGTTTGATTGAGATTTCATCATTGAAATGGTTTATAGATTGAAAAAATGGTGTTCTTGGGAAGTTGGAGAAGGATGGAAAGAAGAAGGATTGTATGAAAAGATGTCAAACTCAAGTGGAGATGGCATTAATGGAAGTGGGTATGGTGGGGATTGGGTGGTGGAGGCTCCCTCCTCCTCCATTCACTTCTTATCGACCCAAAGTCTTCTCTGAAATATGTATATATCTTTCAATGTCGGTGGTAAAAACCAAGCTGAAATGACAGCCTTCTTCTTTTCCACCTCTCGTACTATTTGGTTTGGCTCGTAGTTTTAACAAGTCGAGATTGACGAAGCTTATGGGTTTGAAAGGTCGGAGGTGCCTTATCGATAATATGAATTGTGCAAAAGTATCGTGTAACAGTCCAAGCCTATTGCTAGCTAATATTGTGTGTTTTGACTCGTTACGTATTTCTGTCCTGCGCATGGTTTTAAAACGTGTATGTTGGAGAGGTTTTCATACCTTAATAATGAATATTTCATTCTCCTCTTCAACCGATGTGGGATCTCACGTATTGATTATAGAAACTGGAGTTTGTGTCGTTTGTATGAGATGTTGAGTTCTTAATTTGTGTAGCTTGTTATTTGGGTATGTGATATTTATATTATAATCTAACTCTGTGTTGCAGTTGTGACTGTTAATTTATCATACGACCCGATATTAGGTAAGACCAGAAATAGAAGAATAAAGTTGTTTTTATTGTTGAACTTCCTAACGTTTGATTATTCAAATCTAACCTAACTAAGAGACACAATTGTGGCCATCAAGGTATTATGTGATGTTAGGTAAATGTAGAAGTAGAAGAAAAATATTTTTGTTTGGGGGCAAACTTTTTCAAATGTGAGAACTTGCATCGAATAGAGTCAAATATCGGTAGGACTTTAATATATATATATATATATATATTAAAGTGATTTTAAATTATATTTATATGATTGAGAATGGTTGAATGTGACAATATCGTCAAACTAAAATTGAAGTCTGGACTAAATTTATCAAATACTTTAAATTAAAATTTATTTGTATGTCTATGAATGAAATTTTATAGGGTTGTAAATAGGTTGGTTTTCGGTCCATTTTGGTCGTCCTGGTTTTTCAACTATTTTATTGGGTGCATAGATCAAATATTTGAAACTAAAAAAATATTTTAATACTTTTTGGCTTGCATTGTGAGAGAAAATAAAATAAAATTGATATATATATATTTAAAAAAAAAAAAAAAAGCCAGTGGTTCACGAGATTGACTGTTTCTCGTTTTTTTTTGGAATAAATTCGAAAAAGAAATTATTCGAAAAGTCTGCCAAATAAAATAAAAAGATGAATTACCTTTAAAAAATTAAAACATAAATTAAATTCTAATAAAAATAAAAGATGAATTAAAAAAATTAGAAAGAAAAAGAATAATAATAAAAATTTATATTCTAATAATTACAGAAATTAGTAAGAAAGAGAAATGAAATTACAAAACTTTTAATTTCGCCCCATTTTGTGGTGTGGGGTTAAATTTCATCATTTCCCAAAAGAATTCTCCACATCGTCATCATCTTCTTCACTGTTCCCAACGGACGGAGCTTTAATGGCGTCCATCCTTTTTCAGCTTCAGTTTCATTACCCATTTTACCCCTGTCCCCTTTCTAACGGGAAGACGACAGAGACCCATCGCCCACTTTCTCCTCTTCTCCCAAAACTTGCATTTCACTTAACAGAATCCAAACCAGATAATCGATAATGGATGATTGTGACGTTTTATCTAACAGATTAGAAAATGGGTTCTGAATTTCATCTTCTCCAAGCGTAAATCAGTAGAGAAAATCCCCACCGAGCTCCGATTAGATCGCTATCGTCGCCGTTAGCCCATTCCATCACCGATGAACTAGCGCCGGCGGATGATCCGACCGACGACGTCGACGCCGATACCGACACCGATGATGAAGACAAGCTACTTCTCATCCTTCGCCACTCCAATTCGTTCAATCCCAGGTTTAGATTCTGCTGTCGCGCCGCCGGATTGCTCTGTTCTTCCGCTTCGAATCGGAACATAAACACCGCATTTCCTCTGTTTTCTTTCTCCGATTCGAATACCCAGCTGTAAACATCCCAATACACATCCACCGGAATCCCTTCCACTTCGATTCTTTCGTTTCCCCTAAATTTCCATTTCAGCCGTTTGATTTCCAAAACCATTTTCCGGTCAACACTGAACGACAGCCCTAATTCGTCGTCGTTTCCTTCGAATAAGCCGCAGTCTATTTCGATTTCTCGGATTTGACCGCCGAATTTCGCCTTCGTGGTGTAGATTTTGTGCGCAATCACGTGTTCCCTTTTGAGAATTAGGGTTTGGGGAAT
Source organism: Cucurbita ficifolia (assembly GCA_033971965.1). NCBI lineage: Eukaryota > Viridiplantae > Streptophyta > Magnoliopsida > Cucurbitales > Cucurbitaceae > Cucurbita > Cucurbita ficifolia. The sequence goes on from CM066970.1 coordinate 1,830,160, forward strand.
TTGGGATTTCGCCGCTCTGGTTTTCGCAGAGGCTTCTTTAATCATATCGCCGACGAGAAGCGTCATTTCTCCTTCCACAACCACCGCGATGAAGAATCCAGAATAGGGTTCCGGCGAGGACGAGAAACGGGCTCGCCGGAGATCCCAATAGACATGGATACTATCTGAAAGCTTCTCACGGCCGTGTTTCTTCCATGGATTTAGAGCTCTGATGAGGAGACGAAAAGAGATCGAAGAAGAAGGATTTGGAGGTGAATCAAAGGGATTGGGGTTCCGGTGGAAGTTAAGGAGAAGGGAGTGAGAGAAGAGAGATTGAGACCAAGAGAGGGTAAAGAGAGCGAAATTAGTTTGGTAAATGCAGGTGGTAAGATTGGGGAAGCCGGAATCTGGCGGCGGAGAGTGGCGGCGGAGACGGTGGTGATTGGCGGAGGACGGGCGGAAGCAGGCGGAGAAGGCGGCGGACATTGGAGGGGGAAATTGAGAAGTGAAATTTGCAGAGATTTGGAAACGAAATCCCCTGCCAATATGACTCGCCTTATTATTAGACCATGGCCTCCGATGGACATTTTAAACTTAGTTCTTTTATTTTATTATTATTATTATTATTATTATTATTATATAAAGTTGATAATTTATATATTTAAAATTAAAATGATATAAAACCTTATTAATGTAACATATATATATATTATTTGCTTGGATTATTGTTTTGAAAAGGGAAATTAATAAAATTTTATAGGTATAAAACTAAAGGAAGTCAAGGAAATTGGATTCCTACTTCACAAACCCAACTCCATTCCTATTGGAAAGGCCTTAAAGAAACCAACCACAAACGCGTAAGAACATATCCTATAATATATATATATATATATATATATAATATGCTCGTTTCCAAGAAACTCGTGATCCCATCTCGACCAGTTTTGCAATCCAGGTCACGATGTCTGTATATCCTCTGTGTAAGATCCCATATCGGTTGGAGGGGAAACGGAACATTCCTTATAAGAGGGTAGAAAACTCTCCCTAGTACGGATTTTAAAATCGTGAGACTGACGTGATATGTAACGAACAATATTTGCTAGCGGTGGACTTGAGTTGTTAAAATTTGTACTAGAGCTCGAGACGAGGGGTGTGCCAACGAGGACGCTGGCAAGTGGGTGGATTGTAATATTCCTTATTAGAGTGAGAAATATCTTTCTAATAAACGCGAATTTAAAATTATTAAATTAAGGTAGAGATGGAAGCTCGAACCTCACATGAATGAGTAATCTTAATCTCTGAACTTTGAAATAGTTTTCCCTTAATTTTATTTGGTTACCCACTTGCTTTAGTTTAATCTATTATCTGTCACAATCCACCAACTTAGTCAAAATTTATACAATAAGATATATATTTCACATGTCATGTTAAAACATTATAGTAATACTATTAACTAAAATATTTGAATAACAATATAGTTTAATGTTGAATGATGCAATACAAACAAGTTCAGGGACTATACCTTATATTCAAAATTAATTAATTAACTTTATAATATAACATGAAAATTTGATATCGTATCAAATTTTCAAAGACATATAATTGCACCACGCTTCGTGGCATCAAATTATATATTTAACTCATGATTGTAGCTGTAACAGCTCAAACACACTACTAATGGATATTGTCTATTTTGGCGCGTTACGTACACAGTTTTAAAACACGTATTCTAGGGAGAGGTGAATGTTTCGTTCCCGTTTCAAACTAATGTTGGATCTCACAATCCACCTTCTTTTTTAGGTCAACGTCCTTACTGGCACTACGTTCGATGTTAGGCTTTGATACCATTTGTAACTGCCAAACATGGTTAGTAGATATAATTAGAATTATTATTTATTACTAATCTAATAGGAAATATATTTATAGTCAATGATAGAGTTTGGTTGGTTAAAAAAACTTTCAATTTTGGCTCTAAACTTCAAAAATTCACTTAATTTAGCAGTTCTTGGAGCAAGGTTAAAATTGGGATTTTGTAAAAGAAAATAAAAAGGGAAAAATAAAATAAAATAATTAGTGGGCTAGGCCCTAACTTTTGGGCCATGAATTTCAAAGGTTGGCCCAATTTCTTATTAACTTTGAAGGCCCATTTACTGAAAGCAAACATCTGGCTGGGCTGCCCGCGGGCAAATCTCGATTACCCTTCTCAGTAGAGCGTATAAAGCTTGTTCGCTGCTAATAGGTTTTTTTTATAATCCCGCCATCTGCTTCCAAGCTCGCCGCCGATTGCCGGAACTCGATAATGGTATGTGTTGTTATTCGACTCTCTAAACGTTCTTCCGCTTTAACTTGGTGAAATTCATTGTTTTCTAATGGATGATTGAAATTGTGTGTATGTATTTCGATTTTCTTTTCTCTTCCAATTCGCAGCCGTCTCACAAGACTTTCAGAATCAAGAAGAAGCTCGCGAAGAAGATGAGGCAGAACAGGCCAATCCCGCACTGGATCCGCCTCAGAACTGACAACACGATCAGGTATTAAACCTAATTTATTTGAATCTGCTTAATTTCATTCTAATCTCTCTCCATTTCTACTTTCGATCGTATTACAGATACAATGCGAAGCGCAGGCACTGGCGTCGCACCAAGCTAGGGTTCTGAGGTGCTTTCGATTTAATCTTCAATGTATTCATTTACCTTCACTTTGTTAAGATTGAGAACTTGATTTTTCGTACAATTTTTGTAGTTGAGTAACTGAAATTTAGTTCATCTGATATTTTTGTTTAATCATCACTACACTCAAGTTTGAAGTGCTTTCGAATGGAATGAATTTACTGTCGATGGTTGTCTGTGGTATAAACCTTAATGGCATTTACTTGCTCCTGTTCTCCAAGGATTTAAACGAGATCGATAGGCATTCTTTTGGAAACTGATCGAAGTCTAGAGATTCTTGAAAACTATTTAAATCAACAAATCGCCATTTTCCACTTCCTAGCAACGTTATAATTATTTTAGGATTTAGCTTCGTACTCGTTTTATCGATAAATCTGATTATCTGAGTAGTTTGGGTTGAGCCAATTCATAAAACTCTGAGGCCAAAATATACTTAGAATTCATAACTAACCTTCATTTGCAGTGAAAGATAATATAGAAGATCCAACTAGCTTATCCGAGTTGAGACTTTGTCGATGGTTCCGAAGAGAAAATTCTTTGAGATTCCCTCCTGTAGAATACTTGTTAATATCATTTCGACCTTGAACAAGATCCGATCTATATATTCTAAGGTTCTACATCTGTGTCATTGAATTCTGAAGCACTTACAACTTTAGTTGATCTAAACAAACTAGTCTTCGTCTAGACAATCGGTAGAGGTAGAGAACTTGGTGGTGGAAGACCCAGACGACATGGTTGAGTAGACTAATCGCCCATTTATCTTACTAATCACCGCATATTAACCAAACCTCTCTTTTGTCTAGACTGCGTTTGTTAGGAGGTCTGTTAGGTATGGCTATCTTCTTAGAACCATTTTGAGGGAATTTCAACGAGAGTGTAAAGCAAACAATGAAGGCTTCAATAATATGGTAGAGAATAGTTTGGTTTGTTTGTCGAGAGGAGGGAGATAATTTGGATTTGCAGTGTGGAAGGAAGGTCCTATTTCTGGCTTGAAATTAAAATTTAGAAGTAAAAATTAGAGATTGAAATTATGAAGATAAAATTAGAATCTGGGTTTATTTATTTAGTCAGGTATTTTGAATAAATTTATACTTAGAATTAATTTTATGAGCTAAATAGTAATGATAGGGAGATAATTTATAATTAATTTGCAAATGCTCTTTTGGCCCTTGTGACAATTTTACCTTTCAGTTTCTGAGTTTAATTTTCATTTGGTTCTCAGGTTTCAGAATTTATGCTTATGCCTTTGATTTTATTTATTTATTTATTTATTCACTAAATAGTCACTTTCTATTCTTGATGATAATGCCTATTAAATAATTAATGATAATCAAATTGGGTTTTACTCATTTTTCGTCACTATTAAAATTAATAAAAAAATGTTACGTTGTAATTATTTTAAATTAATTAATTGAAGATCAGAAGTGATCCTAAGTGAAATCCAGGGTAAAAGTGCGAAAATTAAAATCAAAATTTAGGGATAAAAATATAATATTTTAAAACTAAAGAACCAAGTGAGGATAAAATTTGAAAATATCTCACATTTTCCACTTTGAGGTTTACAAATTTTAGATCATTAAAAAAAAAAAAAAAAAATTACAGTTAAGGATAGTGGAGACTTCATAAAATAGAATAATATATCATACCCTTTGTCAAATATTGTCTATATATATATATATATATATATGGTTTTAATGGAGCAATAAAGTCAGTTGAATTAAGTACGACAATATTAGTTGCTGCCAATATTGATATTCTCATCAATGTTGCGGTTCGATCCCCGTGACCAGCAAAATGAATATACTTAGACGACGGAATAATAATATATAGTTTTATGTTTACATTTAATTTTTTTAGTTTATAAAACTATATATTTTGGTTAAATAATTAAAATATAAAAATAAATTTACGATATTATTATTATTATTAACTTCTTCCTTCAGAAAACCAAATAGTTGAGTCTTTGTCAAATCGCTCGGGTCTTGGGTGTAAGAAGGGAAATATTTTGACCATAAATTAGAATGAAATTTGGGGATGATATTGAAATTACGTGGTATTTTAGTTTGTTTTTTTCCCAATTGTTAGGCTGGTCTTTAAATGGGAACTGGTCATTGGCTAATTAATTCTTCAATACGACAATCTGACATGCGTTTCATCCTACTCTAAACGTGGCAGTCTATTATTGGAGGACTTTGGTGATTGGGCAACACGTTGGTTAAGTGGAGGAGTAAGGTAAGGATGCTACCCAATTTCCTTCTTCTACTCAAAAATCTATATTTAATCAAATTAAATATTTAATTTCTAGACTACTTTCAAATTCAAAATAATTTTCATACATTGAATATAAATTGAAAAATTTTAGAAGGTTATTTTCAATCCATTTTGTCCGATTCAAATTTTGTAATCAATTTTATTGGTTTTATCTTTTTCTATAAGTATTAACAAGTTGATTCTATTATAAAGGGTTGATAATGGATTGAGAAAAAATTGAGTGTAATAAGGTACTAGAGTTTTGAGCACGAGAATTTATCTCAAGCCCGCTCATATGTCTAGTCAAGTGACAGTACATTGACTTGAAAGGAGCACATAGTTCGAGTAGTTTGATCATTATACCGGTTCATCTTGCTATAACTAACTTTGATATAATGTTGATTTGGACATCAAATGTTACTGTCCAAGACTTGATCAATGTAGAGATTTGACCTTTGCTTGACATAAAATGTAATTAACCTTAAAACAAATATGCACGTCATCATATTCAAATTGAAAAATAGTCGAGGTTAATATCAGAATTATTGAACTTCAAATGAAAAATTGTTTTTTAGTTTCTAAAATTTGAATATAATTATTATTTGGTTTAAGAAACTAAAAAACACAAAAAAGTTTAAATTTAAATTTGTGACCAATTAAAAAATAATTAAAATTTTAGAGGTAAATTAGAAATAAAAAATACGTTTTAAAATCTTAGAAAAACCAAATAAAACTAATTTCAAATCTCGAGAAGAAAACAATAACAAAATTAAATTGGAATCTTAAATTTTAAAAATTGGAAACAGAAATGGAAGCTGTCACTCGTATGGCCCACATATCCAAGACTTAATTGAAATTAAAAAAAAAAAAAAAAAAAAAAAAAACAATAAAAGTGAGGAAACAAAAATTAAAAAAAAAAAAAAAGAAAGCTGACAAAGGAAGTGGAACAAGGAACCTGTAGAAGCACCACCTATAAACCCCACTTCTCTCTCCCTCTCTTTGTCTAATCTTAATTCCCAATATTTATACGCTCCTTTACTCTCTCCGCCACCCTCTCTCTCTCTCTCTCTCTATCAATCTTTTCAACCATCTCTCTCCATTCATCTCCTTTGATTCCTTTTTCTCCCCTGTTTCCCCTTTTCTCTGCAGCGATGATGGTGGAGGACGAATGGCTTACGGCCGCCATGGCCGAGGACAGCGTGGTGGCTGACTTATTGGTGCGGTTGAAGCAGTCGCAGGCTGCGTCGCCTTCCAAATCTCCTCGTCCTATGAAGCTGCCGTTTAATTGGGGGGTTAGGCAACCAAGGTCCAGGACGGCGGCAGCCATGGCTGCGGTGGTTGTGAGATGTGGCGATGTTGTCTTGCAGAGGAATAATAAGGATGTTGACTCCACCAGATGCAGTCCTACGACGCCGCTTTCCTGGAGCGGCGGAGCTTCTCCTTCCGCTACGCTTGATGGTTATGAAGCGTCTAGCCGTCACGCTACTCTCTTGCACGTTGCTTCCAGATTTAAGGTTCTCGACTCTTTCTCTTCTCTCGTCCCATTCTCTGTTTCGTCTGTTTCGGATTTTTATAGTTTCGTCTCTTATATCGGCTGTGTGTGCTCTGGCTTCCCAATCTTTCCGAGTTTTGTCCGTTTTTTTTCTCCACGATTTCTCAAATCTTAACGCCGGCGTTCTTAATTGCGTTTTTTCTCGGCGGTGGTGTCGGCTGCGGATTTCAGGCGGTCGGTGGCACTGTGGATTCTCAGATAGAACATTCTTATCTCGAGAAGCCTCGTATATTGAATCGTCACCATTTCTCCATTTGTTTTTCCAAGAATCTGATTCCGTATCGTGAAATCTCTTCCGATGTTCTCATTTCTTCATCCGCTTAGCGAAACAAAGTTCCTCTCTCGGAAGTCAGAACTCACACAACTGCAAATCTCTCAATTCCATAACCGCTCTGTACTTCACCAAAACAGTTTCATATTCTCTCCGTCAATGGCGGACAATCCTCACAAATCACCGACGAGAAACTGCTCTTTAATTCATCAAATCCCCGATATACCCCTAGATTCTCCAAAATTTTCACGTTCACTGTTAGAGAATGGACACTGGTTGAAAATACTTCGCGTTTTCTTCTCGCCTCTTTTCACCTCGTCTACGATTCCAAATCCCTTATTTCTCCAAATTGACCAAAACGCCCTTCAAATCCCTCGCTAGATTCCAACGCTTTCCAAATCGTACGCCGAGTCGCTGTTTCGTCACGCACGAGATTTTTCCAACACAAACTCTCTTCCATCGCCGTCGGTTTACCTCGAAACTTCCCTACAGCCATTCTTCTTTCATTTCCCCCTCTTTTTGACCGGACTTCCACTCGACGCGTAAATCGCGAGGGTATTCTGGTCACATGCAAAAATTCAGAGCCGGTCTGGTCGAACCGGGGCCCTGATACGACCGTCGACGATGCTACAAAGTGAGGGCCCAATTCGGATCAGGTCGCAAGAGATAGGTCTGCGTTAGGTTTGATGCAGACTTGGAGTAATTATCAGGTGTAGCGATGGTACATGGTTGGTTCCTGTGTTTGCTTTCTGAAATATTTTCAATAAAATAAATAAATAAATGAAGAATTGCTAGTCGTTGGGCTGAGAAGAGGAAAAGGAAGATCCACGTGACCATAACAGGAAATCGTTTGGGTGTGGTCACATTCTTAAAGTCACCACGTGGACTTCATGACGTGGCGCGCGATTCTGGTAATTCGAAATTGGAGAGGGAAATGGATGGGCCTCTTACTGTTCCCAATTTGGGGCTATTTTGATTTTCTTATAATCTTGATTCATTCTTGTTGATGTTCTTGAAGTTGATCTGAACTATGCGATACTCGTTTTGTAATATTGATTCGTGTTAATGTTCTTGAAGTTGATTTGAACATTATGCCAATTGTTTGATCCTATTGATTCTTATTAATATGTTTTGGGATTAGTTTTTCAGGGTGCTGCTGCGAATGATTCGCCGGCGGGTACCGCTACAAAGAGATTGAGACGAAAGAAGGTAATTCTTGTAGGGAAAAGAAAATCAATCATGGATTTGTTGGGGCTGGCAGTATAAGCCAAGCATTTGTTTATTGCTGACTTTAATTGAGTTGTTGGCTTGCCTTGTTCTTGAAGAATGAACGCTTCAACAACCAATTGTGTTTCCAAGACAGTAACGAAGATTAATTTGCTTTGATTGATGATGTATTCTCTTTTTTGTTTGTGTTCCAGACATTTGCTGAGCTTAAGGAAGAGGAAAGCACGCTTTTGAAGGAGAAACTTCATCTAAAAATGGTATGTTCTTCATCTAAAAATTTTGATCAAACTTCATATATATATATGTGTGTGTGTGTGTAGAACTCTTTCATTTTGTAAATTGAATGGAATGAAGAACTTTAAATTTATAATTTATATATATTTAATCTAAGACAACTATCCTTTGTTTTTGATGACCTTACTTTATGAACAGGAACTGGCCACTCTACAGGCAAGCTTCGAAGAACAAAGAGCCAAGAATGAGAGTTTGAAGAAGATGAAGGTAATTCTTCTGCCTTTTAGTTTTCAACATGTCTGCTTTCTTTTTCCATGAACATCTGAGCAACTGTCTTTTTGCCTGATCGACCCAAAAAGGGTTTCAAAGATGTTGACGTTTCAAAACCAAGATTCTTCACTTGCCCTTGACTCAAATCCAAACTTAGTAAACAATCTTACGTTATGCAGGTTGATTTCAACATGAAATACCCAGAGAAATTCAGTACAAACTCCAATATGATGCCCGAGGAATCATCATCCACACTTACCCATCAAAGGGAAAGCTCTAACATTGAAACAAGTCCTCCCACATTGCCATTCACAGGATCAGGTTCTTCCGAGGCTCAATCACAAAAGAAGAGCAAATCAACCGAAGAAGACTCTGTCTTTTTACTACCAGATTTGAATATGACACCCTTAGAGGATTATTGACTAAGGTGAAAATACATTGACTCTCTCTCTATCTCTCTCTAATATGATATGGTTAAAGGATTATGTGGGATTAAACCTGGCAGTCACTGGTAAGGTCATGAGCCCTATGACCCTACAACTTGGTGATGGCAAGAAAGTTTGCCGTCTTGTAGTGTAGGCCCAACCAGACTTTTATTAGCACTTGCTAATTCCTTAGTTTGAAGGCTGTAATCCATCCTGTGGGTAAAACCAATTGTTGAATCCCTCTAGAATGGTGTAGGGTTTGATTCATTCGTTGTAGCGTTTATTATATCATAGGTACATAATCAATGAATTTGTTTGTCATCATACTTTGATATTAATATTTTTTTTTTTTACTGCGCCTTCCTTCCTTTTGTTAATGCTTTCTTACTCATGATGTTCATTCAAAAGTGCCATAATGGGTAGCAGCAGCAGCATAGTTTGATTACAATAAGTGTTGAATCACAGCTAATTTGATTCTAGCAATGAAACTCACACATGAATTTAGAATATTGGTTGAAATGCTAGCTTGTTTGATCCTTATATGGGTTGGATTAGTCTTTCGAGTTGGATTGGTCCAAAAAAATCACTCAATCCAACCCAACTCGGACCATTGAATACAACAAATTGACTTGGAAAGTTGAATAAATATAACGAAGCGATTCAAAACTGGGAAATGGACTTCCCAAGTGACTGTCCTTTGTTTTCATTTTTTACTCATGAAACATTGTGTGTAGAAGAAATCAAGACTGTTGGTCACCACCAACAGTCTAGCAGTTTTTAAGATTCATCTCAACTTCTCTTCAACGAGCTCGATGCAACGATATAATACGAGCTCTACTGGGTTTAAGGCACACTCCATGTCCACTGTAATTTGATCATAGTCGGTCTTGTTCTCCAACATTATCCCCGTTACTAGCGTTCGGAGTCGTAGAAGCCATTCCTTATAGGACTTCTTCAAATTGCTCTTCAGCAAAACTCCAGTGTAGTTTGTGTTTCCTGTTCCATGGATTTTGATAATTATTCACAATCATCAATAGTAATTAAAAATTAAGAAACCATATGTTCTAGTAGTATCAGTTTGGCCAGCCCTTTGAATGTGTCAGATAAAGATGAACTATATATGTCAAAGGATATCTTCTAACGCTAATACCAAAAGAATACTTCCACACTCTTATAAATAATGTTTCGTTCTGTCAGGGAAAGGTTTCTACACCCTTATAAATGATGCTTCGTTCTCCTCCCTAATCATATGAGATCTCACAATCCACTCCCTTGGGCTTGGGTCCCAACGTCCTCGTTAGCACTCATTCCCTTCTCTAATCAATGTGGGACCCTCCAATCCATTTCTTTTGGGGTCCAACGTTCTTGTTGTCACACTGCCTCATGTCCACTCCCTTCGAAGCTCAACCTCCTCGTTAGCACATAGTTCGTTGTCTGGCTCTAATACCATTTGTAACGGTCTAAGCCCACCACTAGCCGATGTTCTTTTTTGGGCTCTTTTCTTTTAAGGCTTTCCTTCAAAGTTTTTAAAACTATGAGAGGTTTTCTCTTCGGCAGGCGGGTTCTTTCAAAATGACAAGGTCCTTCTAGGTCTTACCTTAGAGCAAGCCGCAAGTATTTCACGGAGCCGAAGCACTGAAGAACGATCATCGGTAGGCACGGTGAGTTGAAGTTTAGATAAACAGTGATCATCGACCTTCTCCATGGAAATGCCTTTCCACCGCTGTAACCTTCAAATTATTGTACAGAGTTCTGATAATAATATGAGTTGTTCACTATTGTCCGCCGGCGGTTCAAAGTTCCAGTCCGTCGTGTCTCTTCTCCGGCGCGGCGGAGTATTGGTCGTCTTGACGGGCAAGATTTAATCTCTTCCAAACGGATCTATCTTCCCGGTCCGAATATATATATGCACGCTCCGGATTTACAAATTTTATTCTAATTTTAAGCCGAATTATATTTCTAACAATTATTATTATTATTTATTAGTCACAAATTCTTTATTATTTATCTGGTTTATTTGCATAAATATCTGTATGACATTAAATATTGTTAAAATTATTAAATACAATTTTGTTTTTTAAGTTAAAAAATTAAAAATTTTATGTAAAAATGAAAATATTTGAAATAAATGATGAAAACCTTTAATCTCGAAGATATGTTTGTTAAAGTCGAGTTAATTAGCTTGAAAGCTAAATAGTTAATAATAATAAAATATAAGATTTGAGAGCAATCCGACATAAAACTTGAAAATATATATAAATTTTAAATGAAAATTGTATTTAAATCTTTTAAAATATGAATTATAAAAAAATTGAAAATTCAATCTCACTTATAAGAAAGTAAAAGGTTAATATTATTGTTTTTATTTTATTTACTCTTTTCAAGAAATATCAAATTTAATATTTCACACATTTTTTAGTCAATTTATGAATATATTTTTAAAACTTATAAAAAAAATACTAATAGAAATTAAAATATTTTAGGAAAATCAACAAATTTAAGATTTATTAAATATGAAGTAGCAATTATAACTTTTTTTTAAGTAAAAAAAAAATCCGTGGTAATTCATCATTTATTACATTATGAATAAATATTTTTACGGCGAGCAATTTTAATTAGTCGAAGAATTATAATGAAGGATTGGAGAGGATAATTACAGGACTTGGACGGAGCAGCCTAACGCCGAAGCCAAACAGAGCTCTCCACTGTCCTCGAAGCTCAACCAACGATCGCACCAAAATCTTGATCGTCTTCCTCGTTCGATTACAGTTTTCGACGGTTTAGAACTAATTCAATTTGCCTCTCCTAGCTGTGTTCGTCGCATTGCGCCTCACGGCCAGCTCCAGATCCCACAATGGAGCCCGATGTGAGCATCGAAACGAGCTCCATGATCAGAGTGGCGGTGCTGCCGATCGGTTCGGTTCCGCCGACTCAACTGCGGGACTACTTGTCGATGCTTCTGCGTCACCAATTGATTCCACTTTCCGCCATAAGTTCGTTCTACACGGAGCACCAGAAATCGCCGTTTGCTCATCAGCCTTGGGACTCTGGTAGTCTTCGTTTCAAGTTTATTCTCGGTGGAGATCCGCCTAGCCCTTGGGAAGACTTCCAATCCAACCGCAAGATCCTTGCTGTTATTGGTATCTGTCACTGCCCTTCTTCCCCCGATCTTGATTCTGCTACTGAGCAGTTCAATGCCGCCTGCAAGGGTTACACTTCGGCGCTCGTCGAACGTTGCTTCGCCTTTTGCCCCGATGATTCTCAGGCAGGGAATTGCTTTGTGCTCTTTGTTAACTTTGATTTGACCATGCTCATCTAAAAAAAAAAAAGTGTAACCATGATCTTTGTGAATCAAGTCGTAAGCCTTGCAAATAGTTATTTATGATCAATTAAAGCTTTTGAGCATCTAATTTTTTTCTCTCTTTCCTGGAATTTGTTGCAGCTAGAAGAAGGCAGCAAAAAAGGAGGTAATTTGAGGTTGTTTCCTCCAGCTGACCGGCAAACTCAGGAGTTTCATCTGAACACAATGATGCAAGATATTGCAGCTTCTTTGTTGATGGAATTTGAGAAATGGGTCCTTCAAGCGGAGTCTGCTGGAACTATTTTGAAAACGCCTTTAGATTCTCAAGCAAGTCTCAGCTCAGAGGAGGTTTATATTTAGGTGTCCTAATTAATTGATTTAGTTTTCTTATTACAATCGTTGCTGTTATGTCATTTCTTATCTAGATACGGCCAGCATCTCACATTTAATGGAAAACTGTAAGTACAATGCGAAAGGATGTGCTAAACACTGCAACTTAATAATTTATAACTGATGAAAAATGCAGGTTATTAAAGCCAAAAAGAGAAGGCTTGGGCGTGCACAGAAGACAATTGGTGACTATTGTCTGCTGGCAGCATCGCCAGTTGATGCCAATGCTCACTATTCTACTGCAATCGATCTTGCTCGGTTAACCGGGGACTATTTTTGGTACGCAGGGGCTTTGGAGGGCAGTGTCTGTGCCTTACTGGTACCTTCCTCTCCCTAGCATTTCCTTCATCCCCTCCCTCCAGGATACAAGCATTAGTTTTTTAGTAAAATAATCTGCATCCAGAATGCAGAGAATTCAATGTTCGTAGAAATTTCATTTGATGATGTTCTTTGTGATTTCCGGTTCTGTCCACATAGTTTAAGTAGCTATTTTCTATGATCAAAGTACAGCTTTAACTTCCAGGTTTGAGGCGGTTTAGAATATATATATATACCTAATTTTTAACGGAACTCCATGTCAAGGCATTGTGTATGGTGTTATTGTACGAGGGATCTTTTCATAATTGGAATATCATCATTATATTCACCTCTTTGTTGATGTCAAAATATTACCATGGTATTAGTTCTGCCAATTGACCACCGTGGATAAAGATGGTCGGAGCATTCCCATAAATGCTGCGATCCCCTTGTATTTTACTTGCTGCAGGGGATTAAGAGAGTAGCAGTCGAGAAATAATTAGAATAATGGAAGTTTTTACTTATGGCAGAGTGTTGACCCTGGAATACTGACTTAAGTTGGAATATAGTTAGTAAGGATGAGAAATAAGTGATGTATCATATAAACGAGGCAGCTTGAAATTTGTTGATTTGAGGGAGAGTAAGGGGTTTTTGAGATCCCCATCTACTGGACTTTATTATTGAGATAACGAAAAATTTGTTTAAGTTTCTAACAGTTATACATATAACAAAATCCTTTATTTTTTTGTTCTTTTCGAGAAATAAAGTAGCATAAATGATATGAGTCTTTAAAACTTGTTGGTATTCATGGGATACTTCTATACTTTTGGTGTGTATGTCCTGACATATTTTTGTTAAATTGGTTTACTTTATACTTCTGAATATCAGATTGATCGCATGGGTCAAACGGATGCAACTCTGGAGGAAGAAGTCAGATACAGATACAATAGTGTTATTTTACATTACAGGAAGTCATTTATACAAGATAACACCCAAAGGTAGTGTTCGGGTTTTTCTTTTTTAAAAAAATAATAAATATTGTAGCAAATCATTTGAGAGTAAAGTGCTTAAGTTTGATATTGTTAAAAATAGTTTCATCTCTTATAATTTATTCATACAATTTTAAGCCTTTTTTGGTTAAAAACCAAGCTATCATTGAGAATAAATGCAAGAAAATACACGGGGAATACAAAAAAAAAAGAAAAAGAAAAAAAGGAATATCCCAAGGGGAACCCAATTAACCCAGAAAAGGACTAAAATCAAGCAAAATAAGGCCTAAAGTTAAATTAACCTAAAGAGAAGCATGACATCAATTTTAAGCAATTATTTAAAATATTAACGTAGCTAGTTCTTAAGAAAGAAACAATTCCCCACCATTGCGTTGGCCTAGTGGTATTAGGGTCAGGGAAGAAATAAATGGTTTTTGAGAGAATGACGTTTTAGCACACCTGGTCGCTTTCCTATGATTTAATAAAATTCTACAGGTTTTTTATAACCAAATTTAGTAAGATTAGACAATTGCTCCATGAGATTAGCTAAAGCGTGTGTAAGTTGGACTAGAGACTTTCTCTTACGTGATTAATTGTCGATTGTCATGATAAAAACTATGTTCTTGATAGGACAAGTATAATGAAATTATGTTCCTTTGGAAAAATCTTTTGTTGTTCTTGATCGAAATTCACTTTTTGCAACTCAATTAATATATATGAGTACTTGCATGTGCTGCTCATTTTACTAATCTCTGATATGTTGTTTCTTTCATTTTTTCTCCTCACTAGGGTTTCACCCCTAAGCTTTGAACTTGAGGCTACTTTGAAGTTGGCTAGATTTCTTTGCAGGTATATTTTATGATTTGTGTACTTGAATACTGAATATATTTTACCGTGTATAGGTGACCGTGTGGTTGATTTGAAGGAAAAGAGACGAGATAATATGTTCTCTGATTACAAATAGTACATTGGTCATCAGTTTATTTGTGCGAATCTGTATGCATGAATCTCTTCCTAAAGATGCATCTCTATTGTTTTTAAAGTTGGTATTTCACTAAAATAGAATTTACAGAAAAAAATTTAGTTTGCATTTTAGTATAGATTTTTTTTTTTTTTCCCTCATTTGAATGATGAATACTAACTCATATTTCTGACTTTTGGTTATGCAATGAATAACTTTATCTACTCTTTCGAGGGGGGTTTGATTCACAGGAGAGAGCTGGCTAAAGAGGTTGCAGAGTTATTAACCAGTGCAGCAGATGGTGCTAAATCTTTGATTGATGCCAGTGATAGATTAATATTATATGTTGAAATAGCTCGTTTATTTGGTTCTCTTGGTTACCAGCGGAAAGCTGCTTTCTTTTCAAGGCAGGTTGCTCAGTTATACATGCAACAGGAAAATAGACATGCTGCTGTTAGCGCCTTGCAAGTCTTGGCCCTGACAACAAAAGCTTATCGTGTTCAAAGTCGATCATCCGAGACTGATCATTCTTTCTCCCATGTGAGTATTACAAGAGTTAGATGACAAAGATCTAGTTCCTAACTCCTCTGGCTTTTGCCTTTGTGTTTCGACTTTTTTAATGCAACTTTCTATCATATTTAAAAGGAAAGAAAAGAAAAAGACACGGTGCCCGGGTTGTGTGTCCAGATATTTTTTTCCTTACAAATAATGTTATGCATTTAGTACAAACGCAGTCCGATTATTTGACTCGTGAAGGATATTGTAAGAAATGGGGGCCTAACAGATATAAACCCTGCCATTAGCTATGATGGCTGATGGTGATGTAATTGGTTTGTTTCTAGCTGCTGAAAATCCCAACTTCAAGCGCTATAGAGATGAACTTTTTTTTCTTTTTTTTTGTCAATTTAATTTTCCATGGATATGACCTTACTTACAATTCTCTATTCAGTTTTCATATTGGTCAACTAATCTTGCCAGTTTCTTTTTCTTTCCTTCTTTTTTCCTCCCTTATATCCTTTTTTAGATGTTTTGTTCGTTTAACTGAATTTTTCTTCTTTTTTATCCTTAAAGAATAAGGCTGGCCTGAGTAACTCTGATTCTGGAAAAATGCACCATCAGTCATTAGTATCTTTATTTGAGTCTCAATGGAGTACTTTGCAAATGGTCGTATTAAGGGAGATTTTACTGTCTGCTGTCCGTGCTGGAGATCCTCTTGCTGCGTGGAGTGCTGCAGCTCGGCTACTTAGATCTTATTATCCTTTAATAACACCAGCAGGCCAAAATGGCTTGGCAAGTGCTCTTTCAAATTCAGCTGAGAGGTTACCATCAGGCGTACGCTGTGCCGATCCCGCCTTACCTTTCATAAGGTGACTAGCCATTTTAATATTCATACTGTAGGACCTTAATAACCGTCTTATCTGTTATATCCTTTCCAATTTAACCACTGTAATATTCACTTAGACGCGCACTGTTTTCTTGATTTTCATTTCTACTACCTCATTTCTTATCCAAAAAAAAAATTATACTACCCGAGCAGCCACCTATATCGTACTGAATGGTAATCTTGTATGCTCAAATTTGAGTTTTTTTGGGGAGTTTGTTAATGATTAACTGGTCTTTCTAGGTTGCATTCTTTTCCTCTCCATCCTTCACAATTGGACATTGTAAAACGCAATCCCGATAAGGAAGACTGGTGGGCAGGATCTGCCCCTTCTGGACCTTTCATTTACACTCCATTCAGCAAAGGAGACACGTCGAATAACAGCAAGCAGGAACTGGTTTGGGTTGTTGGAGAACCAGTGCAGGTCCTGGTGGAATTAGCCAATCCATGCGGCTTTGAGTTGAGGGTTGATAGTATATACCTTTCTGTGCATTCGGGAAATTTTGATGCTTTTCCAGTTTCTGTGAATCTTCCTCCCAATTCATCTAAGGTGGTTACTTTGTCTGGGATTCCAACTTCAGTTGGGCCAGTGAGAATTCCTGGGTGTATTGTACATTGCTTTGGTGCAATAACTGAACACCTTTTCAAGGATGTTGACAATCTACTCAATGGAGTAGCTCAAGGACTTGTTCTTTCTGACCCATTCAGGAGCTGTGGGTCCATGAAGTTGAGGAATGTATCGGTTCCAAATATATCTGTGATATCACCGTTGCCGTTGTTAGTTTCGCACGTTGTTGGTGGTAATGGTGCCATTATTCTCTATGAAGGTGAAATTCGTGATATATGGATACATCTGGCTAATGCAGGTACAATCCCAGTTGAGCAGGCACACATATCATTATCTGGAAAACACCAAGATTCCGTTATTTCCATTGCTTTTGAAACTTTGAAATCTGCTCTTCCTTTGAAGCCTGGCGCTGAGGTGATCATACCTGTGACCTTAAAAGCTTGGCAGCTTGGAGTGCTCGATTCCGATACCGTTAGTGGCAAGAGTTCATCTCCAATCATGTTGAGGCATTCCAAGGATGGCAGCAGCCCTACTTTCTTTATACATTATGCAGGTATTTACTTATCATATTTCTTTCTTTCCTCTAATGATGATAACCAATGTTTCGTAAAATTATATAATTCGGATATTCCTTTTCAACTTGTACTTTGTAATTCTGGTGGGATCATTTACGTTGCGTTGCTCTGCATATTATATATCCATGGTTTACGCCCTTGATTTATAATTAATTCCTTCATTGAATGCCTTGCATGACGCTCAAACTCATAAATATATGTTCTTCTGTTGTGCGACATTTTAAGGCTACGTATTGGTCCATATTCTCAACCATTATTTTGCTTTCTAGGGCCTATGGCGAATACTGAAGGCGTTCTCCCTAATGGTTCTGCTATACCCCCTGGTCGACGCCTGGTTATTCCGCTGCAAATTTGTGTTTTACAGGGTTTATCTTTTGTGAAAGCACAATTTCTTTCAATGGAAATTCCAGCACATGTGGGTGAAGACCTTCCTAAACCAGCTGAAATTGATAATAATTCTACAGACCAACCCGTCGAGACTCAAGGCAAGATTGACAGATTGGTGAAGATCGATCCATTCCGGGGAAGTTGGGGTCTTCGGTTTCTTGAACTTGAGTTGTCTAATCCAACCGACATATTGTTCGAAATTAGTGTTTCTGTCCAGGTCGAAAATTCAGGGCGTGAGGAAAATGCATCTGGTGACCAAAGCGTTACTGAATATAGTTATCACAAAACAAGAATAGACAGAGATTTCTCTGCAAGAGTGCTGATACCCTTAGAACACTGCAAATTGCCTGTTCTTGATGGTTCATTCTTTGGGAAAAACGTTGGAGCAGATGGAACGGCGAATGCCCGAAACTTAAGCTTCTCGGAAAAGACTACGAAAGCTGAACTAAATGCTTCGATCAAGAATTTAACATCTAGAATTAAGGTCAAGTGGCAATCTGGACGGAATAGCTTTGGAGAATTAAACATCAAGGATGCTATTCTTGCAGCCTTGCAATCGTCAATGATGGATGTATTGCTGCCAGATCCATTGACTTTTGGGTTCAGAACAGTTAGCAATAGTTCAGAAGATAAAGAACCAACTCAGAATCTTCACACTGGATCTTCCCACAGCTCTCTTGAAGCTCATGAAATGACTCCTTTGGAAGTTATTGTCCGTAACAACACCAAGGAAATGATCAAAATGAGTCTTAATATAACGTGCAGAGACGTCGCTGGTGAGAATTGCATCGAGGGTCCGAAATCAACCGTCTTATGGAACGGTAAGTTACTTGTCTTAAAATCATCGCTGAACCTAAAAACTTAAGCTGATACGTTACGGTAAATTTAATATATATATTACTCGTACGCCCTCTTCATGCAGGTGTGTTAAGTGGGATCACCCTGGAAGTGCCTCCGCTTGAAGAAACCACACATTCCTTCTCATTGTATTTCCTTATTCCTGGCGAATACACGCTGTCCGCTGCTGCAATTATCGATGATGCTACCGACATCCTCCGAGCGCGTGCGAGAACTAGCTCACCTGATGAACCAATTATCTGCTGTGGACCTCCATACCACCTCTGCGTTAGCGGGACTACGTGAGTTTCTTCTTCTTTTGTCTCTATCAATGGGTTAGTTAGCTCATTATAGAACATCGGTTTTTCGTGGGGATTCGTCTCTCGAAAGTACAGGACCCGAGCTTTTATTCGGTAAGGAACACGAGTACATCGACAATTCTTTTCCATTCTTCTGCTATTCGTTACCTTTGTGCTCTGCAAAAAGAGGGGAAAAAAGAAAAGGAAAACCTGTCCAATCTTCTTGAATTGTGGGATGGGGCTGTGATTAGTTTACACTTGCATCATATGAGTTTCTCAACTATCTTTGTTATTGAGAGGATCACTCCTAAAAGAAACACTTTGAGTGTCTTTTTGCTTTAATATTTGTTCACTTTGACGCCTAGTTTTCTTTTGCTGTACAAACTGATACATGTTCTTGATTTCATCGTTTTAGCAGATACATGTATTTAACTGAAATCACCCAATTCTAACCCATTCTCGTTGTAAAAATTCATCGTTCGACTTAGAAACCATGGACCTCTACAGTGATATGATATTATTCACGTTGAGCATAAGCTCTCATGATTTTGTTTTTTGTTTCCCCAACAGGTCTCACAGTTTTAAAATGTATCTACTGGGGAGAGGTTTCACACACTTTTAAAAGAATGTTTCGTTCCTCTCTTAAATCAATGTGGGATCTCACAATCCTCCACCCCATTTTGGGGCCAACATCCTCGTTGACACTTGTTCATCTCTCAAATCGATATGGGATTTCACAATCCACCTCTCTTTCGGGCCCAACGTCCTTGTTGGCATATTGTTTGGTGTTCACACCCTTTGAGGCTCAGCGTCTTTGCTGGCACACCACCCATTGTCTGACTCTAATACCATTTGTAATTACTCAAGCCCATGCTAGCCAAGTGTATTTTAAGGATTTGACATATTTGGAATCCAACCATGAAGGTCGTTTAAAAATAGTACAATGGGTTATAATTTATTTTTTAAAATATATTATTAAATTCAATAAATAATAATAATATAATATTTATTTATTTAAAAAAATTAAAAAAAAAAAACCAAGAATTGGATAAGAAGGGAATGTATATTATTCTTTTTACTTGTTTTGTACCCTTTTAAGTCAAGATTGACATAAAGTACATTGAAGTGAAGAGGAATTATTCGACTATCACTTCCATAATTCTTTTTAATTATCTCATGTATTAAAATTATCATTTTAAATATTAATTTATATTTTAAAAAACATTATATCAAATAAATGCAATATTCTTCTAATTTTTTTAATTTAATTTTTTCTATATATTTCCATTCTCCATAATGGGATTGAGACATTTTATCACCCTATAAAAAGTATGTACTTTTTTGTGACAGGAATACCCCATAATAACCTTTTAACTCCAAAAGATGTTGATTCCAATGGACCATCATTGTTCGACTGAATCGGTTGTATGCTTGCAAATCCTAATCTTTCGATTTCTCGACTTTCAATTCTTCTTTCTTTTTCGTTACTTTAAAAGATGCTTCCTCATTGCTTCCTCTTTTTTTCCGACCCTCAAAACGATTTTTTGTTTTTCCTATTTAAAGATAAACCGTACACTCACGCGTTACTATGATCTTGGTGAAAACTTGCATGAATAGTTTAAGCGAGTTTCGATCTTCTCTGCCCATGATTCAAAATGTAAAAATTAGAAATTTTCAATATTTATGTGTGATTTTGAAAATCCAAATATTTAAAAAGTACTTTTAATTTTTTTAAAAATATATTTTTTAATTAAAATTATTGAGATTCAAATTTGTAATAATTCACGCAATAAATTTTTTTGAACGAAGAGTTGAAAAAAAATGCTTTCACAATTAAATTGTCTCAAATTTGAAATTAGAAAGACTAAAGGGTTACAAATTAATGTAAAACAATAAATATTGGGTTCAAAATATGGTAAAATATATATTTAATAATTTAAAATTAATTTAATGATTGATTTGGTTTATATAATTGAAATTGATTTTAAATCGAAAAAAATAACTCTAATAATTTGAAAATAAATTCCAAAAGTAATTTGCAAAGGTAAACGACGGTGATTGATGGGCTTAGTTTGATTGGGCCGAACACACAAAAAGAAGAGCCTCGCGCTCTTTCAACAAACTAAAGCATCGATCGTTTCGCAGAAAAATTGAAATTCCCCTCCAAAAGATGAACAGATTCCACTGATATTTTCTCTCGCGGCTCTGGAAATCTGCTCTGCCAGGTACGCCAGATGCTTCAATTGTTCTTCTAAAAGCTTTGACATTCTTTTACTTTTTCGGAAGTGGGCGAATTGAGTGATGAAGAATGCAAGCATTTCTTCATAATTATCTAAAAGCTGTAAAAAATAGCTTTGTCGATCAATAATTGACCTCTTGATGTTGCCACATTTCATCTCCACTCATCTTTCTACTTTCGTTATTTTAGTTTTTTCTTGTTGTTTTCCTGTTCATTGGACGATTGTACTTTGGGAGTCGTGTCGGTGGATTGAATTTTCCTTTTGGATCCAGGAAGAAATCAACAGAAATAAGTAAGGCATTTCGACCTTAGGTTCTTAAAATTGCGACATCTGAAAACGATTCGTTGTTATTCCGACCAATAATTTAATTTGGTCGACTGCTTTTCCTTTGCTTTGTGTGCACCAATTTGATACTAAAAACATCCCTTAATGTAGACAGCATGTGACTATGATGAGGAGAAAGAGCCTAGGTTTTATTATTACTTCTTTTCTTTTCTTTTCTTTTCTTTTTTGTTTCCCTCTTGCTTAAATCTTTTTTGTCTCCAATTATTCTTGTCTACCTAATACTGTATTTGGCTTGAAGTCAAGTGACTGTTTCTTGAAAACAAAGAAGGGGGGGGGGGGGGGGGGGGGGTGTTGTTATAATGGCTGGTGGTGGGGTAATAGCGGTAGTAGTAGGTAGTTGGAAAGCTTTGGGACGTTGTCGCTCTCTGATTACAGAGTCGGGAATGGAAAAAAAATGGAAACAATTCACTGTATTGAAAATGAAATTGGAATCAAATGGTGGGCAAATGTAAGGCTCCAAGCACATTTGTGACAACGATTGTCGATACCCACCTTTTTCCTTTTCATTTTTTAATTCATTTCTGATCTCTTTGGAAATGTTTAAAAACTACTCTTGACTTGAAATCCTTTAGAATTTCTTGTGGAAATTGAGACTTGGGAATGGAAAGTTATATCGTCACACCATTTTGGTCACCGCCACACTATTTCTATAACAGTTCAAGCCCATCGCTAGCAGATATTGTTCTTTTTGGACTTTCCCTTCCGCGTTTTCCCTCAAGGTTTTAAAACTTGTCTACTAGGGAGAGGTTTCCACACCTTTGATAAAGAATGTTTCGTTCTCCTCCCCAACCGATGTGAGATCTCACAATCCACCCTCTTTCGAGGCCCAGCGTCCTCGTTGGCACTCGTTCCCTTTTTCCAATCGATGTGGGACCCCCAATCCACCCTCCTCTGGGGCCCAGCGTCCTTGCTGGCACACCGTCTCGTGTCCACCTCCCTTCGGGGCTCAGCCTCCTCGCTGGCACATCGTCCGGTGTCTGGCTCAGAATCCATTTGTAAACAACTCAAGCCCACCGCTAGCAAATGTTATCCTTTTTGTGCTTTACTTTTCGGGCTTTTCCTCAAGGTTGTAAAACGCGTCTCCTAAGAAGAGGTTTCCACATCTTTATAAAGAATATTTCGTTCTTCTCTCCAATCGATGTGGGATCTCACAATTTCATATCTCAGTTTCCGTTTGAAATTTTAAAGGATTTCTATTCGAAGGGAAATTTTGAAATCTTAATGAAATGTCAAATAGAATATTACAACTTTTGAAAGTATTAAGAGAAAGTTTATGAGTATTATCTTCATTTTCAAGTACCTAAAAATGCATTGTTATGTGTATTCCATCGCTCCAATCCTACAAGTTACTTAGAAGATTACAAATAGGTTAGGGAACAAATAGAGTAAAATGTGAGGTTTAAACAAGTTTATTTCCCCTGTTTTGGACATCTCTTAGTCACTCTACTCTGAGGATGACAAGATGTGGTCCTATACCTCTTTTGATATTTGGTTTATACAGTAACGCACACGGCGGGCTTCTCTGTATAATGATGTGAAGTCCTTTCACAATCAACACTTGTTTTCTTTAACCTCATCAAGACTTATTCTTCTTTCTTTTGTTGTTGGGGCTTAAAGAACTATGAATATTAACATATGGGTGTTCTTTCTCTGCCCTTTGGGTACATCACTCCCATCCTAGAATTCCTTATTCATCTCACCTTGTTCACAATCCCCAAACCATTTATACACTGAATCTTTGCAAAGTAATGAAAAACACTTAGACCAATATTCTCTGATTGCCTTGAATTATTGAACAGTTCTGTCCCATAGTGGATTGAGTGTATGGCTTTGGAGACTGCTATCTTATCCAAGCTTCATAGAATGATGCCAACATCCTTCTTAGTTCTTTTTCCATGTGTAGTGCAATCTATGTCATGCATTGGGGAAATATGCTTCTCTTCTTTGTAGTGTTTGTCTTTATAAATTTTTTTAATTTCAAATGTTAAGATGGCCCCACCAATAATGGGGGGGGATGGAGCAGAATGGTTTGACACCGCTTAAGAATAGCAATGAAAACGCAACATCAAGGCCATGTTTGTTCATAGCATACGTCCTTTATTTCCCTTTTTTTCCTCATCTTTCTTATCGCCTACATTAAATGGTGGGGCAGCTGGAAAGAATGGACTACTTTTTGCCCATTCTGGCCCCTTTTTTCCTCTCTTCTTTTAACAGTTCTTCAAGCTTTGGATCTGCCACTGAGGGTTTTTGCTCAACACATCCAAGTGAGGTTTTGTTTTGTTTTGTTTATGATCTTGTTTTCTGTCTCTGTCTTTCTCGCCATTTGAGGACCTATAGGATCAATTGCGATGGAGGAGCCAAAATCGTTTGCATTTTGCTTCTCCTTCAGTTTGAAACCCCATTTCTCATATGTGAAATCCCACAACCGTTGGAGAGTGAAACGAAACATTCCTTCTAAAGGTGTAAACCTCTCCCTAGCAGATACGTTTTAAAACCGTGAAACTTACGATAATACGTAACGGGCTAAAGCGGACAATATCTGCTAGCGGTGGGCTTGGGCTGTTACATCATATGATCCTCAAGGTTAGATTGAGGCTATTTACGAGGATTTTATCTTATCAAATCGTATGGACTATATTGTGAGTCTAAGATTTCCTAGTTCATTCCATTCAACTAGCTACCAAACGGGAAAAAGCAGCCAAGCATTTGCTTATAATGACTAATGATACCTTGCCACATGGATCAACCTCTAGTCATTCTTTTGTCTTACCCTCTCTTGAATTAACATACTTGGTTGCTAACTAACTTCCAAAAATCATTAATTAAAAAAAATTAAAAAAGTGAAAGTTAATTCATACAAAATATCTTATAATTTGAGTAAGCAATAGATGAAAGTAGCGTTGAAGTTCCTGAAGGACATCATTTTTGGCCTCCTAAGTTTGAAAGCTTTTTGCGTGTGGAATCACAAAAACTGATAGATAAGTGGGTGTGTGTGGTCCATTCAAAATGGTGGCTTTTGTGTCTTAGTGATGTAGTGGTCCTAATTTGGAGCGCAAAGGGAAACATATGTGTGGAAGACATAGGAAGAAGATGAATGGATGTGGGCTATAAAGACAAACTCATCAAACACCAGAACAAATCAACAGTACTGTTCATTGCAGAAAACCCCAATTGATATGCCTTCCTTCCCATGGTTTACTTAATCACACACCACGCACACCCTTCTAAATGTTGTGTACTCTCTACTGCCCCTTTGTCCTTTCTCCTTTGGGTCTTTAGGAAAGAGAGAGTGGTGGGGTTTGGAGCCTTTGTCCATTGGCAATGGTCAACACCCACCTAGCTATATCTCCCTCGCATTCATTTCATCCAATTACTCTTTTTCATTGGCCTTACCCCTCTTACCCAACAACTCTTACAACGTTTCTTTTCTTTCCCCCTTAATAATTGTTGTTGACTAGTCGAGTCGAGTCGAGTCAAGTCACCTCGAACATTCAAATGTTCTACACTCGTTCAAAAGCCAGGAATTGTCTTTCAAACTCTTTAAATGAGACAAGATGATAAATAAATGGCTTAGGAGGAATGGGTTCGTGGCTACTTATATAGAGGATTTAATATCGTTCGAGTTTGTTTGACACCCAAATGTTTTAGGGTCAGGCAAGTTGTCTTATGAGATTAGTTAAGGTGTTTCCTAACTAGCTTAAATGTAACCGTCCAAGCCCATCACTAATAGATATTGTCTGATTTGGTCTCTTATATGGAATGTTTTGTTCCTCTCTCCAATTAGGTGAGATCTCACAATTCACCCCCTTGGTGGCCTAGCATCCTCGATGGCACACCGCACGGTGACTGGCTCTGATACTATTTGTGACAGCCCAAGCCCATTGCTAGTAGATAGTCCGCTTTGGCCTATTACGTATTGTCGTCAACCTCACGGTTTTAAAACACGTCTATTAAAGAGAGGTTTCCACATTCTTATTAGGAATGCTTTGAGATCAAACGAATAAAATATAAACCAATTTGGATATAGATTGCTTTTGTTGTGGAGGAGTGGGGGCTGAAAAAAGTGAGAAAACCTTGAGAGAGGAAGTGAAATCATTTGGGTTTGGTCAAAGTTGAAAAGAAAGGAGTGTCAATAATGCAATGTTGATGAGATGGGAATTCAAAGAGGTGTGTGTGTGTGTGTGTGTGTGTGGGCGCGCTTTGAAGCATGGGTGAGAGAGAGAGAGCCTTTTATTTCATCTGCTTTTCTTTCTTACCTTAGTGATCTCTTTTGAAAAGGCCTCTTCCATTTGGAATGCTACCCTACTTCTTATCCTCCCCTTTTCTTTTACCTAACTCATTGAAATTCTCTTAGCATTCTCGCCTCATTTCTATCAAGCTCGAAACATAATTGAAATCATCTTTGACCAAACCTATATCTATATCTCCTCGACGTCCTAGGTTATTCTATCAATGATGGATTACCGTCGTTTATTTCACCCTACGGTACGTCTAAAGTTGCGCACCAAAGACCACGAATATACCATTAATAATGGGGTTAGCAATAAGGACAAATCAATCATCGCACCCACTTCCGTCAAATTATAATTCAAGTCGTAAAAAAAAATTTGTACATCCCGATAAAATTCATATCATATCATGTGGTATACGATAATGATTTTTCTTTTTCTTTTTGCACAAGTGGGTTGAGGGGGATAGATATATGCTTGCTTTTTTCGATATATTCATAAATCAAACCAAAGTTGTCCACTCAAAAGAATCCCTTCTAATCTCTTATATTATACAATATTCGCATGTAATTTGAACAGCCTTTTACATCGAAGAGGTTTATAGAATACCGTTAGTTTAGAAGCGTAGGAGGGGATAGGGTTGGGCATATGAAGCTATTGAATAACCCCTAAAATCCAACATGGTTTTATAGATTAGGGCATTGAATTGTTGTTGATGAGAAATTAATTAATAATTAATAATTTGGAGGAAAATGGGAGGGAGAAGAATTTTGTGTTTAGCTCGTGTGAAACGTGTGGGGCCAACAGTAGCGTGGAAGGGACGATAGTTGGCGGAGCGTGATTGGTGGACGGTGACATACACAAATAGAGCGACAAAAACTCGGTCGTTTTTTTTTATTATTATTACCAAAGCCAAGAGGGTGGCGGATGCCCTACGAAACCCTTTCCTCCATTTCTTTTTCTTTTTCTTTTTTTTAAGTGTTCTATTTTCACACGTCATTCTCGCCTTCTTTTTTTTGTGGATATTTATTTATTTATTCTGTTTTTATTTACTACTTTATTTTTTTAGCTATTTATTTTGATGGATTAAAGTATTTAATAATCCTTTTAAATTATAATAATAATAATGAAATGTATAATTTTGCAAATAAGAAATTAGGAAAGGAAAAAAAAAAAAAAACAGGGACTGACAGATAGACAGTAAAGTAAAAATAAATAAATAAATAAAAAGACAATTAATTCCCAATCCCAATCCCGAAGAGAATCAGAAACTCTAAAACAATGTCCCATCGCCCTCTTTCTTTCTTTTTTTTTCTTTTTTTTTTTTATCCTTTTTTCATTAGGATTTTCAAAATTCCAATTTCCAACTCTGCTCTTCCTTCTGCCCCTTCTGCCTCCTCCCTTTTTGTACTCTTTCCTCTTCCCAATTTTTAAATGTCTTTTCATTAAATTTTAATTTAATAAATTCTTCCAATAAATAAATAAATATATATATATGTATATATTAGATTAATAAGAAGATAATATTTGCTAGTTTTAGCGGTTACAAATGGTATCAAAGTTAGATAACGAACGGTGTACCAACAAAGATATTGAGCCTCGAAGTTGGATTGTGAGATTCCACATTGGTTGAAGAGAAAAAATAAGTATGGTAAAAACATTTCTTTAGTAGACACATTTTAAAACTTTGATAGAAAGTCTAAATAGAATAATAGACTAAAATTTTAATATATTCATATAATATTTTATTTTTTTTGTATGAAAATTATAATTATTATATAATCAATTTTAATAAAATATATACGAATTTAAGATTTACTGAAATTATAAAAACTAAAAAATTATACGATTATATTTTATATTTTGGGACTTATTCTCTCTTGGTTTAGAGATAAATAGTAGTAATTGAAAAAAGATAAATATAAATAAAATATAAATATCCTTATCCGAATTCCACGTGGAAATATCCCAAGTGGACGTAGTTTAGATGGGTACAGAGAGTTCCACCCTCGTTGGCATTATTATATAGATATATTAATTAGAAGAATTCCCAATTTTCTCAAGGAAAGGACATTAGAAAAAGCGCTATATTCCCCACAACCCCGAAGACTTTGAAAATTATATTACAATAAAATAATAATAATAATAAAACTTGCCGGCAAGACTCTTCCAAACCTTGCGGGAAATTCAACGCCAATGCTATTAATTAATCCGTGAGGTTAAAAAGTAAAAATAAAAAGTAAAAGTAAAAGAAAATAACCGCTCATTTAATTCAACTAATGGTGTGGACCACTTTGTTATCTCTCTCCTCCTCTCTTTCTCTCTCTAGGCTGCCCTGAGTTTGGCCCGACTCTACTGCCCGAATACTGTAATAAAATAAATATTTAAATTAGTAAATGTAATTTTAAAATATATATATATATATAATTGGATGGAGACGATCTTTTAAGTGTGGGTGAACGGAGTTGTGGGGGACCATGGCTTTGTCACGTAGACCGTCATTAAAACCGAACGGTATCACTTTAAAAAAACAATTATTTAGGAGTTGTGGGGGGCCTAGTTAGTGGGACCCCACCTATAGTTTGTGCCTCCAATCTTCACGCATGGGCCCCGTCTAGGCAGAGCGTCCCAAAGTGGGGACCACCTCACGGTTCGCATTCATTTAAGCCGGCGGCTGTCAGATTGATGAAGGAATTCCCTCTTTCGTGGTCCCCAGTTCTCCTTCCTCCACGTGTCCTCTTCTTATTCGTTTTTCTCAAGCGTGCTTGCTTGGCGGTCCCCACAAGTGGTCCAAACAAGCACAGCGCGACGCGTGTCAACCGGTCGTTGTCTTGCGAGTGGCGGAGAGAGAACCGACGTAATCAATGGTCCCCTACACCTTTTTTTTTTCTTTTTTTCCCTCTCTCCTTTGTCACCGGTTCTGCCGGTCACTTTATCTAACGTGAAAACCGGCCACTGTCCACCGCCCCCAACCGGTAGCAGGTGGAACGGGTAGGGTAAAATTAGGTCAATCAACAATATTTTTGCTTACCTGGGTCGTTAAATTTTTATTTTATTTATGGGTTTGTTCGGTCACTCACGCCAGAGTAGATGACGTGGAGACCACGCTCCAAGACATGGGGGCTGACATTAACGAACTTCCACTGCCTCCTAGATACACTGTCTACTTTTTATTATGGAATGGGAACTACTTTTACTAAACCCTTTTTTTCTTATCATTATTAACTTAATTTAATCTTAAATAATTATATTTAAGCCATGATTTTCCCATAACAATTGCTTTTAACCTCCCCCACGTGTTGCTTTTCATTTCCTTCATTATATAATCAACTTCTAATTAGAGCTCCCTCAATAACACTTTTTATAAGGGTATAAAAATATCTCTCTAGTAGACGTGTTTTAAAACTGTGAGGTTTGAAGGCGATATGTAACAGAAAAAAACGGACAATATCTGCTAGCAGTAAATTTAGACTATTACAAATGGTAACAGAGTTGGACACGGAACGGTGTGCTAGCGAGAACGCTGGACTCCCAAGATGGTGGATTGTGAGATTCCACATCGGTTGAAGAGAAAGAACGAAACATGGTGTGGAAACCTCTTCTTAGTAGACGCGTTTTCAAACGTGAGACTGACGAGGATACGTAACGAGCAAAAACAGTGGGTTTTTCCAGTGTTATAGATTCATAGACAAAATTACAACAATAACTACAATTTAAAGCCAATTTGACCATAGCTCGATCAACAATATATATTTATTATCATTCCAAAGTCCAATAATTCGATCTCACACTTTATAAGACGGCAATTATTGATTTTTTTTTAAAATACACTAGAATTATAGGACATTTTTGCCCATGAATGCGACTCCCATATAGACAACCTAATACATTTTTGCACAACAAAATTAAATAACTAACAATATGAATTAAAAACTAAAGTTAACCTATAAACATCACTTTCATCAAACACATTTATTTTATTATAATCATACAACTTTATGTTAAATAAAGAATAACTATGAGGTTTGATGGGTGTGACAAATTAAAGGGAGATTAATAGCTTATAATAAAAATTAAATAAATTTAGGAGTAAGCTTAACAAAGTTGGAATAAAAAGTAATGCACCCATTTGGAAAAAAAAGCAAACCAAGATTCCAATTTTCTTAAAATAAATAAATAATTAATCCGTAGGTGGCTGTTGGGTATCTTCAAAACACGTAGCGCACACGATTATTTTACAACTATTAAATCCAACCCAAAAATCTTCCCTTTTTTCAACCACTTTATTTATTTATTTATTTATTTATATTTTAGCATAATTAAAATAATAATATAAAAAATATTATTTTAATCAACGACCAGATGTTGCAGTGAGAAGCCGGGGAGGGTATTGTTTTATTTATTTATTTATTTTTTAAAAAAGTGACCGAAAGGAACAGTATGTCACGCGCTTTTCTCCGTGGCCATTCGGTTTTCTTCTCCTGTCTGAGCTAACATAACGATTTGTACCGCGGAACTGCGACATTACCACGCGCGAGTGTCACTCTGCTACGCGCTCAAAATTCTCCATCCTCTCCGTTGAATTCAATCGTTTTATGCAACGTTGACGATTTTCCACCGTTGGATTCCGCTCCATTAACACGTGATTCCCATTGGTCCACGTCAACAGTTTTTTTTTCCTTCTTTTGTTTAAATTAATGTCTTTTTTTTATTGATTTAATATTTTCAAGTCAATGACCTTGAATTGCGATAATCCCGAAGAATAATGGCTCGGATTCAGTTATTTCTCGGTAAATTATTTCAGGGGACAAATATTTTTCTTCTCACAATTAAAATAAAATTAATAACTAATTATTTATTTATAGATATAAAAATACAATTTTAAACCCTTCATCAAATTATATCTTTTGATTTTATAAATAATTCCTTTCAATTAGAAATATAATTTAATCTTCAATTTTAGACGAAAACTAGGACATAAAATAGTGTGATCGTGACGTAGAACAAAAATTTGAATCCCTACACCGATCTGTCTATGTGAGACTGTCCCTCAACCCGTAAGTCCGGACTCAAGGTTAGCATTCTAGCTCTTCCAAAGTGGTATCTCGCTAATGGCTCGTGCACCCTAGAAAGGGCCTAGTGTGATCGTGACGTAGAACAAAATTTTGAATCCCTGCATCTGTCTATGTGAGACTGTCCCTCGACCTGTAGGTCTTGACTCAAGGTTAGCATTCTAGCTGTTCCAGAGTGGTATCTCACTAATGGCTCGTGCACCCTAGAAAGGGGCTTTCTTCGCCTTCTAACTCTACCGATTTTTTATCTAGAATTCTTAAAAAATTATATTTATGATTAGTTTTGAAATATTTATATGAAAGGTAAAAATTTAGAAATATAATTTAAAAAAAATAGATTATAAATTTTTGAATGTAAATATAATATTATAAGATAGGGTGTGATTTTGGTTAATAATTTTGTGAACAAGAAATTGTAGCTTCTCTCTCTTAAAGAACTCCGTCGGAATTTTTTGTTGGTCTAAAAAATGAGTCCTATAATGGTTATAGTAGAAGACTAGAAGTAGAACCTCATAATCATATCATCTTCTTTCTCTCTCTATCTTTCTTTCTCTCTCTTCTGTCCATCTCTGTGGGCTTCCATGGCGTATCACAATCACCTCTCACAGGACCTTCCTCTCCACTTTTCTGACCACCAACAACACCACCAAAATCAGCCTCTCTCTGATACCTCTCTGCGTACCATTCTGCCGGACCAGCTTGCCGGCGGTCACTCCTCGCCGGACCCTAAGTCCCACCATCATCACCACCATCATCCGCTGCAGACAGCGCCGAATTGGCTCAACAACGCACTGCTTCGCAACCAAAACCCCCATTCTCACTACTCTACCGACACCGTCACCACAGCCGCCGCCGCAGCCGCCAATACCAATTTCCTCAACCTTCACACCACTGCATCCGATTCCACCGTCTCTCACTCCTCAAACCAATGGCTCTCCCGTCCGATCCTCCACCGCAACCATAGCGATGTCATCGACGATGTTACCGCCTCCGCCGGTGACGCCATGATCGGTGCCGCTACTGCCGCGCTCTCTCACGATTCCGGTGAGATGAAGAACGACGCTAATAGCGGCGACGGAATGAACAAGAGCGAGGGTATGGTGATGGAACCTGGCGCCGGTGGCGAGGGGGTTTTGAATTGGCATAATGCTCGTTACAAAGCCGAGATTCTCACTCATCCTCTTTACGAGCAGCTTCTCTCCGCTCATGTCGCTTGCCTTCGCATCGCAACACCTGTCGATCAATTACCGAGGATCGACGCTCAGCTCGCTCAATCTCAGAATGTCGTCGCTAAATACTCCGCTTTAACCCACACCGCTCCACCGCCCATGGTTGGCGATGACAAAGAGCTCGATCAATTCATGGTATATTCCTCCATAATCCTTCCAATTTCTTCTTCTTTTTTTCCATATTTCCAAATCTGTTCTTATTGGATTTGCTATTTAGGGAGCTGAAATTTCATTGCTATTGCTGTCAATCTATATGAATGCTTTCCTTTTCTCCCATCATCCAATGGCTTTCTTTCTCTTATTTTTTCCAGAAATTGTTCAATCTTTCTGGCTTGCTTCAGTTAATTGGGTAATGAAATGCTATGTGTTTGTAGGTAATTCGAGTTGGGTATTGGATATTGAGTAGTTCCTTGTTTCTTAAATAAATGGCTTCATCCTTTCACTTGTGGGTAGACATTTTATGTATTTGCTTGCAAATTTGAGTACTGCCATAATTAGTAAGGCAAGATATGGTAATAATAAATAAACTAGAATCTGCGTTTAATTGTGCTTCCAGGCTTTTTAGTTTTTACAACGTATGGACAAATTTTCAAGACAATTATCTATATATATATATATAATCTTTATGTCGGTTGTCACTTGGTCTATTTTCTTTCAGTCGTACAGTCCTGCTGTTTGGGTCGAGAAAATTTATGTTGTTTGCAGTGCAGCTGAGAAAAGGCTGCCCTGTCTGGTTTCTGGACTCTCTTGGAATGAAACAGTCGCCATAGATTTTGTCCTTCAATCTCTTCTCAATACTGATATTGATTTATTGACATTTATTTGGACATTTAAATGACTGAGAATTGGGACAAAGGGTACTGTAGATGGTGATGTAAGCTTAAATGGTTCTTATTTTGTTTTCAACCATATTAAAGCCATTTTCTGAGTTGTTCTTGTTTATGGATGAAATTTTGAAGTTTTGTTATGATTTTGAAGCTTCTAAAAGCGTTTTAAATATATAAAAAGTCATATTAAGGGAATAATTTTACCTGGAATTCTGCTGCGAAGTTTGCTGTACACTCTGCATCCCTCTTTTTTTTCTTTTGATTTTTCTTTCAATGGTCAGAATGTAAATCTTAAGTGTTTTCTATTTGGTCGTGTTGCAGACGCATTATGTTCTTTTGCTTTGTTCTTTCAAAGAACAACTTCAACAGCATGTTCGTGTCCATGCAATGGAAGCTGTAATGGCTTGCTGGGACATTGAGCAGTCCCTTCAAAGCTTAACAGGTATTGTTGCCTTTTGTGCTTATCTTTCTGACTAACTGTGTTCTGTTATTACATTCAAAACGCTCTATGATGAAACTTAGTCTAGCTCTAAATCACCAAGAATTCGTCTTATCAAACATCTTCAATGCACCACGGTTTTTTTATATTTGAAAATTAAGTTTTAAAATATTTGGGTGTTTTTCAATTTGAAGAATGAACAAGTTGTTGATTTGATCAAAATGTTTACTTCATCGAATGGGCCGGCATTTTAGAGAGCTGTGGATGTAGGGGCTGTGAACCGCTAGGCTTGAAACCCGGCCCACTCTCCCTCCCCTAGGCTTTGTGGCTCGAAACTGTCTCAAGGTCGTGAGATTGTATCTGAAAGCTCAAATGCGCCCTTCTTTTCTTTCTGGGCCTGGGAAAGCGCTGGCAACAACAGAAAGGAAGGGGCCCAATAGCCCAATAGTAAAGGGAAGACAAAGATGTCAAGTCAATTGGGAAAACCACTTAGTATAGTCCTTTACTTCAGAGTTTTTGATTCTCCACACATTGAGGAAGTTTGTTCAGAGGGATATTTTGTAATGTAAAATTAGTCTAAAGTCGATGAAGCTTTTAAAACTAAAAAAAAATAGTTTTTACAAGTTTTATTTTGTTTTTAAAATTCGGCTAAATTTTCAAATTTTTGAAAAAATGAAAACTGTAGTTAAGAAATTATGGGAAAACGAGCATAATCTTACCAAACTAGGCTATTAAATGGAGCTGGTATTTGGCATTTTTCTTTGAAGTTGGGTAGCAAGTGATCATATATTAAGAACAAAGTTGCATTGTTTTTGCTACACCAGGAGTATCACCCGGTGAAGGTACGGGAGCAACGATGTCGGACGACGAAGACGACCAGGTCGACAGCGATGCAAATTTATTTGATGGGAGTTTAGAGGGTCCAGACACTATGGGGTTTGGCCCTCTTATTCCCACAGAGAGTGAGAGGTCCTTGATGGAAAGGGTCAGGCAAGAGCTGAAGCATGAGCTAAAATCGGTAATGGATGTAACATTTGCTGTGTTTTTTTGTTTTATAATTGACATGTTCTGTCACTGAAGCTTTTTCCGACAGGGTTACAAGGAGAAAATTGTGGATATAAGGGAAGAAATTCTGAGAAAGAGGAGAGCTGGAAAACTCCCTGGGGACACCACCTCTGTCCTCAAACAATGGTGGCAATCACATTCAAAGTGGCCTTATCCTACGGTAAGTTGGGGGTTTTGGCCTAATGCTATTACTTTAAGTCATTCTCAATTATTCACTTATTTGATATCTACAAGACCCAGAAATGAAACATTAACATAGCTAGAGTCAGCTTTCCCGTCAATTAACGAAAACGTCGAGATCTCACATCGGTTAGAGAGGAGAACGAAGCATTCCTTATAAGGGTGTGGAAATCTCTCCCTAGCATACGCGTTTTAAAACCGTGAGGTTGACGACGATACGTAACGGGCCAAAACGAACAATATCTACTAGCGGTGAGCTTGGGCTATTACAAATGGTATCAGAGCCAGACACCGAGTGGTGTATCAGCGAGGACACTTGCACCCCAAGGAGGATGGATTGTGAGATCCCACATTGGTTGGAGAGGAGAATAAAGCATTCCTTATAAGGGTGTGGAAACCTCTCCTAGCAGACGCGTTTTAAAACTGTGAGGCTGACGGTGATGCGTAACGGGCCAAAACGGACAATATTTGCTAGCGGTGGGCTTGAGCTGTTACAAATGGTATTAGAGCCAGACGCTAAACGGTGTACCAGCGAGAATGCTAGCCCCCAAGAGGGTGGATTATGAGATCCCACGTTGGTTGGAGAGGAGAATCGACGCATTCCTTATAAGGGT
This sequence comes from Cucurbita ficifolia, assembly GCA_033971965.1. Lineage (NCBI taxonomy): Eukaryota > Viridiplantae > Streptophyta > Magnoliopsida > Cucurbitales > Cucurbitaceae > Cucurbita > Cucurbita ficifolia. The sequence continues at coordinate 1,865,262 of CM066970.1, forward strand.
GTGGAAATCTCTCTCTAGCATACGGGTTTTTAAAATTGTGAGGCTGACGACGATACGTAACGGACCAAAACGGACAATCTCTCTCTAGCATATGCGTTTTTAAAATTGTAAGGCTGACGACGATACGTAACGGACCAAAACGGACAATATCTGCTAATAGTGGGCTTGAGCTGTTACAATAATATACCGATTATAATTTGAAAGATGGTCAAAACTTTAATCTGTATTTGGATCATGATCATGATCAGGAGGAAGACAAGGCAAGGTTAGTGCAAGAAACTGGTCTGCAGCTGAAACAGATAAACAATTGGTTCATTAACCAAAGGAAGCGAAACTGGCACAACAATCCTTCAAGTTCTACCAACTTGAAAAGCAAACGCAAAAGGTATAATATAATATAAACTCCTTCAAAAACATGTCTGTCTGTTTGTGTGCTGATTTTCTTTATAGTTGACCTTAATTTGAAAGAAGTCATGCAGGTGAAAACAGCAGCGACCGTTTCAAATGACTTGTTTCCAACAAAATCATGTTCTCAACACTTTGCTGCAGCAGCATATAAACCCCATACTGATTATTTTACGAGCATTGAAGGTATTCATTTTAAGCTTGCAAAACCAACGTACGTAGTTATTGCTTTGACCAAAGAAGTAAGGGATGAGAAGATGGGACGGGGACGGGGACGGGGACGGAAGAATATATGCTGTGTCGCGGGGGCACACGTAAAGATCGAAAACGTGCTTTCGACTTAAAAATATGAAGAATGTGTTAAGGGTTTTTTATGATATGATTAGAAGTTGATATTAGGAGTATATTAGTGGAAATGAATTGGATACTCCACATGGAATGGAGTTGTGATTTTTGTTTAAGCTTCTTCATGTATGTGAATAAGATGGGTGTACAGTTTTAATAATCTGTGCATTGTTCCTTACAATATAATACATCTCATTATAGCTTCCCTTTTAATTTATTTGATTTAGTTGATGTGGAGTAGAAATATGAATAATTCCTTGCATGATATAATCATCAGGTTGTGGCGTTCGGGGAGAGGTGCGGGTGAGGTTGGGTCGAGTTATTTAATCCTCCGGCCCCTGGTTTAGCCCAAAGTTCATAATTTCACTCCATAGAGTGCAATTTGAATAATTCCTGGCATAATATAATCAGGTAAAGGTGTTTGGGAGGAGAGGAGTAGGTGAGGTTGGGTCGAGTTTTTTAGCCCACCCGACCCTTGGTTTGTTTCGGAGTTCATAATTTCACTCCAAGGAGTGTGATATGGCATAATATAATCAGGTAGAGGCGTTTGGGGAGAGGAGGGGGTGAGGTTGTGTCGAATTTTTTTAACTCACCCGACAATAGACGCACATCACAATCTAAGTCCTAGCGAACAAATTTGAATTCAAGTGTATCGAAATTAAACGAGATGAGATAATCAGCAAACTTTGTTCATTTTTTCTTAATAGAATGAATAATTATCGAGCTTTAGATATTTATACATTTTGCTCGACGAAGAACGCCATATCAAATTACCGTGTACAGTTACGATCAACGGATAGAGACTCTTGAGAATCCGAATCCAGTCGCTTCAAAATCGCAAGAGATTTATGTCAATCACTACAACTCATTTTGCCGCCATAAATCTCTGGGAAGCAGGCGGCGACGGCGGCAATCTGGAAACGAAATCCCTAATTGGATACTCATCATCGTCGCGAACCTGTTCGTCCTCGAAATTAAGGGCATAGCTCGAAGGATCGTAACGGAAATCGGTTGAGTGATGGTACCGTCGGCAACTCCTGCCGATCCTAGCGACGAGATTCCGGCAAAGTCCTCGGAGCTTGGGGAGCTCTGGCGCCATTGAATTGAGAGATTATTTGAGTGATTTTAGAGAGAGAGAGAGAGATAGAGATGAGTGAGAACTGAGAAGTGATGAAGTTGAGCGAGGGAAATGGAAGAGATATATATAGAGATTTGTGGGAAGAAGAACGAAAAGACGGATAAGACGGAAGAGAGCTTTGCGGCTGTTTGGCTGTCAAAAGTGGGTTAGGAAGGAGCGGGGAAAGCGTGTGACCTACGTGGCATCCGCTTATCAACATAAAATTTTGAAAATCATTCTATAATCAAATAAATAAATAAATAAATAAAATTATTTATTAACTTTTAACTTTCAAAAATAAAAAATTAAGCCTATAGAAGCCCTTAGATCACTCATCGGTTGTTTTGCTTGAGAATGATCTGGAATAACGTCTCATCTTAATTATGATTTGACTAAAAAAGAGATACGAGAAGTTAGTTATGTTCCCCCGTCATTTTTATGATGGATAAATTCTCATGAAAAAGGGATATAGCTCTATCCCGAGACTAAGGCCTCTCTTTTTCTTTGACCAACGAGTCTTTAACCTAACAGTTTAATCTTCACTTACGTGAACCCTCCTCCGTCCCGTCTTTTTATTTTTTCAATAATATATTAAATTTTAAAAATCGAATCAATTTTTAAAATATATTATAAAAAATAGATAACGAGATCAAACCATACCTATATAGTTATAACGCTCAAATAAACCGAGTTGAGTGTCAATGGATACAGTCAGCACAAGTCCCAATTCGGCATAGGCATAAGCATTTTCATTGGAAGCCTACAAATGCAATGCATCAATGCTTTAGAATTGGACTATTTCGGCCTTTTGACATTGAAGGAAGGTATTTGGAAATCTCTGCAGAATACTCCAATCGGAGCTCGACACGCGTCACCTTTTGTCTTTAAATAATTTTATATTTTTCTCTGTAGTGCACGTGACCAACCACCACCCGCCGACCATTTGTGGTTCGAACTCCAATTTCCCGTTCCCACTTGTATTAAATAAATGATTTATATTCTTTATTTTATAAACGTTATAAAATTTATGTCGTCGGAGTAAATAATAGATACATGAATGAACGGAGATTACATTTGAATGAAAGTGATATTTGAGATAAGACGGTTGAAAATGACTTAAAATAGTTGAAAGTTAAGAATGTTTTTTATTTGAACAATTTATTACCGTCATGCTAAAGTGACTTGTATTAGTTTGTATGAAGAATACTCTTTACTCTTAAAAGTAACAAGCAGTTAACGTGGTCATGTTGTAGTAGAATATTAGCGAGGGCTATGTGGTGCCAAATTTGAATTCCAAACAAATAACGTGGTTTAGTCACTGAAAATGTTAGGGTTATGCAGTGTTGAACATGGATTCCAAATTTTGATTTGATTCTCGAACATAGGGCATTTAGCGTTACAGTAAAAATATCGAGCAAAATCGTGACATGAAATGGTGAAGCGTTCTCCTCTCCAATCGATGTAAGTCTCACAATTCATCCCCTTGGGTGTACAGTGTCCTCGCTGGCACACTGCTCAGTGTCTGACTATGATACCATTTGTAACACCCCGAAGCCATTGCTAGTAGATATTGTCCGCTTTGACTCGTTACGTATGTCGTCAGTCTTACGGTTCCAACACGCGTTTGCTAAAGAGAAATTTTCACACTCTAATAAGAAAATACTTCATTTTCTTTTTAAACGAACGTGTGAACTTAATTTTAGTTTTTTCGCATTAATATGAATAAATATCTTTAGGCAACCGTTAGTTGAGGCGTTCATACGTGTATTCAAGACCGATTGTTGATATACAGTTTGTTAATAGTTGATTAATTAATCATAGGAGTATTAAATAAATTAATGAATAAAAAAAAGGCAGCCTGTTAATGCTTGAAAGGTTCATGAATCCAATTTAATACACTTGGAGTGTGACAAATACTCCCTTTTTTGAGAAATTTCGTGGTTCAAATTTCATCCTATTTCTTATATTAAAAATATTTATTTTAACAATAGCAGTAAAGACACGAACAACTTTTGTTACAGAGTGACAATAGATAAAGTACATTGTAACGGTCCAAGTTTATCGCTAGCAGATATTATTCTATTATGTAGATGTTTCCACACCCTTATAAGGAATGTTTCGTTATTTTCTCTAATCGATGTGAGATCACACAATCCACTCCCTTGGGGCCCCAACGTCCTCACTGACACACCGCCCAGTGTCTAACAGATATTGTTCCTTTTGTAACGGCTCAAACTCACCGCTTGCATATATTGTCTTTTTTGAACTTTTCCTTTCGGGTTTCTCCTAAAATTTTTAAAATGCGTTTATCAGGGAGAGGTTTTCACGGATCTTATAACTAATAGATTCTTAAACTTTGAAAGTACCGTTGTACATCAAGCTCGATAATTTAAAAAATCAATTTTTTTGGGTTTTGCTTTTTGCCTAATGGCTCATTTTTCGATTTTATTAATAGTTAAAATGAATTGTGTAAGTCGAAAAAATTGAAATTTCCAGTAGGTTCGGGTCGGGTCGGGTCGGGTTTCAAAGTTTCGATTTGTGCTGTTTGGTTGTGCACCCATACTTGCTCTAATCCCCGACCACCACTCGGTCGTCTCGATTATGTTGGGCCCAAATAAATAATGAAAACAGGTAATGGGCCGGCTCAACTATAAATAGGTGGGCTCTGCTACAGTTTTCACCTTTTGGGGCTTCGGAATTGAAGGCGGGAGCCCTCTCGAAGCATCCATGTCCGGAAGCCATAACCTCAAACAAGCATCATCAGAGAGAAGCCGCGAAACCGAAGGCAAGAAAAGGCTTACGAATCATCTTCTCTATTCGATTTTTCAAGTTCATTCTCCAGTCTCGAGTCCTCCGCTTTCATGGTGAATATCTTCCTCTCCTTTTTTCATGATCTCAATATTGCTTTTCTTAGTATTCTCATTGTACGCATATTTGTTCTTGTTTTACTATTTTTTTGTAGGAGTTACAGCAGGAGCAAACTCCGTCGGTATCCATAGAAGATTGCTTGAAGCTCTTGAAAGGAGAGAAGGACGAGCAGCGTCTCGCTGGCCTTTTCTTGGTTACTAAAATTTGCAAGGTGGATGATATTGCCTCGCTTACTAGAGTTTACAATGCGGTTGGAGCGAAATTTCTTGATCGGCTTCTGAGAACTGGTATGTTTTTTTTTAACACTTCGCGATCACTGGAAACTTATTAGTTGAACTAGAACAGTTTGAGACGTACATGCTCAGTGTTTATGTATGTACTCTGAACATATGTATAAACTTCTAGGCATGGGCAAAGGAACTGTTAGTGGACCTGGAGAGGAAAATCGCGATGCGTATTTGCAGCTTTCAGTTAGGATTCTGGTTGCGTTTTGTCACGTTCCTGATATTGCTGCTTCAGAAGAGATGATCTCGAAGATTCCACTGATACTGGAAATCTTATCCAACCAGTGCGTCCGCTATCGGTTAACTTTTTATTTCTTACATTTCTACATCAATCAGTTGATTATCAATACGAATTAGAATGACGAGTTATCCTTTAATGGAACGAGATGACATTGAAGGAAAATATGTTTGTTCACTTGTATCTTCTTACACCTTTTATTATTGATGTTCTGTTGAGGAGATTTAGAGATTGATCTTAAAACATGACTTCAGATTTGCAGTACAAGTACTTACTCGACTATCTTTCAGATTGCAATACATAAATTTATTCATACTCCTAATTCATTCTTGAAATTGCTTGTGTTCTGAAGATTTAGATTCTTACCATTAAGAAAGAGGTAATTGCATCATGGACTGGATTTTCTAAATAGCTATGTACATTATGTTTTCTTTCTGTTCTAATATCTTTGGTCGATGTTTCTTTTGTTGTCTATGCAAGGTCAGGATCATCTGTTTTGGAGGAGTGTCTTGAATTTCTGTATCTGGTATCAACTACTTCTGACGCTGGTGTTACGGTTCTATATAAATCTGGAAGCCTGAAAATTATAGCTTCTTGGATGTCGAAGTTGGCAGATGGTAACATTTCTCATTGTTTGTCTAATCTCATTGATTACCTTGCTGTTGGCGGTTCATCTGAATCTTGCTGTGTTTTCAAATTATGGTCAGTAAATATCTCAGTATAAGCTTTTGTATGCAGGTTCCCATCCAATGAAGATTTCCATGCAACTTGTTCAATTGATCATTAGTAAGATTTCTCTGGACATCATCATCATCGACTGTTTGCCTGAACTAACTGATATTGTGAGTTAAATTTTATAAGACTGTTTTATTTACTATCTAATAGGACAAAAAAATTTATAAGACTGTTTTATTTACTATCTAATAGGACAAAAGATTTTATAAGACTGTTTTATTTACTATCTAATAGGACAACTCAATCGTTTTGGTTCATTTCGACCACATATTCTTATAGGGAGACCAAGAATTCTACTTCCCACCATAATTGAGTAAATGCTATCAAATCAGGTTGTTGATATTGCGAGGCAATTTGGAGTGTCCCACGATGCTATGAAGTTTGAAGCACTTCACCTGCTTTCTGCCATCCTGTCCTTAAATTTGGTAGGCAATTAATGGTGCCATCAGGAAAGATTACTTTAGTAATTTTTTGCAAGTGTTAGGATGTGTTTTCCTCTGTAAAAGGCTGCGTACTGCCTAGTCTTGACTAATGCATCAATTGTAGGTTGATTTATCCAGTTAGACATTCTTTTTTAGTTCTAATTATCTTTCACTGCTTACAGAATTTTCAGTCTTGTTAGTTCTTGGATCTGTCATAATCACAGTTATTGTTTAGCTGATGCATTGTATGTTTTGCCAATGATGTTCCATTTTCAGACACCACTTTATGATGCCCTTCGTCAAGTGCCTTCTGATGTTTGGTCAAAACACATGCGTAATGGAGTTTCAGCTATTCTTCATAACCGCACAGGTATCCTGAGCTGCATTTTCTTCAATGCCGAACATTACCCTTTCTTTTCCATTTTCTGGCACAACATGTAGCTGTATTTTTCCCTTCCATGTTACCATTAATCAATTTGGCACTAAAATATCATATTATCAGTATTCTACTTGGCTTGATTATAATGTGTTTGACATATAGTCAAATTACTGGGTGTTGTGCATGTGTGTGTGTGTGTTGATTATTTTTGGTGTTTACAATTTACAAGTTTATTTGAGTGGAAGGCACGAGAAAGGTTTGATTGATTATGAAAGCATCAATCTTATGTTAGTAGACTGGTGAAACTTGGTTTGCGAGTTGGTGGCATATAAGGAGACATTAAGGATAGTTGAAAGGATACTTGCTCTTTAGCCCTCTTCTATCTTCTTTTTGGCGTGAAGATAAAATGAAGTATATGTTAGGGTTCAAATACAGTATTTGTTGGAAAGCCTCTCATTTTCCTTTAAAAGAAAACTGATTCCGTTGGATTTATTTAGATAATCATACATATTCAGATTTATATGGTGAGATTATTCTTTTTCTTTCGATTGAGATTTAGATGTTCATTTGCTCTTGCAATGGAAAAGTGAAAAATTAGAGGAAAACGTCAAGTATATTCTCTTTACTTTAGTTATCCTCGTAGTCACTAGTGCACAAGAATCTGTTCGACACAATAACTTATTGAATCTCTTGCTTTGCTGTCCAATATTCAGCGCCTGCTGAAAAGCTTCGGGCTCTTAGTTTGGCCGAGTCTATGGTATCTATTAGAGGAGAAGGTTGGCTGATAGGCGAAATAGAATTACCTGATGTTCGAGATGCTATTCCATCTGACAGGTATTTAGTGATTGCTACCAGTAATGTTGCTTTATTAACTTATCATTATATTTTTCATTTTTCTCTTCCATCTTGATCTCAGGTGTCTAATACTTGTCTTAGAGCAGTCAAGAGTTGAGATTGCTGTGATGCTGAATGAACTGGCCTATGCAAAATATGAAGCTTCCAAGAATTCTTCCTTGAAGGAGGATATCATTGTAAAGCAGCGGAATGTAGCAACTGCCTTCTCTTTGGTGGAAAAGATAATTAAGTTAGTATCAAATGTCGGTGAAGATCAAGGTGGATAACTTATTTGATGTCAATTATTTGCTAAGTCTTGCATTTCGTTTATTGACATTGAGATTTATAGGCCCCAAATTACAAAATTTTATGAATGTAAGCATGTGAAGAATAGGGGGACATGTGAAGGGTAGTTTTTTTCATTGTTTTTGCATGGGGCCCATTACAGTTCGGTAGTTAGAGTAAGGGCCATGATGGGGCAGGATGATATAGTGCAGTGGTATTCTTTTGCTGAGGTTTTCCTTAATCCGTAGGCGTTCTCTATGTTTCTAATTGTAGGTTTAAGAGTCTATCCCATTTAGCTTACCTGATGGAATCACTTGGATAGTTAATTAATTCTGATGATAAATGCTTAGTTAGATGAAATTGATGACTTACCCAACCAACGATATGAATGGACTTTTTATATTTGGTTAAAATTTAACAGTTTCCAATTTTAGATTATTCTCAAGTAAATTCAGATTTTGTACAATTTGGATACCATAAAAGCATCGAAGTGGTTTGCTCTAGTAAAAGGGAAATTTGAATTCATCTTAATAGAATTACATAAAATTTGAAGAAGGTTGATGAAGCATTGAGTCTTGGACATATATGTTGCTTCTTGTGTTTTGAAGTAGTTTGTCTTTCTGTGACCTTTCAGGGGCACACATGGTAGGATTATTAACTTCTCAATATTGCTACTGGTTTTTGGCTTGATTAGTCTTGTTTGAATGCTGGACTTATTTTAAAGTATATTAGCCTTGATAGGATGTTGTGATCCAATGTTGGCTTTCGGCCAATATATTCAGTAATGCCGAGTTATTGCCCTTTTAATTATTTCATACTCAAATAATATCTTGAATACCTGGTTGAAATTATTTGTAGGTGATCTTATCGATGAAAACACACTGATGAAAGTGTTTAGAGGACTAAATGAGACTACTGGTGTCGTGCTAGAATATTTGCAAGATGCAAAGGTAATTATGGGAATCTCATAGCAGTGGTAAGATATGGCGTTACTGTTCCTTATCTAGAATTTTGATTTATGATTCTACAGGAGCATGGACAAAGAAAAGGAGATGATATTTTAGCATCTGTACGGGTTATTGGGAAGTAAGATATTCAATATTAATATTAAATCCTTTGGTGAGACGGCTGCCAAGTTTTATAGTAGTTGTCAAATTTAAAACAACAGAACGCAGTTTGAAAGAACTATTCGATCATTCTTAAAATATATATGTTTTTTTAAATACAGTGAAACACTCCTTATTTGTTCTTTTATGAATATGTACTTTGTTAGAAGCTTAGAATTAGAATTTTGAACAATTAATATTTTGGTTTGCATACTTTTCGATCCTAGATATAAACATTAGAAGAACGTAGAACGCCTTCGATTTCCTGTACCTTTGCAGTGAATTGCTTGATAATTGAGGAGTGTCTAGGTGCAAACTTTATAACAATGAACGATATTCCTTTGCAAGGACTATCAAAAGACATTAAACGTGAAGTTTCTTCATTCAGTTAGTATAACGTGTTTGTGAAATGTGTGAATCACGCTTCCTTCATGCATGGATAGTGTTTGACGGTCTGGGGTACTCTGATTTTTGGAACAGTGGATCGTTTACGATTTGGTCTCTCTAAACTAGGCTAGAGTTCTCTGTTTATACTTGGATTGCCTCTGGTCAACATTATTCTCTTTCATTCCAGCTTTCTCGCACAAACCCCCGAAGCATGGACGGAAAAAGTTAAGGAACTCTTGGACTATATGCTCTCTGTTGAAGGAGAAGATGAACAGAGGTTTGTCAGCTCCCAGTTATTGACAATATGGTATATTCATTATACATTTTATGAAATACCTGATTTTGTTTCTATATTTATTTACAAACGACAGCCCCTTCAACTCTGTGTGCTTCTTGCTTCCCATGCTATGTCAAATAACAATGAACGTTGAAGGATGTAAAACTTTGGTTTCTTCTGGAGGTCTTGCAGCTGTAAGTAATTGCAATATCGAATTTACTTATATATAAATGGCCTTGTGGACGCTTCATCATACACTGAAGCGTTCTACGTTCTTAATCATTGAGCATTTGGGTTTGCATTCAGGTTGTGAAATGCCTTATAAATTTGATTCAGAAGCACGGTGGGTGGGTTGACAATGATGGATCCATCTTCTTGGCTTGCGATACTATCTTGAATGTGCTTCTGAAGGTATTCATCTAGTCAATCTACAAGAGTATCAAGTTGTGTTGGTTAGTTTATTGCTAAGGTGTAGTTGTACTTCTTCGTTGTAGAAAGAGCTAGCTGGAGTTCTATGTGGGGAATCATCTTTTGTTCACCTTTTGGAAGCAATTGCAAATTCAACTGGTATGTTCATGTTTCTTTGTATCACACCTCAGTTTATTATCAAATTCTTGACTTTTATTAATTTAAATTGTTGATCATGGTTGTAGAGGATGCCCATGAGCCATCTGTTATAATGATGGCTGCCAGCATATGTGCCTTAGTATTTGATTACACGTCAGAGAATGCTCTTCTAAGCAATCCGAATTTTGCTGATAAATCTCTCGATAAGTTGTGCCGACTCTTTTCAAGAATCTTCGCTTTGTCCCAACAGGTACGTTCTTCAGAAAAATTTTCTTTTTCTTTCCCTCTTAAATTATAAGCATGCATGGTCCTTGAAGGTCTCTAAATTTTAAAAAGTATTTCTAAACTTGAAAAGAACATACTCAATATTTTTTCAAATTCACATATCTGATACTTTTAAAATCCTCTTAAATATTACTGGAAACTTATTAGGCCTAAGACTAAAAGACTAATCTTTAAATATAAAGTTTAGACACTTAATTTACAAAGTTTATGGTACTAAACTTACAAGTGAATTATATAATGTTAAATTTATGTGGATTGCAGCAGAGCATGAACGATGATGAAATGGCACAGATGGATCTTTACGAGATTATCGTGGCAGGTTTGTGCATACTCATACATAGATTATTTCACTCGTTTTATCTTCAGCAGGATTTATTTTCAATTTAATCACTTGAAAGACACGTTTAAGCATACTATCGAATATTTTTACTATTTGTGCCTTCATATTTAAAAAGAAAAAATAATTTCATACTCAATTATAATATTTAAAATAAATAAGTATTGTGTACTTTTGCATCATTCTTAACAAGCCTGTATTTAAAAGTAGAATGATGAGGGTTGTTTCCTTATATATTTATTTGGAACCGTTGAAAAGGCGTTTAAATTTGATGGGCAGGATATTCTCGATGGGGAGTTAGGTTCCCGCGTGTTCAAAAGGCAATCGGGATTGCACCATTGTGATTATCGGTAATGAATAAATAAGAAAATCCTGTAATTGCTTTTTTGGCCACTTTTTTAATTAGGCTTTTCCTGTTTGTTGCCTTTCTATTTTTTTGGAATACAGATGTAATCAGGAAAAGAAGGAGATATCACCGTCCCCTCCTTTCTGTACGCCATTAATTGGAGTAAGTGTAGCCTGCACAAGTGAAGCTTAATTTTATGGTGTTGATAATGTAGACAAAATTTAAATATTATTAAAAAGGGAGAAATTTAAGACTTAGATGTGTTTTAGAAAGAAGTTAGAGAATCAGATAAAAGTAGGGAGAAGAGGTTTAAGACTTAGATGTGTTTTAAAAAGAAGTTAGAGAATCAGGATAAAAGTAGGGAGAAATTTAAGACTTAGATGTGTTTTAAAAAGAAGTTAGAGAATCAGGATAAAAGTAGGGAGACATAGAGGAACTTAAAGTCTTTAACTACAATTAAAAATACCTTTTAAAAATTAGTTATTCTAAAAGAAAGTATAGAGACATTGAGGCGAGGAATTTTTTTAGTACTCATATTTATTCATTTATTACATAATTTGGCACATTATTTAGATCTTTTGATAACATTCTTTTTTTTTTCCTTATGTTTCTTAATGTAGTTAAAAAATTCAATAATTTATTTGAAAAATTGTAAACATAAGTTATAAATTTGCAAAAACATCTTGGAATTCTATTTTTTATTCTAGGAAACTGTTGTAAAAAAATTTATTGGTTTTTGAAAGAAAAAGAACAATGATTTTAAGTTATGTTTATATTACATTAGAAATTCTAAACGAGTTTAGCGAGATTTGGTAGAGGCAAAATAAAAAAATTATAGAATTTCATTTAGATGAAATATAGAAGGGTTAAAATTATTTAACGTCAAAAGTTTAAAAATTAGTCTAAATTAAAAGATCAAGTATATAGTCATAAAACTATAATATAACATTGATCATAGGTAAGTTAGATTCTTGGTGTGATAAATAATGTTTTCATGCCATTAAAAAGGAAAATGTGAGATTTGGAAAACATAATTATTTTTTAGTCGAATGCTTACCAGAAACTTTTTCTTAAAAAAAAATTCCAAAATCGTTCTTAAAAGGATGTGAACCTTGCCTGAGGTAAAAGGAAAGTTGCGTCCACGAAGGTGCATAATTTGTGCATGTATCTCTCCTTCTATTTGAAATTTGAAATTTAAAAAAAAAAAAAAAAAAAAAAAAGTTTTTGAAGTTAAATTATAAGTTGAGTTTATTTATTTATTTTTTTTAATTTTGTTTTTAATAAAATTTTAATATTTAAAAGTGTCTAATAAATCCGATGGTAGGTTTTGTAGGACCTTTCATGTACATGACATTCAAAATCTACTGATTTATATTTTAATTTATTTTTGTCTTTTAAGAAAATGTTGAATACTTCAATTAACCATCTATCTAAAAAAAATTTAGGAACCAAAACAAAAACTATGAAAAAATAAAAGTTGTGAAGTATTCACACAAGGAAATATACCTTTAACACGAATGTTGGAATGAATCGAGCAATCTGGTAGCATCAAAATTTGGTTTAGAAAAAGTCCATAAATTCCTGCAGCTGCGGTAAAAGAAATACATGGTTTAAAATGAATTAAAATCCAAATCAGGAAAAGTGCAACATCAAAATAGTAATAAGCCCTACATTTGAAACATCCAGCATCCTATTGTCTAAGTCCCCCACTTTTTTTCTCAAGAATAAAAAGAAAGAAAAAAAGAAAACAACATGTTCCCCCATCGTATCAAGGTTAGGCAGTGAATAGTTTTTACCTAAAATAATTTATAATTACCTTCGATTTTTTTTCTTTTTCTAAAAGACCCTTCTAGAAAAAAGAAAGGGCCTTGCAAACAAGCAAAGTAAACTTGGGCTTTCAACCCATGGCATTAGAATTTAATTCTGTGTTGTGTTCGTAGTTCTAACATTGACAGTTTATCCAGTTTGAACACTCATTATTGAGTTTCCTCATTTTTTCTTTTCTTCGAGTAACAATCAAACTGGACTAACTGCCACTATTAGAACTTCGCACACAACCGACAATAAAATTCTAATGGCAAAGGTTGAAAGTTGAAGTTTACGTGATTTCATGACATTAATACGAATCGACGTTCATGAGGCACGTTACATTTTTGTTTGCCTGTTCAAAAGACCTTCAAGGTTGAAATAGAAGCCACTCTTCATAATGACTTCGTGTTTAAGGAGTCCAAAGTAGAGATATGAGACCTGCACCAGTTACACTTGAATCAGCCAGTTCATGTTCTAAATTATTAACATAAACAGAACCACATGCAACATCCAACACATTGTGCATATTCGTTTTTCTCAATGGATACCTTTTCTTTTATTCCGAAAAGAAAACAAGTATACTGATATTTGATGATCTACAGTTATGCGTTCGGAAACAGAAGCTTTGTCCATCTCGAAAGCATTCACTTGATTTCTTAAAGTTGTTTGGCTTATTAATGCTCTGGTCTTTGCTCTACCTCCATAACCACAGAGAGCAAAAGCCTGAACCAAAGAGCAACTTTGAGTGGCCTAGTAACAAAATATCTTCGGTATATAAAATCATGCATGCCAACATAATTAGTCTCTGTAAGAAAATACTTGCGTTGTTTAAGTCGGATGAGAAATTAATGCTCAACCGATGGAGCTGGTCCACAGATTGAAAAAGGGTGTCTTAAAATGTTCAAAAAAAGTTCTGACAGTGGATGCATCGGGTTCTATACTACAGTAAAGCACAAGATAACGATCGTTCTCTTGAAATTCGGAAGAAAGAACCAGAACCAATGTTTGTACCAAATATCCTTGTGAAGAATCTTGATCTGAGTTTTAAAAAAATGTAGCAAGTATGAACCTGAAGTTTGAAGATGACAGTAATCAACTAAAATTTACACTATTCATATTTTTTTTAAATATAATATAAAAATAAACGTGCTGCAAAATTAGAAAATTAAAATTTAATAAAAAAATTGCACTTCTCTCATTTTGAAATGAAGCTCGATGAGGTAATTTAAGCCTCTTCTACGAAACAAAAAACTTGTAATGAAAACTAAGCTGAAACAAAAGATAACATATAAAATAACAATTATTTGAGGGGACTGCAGCCAGGCGAAAACTTAAAAATAATGGAAATGTCTTGATGTTTGGAATCGGAGCAAGGATAAGGTAAGGGGTACTCTAGAGTAGAATAGGATAATTTCCAACAAACCAAACATCAAACTTGTTAAAGAATCAGAAAAGGTAAACTAATAATATATACTCTTGAAGTTGAAGGAGGGCACGTACCTCTATATGGATCCGCCGCTGGTACACGGGCATGGAAGGCAGGTATCACCTCCGTCCATCTAAAAGGGCATATAAGAATACCTTGCAATCCAAATTAAAGAGAGAAGAAGAAAAGTTACAAAAAGAAATCCGCATTTTACGTGCACCAACGTGAGGTTATATGCTGCAGTGCAAACGTACTAATAACTATCTTTTTAACCTATATAAATCCTAAGTACTTATTTTTTAAGTATAACAATGGTAGAGTCGTAGATTGAATCATTAATCATTAGATGATAATCGATGTCTAATTCATAACCTATACTTGGATACACAAAAATGAATAATACTCGCTAACTACGGTTTGATTAGAGGAGAGTAATACAAAAAGCAGAGAAAGAGAAGGTAAACGCGTAGTAGGTAAGTATACTACTAACTAGTAATTGGTAAGTATTATTCTTAAAAAACAAAAAACAAAAAAAGAGAGTGTAAGACAAAACAAAAAACAAAAAAAGAGAGTGTAAGACAAAACAAAAACAAAAAAAGAGAATATAAGACAAAACAAAACAGAAACTGGACAAGATGCAAGAGAAGGCTAGGGAAGCATTTAAAATTTGAAACATGAAACGTGGTTAAAGTAAAATAAATTCCAACCAATCATCCTGTAGTATATTTGAATAGTTGTATGTTTTACTTACAGCCAAATTGAAATATTTCAAAGACATGATCAATATTTCTTGCGTGCAGCCTAATTATTTATCTGAGTTTAGAAAATTTAACATAAATCAAAACAGAACCAAAGAGATCTAAAGTCAATTAAAACAGCTTGGACTGTAATTGGAAATGCACGACATCAAAACATGATAGCTCCCAACCATAAAAAAAACACGCATATTGATAGTTCGGTAGATTCTCCATAATTTTACACACAGCGTGCTAACTGCATGACCAAAGCTCCAGTGCCACAACTAATTCACAGGGACAAACTTCGTACGAACAAAACACTACTCAATACCTAAAGGAAAACACATTATCCATAAAACAAATACGAAGGAGCCGATCAATCATCATTCTCAGCAATGCACATTCTAGTATGACAGATTCCTCGATCCGGAACATCATTCTCAGCAATGCACATTCTAGTATGACAGATTCCTCGATCCGGAACATAGTCCGAATCAAGAAGACGAAAATAGACGCCATAAATAGCGAGGAAGAAAAAACAAACGCGAACCTATTTCAACCGCCGGAAACTCCGACACCGTAGAGGATCCTTCAGCACTGTACTGTATATGACAACAATGTCTAACTAGAAAAGCAATGCGAGTAATAATCCATCACTTAAAACTTCTAAAATCATTCTTCCACCTCAGTAAAGCAAAACCTACCGATTCAAGCATCAAGCATCAAAAACAAAATAAAAAAATATAGAGAAGAAGAAGAAGCATTGAGAGTAGAACACAGTCAACAATTTCAGAAATTCCAAAAACGGATTCCTAAATGTAAAATGACATCGAATAGGTAGTCACATTCTGGTATTACAGATTCCTCGATCCGGAACACAGTCCGAATCAAGAAGACGAAAATAGACGCCATAAATAGCAAGGAAGAAAAAACAAACGCGAATCAACGTAGAGGATAGTTCAACACTGTAGTGTATATGCAACAATGTCTAACTAGAAAAGCAATGCGAGTATCAAAAACAAACAAAAATATACAGAAGAAGAAGAAGAAGCATTGAGAGTAGAACACAATAAACAATTTCAGAAATTCCGAAAACGGATTCCTAAATGTAAAACAACATCGAATAGGTAGTTACATAGATCGAGGATCGTATTCCTGCAATGTACACGAAGAAGAATCGTACCGCAAGCCGTAAGGCATCGATAAACCGCAGAGAAACAGAGAGAATCAGCGAACATTGATCGAGCACGATCCGAGCAAGTCTTCACGATCAAGAATCAGTGATCGCTTTCTTCGAGACGATGATGGACCGGGAAAGGTTTTTCCAAAGCGTTTGATTCAACAAGAGAAAAAGGCGAAGGGCGGAGCATATATGCAGCGTATAAAATAAAAACAGGGAAATGCTTTTGGCGCTCCCGCCACCAACCTAACACGTGTTTGGTTCTTATTGGTTTTTATGAAACTAACTGATGTGGGGCCCACTAAAAGACTGGTGTTTGGGTAATGGCCAACATGTATCCTATTCGAGTATAACAGATAACGTATCGCATCGATAGGGAGAATGAATCCCTTATCTTATTCTCACCTCGTGCCCCACTGTTTTTTTTTTCTTTTCTTTTTTTTTTAGCAATTAAAAAATAGAAATTTGAACTTTGACCATCCATCCGCAATAATTAATTAATTAATCTTAAAATATAAGATTATAATATATAGGTGTCAAAATTTGAAAATTCAAATTATAAAATTGATCGATTTACTATATATATCAGTAATATTTTAAGGGCTAATTGTAGAAGAAGATCTAACCAAACATATATATATATATATAAGTACATAGAGAAAATTAAGAGAGGAATATAACAAAAATAATCGGGTGTAATTCTATAATAATTCATTCCATCAATCTTCAAATTCCAAAACAATCAATTTGAGAATCTCTATAACAACATAACCAAACAGCTTTTCAAATTTCACAACACAATAAATTCTCTCTATTCAATCTCATAAATCGAATTGAAAATTAATTTTTTTTTCTTCCTCACCCTATAAAATCTTGATGAATAATGAATAAATCTATAACTATATCTTTGTTCTTGAATCGCCAATCTTCTCTTGAATGAAAGAAAGAATCATAGTATAAACAAACTTACACTCTGACCAAGCAAACCACGAATTGAATTGAAACGGCAACGGCTGGTGTAAAATGCCTACAACCATAGAAAGAAAGAACACTACATGAGTAAGTTTAATAGCAGAGATTGTATCAAAATTTTCAAATCCGAGACGAAAGAAAAACACGAAACATGCTGCTGGAAGTTGCAAGGATCGAGTTTCGGAGAACCCGAGAGGGCGTTCTTCGCTCCGAAACTCTTCCCTGTAGGAGGTCCAAGAATTGAAGTTCTATAAGGTTAACTCATATGGAAAGCTTATAACTAAGAGGCTCTTTTACCTTTTGTGTATGAGGAAAGTAGAACACCAGAAAAATTGATGCAAAGAGAACTGAAATATTGCTTAAATGCCTCTAAAAAGAATGCCCCATCCATCAACAGCAAAACTCTCAAAAATGCTCCAAAGTGAAGTGAAGTTTAGGAGCCCGGCGTCGAAACAAAGGCTCGAGGCGGAAAGATGGAACGCCAAACTGCCACCTTTTAGCGTCGTACATTTCGTTCCATGCCTGAACGATCTCATCGATTTTGAAGACGAACCCTGCAAGATACTCCATTAATAACACAAAAACATTGTGAAAAGAAAAGAAGTAAAGAGGCTGCTTGTAGTTTACCTTCCAGTGCAGTTTCATTGGAACAATGATTCTTGATCATAACAGCAATATCTGTTTGGGAAGCACCTGCAAGTTCGAACTTCTCGACCGATACCTCCAAACATTCCTCCCATGTCGGAAGCTCGATCTTATACTCCACGACAGAACGCTCGTACAATAAGGTACCCCATAAAAGATATATCTGTGATCTCATGTTTGAAGCCAGCTCTGCAGCTTCATCAGCAGGAATCTCACTAAACAGGCTTTCCAATCCAATTTTTTTCAATTCAGATCTGTATTTTTCACTTTTGGAGAGACCATTCAGACGCTGCTCCTCCATTTCTTCCCACATCAACATACCCTTCTCCATGCTGTCCTCAGCCTTGTTATAAAGCTGTAAGACCTCCGACGAAAAGCTCGATAGCAAACCGATTTGGCTACCGCTAGCAATTGCATAATACCAACAAAGCTTAGCTTGCTCAAACTGCTGCTGCCCAAGTGCAAGGAAACCTTCATAGAAATCAGGCTTTACACTAAGAGCTTCTTCATATCTCATTTCAGCTTTTTTGTATTCTTTTCGTGCCCATTCGTACGCATCCTTAATCCGTAGAAGTAACGTCTCTCTCGAACTGTCTTCGGGGAAGAAAACCTGCTTCCTTGCCCTGGACATATGAACATTGCCCCAGTTGAAGAATGCTAGAGCTGCCATTTCTTGAAACTTTTCTGCAGCAATTTCAAATAGTTCTTGTGCACTGTCTCCGGTTACGGTGTCCTCCATCGCTTCCGAGTACAGCTTCATTCCCAGCTCGTGAAGATCCAAGTATGAATCGGAATCGACCCCGACATGGTTCTTGAACAATCGTGCAAACTGAACTATCCAATCCTCAACCGTAGTCATACCCCTTGTAACCTCTTTATCATTCACCAACACTGAACTTCTTCTTTTATCAACCTCTGGATGCCTCTCATTCTCCATTTCCTTGTAGATGGGTTCCTGATCAGGACTGACCTCTGTAATATACAGTCTAAGTGAAGCCTGCAGCTGAAATGATGATTCAACCAACCTCAACTCCTCTGTTGTGGTAATTGTAACCAAATCACCCTCTTGATCTCTGTACTTCACAAGAACACCCTTCAAGCTTGGAAATCTGTCTCGAACAATCTGGCTCACCAATTGCAGGCTGCAGTTAGTAGGTAACTGCGCCCATCTTATGTCTTCTCCAAATACCAACTTCACCGTCTTCGACACCGGTTTATCCTCGATCGGTTGAACGAACAATTTGTCTTCCTCAATGGTTACTTTTGTAACTTCCTTATCTTCAATTTGATCAACCTGATCAACCTGATCAACCTGTTCAACCTGTTCAACCTGTTCAACCTGTTCAACCTGTTCAACATGAACCAGCTGATCAGCCTTCTCCTCCACAACAAGCTTATCATCTGTCTTTGCCTCAACTTTCTTATTCTTCTTCTTCCTTAGTTTCTCTCTAACTACCTTTTGCAGACGCTCTGCAGGGCGCAGCTTCACGCTGGCCAGACCGATTTCTTTATCGTCGATATCGACACCCTTTTCCCTCATTGTGTTCTTGACACTATCCAAAACCTCCAACGCAGAGAGATTATTAGGCTCTAAGCTCAAAACAGAATTCACATCTTTCAATGCCAAATCAAACCGATTCAAAGCCTCGTAACACCTTGTTCTTTTCAGCAGCGCCTTGCTATACCTCGGATGAGCCTCCAACGCTAAATTGCACTCGTTAATCGCCCGCGGATACTCGCCCAACCCTAACTGCATATAACAGGTAGCCATGTTGCTATGGAGATGAGCAACATCGATGTGATTTCTCGGCAAAAGCTTCAGAGCTTTCTCATATTTCAACATGGCGCCTTCATGATCTCGCTTCTGGAATAGCCGATTGCCTTCCTCCTTGAGCTCTTGAGACATGTTTATGAAGATCGCCGTGTCTTCATCGAACGCCTTCGTGTTCCGCTCGGACGGCCGAGCCGGCTTCGAATTAGCATTTCCAGGCTTCTCGCCAACGTTTTCCTTCTTCTTTCCCGTAGGCTTCCCCATTGAAATAACTCAAAAATCACAAAGTTTTTGGTTCAATATTCAAATCAAATCCTCGCTCCTCTTCCTCTCTAATCCTCAAACCACATAAAACTGCATCGAAATACGTGCCTGGAAATTTCAAAATCGTCGAATATAGAATACAAATCAAGAGCTTAAAAACTGCAGAGAGCCAGAGAAAACAGGAACAAGAGCTGAATTAAGAAATGGAAATCTCAATCAAACACGTCTCACAACTTCAAGATCGAAATTACGAAACTCATTCAAATCTTACTTGACGAACAACAAATGAAAAAACGAAGAACCGTTCAATCAATCTGGCTTCCTCTCGACTGCTCCGGACTTGAAAATTCGGATTCGAAAACGAAACGAAATGGAAATAAATTGGGGCCAATCGATATCCAATTGGTGAGCCGATAATTTCAGGAACAGTAGGAGGAGAGGAGGAGGAAGCCAGAAGGGAAAGGACAAGAAAAGGAGCCTTTGAGGGAAAATGGCTATTCTTCTAGGGTTTCGGGAATGTCAGGTCAACTTTTCAAAGGATCTTTTCAATCCCAATTGTCGTTCCGCGCGTATCGGGACTTCCCTTCTTCGTACACATAACTTACATGAACGCGCCAAGACACGCGCGCGCGCACAAACATACGTTGACCGCCCCAATAAAGTTGGAAACTTCAAATGTAAGAAAAAACTTCTTTTTCTAAATACTATTTTCGTTTTTTAATTACATTTTTATTACTTATAGTAAATCTAAAAATAGTTTTTAAATTAATTTATTATTTTTCAATAAATTACCCTCTTTATTAACATTTTCTTCGCATTTCATTAAATTTATTAAATTATTTTTTAAATACTTAATTAAGTTTTATTGGTAGTAAATTAAATAAATACAATAATTATTAAAATAGAAAAGTTCAAATTTGACAATTAATTACATATACCAAAAACCCAAAATATATTGAGAAAAATGATTTTTTATTTTTTATTTATTTATTAGTTACATAGTTGTGGGGATAGATTATGCTTGATTTATTCCACATGTGTTAATTAAAAAGTATGTAATTATCTCTTCAATTTTTAATTAATTTTATCACAACCCTTCAAAATTTGGAAATGTTTAATAAATCATTAAAGTAAATAGTATATATTTATATTGAGTCGATAATCTAATATTCTAGGATTTTAAAATTTAATAAAATTTATAAATCATTATGCCGTTTTAATTTTTAAAAACTTGATAATTTATTTTTTTTAATATTCAAATTAGTTTGGTAAAAGTGAAAGGGTCGGGTTGGCCCATGATTGGAGTTTCCAACCTGTAACTACTTAGGAAGTCAATCTTCTTTTTAAAAATAAATAAAATAAAATAAATTAAATTATTACCTAATGTTATTCGTTAAATAATTGCTCAATGAACACATCAGTTTTTGTAGTAATTATTATTTTTTATTTAACAATAAATAAATAAACTATTTTTAATTCAACAATTAAAAAAAATATTTTATTGATTGAATTTAATTTATACATTAATAAAAAAAAGTAGTTGATTTTGATTTAAGTATGGAATATCACGATTTTTCTTTATGGAGAATATAACGATTCTTGAAAGATTGAGAGGATTTTTTCCTTGCACTTTACTATTTTTAAATAAATATTAAAATTAATTTTTGTAAAATAAAATAAATATTTATTATTGGAGAAAAATATGATGCTCGCATAAATAAGAGGTACATGAATGAACCAATACTATATTTGAATAAAAGCAATCACGAGGATAGAATGACTAAGTGAGACTTGAGAAAATGAAACTTACTGTTCATGTCGGTCTGTAAGGATAGTTTTCACCCTTAAAAACGAGCCGTAAGTAACATTACCATATTGCAGAAAATGATATAATTCGAATAATAAGTATTGTCGTGATAAAAAAGGTCACAATTTAAATATTATTTCCAAAGTTAATTAATTGAAAGTATAAAAGAGAAAATAAAATAAATACAAAAATATAAGACTAAAATGTCATTTTAAAATAATAATGAGTGTTTTTATATAATTTTAAATTTTGTGGTAGTTTCTTATTAAGAATGGCTGTCCCAAGACACGTGGGAGAATGGGAATAATATTTTATGATTTAAATGGAATATGTTCCTGATTTGCCGTGCCGTGTCTGCGCACTTACCGGGAATTTATTAATTTAAAGAATAATACAACTAAACATGTGACACTTTTTAAAACAACCCTGCGTTCAAATGCCCACTTTATATTTTATATTCAGATTTTTTTTTTTATAAAAAAAACTCATAATAATGGTAGATAAAAACTCTCTCGTAACCCGCCCATTTACGAAAATGGGTCGTATTTAAATTTTTTTAAATAAATCAAATTTGATTTTTTAACCTTAAACCTTTAATTTTGTTAATGATATTCGGTACTAAATTATAATTTATTATATATATCAGTATGTTTCTATTTATTGTTATTTTCATTTATTATTTTTTCTATATCCTTGTAATTTATTTTATTATAAATAAGATAACTTTCACCCTTTAACATTCTCAAACTTTATAAATTTGTAATCAAAATTAAAATAGCACAATTTTAAACATATAATTTTTACATATTTTGTCGGACTTTTTTAAGATGGCTTCATAGTAGAGATGTTCTGGAGCAAGTAAGTCCCTACCTTCCTATTTCATTTTCAATTTTTAAATTTTTTTTTTTAAAATTTTTGCGACAATTAAATTTTCTTGAAAAATATGTTTCGCCGGATGGGCTCTCGAAGAGACTATATTGGTCTCACAGGTAAAATAGACATCTGGTGTGCATAGAATTAGTTGGAATAAATTAGCAAAAGTAATGAAATAAGTAATAATTAGTTGTGGGCCAGAAATTGTTGAACCTAACTATGATAACATTCGGCCCAGCCCACGAATTAAATGCGTAGTTTACGAAATATAACATAAATATTATTATATACACAATAAATAAATATTATTTCTAATCCCTCACCACATCCACTTTTTATATATATATAATTTTAAAATAAATTTTGTTTAGGACGTGAGTGACCTAATTTAATAATTTAATAATTTAATAATTAGAGTCGGTTTTCGTGAGTAATGGTAAACTTACGTGGAAAAAGAAAGAGAAAAATAGACGTATTTAATTACTTACTCTTTTAAAAAAGCATTAAATTATTTAGAGGGGTTAGGTTCATCAATTTTTTTAAATATCGTAATATTAAATGTGTATTTAATAGATTTTTTAATTTTTACTTTTGACTTATTTAAAGTATATGAAACTTTAAAGTGCCGGTTTAATAAAATATTTAATTTATGTGATACTGATTTAGAGTTCATTGCATGTTGTTTTTGAATTATTAATTTCTCTATACTTATTAATTATAAAATTAAATTAATAAAATATCTATAAACTTTCAAATATTTCAATTATATTTTGAAATTAAAAAAAAATTACACTTTAATTTTAAATAGAAATAAATACATAAAAATATCATTAAATTTTTACAAAAATGCTCTTTTAACTCTACTAGCATACTTAACCTTTATAAATAAAATTAAAAAATTATTAAAATCTTTGATTTATACATTATAAACCATCTCCTAACATCTTCATTTTCTAAAAATTCAAGACGGTTAATATTAATTTTTAATATTTATAGTTATTTTTTAAACGTGGTGCTACCCGATACTTAGAAAAGTGTAGAGATGTCTTTGAATTTTTTTTTTTAAGTTTAAATGATATTAAAAAAAAAAAAAACTCTTGAAAAATATTTTTTTTTAAATTAAGGTATTTCTCATTATTATCTATTTCTATTCAAACTAACAATTTTTTTTTAATTAGAGAATTTTATTGAAATTTTTATTAATTTAGCCACAAATTTAAATTACAATGGAAAGGAAAAATAAGTAAAATTGTTTATTTAAAAAGAAAAAATCAGAACAATAATAATAAAATAGGTAGAGCTAAAAGATATTGGAGTGTCTTCTACATTGGAGATCTTCCTCGAATAAATCATCGATTACCTTTTTTTTTAATAATAAAAATACTTGGATTTATTTATTTTATTTTATTTTTTTGGCAGCTCACTCAGACGTTTTTATTTATCTATTTATTTATTTATTTTTGACGAAATTAAGTTGCAAAAAGACATGTATAATCGAGGTTACACGAAACTGTTGTAGTAAGTTGTGAACCTAATTCCATAAAAGAAAAGAAGGGGACAGCTGGAGATGAATTAAGTGCTTTTATTATCTTTATATTATTTTTTAAAAATTTATATTTTTTTAGGAAATAGCGATGCCAGCTGGGTGGGAATTCAGCGAAAGCGCGTTGATTTGGAATTGAAATGCCGCCCATTGTATACAAACTAACGCATGCTATTCATCAATTATTATTTCCATATTATCACTTTAATTTCGCTATTATTTTTCCTTTCTTTTCCACGTCATTACTTTCTTTCCACACAATTATGCTGCCCTACTTGCTTTCAAATACGTAGATTAATGCATTAATCGTTTCTTAAAAAAAATTATCTCAAAATAATTTTTATAGATTAAATTTATAGATGAAAAAGTTTGTATTTACTTGTATGAACAAATATAAACACACACAAATATTGGAATGGTTAGGCTTTAGAATTCAATTTCAACTACTTTATAACTCATCATTTTTTTACATCATTACCTAAATAAGTCTGGAATGTTTTATCGTTGGAGTTCTTGTGTAAGAGCTTAAACTCACCGCTAACAAATATTGTCTATTTAGATCAATTACGTATCGTCGTAAGGCTCCCAATTTTACACCATTATAATAAATTTTTCGCTACTCTCTCCAACCATTGTGTGATCTTAGAATACACCCTTCGATGGTCCAACCCTTACTATAAACAAATATTGTCCGTTTTGGCCCACTACGTATTGCCGTTAGCCTCAAGATTTTACACATGAATGCGATGTGAGATATCACAATCCACCTCCAATGACTCTTCATTCTCCTCTCCAACCAATGTGTGATCTTACAATCCACTCCCCTCAAGAGCCCAGCTCCACCGCTAGCAAATATTGTCTGTTTTTACTTGTTACGTATTGTCGTTAGTCTCGCGGTTTTACACAGAAATGCTTCATTCCCCTCTCCAACTGATGTGGGTTCTCACAATCCACCCCCTTAGGGATCGATGTGGGATCTCACAATCCACCTTCTTAGGGATCGTCCTTGCTGTTACACGAGTGTCTGGCTCTGATACCATTTGTAACGGTTCAATCTCACCCCTAACAAATATTATCCGCTTTGACCCGCTATGCATTGCCATCAGCCTGCTCTGATACCATTTGTAACAGTTCAATCTCACCCTTAACAAATATTATCCACTTTGACTCGTTATGCATTGTCGTCAGCCTCACAATTTTTTAACTCGTATGTTCGGAAAAAAATTTCACACCGTTATAAGAAATGTTTCGTTTCTCCTTCCAACTGAGGTGGGGTCTCACATCTTATGACGAAATAATCGAAAGAGAAATATACACGGTAATAACTCCAACTTATTTTAAGCATTTGTAAGGGATCCTACACTTCACCTTGAATGTCCTCACTTACCTCCACGTTCAGCAGGTTTAAGTTATCTTTGCCAAACCCAACTCCAAACAGTATTATCATAAATATATACAAAATATGTGTATCTACAAAATTCTCTCTTAAAATGAAAATAAAATGGAATATTTTTTTAATAATAAAATTTTGAACAGATCCTCAAAGTTGCTCCCATTAGGGTCACAAGAATCTTGGGGGCACCGCCTTGTAGTTGGGTGGGTCCCACTTATTTCCCATATTAAGTGTACCCACCATTTCTATTTTGTCCGTTCAACCATCACACTCGTATCCAGCACAAAATGGTCCCATTTTTTCCTTTTTTTAATTCCTATTATTTATATTTTTTTAAAAAATTCTTCTTATTATGGTTTCCCCTTTGGTTAGTTTTCTCTTTCTATCTCCACGCTTTAATATTTTCCACCCTATTTCTGTACTGTCAAATTTATTCAGGCTTTCCTTCTTCGAGCTTCCCTTCTTCGAGCTTCCCTTAATCACCATCAACTTTCTTTTAATAATTATATATATTTTTATTTATAATTTTATCCTCTAATTAATTTATTTATCTAAATTTCATTTCTAAAAGTCCCCTCAGAGGAATAAGGTCCAGTGGGCCCGGCCCGGGCCCAGTAAGTTCGGTCACAATTAACGTCTAATCTTCATCTTCAACCGGCAAGAAAGTCAAAGGTCAAAGTTTCATGGGTTTCAGATTTCATCTCAGAATTCAAAGAAACTCAGCCAATGAACCATGACGGCATAATAATCACCAGGCGGCACGTCCTGCACTCTGCACCAAAATAAATAAATAAATAAATAAAACTGATACGGATGGAAAATAAAATTAAAAAAATACCTGGACCCGGAATGAACGGGACGGAGTAAACGGAACACGTGAAACGACGGGGACGGAAATCACGACGAACGGAGCCGACGACGGCACAGACGGAATCCCAACGCTGCACACGACGGATTTGAACGGGACATAATTCTCATCCAACGGCGTTATGAACCGATTGCAAATTGATGCCAGTTACAGATTACTTCGTCTTGAAATTAATCTTCGAATTATGATCTTTTTAGTTTTTTTTTTCGTTTGGTCCAAATTCAAAATAAAAATGTCCGAAATTCTCCTTCCACAGCAAATGATGTATATGTACAAAGGGAGTAAAATCGTTGGGTTTAGCTTCTTCGATCCTCTGTCACACTGAGGCATTTCGAGAACCTTCTCTCTGCGTACAAAACTCGGCGAGCCGATTCAGTCCCGCTTCGAAATCATGAGCTGAACTCATCACGAATCACAAACTCAGCAAACAACAAACACGATCTGAATTGTAAATCTACTAGACTTCACCTCTGGTACCGCCTTGAAGAATATGAACTATGCGTGGTGGATTTTTTTCGCAATAAATCTTAACCAGAAACGTTCACAAACCGATGCTCTTCATCGAACCTGAGATCGTAAAGTTTTAGACATCACCGTACCTTCTGCTGCAATTTCAAGCATCGTCCGCTTTGGACATGACCGAGAGCCGACTAGATCTAGGTTGAAATGACGCTCTCCTCCTCTGCTGGTGCGAAGAAGGTCGAATCAGAGTTGTCAATGCTCGTTTCACCAATTCTCCTTCCACGCCGCCGATTCGTACGATCGAGTTCGCCATGGCCGATCTCCACATATTTAACCTGGTTGAAGGAAACGACGCCGTCTGGCTATGTCTGCCGCTGCTCGAAACGTTCTTATGGAGACTGCACCGGAACGAGCCTGGATGCGTCGTCGGAGAGCACATACAAGTCCTCTTGACATTAGACACCGGGCGATTCTTCCTGGAAACGATAACCGATCGATTTGGTGAACTCGAACGGTTATCAATGAAGAAACGGACAGAAGGAGTAAGAGAAGGAGATGAATAAACATTGACACGGCTAGGAGAGGTGGATCGAGGTTGATGATGGTGGCTACGAAAACCACGATGGTCATCATCACGAAAAGTAGAAGTAGACGAGTAAAAGTTTGAACTAGTAGATGAAGCAAACGCTGTCATAGAAGATGACAGGGAAGGAGAGTTGCAGAACCGGCCGCCCGGCGAGTGTGATCGGAGCACCGGGCCGCTGGATCTGGTTTTCGAGGAAGAAGTCACCATTTGTTACAGAAGAGAGAGAAAGAGGAGTCAGAGAGAGAAAGAGAGCGAAGAAGAAAAAAGGCTTCTGCGTTGTGTTCCCTCCAAGGGGCCCCTCGAGGCGTTAGTTTGGCAAACCTAACGATTCTCAAAGGCCGATTTTATAGATAAGAGAAAAAGGGGTCAGATCGTAATTAAGAGGACAATCAGGGGCAATTGTGGAAAGAGTGGAGTCAGTTGACTTAACCATGGTAGGGTTAAAGAGTGCTTAGGGTTTTAAGGGTAGGGTTGGGTTAAAGGAGCGTTGGGATTCTTGATCTAACGGCTGAAGGGGGTATTTGCGAAGGAAGAAGACGAAAATGGGAGCCGTTTATCTAACTTTAAGGAGAGGCAGAATCTGCCACGTGTTAAGATGCTTCTGACAAGAAAAAAGTATGAAAGTACTAAAAAACCAGGCCCAAAATCTTTATTTGCAATTTGCCATCGGATGAGGATATGGTGGAGCCACATGCGTTGTGACCACGGTATCCATTGCGTGAACTCCACGTAGTGTAACTGTAAAGATTTCTCTTGCTTGTGATTGGTGACGACCAAACTGTAATGTAAATATCATCGATTTTCAATTTTATTTTGTTTTTAGTTTCCAAAAAAAAAAAAAAAAAAAAATCCTAATACCAATATAGATATTCTCCTCTTTTTTTTTTTATCAGTAACTTCAACAATCTTAACATTATTCTTTTTTTTTTATTATTTCTCGAGACAATCAAAGTATATATTATAGCAATAAATAAATAAAATAAAGACTAGATAATGTTCAAAACTTAAATATTTTAACACTTATCATTAATATGATATTTTTAGACACAAAAAATTTAAAGATATTTTTTGTGAGATATCATATGAATTGGAGGGAGAACGAAACATTTTTATAACAGTGAAAACATTTCTTTAGTAGATGTATTTTAAAATCATAAAACTGATAATAACAGGGAAGAATGGACAATTCCTAATATATTCGTCCTAATTTTTTTTTTATACTAATTATATTTTTTATTTTTTTAGAAGGGAAAGGTGTTAATAAAATAATTTAAAAATTAAAATATATTTCTGAAATTCAGTTGTTACTGACAAAATAAAACTGAATTTTTGAGTTTGCCTGTAATTGCTTTTAATCTAGAAGCTTGAAATTATAAGAAAAAAATCTAGAAGCTTTGGTAGAGGGTGGTTTGGTAAAAAGACTTGAAATTCGTTGAAAAACGCGGTAAACTTGAAACGATCCGTCGGCTCAGCTGCAATTGTTGACGAACATTTGTTGATTGAGTCGTCTTCTGTATGGTCGCTATTTGCCGGCTCTAACATTTCGTACGACATATCGGAAGTTCGAAAAATGGGGAAATAAAGGTAAGGAGGTGGGAAGTTGAAAAAGGAAAAAAGTTGACAAATCCAAGAGAGGCGGGAAATCCGTAATTAATTAAAGATGGTATATTGACAGCTGTCTAATTTTATTATATGTTTTCTATAACTCTTCCTTTTTAAATTTTTATTCAAGTAAAGAGAATAATTTATATTAATTAAAATTGTATAAATTAACCCATTTAAGCTTTATAATTTTGTAAATATTTTATTGAGTTAGATTTTGAATTGGGTTTATGTTAATTAAAATCGAAAAAATAACTACAAATTATTTTATAAAATTTTAAGTTTAAATCGATACAATTATTACTTTAAATTTAAAGCATAAATTATAAGAAATTATCGAAATTAAAATGTCTCGTAAACTTTAATTACTCTAGACTAAATACAAATCTATACTGTTTTAGGGTTAAAGCAAACAATGGTATTAAAACATACTTACTTCTCAATCAACTTTGATTTTTTTATTAAATTATAAATAAATAAATAAAAAGTATGCATCATATTAGCATTTTGTCAATGTCACTAACTATATAAATTAAATAAAAGTATAATATAAAATCTAAAGATGTAAATCAAAGCTTTGTTTATAAATTAAAAAAAATATAAATCAAGTGGGCCCATGCTTAAAATTAAAATAAATAACTTAATTAAGCAGCACAGTATTTTACAATATATTGACATTCATATTGTCAATACAAACATTACATTATTTTAGTTGCAATTATGTGTATATTCGAAGTACAAAAATATTTCTATTTGTAAATAAAAATTAATATTGGCCTTTGATTTCCCCAAAGGCTACCCCTATATATATTATACTTATTTAAAATTTAAATTAAAAAAAATATATTATACGGATGAAAATAGGCATAAGAAATTAAAATTAAAATATATATGATTGATTAAGGTCTAAATATATAGTATTGATTCATGTTATAAAAGTTGGGAAAGGGAAAAAGAATGGGAGAAAAGTGGATAGGGGAGGGGGATGAAAATGATTAGAGAACAAATCACATGGGATGGAGGTTGGAGATATTAAAAGAGTGGTAGGGTGATTGGGAAGCAAAATGGTGTCATGCCCCAATTGGCTTATCCAAAAGGACGGAACCACTCTAACTTTTGTAGCTCATACCGAACCAATTCATTCCGACACGTCAATATCATTTAATACTGTCTTCTTTGGGCATTCGCTTCACGGTTTTTTCTCACGATTTCCACATCCTTATAATTAATGTTTCGTTTCCCTCTCCAACCGATATGAGATCCTACAATCCACCTCATTTGGAACCAAACGTCCTCGCTGACACACTGTCTGATGTCTGGCTTTGATACCATTTATGACAGCCCAAACCCATCGTTAGCAAATATTATCTTATTTTTGGCCTTTCCGTATGAGCTTCCCATCAAGGTTTTTAAAACTATCTACTATGGAGAGGGTCTAGCCCTACTCCGACCAGTGCTTCGCACTATTTGGTGATTGACTCTAATACCATTTGTAACAGCTCAAGCCCCACCCCTAGTAGATATTTTTCGCTTTGGCCCGTTACGTATTGTCGTTAGCCTCACAATTTTAAACCCCATCTATTGTGAGATCTCATATCAATTGGAGAGGTGAACGGAACATTTTTTGTAAAGTGTAGAAACCTTTCCATAGTAGACGCGTTTTCAAATCTTGAGAGGAACCTCAGTAAGAAAAGCCTCGACTTTTACATCAAAATTGTTTATTCTTAGGCAGACGTCTCGATTTTTTTAGTTTATTAACGAGGAGTGAAGAATTCAATCATCCACCCCTAAAATAAAAACGAGTACTTTATCATGTTCGAATTCTCTTAATTTTAAACTATAAGCATTAAAAACTATCGAATTTATATATTATTTAAAAAATGTTAAACATAATTAATGTGGGCCCAATCTACCCTTCCAAGATCTCTAAACCACAGGGATACAGAGCCATTGAATTTTTCATTAAATAATACTTAAATACTTATGTAACCGTCTAAACTCATAATTTTATTTTTCAACGTCCATTAGTCAACAAATTGATTTTTATTTTCTTAAAATAAGACGGAGAAATTCCAACTTGGATTCAAAATTAAAATCAATTAAATTCCATTAATTAAAAAATTTAATTTTAAATAAATACTGTTTCATAGTTCTTTAATGGAACATCTCTAGTCTTTGATTTTCTAACTTTTGTCTTTGACTTTTCGGTGCGTGGAGCCCACGCACGTATCATGTTTGTGGGCCTCATGGGCAACGAAGAGAGGCCCATTAAAGGGTTTACTAATGGGCCTTTGTCGGGTACAAATCCAATTTGACCCAATTAATGGTTCCCATCAAGGCCCAATTATAAAGTAGTATTTTAGCTGCATACAAAAAAATTTAATAATTAATTTAATCATGTCCTAAGTTGATTAATTTTTAAATCATATACTAAACCATGGTCTATAAGATTAATTACAATAATAATAATCAATAATTTTCATACCCTCTATGAGTGCTTCAAGGAATTCGAGCTTGGTGGAATAAATATTATCATCAATATCAATAAATCCACAAAGATAGCTCCGACGTTATCATATCACCACCGTAGATGGTGTTTGTTATAGGCGAATGAACGATGAAAAAGAGGTGAAAAGGGTGACCAGAGAAGGAGGAATTTATAACTCGAAATTTGGGACCACCTCTAATCCGCCGCCCCCACTTATCATTCACTTTAAGATGTAGACGATGAACTATCCATAAGGACTTTACCTTCAAGACTAAGGAACAATTTGTCTTTCCTTGTAAAATGCCGTTTGGATTTCACGGTTTTAAATTTCTATATTAAAATATTTTAATAACAATATATAGATAAAAATGAAACTTTTTCTATCTCTACCACTTATTTCATTAATTAATGGTTAAAGGATTTTTTTTCTATATATATTATAAATATTTTTTTTGAATAATTTATAATATATATTCACCCGAGGGCATTTTCGTCATAATAAAATTACAAGATTCCGTTAAAAACTTGGGTTTAACTATATTTGTAAAATATCTTAGATTTTAGTCATTTTTCGAGTTATATTATATTTCGACTTTTTTATTCTCATAATTACCCTTGTATCCGTTAAATGGGCCTGATTGCGAGCCCATCAGCACAAAGTTTTCAGGTTCGGCCCAAGACGCAGGATCATTGTTTTCCCCTTTTTCAGGAATTTTCAGAATTACCGACAGATAGAATCTGTCACTTATGGAGGGAAAAAAACGAAGAACACATCAGAACACGGAGCAAAAATGGCTACGAATTTTTACTCTCACTCTGCAACTGTAGAGTCTGATCGGAACTATTTTGCATTTTTAGAGTTCAAATGACATAATCTTCTGTTGAACACACAGACGATCGATTCTTCCGACACTTCTCCGGCGACGCTGCATCGCAAAATCTCCGGCGTACTACTTATTAATGGTGAGTCGATTCAGACGGTCGTCGATTCTCCAGCATTCGTTGTATTCTTCTTATTAATGGTGTAGTCACTGTTGTTTTAACTTAATGTAGTTCGAATGGTTCTTCTTCAGCTTATTCACTGTGTTTTTGAATTTCCCTCTGTGAAGCTTTATTTGGATTCTCTTGGCTCTTTGATTTGGTACATTTTGGAATGCGTTCTGTTTTGATAACCGAGTTACTGTTTTGATTTTGGCCTCTGGAGATTCTTTATGACGATTCCGTTTGCTTCCTTTTGTGTTTTTGTTATCCATTTGAGCTTAAACTATTCCTCTTTATACGCAACCATCCGTACACCATGGATAGAGATTGAAAGTTCTTTATGTAGTCGTTTGCTGCTGCTTTCTAAATCTATATTCAAGATTATCATCTACTTCCGAAATTTGTTTCTCTTTACTTACTGTTTAAGTCTAACATATAGTTTGGGTTCACAGATTGGAGCTGCTCCTAAAGGAATTGGTGCACCGCCCATTCTACATGTCAATTGACAAGTTTAAACTTGTAACACCCGCTCATCGATAGCTCGATTCACAGAAGTTACCACTGACATAGATATTTTACTTCGAAAGCCAGTCATAAAACAAAACATTATGTGAATCAAGCTGTTGATGAGCGGGTGTTATAAGTTGGTATTAGAGCTAGACACCGGGCGGTGTGCCAGCAGGACGCTGGGCCTAAGGGAGTGGATGGTGAGATCCCACATTGGGTGGAGAAGAGAACAACGCACGAACGAGCCAAAGCGGACAATATCTGCTAGCAGGATTAGGTTGTTACAAAAGGGTATGAAACCAATCTTGTTTATGTGGATGTGTTTTGCTTTCGTTAGGATCATGAAACCAATCTTGTTCTGTTTTGTAGTTCTCCATTAACTAAGCTTAACGAAAAACAAATTGTTCATGTTCATGTGAGCCAAAATGAGTGTGAAGCTTAAGATGATAATGCTCGAATTATGCAATTGCTCATATTATCTGTGCCCACAACACTCCATCTTTCCAACAGGCACAGACCCTGAATGGGAAATCATCAGCTGCTCATATCTATCAGTCTTTCAAAACGGAAGATTCTATTGTCAAATTCAAGCAGGGTTAGCAATATATGCAAAATTTCTGCCTTGTACCAAATAATTAGAAGCTGTTTCATCCCATCTTTTATATATCAATCAGGCGAAGCAAACAAACTCAAGATTTATAATCCTTTTCAAACTCAAAAAATAACGATTATCTTAAAGTTTTTCCTCAACTTTACGATTAACTCAGACTAAATTGATTACTTTTCAATATTGTTGGTTGTTGCTTCAGGTATGACACTGAGAAACAGAGAATCGAGGGAACATGATGAAAGGGGGATCCCAAGCATAGGAAAATTGAACTGAAGAACCAGGGAGTACAATTCCTCCATTTATGAGCAGGCAAGCGTCCCCTTGCTTTGACACAATCGATGGATCAACAGGTTCAACAGTCTGAAACCCTGGGCAGGACAAGACGATCTGCTTCTGAGGACAATCGCAGTTGTTAATCACTTGCACGTTCCATTCAGGTTGGCCCCCAATCAGCCTTCCACTTCTCTGTGTTCCTATGTTAATGGTGTCCAAACTGCAGCTTCCAGCACCAAACCCTGCAACAAAATCCACCAACTCAAACCCAGAAAGGGGAGAGAAAGCTCTAAAGGTAGAGATTTCTTGATTTTGACTTTGTTTTTTTTTAATCAAATACTGTTACCTTCATTGATGAAACTTAGGAATAGGATGAGGATTGCTGCAATCATGGCGGAGAGGTTGATCATAGCGGAAGGGAGTGCTTTTGAGGTAAGTGAGTTTAGAAACCAAATTCTCTGTTTTTATGATTTCTTGTTCTTGGAAATTATGGTTTGCTAGTGTCTGTCTGTCTTCATATCTGTATTTTGAACGGCTTTGCTCATTGGTTATTATGGCAATAATTATTAAATTAATAATGGTCTAGAAGAAAAAGAAAATTAATTCAAGACTCTCACGCAAGTCTTTAGTGTGATGTGCTGTCAACATAATATTTCATTTGGGTTGACTGTTTTTGTTTTTGAACACTATGTAGTTGAGAACAAAAATAGGAAGGTGCAAATCGTGATGGGATTTTTTTGTTACTTTTTCTTTGGAGTTTCTTAGTAAAATCATCAAATTTGTTGTAATTGCATCCTTAAACTTTCTGAAATTTTCCCCCAAGCCATCAAAATTTGAGTTCGTGTAACTAAGTTGAAAGATTGAAACCGTCCAAATCCATGACCGATCCCGAATTATGCAAAACTAACCCCTTGTTTAGTTAGAGAGTATGTTACATCCGACCTCTCTCTTTCGTTATTATCTTTCAACCTTTTGTTACATAGAGATCCCATGTTGGAGTGGGGATGAAGCATTTCTTATAAGAATGTAGAAACTTCTTCCTAGTAGACGCGTTTTAAAAACTGTGAGGTTGACAGGTATATGTAATGGACCAAAATGGACAACGTCTGCTAGCGGACTTGAGCGGTTACAGTTATTCTTTTCTCTTCCCCATTCTCCTATATTATCCTCTCTCTCTTCCATTAGTTTTCAGTGCTCTTTCTTTCCTTTGTAACATGCACCAATCAAGTCCATCCTTCTTCTCTCTTCCTCACATGCAACAACCAAATCCTTCTCTCTTCTCTCTCCCATGACCCTCCACTTATTCTCTTTCTCTCTCTCTCTCTTTTAACATGTAAGACCCACATTCTCTTTATCTCTAGCATGCATGGCTCTACTCTTTTTCCTTTCCCTCTATCTCCAACACATAAAAGCCTCTCTCTCTCTCTCTCTCTCTCTCCCCTAACCTGCCAAAATCCAAACCACACTCTTTGTAATACCCAATAGACCATCCCCCAACATCGGAGTAGATCTCAGACCAATTGTTGAGTTACTTGAACAAAATCCGTTTTTAATGACATTTCCTATTGAAAGTTGGAAATCAGGATTGGCTCGACCAACTTAGCTCATATATAGAAGTTCGAAGAAGACCAAAATAAGACTTGAACCTTAACTCATAGCTCATAAAAGGAGTAAGTTGGAGAAAAGAGAAAGCAAAGACCGTGGGTAAGTAAGTAGGAACAAGCAACTTGGTAGAAGAAAGGGTTGGAACTTAAATGAAAGGGTCCCATCCCATGCATAAGTGAAGGTGATGGGGGGGAACAGCATAATAGATTGGAAAGCCACCATTAACCACGCACATTGATCCCCCAACTTGGCTATAAGCTAAGCTGGTGGGTTTCATGACTAACCCGCCTGAGTGCAATTTTGGTATTCATTGCTGATTCTGTAACTCTCCTTTTTTGCCATTTGCCATTGCCATTGCCATTGCCATAGACAGAGCATTTCAAACTCCCTTGATTCTACAATTTGGGGTTTATTTTCTTAAATATTTTTGAACTTCCTTTTTTTGGTAATTATTTTTTTTGAAATGAACTAATTCACAATAAAAATTTGTCAAAAATGAAAAAGTTTTAGTATTATTAATAACAAATAAATGAAAACATGGCTAGAAAAGTCTGGAAGGCTATGTGTGGAGGTTGATGCTAGTTTTAATAGGTGGTGACATAAAGCCTTAAAAAGCTACCTCCCACTAATAGAACTAGTGAACCCTATAACCTTTCTTTTTCAACTTTTGAAGCTTTTGCTGGTTTGGATAACAAAAAAACCTTTTTCTAAAGCGTTTTCTGTTTGCTTCAGCTGGTGTAAAATGACCTTTTAAGTGTTTAAAAGCCATTTTAACGCTTATTTTTGAGCATTTGTCATTAATTAGAATAATAAAAGTAGAAATAAAGTTAAAATTAAAATTATTTTCAATCAATTCCTTATATATTTGGATTAGAATGCTTTATTTTATTCTCTTTCTTTTTTATTTTTTCAAAGGAATAATGGATTAGGTATAGAATGGATTAAGGGATCACTCAATCAAGAAGAAGAAAAGATAGGCAAAAGAGTAGAGACGTAAAGAACCATCAAAATTTTCTCTTCTTTTCTTTTCTTTTCTTTTCTTGAGAATATTATTATACCTTTGGAAAGGAGAGAGAAGAAGCTGACAGCCATTTACAGGGAATTTATTCTTTCTTCCTCTGCTTTTCAGAAATAAGTTATTATTTTCTGAGGAAAGGGAAAAGAATGAATACACAGATATATATATATATATATATATATATATACACAACCAATTTCCATTATTTATAACTACTCAATATCAATTACACACATTTTTATCATATACATTAAACATTGAGGTTTTTTTCTTCTTCTTGAGTTCAACAACAATAGGTAGAGATTGAAGATGTCCATCCTCTGACCTATTATATTGAGGAGAAAAGTCAACAACAAGATGACAGTAAAGTCAACATAATCACCTCATTATGTAATAGACCTGGTTGAGAAATTTGTCATTTATATCAAACATGAAAATCCTCCCGAAGTTCAAAGATAGGATTGCTTGATTGACGGGATATATCTTAATCAGTTGAGTTATGCTCAGATTGACTAAGCAAGATAGTTCGAGACGGAAGAAAACACGTTTCATTCGTATCATAAACCTTAAAAACTAATAGAAGCTGCTGTGGGATGTTGTTTTAGTGCGTAAAAAAGGTGTTTAAGATCAAGAAATTTGATTGTTGGGATTGAAGGGAAAGGAATTGTCCGAAGCATGAGTAAAGGAGATGGGATTTGATTCAAAGATTGGAAGACCATTGTTAACCAAACACACAGAGCCATCAACCATTTAGATGGATTCATCAGCTTTCTCAACGCTCTGAAATCCATTGCAATCCAATTTCAAGCTTGATTGAGAACAAATACAATCATATTATTATTACGATTAAATTATAAAATACTTTGTTTATGACTTAGTTTTTTTAACTTTATTATTTATTATTTTTTTAGTACAACAAAAATAGATGGAGTGATTGAATCCCAAACTCAACGAGTAAATAACTTGACTGTTGAACTATATTTATAGGTAAGCCAGTCGGTTGAGCCGGTAGAAAAGCTTTGGACCCCTTAAAGGAATATAATGCACAAAAAAAAAAAAAAATTATTATTATCTCATTTAATATTTTCCGTTTGAAGGATGATTGAGAAATGAATTAAGTGCAAATAAAATTCTAAATACTTTAATCAATTTTTTTTGGAATGTTTTTTTAAAGTACATGTTTAAGTTTGATATTGTGTGATACTCGAATATGTGAGAGATACATGAATATGATGGGAGTGATCCTAAGAATATTAAACTATTGTAAAAAAGTGTTTAAAAAATTGATAGTTATTGTCTCTACCAACCATATTCATATATTCATTTTTAAATATTTATATATTTATTTTTAAATAGAATTTGAATACTCCACCAATTTAATTCTTGAGCTTTAAAATATTTAAGTTATATTTATTTAATTCTTAAATTGTAAAATTGAGAGATGAAAATTTAAGTTTTTGATGTCATGAAAATGGATGCATGTCTTAACCGCTTTGCTATTCTCATGTTAGCACTACAATAAGGTTGAATTTATGTGGTATTTCTGATATCTAATCGAAGCAATCATATTTGTTTCGGTAGATACGCTATTCAAGCACTTGAACCCGCTTGGATTACATCTAGATAAATCGAAGCGGGATGAAGGACAATGACACGAAATATACGACGCGGCGGAAAATATGGGTACATATATTTCCAGACAAACCCGTTACACTAAGACCCACAGAAACACGTATGGGTTAAGGGAAAGGATCCCCCAAGTAGAATACTTTATGAAATAAGTGGAGTAGCCGAAAATATAGCCAGAAAAGCTATTTCAATAGCGGCATAAAAAATGCCTATACGAACCCAATTCATTCCGCTCATTGACTTTGGCTTTGGCCTTGTATAAAATAGTCTAGCACATCTAGATTAGGCAAAACGCGAATATTTTCAATAATGACATTACTAGACTGTAGCAAATTTATAGTTACGGATAAACTATATTTTCTACTAATATTTACTTATAGGAAGGAAATATCCGATTTTGTTAAAAAATAATGCAACAAATGCAAAGGTATAGAAATTTGAAGCTCCGACCAAAGGGAAAGAGAATAGTGTGAACTACTCTAATAAGAAACTTGGCATAATGTCTCATCTCACTCGAGTATGGGAGTTGTACACAACCTAAGAGGTAAGAGCTTTTTTAAGAGAACAAAATAACATCATCGTCGTCGTCGTATCGGTTCGGTTCAATTTGAACTAAATTAAGAGAATTATTGAAACTAAAGCGGCTGGTCTTGAAGTGCAAGAGGAACAGTTGGTCTCCAAGTTGTTCCATTAGGGCCATCCATAAGAGCAATTCCAACAGCAGCTAGATCAGTCCTGATTGTATCAGATTTTTCATACTCCTTATTCTTTCTTGCTGCATTCCTTTCTTCTATTTTCTGTAGTACTTGTTCGTTCGTCATCTTCGCGCGCGTTAAACCCTTTTCCTTCAACTGTTGCAGAGCCTGTGCCAACAAAAATGTTCAGTTTGTTTCCAAATAAACGTACCAAAGCCATCTACAGTGGCGTGACAGACTAGAGAGTGAAAAGGTAAGAAAGTTTGCTTAATGTAACAGTCCAAGTACACCGCTAATAAATATTGTCCGCTTTGACCCGTTATGTATTACCATCAGACTCAGACTCACAGTTTTAACATGCATCTACTAGGGAGAGGTTTCCACACAACCAATGTGGGATCTCACAATCCACGCCCTTGGGAGTCTAGCATCCTTGCTGGCACACCGCTCGGTGTCTAGCTCTGATACCATTTGTAACAGCCCCAAGGCCACTGCTAGCAGATATTTTCCGCTTTGACCCGTTATGTATCGCCGTCAGCCTCACGGTTTAAAACGCATCTACTAAAGAGAGGTTTCCACACCTTTAAAAGGAATGCTTTGTTCCCCTCTCCAACCAATGTGGGATCTCGCAATTAAGTTATCAGTTTCTGAAGGGTGAGATTTACTCTTCACTTGGGGTCGGAGATTCAAATCTCCACCCGCCACCCGCTTGTTGTAAGAGATTTATTTATATATTGAAGTGCTATAAATACAGAAGTTTACAAGATTGAATTACAGTGATACCAATCCGTTTCTACCTCGGAGTAACTTGGAGGCATCAGCCCTAAGATGGACAATACATTTCCTATCATCTTCTCCAGAGCTGCAAGAGATTCCATTCGAAATTCCTGCTTCTTTCCCTGTATGGATTTGAATCACACATGTTACAAAGAATAGAAACATATGTAAAAACAGCATCAAGTTAACGATGTCTAAACGACCCGGGGGTGGGGGGTTTAAAGCTAAGTGTATATTAACAGGATCCTACTCTCTCCAACACCGTTTTGTTGACTCGGACATAAGCATCATCATTTTTGCTTTCAGGTTGTCTTAAACTAAGATATAAGCT
This sequence comes from Cucurbita ficifolia, assembly GCA_033971965.1. NCBI lineage: Eukaryota > Viridiplantae > Streptophyta > Magnoliopsida > Cucurbitales > Cucurbitaceae > Cucurbita > Cucurbita ficifolia. The sequence goes on from CM066970.1 coordinate 1,905,331, forward strand.
CGAATTTTTTTTAGATAAATAAAATAAATAAGTGAATCTCAGTAATAGATGACAACAATGTAGAAACCTCTCCCTAGCAGACGCATTCTAAAAACTGAGGGAAAGTCAAAAAATGACAATATATGCTAGCGGAGGGCTTGGGCTGTTACAGATGGTATTAGAGCCAGACACCGAGTAATGTGCCAGCGAGGAGGTTGAACCTTGAAGGAGGGTGGACACGAGGCGGTGTGCCAGCAAGGACGCTGGGTCCCGAAGGAGGGGTGGATTGTGAGATCCCACATCGGTTGGGGAGGAGAACGAAACATTCTTTATAGGAGTGTGAAAACCTCTCCCAAGCAGACGCGTTTTAAAAAACCTTGAGGGGGAAACCCGGAAGAGAAAGCTCGAAGAGGACAATATCTGCTATCGATGGACTTGGGCCATTACATACCACAACGTCAACCAAAAGATAATATTAAATGAAACACAGGTTCAGTGAAGCCTAAGATAAGCATGTTTTCTATACGAGAAGCTGTACTATATACTCATACAGCTAACCATTGACATTGTCAGATTAAATTGATCAACACTTATATCCAATACCTTGCGAGTATGTAACAAATCATTGATAATTTTCAAAGGATCTGATAACGCTGCCAAAACCACAGGCGTGTGAATATCATCGGACATCGAGGTCAGGAAAACATTGTAGAATTTGTTGATTTCTTCCACCAAACTCGGGGCAATGGAACTCTTCAAACTTGATTCATCTTGCTGGCTAGTAACAGTTCTACAGTCATCAAGAGTCTGCAACCATTCAAATTCAGTGAAATTAAAAAGATAATGATTTCTAAGATAAGGACATTTGAACATCTATGTGCATTGGCTACGCCTGTTCTTGGAAGCGTCTACTTGGTCATGATAGCAGTTGCAACGGCTGTATAACTATAATTTCTCATCATGAAAAATTGTATGCTGTAGTACCTGATAGATGTAAAAAATGCGATCCGAAGCACTTTCGAGCAGTAAATCAGAGTAGTTGATTGGAGAACGATAATGTGTCCCCAACAAAAAAAGCCTCAAAGCCAGTGGATGGTAAAGATCTATGACCTAGAAATTTATAGTTATGTTACGGACCCGATTACGAAATACGAGATAGAGAAGGGGAAGTCTAAATGAAAAATTTTTTGAGGTCTACCTGCCGAATGGTGAAAAAGTTCCCAAGAGATTTAGACATTTTCTCCGAGTCAATAGTCACAAAACCATTATGGACCCAGTAGCTTATATTACTCGTTCTGCAAGCGGCACAGCTCTGAGCTATTTCGTTTTCATGGTGGGGAAAGACAAGATCCATCCCTCCACCATGTATATCAAAAGAATACCCTAGATAAGCTGCACTCATGGCACTGCACTCTATATGCCATCCAGGCCTCCCAGGACCCCAGGGACTTGCCCAAAATGGCTCCCCCTCCTTTGCAGACTGCATGATATCACAGGACTTCAACAATAATACATAAACAGGACATATTTGTGAACGATAAGTAAGACGAACTATCATACAATTTTAAAGTTTTGTGTTTTTCTTTTTCGGTTACACTGATACGGCAATTGAACTACCTAAGATTTATCCAACCCTTTCATTTAGTGAATCTCATTGATTGATGCTATGCATGCAACACTTAACAATAATACAAAGCAACCAGATTGACCTTCCATAAAGCAAAATCAGCCGGGTTTTTCTTCCTGGAGTCCACAGCAACCCGCTCTCCAGCTCGATTATCCTCTAATTTTCGCCCCGACAATAGGCCATATTCTGGAAATTTGTCCACATTAAAGTACACATCACCATCGACACAATAGGCATACCCATTATCAAGAATCTGTCAAGACACAAGAGAAACACTTAATGGCTTGTCACACACACACCTCCCTCCCCTTCCAGAATCAAGTGTAAGACAAGAAAGACACACACACAGAGCATAAAAGAAGTCAATAAGTGAACAATATATACTTATTGAAACAAAAGATGGTTTTATGGCAAAAATCAAGATAATATGATTGCCTGATAGCTTCTATCAAATGAGGACTACCAATCAAGAAAAAATTTACCTGCTTTATCATGTCAATGATCTGGGGCATGTGGTCCGAAACTCGGGGTTCAACTGAAGGAGGCAAACAATGAAGATACCCCATATCCTGACAGAATTCTTCACAGTAACGTCTACTTAAATCAAGCGGATCTTCCCCCAACTCATTTGCTCTAGCAATTATCTACAGAATTTGAAAAGTGCAGACTCAGGATCCTGTCATAGCATTGTGAAAAAAAGTTGGTACCAACATTTAAAAAAAAAACATTATACGATCAAGCATTAAACAAGGGCAAAAGGTTTCAGTTGGCTACATGGAACAAACTGACAATGGGAATATATCTCCCAAGATGTAGGATTTAGCAACGAGGAAGATAGACTAAAACAAGTTACATTTGACGAGAGAACACTTATCCAATGGAGGAAAATCATGGAAATGGTGGCCTAGGTATACTCTAAGCTGAGAAATTTAGCCCTCTTTACTAAAGGATGGTGGAATTATGTAGCGACCGACTTCTTATGAAACTAGGAGCCATGTGATAGCAACAATGAAAGAAACCAAAGAAAGTAACTCAAATTCATAATGCATTTTCATTCACTAGCACAAAGCTGAGGCTTAATCCCATAATTTTTTTACCTTGATCAGTATTTACATATATGTTCTTCCTGAAAATTAAACTTCATTAGGCACTCCAATTCAGCAACCAATTGCAGTATTCAATAACCTCATCTAGAGAGATACACCCGTTAACTCTTTATGAGCAAAGAAAAAGAAAACCATTCGCTACAACAGATGTGCCTAACAAATTACAGAATCAAGCAAAAAGTAATTGAAAGGGGAAAAAGAAGTTCAACTCATTTTCGTTCTCGGTCTTCTTGGTATTATTAATCTCACTCCCTAGAAGGAAGAGGCAAAGTATGTGCAAGGGAGGCAACAATTTAAGCAATGAAAAATGCAGTTTGTTACATAAATGGCACCATTTTAGCAAATTCACTCACTTTGTCATCCACATCGGTGAAATTGCGAACATAAAGAACTTCGTATCCCAAATGCCTCAAATATCTGGTTACATTTCAACACAGACTACCAAATCATTACACAAACGGCAAAAAAAGAACATTAATTCATCATTTCCAGACAAATAAAATGGTAAATTAGTTTACCAGTCTGTTCTCTGAGCAGTCGCGAGTGTCTAATTGAGGGGAAAAAAAAAATCAGGCAAAACCTAGAAAGAGAAACTACCTGTAGAGAACATCGAATGTAACATAAACACGCGCATGGCCGATATGGCTGAGATCATAGGCAGTGACACCGCACACGTACATGCCTACTTTGCCTTCTACCTTGGGCTTGAACACCTCCTTCTTCCTACTCATTGTGTTGTGCAGCCACAGTTCCGACGAGGAACTCTCATGTCTAACGCCGCCGATTTCTTTGTGGTTCTGCGCACTGACCGGTGGCTGAGATGAGCTCGGAGAAGAAGTGAAACAAGCGAAACTTCTCGCGGACTTGAAGAATGGAAAATGAGAATTGCGGTGAGCTCTGCGGAAAATCGCCAGAGAGACTGAAATTGGGGAGAATCGAGTGAACGTTAATGGATTGTAGAACTTAAGGAGGGAAGCCATTTTTGCTCAGTTATTGGATTTTGTCACTGCCCCGTATGCCTTTCTTCTGGTTCTGGCGCGGGTTTAATAGGTTATCCGCGATTGTGAACTCGGACTTTTAACTCACGAGTTGACTCGCACATTTCTTAGGTTCGCCTTTTCTTAAATCATGGAGCTTTTTTATATTTAACGCCTTAAATTAATTAGTGTTGATTTTTATTTTTATTTTTTTAATGTTCGAATATATTCACCTTTTATGGATCCTTTTATGGATCCTCTTGAGTCGTGTCAGGTTAAGAGAATGAGTAACTCGATTATAGAGGACAACTTGACTCAACTCATCCATTATATTTTGGGTTGGAACGCACATATCCTCATGAGTCAGGTCAGGTTAGGAGAATTAGTAACTCGATTATATTAGACAACTTAATTCTAACTCATCCCTTGTATTTTGGAATGAAACGAATCCTCTTGAGTCCGGTCAGGCTAGGAGAATGAGTAACTCAATTATATTGGACAACTTAATTCTAACTTATCCATTATATTTTGGATTGGAATGCACGAATCCTCATGAGTCAGGTCAGGTTAGAAAGATGAGTAATTTGATTAGAGAAGACAACTTAATTCCACTCATCCCTTATATTTTGGGTTGAAACGAATAGATACTCTTGAGTCGAGTCAGGTTAGGAGAATGAGTAACTCAATTAGAGAGGACAACTTAATTCAACTCACCCTTATATTTTGAGTTGGAACGAGTTGAGTCCTTCAATTCGACAAACGATAGACCAACAAAGAGATCTAGCGTTTGACGAATTTGACGACCATAATGTAAACAATCTGGGGTTGTAACCGACAGACACGATAAAGATCGAGAGAGATAGACGACGGATGGAGTGGCTGTGTTTGGATAAGGTGAAATATGAAGAAATATTACAACTGAACTATCAGAATAATGTTTAGTCCCAATTGGGTAACAAAGATGATGGTCGTTTACATAACTCTGCTATGATACTCGTTAAGAATAATAATGAAATCTAGACCAAAGTAATACCTAATAGAAATGACTCCTCAGAATGGCAACATCAGACAAACTAGAAGATTACGCTCATTTGCTTCAACTGTTAGAAATCCCGAGTCCCTGCAGGAGTTAGATGCGTTTGAGCTGGGGATGTAGTCGATATCGAAATCGATCCTTTTAGCTGCTCTGCCCAGCCCCGGGTAGCAAGCTTGATAAAGTTGGGACGCCTTGGTTCCTCATTTCTTCCTGTGCTCTCCTCATTTCTTCGGGATCTGATCATCAAAATATCGCAAAATCACGCGGTCAGAGACGGAATCATTTAAAATTTTGTGTTTAATAGGATATTGACCTATTCAATATCTTTTAAAATCCATGAATCTACTCGACACAAAATTGATAACTTAGGCTCCTATAGACATTAAATTCAAATTTATATCTAATACATCAATTAATTTTTTAAAATTTTGAATATGTCAACACAAAATACAGGGATCTATCAAAATTGTCAAAACCTTTTAGACATTTTCAAAATACAGGATCTATTAGATACAAAGATGAAAGTTCTATTAGATACAAAGATGAAAGTTCTGACTATCAAGCACTTTTGAAAATTTAAGGACTAAATCGGTTTGTTCAAATATAAAGGAAGAAAGAACTATTAGCAGCACAAGAATTTACCATTCAACAGCCAGTAAAAGGTTTAGAGGCATAAATAGGATGTGAAAACAGTGACGACTGTCTAATGAACAAACGAGTACGTACCTATGTTCTCCATTAACTTGGGCATCAGGAATACAACAATTAGCATGAACCCCATCATCAGACCCATAGGACTTTTCACAACAGACATTATGGAGAAGGGTTCCCGAATCTATAATACAAAGAGATTGAGTAATAATGTGAGATCGAAGATAAAATTCAGTAACTTACAGTCCTTAAAAAGGGAGGAAAAATAAAGAAAAAAATGAGGAGCTTATGTTGAACCAACCTCATAATACTCTTCATCCCTTAAAGGCTCTAAAACAAGCTCACTCAATGCCCGCATGTTCTCTGTTAGGGCTGCCTGAACCTTACCTGGGTTTCTGGCACTCACATCAACTCGAACCTAAGGAATGAATAGAAAATGAAAAAAAAAGTCACATGAAACCAGATTTGTAGAAAAACTGATACCCGATGGACGAAAAAGAAAACCCACGGGAGAAAAGAAATTGCCCAATGCAGCCACTTCAAGCAGATGGGTTCCTGCTGGCACATTATAGCTGTAAGAACTGAAGTTAAGGAATTACAGAAACCTCAGAAAATTGGAAGGCCAAATTTTTTAGCTTAACTCTCCAAAATAATAATAACACTAACCACTAGGAAGCAAAGAACAAAATAAAATCCAATGCTACATCCAGTTGAGGATTGTATAAATGATCCGAGCAGATCATTCGAGTCCCAAAAAGAGCAAAGCAGAAAATTAAATCCTGTGCGGAAACAAGCCTAAAAGTAATAAAACTCATTAACTTTAAGCATTTCAAATTAACTAAAAACATAAAGAGGATACAATGAAAAATATCCATCGGGCCTCAGGAAGGTAACTCTTTGTCCACCATTAAGTATGACTTTAATGTTTGATATTTTTCCAGGAAGTCCATATTCTTTAAGTGCGTTCCCTGCCAAAAATTCAACAGTATGCATTAGTTCATAGTACAACAACTATCATCTAAACATAGAATCTCAAGCAAATATAACATTCATTTTGAACACTTTCATCTTCGAAATGCAGAACTGTAATACGGATAGATTTTTCTAACAAACTATTCACCCCTAGGGATTCAATATGGACAAAAGTAAGAGGAAAATGCTAAGTAAAAGGTAGGTCCGAACATGCCTCATGTGAAGGGGTGAAGAAACACGAATGTCATCTGCCTACAGTATTCAGTATGGTAGGGGTCTGCAAATCTTTTTTCCTCATTTCAAATCTATGCTAACCCGACTACCCAGATGCAGATAATATATTCCAGAATTATCAAAGCAGATCACTATTTTCATGTGGAGACCTCGAGTACATGGTGGAGGGAGATAATTATATTAAGATAAAGTGGATAACCTTGCTTAGTCCTATGGTCATGCTGAAGTTCTTTGGCTCACAACTTATACCTTAACCTTCCAGGAGACCCTAGAAGTAAGGACTTTTGTAATCTATAGCAGAAAAGATTCAGAGTAATTTAAACTTAGCTCATTAGGAAAAAGATTCTGGTAATTATTCAAAACTTGTAGAATTTTGGTCAGTCGTAAGATAGTATTTATTCTATTGCCAAACTAAGAAGTACTTCTGGTAATTATCAATACCAACTGAAGAATCTTTTTATTTCCTCCATATTAGGTTCAGATATCTTCACTTCAATTCCGCTTCTGTAATTCTCGTTTTCCAATGAAGAACTTTCTTTAAGTTAAAAAAAGAAGTAATAAATCTACAACTTCCTCGAAGCCAAATACAAAAAACATTCACAACTTGTTGAATAAGAAAAAGAAGAAACGTACTCGAAATTTTCACCCGACCATAGATAGTGTATCCATCGCCGGACCTGCGAAATGCAACAACGAGATTAAAAGACAATAGAAAGTAATAATGACGCATTCTAGTTACACGGAATCGTCGATCATTACTTTCAATCTTCATCAATTCATGTTCCTGACGAGTCGAGCACAAAGTCACGGTGAATTAAAGACAAAGGACTGAGACCTACCCAGGGGAAATCGCATGCGACGGAGATAACAGAGAGAAGAATAATTGGAGTGAAATCAAGAGAATGAAAACTTGAGATCGCATTATTGAAGATTCTGCAATGGCGGGAGCTTCGGAACATGGAAGATCTCGCGGTTCTTCTTGTTCTTTGCCGACTGTTGTAGAAAGAAAGAACGGATACCTGATTTTCCTCCATCCCTCTCCCTCTTGATCCCATCTGATTTTATTTTGAGGGATAAATTAATTTTAAGTTTTTATTACAATTTAAGCTTATATATATATATATATATATATATATATATATATATATATATATATATATGTATATATAATTTTGTATTTAATTATATTTTACCATGATAATAAAACAATAATTCAATTTATTAAACATTAAAATATTATAATCTTCATCAAAAAGTTTAAAATTCAAACATCTCATATGTTATTAGTATTTTTTTATTAAATAGGGTAATATATTTTGAAATATATATAAATAATTTTAAATTATATATTTAAAGATTTATTAAATATTTTTTAAAATTTAATAATATAATCACCCCTAAAAGTTTAAAACATACTCTTCTAATTTAACCTTTTGTTTATTATACTTTTTTGAAAAAATTTAACAGACAAACAAAATTATTTATTAAAATTTAGTCTCTATAATTTAAATTTAGGATAATTGAATAGGAAGATTTAAATTATTAAATATTAAATAAAGACTAAATTGATATTTTAAAATTATTAAATAATAAATAAAAGACTAAATATTAAAGCTTAGAAACTAATATATAAATTTAAATTTTTAATAGAATAAAAAGATTAAATGCACTCCCTTTCAATAATATATATTTATTTATTTATTTTAATCAAAAGATCAAACATTCAAATCTCTTATCGAATAGACCCTGAACTCCATCTATATTATCTTTTTCGCCCGATACTCAACCAAAAAAAATGCATGGGTTGAACTCAAAAGAGAACGCATAAAGCTAAAAAGACGAGCATGTTGAAAATTTGAAAGAATAAAGGCCTCAAAGTGAAATATCAATTACTTAAAGTATCAAAGTGCAATATCAATTATTTAAAAGATGAACATTACATTGAGGAAATTAATGACGTAAAATTTGAATTAAACCAAAGAAACATTCTTATTACATCAAGGGCTCAAAAAAAGCCAAATTTCAACTTAATTTACACAACCAGTGGTGAAGTAAAAAACACAAGTAGAATTCAATCATCTATGGTTTATGCAAATGTTATTTTCTTGACCCAAAATTGCAGATTTTACAGGTTTCAATCAGAATTTACATTGCAATTCAATTGATGAAGGAGAGAGGATTTCATATCACTCATGAAAGAATCTTACTTTTCCCTTTTCGTGTTAAGAACGCCAAGACGATGATCATCATCAAATGCTACAATCCAAGTTTCTTTGAGAACCATCCCGAAAGATTGGCGATTACAAATCCTGCAAACACCTACAAACCAGAAGTATACAGTGAGATCCCACATCGGTTGGAGAGGAGAACGAAACATTCTTTATAAGGGTGTGAAAATCTCTCTCTAGGATACGCGTTTTAAAAACCTTGAAGGGAAGCCCGAAAGGGAAAGCCCAAAGAAGACAATATCTGCTAGCGGTGGGCTTGGGCTGTTACATATACAATAACCCATTTCCACATGATATCGATTCCCGATATCTATATAAGAAAATACTAGATCCCTACACTATTTGAAGGTTTCACTGTAACGATTCTTTTAGTTCGAGAGATTTGTGAATATATCATGACATGACTCAAAGACAGTCATTCTACAGAACTCGAGAGCTTCGACGTTTACAGATGCTAATCTATTGGTACTTCAATCGTCAGATCACAAAAGTAGGTAGTTACCTGGGTCGAGCCAAGGATGTAAACCGCTGAGTAGTGACGACCATGGATCAACATGTCAGCCAACATGGCAAGCGGTATGGTGAGCGACATGCCCAACGTTGCCACTAGTGGTGTAGTCCAAACGACGCAGAGTGCCCTGGATACAATAGAACAGGTTCGATGTGAGGATCCATTGTTACAAGTGAATATAACACTTTGGTAGGCTTAACTTGATTCGACATACCAGAAGTAATCAGAAAGTACGCTTCCAATAAACCCGTTAGCGAGAACGACTTCTTCTGTTCTAAGAGAGTGAGGAATCGAAAACTTGGGTTCTATTCCCAAGGCTGTCAATGGCCAAACTGAAACAAAGTTGAAGAAAAAAGAAATGAACGAAGGAACCTCAATTGAACACATTGTCTCAAATCAGATTGCTTTAATAACGTATCAAATGATCGTTAGTAAAAGTTTCAAAGATAAAATGCTTGATTCAGCCATTCGTGGCTCAATGAAAGAGCTATGTCTCAACGTTTGAAATTCCAAGCTTAATATCATCCAACATAGGACGTGCCAGCCATGCCTCACGCAAAATGCAACACTTCTCAGTCTAAAATCTCCCCATGCCAGTAGATATTGTCCGCTTCAGCCATTACGTATCACCGTCAGCCTCACACTTTTAAAATGCGTCTACTAGGGAGATGTTTCCACACCCTTATAAGGAATGCTTCGTTTCCCTTTCCAACCGATGTGGGATCTCACAATCCACCCCCCTTGGGGGTCCAACGTCTTCGCTGGCACACCACCCGAAACCTGGCTCTGATACCATTTGTAATAGCCCAAGCCCACTGCTAGTAGATATTGTCCGCTTCAGCCCATTACGTATCGACATCAGCCTCACGATTTTAAAACGCGTCTACTAGGTAGAGGTTTCCACACCCTTATAAGGAATGCTTCGTTCCTCTCTCCAACCGACATGGGATCTCATAATCCACCCCCTTGGGGGACCAGCGTCCTCGCCAGCACACCGCCCGACACCTGGCTCTGATACCATTATAACAGCCCAAGCCCACCACTACTAAATATTGTCCGTTTCAACTCATTATGTATCACCGTCAGCCTCACGGTTTTAAAACGCAGATAATAGGGAGAGGTTTCCACACCCTTATAAGAAATATTTCGTTCCCCTCTCCAACTGATGTGGGATCTCACACAATCTAATGAGCCAAACAATCTAATGAGCCAAACATTTAAAGAATGCTAAAGGAATCTTTCCGAATCCAATACCACAAAATCCAATTTTATTATCCTAAAGGGCACAGTGAAAGAACTAAGAAGCACGGGAAACGAGAACATGACATAAATTTATGCAATCTACTTAATGGATTACAGAAAAGAATATGAACAAACTTACTTACCCAGCCACCAAAGTGTAACAAGTGTGAAAAGACCAATGTATCCAAACAATTTTTGCACGTCAACCCTTTCTCCTTCTTCACCAGCAAACTTCTTGAGAAGCACTACAGAAGAAATGAAGTAGTCGAATCAATAGTTATATGCCAATCTGAAACATAGCGAGAAGTATACGCATTTATTACCGGTAAATAGCCCATACGACACAGCTGAGAGTAAACCAAAAAGATCTCCAATGAGAGAGTGTTCGTTGCTGCACCAGAATATTAACCATCAAGGATGAAATAAGTTCCTCACATAACAAGGCTAATACATTCATCAGAAACAAGATATCTCGAGTTACCGATGACAGAGGCTGTAGCTTGACCCCACTACCAAGTCTTTTTTTTTTCTTTTTTTTTTTTTGGGTTTAGCAATGGTTATAAGTGTTGAGGATTACTAGGAGAGGAGTCCCACATTGACTAATTAAGGGGAAGATCATGGGTTTATAAGTAAGGAATACTATCTCCATTGGTATGAGACCTTTTGGGGAAACCAAAAGCAAAGCCTTGAGAGCTTATGCTCAAAGTGGATAATATCATGTCATTGTGGAGAGTCGTGCTTACATGGTATCAGAGTCATGCCCTTAACTTAGCCATGTCAATAGAATCCTCAAGTGTCGAACAAAGAAGTTGTGAGCCTCGAAGGTGTAGTCAAAAGTGACTGTAAAACAAATGGTGTACTTTGTTCGAGGGCTCCAGAGAAGGAGTCAAGTCTCGATTAAAGGGAGGCTGTTCGAGGGCTTCATAGACCTTAGGAGAGGCTCTATGATGTACTTTGTTCGAAGGGAGGATTGTTGAGGATTGTTGGGAGAGGAGTCCCACATTGGCTAATTAAGGAGAAGATAATGGGTTTATAAGTAAGGAATACTATCTCCATTGGTATGAGGCCTTTTCGGGAAATCAGAAGCAAAGCCATAAGAGCTTATACTCAAAGTGGACAATATCATACCATTGTGGAGAGTCGTGGTTCTTAACAATAAGGATGGTTTAATTTCTAAGGAAAACATATACACAATTTTAAATGCTCATGCTTTTCCAATGATTTTCATACAATAGTGATGACATCAGAGTTAATGATATATATAAATATGCAACCCAGCTTGACTAACCAAGGCAGATGTTATATCAAGTAAATCATAGCTATATATTTCAAGTGAGGAGCAATTTTGAGTAATGAGACAAAATTGCATGAAAGAAAGATCGGATACATACTCGGAAGCAGTTAGTTGTGACTCATCAGCAGCCCAAGTTTTACCAAGAGTTGTCATAACAACACCAGCCATACTGACAAAGACAGCAACGACTTTGATCATATTTAATGAATCTTGGCCAAGAGCAGCACCAATGAACAGGGTAAAAAGTCCAGAAGTAGAGGATAAAACTGTTGTACTGGCGACGCTCGTCCGTGCAAGTGCAGCATTTGATAGATACTGCAAAAAGAAAGTGTTAGGACTTACCATTGAAGGTTCTTATTGTGATTGCAGAGATTTATGCATTACAAATGCGTTAAGGATACAAATGCAAGAAACATAAAGACCAATCACAATGAATGATTAATGTCAATGCCTCCACACGGCTCATTCCGAGATTGACATTATCCCATGTTAATTTGAGGTTTCCCAAATAAGATTCCACTACATATCTGTGAGATCCCACATTGATTGGAGAGGGAAACGAGTGCCAGCGAGGACACTAGGCCCCAAAGGAGGTGGATTGTGAGATCCCACATCGATTAGAAAAGGGAACGAAACATTCTTTATAAGGGCGTGGAAACCTCTCCCTAGCAGACGTGTTTTAAAACCTTGAGTGAAAACTAGAAGGGAAAGCCCAAAGATGACAATATCTGCTTGCGGTGGGCTTGAGACGTACGAATGGTATCAGAGACAGACACCAGGCGGTGGACCAGCGAGGACGCTGAGCCCCGAAGGTGGGTGGATTGTGAGATCTCACATCGATTGGAGAGGGGAACGAGTGCCAATAAGGACGCTGGGCCCCGAGGGGAGTGGATTGTGAGATCCCACATCGGTTGGAGAGAGGAACGAAGCATTCTTTATATGAGTGAGGAAACCTCTTCCTAGCAGACACGTTTAAGAAAAAAAAAGCCAGAGATGTATGTTAACTTGCCTCGGTTACAAACCAGATGGGGGCAATGTAAAATCCATATGCAGCAATTTCCTTGTTAGTAAGCTCTTTCTCTTGTTTCAATATATATGGATCATCTTTGTTTCTAGAAACCAGGGGGCTTTCTTCTTCCGCATGAGTTGAAAAATCAGCATCACTGTCTTTTCTAGTGAAACTGCCCTGAAGTTCCACATCCAAGTTTGTCTCCGCTCCACTGTGTTTTAGAGCACAAGTCTCACCGAAGCTTTCTGCATTTTTACCACTTTTAGAAGAGTGGTTTTTTACCAAATTACAAAACCAATCCTTAAGGAATGCTATTGGGAGGTAAACTACCATGAGAGAAGCTCCGAGGTATGTTATGGCAAAAGGCTGCTTATAAGCGGTAAAAATGTCCTGCAAAAAAAAAGGGAAGCGAAAAATAAGAAAACAGACAAAAGTAAAGCCTTGGTCCTAGCCTGCATACATGCAGATTAGTGCATAATAACAAAAGTTGATCAAGTTTTAGAAACATTGAACGGCTTCATGCCTCAAATTCACCGTTGAATCACCGGCTAACTATCAGTAAGGTAAATAAACATTAATGATGTAACGGCCCAAACCCACCGCTAGCAGATATTGTCCTTTTTGGGCTTTCCCTTTCGGGCTTCCCCTCAAGTTTTTTAACACGGGTCTGCTAGGGAGAGATTTTCACACTCTTATAAAGAATGCTTCATTTCCCTCTTCAACCGACGTGGGATCTCACAATCTACCCCCTTCGGGACCAGCGTCCTTGCTTGCACTCGTTCCTCTCTCCAATTGATGTGAGATCTCACCCCCTTCGGGGCCTAGTGTCCTCACTGAGGGAGAGATTTCCACACCCTTATAAAAAATGTTTTGTTCCCCTCTCCAATTGATGTGGGATCTCACAATCTACCACCCTTCGGGACCAGCGTCCTCGCTAGCACTCGTTCCTCTCTCCAATCGATGTGGGATCTCACCCCCTTTGGGGCCTAGTGTCCTCGCTGAGGGAGAGGTTTCCACACCCTTATAAAGAATGCTTCGTTCCCCTCTCCAACCGACGTGGGATCTCACAATCCATCCCTCTTCGGAGCCAGCATCCTCGTTGACACCCGTTCCTCTCTCCAATCAACTGGGATCTCACAATCCACCCCTCTTCGGAGCCAGCATCCTCGTTGACACCCGTTCCTCTCTCCAATCAACTGGGATCTCACAATCCACCCCCCTTCGGGCCCCAGTGTCCTCGTTGAGGGAGAAGTTTCCACACCCTTATAAAGAATGCTTCGTTCCCCTCTCCAACCGATGTGGGATCTCACAATCCACCCCTCTTCGGAGCCAGCATCCTCGTTGACACCCGTTCCTCTCTCCAATCAACTGGGATCTCACAATCCACCCCCCTTCGGGCCCCAGTGTCCTCGTTGAGGGAGAAGTTTCCACACCCTTATAAAGAATGCTTCGTTCCCCTCTCCAACCGATGTGGGATCTCACAATCCACCCCTCTTCGGAGCCAGCATCCTCGTTGACACCCGTTCCTCTCTCCAATCAACTGGGATCTCACAATCCACCCCCCTTCGGGCCCCAGTGTCCTCGTTGAGGGAGAAGTTTCCACACCATTATAAAGAATGCTTCGTTCCCCTCTCCAACCGATGTGGGATCTCACAATCCACCCCTCTTCGGAGCCAGCATCCTCGTTGACACCCGTTCCTCTCTCCAATCAACTGGGATCTCACAATCCACCCCCCTTCGGGCCCCAGTGTCCTCGTTGAGGGAGAAGTTTCCACACCCTTATAAAGAATGCTTCATTCCCCTCTCCAACCGACGTGGGATCTCACAAATGAACTATTCGAAACAACCATATAAGAACTCCTTAAAAAATTGTAAGTCCACCAACAATATGTTATCAGCTTCCAAATGGAAGGCCTAGCAGAGAATATCAAGACCTGAGAAGTGTCCTGATTTCAGAATCTCTAAAGCAGGTCAACAAATCATTGAAAACACGTCGAAGTCTCTTAGCTACAACAGAGTAAAGGGAAACCCCAAACCAACAACAAACCATTCTGCAAACAAGCTCTAAATACTTCATAAAAACAGAATCCCAAAAGAAAATGCAGAACAGAGTTCCAAGCTAAGAAGCAAAATGAAACCAGCTCACAATTGCAAAACCAAACTAAGCTGCAAACAACTCAAGATCTTGCACTTCTAAGTCGAGTACAAAAACAAAACGAAAAAAGGGAGCGAACACAAACCTGGGTCACTTCGGCAGAGGTTACCCATATAATCACAACCGTCACTATGAGGAACAATCCAGCCTTATACCTCCAACCCATTCGAAAAACACAAAATCCAGATAGAAAAACCACGAAATTCGAAAAGGGATCCGCGACCTTCTTGCAGATCTCCGAGCTCAATTCAAATTAAGCGGTGGAGAATGGGAAAACGTGAAATAAACGGATCTAGGATGTGGGGAAAGTGTTACGGGTTGGTGAGAAAGAATAATGAGGGCCTGAAGAGGGTGAAGGTTGAGGTTCTAATGGATGGATTGTTGAAGAATGAAGAACAGATTTGATTTAGAACTAATTTATCGGTGGTTACTTCCGGTTTATCCCTCTCTTAGCTCTCTCGGTCGCCGTTCCGCCAACCTGTCCCGTTTTTTAATTGTAGTTTCGTCAGCACCAAAAAACCGGCGATCATTGAATTCCGCGTTTCTAGCTTTTTTTTCTTTCCTTTATTTGGTATTTTAATATAAAGCGAAATCATACCTTTTCTTTTTATCTCAATTTAATTTCCGTGTTTAATAAATATTCGCAATGATTAATTAATTTTTGGATAAATGAATAAAAAAATCCTTAAATTTTATATTTTACCTAAAAAAAATATCTTTAATTTTTCAAAAATTTCAATAATATTTTAAATATAGAAATTTTTTGGTTAAATTAATAAAAATATTCTTAAACTTTGTATGCAAAAACACCTCTAAACTTTCAAAAATTTTAATAATACATTTAAACTTTAAAATATGTTTATATAATACTTTATTTTTTATAGATATTTTTTAATACGGTTTAAAAAATACTCTTAAACTTTAAAAAAAATTAATTAATACTCTTCAACTTTTTTAAAAAATTCAAAATATGTTTAGGAGTAATTTTAAGTTTTAAAAAATACACATAAAATTTTAAAGGTAGAACACCCTTAACCTTTATAAAAAAAAATTTAAATAAGCTTTTACGATATATATGAACAAAATTCATCCATCAACATCTCATAGATTATTTTTCTTTTTAATATTATTTTTTTTAAAGTTCATTGGTATTTTTGAAAGGTGGTACTAATTGTAAGATTATATTTATTTTTTAAGTTTTTAAAAAAGTTTAAATGTGTTTGGAAAGTTTTTAAAAAAGATTAAGAGTATTTAAAAGTTAAAAGAGAATTTTTTATTAATTATTTCCATAAAAAAAAAACTAAATGTAAATGTATTTTTTTTTATTTTGTAGATTTTTTAAAGATGGAAAAATATAATTGAAATTTTTAAAAGTTTATGAGTATTTTTAAAGACAAAATACAAAGTTTAGGAACGGAAAATTTGATCTATTAATCAATTGAGTTATACTTACATTTATAGATATTTATTTAACTCGTCAGGAAGGGACGAGGCAGGAAATTCTCGTTTACATGAGGATGAGGGAGGAGGAAAAAATTTTCTACCATTGGATAAACGGGACCCGAGACTAGAATCATATTCTCATTCTTATCTAACTAGTCTCGCTCGGTCTTATTTTTTATATATAAATAAAAATATATTCGCATAAAACTAACTTATTTTATAGGAATTTAGGTTTAGGCATATATATGTTAGAGGTTTAAATTGACCATTCAATAAATAAATAATAATAAATATTATTTTAGTTAATTATCTCAAATTTAAAAAAGAAAAAAGGAAAAGGAAAAAGACGACATGGACTCCGATGAAGCTGGAAACCATTAGGCGAGTCCACGTGGCACAAAAACGCAACCGTTAACGGGAAACCAAGTACCACAAAGGATCAAACGAAAAGAGACGCCAAACCAAAGAAAAGAACCAATTCTTCTTCTTCTTCTTCTTCTTCTTCTTCGATTATGGAACAAATCTTCACTCCCACGTTCTTCTCGTCCGCCATTTCTTCATTGCCTTTCCTTCCGGAGATGACATTCGCCGTCGCACAGCTTGGCTATTAGCTTCCATCTTCTTCCTCTGTTTCGTTTGCCTTTGGTTTTCTCAGGTCTCTCTCCGAATCTTCCCTCATGTCGTTCTTTTCTGGTATCTTCCTCGGCGTTGTTGTCGGAGTTTTACTGATTATCGCTCTTGCTCGCGTCGGGAATATACGCGCCAAGCATCGCTCCGATTTGGTATCTCTATTTTGCATATTCTTCGTTCCGCTTTGCCCTCGGTTCGATGCAATGCTCTGTTCTTATACTTTTTCGCGTTTTAGGCTAAGACTATTGCAGCATTTGCAAGGATGACGGCACAGGATTCGAGAAAAATTCTCCCCAAGGAGTTTTATCCGTCGTGGGTTGTGTTTACGCAGCGACAAAAGGTTGGATCGTTTTTCCTTTTCCTTTTTCTTTTGCTTGATTAATTAGAAGATCTCATTCTATACTAGTGTCTGGATGTACTGGAGATAGATTAACTTCAAGATTTGGAGTTATAATTTCTTTGTAATTTGCAGTTAAATTGGCTCAATCATCAGCTAGGTAAAATCTGGCCATATGTTGACGAGGTAATCGAAATCTGCACTTCTTTGCTGCCCTAACTCCTTAGAATATACGTGTGATCCTGGAGTCGATTCGTTATTTTTCTTTTGTTATTATGTTCTGGCTTTCTATGGAATGGCGATTTATGTAGGCAGCATCGGAGCTGATAAGGAGCAATGTGGAGCCGGTTCTCGAACAATTTCGACCGGCTGTATTATCTTCTTTGAAGTTCTCAAAGTTGACCCTTGGCACTGTCGCTCCACATTTTACAGGTATTAAGTTGGTTTAATTATCAAATATTTGCAGCCATAGACCAGATTCAATACAAGTTATCACGACCTTCTAAATCAAAACAATGTGAATTCACCCATACCAATGCAAGATAGGCGTTCTGGTCTGTAGGAATTGCTGTGCTTGAAGACGAGCTAGAACCTAATGGAATAACTTTGGAGTTGGAGATGCAGTGGGATGGTAATCCAAACATTGTTCTTGACATCAAAACTAAACTCGGCGTTTCTTTACCAGTACAGGTAATAAGGAGTTTCCTACTTCTGATGGTGAAAATTAGTTTAATACACATCGGTAGGGAGGAGAACAGAGCATTCTTTATAAGAGTGTGGAAACCTCTCCCTAGCAGACACGTTTTAAAACTTTGAAGGGAAACCCGAAAGGAAAATCCCAAAGAGGACAATATTGGACTTGGGCTGTTACAAATGGTATTAGAGGCAGACACCGGATGATATGCAGCGAGGAGGCTGAGCCCCGAAGGGGGGTGGACACGAGGTGGTGTGTCAGCAAGGACGTTGGGCCTCGAAGGGGGTGGATTGTGAGATCCCACATCGATTGGGGAGGAGAACGAAGTATTCTTTATAAGGGTGTGAAAACCTCTCCCTAGTAGACGCATTTTAAAACCTTGAGGGGAAGTCCGAAAAGGAAAGCCCAAAGAGGATAATATCTTCTAGCGATGAACTTAGACTGTTGCAGTATCAAATCATAGTAAATTCTTGGTTCTTTACTAAAGTAGTTATATAGCTTCTTCTCCCTCATCAATCTCCTCTCTTATTTCCTGACTTATTTATTTAGGTAAAAGATGTTGCATTCACAGGGCTTTTCAGATTAATATTCAAGCCATTGGTTGATGAGTTTCCTTGCTTTGGAGCATTGTGTTATTCTCTAAGGAAAAAGGTAAATTAAGAGAGGAAGAACATTATATATTTCTGAAGAGACTTATGTATAATGTACTCGAGACTAATGCATCAAAACTATTCATGTTCCTTCTGGCAGAAAAATCTTGATTTTAAGCTTAAGATTATTGGTGGAGACATATCATCTATTCCTGGGGTTTCTGATGCTATTGAGGTAAATCAAACTTGTTTGATCTTTCTGGCTCTTGTTGGCAACAAACTTCTGCAGTATAAGCCAAACTGATGGACTTTTTTATTCCAGGAAACAATCCGAGATGCTATCGAAGGTACCATAACGTGGCCGGTTCGGATGATTGTGCCCATCATAGCAGGAGATTATAGGTATGTTAAGCAACCATCGGTTGTGTTGAGGATTGTTGGGAGGGAGTCCCATATTAGCTAATTAAGCTAAGGGAATAATCATGAGTTTATAAGTAAGGAATACATCTCCATTGGTATGAGGCATTTTGGAGAAACTAAAAGCAAAGCCACGAAAGCTTATGTTCAAAGTGGACAATATCATATCATTGTAGAGATTCGTAATTCATGCCATTAACTTTTAACAATGTCATGCTCATATATATTGCTTCCTTTTATTCTTTATAGCGACTTAGAGGTAAAGCCTGTTGGAACATTAGAAGTGAAGCTCGTGCAGGCAAAGGAATTAACCAATAAAGACATTATAGGAAAGTCGGATCCTTATGCTGTGCTGTTTGTACGGCCATTGAAAGAGAGAATGAAAACAAGTAAAACCATTGTAAGACAAAGTTTTTCTTTTCATTTTGTTTTTGGTTTTTAATGGCTGAACTGAAACAAGTTTTTCTTTTGTTATGTCCTGTCAGAATAATCAATTGAATCCAATATGGAATGAGCACTTTGATTTCATTGTTGAAGATGCATCTACTCAGCACTTGACTATAAGAGTTTTTGACGACGAAGGAGTTCAGGCATCTGAACTTATTGGCTGCGCTCAAGTAGCATTGAAGGATCTCGAGCCTGGTAAAGTGAAGGATGTTTGGTTGAAGCTGGTCAAAGATTTGGACATCCAAAGAGATAACAAAAACAGGGGTCAGGTCAGAACTCCATGATATCGAGTTTTCACTTTCCAGCTTAATTTGGGATGTATTGAACGGATTAATCTGTTAGGAATCACGGATCTCCACAATGGTATGATATTGTCCGCTTTGAGCATAAGCTCTCTTGGTTTTGCTTTGGGCTTTTCCAAAAGGTCTCATACCAATGGAGATGTATTCC
The DNA here is from genome assembly GCA_033971965.1 of Cucurbita ficifolia. Taxonomy (NCBI): domain Eukaryota; kingdom Viridiplantae; phylum Streptophyta; class Magnoliopsida; order Cucurbitales; family Cucurbitaceae; genus Cucurbita; species Cucurbita ficifolia. The sequence goes on from CM066970.1 coordinate 1,925,360, forward strand.
TTACTTATAAACCCATGATCATTCCCTAAATTATCCACAACCATCCTCCCCTCGAACAAAGTACACTATAGAGCCTTCCTTGAAGTCTATGGAGCCCTCGAACAGCCTCCCCTTAATCGAGGCTCGACTTCTTTCTGTGGAGTCCTCGAACAAAGTACACCCTTTATTCGACACTTGAGTCACTTTTGACTACACCTTCGAGGCTCACAACTTCTTTGTTCGACATTTGAGGATTCTATTGACATGGCTAAGTTAAGGGCATGACTCTAATACCATGTTAGGAATCACGGATCTCCACAGTGTCCACTTTGAGCATAAGCTCTCATGGTTTTGCTTTGGGCTTCCCCAAAATGTCTCATACCAATGGAGATGTATTCCTTGCTTATAAATTCTCATGCTCATTCCCTAAATTAGCTCACGTGGGACTCCCTCCCAACAATCCTCAACATAATCTACTCAACTTTGTACACAGGTGCATTTGGAGCTTCTTTACTATCCCTTCGGCACTGATCAGGGCCGCCATAAAAACCCATTTAACCCAGATTATGCATTGACCTCAGTGGAGAAGGTTCTAAAGACGGCTCCAACTGGCTCAGAAGATGCAGGTTCTGGAAAACCAAGCTCCCCAAAGAAGAGGGATACGATTGTAAGAGGAGTGCTATCTGTGACAGTAATAGCTGCTGAAGATTTGCCTGCTGTAGATTACATGGGAAAAGCCGACCCTTATGTCGTACTGATTATGAAGAAATCCGAGACCAAGGTTAAAACGAGGGTGAGATTCTCAGTTTCAGCTTGTTCTTTCACAACATTCTTTGACTTCATCTTCATACTAATCATTCGTTTCAAATTTCTCTTGTTGTTGATAATCCTTCAAGCTGTTTGTTAATGATTGTCATTATTACTATTTCCTTAATGATATGTTAACAAGAATGAACTCTAAAATCACATTGGATGATTTCACAAGGTTGTCCATGACACCCTGAATCCTGTCTGGAATCAAACGTTCGACTTTCTGGTGGAGGATGCATTACACGACATGCTAATGGTAGAGCTCTGGGATCATGACACTTTTGGAAAGGTAATCTTCTCCATCTCAATCAATTTTACTGCATTAATTACAGACGTGGTTTCAATATTAGTTTGATTTGTAAAACCCAGCATGCAAACTATGAAAGAGAGAAAATATTTACCTACTGATTGAGAAACAAGAAAATATTATACCTACTAACAATTTGTTGATGATTGTTGGGACGGAATCCTACATTGGCTAGTTTAGAGAATGATCATGAGTTTAGAAGTAAAAAATATATCTCCATTAGTATGAGGTTTTTTGAGAAAGCCCAAAGCAAAACCATGAGAGTTTATGCTCAAAGTGGACAATATCGTACCATTATAGATAGTCGTGATTCCTAACACTAATTACTGCCATTCAGCACTAAACTTTTGATAGTTAAGGGAGGGAAGAATAATTTTTCTTTTCTTACAAATAAAAAACTTAGCCATATAGTTTGAATTTTCTATTTTCAAATGATTAGACATATTTTCTTTTTGGGTTTTTTCTTTCAGACTTCTCCTCAAAGTTTTTAAAAGAGGTTTCCACACCCTTATAAAATGTTTCATTCCCTTCTCCAACCAATGTGGGATCTCACACTAACTATTAGTATCGATTGAAAAATGATATTGCAATTGCACCTTTTTGCTCTTATACATATTAAATTACAACTAAATCGAATAGACTTTTAATATCAAATAAACATCATCATATCTCTTGCTTGGGTTGATCAATCCAAAAACTTAAAAAAAACGTAAGTAGATGGCTCTATTTGATCATCAAACACTTGTTTAATGTTTATAACATACAGGATAAACTGGGGAGGGTCATAATGACACTGACAAGAGCGATATTGGAAGGGGAAATTCAGGACTGTTATCCACTGGAAGGAGCAAAATCAGGGCGGATTTATCTGAATCTCAAGTGGGCAGCTCAGCCACTATTCCGAGATAATTGATCGATGAGCCAGAAGCTGCAGCGCCTCGTCGTCAACATACTTAGGTACTTAAATTTAAATTTAAATTAAAGTGGTTGAAATACGAAGTCAGGGGTGGGAGCATTCATCTCTTCTCATCAAAACCCAATTCTTTCATTTGTGGGCTGTGCTTATATAGATTAGCCTTCATTTTTTTGTGGCATTATTTTCATTCTTTTATTTGTACTTTAGTTTTAGGGTCAAACACTAAAATAGCTCCTTTTAAATAGTTAAGTTATTGCTAATCGTGTTACGAGAATTCTCGGTTCTAGATGGAATTGGAAAACCAGTTCCAATATTAAAAATTTCAATAGTCAAACTCGTAACGTAGCTAAATGCTAAGTATCAAAACTCTTCAGCTTTTTTAGCTACCGGTCACAATTTTCCTTTGCTATTAGATATCGCTCCTAAGTTACGAGCCTCTTCTAATAGGCTCATAGAAATTAAAGTAGGTGAAAAAAAATTATAAACCGATAGCTGAGTATTTCTATTGAGTGAGTGCATGACTTAAGTGTAATTTTTTTTTTTTTGGGTGAATCGTTGAGTGTGACATACTCAAAGAAGTTAATATCTCGGGTCATGTTGATGATATCAACTTACATAATTAATTTTTTCTTAAAATTTTGAGATTAAAAGAATTATTATGGACTAAATTTATAAATAGAGAAATAAATGATTTTGGGTAGGTCCTTATGTTGGGAGATTGTAATTTATCAAACCAAATGGAGTGAAGAATCGGATACTAATAAGATTTTTTAAAAAAAATCTACCGATTCTAATTTCATATTTTTAAGCATTTTAATTTCAATTATTGTCTTTTTCCATTACCAAACTAATATAAACGAATCTTTCCCCCCAACCCTTTTTAAAATAAAGTGAAAAAAGTATTATAAGAAAGTATGCACATTTTGGTCATTTAAATCAAGAAAGTAAATATTCATTATATTTTATAATATTATCTATAATATTCTTTTTCTTTTTAATATCTTTTTAATATATATTATAAATTATTTATTTCACTTCCACGTATATAAGTCGTTTTTAATATATTTTTCTCTACTTATTTAGAAAATATTACTCGATAGTTTTTTTTGTTATTTTGATAATATATATATATATTAAAAATAAAAATATAACCGTTACATCCCATAATGTATGAAGAAATCCATGATGTCACAATATAATATATAAATTTTTTATGTAAAAATATAAAAGTGATTGTATTTACAAATATATCTTTTTTTTTTATGTAATTTCTCTAACAAAATTTGTCATAAGACAATTTTAAAATTAATATTTATTTCTTCTAAAATTTATCTCAGAAGGCCAGAACATATTAATATTCCTCTAAAATATTTGATACTAATTTCGACATATTAAAAATATTTTTAAATCATTTAATTAATTTATTAAATTAAATTTAGAAATATAGTTTTTTTTTTTTTAAATTTGTGCACAAAATAATGAAAAAAAATTAGAGAACAAAAATTTAACGGATTGGATATTGTAGAGAGGAAGAAGAAAAAGAATATGAAACCGATCGCCAACTTCTTCCTGACGGCTCTCCATACGCCTCGCCACTATTGCGAAATGCTCTGTCCTTGTCGTCAATTTCTGTCTACAATCATTCGACTTACACATGCTACGGTGGCGCTCCGATGGTGGTTACGGCGGGAATCAGAATCGGAACTGGAATCATATTCATCGTGACAGTTGCGGAATATTTGTTTCTCTTTTGTTTTATGCACTGCAATGCACCTGCGTAGTCCACTGCGACTTCCTCTATATAGCTTTTCGTTGGTGGATCGTTGTTTTTCTGTGTGCTGGAGAGGTCTAGAGTGCGGTGGTAATGGCGGGAAATGATTGGGTGAACAGTTACTTGGAGGCGATACTTGACGTTGGGCCTGGACTTGATGATGCCAAGGCCTCGCTTCTGCTGAGGGAGAGAGGACACTTCAGTCCTACTCGTTACTTCGTCGAGGAGGTCATCACTGGCTTCGATGAGACCGATCTCTATCGCTCTTGGATTCGAGTACGCTACTTCGATTATTGTTCTCATTTTCCTTCGTTTATGGGAGTGTGAGGAGTTTTTTCAATGTAAAATTTTCTTCTCGTTGATTTAGGCTGCGGCTACGAGGAGCCCGCAGGAGAGGAACACGAGGCTGGAGAACATGTGTTGGAGGATTTGGAATTTGGCGCGAAAGAAGAAGCAGGTCAATCTTCTATGTCTCTTCTTCGTATATACTTTGTCGTTTGTAATTTTACAATATGATTGAGTATGATATGCACGATTTATGTACTCTGTGAATTGATTGAGTATGATATGCACGATTTATGTACTCTGTGAATTGGTTTCCTAGTTAATTCAGATGCATAGTGACTTTCATGTTGCTTCGAGAGCACTGTCGGTCTGATGACTCGTTTCGTATGATCGAATGAATATTTGTGCAGTGAAATTGTTGTTCGTGACTAGTATTTTGCTGTGGTTGAGTTTCTTTTTTCCCAAAGCGAAGTAAGAATATGCTTCTGCGTTAGTTATGTTGGGAAATTAATGAAACAGAGTTTCTAAACCTCAACGATTCTTAGAAATTAGGGCATGTTGGAGAATTGGTTCCAGAAAATGGCCGGGAGTCAGTCAAAAACAATATCTCACCATTAATAGTAGATTCTTATGAAATTCAATCCCAGTTATTTGCCTTGTAATTTGCCAGCTTGAAGGAGAAGAAGCATATCGTCTTGCTAAACGTCGTCTTGAACATGAAAGAGGACGAAGAGAGGTTACTGCTTTGATGTCAGAAGATTTATCAGAAGGAGAGAAAGGAGATGTGCCCAGCGATGTTTCAATGCACAATGATAGCATCGGAGAAAAAGTACCTAGAGTTGGTTCTGTTGACACAATGGAAAGCTGGGCTAGTCAACACAAGGATAAGAAACTATATATTGTTTTAATAAGGCATGAATCTAAGCCTCCTTTTTTTCCCCTTTGTTCTGAACTTATCAGGAAACAGATTAGGGAGTAAAAGAATGTAGCATCATTATATATCTAACTTTGGTGAAAATTTAGCTCTTTTTAACAAGCACTTTTCATGCAGCCTTCATGGCTTGATCCGTGGTGAAAACATGGAACTTGGACGTGATTCTGATACTGGTGGCCAGGTAATTGTGTTTCATTGTATTGTACAAAAATTGTATGCAGAAAATTGTCACTGAGAATTATAAAATGAACTGGATATAAGGATAACACTCCTTGCTAGTGATGTATGTTCTCATGAACCCTGCTGTCAAGATTCATGTGTTGTAATCATTTTTCTGCAACAATCATTTTTGTTCTTCTATAATCAGGTGAAATACGTTGTAGAACTTGCTAGAGCCTTGGGGACAATGCCAGGAGTATATAGGGTTGATTTGCTGACTAGACAAGTTTCATCTCCTGATGTGGATTGGAGTTATGGTGAGCCAACAGAGATGCTTAATTCAAGGAAATATGATAATTCCGAAGATGAGCGTGGGGAGAGTAGTGGGGCTTATATTATCCGAGTCCCATTTGGGCCAAGGGACAAGTATATTCCAAAAGAACTTCTTTGGCCTCATATTCCAGAATTTGTTGATGGTGCTCTTAGCCATATTATCCAGATGTCCAAAGTTCTTGGTGAGCAAATTGGAGGTGGGCAATTAGTTTGGCCTGTGGCTATACATGGACATTATGCAGATGCAGGTGACTCCGCAGCTCTTATATCTGGAGCTTTAAACGTTCCATTGCTATTTACTGGTCACTCACTTGGGCGGGATAAGCTAGAACAACTTCTAAAACAAGGGCGTCAAACGAGGGAAGAAATAAATGAAACTTACAAAATAATGCGGAGGATAGAGGCAGAGGAGCTGTGCCTTGATGCTTCCGAAATCATTATAACTAGCACCAGGCAGGAGATTGAAGAGCAATGGCGTCTGTATGATGGTTTTGATCCGGTAATAGAGCGGAAGCTGCGAGCAAGAATAAAAAGAGGAGTCAGCTGTTATGGCAGGTTTATGCCTCGTATGGTTGTGAGTAATAAAATGTTTATCTTGAGATTCTTAATCAACATCTGAATCTTTCTGCTTCTGAAGGAATGATTTTCATAGTTCCCTTGTTTTATTGTATCTTAATACTAATGTGCAATTCTTATGTACTAATTGCCGCCATAATGATCAGGTAATTCCTCCTGGAATGGAGTTTCATCATGTTATTCTACCAGATGCTGATATGGATGGAGAAGTTGAGAAAAATGGTGATGGTCGTGCTTCTTCAGACCCACCAATTTTGGCTGAGGTTTTACTTCGTCTCTCATCAATTCTTTATGTCATACTTTGCTAGTAAATGAACTGTGTAGAATTATTGACAATGGTAATCTTGGGGACTTGAATGCAAGATTATGCGATTCTTTTCTAATCCACGGAAGCCAATGATACTTGCACTTGCAAGGCCAGACCCAAAGAAGAATATCACTACTCTAGTCAAAGCCTTTGGAGAATGCCGTCCACTGAGGGAGTTTGCAAACCTGGTATTCTCACACCTTTGAGTCTGATAATTGCATACATTTTAATCAATTTCCGTATGCTTTTGAAGTCTTGTATGTGTTTGGCTTGATTAGATTAAGTCCTAAGATTGTAGTTTAATTTTCTTTTCTTTTCCTGTTACAGACATTAATACTGGGAAACCGTGACAATATTGACGAAATGTCTGGCACAAATGCCGCAGTTCTTTTATCAATTATTAAACTAATTGACAAATATGATTTGTACGGTCAAGTGGCGTACCCTAAACATCACAAGCAGTATGACGTGCCCAACATTTATCGACTAGCAGCAAAAACCAAGGTATACTGTTAGTAATCATCTTTATTTGGAAGGTTAACTTTTAACCTTTTACTTCAAGAATATGATATGAAAAATCACATAAATACAATTAATGTTAGTGTCATTTCTTTTGTGCCTTCTTTTAACCACACATCACATTTTAGATGAAGTTAAATGAGGAAATCTCTCTCTCTCTCGCTCACTCATACGCACACTCACAACCAAGAAGAGACCACGAATGAGGACTTCAATGCATTAAGCTTTTTTTTATTAAGATATCTCAATCAACTATATTTCCTCTCTTTTTACAGGGTGTTTTTATCAATCCCGCATTCATTGAGCCATTTGGACTTACTTTGATTGAGGTGGTTGCCTTCACTTGCATTGTTCTTTCAAATGTTGTGCTTATTGGGGAAAAAAAAAGTCAACATTATTTTCTTGTCTCTCTTTTTCCCCTCCCAAATAGGCAGCAGCTCATGGCTTGCCGACTGTTGCTACGAAAAACGGCGGTCCTGTTGATATTCTTCGGGTGTGTTAATTTTGCTGGTGACTTTGTAATAGTTAAAAGTTCCTGATCTGGTCAGAATTTGCTGCAAGTTGAGCTTCCATACTCGCTACTTAATATTGTACATAAACTTCCAACAGGTTCTTGATAATGGTCTGCTGGTTGACCCTCATGATCAGAAGTCCATTTCAAACGCTCTTTTAAAGCTTGTTTCGGATAAGCAACTCTGGGCAAGGTGCAAACAGAATGGTCTAAAAAATATTCACCTTTTCTCCTGGCCAGAGCATTGCAAAACATATCTATCTCGAATAGTCAGCTGCAAACCAAGGCAGCCACAATGGCAAGGACATGCTGACAGATTTGAAAACTTGAGGTCAGATTCACCTGGGGATTCTTTGCGAGATATACAGGATATATCTCTCAACTTGAAGTTTTCATTTGATTGCGAGAAGAATGACGGGAGTACGACTTTGGAAAATGTTCTAGATCCTGAGGAGAATGCTGTTGATGCAAAAACAAAGTCAGAAAATGTTATTCTTGCGTTGTCAAAGGCTCTTTTAGGTAGCATTCAAAAGGTTGGCTCAACTGATAAAGTGGACCAGAATCTTGTAACTAGTAAATTTCCTGCAGTACGAAAAAAAGCCATCTTTGTGGTTGCTGTGGATTCCGATTCATTCTCTGATTCACTTGAAGTCACGTTGTCAGTTGTAGAAGCAGTAGGGAAGGACAAGAATGCAGGGTATATTGGTTTCATATTATCGACATCGTTGAGCATACATGAGGTATACTCTCAAATGACTTTGGGAGGTTTCAGCCCTTCAAACTTCGATGCTTTCATATGTAACAGCGGAAGTGAGCTCTATTATCCATCTTCAAACTCCAATGACGATCCTTCTGGGCTTCCCTTTGTGACTGATGTGGATTATCATTCACATATTGATTACCGCTGGGGTGGAGAAGGTCTGAGAAAAACATTGGTTCGTTGGGCTGCTTCCATCAATGAAAAGCAAGGGGAAGGCCAAATTGTTTTGGAAGATGAGTCAGGATCAACTTCACATTGTTTTGCATTTGAAGTGAGAGATCCGTCAATGGTATGTTAACGTTTTTCTCTATCCTTCTCCTTTCCTTCTAAATAGGGTGTAATTTGTATCTTTCGCGTGAAAACATCTGTTGAAAAGAAACATATCTCTTTGATTCTTCGATATGCATGCACTTGTCGAACCGCACTCTGGAGACTCCTAGCTCTCCCGACCCAAAACCACGTGACAGAATAACGACATCCTTCCCCCACACACTATTTATTACCGGTTGTACTCGAATATTAACATTAAAACGATGCATGTTATCACCCACATTTACGAACTGTTTAGAATTAGTTGTAGAGTCATCCTCTGTCGAGTAAAACCAGTCACATGGTTGTGAATTCTCTCAAATTGTGCCTTGGCTCACTTGATATCTAAATTACATAAAGCACATTTCTTAACTAGATGCCTAATAAATTGCTGTTTGGAAGACGGGGAGTGCTTACATTTATTTTGATGATGATTAATTTAATTACAGCTTCCTCCAGTCAAAGAGCTACGGAAATTGATGAGAATCGAGGCTCTTAGATGTCATGCTTTATATTGTCAAAATGGAAAGAAACTGAATGTCATCCCTGTGTTGGCTTCAAGGTCCCAAGCTCTAAGGTACGGCTTGAGGGGAGAGGGTTTAACTTTCCTATGCCTTCTCTCCGGTTTCTTTTTATCGATTATATGATATGTTTGTGAACCGTCAAGTAAATGAAGCACCATGCAGTGTCTTGGTATTTCTAGCATTGTTGTATCAGATGCATAAGGAATGTTTAAGTTAGCTGGAATATGAGAACAATGATTATCTGGAGATTAATCAGAGATCATATAAGTACCGGACATTACACATTCCTGAAAAGTGAAAGTTTAGTCCTTAAATGTTAGATTTTATTTGTTTTTTCTAAAAGTGCCTTATATGTTATTAAATTTTTAATTTTGTGTCTAGTTGATCATGGAACTTTCATTTAGTTCAATTTTGTATTTAATAGATGTCTGAAAATTTTGAAACTTTAAAAAAATTAATTGACCCATTATAGGTACATTTGAATTTTATGGCAGATGAAATTTTAAACTTTTGATTTTGTGTTTAATACATCTACTAAATTTGTAATTTGAAAAGGTTGGGAATTAAGTTTATAGTGTAATGAAAATGAAATTATTTGATCTTTGGGATCATGAACAACTTTTACACTCTTTCTAGATATCTCTACCTTCGATGGGGAATGGACTTGACGAAAGTGGTGGTGCTTGTGGGAGAATGTGGGGACACAGATTATGAGGGATTGATTGGTGGAGTTCACAAAACGGTGATATTAAAGGGGATCGGTTGCAATGCTAGCAAGCTTCATGCCAGCAGAAGCTATCCTATGGAACATGTTGTGTCATTCAGCAGCCCAAATGTCGTCCAAGCAGAAGGGTGCAAGATTGTTGACATAGGAACTGCGTTGGGAAAGCTTGGCGTTCTTGAGGCTTAGAAAGTTAAGTTCTGACTCAACTATTGCTTATTTAATGTATGTGCCAAACAATTTCTACACTATTTTCCTACTATATCAGTGTCTGCAGCTCTTGTTGCGCGGATATTTTTATTGCTGAATTAATTTCTCCAGAATTTGCCATCTTCTTGGAGATCTTCACTCCATTATGATGAGAGTGGATAAACTATACATGTTTCCATGATGTTTTATGACTTGAATAATTCATGAATGAATTTTTGCAATTTCAGTTTGTTGCTACGTTGTTATAAATATCATTATTCTTGACACTATTTACATCCTTTTCTTGCTCTGAAGATCTCTTACCTCTAGTTTGATAACCAGTGTGTTGTTTTTGTTTTTTTTTAAAATAACTTTCTAACTGGTGATCGGAGGGGCGTCGGCCTCCCTGAGGACGGCGAAGTGATGCTCCTCAATGGTGGCAAGCCGGTGGGGATACTCAATGGGACTGTCTGTAGATTGATCCGAAATATTAGCAATGCAGGCCAACCGAGCATTGTGGCTCCAAGCATGAGCTTCCACAATGTTGCAATGGAGGTCATCCAGTGCAGAAGATATCTCGGAGAAGAGACCGGGCTGGTCGGTGTCAGTCATTTCAATGGCCGCATGCTCGTCGGAGTTATCAGATTTCCAGAGGTTGTTAACACAGCTTCTGGTTTATCTACAGAACCCACTCTACATGTACGAATTATCAACAGCATTTTAGGATGGAACCATTTCAAGGGATATTCCTACAAGGGGAAAAAAATCTACCATTTCTAGTGATTCTTCTGCTTTGTTCGTTCTTTTTTCCTTCTCAACTCGAAATAATCTGCCTACTCGACTTTTTCTACTTTAAATTATACGTTCAACGATATGATAAACAATCTAGCACACTAGACAGTCCAATGAACAATATGCTTGGTTACTAACCGAGACAAACGTCTCTTAATTCAGCCAATTAACATGTGTATTTAGTTGATATCGGTTACCTCAATAAAGCCATGAATGAAATTGAATCAGAGAACAAGATGGTTAAAAAAAAAAGACCAGAGCTTTTCCGGGATGGCCTATTCCCCTATAATGAACTTTATGACTTGAAAAGAGATGACACATAAATGGCATTTGTAAACTGCAAGATACTACGAATGGAATCGACCAGAATCCTCACAAACTCAACTATGAGAACCCTTATATTCAGAAATCATTCGATCTCCCATATCGCTTCCCGAATCGCTAAACCAGTCAAAATGGTGCCAACTCAAAAAACTAACATCCTTCTCTCGTGATGTTATCCATCTTATAGCTTCAATGGCTATGTTACCATTGTGGCTTTGACCCAGTGTTCAATCAAGAATGGTTGAACCATGGTCCAACTGCACCACCATTCACATGCCCATTGCTGTGGATCCCTGAGCCATTGGGCATGCGTGAAGGGGGCTTCCCTACAGCCATCGAGGGAGGTGCAGCAGTGTACAACCCATGACCGTGAGAGAGAGAATGGGGGCTCACAAGAGGATTGCCAGCCGGACTCCCTTTGCGCTGCTGAAGAGTATGAATTTGCCTTAACCCTTCTTCGTGAATTCGAGATAACGTCTTGAGCTCCTTCATTGACAGTGCTTCCAAACCAGCACCATATAGAGGGGCATGTCTTGACATTTCCTCTTGTAGTGATGCTTCAAGTGAATGGATATATTGCTGCAAGAGAAGGAAAAGTTGCATTAATCCAACATGGGTATAGAGTTGTTCAGTTCGACGGTGGCACATTGGGGAGATAGATGAACAAGTTCTGTAAAATTCTATAGAATAATGTATTAACACAAAAATAAATCACCGTCTTATAAGCATCTTCAACATTGAATAGATTTTTTCTATTGTTCTGCTTATCAAACCATGACACTAATCGATTGGGGAGGAGAATGAAACATTTTTTTTATAAGGACGTGGAAACCTCTCCCTAGTATACGCGTTTTAAAAACCTTGAGGGGAAGCTTGAAAGGGAAAGCCCAAAGAGGATAATATCTGCTAGCGGTGGGCTTGGGCCGTTACAAATAGTATCCGAGCCAGACACCGGGCGATGTGCCAGCGAGGAAGCTGAACCCCGAAGGGGGTGGGTGGACAAGAGGCGGTGTGCCAGCAAGGACACTGAGCCCTAAAGGGGGTAGATTGGGAGGTCTCATATCAATTGGAGAAGGGAACGAGTGTCAGCGAAGACGCAGGGCCCCGAAGGGGGGTGGATTGTGAGATCCCGCATCGGTTGGGTAGGAGAACGAAACATTCTTTATAAAAATGTGGAAACCTCTCCCTAGCAGACGCGTTTTAAAAATCTTGAGGGAAAGCCCAAAAGGAAAAATTCAAAGAGGACAATATGTGCTAGCGGTGGGCTTAGGCACAACAATTTAAATGAGTTGACAGAAATCTAACAGAAAGATTACTATCATGTCGAAGTAAGAAAAAAAAACCTGGCAGGCCTGCAATTTTGCTTCCATCCCATCAATATATGCTTCACATCGAGCAATCTGCTCCTCCTTCTCCCTCTTTTCTCCTTCAGTTTGTCCAACTGTTTGTGTAAGCCTGCGAACTTCATCTTCCAGTGACTTCCGGATTTCTTCCCTCGTCATATTCTCATTTGCATGCCGTTTCAGTTGTTCATCAAATCTTTTTCGAGCAGCTTCAGCACTCTTCAATCTTTCAGCAAGTGCATTTTTTTCCTTCACTACTTTCTGCCACATTAGAGATTGATGTCATTAACAGGAAAAAAAAAATGATTTCATTAACAAGATTAAAGTGATCATACGAGGGAAGAACCAACTATTTGAAAGAAAACAGCTACACTTCCACTAGGATGTGGACATATAGCAAACTTAAACCTTTTATTTCTTCCAGAACAGTAAAATCGCATCGATGATGAATGAGGCAACAAATTCTATGGCCTTTAGCCGTGCATAGATACCCCTCACAAAAGCACTTCCCATTTTCTATAATTCCAAACTAGGAAACTAACATTTCAACATCAAACTTTTATTCATTCCGATTATTTGTATCTACGATCTTAAAAACACTTTCCATGAATATATATTTATATAGGAGACAATATAGGTACAACACTTGATGGCATCAATGGCACCTACAGTTATATCACAGTTATCCAAATTTTGCATTCTATATCACGGAAAAGAAATGTTTCAAGCATAATGCAGCATCAATGTCACATCTCAACTTTTCAATAATAAAAGCTGCGTACCAGATACAATAATAGTCATGAATTTAAGTCAATATGCAGTAACTATAAAGTTAGATAATTTAGAATAGGATTCAGCTTACAGAATCCCTTTGAACATCTCATACAGAAACTTATTTTGCAGATCATTTCCCTTCAACTGATAAGTATCAAACGGAGATGTCAACAAAAATCTTTAGAGGACTTTCTGTCTTGAGCAAATGTTTTTCTATTAGTCTTTTGGTTACGGTTCAATTTATTATCCATTCTTCATGGAGTATGTGTGCTTATGTAAAGAATAATTCAGATAGGTATGATCCAAACAACAAATTGCTGCCCATGAAGAAAGGATAGTGATTAGTTGAATAATCATTAGCTTAGAGTATCAATTGATACCTTCATCTCATCCCGTTTTCGAGATTTCAATTGTGCAATTTGATTCTCAGCATCATGTAGACGTTCATGGAGAACTTTCTTCTCGGTTGTTAACTTCACAATCTCATCATCTCGCTCAGAGCGAAGCCACTCAAGCTGACTCTCAATGTCATGTACTTGTTCAGAAAGTTCCTTTTTCTCCCGAGAAAATCGCTCCGACTCAGCCTTCATCTCAATCTGTCAATTTTTTCTCAGATTAACAATCTTGATATGAATCGATTCTAAAAGCCTTTCTTTAACACTTTCTGTTTCTATCTCGTGTTTAAAAGAAGTTACAAGAATCATGTAACTTTTATGTTAAACTTTAATAATTTGTTTTTAAATTCACCATGTTTTCTTTGACACGATTCATTAAATCTCACCATCCATATATATATATTCCGTAGGCAAGTGATTCTAACTTATGAGAAATGCACATGGGCAAGCCAGAATCAAATACCTTCAGGCGATTGTTCATGGCTTCAGATTCGCTCAGTTTTTGTAACAGAACAGTTTTTTCTTTCATCATATTTGAAATTTCTACTTTGCTTTCTTCACGGATACGGATGATTTCATCTTCAGTAGCACATAACTGGTGCCAGAGAGCAGCACGGTCAACATTTGCTAGTTCTGCAACATCTCGCATCATATTTAGCACAGGTCTAATTATTTCCTGTTCCTCACCAATCAACATAACCAGAATTTCCAAATCCATATCTACTTCACGGTTATTATCTGTACTGCTGGTTACAAGGTCGACCAATCTTTTTAGCATCCTGGCCCGATATGACTCGCTTGCATACCGCTTAAACAATAATGGATACAACATTTTCACAAATCCTCTAACGCAAGGGTCTCTAGAGAGTGCTAATGTTTCAGCAAGACCAACAATAGCAGTAAAATCATCCCGCTGGACTCTCAGCTGCTCACTAGTTTCTCCATCTATTACAGAATCTCCATTCTGGAAGCTTTCAGGAACGAATCTAGTATTGCTATTTGCTTTTTGAGCAAGACGTTTTTCCAACACCACGGCAACAGATTTAGCTGTGATGGCACCACGAGCTACAGCTTTCTCAAATGTCTGTGATGCTTCAACGGCAAGACAAGGTATTGATAACATCTCAAATAAGATATAAATATCAGAAAAATGACGAGCAGCATGTAAATCTTGTTCATCCAACGGATGCAAACTTTCTGAAGCAGGGCCAGGTTCACCAAATAAGAAAAGGTCACGTGATATTTTTGAGCGGAAATCATCAGCATCATCATCACAATCAATATCTCTGAGTATAATATCAGAAACATCACCCCAGCTATGTACAGTTTTACTTAATAAATCAAGAACACATGGGGAAACCTCCACGCCCAAATTCTTCAACCTACCACGTACGGATCTCACCTATAGGATGAAGCAGAATAAGGTTGCAGTGCTCAGAAAAGTAAACATAGTAATAGAGTACAAAGGTTACAGAAAATACGAGCAATGGCCATTCATTCCAGATACATACAGCTTCAGAGAGATGTTGGCACTGAGCTCCAGCTTTGAAAACAAAATCTATAGCTGCAGCAAGAGGCTCATCATTTGAATCTGCTAAAAACTCAATAGATTTAAATAGAACCTGTTCCCAAACTTCGGTGCCACACTCTAATTGACTAAGAGCACCAAAAACCTAAAGGAAAAAAAAAATGTCCCAATCAAGAGAAAGAAGCATTCTAAAATTAAATTTTAAAAGAAACTAAAATTTCAGCACAGCATAAACCATAGGACACGGGCATTACACATAATTTATTCCTTAAAGCAAATCAGGAAGGTCAAAGGCAATTCAGTGAATAAGGGTAGAACGGAGGGATATATAACACTGCGCTTACTGGTATCTGCAGTGCTGGCTCAGCACCAGGCTGTTGAAGCCGTTCTAGAAGCACACCAGCAGCCAATGGATGTTCTGAATGCTCGACCAATTTAGGTACTAATGCAACCAGGTCTGACTGTAGATGTCTGGGAGCTTTATCCAGCACAAGAGCAATCTTTTGTGCGGACTGAGGCCGTCTTCTAGGCTCAGGACATCCTCGGGGGACAGCCCCATCTAGGGCTCTCAGTGAATTTACAATCAATCCTAAAAGCTCCTCAGATTGCTCAGGCCACTTGGTCTGCAAATTCAATTTGTTCTACCAATGAATGTCAAGGAACAAAAGAAAGTCATTCACCGCTGAAGCAGCATTAAAATGTACCTTTGTACGAAGGAAAACATTCTCTGAAACCCCAGCAGACGTTTCAGGTGGATGTAGTAGCTCATCAGGTAGAGACTTACCCTGCCTATCAGTTCTAATCATGTCAGAGCTTTGTACAGCAGGTGCACTACTACTTTCATCAACGGAATCCAATCTCTGAAATGGAGGAAAATCTGCAGCCTCTATTGCTCCATTTTCAATTTCACCTTCCAGTGGTGTGGCAGTAGCACCGCTGCTAGGAACAGAAGGCTTTGAATTTGCTTCTGAAGGTTGACAACACTCGACCATTATATCCAACAGTAAATCAATAATTGCCTGCTGTAAAACTTTGACTCCCATCAACAAATTCATTAAACTGGGAGACGACTCATCTGTCTTTGAGACCTTCTTCCCATCATTGCAACCAGAAAGCTTAGTAGGAAGAAGTAAGCGCTTAACTTTAGCAGGATCATCAAGATAAACACGAAGTCCAGTAAGAAATCCTGCAATTGCACCAGCATCCATTAAAAGTTTTTCTCGCAAAGTGACCTGTGGTTGTGAAGGATTATCTCCGTATGTTAGATGAAATCCAGCCGTAGATAGAAGGTTTCTAAATATGTCTTCTTCATCACCACTTATTCCTTCACTATCTTCTGAATCAATGAGTTCGTCCGGATCAGTAGTCAAAGCATCTTGATCATCTTCTGAAGCCAAAACCTGAAAAGGAAGGTACCGCTTGAAAACAATCACATTACCATCTCATTTTGTAAAAGATATGGGAGTTCAAAAGCATTAACTTTGGAATAACTGATTTCTAAACAACCTATCAGAAATGATAGACAGAATTTAGTCCAAAATTGTAGCTCAAGAGATAAATAAGTATCCATGAATTTCTTCCAATTCCCTGACGAGTTCTACACTTACACTGATAAGCATATAGCTTAAGTGTGAACAACTCAGGATAAAGAAAATATATGCTTCTATACCATTTGTGATTCTAGGCATTTAATGAACTTGACGTTATGACTTCCTTTAGATAGTCTTCTTCCTCGAGCCATTCTATTCAAAAGTCAAGATCTCAAAAGTCAAACTAATAAAAAAATCACTTGAACCGTGAAAATACAAATCTTATGTCGACATTCAAAGGTTAAATATCAAGGAATTTGAAGAAACCAACAGTAAAAACAGACAAAATAACATATCAATAATCAAATGACAAATAACTTTCACTTACTGGCAAAAGACAAGAAAGTAATAATGCAAGGACAGAGAGAGAGAGAGAGAGAGAGAGAGAGATTTGAGCCCAAGTATATAACTCTCTTGATATTGTAGGCCTTGGTGCATATGAAAATTTTATAAGAAAAGATTTTGCACAATTGCAAGCATAAGAGTAAAAATGATTAAAAAAAAACAAAAGACAAAAGCTACTAACCTCCACCTTCACAAGCTACAGTCTCAACGGTCTTAAAGTTAATTCAAGAGCTTTTTCGTAACCCTAGCCAGGACCCCTTGGATAGATTATTCTTTTGTAATATATCATATCATCAATGAAATATTTATTTTATATCTTATTATCTTGGATTCGAACCCATTTTTTGTATAGTTAGTTCTGTTAGTTGTCTACCCATCTTATTGCATACCCTTTTGTATTTTTTTCATTTTTCTCGATGAAAATTTAGTTTTTGAATAAAAAAAGAACATATTTGTATCATACAAAAAAGAACAAAAAGAAAAACAAAACCAAGGAAAAATCCACTGACCTCAAGATCTGAAAACTCAAACCAAGGGCAACAGTCCAATATTTCACATACGAAAATAACTGTATCTCGTACAAGAAACCCCGCTTCTGCCTCTAGCAAATCTGACACCTTCATGAATTGCAAAACAGAATTATTCCATGTCTTTGTACAAATAGAAGACTCCTTCCACACAGTTTTTGCTGGATATTTTTGATTCACCACAGCCATTTTGTATCTGACCCAAAAGTTTTTGTCTGGATCACTGCCAACAGATTGATCACTCTCCAGATAGATGCAAATGGTGTCAAAGGACTCATAGACACCTGAAATGTTCGAAAGAAATTTAGTATACGAAGTCACGACAATTTTTATAAAAAGATACAAACAACAGAGCTACCGCCTAATTAAGGAAGATGCAAAAGACATACCTATACGGAGCTCACATCCACCAGCTTGAAAGAATTTACTAAAGATTTTACGAGTCTCCATTATTTCCTTGAAGGACAAAAAGTTCTCCACCTTCCATGTGAATGAACTTTTTTTTGCTGCCTTATCCATCAGAGAGCTGGAACCAGTTGACTCCATGTCTTGATCAATAAAATCCTGCATCACAGATGTCTCCTTTAATATAAGGACCTCAGCTGAGAATATTACAGTATCCTGAACAAGAAACCCGGAATCCTGATCAAAGAGGCTGGTAAGTGTGACAAATTCACGCCATCCCCAGTCTTTTGCAGCTTTGGAGTACCGGTTTTGAGACTCCTTTGTGACAGATTTCTCTTCCATCTTCTGGTTTACAACTGACAACCGATGACTCACAAAACAACTCCAATCACTGGAAGTATTTCTTGAATCCGTAACTTCAAGAAAGACTGAAAGATGACATGGTGGCTGAGACTGCCCTGATACCAGCAAGTAGAAACGACAATTTAATCAACGTGTCCTAAAACAAAGTCTAACAATAAACTACAATATATGCGTCCTGTTAAATTGTTAATCAACTAAACATGCAACTCCACCAATATGGAAGGAATAACAATGATGTCAAAGACGCCTAGCATGATCTAATCAAATATCATCTCAAATCAAACCATTTCCAGCAAGAACATATGGAGTGTATGGAGTGTATGTATAACTTGATAGCTATATCCATACACAAGTTTTTTACTTCAGGCCTCTCAGAGTAGACCAATCATACTGAGCGAGACGTGCTTGAAATAAGTTCAGCTGAAAGAACCATGATAAAGAATAAAATAAATTATCTACTTCTCAGCCACGGCAGGCTAGAATGTCAAACAAAGTTCAAAATTGTTCAAAGAAATCTACAAGTGCTTAGACACAGAATCATATTTAATTAACAGATACAGCATATATATTTATATATATGGGAAAAAATTCTAAATGCTTGAGTTTTTTCTTTCTTTCTTGTAGGATATCTCATCCTCTTGCTAATATAATTTTGGTTTGATGTAAGCAGCAGAAATTTCTAGGAAGAAGTTTGGGAGTACCTCGAGGATAAACAATGAGACGACAGTCACGATTCCCGACCTGAAATCTCCTGCTCTTGATGCAAAGACCAGTAATCTTCCTCTTCTTCAAAAGGTCCTTTAACCTTATGAAGTTCTCAATCCTCCACGTAAATTTGCCCATGTGACCATCTGATTTCCTAATTCCACTCCCATTTCTCCCTCCAATTAATCCACCATTCTTTGAAAAACTACTGAACTCCTTGATCACATGAAAAGAGGTACTAAACACAGCGGTATCTTCAACTAAAAAACCAGAATCTTGCCCAACAAAATCAGACATCTTCATATAGTCATTCCACCCTAAACTGGTGTTGTCCCCACTCTTATTATCAGCTGCAAATCTCCCATATGAGTCTCGATGCATGTGGTTCAAAGCAGGCTTCTGGTTCAACACGGACATTCGAAACAAACACCAACAACTCCTATCAGGTAATATTACTGTTTTTTCGGTATCCTTGCTCTCCAGACACATCGATAAATACTCGGTCCCATTAACTGAGCTCTGATAGACACTAATCCTCAAATTACACTCTCCAGCTGGGAACACTGGGCTCATTATTTTCTGTGTTTTTATCATTTCTTTAAACAAACTAAAATTATGAACTTTCCAGGTGAACTTGCCGCTGAGCACCTCCGGCGCAGGGGAAGCAACAACGGAGGATGCCATCATCATAGATGAGGCTGGCTCATTGTTATCCCGGGTAAAATTTACAGACTCGTTGAGGATTAGAATATCAGCAGTGATCATAATGGACTCGTTATTATACAAATAGCCGAGCTTAGAGTCAAACACGGTGGAAGAGGGAGTAAAATCGCACCAACCGTGTGACTTCTTCTTGCTCGAGAAACGGTGCCAAGAATCCCGATGAACGGTCTTCGAATCATCGAGGACGTTGACGATGGCCAAACGATAGCTCGCAAAGCAATCCCATTTGGAAGACGACGTGCCGCGCGGGTCCACGATTTGAAGGTAGACTGAAATATACCCCGGCAGAGCTTGAGAATCCCCCTTTGGATATATCAACAGACGGCAATCGTAACCTCCAACCTCAAAGTACTTGCTCCATAGAGCCCTAGCCTTGATTCTCGGGAAATTTTGTACTGTCCATCTACACACCGCGGAGAAATCCCCCCGCCGATCGACGGTCACCGTTTCCTGCGCCCCGCCGCCGTCCCTTGACCCGACGGCCAAATCCTCCGCCGCCGCTGCAGCCGATATCGATTGGGGCTTCTCCAACGGCGACGATGATTGCGACTGCTCCGATAATCCCGTGGTGGATGATGAAGATACTGCCTCAGATATACTCTGCTTCATTGTTTCTCTTTGGACCGCTTTGTTCGTTCGTTTTGGTTTCTCTTTACTTTTGCCGTTTTCTTTTTTTCTCTGTCAAAAATTCACGTAGGAGAGATTGAAGAAGAAGAAGAATTAAGAGAGAGAAAATAAAAATAAAAATAAATAAAAAAAGAGAGAGAAAGTTTGTGATATGTGGTGGGAGGGTAAGACCAGTGAAGCTCTGGACAATGAGAAGCGCATGATAAGCTAACTTGCGCCTTTCCCCTCTTATATTTCTTTATTTCCTTTTTTGCCCTTTTATTCTGTTAAAATATTTCTCAACTTTCTAATTCATTTTATTTTATTTTATTCGTATATACTTCCAAATATCTAAATAATATTTGCAAAAAATAATAAATCAATTTTCAATTACGTAAAATATGTGGGGCACCCAAACAAAAAGATGAAAGTACAAGCATTAATATGAAATAAACCAAAATGTAAGGACCCGAAAATAAATTAATGACAATCAAACAACCACGTGTCAGCTCACTGCGTTGAAAGAATCTCCATTTCCCCAGACCTCTGTGTGCTTCACGGCGACTCGAGCTTCTTCTCCAGCGGGCCAAGCTCGGTTGATCGATTAGACTTCAAGATTTCCTGCGAATTCCGTATACTGCTGGTTTCCACGACTCTGTAAGATCATCGTAATCTCAACCTTGAGCTGTATAATTTCAGTAATTAGGGCATTGAATTGATTGAAAAGGTTTCTGGCATGTTTCTCTCTTATGGCTCTATGAATTCGCTCCGTTTTGGACGATTTTGAAAAGATGTTGAGGAAACTTGTGCATTTCTTGAAATTGTTTGTTGAGGAAGAGAACGGAAAAGTCTGTATAATCGCGAACATAAGAAAAGAAATGATTACGACATTTTGTCTCGTTAACTCGATGGACTGCCATTCAGCAATTCATGCTTGCACGTCAAGTTTTATGACGTGATGTAATTAGTAATTTGTTAAAATTTTTGAACATGTGAGCGTCCACTGTTTTGTGATAACTGATCAATTGAGATGTAGACTGGTAATTGCTTCATTGGAAGCTTGAAACTTCGTAAGTTTACTAGAAAGGTGATTTATTTAGCAGGTAGTGCTAAAAACAGTGCGTTCATGAAAATTTTGCAAATCAATTTAGTACTCTGAAGAATGCCTGCTATTTACAATTACATGGATTGAGATTAGATTATCTTGAAGGTCAGCCATGGAGTGGAGTTCGATATTGATCTTTACATATTCATGGAGGCCAAGTGTTAAGCGGTGAATATGAAGGATGAAGGCTGGAACAGGCTGAGATGTAAGTTCTCTACCTTTATGCTTAGCTTTTACGTGATTTTTCTCTGATAACCAAGAGAACTTTTCCTCTTTGGGCTAGAAGTCGGGAAGGGAAAGGCCACAGAGGACAATATCTGCTAGCGATGGGCTTGGACTGTTACAAATGATATTAGAGCTAAACACCGGGCGATGTGCCAGCGAGGAGGTTGACCCCCAAGGGGGTGGACACGAGGCGGTGTGCCAGCAAGGACGTTGGGCCCCGAAGGGGGGTGGATTGGGTGGGGGATCCCACATCGATTGGAGAAGGGAACGAGTGCCAGCGAGGACGTTGGGCCCCAAAAGGGGTGGATTGTGAGATCCCACATCGGTTAGGGAGGAGAACGAAACATTTTTTATAAGAGTGTGGAAACCTCTCCCTAGCAGACACGTTTTAAAAACCTTGAGAGGAAGTCCGAAAGGGAAATTCCAAAGAGGACAATATCTATTAGCGGTGGGCTTGGGCGTTACAATGACAGTAAATCTCTCAAGAGACTCGTGGGGCAAATGGCATTAGTTATATGCAGAAATTATGAAATTCTCTAGTCAGCTGATGTATACATTGGATGCTACTGTAGTATTGGATTCATGATGGATTTAGTTATACAACATATAACCCCAAAATTTGATTATTGAACTTTTGTTATGTTTGGTATCTGTATAGTATATTTTCATTGTTTCTAACTATGCCCAATGGCCTTTGAATGCCAACCAAAATTATGTTAAATTTTTCTTTCAGATGGAGGAAGTTTGTCTTAACAGCCAGCCTGTCTTTGATGATTGTGACATGTATAGGGTGATTGTTCCTTTGTGGACGAAGATGCCATGCATCTATGGAAGCACAGTCAAAGAAGAATCTTCCACTGCCAACTGTGGGTTCGGAATATGATTCTTTTGATGAGGCATACGACTTTTATAATGCTTATGCTAAGGTACTGTTCATGGTTTCGATCTAAGAGAAAAGAGCGATATAGAGCTAAACTTATCATTTGCAGGAATGATCTCTATCCATGCATATGAGAGATTTAAAACACTTTTTGGTGAATATGTGCATAAATACACATCTTTTAAGACATTTGTTGATAAGTATGATCTTGTCCACCACAGGAAATATTACAAAGAAGCAGTAGCAGATCTGGAGTAGAGAAATTTAAGCGTCGAGTTGAAAAGGAGATGTAATTTTTGAATTGCAGCTCAGCTCTCCAAGGTATACACAAAGGAAATATCTAGTAAGTTTCAATCTGAGGTAGAAGGAATAAACTCTTGTGAGATCCCCATCGGTTGGAGTGAGGAACGAAGCATTTCTTATAAGGGTGTGAAAACTTCTCCTTAGTAGATGCGTTTTAAAATTGTGAGGCTAACGGCGATACGTAACAAGCCAAAGTGGACAATATTTTCTAACGGTAGGCTTGGGCTGTTACAAATGGTATCATAGCCAAACACCGGGAAGTGTGCCAGCGAGGACGCTGGACCCCAGAGGGTGGATTGTGAGATCCCACATCGGTTGGAGAGGGGAACGAAGCATTCCTTATAAGGGTGTGGAAACCTCTCCCTAGCAGACGCGTTCTAAACCCATGAGGCTGACTGCGATACGCAACCGGCCAAAACGGACAATATTTGCTAGTGGCGAGCTTTTACAACTCTTGCGCTTTTACAACTCTTGCTTCAACATGAGGCAGGTCAATGTAAATGGTCCTAATTCCTATATTAACTTAGGATGTCAAAGAAAGGATTGAAGTTGAGGGAAACGGGCCTTATGCATTTCGACACAAACCATGGGGAGCGAACGAAAAGCAGGTTCGTAGTTCTGTATCCTGAAAAGGGAGATAATCCAATCAGAACTTTACCTCCATGTTACCAAGTAAGCATGAAAGAATAAGGTACTGGAAATCATTTCTTGGCATGCAATTACAGTGCAGCATTTTGGTATATTAACTGGCCGGCCCCATGTCTTGTTGTCTATTATGCTGACTTTTCCTTGTTGCAGGCTACCTATGGATGATAGGTTTATATGCACAATTTTCCGTGGAAGTTTAAGCAACAGCTTATCTTACTTGTGAGCTCATATTGCATCTAATATGGTCATTCCCATTGATGATGAGACCATAAATCCTTGCAGTTTTTCCCACTAAAATTCTCAACGCCCTCAATAATAGTCTTTGCTCTGGCTTTTGATTGAAGACTTGCTACCCATATAGTATATGGGCCCTCCTGTATTCATTGTGGTTAAACACAGTTGTACGTAACAGTGTAATTCCGCTCTCTTAACACCTATGTCAACGAGACGGGCAACCTAAGCAAGTCAAACTAGTTTTTTTAGATCAACAATGTGGGAAAACGATATAATTCAACTGATTTTTTCTTTTAGTTCAACAATTGCATAATAGTGATTAGACTATCGATTTATGAAATGATAGTTTGTACTTTATTTACTTAGCTATGCTTAAATTAGTGACGGAGCTTAACTAGATAGAAGACATATCAAGATTTAGAACATTATATATATATATATATATTAGAGATTTTATCGTTATATAAATTATATGAGCAACAACTTTCAATAAGTACTAGTAGTTTATTTTTTTTCTTTACGAATAAAAAAGTAGATCACGAGCCTTTTGGTCAAGGAACAAAAACTCTGAATTATGCAATTCATTCCAAATTTTCCAATGTTGCTCTTAGAATTTAAAAAAAAAAAGTTTAAAACTAGAAGTAGAAATCTACTAAAATGTTGAACAAAAATTGAAACACGAACAAAAACGCAAGTTAGGACTCTGCATTGCCACACCAATTCCGGGTCTAAATTTTCAACCAAAATTATAACATATTTATACTCCAAAAGTAATTTTAAATGAGTAACACAACAGTATTTTTTTAAAAAATAAATAGCCAAGTTAATGTAATTTGGCCTTCATTTTACTCAAGAAAATGGAAAATCATACAACTATATCACAAAGAAATATAAAATAATTATCCTTTTAAAGAATATTAATAATAGTCTCGTTTTGAAGTTGCTAATGCAAAATAAGCACAAGGAGGTTTTTCAGCAAAGTACTGTATAACACTTGGCTGTCAAAAGATGCCAAATATGGTCAGAAGAGACCTGGATTTCGTAATGGACAACAAAGCTAAAGCTTCAAGCTGGTATGAAAAAATTACAAATTCATCTTAAGAATTTACTTACAGTGTCCAACCAAAGCCATGGCTTCTAAAGACGAACATGTATAATCCAAATCATCAGCACCCAAATATGAGGAATACAGGAGAGCACCCAGACAAGCTGAGTTTATCGAATCGTATAAATTAGTGTACGAGCAGTGTACACCGGTGGAAATCACTGCAAACAGGGGGGAGCAACCGAAACTACGTACTATCACATGTCAAATTGTTCTCATTATAGGCACTTAGGTAGTGTCACTCCATGGCAAACATAAGCTAGCACCAAGTAAGCAATCACTAGGAGGAGGACTATCAGCATTAACCTGCAAGATTTAAGGCATTCATTTAATCAGAGAAGGGTGCAAAATATCATCATCTTTAAGACATTGAGAGGCTTTCTAAACGAAACTTCTAGGAGAAAAAGTTGCACAAACTGAAAAGCTTACAAGGAAACGTTTAGCCACTAAGAATGAAAATGCAGGCCCTAGAAGAGCTGGTTTAAATTGACTTTTTAAGGGCTTAAAAACTTCAAACAGTCCTTAGGTTCCTTTTCATGGGAACTTATTCTTTTTTCTTTTTTGTGCATGGGGGTTAAAAGCAAATGTGCTTTCCATAATGCACTTCTTCATTTAGTTTATATGTAAGTAGTAGTAGACCGAACACAACTCTTTATGGGAAACACTCGCATTCTTTATTAAGACCAATCGAGAAAAGATTACAAGACACTCTGTAATATACTACTACACTTTGCTTTGCTTGGGATTTCTTTAGATTTCTTGGGAGGGAAACCTTGGTAGGGTGGAAGGGTATTTACAGGAGAGGCTAGGCAATTCATTCCTAAAATACCTAAATTCTTTTTCTAAAATATTCAGGTATCTTTATTCCTAAAATACCTAAATCATTTTTCTATAATATATAGACAATAGCTCATACAATTATTGGGCTTGACCCTATTGGGCTAGTGATGATCAAGTTTTCAATCACAAATTGCAGACATAATATGAAAATGCACGAACAATCTCACACTGAGTGTACCCTTAGTACTGATAGAGGAATAATTTTTTAGCATGGGAGGAAACATACATGAGCTTAACATTTTTCCACCATACTGTGTTTCTGAAACGTCGAGACTGCTTCCTAAATCGCATGGTGTTTCCTTGCATATTAGTAGTTTTATCCACAAGCAGCTCCAATCGGTCACCTCTCTCTAAAACTTTGTCAATATTCTCTATCATGACATTTCTCACCTGTAAAACATAATAACTATTGGTTATCGATAATATGTGCTAGTTGTATAACAAAGAAGCAAAACATTTATGGTGAAAGTTCATATGATAAACATCCCAAAGACTGTTATCTATGTATTGGAATGCCAGGGCTTTCTTCAGTCATTTTTTTCTTCGTGAACAATATTTTCAGAATCCTTCGTCGGGTGAATTTGTTCTTCCTTCTAGTAACATAAGCTACTTTTTTTTATTATTATTGAGATGGATTAGTAAATTATATGTAATATTATGCTGAGTCTGGTAAGAAGTACAATAATATTTCGAGTCTGATAACAAATTGGCAGTATATTGATAATAGAAAACTAGAATAAGGCACTGGAAGTGCACACCTAAACGGCCACCAGTAAGTAATAGAACTGCAACAAACTAAAAAAAACATTCTGTGCATCATTCTATATAATGCGCATACATCCTAGACTAAGTGAAATGTAAGGAGGCAAATATCTGCTTTAAGATATTTCGCGCTGCATAATATTATGTAAATAAAACCTTGAAGTATTTGATAATCACCTGACTCATTTCACCTTTCAGCCGATTGATCCTATCGGCGTTTGGGTCATTGGAGTAGTATTCCATTTGCTGACTCAAAACTCTTGAGAATTCATCGTTCATGCCATAAGGATTGGCTGAATGAACTGCCCGGCCATATGTCCTTACAAATCTCTGATGAATATCTTCCAGGAATGCAAAAGGAATCCTCCCTGAAGAATATGGGTTGTCATTGTCAGTACAACTAAAAAATCGTTGCCTGATTTTACTGTGTTAATGAGTTGGGTTTCAAGGATGACTTGCAGCAGAAAGATTATTAGATGATTGGCTTCACTTGTCGGTGGGACGAAGCCGACTAAGATTGATGAACATTTTATTCTTTCATGCCGGTATATTTTACAAAGCAGCAAGCATCCTCACGCTAACCATTTTGATGTTACGTAAATGAATTGAAAATCACGGAAAATATCATCCAGGTTCAATATAGATACACAAATGCCATCCAAACTCCATCGATCATCCACACAGATCCAGCAATATGCAAACAACAAACAGTGAAGAAACGAAACTACTAAATCAACAGATTTCTTTAAGTCCGACGCATAGTCTATGAAATAAACCATCATTAAAGTTAACATAGCAACGCACATCTGCCTACTCCCCGTCTTAGAACTAGAGGGCTCTATTCTCGGTCTCCCGCCAATTTTAGAAATCAACGATATGCTTTGATATGCAACTAAATGATCCGAATATACGGTGTTAAACAATTAGCATTGGCCATCTAAAACAAAAAAAAATTATCCAATAATTAGCACCAGACTACTCAATTGCACAACGCATCGATACATCCAATCCTCATTAACGAGACAACTGAAAAATTCATACGAACAGAGAGATTGATACTCACTTCCGGCAGTGTCATCGGCCATGCAGAGCACCGTAAGGCCATCGGTACGCTTGACGTGAAAGATATACCGATCCTGCGAGTAGGAAACATGAGAATCATCGTTTCCCGGAATTTTATCGAGTATCTGGCGAGAAATCGAGCTTGCATTCGTCGGAGTGACATAAAATTCGGCCAAAACCACCGACCCCCTCGCCACCAGCGCATAGATTATCGCCATGAGAGTGAAGATCAAATCGGTCGATTTAAGATACAATCGACTGCAAGAAGCACGCCGATCAATAGAGCTGAAGCAGCCGGTACGTTATGGAAGATCAGGATCTTGATTCTCTCATCACCAGCTTGAAATTCGGGCGTCGAAGATCATTGGAGAGCGAGAGAATTTGAAATTAGGTTTCTAAAAATCAACATTACAAACACAGCGGGAATGAGCTTAAAAGTTGATCCCAATCATTTCACTTTTTCCTCTTCCAATTCTTATTTTAAAATCTTCGCAAATATTTAATCTTATTTTATGATTTACTTTTACTAAAATTATAATATATGATTTAGGTCGATTTTATGCGCCCTATTTGGAAGGGGCATGCAACTATGGACAACACATCTTAGACAAGCATGATGGAGATATCTAACATGCTCACAAACAACACGTCTTAGACAAATATGACTACAACCATAATGGTAGTGAAAGATTTGTCAAAGGAGGGTTAAAAGAAGGGACGAGAGAGGAAGGCCACATCATTAATAAAATTAATTAACATATTTTTTTATCAATTAAGTAACTAATCCATCCATTTCATTGTCATACAATTTTATTGTTGGGATGAATCAAAATCTTAAATCTTAAAAATTAATACCGATTTTGAAACTTTAAGGGCCAAATAAACATAAGACCGAATGTTAAATATGAGGATAGAAGGGTAATTTCCATTGTTCGTAAGGATTTCTACTCTTCCTAATTCAACCATAAATTTACAAAGCCTCTGAGAAGGGCAATATGGTCATTTCGTGAGAAGTTTAGGCCATTATTCCAGTCCAAATTCCCCGTACAATTTGGAATCATTAAAATAAAAAAAAATAAAAAATAAAAAGAAAAAGAAAATAGGGCCATTTTAGGCATTTTAATTTACTATGGAAATTCTCCCGCCGAGGGGCTGAGGAAGAAAGTCGCGGGCCAGACGACGACAGTTCGGTGTTTGCTTCTCAAGCACTCTCTCTCTCTAACTTTTTTCTTTCTTTCTCTCTCTTCAACAGTCACAGACCGAACCGAACGGCCAAAGCTGGGAGAAAATTCCCAATTCACTCTCTGCACGCGGCTTTCAGGTTTCTACGTTTTCCCCCTTTGCTGGCTTGAGATTCGAGTCCCATCTGTCCATGGTCAGATTTTCCTTCTCTCGTTTTGTTTTTTTCGGATTCGGTCCGATGGAAAAACGTCGTTGATGATTGCTGTGGAACTTGGGCGGGAGGTCGTTCAGAAAATGGTTGATTGGATTGGATTGCGTAGAGGATAAGGAAGACGATCTAATCGAATTCGTGTTTCCGATCCTGATGGCTGTCTTCAATTCGTGAATTTTAGGAGAAAGTTGAAGTATGATGCAGAATCGAAGTCCGCCCAAGCATCGACACGATGGCACCTCACCGTTGCCTCTTGGAATGGACTGGAGCCCTCCTCCTCGAAAATGGGTGGGTCTTATGCTTTGATTATGTGGATTTATTTGCTCAGAATTAGATTATGAGAACTCTTAATATTTTTCTTCCTTTCTTTGGATTTTTCTTGGTGGATTGACCGAATAGATTTCACAGGCTTTGTCGAAATTACTTGTCCGGCTTGCTTGATAATGGGATTTTGAGCAATGGCGACTGTTTGTTTTCACGATCTCATTGATTTGTTGTTCAATCCTTTAAATCTACTTTCAAGCTCTCGTCGAAACATACCATATTTACTTTAGATTACTCCTAATGAGTCGCATCGTTCTTAGTTTATAAGTGGCATTTTTTTACACCCCATGAACGAACTGGACTCCTTTTACCCTTTTCTTATCATTTCTAGGGCATTTATGGCTGCTTCGGTTGGAATTTTGTTCATACCAATTGTCATTAAGAGGGGAGAAAAAGAAAAAAAAAAAAAAAAAAAAAAACTGAACGACAAGTTTTTGAAATTTTAGTTAAGAAGATATCTCATTTTGAATGATATTATTATTAGAAGAAGAATTGTAAGGATTTGTGGTTTATCTCAATTGTTTCCTTTATTATTGACTGTGCTCTTTATATTTGGTATTTTATTTACATCTTCACTGGGAAAGTTCCATTTCATGTGCAGAACGGGAAGAACACAGTTTGGCCTCATGACCATCACACTGGATGGAGTTACTGTGTCATAATACCTTCATGGGTTGCTCTTCCTAAAACACGAGTTGCAGATCCCGTAGTGGTACGCTTTTCATCTGATCCCTTTTCTTTTGGTACTTCTGGATGGAGATTTATTAATATTATTTTTTAGTAATATCTTAGTAATTAGTAAACTCTAGTATAGAATAATCACTTGCATTATTTGAAGTTGCAAACCATGATGCCCAAAAAATGATGTTTCAAGAAAATGTGTCGTAGCTGCGATGGATTAATTAATAATGGCGCAAATAATTTCTCTTGTATGAATCCACTTATCCATTTCTAGTTAATCTGAGGATAGCTAAATGAATAAGTTGCCAATTACATCCCAAAGGTTGACGGTTCTATCCCCCAACTCCGTCATTGTGAACTAAGAAAAACTTATCCTCTTTCTTTCATTTACATTTTTATAGCATAGCACGTCTTTGCTTGTACATTAACATTATCAAGGGACAGTTCTACAGGGTTCAGGTTGGTGTACAGTCACCTGAGGGGATCACAGCGATGCGAGGAGTATTAAGGCGATTTAATGATTTCTTGAATTTATTTTCTGATGTAAGTTTATGCATTTTATTTTACTTGGGAATACCCCTTTCACATTGAAATTCTCTCTTGTTGTGGTTACCTCCTGTCTTTTGAGGAAAGATGATTTCCATTATTTTTTTAAATTAAATTATTCATGTTTTAATTGTTTTCAGTTATGAAATTTTATCACTTTGTAGGTTAAAAAGGCTTTTCCAAAGAAAACGGTTCCACCAGCTCCATCCAAAGGAATCTTACGGGTGAAAACCAGGACGCTCTTAGAAGAGGTGCACAATCTGCAGAACGTTGCATGCATGAGCTTGTCATTTAATTTATTTTCTTCAAGTGTCCTTGTTACTTTATATAAGCTTGTTGGCAAATTTTTGGTATGATCTGCCAATATGAAGTAATGAATTGACAATCATCTTGTACAGGAACAATGAATGAAGAATATTAGAACGAATACTGAGTTACTGACTGTTTTAGATATTTTTAAGTCATGCCTAAGTTTAGACACAGTATCGGCGAACCCTGATGTATCTGTTCTGCCTTCCCTGTGATAACTTCTTTGAAGAAAAGTAGGAATCATTAAACAACCATATCTGTCTTTCAGATATTA
The DNA here is from genome assembly GCA_033971965.1 of Cucurbita ficifolia. Taxonomy (NCBI): domain Eukaryota; kingdom Viridiplantae; phylum Streptophyta; class Magnoliopsida; order Cucurbitales; family Cucurbitaceae; genus Cucurbita; species Cucurbita ficifolia. The sequence goes on from CM066970.1 coordinate 1,956,380, forward strand.
TAGGACTTCTAATAGATTTCATTAGATTCCTTGGAGCACTGCACATTTCTACCGTGTGTTCTTGTGCACTGTGCGTCCTTTTTCTGCAGTTAACTAAAACCTTTTGATTTTGAGATGAGAGTGTTGATGTTGTCCATTACATGTGTAATTATCTTTATGCATTTTGGTTGTGTATCTGTAAGACTGTAACTATTATTCTTCACAGGTTTAATTTTGTTGCAGAGAAGGCGCTCTTTGGAGGAGTGGTTGACAAAGCTGTTGTCTGACATCGACATATCAAGAAGTGCTGCAGTAGCGTCCTTCCTTGAGCTAGAAGCTGCTGCTAGGTCTTGTACGTTCTTTCTAGTTTAGAGTGTTCTTCAGAAATATCTTTGCTTTGTATTTATCTAGTTTTTACCCCTTAAAATGTTAATTCTAAACGTTATTATTTGCAGTTCACCATAACACATATATTGAAGTTTTAACATTTTAATTCCTGCCTCAATGCTTGCAGTTTTCCAAAATGATAATCAGGGGACTTCAGATGAATACCCTGATTATGACAGCAAAATTTCTGCACATCAATCCCCTCCTAATTCAAGCTCATCTACTGTTGCCGGTGGTTTGTCACTTGCATCAGATTATGGCAGTGATACTGCTTATGAGGCCTCTGAACTTGGTACAGCAAGTCTGGGAAGAGATGATAATTCTGAAATTGCCATGGATGATTTAGCTCTGGACGACGATCTTTCCAGTCCAATTGAAAAACTTGTGAAGTATGGATTGTCCAATATTGATGAGGGACTCTTTATGGGTCAGGCCATTATAGAGCAGTTGGAAGGCCTTCCAAAACACAAATCTCGTCCTAGATATAATAGCAATTTAAAGGATGAGCACAATGGTAGTACTTCCAAGGCATCATACTTGAATAAAAATGGACTGGTGCCGTTTGCAGATCCGGAGCATGGCAAGGTAATTGGTCATGCTCGCAAGCTGTCTGATGAGAGTGTGGCAAGTGATGCAAGTTCTCTGAGAGGTGGAGAAATTTCAAGCTTTTCACCATTAGGCAATGGCTCACTTGACCATTCAGGTGCTGAGGTTTCAAATGCAGTCGAATTTCTTAGCAACCCTGAATTGCATTTTTCACATGATGCACTGCTCTTCCCAAAGGATCAGCGCCATAAATTGAATAGGGTTCTTTCAACAATGCATCAAAGGCTAGTGACTGCAAAAACAGACATGGAGGACCTTATATCAAGATTGAACCAGGAAATAGCCGTGAAAGATTACCTTACAACAATGGTATAATCAATGATATACTAAAAAGTTTCTGTTCTGTTCTTTCCAAATGAGGATTAGCTGGCTGTTTCTGGTCTAGATGTTAGAATATGTCTATTCTTACTGCCCTTTGAATTATTTCTTTTTATCTAAATTTTCTTCAACACATTTTTTTCAGTATTTCATTTTTCACAGCCATCGGCTGTGCAAAAGTTTCTTATGAGTGGTTCCACATAATGAATGTGCACTATCGTTAAGTAAATGCCAAATCATTTTTTGATGTCAAGTTTTTCTGTGCCAATGGCTTGTAATCTTCGAACTGACTATCATAAGTTCTCATTACTAGCTCAATAATGCTATCATAATTTCTCGAAATGACTTCTGGTTGTGCTCGTGATTACATGCTGGACGCTTACAGAAACCTAACTCATCTTGTGACAATTTATTTCCAGGTTAAGGATTTGGAAGTAGAACTCGAAACAAATAAGCAGAAAAGTAAAGACAACCTTCAACAAGCTATTTTGATGGAGAGGGAAAAGGTTACCCAAATGCAGTGGGAAATGGAGGAGCTTCGTCACAAATCATTGGAAATGGAGTTAAAATTGAAGTCTAAAGAGGTTTTTAATCTTCGAAATTGGCCTTATTTATCTCACTGTTCTTACTATTTTGCACTAACTCTTTTTGATGATACACAAAATGCTCTAGGGTGAAGATCCATTTTCAGTGCCTACAAAAGAATTTACCCTCCAGGAGAAGGTTGCTTTGCAAGAAGAGCTTGAATCCACGAAAGAGCAACTAAATAATGTTTTTAAGCGATTTGAAGAGCTTGAAGGAAAATCAAAAGCAGACATCAGGGTTCTTGTTAAAGAGGTCAAATCTCTTCGAAGTACCCAAGCCAAACTTAAACAAGAGCTTAGTCAAACACTTCAACAGAAGTCTGAAACTGAGGTAATATTACAATCTGCTAATTGTGCTTTGATTATTGTGTTAAACGAAAGTTCAAGCTGATGACAACTTTTTCCTGTCTTCTAAACGAAAGTACGACCATTGTTTTAAACTAAAGTTCGACATGTTTCAACACAGACAAATTTTTTTGCTTTGATTACTCGCTCTTTTGCTCATATCTCATCTACTTTTTACTTAGTAATATATATTTTTTTCTCTCTGAGCATATATGTTGAATTCATAATAATAGAAAAACATCTACTGTTTTAGCTGGAAATTTGCGTTGCGATATCTGTTTAGTTTATTGACTGAGAAAATCTGTTGGCATATTTTGACAGAACTAAAGAGTCAAATTTCAGTATGTCCTGTTGATGTTCTTTTTCTCCTCATTCAGGAGTTCCTTCAACAGGAAAGAGAAATGAGACAGCATGCGAACACCGCTTGGAGAAAGCTGCTGTCTGAATGTAGGAGCCTACATGGTCGGCTTAAAGAATGCAGCATGAATTTTTCAGCGGATGATGATTATAACCATGATGTGGAATCATCAGCCTTATCTAATGCCTTGGATTTGTTGACAACATCTGATGACCAACTAAATCTCCTGCTCACTGAGGTATCCAATATGTTTTGATATGTATCTATTATGTTGTAGAGTTCTTCTCTGTTCCGCATATTCTCAAGGCTAAACCAACTAAACCATTGTCTCCTAATCCCTTCCACTCCTTTCTTGTAATAGCCCAAGTCTACCGCTAGCAGATATTGTCATCTTTGGGCTTTTCTTCAAGGTTTTTAAAACATGTCTGCTAGGGAGAGGTTTCCACACCCTTATTGTTTTCCTCCCCAACTGATGTGGGATCTCACAATCTACTCCCTTTGGGGCTCAGCGTCCTCGCTGGCACTCGTTCTCTTCTCCGATCGATATGAGACCCCACAATCCACCCCCTTCGGGGCTCAGTGTCCTTGGTGGCATACCGCCTCTTGTCCACCCCGTTCGGGGCTCAACCTCCTCGCTGGTACATCGCCCGGTGTCTGGCTCTGATACCATTTGTAACAGCCCAAGCCCACCGCTAGCAGATATTGTCCTCTTTGGGCTTTCCCTTTCGGGCTTCCCCTCAAAGTTTTTAAAACGTGTCTGCTAGGGAGAGGTTTCCACACCCTTATAAAGGGTGTTTCGTTCTCCTCCCCAACCGATGTGGGATCTCACAGTACTAAACCCCTTGGCTTATGAGTAATGTATTTAGTTCCCTAATAATAGTTGACTCCAAAGGGGGTCCCGTTGGCAAGTCATGTAGTGTTTCCTAAAACAAACCGTAATAATATTTCTAATGTCTGCCCCGAGGACGTTCCTAACACTCTAACCCATTATCATTGTCGAGGTAGGATCCATTTTTCGTCACCATTTTGTCTCATCCTGCAGCTTCATCTGAGTGCTTTATGGTGTTCTTTAAGAAAATAAACAAAACATTTGTTGGGATAAACTGTTCAGGAAAACCTTCTACTCGCTGGCAACCAAACCGCTACTTCAATGGCAGACGATGACGTTCAAGATGGCCACAACGATTCAATTGAGATAGACACAGAGTTGAGGATGATACTGAAAGACATGTTCACAGAAAACGCTAGGTTGAGGAAACAGGTCAATTCGTACTACCGGCATAGTATGCGATCGAAGATGTCAAAGGAAGCTGATGGTGCAGAGGCTTCTTCTTCCTCAGAAAATACTGAAGTAAATACCACTACAGAGACATGATAGCTGTTGATCAGTATATTATTTCCCTCTCTTTTTTTTCTAGTTCTTCCCCCTCCACCCCTCTAAATATAAGAAAGCACTTCGTTGATTCAGTAGCCGTTTTGCTCATCTTTGGATAAATAATGCAGCTTGGTATAGTGGATAATTTTAGTCAATGGGTTGGTGCAAAAGTCAGTCATGTCATTTTGTGGCTTGAGTTTGCTTTTTAGGGAAGGTTACATTATGAATTAGGGGACCCTGCAACTGATAAGGGATGCTCATATGCACCTAACATTTCAGCTATTTGGCCCCTCTCACGACACACATCTTCTACTTTTACTTTGTCTTCATGTTTTTGTTCATTTTGAGAACAAATGCTAACAAAGCCAAAAATTAAACATTTGCACTTTTGGTCGGTCTATGTAATAGGATAATCTTTCATGAACGTTTTAAACTACTCTTAGATTATGGACAAAATTTGGAACTTGAAACTACGTGATGGTAACTTAAGACATAAATTAATAAGTCCCAGTATCATTTACTCGGTTTAGGCCTAGATTTTTATTAAATACTCTATCGTTGACCAGTTTTTTACCATGAAAGTTTGTGAAAGTAAAAGACTAGACTGACGTCTCGGGACATATTTGTTAGTGGTGGGCTTGAGCTGTTACAAATGGTATGCCAGACATCGGGTGGTGTACGAGCAATAACAGTGAGCCTAAGGGGGTGAATTGTGAGATCCAGACACCAGGCGGTGTGCGAGCGAGGACAATGGGCCCCATGAGATCCTACGTCGGTTGTAGAAGGTAACAAAACATTTCATATAAAAGTGATCCCACGTCGGTCATAAAAGGTAACAATATTTCATATAAAAGTGTTAATACTTAAAAGTCAATAACAATATTAGCCCGTAGTTGGCTTGGACTATTACAGCTTTAGTAATTAAAATATTTTTCTTTTGAAAGGACAAAAAAATGTATTTCACATTAAATAGGTTATCATTATTATTATTTTGGTTTGGTATTATTATTTAGACAGGTGGCAGAAAATGATTGGGGAGGGAAACCGGGTGGCAGAAATCTTCACACGTGTTAGGTGCAGCAGCTTCTATACAATTGGATAGTTGAGTTAATTAAAAGAAAATATATTAACTTCTTTTTACTATTTTATTTTATAAATTAGTCTCTGTAAATTTATAAACATATTTATTATTATTTAAAAACTTTAATAAGAATTAACTCAAACTAATAATAAAAACTCAATTTAAAATGTATTTAAGATATTGACTAATTATATTAAAATGAAATGCAAAACTATTATTAGAACATAATAATTATTTAATAATGTGTCAAGTTACATCCTCTTCATAAATTTGGTGAATATTTACATAATATTTTTCTTTTACATGGAAATATTATTATTATTTATTTATTTTTGAAATTTATTAAAATTACATACCACGTGGCAGAAGAGCAGTGGTCAAGGCAACTAGAAGAGAACTCCTCGCTTTCAGAGCTCCATTACGTAATAAATCCGTCGTATTATAAAATCCGAGAAATGTCCAAAATCGGCGCAAGTTAGAACATACTAAAATGCGCCATTTACATTTTTATTTTTCTTCTTTTGGTTCAGTTAATTTGCTTTTTGTCTCCAGTTTCTTTCATAGACACTGCCTTTTCTCCTCACCGCTCATTTCTTTCTGTGATTCTCTTCCGCCGCGCTTTTTCTTTGATCTGGCACGAAAGGTCAGGGCTCAAGTTGATTGTCTCTTGAGAGACAGAAGTTTGTCTTCACTTTGATGCATTTCTCAGATTGATTTGGCAACGAACAAGAATTCGTCTTTGTTTGTGAACGGATGTGCTCCACCGGCGTTCCATGGCGTCTTCGGCGGCTATTCATCTTAACATCTCCGCCTCTTCCTCTCTCCGCCTTTCCAAGGTCTCCTAATATTCTAATCTGATTGCGCATCACTCTCTAGTTATATTGTGTTCACTGTTTCTTCAAGTCCTGTATAACCGATGTTATTTCCGGCGTCAGTTTATTGGATTTTCCTCGAGTTTTTCGGATCTGTTGTTTTATTTTGACATGGAGAAGTCACTGAAGATGTTATTTGGAGAGAAATTAATTGCTTGGACCGATAAAGATTTGATTGAAGTATATTATCGAACTCATTTTTTTACTTGTATCTTGTTGTAACGTTATTACATTTTGATTTCGGTATTAGATTTGGATAGAGATTTACATCTTGGACCGATGAAGATTCGGAAGTATATTTTAGAACTCATTTTAGGTAAAAAAAAAAAAAACTTGTTGTCGTGTTATTACATTTTTGTACTAGATTGCTGTCGAATGACTGATGGACGCATTTGCTGTTCTTACCCTAACAATTTACACGGTTGCAGGGATCGTTTATGTCCATATGAATCCAATGCACTTTTTTTGCATCTTTTAGCCGTTCGCTCCTCTTCTCTTTAACTATAGGAATCTTTTTCTTTCATCTCGCTGATGTCTGCATTTTATCACTTTATGTATCCTGGAAGTAATCGATCTAGGTAGCCATGGTTTTCTCTATTATCTCACTGGAATCTTCCGAAAGTAATGTTCTCTTCTCTTTTGCATTTGGTTTCCTTTGTACAGAGGTCATCTCTGAGGCTCAGTAGGAATCAGACTAAATTTACTTCTAGCACAACTCGGGAGAGAAGGTCTCATTCCCTGAAGGTTGTCCAGTCAGTCCTGAATACCAGCAAGTCAAATTTGAACGACAATGGAGCAAGTGAAGAAGCAAAACTGCTTCTGGAGAGATTATATGCCCAGACACAAAGATTGGAAGAACACGTAAGCAAAGATTCTCACTCCCCACAAGATGTTTGGCTAGGACTCAGTCTTGAAAATCTCGAGTCTGGTCTTCAGGCTGCATTGGCAGTGTTGAAAAAGAAGGAAGAAGACCTACAAGATGCAGAAAGAACGATCCTATCAGAACGAAGCCAATTAAACAATGCGAGGGAGAAGTTGGAGAAGCAGGAGGAAGAAATTACTGCTGCTTATCATAAACAGCAAGAATTAGAAGATGAGCTTGAGCAAGCAAATCTGAACTTAGCTTCTCAAGCTAGACAGATCGATGAATTAAAACTTCAAATCAGGGAGAAAGACGAGAGGATTGCTGCAGTTGAATCTGCCCTTACTTTGAAAGAAGATGAGTTGAAGAAAATGAGAGCTGATTTGGTTAAGAAGAGTGAGGAAGCTATTAAGACAGATTCTGAACTGAAGTCTAAGTCCCAGCTTCTGAATGAAGCCAACGAAGTAGTTAAAAGACAAGAAATTGAGCTACAAATGCTTAAAAAGGCTGTGCTAGAGAAAGAACAAGAACTGGAAGCTTCTATAAAGCTGCAGAAACTTGAAGAGGAGAAACTGGAAGTTGTAGAGAAGAATTTGGAGAAGAGAACCACAGAATGATTGTTAGTACAGGAAGAACTGAAAAAATTGAGAAAGGAAGCATCTAAGAAAGCAGTGGAGATGAATAAAACTGTGAACGACTTCAACCGAGTGAAGAAGCTTCTTGCTGATGCAAAAAGTGAGCTGGTTTCCTCTCAGAAGTCTCTTGTATCCGCCAGAAAGAAAATAGAAGAACAAGAAGATATTCTTGGGAAGCAAATTGTAGAACTTGAAGAACAGAAGAAGGGTATCAATGCATATATGTCAAGTTTAGAAGATGCTCAAATTGAAATAGAGAGTGAGAGAGTCAAGCTCAGGGTCGCAGAGGCCCAGAACAAGGAGCTTGAACGTGACTTGTTCATGGAAAAGGAGCTCACTCATGAGTTACAGCAACAACTGAAAAAAGAAAAATCCAATCTCCAGCAGGTAACTAAGGAGAAATCGCTTCTACAGAAGGAATTAGAGCATAAAAACATCGAGTTTGAGAAAACTCACAATCTCCTTCAAGATAAAGCGTCCGAGCTGGTCGAGGCAATGTTAGAAATCCAACGTTTGAAATCTCAACAGGTTTCTCTTCAACTTCTTTTGGAGGAGAAAGACTTGGAAATACTTGATGCACAAAAGAAAATTGAGATTTTAAACCAGGAAATTATTGAGCTACAGACGATTATGAGTAGTAAAGAGGCCCAGCTCAGTCAGACAACTGTTATGCTGAAAGAGAAAGATGAATGTGTTCAGATAATGCAAAACGAACTGAATGATACAAAGCTGAAAATTTCTGAAGCTGAAGCAGTGGTAGGACACATTGTGGATCTCACAAATAAATTGGTGATATCCATCAATGATGGCGACAACGACGACATTTCGGAATTGAACGACAACCTTAGCATCAATCTACAGCAGCAATTCTTCAAGCAACCTACTGATGATAATATGGGGCTGCAGAAGAAACAGCTTGAGACCGAGCTAGAGCTCACCAAGGAAAGCTTGAGACAAAAAGAAGAGGAAATTCAAGCTGCAGAAAGGGCCCTGACCGTTAAAGACGAGGAACTAAAAACGGTTCGGGAAAGATTAGACACAAAGGAGAAAGAATTTGAGAATATGAAGGAAGAGATGGATGAAGAAGCTAAGGATCTGAGGAAGCTATACGCTTTGGCAGAAGACAGTGTTGGAGTTGGAGACTTGGCAATTGAAAAGCTTCAAATTGAAGCTGCTCAGTTAGAGGTTGAAGCAGCAACTACCGCACTTCAGAAACTCACAGACATTAGCCGAGAGCTTCTGAATAAAGCCAACCACAGCCTCGAGGGTGATATCGATACAAGAAGCATTCACTTTCAGCCGCACGATGACGACGACAACGTCGATACTAGAATAGGTGGTGGGATCGATAATAACAGCCAAAGATTCAATGAAGTGAAGCTGGAAGTTTCCCGTCTTTCATCTCTAACTGAACAGCTCTTGAAAGAGGCTGGTATATTTGTTGATGCGGATTAGTGGATATCTACATCTATTGGGGATGAATAAAGGGGGGGCTTCTGTAAATATTGATTGCTTTCGGCATTGATTTTCCTTCCCAAGGCACTTCAGTTGATTGTGCCGCCGTTCAATTTTTGCACGAAGTTATTTGATTGCTCTGCTTGGTACCGCTGCTTACTCAAAATAATCAAAGCGGCATGTCTTCAACTTCAAATTCTCCACTTATGATGTTTGTTGAACTGTTTCTATATATGCTGAGATCTCGAGGGATTCAAATATGAGCTCGAACATAAGATTTTTTTTCCTCCTTCATCTTGATACGAAGATTTAAACCTATGATCTTTGGTACGCGTTTACTGCATAAACATGAGCATTTTTTTACAAACAACATATTATTCTTCTATACATGCACATTCTTAGGGCTTGCTTGTTTGTTTCATAACTGTACAGGAGCAGTTACATAGTACTGGGAGTATAAACCAGTCAGTAAAGCTAATCTATACAGATAACTTGGCAGAACACTTTGAGCTGATAGAACAACAAACAGGCTGCAGAATCATCGAGCGACCGAGCCAACGCCATCTCGGAAAAGAATATTTTTCACAGGCGGAGGAATCCAAGCCGGATTGTTGGCATTCTGACCTTCAGCAGTATGTTGAGATTCACAATACACAAGGTTGCCTTGCGGCTTCTTCACCTTTGACCTCCCCACTTTCTTCCCAAATGAAATTCCCAGCTTCATTGCTGTAAACAGCCCAAATGCAACCAGAACTGGTCTAACTGACCAGTGAAAATCCTCAAGGTGTTGGTACTTTTTCACCATCCCTGGACAAGTGCTAAAGTTAACTGCCTCGACCTCAGCTGGATCGGCCATGTACGTATCACAGTCTTCTTTGAAAGCAAGAATTCCAGGGAACTTGACCATGAGACAGCCATTGGGCAGGACCCACCAAATCCTCCCTGTAGCCCAAACACATCCTTTCTTACGAGGCCATTCGAATCGTGGTCTCAGAACGCTGGCTTTTATCCGTACAAATTGGCCAACGCAAAACGATTCTGCCATCTGAAACTGGGAAGAGTTACCCTTCCAGAGGGTTTCTACACCAATAAAAGCAACAGCTACATTGCCAACACGATCGATTGAATGAAGAATTCCCACTGGAGAGTGTTTCTTCTCTGCTTCCTTCAATCGTATCCAGTCACCAGCTGCTAACCCGAAACTTACCCGCTCAAGCGTAGAAGCACACACTCTTACAGGATCATGGATTCCACGAACCCTCACCAACACAAAAGCATCCTTTTCAGTCTCACGTTCCAACCCCACTATCCTTCCTTCAGGGATGTTCATACTATCTGACTTGCACGAGTTTAATGGCTTTCTCGAACGCACCAAGTCGTTCACTTGCAAGTGATCTTTTGAGAGAAACCATTCAGTATGTCCAGTGGCACTTGATTTGTTCAACACTTTTGAACTCCCAATGGCTTGCCAATCATTGTTAACGCCTTGTAGAGAGCTACAAAGCAGAATTAACTCCATCAACTCATCAAATTAAGAGGCAAAAAGGGTTAGAAATGGTAAAAAAGAGAAGCCATTATAAACCATATTAATCATAAAAAAAACTGAACAGTGCCACCTCCCAGTTCTCTACACATCTATAAGGTAAACTTCTAAAAATCTGATTCTCTCAATATTCAATTCATAAACAAGGTGATTAAGTAATCTGCTTTGGTTCATGTAGGTGCTGCACAGATTTTAACAAGGCAACAACAAGAAGACAAGAGAGGCACGTAAACTGGGATATCGGTTCTTGGCTTCGAAGAGGTAGATTTTAGCCATTCTTTTACATAAAAATCTCTCTTTAAAACACATTTCTCATGTTCCCTACTGTTTACAAATTCTGTTGGTGGTCAAAACTTGAAGTCTAGATGTATCAGCTCAAGCCCACCGCTATGATATATTGTCCTCTTTGGGCTTTCCCTTTCGAATTTCCCCTCAAGGTTTTTAAAATGTGTCTGTTAGGGGGAGGTTTCCACACCCTTATAAAGAATGCTTCGTTCCCCTCTCCAACCGATGTGGGAACTCACAATCCACTCCCTTCGGGGTCTAGCATTCTTGCTAGCACTCGTTCCCCTCTCCAATCGATGTGGGATCTCACACTAAAAATTTAGTTGGATGGTACAAAAAGAAAGACACTAGTTACTGATGCTAGTTTAATGCTAAGTGACCCAAGTAGGAAATTCAAAAGAGCCTCAACTAAGACAAACATCCACAAAATAGGATCAAGAAAGAGAATGGAGAGAAAGCCATAAACCTCTTACAATCTGAACAAGGAAGCACTTTTTGATAAGGGAAATCAAAGTGTCATGAGACGATATGAAGGAGGCGACGTACCTCTGGAACACATTTAGTATATCTGCCATTAAAGGACGACTCCTCAAGTCATATTCAAAGCAACCAAAAAGAGCATTCTCAATTAGAGGAGGAAGTCCACTTGGAATACAAGGCTTTTCCTGTTTCCTGACAACAGAATGAAATATTTCATCAACTGATTTCCCGTGCCATGGTGGAACACCAGTCAACATCTCAACCACGCAGCAGCCAAACCCCCACGAATCAGTTTCATACGATATTGGACCTCTAACTTCCGGCTGCCATTGTTCCGGTGCCATATAGTTAGGTGTCCCAAGTCTCTGAATTATATCCGTATTCGGTATCGGTACACCACGCAGTAGAAAAGGAATTCCTAGATCTCCCAAAATTGCTTGGTCCTTGGTAGAAAGGAGCACGTTCGAAGGTTTCAGGTTAAGAACCAAGACCTCTTTCGAGTGCAATTCTAAAATCCCCTGAGATAGACTGATTCCATACCTGCAACAAGTAGAATAGGTGGAGAATTTCGCCCTCAAAAAGTTGTTATTAGAACTTAGAAGCACTTATCTAAAAGATTCAAATAGAGATTTCTATAACTTTTTTTCTTCCACATAAGATTCAAATCCATATCAGAATATCACCTCAATACATCAGGGAGTGAAAGCTTTCCATCTTTAAGACGAGCCATTTTATCAGCAACTGATCCTTCATAGAACTTCATGATGATGCATAACTGTAAGAACACACAAAGGCAATTAACATCTTAGCAACCTACACATATATTTCCAACGAAATAGCCCGACAAATGCAGTGCAGCGACCGATACCGGAATATTACCTTCTCGTCGATTATAGACACTCCATACAGCCTGCAGACACTCTTTCCACCTTGACACTTATAGAAATGATCCTCAAGTTTATCCAAAACAACCCTCATATGGTCTTCTTTAACAGGATTCAACATCTTGACTGCAACTTCATGGTATTCATCATAATCCTTGGTGGACTGATGGAGAGTTGCTAACCAAACGTCACCGAACACGCCCCGCCCAATCCGATGCCTAAGCTTCACCTTTGAAGGTTCAATCCTAGGGCTTGGGTAGTTTGATGAAGCAACCACTGTCCTGATATGATCAGGATCGCCATCAAGAAGCTCATACTCAAAAGAAGGAACCGCCGCTTGAGAAGCAGCTTCTTGTGTAGCCATTCCTCAACTGGAACAAACAAAGAATCAAACCGAAAACACAGAACTAGAATAAAGCATTACACCAAAAAACACAATAGTTATCAGGAAAATCAAAACTCAACTGGAACAAACAAAGAATCAAACCAAAAATAAAAAAAACACAACAGTTATCAAGAAAATCAGAACTCAAATGGAACAAACAAAGAATCAAACCAAAAACCCAAGGCCGATTAATTAATTCTGCAAAAGAAAACATAACTGCACAAATAAATTTTTAAAAAAGAAATCCAATGAACTTGAAATCAAAAGAGAAGCCGATTCCAATCAACTCGAAATCTCGGTCGGTTTCGAGGGAACCGAAAACAGAGGCAAAACGGAAAGCAGTTAAAGAGGAAAAGATTGGAGAGAAGAGAAAGAAGATACCGATGAGGGAAATTGAGGAGAAATCCGCGGGAGCTAAGGAAGAAACATGGGAGTGAGAGAGAGTGAGGGAGAAGAAATGGGGAAACGGAATTGAAAAGAATTTAAAGGCTAATTTATTGTACAGAAATGGGAAGAGAGAAAGAAGGAAGAGAAAGGAAGAAAAAGGAACTGAGCCGGCGGGGAAATTACGGATTAGTCCACTTGTTCGGTGTAACTGAACGCCACGACAATGACTGTTAAGTTCTCTTTTAGATTTTTTTTATTAATTTTTATAAATTTAGTATTTAAAGGTAAAAATTCGACGTCTATGATTTATTAAAAAACTCGAAACTAATTCCTTACGTATGAACATTTTAGAAACAAAGGATAGAAACTGTTTATAATTTTTTTTAATTAATTTTTATTTTTTTTTCAAATGATAAAAACTAAATTTATAATTTTTATTTATTTATTATTATTGTTAAAGAAAGTCTCCCATTTAAATATAGGGGTTTGTAAACCTATAAAATTAGATTTTCAATTTCTTCGAATTTCTTCAATTTTAAATTTCAAATATATATTGAAAATATGCTAAAACTTCTTTATGACTTAAAAATCATTTGATTGCATTTATTATTTGATTAAAAATTTTAAAACATAACAATGGTAGATATGATAATTTATTTTAATAGTATGAGACAATGACTGAGTTAGAAATGAATTGAAAAATAGATGCTTGAAGATTGGTAGGTGATTTTGTTTGAAAAGTCAAATAATATTAATTTGTAGTGCAATACCCAATATTCATTGATTTTTTTGTTACGCAATCTTCAAAATACAACTGCCAATAACTTTAGTGCATTACATTATTACTATTATTATGATTCTTATCATTGTTTTATTTTAAAGGAGAATAATTAAAGTTTCAAAAAGCATATTAAATTGAAGTTTTAATCTGAGAATCACATGGCATCACCCCTAATGTGCCTATTGATAAGGTTAGGCATTTATTATTACTGTTAAATTACAAATTTATCATTTAATAATTTTTTGGTAAGTTCAAAGATGCATCAAATTGAATGACCTAATATACAAATATGAAAAACTAGTAAATCAATTTGACACAATTTAAGGTTTGAGAATTGACTAAAACATTTTTTTTCAAACCGATCATGAATCTATTAGATTTTATTTTTCTTTCTAAATTCGAAGATCAAATAAACACAAATATAAAAGATTCTACTTGAAATTGAACATTTTTCCCTGTCTCAACCTACTAGATTTACTCTCAAAATTACAGCAACCGAATCGGTAACAATGGAACTGGTCATACCCAAATTTGAAAACAAAACAAAAGTCCCACAAAGAGGCAAGAAGACATTTTAAGAAAGAAATTGGCGTGCAGATGTGTATATACCAAGTTTTGATAAGTGCAAAAGCAAGCAATTTGTCATTAACATTTGTTCTGTACCTCTAAGAAACATATAATATTATCTTTTTTTTCTCCCATTTTTCTGATTGGTCCTCCTAAAATTATGCTGTCCATAGCAAAATTAATAAAAAAACGAAAAATAAAGGGATTATTTAGAATTTTTGTAGCCATCAAAATTGTATAAGACTAGGAATTAAGGACCCACACCAAAACGTAAAACAAAGCAAAACAGTTTCAAAAACATTATAAAGAAAAAGAGTTGATGAAAACGAGGAACTGAAATTGACAACTAGAAAGACAAAACTACAGAGTTATGTCCGTAAGGAACAAGTTGGGTTTCTCTATAGGTACAACAAACAGGGTATTTCACACAATGCTTCTCTCTATATCAATGGATAACTTCGTATTATTTATTGCCTAACCATTGTCATTAACCACAAAAAACAATAATCACCAACTCCCTATTATGCTATAATCCAACCAATTTTGGTATCCATCATTATGAATCAATTCTGGTATGGTATTCCTATGGCACCTTATTATCAAGGATATGAACGAAGGACCCATCAGAGTTGTTTAGACTAACTCAATCTAGTTGTCTTGTGTGTGTGTGTGTGTATCAGTCATTTCTAATCTTCTACTCAGACTCCTATTATTGATGGATCTCTTATTTTTATTCACTTTCTCATAATGTCGTTTCTCACGGCATAATTGTATTAAATTCTTAAAACCACGCACCAGGCTAGGCCGAGACCCTGATGGACGAGCCAGGCTATTGATGCTCCTCTTTCCCGTAGATGCCTGCTTGGTGTGAGAGAACCACCCTCCCAAAAAGAGTACCACCTTTGGCTCATTGTTGCCATGATGTTGAAACCTTCCACTCTCTACATCGTTGTAGTATCTTTCCTTATCTTCCTTATCATTTTGCTTGTAGCTTTTTGACCGAGATGATATCCTGAGAGTTCAGAGCTCTATAGTAAGAGAACAGAATGGCAATTGGAAACAAGGGGGTCGGTGGAGAGATAGTCATGGTAAAAATACGTTACTTAGTTGAATAAAGCATTAAAGGAACGGATATCTTATATGCTTTGCTTTCTTAGTCCAATAAAATACCCAAATTTTCTAACAGCATATTCTATCACTTTCATTTTCAATGCCTAATTCCTGACTATATTTGCGTATGTAACGTTCTTACCCTTCAAGGATCAATAATTACAACTGATATTTGAGATATTCTAAACTTGTTCACCTGAAAACTGCATTGTCAATGCAAATTATCTTTCTCACATTTCTTCTAAAAACTTTGATAAGAAAGAAAATAGAAAAGACAAATAAATCTAACTAAATCTCTCTAAAATCTCCGTTAAGAATACATAATAAAAAAGAAGAAAAAAAAATCTAACTAAATCCTTAATACTAATAACAATACAGATATTAGGAGGCCAATATACACATATTAGGTAACAATACATATATTAAGAGGCAACAATATATATTAGGAGGTAATGCGTATATTAGGAGCTAACAATACATATATTAGGAGGTAACAACACAAAAATAAACGTAACTAAATCTCTCAACAATCCTAGATACTAGGATATTAGGTAACAATGGAAACAATTCCGGATTAGGTAACAATGATAATACAGATATTAGGTAACAATACATAAAAATAAATCTAACTAAATCACCTAACAGTCTCCCATATTAGGTAACAATCCTAGATATTAGGATATTAGATAAAAATGGTAACAATATACGTATTAGGTAACCATTGTAAAACCGGTATTAATGTCGATATTAGGTAACAAATAAATAAATCTAACTAAATGCCCCAACAATCCTCCATATTAGGTAACAATTCTAGATATTAGATAACAAAAAAATAAAATAGAAACAGAAGTATTAGGTAACAATGGTAATACACATGTTAGATCGATAACAATACATAAAAATGAATCAACTAAATCCCTTGTCAGATATTATTACTTTTCGGTCAAGGTGGAATATTGGTATCCATGATAGCTGGAAGATGGGTAGCTATGGTGGCTGGAAGATCGATAACTATGAAAGCTAAGTAGATCAATTAGACCTCCAAGAATAGAATGATCTAATATCATGTTGTTGCAAGGTAGCTAAATAGAATGATCTAATATCATGTTGTTGCAAGGCAGCTAAATCCTAGGTATTTGAATTCCAAAATCAGATCTCCAATAATAGAATGAGCAACGCTAACAATATCATTCCTTCAACAAACGTGTATATAAGGAGGTAAGAGCCTTACCGACTGAGCAGTTTTGAGGAAACCACCCATTTCTTTGATTGCTTTCTCATAACATTGTAGCCAGTTGTGACATGCCGGACAAATTGAAGCTGAACATGTTAAAACAAGGAAATTCAATAAACAGAAGCATTAAGTTGTGTAATTCTACTCTCTTCCTTTTCATATTTCATTAACATCCTGGAAGCACAATCCTGACAGTTACTAGATTCACAAGTAATGCATCAATATCAAGTGTAAGAAAGGGATCAGTTACTCCTTTAAAGAAATGTATATTGTTGTTCAGATAGAACCTAATTTTTTCAAAAATAGCCTGTCCAACGTGATTTTTATGTTACCAATACTATGATATCCACATTGCTACTATTGAACCTGACAAGTAACTTAGTGAACCAATTCAATTCAATGAATCCGATTCTTAGCTCTTTTTCTGGTTTGATTCCAGAAGACAGAAAGGAGTCTAAATGGGATCTTGAAGGAAATTCTCGAGTGTGAGATAGCGGGCGAGGAGGGAAGCAAAAGGGTAAGGAAAAGATCAGTTATTACTTATCTGTCTGCACAAATTACACGATTAACAAGATTTAGAATGAAACTCAAACAGTCCAAACACACTAAAAATTCAACAATTCATGACTTAAGTGAACGGCAATCAAACAAATTTGAATTCCTTTCTCAAGTCTTAAATTTGAGGGGGTGACAGTTAAGCCTATTCAGCTTCTGTCCACAAAACGTTATTGCTAGAAAGATTCGTGAAGCTAGTGAAGAAAGGGCAAGGATATGGCAATAAAAATTTCAAGGACAAACACTTATCACACACTCTGATTTATGTCATGTTGGTACAACTAATGATCCGACATTAAAGGAAATTGAAATCATCGAACACAGCACAATCATCAACACAAAACACAACATAAACTACAGCTATAAGACTAACTACATACCTGATCACCATCCTTGATGCCAAAATTTGCAATGTAGTCTGTATCATCAACTAACTTCTGACCAGCATAGCATAAGCAGAAATACCACCACACATGGAGCCTCCACGAATCAAACAAGAACAGAAAATGGTTAAATTGAGAAGAACCCTTCTATAAACTTTTATGTCACAGTGAAAAGATATCCCGATTAGAAATTTATTGTTTCATTAAGAATACGGTAGATAAAAATTTAGAGCTGATAAGTAGTTCTATGAAGCATCACTTTAAAATCGTCAACATGTCATCAAAATATTGTTCCTTAGTTTTGGCCCGGCTTTGGTAAAGAAACCCATGGAACTGGAATTTCGTGATAGGATCTGACCAAAGATAAGGGTAATAATCTCGTTCTTACAATCAAATGGTCAAATAATTAAATGAACCAACCATGAAATCTTTCCTGGTCCATTCTGTGGCATGTGACTGAAGACCGACTCCACTGCCCCCTTTAATTCAGCAACAGTGGCTGATCTCTTAACTTGAATATCTGTGTCAAACATCTCAATTCATTGAAGTCCTTCTATATTTAAAGAGAGTGCAGCGAAGACTCTTCAAATTTAGGACATCAGTTTTTCCTTCTTTTTTTTTTTTTTTTCCTTTCTTTTCCTTTCTTTTTACGTTGATGGTCAAATGATAACATTGCAAGAAAATGCAATACTTCAAAACCATCAATCCATTAAAAAAATCCTCCAACATCTAGATAAACCAACCAAAAACAACATAAAATCCTTCAAAATCAGAAAAGCACAACGTATAAATAAACTACATAATCCTCCTAAACACCAAAACAACCAAAACCAGAGACTCCTCTGCCATTAAACAGACATGAAACAAACTCACAAGCAGCAATTTACCCCAAACGAATCGATTAATCCAGAGCAAAAAATGCATCAACACACAAACTATTCCACAGCACAGAAACAGAGATTACCGAAACAAGAGCCATCCAGTTTAAGAACAGAGAGCATGAGAGGCTGATGCGGAAGCTGGCGATACAAAACATTCTTCTTCGAGAGACCAACAATCATCAAAGGAGACGAAAGCAGCGAGGGCGATCTCCGATTCTTCTCGACCGTCGTCATTGGCGGCGGAAAGTCGGCGGCGTCGAGTTTGCAAAATCGGTCGACAGCCATGGAAATGGAAGGTGAGACGACCGGGAAGGGGATGAAATGGGGGGCTTAATAGACGGAGGGAAAAAGGGAGATGCTAAGGTAAGGAGAACACGCATAGTGATGATGGCGAGAGGTGAAGGAGGAGAGTTTTAGGGTTAGGCTTTTTGAAGAAAGAGTCGCATTCGGAGCTTGTGTCGGAGGCAATTCCTGAACTTAACAACCTTTAAACTGCACTTTCCATTTCTTTTTTCTTTTTTCTTTTTTCTTTTTCTTCTCGTTTTTCAGTACGGTCTCGGAGAAGACGACAGTTGCGACTGGGGTTACGTGGCGCTAACGGTTTCAGGCGCCTTCAACTGCCTATCCCAAAACGATGTCGTTTCTGTATTTCGATTATGTTGGAAGAGGAAAGTAGTGGAGAAGAGTCGCTTAGTTTTACTTAATTTGGAAATCTAAAAGGGGAAAAAAAAAAAGGTTTACACTCACTTTATTAATATAAGATGACCATTATATATAAATTATATATAATAATATCTTAGCTAATTTTGAATGGGTATAAAATATGTTACGACGTGCTTTGAAAAAATATTTTATAAGGTGATATCGAAATATTATAAATTTATTTATGCAAAACTTGTATTGAAATTAGTGAGTTTACAAACATTTTTCCTTGATTTTAGTGGGTATATTAGTGAACTTTTAATTGATTATAAATATGTAAAATTTAACCAATAGAATAAAAAATAGATATAAACGTACGGAATTTAAAGATAAAATTTGAAACTCTTCCTAAAATTTATCCAAATATGATGAACAATGTATTTTACCACAAAGATAAAATAAAGTATGATTAATTAGAAAAATGATGTGACCTGGGCAGAGTTTAGTAGTTCAGTTAGTATCTGCTCGAGTTGTAGATTCAAAGTTCCCACCATATTTGTAATAAAATTCTAAACTCTAAACAAGGAAGAGATTGATAACCCTAATAAACTTGAAACAACACGTAATCCAATTAAGAACACCATAAAACTGAGCACATTAGCTGCAATGCAATGCAAACACCCTTTCTAACTCGCTAACACAATTACAAAACATACGAAATTCTCTCGTTTAAAACATCAACCTGGATCTAACTTAATTGACATAAAACATATCCTCCCGACTAAAATGTCAAATATCACTACCGAATTGCAAAAAAAATAATAAATAAAACAAGTGAACACCATGATGATTAGCAATCTAGATATATACCATATGAAAAAGAGGGTCTTGTAGAATTGCACCAATAAGAATGGGCTCAAGTACTGTTCAGGGAATTAGGACGTTACACCCTAAAAATTGGGTTACCATGGAAGTCAATCAGAACAAAAAAGAATCAAACAAAAAGATAAATGCTAGTGCCTAAAAAGAGAAAATAAAAATTGGATCAGCACCTGCTCAGAGAACAAAACCCTCCCACAAAAAAAATCAGCTAACCTCTCGTATTGGCTGACCATTTAGAGGATTTATTTCCCTATGAGCTTATAATAGGCATACAAACCAGAGCCAACAAAACCCAGAAGTTGCCCAATAACATTTAGCTGCAAACACAACAAGCTATAGATTTCAGAAAGAGAAAATAAAAGGACGATGGGTCGGGAATGTTTGCGATCAAATTGGAATGAATGGGTATCTTACTCACCAGGTCAAAAGGAAGGCCGCCAAATATCATCCACCCAAGTCCAATTGTAAAGAAATCCTACAATATAAAGTAACAAGGTCAACAGAAATAGAAGATGATTGGAAGAAGTGTTTGGGAATTAACGTAAGAGGAAATCTATTTATGAATTAAATGTGCTAGAGAAATAAGAGAGAAGCTGTGAAAGTACCTTCAGATTACCACATATAGTTTGTGTCACGGCCGAATTTAGAGTGGTGTTTAGAAATATACTATAGTTCAAGAAGAAAGCCAGTGTGCATGAACCAAGCATCACCATCTGATAAAAAGAAAGGGCGCACAGGTCAAGGAAAATTGGAAATTTCCCAAAACATGGTGAAATTTCAGACAAGCCATTTATACAATATAAAGATTTGAGAAGTGCGGGGGGGTTAAAGAGACAGTGATGCCACACACATCACACACTTTTAAATCAATCCATCACAATATGATTAAACAGTAAATGTATTGGACTATAAAAGGCCCGTATGCTTGACCACGAGAGGCAAACTAGTTTTTACATTAAGTAAAATGTGTGTGTGCATTTATAGACCCAATAAAGAGCTCTGTGCAGTAAACACAACTTACTAGAAATCCAGGTGAAAAAAGATGAGGAAAGTTAACCGCTGCCTCCAAGTCACCCCGTATAAATGTCCAGAAAAGTAGAACTGGAGCGCATAATATTCCTACAATGGATTCACAAAGGAATAAGATGGCAGGAGTAGGAAACATGCAATTACCTAATTGTGTTGGGGGGAAAATGGGCGACGCCAAAATTCTAGTTTTACTATGAATCAGTTAGCTCACCATTGCACCACATGAGGCCAAAGCTATTAAGACCACTTGATTTTCCTGACATTAGGAATTATAGAAAAAGTATTCAGTAACACGTACAAAGAAGTAACTCCATCCAAATATCCAAAAGAAATAAAGAGAGAAAGACAAAAGAGAATAGAAAAGAAAAGAAGTCAAACTACCAATGCGGGAAATAGTTGCAAGGTAGATTGCTGTGGTGATGTTGGACAAGAAAACAATAGAATAGCCATATACGTCAAAGGACAAGTCGCGAGCTCCAGCAATAAATGCACCAAAAACTATCAAACCAACACTGATAACAACCTTTAAATTTTCAGTTTAAGTATTAAATCAGAACCATTTCCATAAAAATAAAATATCCGAGTTAATGAAACAAATCAAAAGGACTGTAATGAAGAAGAAAAGAGAGGAATAGGGGCTTTGATAGTGCAATGCTAAGCTCTAGACGCGATGTCAATGACGACTAACAGCTAATGGAGAGTGATGGCAAAAACATTCTGATGAAATCACCTATTTCTCTATTTCAAGAATCCAAAATCCTCAGAGAAAATAAAGCAGGCAAGAGCTCAAGAACCAAAATTAAGGGAGAACAGTCAACCGCGTCCCTGTAGATGTTAGACAATCTTCACTAGGAATCAACCTAGAGTATATTTAGAATTTTCAAAAGAAGGGCGGATTACGAAGTTGAAGAAAAAGCACATGGTTGCGCATGTGGCAGCTGCAGATCTTACCTTCCAACAACTGAATATGTATACTTTTGTCCTGCCAGAAGATACTCTACAACCATTGTGAAAACAACTGTGGTTCGCCTGAGGGTAGTGTACATGGGAACATTTACTCCACGAACAGACTCCATAGTAGCTAGCTTTCAGGAAGAAATATTGGAGTTCATACACATCAATAATGTATGAAGAGATAAAGCATCTACAAATTCTCATCAAATAATTAAAATTTACCATGTAAAGCAAGTACGTCCCAGCAAGAGGACTGGTTTGCTTCAATGTCTTCATTGGAACCATTGAAGCAGCATTATCAGCAAATGAATCACCCACTGTAAAAGATATGACTTTCGAACGTCTCAATGCATATAGAAAACAACATGAGCATACCATCTGCACCAAAAATAAGGAAAAATGTGTCTTATCAACAAACAGTGTCTCAACAATCAATTATTATTGGGAAAAAAACAACAAAAGAAACATAAGATTTGTGAACAAAACCATGCCATAATTGAGGAAGGAACATTTAAAGATCGTGGCATTAAAACGATGACAATCAATACACAAAAATAGCAACCTGATATACACATTAAGGAAGCACACAGACGTAGTAGTTGTAGCTTCACTATCATACCTAAAATATTCTATAGAAGCAAGAAAAAAAAACAGTATACCAGTACTGCAATCTACAGACAATGCTCTCCACTGAAGAAGTCCATAACTATAAGATGACGACAATTGAGTATATCATTCTCTTCAAAAACCGCATCGACGTTTCAAATCCAATTATTTCACTACTGAGAGTTGTTTAAATTTCAAAGAGATAACCAAGTAGACATTTACCTGAACAAGTGTAACAACGTTTGCACTTGGAAAATTATAAGAAGAAAGCGCGGCTTTGTTGAACAAAATCAATAGCACTGCATAATAGATAAGAAACCTCCGGTTAGACAAAATTGAACAGGAATAGACATCATCAAGTTGGCCGGGCTCCCAGACACCGATCAAACAGACTAATGAACACCATCAACTGTGCAGAAAGCTGAACAGTAAAACTAATTTATTCTTCAACATTAGCTCTTCAGTAGATCATAATCGGTAAACAGAACGGCAAAAAAAAAAAACATACAACAAGCAACTGGAAACAGAGTAAATTATAAAAGCTGAAACAATTAATCGACATAAACACAAATCGCACCAAATTCTTCAGAAACAGTAACACAAGTGGAAAAACATCCTCATCGGAAAACCTACTTCTCAGAAAGTAATATGCGCAAAAAAGCGAACACTCGGCAGATAGATCTGGACAGCAATTGGAAAGCCAAACGAATCAAACATCATATTCATATGCGATTACGCGTACCTGCGCAAGCCATGTAAGAGAGAGCAGCATAGGCTCCTCGTTTGGTCATGGCGGATCCTCTGAAAAGCTTCTCATCGCCTCTGATCAATCGCTCTTTCTCCTCACTGCCGTGTGGAGGATCCGACACCGGCAGCATCAAGTTCTTCTCGGAATTGGACGCCTTCAATGACATCTTAGAGCTAGCCTTCTCTGTGATGCAGAGAAATGGATTGGAAATTGGGATTTGGCTGAAGAACGAAGCGATATGGAGCGCGAAAACCGCTTGGTAGTCGCGAGGTTGTGGGAAACTAATCAAAAACAGAAATAACCGAGTTCTGACTCGATGAGTTGCCAAACGCGGTCAGTGAGTTGACTCGCTCGCTCGTTGAATGTTCTTCGTTGTAAATTTGCCCGTCCTTGCCGTGGCCTCCTTTGTTGGCGAATTCTTTTAGTCAATTTTTTTATTTTTTATTTTTCCATATATATATATTAAATTACCAATTTAGCCTTTCTAGCTTTTAAATTTTTTTAATTTTACAAATCTGTTATAATAAATATAAAACTAAAAAACTAATAATATTTTGTTTTAAAAATACAAATATTTTTGTTTTAAAATACCCTTATCAAAACGGTTTCAAATATACTCGGCAACATTAACCTTTTAACAAATTAAAAAATAATAATAATAATATTGGGTCTAATAAGAATTTTTTTTTTTTTTATTAAAATGCGTGAGTGTAGAAAAATACATATATAAATACGTGCAATTAAATGGTTAAAAATAAAAAAAAATTAAATTAAAACTATTTTTGGGTTGGCTCACGTACCTAAACTTGGGCTAATATGATGGGCTATTGAGGTAATTCTGCTCGTGACAAAGACAAGGCCCATATTGTGTATATATATATATATATATATTTTTTTTTTTTTTATTACCAAAATTATTTATTTATTTATATTAATATAGCCAACATTTAAAAATACTATACATTATATTTTTAATGAAAATGTAACGTATATATTAAAATTAAAAATTTTATAAACCATAAATATCTAAATTAAAATTATATAAAATATAAAGTATTGTCAAATTTAAAATAAAAAATTAAATCTCACTCTTTATAAAATTGAATTTATTTTAATTTAATGTTCGGTTCAGTTATGTTTTATGTTCCTAAACGTTTAAAACTGTCATTTTTCACCCAAAACTTTTAAAATAATTATTTTTGTCCCTAAACTTTTGAAAAATAATAATTCTTATGTAAAACCGTTTATCACGTTGTAATGATTTTATAAATTCTCCGAACAAAGCGTGTGGAAAAGGTTTAGGATTGGATATGCCCGACTGTAAAAGTTTAGGGTCGGAGTCAGCATATAATGAAGGGGACGACCCTACGAAACACGATTCGTTTATGCTAAACGAGAAATAGAGAGGCATGGAAGGAGAAAAGCTTGATTGGATAGTTCGAGATCGAGATCTCGATAAGAAAAGTGGGTCCCATGAGTTGTACATGAGTGTTCCAAACATGCCCCCCAAGCTCTCTACTACTTGTATGGGACATTTCACATCATCATAGACACATATAAAACAATTACTTCACGCAAACGTATGTAATCCCAAAGGTTGAGATTTGAGGGTCATTTTGGGTAAGAAAATATATGAACATGGATGTTTTATTTTTATACCATATTTGCATTTATGCCCTTCCCTCTCCATTTAATTAATTGTGGGTCCTTTGTGCCATTATCTTGTTCTAGTTTGTATCCATGTGTCATAATTTAAACATTCACATCATGATGTCTTCAAAATGAGAGAGAAAAAAATTATATTTTATTCTCTATTTGTAAACATTGAAATTTTACCACGGTAGAAGTTTTTTACAGCAAAAGAAATACCTTTTACGTTTCCACATCCATTCCAATGAAAGTAAAGATTTGAATCATTGGAGTAAAGAAAGTTAATCTCTATGGAGTAACATTGAGACGTTCAAAAATCAATGATGAAATTGAAAATGAAAATTGGACACGTAAGCCTATTTATTCATAAATTTTAAAATATATATATATATATATATATATATGTGCCCCTTAATTTTTGTTTATTATTTAAATATTAATTGACAAAATATAGGTGCTCATCATATTCTTTTTGAAAATTGGACAAAGGGGTATAAAAGAAACTCTATTAATTTATTATTATGATTATTTTTGTTTTGACTTTCAAATATATGGATAATTGGTCAATCTCGAGCATAGCTAGCTGGCTCTAACCTTATCTTATATCAGCGATGAATATCATAATCATGAAATATAATTCACGTTCAAGATGTGATAGATGGTAAAATAGTAGACACGAGAATTATAATATTGTACTATGAAGTTCGGAGGTTTGAGTCCTCCTCGAAACTCAATGTCGAGAATGCCTCCTAAATATCCATCGAGTATTTGGAAAATACTTGATAGGTATCATATTCGTGAAATATGATTCATCGTCGATATATAATCGATGGTGAAATAGTGGATACGAGACTTAAAATCTCGTGCCAAGGAGCTGGTAGGTTTGAATCTTCCTCGAGACACGATGTCGAGAATGCCTCCTAAATATCTATCGAGTATTCATGAAATATAATTTATCGTCGATATATAATCGATGGTGTAATAATAGACATGAAACTTAAAATCTCGTGCTAACGAGTTTAGAGGTCGAGGAATAAGTTCAATTTAGGAATATGGAATCATTCAAAATCATTGTTGACGGTAAGAAAATCGTCTTGATCATCAAATCCGATCTGACCTAATCAAATTTCTCCCTTGATTGGATTGATCAGAAAAGGAAAAGAAAAAGAAGAAATCGATATTCATGCGATCTCTTCAGAATATTTGAAGAAATCGGGATTACATATATTCTTTTCTTTTAGGGGTTCCAAAATGCGCAAGAAAATCAATGGCGGATTGCAATTGAGCTGTACAATATGCTTCCCCTGCAAATGCCAGCTTTTCGTGTCAGTCACATCCTTTTTACAAGAGTTCATCCATGCAGGCTTCGACATCGACACGACCAATTCAATCGCTTCGGTACCTCCAATGGCCGCTTGCTGCCGAGAAGAGTAATTTCAATGCCCTAATTTTCGAGGTCACGTGGGCTTCAATTGCAGCTGCCCGCTCGTTTCTAGACAAGTTCTTGCACTGATGGCCTACGCTTTTCGCTTGGACCCAGCTGCAAGGTAAGGAACTCTGAACATATACCAAACGTATGCATGGTGTTTGTTAAAATGTCTAAGACAAATCTTTGCCTCTTTTTCTCTCTTTCTTCTATTATGTGTACAAGTATACTCCGACAAAGGGAATCGTTCTTATTTTATCTGAGCAAGACAGAAAGGAACTCAAGTACGAAAATTATTGAGGTGGAAGGAACTGATGAAGGGAATGTTTTAGTACCCCATTATCATGTAAGTTTGAATATCAGAGCTCATGCATCATGACTAATGTTGACAACATTTCGCCGACAATTTGGACTTGTTTAACGCTTAATTGCGACAGGGAGGTTATGTGTTAATCCCAATCTACTTAAGAAAATGACCCATCTTGAGAAATGGAAGGTTTTAGATGTTTAACTTTGGGTCTGATTAGTTTTTTTAATGCAATCTGCTGTTAGTCGTCACTTTCATGATCTGATTTCAAAAAGTTGATGATAGCTTAAGCATATCACGCGCACCCCTTGTTGAGATTACTTTGGAAACTACTTAATTAGTCTCTTCTGTCAATGGAATATCTGAGTATCAATATATCAAAGATCATATTAGAGAAGATACTCAAATCCAAATTTACTTGTGAGATCCCACATCGGTTGGAGAGGGGAATCGGTTGGAGAGGGGAATGAAACATTCCTTATAAGGGCGTGGAAACCTCTCCCTAACAGACGCGTTTTAAAACCGTGAAGCTGACGGCAATATGTAATGGGCTAAAGCGGACCATATCTGCTAGCGGTGTGCTTGGGCTGTTATAAATGGTATCAGAGCCAGACATCGGGCGGTGTGCCAGCGAGGACGCTGGGCCCCAAGGGGGGTGGATTGTGAGATCCCATATCGGTTGGAGAGGGGAATGAAACATTCCTTATAAGGGTGTGGAAACCTTTCCCTAACAAATGCGTTTTAAAACCGTAAAGCTGATGGCGATACGTAACGGGCTAAAGCGGACAATATCTACTAGCGGTGTGCTTGGCCTATTAATGGTTTTTTATTAATGGTTTTTTGAAGTGTAAAGCATGGGAAATTGATCATCAAGAACTTTGCTGAATCAAGTTAGGTGCTTGGCCTACTTAATTTATGATATGTTTCTACAGAAATGACTATTAGACCAAACTTGCATCCATTTAGTATTATTTTCTGCGAAGGTGTCCATATCACTGCCCTTCTTTCAGCAGACCCAACTTCCATTGTTGTCTCTCTCTTTCTCTTTACCTAGTTGTCGTCTCCTTCACTCTCTTAACCAAGCTGATATACGTATAAATAGTCCAAAGTTGCTAACAAAACTACCCATTCGATCCACTGCTAATGCTAGCTACTCTCATCCCATTGCCTTTGAATTATTTGAAAACAGGAAAGATCCTAATGGAGCTTCAACTTGAGCTAGCGCTTTGTGTATCAGATCCCACCAGAGGTTTCGACCTGAACAGGGCTGCGTGTGATGGAAAAGATGTGTTTGGTTCAGATCCTAGGAGCTGTCTGTGTGCAGAAAGCACCAGCCATGGTAGACACAAACGTGGATATGAAGATGCTTTCTTTAAGAGCAAAGACTCGTTTAAAGAGCTGTCTTTGCTGCTGTGGAGCGGTCACCCAAACAAGGAAGACGATGACTGGAAGGACACCAACCAGAGAAGCTCTTGTGCTCTACACATGTGAGTTCCATTTGCTCAACTGATTTTTCCTCTTTTTTTCTTTTTTAGAATACTTTAATCTATGCTCGCTCGGTAGATAAAGATGCTAATTTTCATCCTAAAGGTCGATGGTTCAATCCTCCACTCCATAATTGTTGAACAAATTTGAACATCAACTCATGAGGGTAGACATCGGTATTTAACTACTTTAGTTATGTTATGTAACAATTTACATAAACTGATATGCATCAAACAAGAAAATTGTAACGGTCCAAGCCCACCGCTAGCAGATATTGTCCTCTTTGGACTTTTCCTTTTGGCTTTCCCCTCAAGGTTTTTAAAACGTGTCTGCTAGGGAAATGTTTCCACACCCTTGTAAAGAATGTTTCGTTCTCCTCCCCAACCGACGTGGGATATCACAAAAATATAAACTGATGTATATTTCTCTGTTTTTAAGTTAGATTTCAGTTCTTATTTTCAATTATGGGTCTGAATTTCATTTTCAAACTTAAAATTGATGATTTGTTCCATTTTTCATAGCAGAAATGCTGGAGAGGAGAACAAAGTTATGGGTTGGCCGCCCATTAAATCATGGAGGAAAAAGTACCTTCATGGACTGCAACAGGATGGCTTTGGTTCTGATCAGACACACAATCACTATTGGATGGAAGAAGATGAAGAAGATGAAGATGATGAAATTGTTTTTAACCCAAAATATGTGAAGGTGAAGATGGAGGGGGTGCCAATAGCAAGGAAGATTGATGTAGGGCTGTATAGCTCTTATCAGACGCTGAAAACTGCCTTGATCCACATGTTCTCCGATTCTTGCTGTGAGTGAACAGTATAACTATTTATTTGCTCTTCCAAATTTACTCTCATAAGGCATAGTTTTTGTATTTGGTTTTCTAATTCTAAAAACTAAGCCTTTCCTAATCCAGTTTTTTAGCGTAGCTTAACTGGTTTAGATATATATAATCGACCGAGAATTAAGGGTTTGAAACTCCCGACCTCACATGTTTTGAACTCAAAATCATTCCATTTTTGCTGTTGAGTGGTAATTAGATTCAAAATTGATGTTTTCTTATGAACAGATCAAAAGTGTGGGAACAGTAATGCCAACTTAACTCTCACCTATCAGAACAAAGAAGGAGATTGGCTGCTTGCAGGAGATCTTCCATGGCAGTAAGCACTGTTTCTTTCTTAATTCACTCTCTTTCTCTCTTGGTAAAAACATTGACAATAATACTCATCTGTAATAGCCCAAGCCCACCGTTCGGGACCTAGCGCTTTTTCTTTCGGCTTTCCCTCAAGGTTTTTAAAATGCGTCTGTTAGAGGGAGGTTTTCATACCCTTATAAAGAATATTTCGTTCTCCTCCCCAATCGATGTGGAATCTCACAATCCACCCCCTTCGGGACCTAGCGCTCTCGCTGGCACTCGTTACCTTCTCCAATCGATGTGGGATCCCCCAATCCATCTCCTTCGGGGCTTAGCCTCCTCGCTGGCATATCGCCCGGTGTCATTTGTAATAGCCCAAGCCCACCGTTAGTAGATATTGTCTTTTTTGAGTTTTTCCTCAAGGTTTTTAAAACGCGTATGTTAGAGAGAGGTTTGCACACCCTTTTCAACCAATGTGGGATCTAAGAGTTGCAACTTCAAATTTTATGTTTTTGACAAAGATTCTCTTCTTTTTCCACGGTCTTTCTCCATATGCATTATTAGAACTTAGAAGTAAATATCATGAACTTTGATTCTGTGAAACGATGATTAGATTCTGAATACAAGAAATAATGTTTTACAGGACTTTTCTTGAGTCAGTACAGTGCATGAAGATCATAAGAAGACAACCATCAAACTAATGGAAGAAATCTTTATGTGATTGCTGCTTGTAAGTTTATTATGTTGCTTGTATGATAGTATTTTGAGGCCCATCTGCAAAAGTTAATCAAATGGGTGAGATTTTGGATGTCACTCCAAGATGTATCCATCAGAATATCTGTCCCGCTCAATAAATGATTAATGAAATCAAGATCGAGATGTTGATGCCTCATAGGTCATGTGAATCCGGAAATATGGGATTTTCGTTGGTAAGATACGACATTTTTTTAATCGCAGGATAGGATCAAATCATGATCTCTGAGATGATAATAAATGTGTTCTAATGAATTATGTCTGGATTTATAAATGTGTTCTAATGAATTATGTCTGGATTTATGTAGCAATATGTATTGGTATGACTGTAAAACTATTTGGATTGGTATTTTAAGTCTTGTATACTTTGTTTGATATTAAATGTAACTTTGTTTTCAATTTAGGATGGTCTTCAAACATAGCTTAATGGATAATATATCAATTATAATTTTCAAAAGTTGATATTTCGATTTTTGAACTAATAAAAGGGTTAGAAATATCACTACCGTTGTGACACCCGAATAAAGGACGGGTACATAAATGAATCGAGACTACATTCGAGTGAGAGCAATTTTGAAGATAAGATAACTAAAAAAGGCTTAGAGGAAACAAATGTTAATACTCATACCAACAAGATGCACTTTCCCTTTCAGTTGTTTAATTATAGGAATTTCATAGTTAAACGTAAGACTTGAAGTAATTCTATCTAAAAGATTTCTTGAGAATTGTCTAGTTTTCACTTTAAGAAGCGAATAGTAAGTAATGTGATCTTATCACGAGGATGGTTCGGATTGTCGGGAGACATAGGTGTTGAATCTGAATTCTGAACCTCGATTCAAACCTTGAATATGGATAGTTACAATCAACCTTTAAATTTAATGAAGAACATTTTTCGGATAAGTATATAAATTTTTTTATGTTATGAATACTTATAAAAAGTATCAAATATATCGATTTAAAAAATTACCGCAGTTACCCAATTTAATTAAAAATGATGGTAAAGTGGGTTAAATTTGGAGGAAAATAATAAAGTCAGTAAAAAAAGAATTAAAAAAGGAATGAAAAATTACCGCCGCAAGACCGTAAACCGTACGCGTCGTATGCGCGATTATGCCTTTCTTCCGACACGTCCCTTCCGCCTTCCATAAAATGTCTCTCCTTTTTCCATTTCACCAAATTTTAAAATTAATTTCAGTTTTTTTGTTTAAATATTTGAAACATAAAAATAATTTTTGAGTAAAAAAAAACATTTTTGATGCATTAATTTTATTTTTTTAATTATCAATACTTCACGTTGTTGAGTTTTTTTGGTAATAAAATTTAAGCTACAGAAATTAAATGACCATATAATAATAAAGTTTTAACATTTTCAGTGCTAAATTAATTTCAGATCTGGGAAAAAATGAACGGCCAAGATCGATTTCATTGATCTGCAACTACCCTCCACCTAGATCCACCCATTTCCCACTGCAAAACACCGACTCCGATAACATCGCTCCGAATCTCTCACTTTCTTTTCCTCCGCGCAGTCACTTTTTCCCTCTCTTCTTCCCTTCTCTCTCATCTCCTTGCATTTTTCACCTCCCTTTTCTAGCTGTTTCCTTGGAAAGCCTCCGTCAATTCGGCGGCCGTCGCGCCGATCTGAGGGATTTTGTTGCAGATCCACGATATTCAGCCTCCGGTGCTGGTAAGCTCGATGATTTTGGTGGTTTTCTCGTTTGGAATAGCGGTGAGTTCCTTCAGTGGTTGATTTATGCGAGTTTTAAGCAATTTTTTGCTTTTTTGATATTTTTTAGTTGTGTGGACTGTTTGCTGAGGGAGGGTAGTGAGGATCGAGTCCGAGAGGAAGCGGGGAGTTTGGTGAGGGTTTTGTTGAGACTGTTGAGATGGCGCCTAGTACGATCCGGAAGGCGATCGGGGCGGTGAAGGACCAGACGAGTATTGGAATTGCGAAGGTTGCGAGTAATACGGCGCCGGACCTTGAGGTGGCGATCGTGAAGGCCACTAGCCATGACGATGATCCGGCCAGTGAGAAGTATATTAGGGAGATTTTGAGCCTGACATCGTATTCTCGTGGCTATGTGAATGCGTGTGTGGTGGCGATTTCGAAGCGTCTGGCCAAAACGAGGGACTGGATTGTGGCGCTCAAGGCACTCATACTTGTGCACAGGTTGTTGAATGAAGGAGACCCGGTGTTTCAGGAGGAGATCTTGTATGCCACTAGAAGGGGTACCAGGCTGTTGAATATGTCTGACTTTAAGGATGAAGCTCATTCGAGCTCATGGGATCACTCAGCTTTTATTCGAACTTATGCATTTTACTTAGATCAACGACTGGAATTGGTGTTGTTTGAAAAGAAAGGTGGTAGTGCAAGGGGGAATTCCCGTGGGGATGATAGATTTGATGGAAGAGATGACTTTAGATCTCCACCCCCAAGGCCTTATGATAACGGTTATGGCGAGCATAGGGGTGAGAGAGAGTATGGAAACTATGGTGGGATGAGGAAGTCGAGATCTTTTGGTGACGTAGGAGAATCAATGGAGAGGGAGGGGCAGGGGCGTAACAAGGGGCCTGTGACCCCATTGAGGGAAATGCCAATCGAGAGAATTTTCGGAAAGATGGGACATTTGCAGAGATTGTTGGATAGATTCTTGTCGTGTCGACCGACGGGGTTGGCAAAGAATAGTAGGATGATTTTGTATGCTTTGTATCCTCTAGTGAGGGAGAGTTTTCAGTTGTATGCAGATATTTGCGAGGTTTTGGCTGTTTTGCTTGACAAATTCTTTGATATGGAGTATTCTGACTGTATGAAGGCATTTGATGCATATGGTAGTGCAGCCAAGCAGATTGATGAGCTCATTGCATTCTATAATTGGTGTAAAGACACAGGAGTTGCTAGATCCTCTGAGTATCCAGAGGTGCAGAGGATTACCAGCAAGTTACTGGAGACATTGGAGGAATTTCTGAGGGAAAGAGGGAAGACGCCAAAGAGCCCCGAGAGGGAGCCACCTCCGCCCGTTCCTCAAGAGGAAGAACCAGTGCCTGATATGAATGAAATAAAAGCTCTTCCTCCACCTGAAAATTATACTCCACCTCCGCCCGAACCCGAGCCCCAGCCTGCGCCTAAACCTCAACCACAAGTCACAGAAGACTTGGTCAATCTGAGAGATGATGCAGTTAGTGCAGATGCTCAAGGTAACCAACTGGCACTGGCTCTGTTTGCTGGCCCAGCAGCTAATGGCGCAAATGGATCCTGGGAAGCTTTCCCTTCTGATGGACAGGCAGAAGTAACCTCTGCCTGGCAGACCCCGGCTGCTGAACCTGGCAAAGCCGACTGGGAGTTGGCTTTGGTTGAGACAGCCAGCAATTTATCGAGGCAGAAGGCAGCACTTGGCGGTGGACTCGACCCATTGTTGCTAAATGGCATGTATGATCAAGGAATGGTCAGGCAGCACACTAGCACTGCACAGCTGAGCGGTGGAAGCGCTAGCAGTGTAGCATTGCCCGGCCCCGGAAACAGCAAAACTCCTGTACTGGCTCTTCCAGCTCCGGATGGAACAGTCCAGGCCGTGAATCAGGATCCTTTCGCTGCATCGTTAAGCATTCCAGCACCTTCATACGTGCAAATGGTGGAGATGGAGAAGAAACAGCATATGCTGGTGCAGGAACAGCAGTTATGGCAGCAGTACGCAAGAGATGGGATGCAGGGGCAGAGCAGTTTGAACAAAATGAGTAACCCCCCAGGTTACTACAACACGGCAGGCGGACCAATGGCCCCGATGCCGTACGGGATGCCTCCGATGAACGGCAGCGGGTATTACTACATTCCTCAATGATATCTACGCATGCCTTTTACACATATATATATACTATGTTCATCCTGTATTTGTAGTGTATTTCTTTGGCTAAATGATATAATTTTTGCTTCCTTCTGCTGTTTGTGCCAGAAAAAGTGGTGTGGGAACTTTGTTTGCTTTTGATAATGGAAATCTCATAAATCCCTACTCTAATTGAAAGCATCCACTCATTCCAACTTCAACTTTCATTTCTTTTCTTCTGTCTTGGTTTTTACACTTTGAATGCCTCGAACTCTCCCCGTAAATTTCTTAGTCGAGAGTATATATTTTAACTTAAATTTTCGTCGAAAAAGTAATATAACAAGATTAGCGTATGAACTTGTATATTTTTATTTTTATGTAACAATTTCTAAATTTTTGAAATATTTATTAGGTTTTTGAACTTTTTTTTTTTTTTTAAGTGTTTGGTATGATTATGGCATATTAAACTTTTAAATAAAATAAATGGGTTTTATTAAAACACTAAACTTTTAATTTAATAAAAATAAATAAATTAGAAGAAAGAAATTCCACCATCAAAGAGTGGAGTATCCTTCTCTCTTTATTTATGCTTTCTTTTCCAAAAGTGATGACTCAGAAGTGAGAGGAGGGAGAGGAGAGAGAAAACGAAAAGGTTTTGAAAAAATGGTAAATATTTAAGACGGTAATTAAGAATTTATTTACTGAGACGGGCTCGAATTACACGGCGGTAAGTGACTATTTGAATGTTGGCGGGTTTGCGATAACCTATTTGACTTACCGGGTAAATTACAGGGAGATAAAAAGGTAATCACCGGTCCGAAACTCGTGCCTGTTCTCCAACTCCCCGCGTAAATCCCCCTCCCTCTGCTCATTTTCCTCCCTGTTTTTCGGCCACCGACGGCCAAAAATCTTCAAACCGAGGAGATCGTCGGGAATGTACGTACGGTGGTTCTATGCTACCATTCCGGCGTCTTTTTCGCTTCATTATCATTCACTCAATGAATTACTGTTTTCTGCTCGCGTTTTAAACTCCAGCGATTGAAGAATGCCGTTTTTGCTTATTCGAGGCCGTTAACGACAGATCGGATTCTTATTGTGCAGGTAAGTTTGAAAACTTAGCGTGTTTTTTGTTTCTCCTTATGGACTGTTCTCAGTTTTTTTTAATGTGTGATTGCCTAGTGCTAGTTTTTAGCCAATGATTCGTGGATTTGAACGAGCACAATGATATATGATGAGTTTTCTGTTTTTTTTTTTTTTTTTTTTTTGGTGTGTTCGTTGAATCTTTAGCTTGGGAGGGACTATATCGTGATTGAAGTAGTGAGTTTGAGAGAGCTGTATCGACATAGAATAGTAGAATAGTAGGATGATTTTGATGCGCTGTGCCCTCTAGTGAAGGAGAGTTTTCATTTGTATTCGGATATTTATGAAGTCTTGGCTCTTTTGCATGATAAGTTCTTTGATATGGAGCATCCGGACTGTGTCAAGGCATTTGATGCGTATGATATTGCAGGGAAGCAGATTGATGAGCTCTCTATGTTTTATAATTGGTGTAAAGATGTAGGTGTTGTAAGGTCTTCCTGAGTATCTATAGGTTCGGAGAATTGACTGCAATGTATTGGAGACATTGGATACGTTTGTTAGGGACAGAGCAAAAAGACCGAAGAATCGAGAGAAGGAGCAACGTTTACCTTGTTGAGGATTATTGAGAGGAGTACTCCCCTTGGTTAATTTAGAGGAAGATCATGAGTTTATGACTAAGGAACACTATCTTCATTGGTATCAGGTCTTTAGAGGAAACCAAAACAAACCAAAAGTAAAGTCATGAGAGCTTATAAAATGGACAATATCGTACCATCATGGAGGTTCCTGATTCTTAATATGGTATCAGAACTATGCCCTTAAATTAGTCATGTCAATAAAATTCTCAAGTGTCAAACAAAGAAGTTGTGAGCCTCAAAGGGGTACTTTGTTCGAGGGCCCTAGAGAAAAAGTCGAGTCTCGATTAAGGGGGAGGCTATTCGATAGCAGCTCCGAAGAAGGAGGTCTCAAGGGAGGCTCTATAGTGTACTTTTTTCGAGAGAAAGACTGTTAAGGATTATTGAGATGAGTAGTCCCACCTTGACTAATTAAGAGGAAGATCCTGGACTAAGAGCTCTGTGAAGAGCTTTATAATTCCTACTTTACCTCTGGGAAGAGCCAGTGCCTGATATGAATGAAATAAAAGCTCTACCTCTCCACCTGAAAATTATACTTGAACCTCCTCCTGTGCCCAAACCTCAACAACAATTCGTAGAAGACTTGGTCAATT
Source organism: Cucurbita ficifolia (assembly GCA_033971965.1). Classification (NCBI taxonomy): domain Eukaryota; kingdom Viridiplantae; phylum Streptophyta; class Magnoliopsida; order Cucurbitales; family Cucurbitaceae; genus Cucurbita; species Cucurbita ficifolia. Next base: position 1,992,458 of record CM066970.1, read on the forward strand.
TGAGAGACGATGCTGTTAGTTCAGATGATCAAGGTCATAGTCGTCTGGCCCTGACTTTGTTATTTGGCTCAGCAGCTAATGGCACAAATGAATCCTGGGAAGCTTTCCCTTCTTCCAATCGACAGCCAGAAGTAACCCAAGGCATGGCAGACGCCTGCTGCTGAACCTGGGAAAGCAATTTAACGAGGGAGAGAGCAGCACTTGGTGGTGGATTTGATCCATTATTGTTAAATGGCATGTATGATCAAAGAATAGTTAGACTGCATACCAGCACTGCCCAATTAAGTGGTGGAAGTGCTAGCAGTGTACCAACAACAAAACTCCTGATTTTGCTCTTCCAGCCCCAGATGGAACCGTTCAAACGGTTAATCAGGATCCTTTCGCTGCATCTTAAAGCATCCTGCCTCCGTCATATATGCAAATGGTCGATATAGAGAAGAAACTATAACTTCTAGTTGAGCAACAGCAAATATGGTAACAACATACAGCAGGAGTGTTAGGAACAACAAACCTCTACAATGATATGATATTGTTCATTTTGAGTATAAGTTGTCGTGACTTTGCTTTTAGTTTAACCAAAAGGCTTAATAGAAGATGCAGGGCAAAACTAGTTTGACCAAAATCAGTAACCACTCGAGTTACTATGCCGTAGGACCAGTGATTCGAGTGCCCTATGGAGTGCCTCAGGTTAGGAGTGAGTGGGTATTACTGCACTCAGTGATGCCTACCTTTGCCTTGCATCTTTACTCTCGTCGGTGGAGTTGTAGTTATAGCTCTATTAAATTTCTAAACTTTTATTAGGCCTCTCGTTAGAAATCAATTATTCGATAAATTCAAATTTTATGTCTAATATAATTCTAAGTAAATTAAATTTATAATTTAAAAAGTTTACACTTATATGTCGCATCATTCAACTAATCCATAGTTATTTGCTTCATAAAGTTTTTTTCAAGAACCAGGCATCGATGGGTATTATTGGAGCTTCTTAGCTGTGGATTGTTGGACTTCGCAGCCCTGCGGAATACTGCTGAAATTCGCATGTGGTTTACAGGTACGCATCTGCTTCATAGTAATAAAATATTTACATCCAGAAATTATTGAAATTGTTTATTATCTGTTGCCTGATGGATTTGGTATTTAAAATTATTATTTTTAATTCTTATCTGTTGGCTTGGACAACGTTGAGAATATCAGGCTTGTCCTAATTTGAAAGCCAAAGGGTTGGGAGAAAAAGTTTTAAGTTATTAGTGATATTAATAAATTTTAAATTAGTTTCGAAATTTATATGAAAAATATTAATACATGCTATATATATATATTTGTATAGAAAAATCAATTGAAATTTATATAAAATTTAAGGTAATATTAAAATATCATAAAAAAATAAATGAAAAGGAGCTTGGAGAAAACAAGGGAATAGCGGTGTCATAATGGTCCAAGTGTTGAAAACCGACATCATATGAATGTTGCCGTCCAGGCACATAGGAAAAAGAAAATCAAATAATAGTCTTAGATATTATTTTATTAAGGAAATTTCATCGTTTTTTATTCACAGTAACTGTGAAAGTCAAAAAAATTAAAAATTAATGACTGGAACTTTCAACCGTGTTTCTACTAAATTCGTGAATTTAAAAAAAAAAATAAAAAACTTTGGACTAAATATAAACAAACCTAGGATAAATTAGGGTAAATATAAACAAACCTAGGATAAATTAGGGTAAAAACTTATTGAGTACAAAATTGAGTATTCATGAACCTACTAAATACTTCATTTAAGTACTAAGTATAAATGTTTAAGTACTAAGTATAAATGTTTTTGCCTAGTTAGATCAAAGAAGTAGCTTGATTTGAATGTATTTCTCTTTTCGTGATAGCTCCTTTAAAAACTTCTTGATCAATAGTAGACAAAAACATTAGACTTCTATAGGACTTATAGGACTTATAGCATTGTTGAGTGAGTTCGTAGTTAAGGGTTGATCTTATAAGAGACTATGAGATCCCACATCTGTTGGAGAGGAGAACGAAGCATTCTTGAAAAGGATGTGGAAGCTTCTCCCTATCAGATACGTTTTAAAATCTTGAGGGAAAGTCCAAAGAGGACAATATCTGTTACCAGTGGGTTTGAGCTGTTACAAATGGTATCAAAGTCTGTCATCGTGTAGTGTGCCAGCGAAGACGCTGGCCCCCCAACGGAGTGGATTGTGAGATCCCACGTTGGTTGGAGAGGAGAACAAAACATTTATAAGAGTGTGAAAACCTATCTCTAGCAAATGCGCTTTAAAACTTTGAAGGAACCCCCAAAAAAGATAATATCTGTTATCGGTGGACTTGGGCTATTACCGAGACCGAGAGCCTTTCTTTCTCGTGTATGCTTTCCCATGCAACTAGCCAACTAACAAAGAGAGAGGGAAAGTGATACCAGTAGTAAAAATATCATCTTACCAGAAAATAGAAGGAAAAGGGAATATTTTCCAATTGGTAAGAAACATAACATACTACGAAGTCTATCTAGGTAATATGTTCCAAATTATTGTAAATATTCTTTCTTATGTACCTCCCAACAAAACTGTCCTTTTGTCCCCTAAAGGGTACAAATAGAATTTAAACTCACATGGATTTTATACCATATAGTAATATGGTAAATAATAGTAACATGTACTAAATTAGGGAACTAGATCCAATATAATAATGTCCCACTCAATAAAAAAGGAGTAAAATTTAGATGTCGGTGCTTAATAGGTCATGTGAATCTCTAAATGTGGGGTTTCCTTTAATAAGATCGACCTTTTTAATGTTTGAATATGATCAAATCATGATCTCTATGACGATAATTGATGTGGTGTCCAATAAATTATGTATGAATTTATATAGCAATATTTCTTGGCATGTCATAAAATTATTTAGATCGGTATTTTTCATCATGTATACTTAGTTTGGTATTAAAAATATAGAATTTACGAAGTTAAATTATAAAATTAGTGTTTGAGTTTTGCGATTTGTCTATTTGGTCTCTAAACTTTCAAGAGTTTACAAGAGATTCCCAAATTTTAATTTTGTGTCTATTAAGTTTCTAAACTTTCGATTAACTATTCCAGAAAATTCAAGATTTTTAAAAATTAACTTCTCTATGAGATATAAGTTTGAATTATATGTTTAATGAAATCTTAAATTTTTAATTTTGTCTAAGGACTAAATTTGTAATTTTGAAAGTTCGAAGATGAAATCGACATAAATTGTAAAGTTGAAAGACTAAACTTGAAATATTTTCAAATCGAAGATAATTCAAATATAATTTAGTGGATAAAATATAAATTATAATATTTGAAGAATAGATTGTTCAATTTTACGATTGTTAAACTAAAAAGAATGGAAAACATATTTTATTTAGTTTATTTTGAATAAATATAATAGATGTAAATTGATTCTTATTTGAGGACTAAAATATTGATGTTGATTTCAATATCGATATTTTAATTTTATGAAATATATCTATAAAATATTTAAAAAATATATTGAAATTATTTTATTATCATATCAAGATATTTTTTATAGCAGCAAAATAAAATACTTTGAATAACAAACTCATTCAAAAGAAGGAAAAAAATATTGGTATATGAAATTAATTAATAATGAGTATAAAATACATCATTAAAAATTATAAATCATTAATAAAGAGTTTAAATCGATTTATTCAGAAATATTTAAAATTTAAATTATGGCAAATGTAGAAATTACCGCAGTTTAATTAAAATTGACGGTAAAATTGGATTTATGGGATTAAATTTTGAGGAAAATAATAATAATGAAGTGACCGTGTTGACCAACGAAGGGGCCGGCGTAAAAGAAAAATTACCGCCGTAATACCGTAAACCGTACACGTCGAATGCGCGATTATGCGTTTCTTCCGACACGCCGCCTCCACCTTCCATAAAATGTCTCTCGTTTTTCTATTTCACCAAATTTCAAAATTAGATTTTTAAAGTTCTTCGGAAAAATAAAAATTATAACTAATTTTAAAATTGTTTGAAATTTGTGTATACGGAAACTAAAATGTCCCGTATTTAAGGATTAATGCGGTTTTAAGCGATTTGTGTATGTTTCAGATCTGTGATGGAAAAAATGAACGGTCAAGATCGGTTTCATTTCTCTGCTACTACTACCCTCCTCCTAGATCCACCCATTTCCCACTGCAAAACACCGACTCCGATAACATCGCTACGAATCTCTCAACTCTTTCCTCTTCCGCCTTGTCGCTTTTTCCCTCTCTTCTTCCCTTCTCTCTCATCTCCTTGCATTTTCACCTCGCTTTTCTAGCTGTTTCCTTGGACAGCCTCCATCAATTCGGCGGCCGTCGAGTCGATCTGAGGGATTTTGTTGCAGATCTACGATATTCAGCCTCCGTTGCTGGTAAGCTTGATGGTTTTGGTGGTTTTCTTGATGGTTTTGGCTGTGATTTCTTTCACTGGTTGATTTATGCGAGTTGTAACAAATTTGTTGCTGTTTTTATATTTTTTAGTTGTGTGGACTGTTTGTTGAGGAAGGGGAGTGAGGATCGAGTTCGAGAGGAAGCGGGGAGTTTGGTGAGGGTTTTGTTGAGACTGTCGCGATGGCGCCTAGTACGATCCGGAAGGCGATCGGGGCGGTGAAGGATCAGACGAGTATTGGAATTGCGAAGGTTGCGAGTAATACGGCGCCGGACCTTGAGGTGGCGATCGTGAAGGCCACTAGCCATGACGATGATCCGGCCAGTGAGAAGTACATCCGGGAGATTTTGAGCCTGACATCGTATTCTCGTGGCTACGTGAATGCGTGTGTGGTGGCGGTTTCGAAGCGTCTGGCCAAGACGAGGGATTGGATCGTGGCGCTCAAGGCACTCATACTTGTGCATAGGTTGTTGAATGAAGGGGACCCGGTGTTTCAGGAGGAGATCTTGTATGCCACTAGAAGGGGTACGAGGCTGTTGAATATGTCTGACTTTAAGGATGAAGCTCATTCGAGCTCGTGGGATCACTCGGCTTTTATTCGAACTTATGCATTTTACTTGGATCAACGGTTGGAATTGGTGTTGTTTGAAAAGAAAGGTGGTAGTGCAAAGGGAAATTCCCGTGGGGATGATAGATTTGATGGAAGAGATGACTTTAGATCTCCGCCCCCAAGGCCCTATGATAACGGTTATGGTGAGTATAGGGGCGAGAGAGAGTATGGAAACCATGGTGGGATGAGGAGGTCGAGATCTTTTGGTGACGTGGGGGAATCGATGGAGAGGGAGGGGCAGGGGCGTAACAAGGGGCCTGTGACCCCATTGAGGGAAATGCCGATCGAGAGAATTTTCGGAAAGATGGGGCATTTGCAGAGATTATTGGACAGATTCTTGTCATGTCGACCGACGGGATTGGCAAAGAATAGTAGGATGATTTTGTATGCTTTGTATCCTCTAGTGAAGGAGAGTTTTCAGTTGTATGCAGATATTTGCGAGGTTTTGGCTGTTTTGCTTGACAAATTCTTTGATATGGAGTATTCTGACTGTATGAAGGCATTTGATGCATATGGTAGTGCAGCCAAGCAGATTGATGAGCTCATTGCATTCTATAATTGGTGTAAAGACACAGGAGTTGCTAGATCCTCTGAGTATCCAGAGGTGCAGAGGATTACCAGCAAGTTACTGGAGACATTGGAGGAATTTCTGAGGGAAAGAGGGAAGACGCCAAAGAGCCCCGAGAGGGAGCCACCTCCGCCCGTTCCTCAAGAGGAAGAACCAGTGCCTGATATGAATGAAATAAAAGCTCTTCCTCCACCTGAAAATTATACTCCACCTCCGCCCGAACCCGAGCTCCAGCCTGCGCCTAAACCTCAACCACAAGTCACGGAAGACTTGGTCAATCTGAGAGATGATGCAGTTAGTGCAGATGCTCAAGGTAACCAACTGGCACTGGCTCTGTTTGCTGGCCCAGCAGCTAATGGCGCAAATGGATCCTGGGAAGCTTTCCCTTCTGATGGACAGGCAGAAGTAACCTCTGCCTGGCAGACCCCGGCTGCTGAACCTGGCAAAGCCGACTGGGAGTTGGCTTTGGTTGAGACAGCCAGCAATTTATCGAGGCAGAAGGCAGCACTTGGCGGTGGACTCGACCCATTGTTGCTAAATGGCATGTATGATCAAGGAATGGTCAGGCAGCACACTAGCACTGCACAGCTGAGCGGTGGAAGCGCTAGCAGTGTAGCATTGCCCGGCCCCGGAAACAGCAAAACTCCTGTACTGGCTCTTCCAGCTCCGGATGGAACAGTCCAGGCCGTGAATCAGGATCCTTTCGCTGCATCGTTAAGCATTCCAGCACCTTCATACGTGCAAATGGTGGAGATGGAGAAGAAACAGCATATGCTGGTGCAGGAACAGCAGTTATGGCAGCAGTACGCAAGAGATGGGATGCAGGGGCAGAGCAGTTTGAACAAAATGAGTAACCCCCCAGGTTACTACAACACGGCAGGCGGACCAATGGCCCCGATGCCGTACGGGATGCCTCCGATGAACGGCAGCGGGTATTACTACATTCCTCAATGATATCTACGCATGCCTTTTACACATATATATATACTATGTTCATCCTGTATTTGTAGTGTATTTCTTTGGCTAAATGATATAATTTTTGCTTCCTTCTGCTGTTTGTGCCAGAAAAAGTGGTGTGGGAACTTTGTTTGCTTTTGATAATGGAAATCTCATAAATCCCTACTCTAATTTGAATGCCTTTAGCTCTTCTGTAAATTTGTTTTGAGATCTTTGTTGTTAAGATATTAGATTCACAACTTGTTGATAGCTTGATGGTCTTTGTTCTTTCTTCATAGTAACCAGGTAAAATGATTCTCTAATCAATTGCCACTTGTACTCTTGATTTGGATTTTGCAGTCTAATGTACATTGCTGTAATTGGTTGTCTAATTAGCTTTCTTCCATGGATTGACTAATTATTTATTATAAATGTCATGAATGTTGCTATCTATATATCTGTCTAATGGTATTATTCTTTTTGGTTTTCTTGCTAACATTGTCTAAACTTTATTCTGGGTGACTTTGTCATTGAATTTCAATGTTTTGTAAAATTAAGAAACAATCAACACGCATCCTGGTTGATATGGTAATGATTACTCGTTGAATCTAAGAACTTTCGTAAACGCTATGAATATGCGAACTCCTAGTTCACAAATGCTAAAACTCTCAAATCAAGCTGATTTCTTTCATTCCAATTTAACAATCTTACCGAAGATTAAGACCTTTAGATCTAATTATCCAAGCAATCTAAATTGTAAGAAATTACTTCAAGAAAAAAAGTAAGATTCTGATTATCTTATTGATTGTATATCTGAAGATAAAAATATTTGTTTGAGATTCGAATTACTCTATCACCAAGGTTGATCATGGTAAGCTTAAATGATTCTAAGCATACCATCTAATCTACACAGAAACTTAGTCATAATGGACAAATGTTCTTTTTACTACATTTTCTAAGTTTACCGTACAAAAACAATATATATGACTTTATATGGCCTTGAAAGAAAACCTTTCACTTTCCAGGACCATAAAAACTAACTCACCCAAAAATTGTAACCATAAAAAAATAAATGGAACTTGATTATTCTTGCTTTGGCATAAAAAATTTTAGTGGGTTTATCTAGTGAAATTTGAACAATATTTTATTCGCACGATTCAGATGTCTTGCATCGATCATCAATATTTTAATCTTTTTATTTCAAATTATCATCAATATTGATATTTTTTTTATTATTGAAGATTTTAATCTTTTAATCTACATCGAAACTTGATCTTACTGGGCCGACACTTTGGAGAGCGGCCCAAAAGGAATGTCAAGGCCCATTTCTTACTATTCTCAAGTGGCCCAATTTTACAGCCCGCCACTGTTGGGCTTGAGCTGAGCTAGGAAAGGCCCAGCCAAAGCCCAAGACAAGGCTGTAGGGTATTTGAGTGTGTGAGGAGAGCTTGGCATAGTGAAAGGCACCACAACCCAGTTCTCTCATTCAAGAGATTTTCAGGTTCCTTCTTCACCTTTCCCCCTTCAACCCTTTTGCTTGCTTTTTGGATGTTTGATTCACGTGTTCATTTTTTCTCCTCGTGTGGCTCGGGACGGAAGAATCCTGTAAGATTTCTACTTTAAGGGTAGTTTTGAAACATTTACGACATTCTGTATGCATATCGTTAAGAGCTAGATGGTCAAAAGGTGTTCATGTCACAACTTAACGTCTTAATGTTTTAGAATAGAGTGTTTGCTTCTCGGGAATAGTTCACATGACTATCAATTCAGATATTCATTTCATAGGATTCTTAAAAATATACGTAAGTTAGTCGAGGCACCTACCGGTATCAATATATGGGCAATTATCTTACAAGATTAGTTCAGATGATAGCACAACGTTAGTTTCGTAGTATTAATATGAGATGTATGCAATATCGAGATAGCTTTATAATCGCTTGTTCGAACTAAACAAAACGTTTTCTTTCTTTTGTCTCCACAAATACATACGATGCATTCGATTTCGTATCTCTTTTTTGATTCGTTTGAAACACGGGAATATTTTTACATTGTTGTTTTCTCCAAAGACCATTCCATGTTTGAAAGAGTGCTTTAAGAGCACAAAAGCCAAAGTCTTAAAGTAAGTGACTTTTTCTCCTTTCTTTTCCCTCATTTTTCAAACCAAATTAAAGCTCATTCAAATATTCATTAAAAATTTATTAAACTTAAAAATTTTCAATTTTTTAATCAAATTATATAAAAAATAAAAATTATCGATCTTTTGTAAATACTGAACTATGTTCGAATTGGTTTAAAATTTTAATTTATTTTTATACAATTTTATCTTAATTTTTATTTTTATTTTTGGTATTTGCATGCAATTTGACATAATATAATATAATATATATATATATATATGCAAAGCACAAGGAAGACAAAATTACTTAAAACTTTTAAAATTATCACATGCTTGTTTTCTAAGTTTATGACACATTTGTCCTTTTGTCACTATTTTCCATTTGGTTGCTTTTTTTTTCTTTTTTTTTTCTCATTTCCTAGATTTGATGAACTCATTTAATTTATTTTTTCAATATATATATAAAAAAGAATTATTTTCCTTGAAGGGGAGAAAACTCGACAAGACTCTATTCCACTGCATTGAACTTAAACTCGCCTTTATCAAAAAAATTATTTGTCGGGCTATCTATTATTTTTATAAAAAAAAAATCCATTAATTTTCAAATCACGAAGAATAATTTTTTTTGTGGGTAATTAATAATATAGTTTTGCACTTCCAATTTTGCTATTCTTTCAAAAATTTCTTAAGATTATAAGTACTCGATGACGATTGATACATGTCAGTGAAGAACTGAGCGTTGAAAGCGAAATAAATAATCCATAAATTTAATTATTATCCAATTGTGAAAGAAAAAAAATTAAAGAAATACGACCAAAACATAAATTAAGTTAAATTTTAATTTGGGTTTTTCCTTTGGAATCAAATTAAAATAATTTAATTTTCCAAAGTGCACTAAAAAATTAAATAAATAAATACTCAACTTGGTGACATAAATAAATAAATAAGAAATTTGAAACTTGGAGCCAACCAACCAAGAAGATTGAAGCATGTGGGTATCAATATTTTTCAAACTTAGAAAATATAAATAAAAATTGCATTATTTATTACCTACAAAAATATATATATATATATTCCAATAACCTATCAGCTCCCCCACTACTATCCTTCCATTTAATTAAATTATCCCAATTAAATTTAATTATTTTATTTTGGTATGGTTGGAAGAATATAATTTTATTTACCGTTAATCATGAGAGGGTAAGAATAGCTTAATTAAAATAATAATTTTTTTAAAATTCAAATTCATATATAGTCAAAAGTATGATAGGTCTGATTGTAACTCTATTTTCAAGTTGGCCTGATTGATTTAATTAAAAAAATATCATGAACTAACCCAAATTTTTTATTTCGAAAAAATCTAACATAACCCAACTTTTATGGTTTGGGTTGGGTTGTAATCCTATTTTCGAATTTGTTTGGCTGACTTGACCTAAAAAAGGTCACGAACTAATTCAATTTTCGATTTTTCAAAATTTCAGGTTGGTTTTGGTAGTTCAAGTTGGTCGATTTCTCAAGTCTTATGAACACCCGTAGCATTGAATTATCGATCTTTAAGATAATAATTAATGTCTCGTCTACTCCATGAAAAATCATATAAGTGAAAGGAGTTGAAATAACTTATCAATCAAGTAATTGGTCATCACTTGGATTGTAGCTCCAAAAACAAATGATGATCATAGAAAAAAAATTCAGAAATTTATGATCCCAACACCAAATTTACATTATAATATATGAAGGTTTTGGATCTTCATCTTTTGGGATCTTCCAAGAGATGGCGAAGAAGAAGAAAGAAAGGGAAGCAAATCATTAAATATTATGACTGACGAACCCCATATGAACGCTTTGCTCATCTTTCCTTTGGTGGGTAAAAAGAAAATGGCGGTATCTCTCAGAACATGGAGACAGGACAAACAATTCCTTCCCAACAATCCTTTATTTTTCTGCCCTTTTCAGACCAGCGTAGAAGAAGAACCAGCGACAGCCCCTCTTTTCCTCGTACAACCTCGAGCTCTGGTCCTTTTGCACAATTTCCACAGATAAGTTGTTCTTCTTCCCCAAGTATTGACTTGATCGGACGCCATTGAAGCTCACTGTTATCTTGTTCTACCATGGATTTCAAAATTAGTCAATACCCATTGTTGCTGAGCTCTATTTGATGTAATTTCGCTTTAGAAACTTCACTTTTTGTGTGTTTTTGCGTTGTTTTCTTCATATTTGATTGATTTTCTCAACTGGGTTGAAGCTTGATTCTGAAATTTGTGATGGGTTCTTCAAATTTTGGTGGTTTAATCTGTTTTTTGGGCTGGTTTTATCTGTTCATCTTGATTCAATGTGAAGTATCCTTAGCAAGTACTAGGAGTTTTGGGAACATTTCTCCAGGGTTTCAAGGCTCTCAGATGAACTGGATTGATAACGATGGCTTGTTTCTTATGTCCAATAACTCTAAATTTGGGTTTGGATTTGTGACTACTCAAGATGTTACAAGGTTTTCACTGGCTATCATCCACACAGGCAGCTTACGAGTAGTTTGGTCGGCCAATAGGGCCTCCCCTGTTCTAAATTCTGATAAGTTTACCTTTGATGAGAAGGGAAATGCAATGTTGATGAAAGGTTCTTTGGTGGTTTGGTCTACAAATTCAAGTGACAAAGGGGTTTCTGCTTTGGAGTTGCAGAACTCGGGGAATTTGGTTTTACGAGCAAACGATAGCGATCGAGGTATCGTTTGGGAGAGTTTTAGCTATCCAACTGATACCCTTTTATCAGGGCAGGATTTTGTTGAAGGGATGAAACTTGTGAGTGATCTTAGCAACAATAACTTGAGCTATTCCCTTGACATGATATCTGGTGATCTGATTCTATCAGCAGGCTTTCGATCCCCGCAGCCTTACTGGTCGATGGCTAAGGAGAATCGAAAAACCGTTAATCGGAATGGTGGGGCTGTTTCCTCGGCGAATCTTGATTCGAACTCTTGGAGGTTCTATGATCGAAACAATGTCTTGCTCTGGCAATTCATCTTCTCGAATAAAGTCGATGAAAATGCTACTTGGATAGCTGTTTTAGGAGACGATGGCTTTATCTCGTTCTATAATCTTCAAGATTCCGGTGCTGCGTCGAGTATTAGGATACCTGAAGACTCTTGTAGCACACCGGAGCCGTGTGGCTCGTATTTTATATGTTATAGTGGGAACCGATGCCAATGCCCTACGGTTCTTAGCTCGAATCCAAATTGTCAGCCTGGGATTGTGTCTCCCTGTGATCGTTCGAATGGAAGTATTGAGCTTGTAAGTACGGGGTTTAGCCTAAAATATTTTGCACTTGGATTCCTACCATCGACTTCGACAACTGATTTAGATGGTTGCAAGGAATCTTGCATGAGCAACTGTTCTTGTCGGGCAGTGTTCTTCGAAAACCGAACAGGGAAATGTTTCTTGTTGGACGACGTGGGTGGGTTTCAAAATTCGAACGCAAACTATGACTTTGTTTCATACATCAAGGTCTTGAACAATGTAGGTAGCGATGACCACAATGATCGGAGTAAAAATGGTGGAATGAACTCTCATATCGTGGCGATCATCGTTGTTTTTACTGTGTTCGTTATTTGTGGTCTGGTTTATTTGGCTTTTTGTTACTACAAGATGAAGAAGAAACCGCCCGGAACTCCTCACGAGACGTCCGAGGATGATAACTTCTTGAATGGTTTAACCGGGGCGCCTATTCGTTATAGCTACGACGATCTTCAAAGTGCAACCAATAACTTTTCGATGAAGCTTGGTCAAGGGGGATTTGGGTCGGTATATCAAGGAGCTCTACCGGACGGAACCCGGCTTGCCGTGAAGAAATTGGAGGCGATCGGTCAGGGGAAGAAGGAGTTTCGAGCTGAAGTGAGCATAATTGGTAGCATCCATCATGTTCACTTGGTTAGGCTCAAAGGCTATTGTGCTGAAGGATCACACAAGCTTCTTGCTTATGAGTACATGGCAAATGGGTCATTGGACAAATGGATATTTAGGAAGAACAAAGAAGATTTTTTGTTAGATTGGAACACAAGATTCAATATTGCATTAGGAACAGCTAAAGGACTAGCTTACCTCCACGAAGATTGCGACGTAAAGATTATTCATTGTGATATCAAACCCGAAAACGTGCTTCTCGATGACAAGTTCCTTGCAAAAGTATCGGACTTCGGCCTTGCAAAGCTAATGACACACGAGCAAAGCCATGTTTTCACGACACTAAGAGGAACTCGAGGGTATCTGGCACCAGAGTGGATCACGAACTACGCTATATCAGAGAAGAGTGATGTTTATAGCTACGGGATGGTGTTGCTCGAGATAGTCGGGGGAAGAAAAAACTTCGACTCAACCGAAACCTCCGAAAAAGGCCATTTCCCATCCTATGCTTTTAAAATGCTTGAAGAAGGAAGACTTGAAAACCTCCTTGACCCAAATTTGGTGATAAATGATGGTGATGAGAGAGTTTTTACAGCCATTAAAGTTGCTCTTTGGTGCATACAAGAAGATATGCACCTCAGGCCACCAATGACTCGAGTAGTCCAAATGCTCGAAGGCCTTTGTGCCGTTCCTCCGCCTCCGACTTCCTCCCCGCTCGGTTCTCGCCTGTTTTCAAGCTTCTTCAAATCAGTCAGTGAGGGAGGAACCTCTTCCGGGCCTTCCGACTGCAACAGCGATGCATATCTTTCGGCGGTGAAGCTATCCGGGCCAAGATGATTTCGGCGTACCGTTCATTTGACAGATGAGTTCTCTTATACTTCTTACATAACATCATATTCTTGTAAATTAGAAAGTTGATTAGTTTTGGTGTTTGTTATGTACATTTTGAGTGCTGATTTTGTATGGTAAATTTGTTCTTCAAATAGTTTCACAAAACCTTCATGTATCTGCTGCTGCTTCTTTATTATCGTCGATCTTGTCGATCTTGTTGTTGTGATGTCCCACATTGGTTGGGGAGGAGAACAAAACACCATTTATAAGGGTGTGTAAACCCTTCCCTAGCAGACGTATTTTAAAGCCTTAGGGAAAGCCCGAAAGAGAAAGCCCAAAGAGGACAAAGCCCAAAGAGGACAATATCTGCTAGCGGTTGATCTAGGTCGTTACAAATGGTATCAGAACCAGACACCGGACGATGTGCCAGCCTTCTCGTTGTTCCCCGAATGGGGTAGACACAAGGCGGTGTGCCAGAAAGGACGCTGGCCCCAAAGGGGGTGGATTTGGTGGCGGTCCCACATCGAGGACGCTAGGCCCCGAAGGGGGATGGATTGTGATGTCCCACATTGGTTGGGGAGGAGTACAAAACACCCGTGTGGAAACCTTCCCCTAGCAGATGCGTTTTAAAGCCTTGAGAGGAAGCCCGAAAGGGAAAGCCTAAAGAAGACAATATCTACTAGCGGTGGATCTGGGTTGTTACACTTGTTGTCGTTGTCGTCGTTTGCTATATGATATGATAGGAAAAGGGAAGAGAGAGATGAAAATTTGGGGAGAAAATGTAGACAAGAAGCATTTGGAATAAAGGGATTTGAACAAAATGATGTGTGTCCAAAAATGTAAGCTAATGGGTCAGTCAGTCCTTGAAATCCCCACCTTTTTTCCCCCTTTTTCCATTCCTATCCTCGCTCCATTGGCCTTTTGTCTTCCTAAAAAATTTGGAATTAGAGAAGGAAACGAAGCATTTCTTATAAAGAGCTAGAAACTTCTCCCTAGCTGACACGTTTTAAAACTGTGAGGCTAACGGCAGTACGTAACGAGCCCTAGTGGATAATATTCGCTAGCGGTGGGCTTGGACTGTTGCAAAAGGTATCTGAGTCATACACCGGGTGGTGTGCTAATGAGGACGCTAAGCCTCCAAGGGGGTGGATTGTGAGATTCTACATCGGTTGGAGAAGGGAACGAAACATTCTTTATAAGAGTGTGGAAACCTCTTCCTAACAGACGTGTTTCAAAATTGTGAGACTGACGGCGATACGTAATGATCCAAAATGGACAACATTTACTAGCGGTGGACTTGGACTGTTACGTTTTTTTGTTGCTGTACTATGGGGGCAGACATAATACTATTTTAACTTAGATTCCATCCATGTTATATAGAATCTTTGGTTGTCAGTGTTAATTATTTTGAAATCAGTGTTAATTATTTTGAAAAAACAATGTAGTACATGTTTTGATTATTCATAAAATGATTTTTTTATTACTTTATCTTTTCGGTTTTTTGAAATTTTTTCATTTTAGTCCCCGAACTTTTCGAAAATTACCATTTCGGGCCATAAATTTCAAAACTCTTAGTCTAGTTTTTTTTGGAGGAATACTTTTAGTTTAGTCTATGTGTAATGCCCGATGTCCAAAATTAGAATCAAGATTTGGAATCCAGATCCGACATCTGATGATACTAACGTTTCCTTGCATCCCCTACGATATGGTCACGTTACGCACTTCTTGTTTCTAAAAGTGAAAAGTATCCCCACAGATCAACACGGGTCTTATTAGCTAAAGACGTTGTTTTCTCTTTCTTGAGTGTTATGCTACGTAACTAAAGACGTTTTTTAGTTCAACAACATACTCGTCGTTGAGGTATTCTCAAGTTGACCGTTAAAAAGAGATTTAAATCCTTCGTTTTATTATTTATCTCATCAATCATTATCGAAATAAACATAACATGATTAGAAGTAACGAGTCGTTATAGTGTCGAGTTTCTTAATAGATGAAGCGTCGTTTCCAAATAGGATGAAGCCGAATTGAGATGAGAAGTGGGGGACCTAAATGGTAGGGGTCCAACGTGGCATTGAGTACCACGTGTAGGAAAATGATTGGGTGAGGGAAGAAGAGAAAGTGGGGGCCAGCAAAGAAAAGGGAAAGTTGGTTGGAATGTCCGGAGAGAAGAAGAGTAGAGTGTAAGAAGGGGAAGAGGATAGAGAACATGCAGTGGTCGGAATGCACGCGCCTGTGTCGCGTGGTGCCACCTAGCACCCATTGGCCTCACGTGTTTCTCTCTCCCCCCCCCCTGTCACGTGACTTGCCGGGGATTATTTGGACTTGGCCTTACACTATCCTTATCCTCCTTCTGGATAGGGATAACATTCTCCCGTTCTACAAACATCCATTCCCCATTTATTTCCCCATATACCAAAACCCTAACTTTTTTTCCCCCCCCTTTTTTTTTTTCTTTTCTTAATGTGAAATATATTTAATAAATTAGGAGTTGAATACATTTTATTTAGTTAAAATAAACCTTAATTTTTGTTCTAAAAATTCAAGATCAGAATTCAAGATCTGAAGGAGCGGTTTTTGTTTTGACTTATAATTAAGCCTCTGCTTCGTTCTAAAAAAAATGGTTCTATAAGACGAGGTTAGATGGCTATAATTCATGTACGGGAATGACGAGATTAGCATCTAACTCGTTCTTGATAACTAGTTGTATCCCTTATAATATCTATCCCTTTTAAATTTTATTTTTGTAAATAATACAACATTAGTGAAAGTGAGAGGGCTCGAACCTCTGACCTCTGATCTATTAGTATACTAATTTTTATGCTTAAATATTTAGTTGAAGTGGTTTGGAAAGAAAATTACTAAAAGGGCAAGATTATAATACAAGAAATGAAAAAAGCGTGCAAGGATAATTAGGTAATTAGTGAAGTTACGTGGGAGTTAGGAAGCGGAACTTGCTTTAAAAGCATGGAGGAGGTTCTTTCAAAGTAGGTAATTAGGGTTTAATTACATTCCAATCCAATTAATTTCGTCTCTTTTAATCAACCGCCGTTTCTATTACCACTCAACCAATAATAATAATTATTATTAAATTAAATTAAAACAAAACTCAACAACTCCTTTAACAGCAATATTTGCATTTAAAGAAACAAAAAAACCCTCATATTTTCCTCTCCCTATTTCTATAGCCAATTTTGCTATAATTAAAAATTAAAAATTATTTTGAAATCAAATAAATATTATAAAAATATATGGATATATAATTTAAAATATTTTTTTAATTAATAATTTTGAGTTGTTTCGTTCCATTCAATTTAATTTTTGGAGAACCCGTGAACTAACATAAATTTTTATTGATTTGAACCCAAGTTGATATAGTCATGCTGATTGAACGTTCGTGCTAAAATAAAATTTAAATCAAATCACATGTTTAGTTTAGTGTCTGTTGGAGAGGGGAACAAACCATTTTTTACAAGGGTGTAGAAACCTCATCTTAACCGACAGGTTTTAAAAACGTGAAGTTGACGGTCATACATAACGGCCCAAAGCGGACAATATCTGTTGGCGGTGGACTTAGATTGTTACAAATGGTATCAGAGTCACACACCCAACGACGTGCTAGTGAGGACGCTGGGCTCCTAAGGCGGGTGGATTGTGAGATCCCATGTCGGTTGGAGAGGAAAACGAAAACAAACCTCTTTTTAATAGACACATTTTAAAACTGTGAGGCTGATGGTGATATGTAAAACTCTATCATATTCAATATTTATAAACTTTTAATTTTTGTGTTTAATAGGTCGATCATATTCAATATAACATAAAATTAAATTTGACATAAAAAAATATATAGAAATTAAATGTGTAATTAATATTAATATATTTTGTTTGTTACATAATATTTTAATTGTTGAATTTATCCATTAAAATTGAATTTCCGCTGACCAATGAGACCTCCTCAAATAAAGAAAAATACAAAATAAAAAACTATTTAATTAAATTCAAATTCAAAATGGAAAATACGAAAATCCATGGCCACCACCGGCGGGAAAAGTGGTGGCTTTTATTGTGAGGTGGGTAAGTGATGTGACCAAATTAACCTCAGACGTGAACGTTAAACGAGGATTGCGGTGGGGGCATTTAAGGAAACATAAAATGAGGCGGTCGTAAGGTCAGGTGGCGCCCCGAATAAATATGGCGCTTTCTCCTCTTTATCAAATTTAGTCTTAAAAAAAATTATATGTATTTCTTACAATTTTAATAAATATAAAATTTAAACTAATAATTTCATTAAACTTATAGTTCAAATTTATATTAATTTTAAATTTTTAAAATTTTAAAATTATTGGATACCAAATTTAAATTTCATAACCTCATATATATATATATATACATACATACATATATATATATATATATATATAATATTATTATAAGGTAAGTAAAGAGATAAAGGATTTAGATGATACCTATTGCCTACTACATAATATTTCTAAAGCTATCCAATTTATGAACTATCACTTTATTATTAATTTTTGTTGACTTTATTATCATATTATTTACATGATCCTAACCATATAAGTTTTCTTTGAAATTATAAATTACAAATAAATAGAAAAAATATCATTATATTTAATAATTTTAACCATTTACAAATAAAAATCATTGAAATTAGCATATCATAAATTAATTTATTTTTCATCATTTTACAAAAGAAAAATAAGAAAAATTATTAAATTAAGATCGAAAATTGGTCAGCTTTATATTTATTGGAGTATTTTTTTTTATTTCTCATTTAAAATAATAAAAATTAAAATCAATCATTGTTTTGCAGTTAAGGAAATTATTGTAAAAAAAAAAACAGATTGGGAAGATATAATTTCAGACAATAACATAATTAATTATTGTTCACTTTTTTTAGGTACTTTAATTTTGTATCATAATTTTATAGGAATGTGTCTATTTCTAATTAATTATGATAAATCTCAATAATTCATTTTACTCCATTTTATTATTTATTAGGTTTAAGTGAAAATGAAACTTATATGAAAAAAAAAACATTTTTATAAAGTTGATTAAATAAATCTCGTGGTTTAATAATACGTCAATTTCACAAATAAATAAATTAAATGATAGGTCGGTGAAATTTTTCATGATTAATAGATCGTGAGAGGCAATTCTATGTGTGTAATTATAAAGTTGGTTGATGTCGGGTATTCATCGAAATCATAATAAAAATTGTTTTTATCGTTTTATTAAAAATTAGAAGAGACAAACCTAAATTAATGTAAATTAAAGTTTGCAACGTCGATTCGAGATATATCTATTAAAATAGTAGGATGAGTATGAAAGACGGGAAATAAATAAATAATAATAATTTATTTTAAAAAACTTGTCAAATTCGCATGTTAATATACATGTGTGAATTGAGCGTTTTTTTTTTTTTTTTTTTGAGGACAACAATTGTGGGGTATGAAAATTGAAACGCTCGCTCCACCTCAAGAGAAATTATGTGACAGCCTGAGGCCACTGCTACTAGATATTGTCTGTTATGACTTGTTACGTATCACCATTAGCCTTGAAGTTTTAAAATGCGTCTATTAAGGAGAGATTTATATATACTTATAAGGAATGTTTTGTTCACCTCTCCAATCGATATGAAATCTCACAATCCATTGTCTTGGAGTCTGTGCCTACTGTCTGGTGTCTGGCTTTGATACTATTTGTAATAGTTAAAGCCCACCGCTGGTAGATATTATCCGTTTTGGTTTGTTACATGTCGTCGTCAGTCTCACGAGTGTAACACGCGTCTACTAGAGAGAGATTTTCACACCTTATAAAAGTATGTATCCTTCAATGTCGGTATTTGAAATAATAATAATTAGTGAGTTGTTTAATAGATTTATATACTTTTAAATTCATATTTATTACAAAAATAAAATTGTTTAAAAATAAGTAACAAAAAAAAAAAACAGAAATTCACTTTTGGGATGATTGGATGAGGGAGAAGAGTGGGGTAGACCCGTCGGTTAATTAACCGTGTAAAACTTTTTTTTACCCTGAAAAATCGTGTAACCGTAGATATCTGCCTTTTTTTTTAACCGTGTATTTTTTATTTTTTATTTACCTTTTTTATTTTTCTTTCCCTCCGTCTATTTATTATTATTATTATTTTTAATCTAGTCCATAAATAATTTAAGAAACAAATAAAATTTATTTTCCATTAAAATTCTGTGTTCTCCATCTCTTGTATTTTCTATCTCTTTCTCTCTCTTTGTTCTTTGATAGAAAGCGGACTTGACCTGGAAATGGATTTGAATGCTACTGCTCTCTCCACTCCCCGCTTCTGAGATTTCCATTTCCCTCTCATTTTCTCCCTTTCAAGTTTCTCCAATTTGTTCTTCCATTGTTGGAATCGCTAGAACTTGTTTCGGATCCGTGGATCTCTGCTCCGGCATTATCTGTTTCTCTTTTGTTACAGATCCTATCCGCTGGTTCGTCAATCTTGCGTCTCGAATCTAAGCTCCCGCGGTTTTGTTTTTCATGAGGTTCTGATTCGTTTGCGCGGTTTTCGAGGTGAGTGAGTGTGTTGGTGTGGTTTTGTTTTGTTTGTTTGTATTTGAGCTTGCTGTGGAGGAGGAGGAGATGGAATGGTTGATGGTGGTGATGAATCTTATCGTTTTTGTGTGACTGTGTTTGCGAGAGGAAAGTTTAGTGTATGTTTCTTGTGCTTTCTTTCTTGCTGCCGAGTGGAAAGGTAGATGTCTTTTTTTGTGGCTTATTTTGAGATGGATTGATTTGCCGCATGCTTACTCTACGAATAGATCGACTTGGAATAATGTTTGTCATTTGATATTTATGCTTGAATCTGGATAATGGAATGAGAATGGTGGAGTTCTGATTTTGGCATATGTTGCCTCAATCTGCAAATCGGAGGTGTGTGTGACGATGCTTGATTTCTTGATTTCGCTTAGTTGTTTTAGGACAGAACTTCTGTAATGGGATTGATTGATGAGTAAGTGTGGCTTATTAATATTCGGTTTATGGTTAATGCCGAAGTCGTGGGAAAATTTGTTTAAATCATTGCCTAAGTCTTTTTGCACGGTTTCTTTGGGAAGAAAGGTTTGATGGTTTTCAAACCATCCTCCACCACGTGTCTTAGTTCTAGAAATGTGTTGCTCTTTAAATAATTTTGGAACTAACTTGCTGTTTGAAAATTCTTTTTATTCAGACATGCTTTTCGGTTCTAGTATAAATTATGAAGACTATGAAACGGGTGAACGTGTTTCTACGCTTGTCTTTCCATTGATAATTTCAGTAAGTTGAATGTAAATGTATGGGCATCGACCTATGAATAGCAAAATTTCTGCAATTGAGAATTCTCTTATGCGTTTAAGCTGTTAATTAGGATGTAATTCTTAATTTATGTTGTGGACGATATGTCTGAAAATTATTTCGTTGGTCGTAATGGCTTTGGTTGAAAACATGTGCAATTCTACTTGATGATTTGTAATGTTTGTTCCTTCTTCTATATGCTATGGGGCATATATTTCTTTGATCTGTTGTAGTTTACACCTAATGATGGAATCGGAAATCCTTGTACCTGCTGATGGGCTCAAACTGACCCATCAAAATGGGTTTCATGAGAACGTTTCTGCCTCCTCAGAGGAAATTGTACCTGAAGTTATTGTGAGCGAGGGCATAAACAGAGATACAGAGGCTACAATGCAGCAAGACAAGATCGAAAATGATCCCAAATTGAGTGGCGGTGCAATTAGTGAATCGACCACAATGGAACTCACAGAGGGATTAAATTCTCCTACTGAAAGCGATATATCAACCCTTTCTAAGGCAGACTTCTTTGTATAATCTGTTTCTTTGGATGAAGTAGTTTATCTTATTTGATTCTAACAGGTGTACTTTCTTCTTTGATTATATTCTTTTTAGGAAGGAGAGGAAAAGAATGTTGATCATCCCAAGCAAGTGAAACCAGAGAGGGGTCAAATCAAGAGCAAGAATGAAAAGTCATCAGGCCCTAAACACATTTCTTCAACTGGGGTGAATAAGAATAAAGATGGAAAGGATGCAGAACATACTGCTGGTCTTTTAAATGGTTCGGGTACAGGTACATCGCATCCACACCCAAAACGGCCTAGTAAGAGTAGATCATTCAATGGCAGGCAAGCTGAAGCGCTGAAGGTAATCGTTTCTGCACATTGTCTTACTGCCTCATCTATGCCACGATATCCCCCCTTCCCTTTGTATTTTTTTATTATTCCTTATTCTGCTTAATTATTCCCTTCTCATATTCTTTCCATCTGTTTCAAGCAGCACGCTGATAAGTCTGATGGGGAAGGCTCCATGTATGTTCTGCCTGCTTTTATGATTTTATTATCTCTTCTTGGTTGGTTAAAATATTTTCGTTTTGTATCAAATTTGAGATCTATTTTTGCATTCACTATGTATGGGGAGAGTTTCTTGGACTCCAAAGAACACTAAGTTGTGACCGATTCTGTACAGGGAGAGTATGAACCTGAAAGCTTCGAAGAAGGGTCATCCTAGTAAATCAGAAGAAGAATCAGAATCTTCTTTGTATCCTTAATTTCTTATTTACCATTAGATAGATTTTCCTGAGATAAATAGTGTGCTAATATTTTTAGGCATTGCTTCACGTTATTTAGCTTCTTGTTCTTTGTTAGATCCGAGAGTTTATCCTTGAATTGTTTATAGAAGTCCAAGAGCAGGGGATGAAAAACCAAATAGGGTTGGGAGACTTCCTAACTATGGTTTTAGTTTTAGATGCAATGAGCGTGCTGAGAAAAGAAAAGAGGTCTGTTTTTGTATTCATTTCCTTGCACTTCCTTTTGTATTTTACCGGTCGTCTTCTCCAACGATTTCTGTGTTCAAATTTTTATTTTTATATATGACGTGGGACAGTTCTATTCGAAACTTGAGGAAAAGATACAAGCTAAGGAAGTAGAAAAGAGCACATTACAGGCAAAATCCAAGGTATCAACGTGTCTATTGTCACTTTAATTTGTTCAACATTTGACGCATGTTACGAGAAAGTCCTTCTGTTACAGGAAACTCAAGAGGCTGAGATTAAAATGCTCAGAAAGAGTTTGAACTTTAAAGCAACTCCCATGCCGAGCTTTTATCAGGAACCACCTCCTCCCAAAGTAGAGTTGAAAAAGGTAACATGTTGTTGCATCTGAAAACGAGATTGAGTTTGGAATTTATTAATATCGGTTTCAAAATTTATTGATTCTCTCATGAACTTGTGGAGACAATTTCTCTTATTTTTGCTGCTTAGTCTGGATTATAATCATGGCTCTCATGAAGACACTTGCTAAATTTACCGCTGTCCTTTTATAAAATATCTAATATAGTGTCGACCCTGTAGGTCTTTCGCATGCTAGCTGATAGCTGTCAATCACCCTCCATATCATGTGACCGAGGTTCTTAGCGTGACGGTCTTAGATGACGTCATTATAGTTTCGTGGCATTTCTAAAGTTTTCTTGTAGAATAGTGGTTTAGAATCTCCCTTGGCCACTTTGATCCTTTTAATCAATTCTCGAAACCCCAATTTCTACTATGGATTTATTAAGTCTTTCTTCCAATACCTATGAATACCCAGAAATGATATATTGGAAGAATCTTTTGGCTGTTCCAATATCAATTGGTTGATTGTTTCACTCCTCTTCCAAAAAGAAAAAAAGATCTTTGAGAGTTGTTTCGTGGATCTGAAAGAGAGTACTTGGGTTCTTCCAATAACTAAAAAATGTATCATGCCTAAATCTAACTAGGATTCGCAGTGGTGGAGGAACTAGATCGGAAAAAAGAGAGATTCCAGTGGTAGGCAAAGGGTAACAAATCATAGACAAAGAGCTAACATAAGCATAACTTAACTCAACTAGTATAATTCAAGAGGTTAGAGATTCGAATCCTCTGCCCCTGTAACATAAACATAACTCGACTAGCATAATTCAAGAGGTCAGACGTTCAAATCCTCGGCCCCTAGCCCGGGGCTCCTAGTATATCTGAAATAAAAAAACAATGTTGACAAATAGTTTTTGATGTAGATACCACCTACAAGAGCCAAGTCTCCCAAGCTTGGCCGAAAGAAGAGCCCAACCCCGGCAGAAATTTTAAGTAATGAAGGTGGTGATGTGCGATCAACTCGCTTAAGTCTCGACGAGAATGTGGCTCTGAATAATAACAATTCCAAGGTGGTCTCTCCTCCTGCCCGTTTAGACAAGCCGAAACGTAGGTCTCTTCCTAGACTGCCTTCTGAGAAAACTACAATACCTGGTGCCGCAACAAATGCAGCAGGGAAGTCCTCAGCAACCAAGGTGAAAAACGTTGAGAAGCCTCCTGCAGTATCTACAAATGGAAAGAAAGAAGAAAAGCAGGCCTCAACTGAAGCAGCAACAGAGAAGTCTGCGATAGACAATGAGGAAACAGCTCCATTGGATGCAACAAACAAAGAGGTATCACTCAGCCAGGAGGAGAACGGAGGTGCAACACCGGAGCCGAGTGAAACAGAGAGCCAGACGGACGAAGAGCGGGAGATCGAAGAACAAGATCAGCATCATCAGAGCTCGGAGGAAGACGCTGCAGAGCTGAAGCAGCCATCGAGCATTGTGGCGCCGTGATGGGGATGCCATTTTGGAAATGGAAAAATGGTACGAGTCCTGAATGAATTATTTTGGCACTAAGAACTGAAGAGATTTGTCTTTGTGATTGTTATGTATTATGTATTATTATTATTATTATTATTATTATTGTTATTATTATTACTACTATGTGTTCTGTCCATAAGCAGTAATTAGTGTTGTCCCTCACTTTGTGTGCTTCCTTCCATTAACCGTGTCTGGTTGCGTCACTTAAAGGGATTTGCCATTTGTATGTAACTTTCCTTTTTTTTTATTTTTATTTTTTATCTAATTTATGTTTCTGCCTCTTTTTCATTATAAATAAATATTATTCCTAACTCTCAGAAACCTTTGCAAATCAATGCCTTATAAAAAATTATTGAGATATCTTATTTCAATTTTCATACGCACAATTTTCTTCACTTTTTTTATTTATTATTTATTATTTATTTTTTATAGATTAGGTTTCTTGTGGGAAATTTTTCTTGATTTTTTTAATGAATTAATGAATAATATTTATATTTATATATAAAAAGTGAAGAAAATCTTCTTTTCTAGACTTGTTTAGGCAACATAATCTCTACCAATGCCTTTATCTTTTTATGGTGGTGACTTTAAATCTAGTCATTGCTTTTTTTGTAATTTAATTGTATTTTTTAAAAAGAAAATACTCTGCAGAATGAGATCTATTCTTATCTGTGGTTCAGAATTCCACGTGACAATGAAAGATGAAAGCACTGAACGCGATTTCAAGCAATTGTGTGATTTACGACCACACCTCATCTCCTTACTATGCAAGGAATTGACGTCAACGTGGCGCAATCTTATACTGACACGTGTCAAAATTTCACCGTCGGTTTTGATGTTCTTTTTCAAAAATTTTGAAAAAGCCAAATTTATTAATTAAAAAAAGTACAAAAACCACGCCCAAAATTAAAAATGATTTTTGTTTTTTAAATTTATCTAAAATTAGAGATGAATTAAAATAGGCACAATTTTCAAAATAAAAAAGTTAATTCAACAAAACTAAACAAAAAAAGCAAAACATACAACAAAAAGGGCAGGTTCTGAAGCTTTTATTGCATGCAAGGTTACACGTGCAGTTCTCCCATGAGGGGGGGGGGGGGGGGGGGGAAAGAGGCACCTCAAACACCAAGGCTTGGCAATAAGAATTAAAAAAACAACCCAAAAGGGCTGTGATGGCCGAAGCCCATGGAACACTAGGCACCCTGGTTTTTGAACTGCCTAAAGCAAACACTACAATGACATTAAATATAAGCCCTACCCTTTCAGAAACTTGACTCCTTCTAAAAGAACCAAAGAAGTAAACTGGGAAAAGCATGGACCTATGACGTGGTATCGTCGAGAGGCAGGGCGAACCCAGGTGCCCATTTGCAGTCGACTCGGCTCGGTATGTATGTTATCCATTTATGAAAGAATGTCACACCTCCAGAGCTTCTCCACAAGCAGATCGACAGTGCTGCCACTGATTGCATTACAGTGCTGGATGTTCAGACCCACAAGAGTCTCACCCAATTTGATCAAGTCTGGCAGGCATTTATCTGATACAGATGAACAACCAGCGACCGAAAATACCTGTAGACTCGGTTGCTTGGCACGGGCTAGAGATGCAATCCCTGAATCGGTAATCGAGCACTTCGAGACATCGAGATCGCTGAGTAATGGGCAGTTGTTTGCAATGGAAGTCAAGCTAGCATCGGTTATCTTACTACAGCCATCGAGATTAAGCATTTCGAGCGTCCATCCATAGCGCTCGATCATGGATGAAACCACCTTGTCAGTCAGGTTGACACAACCACTAACGTCCATCTTCACTAAACTCGACTGACAGTTTTGAAGCCAAGCTAGAAACCCACAATCGTCAATTCCAACAAGGCCACCAAAATCCACATTCTGCAGCTGGGGACACAGCTTGCCCAGTAAAGCAAGGTTTCTGTTGCCAAAACCAAAGCAGTTGCGGATGGTCAACGACCGCAAGGATCCACTAGAGGTCGGGATAGGCAATTCTGAGTTCATGTCCTTAATTCCCAAGCAGTTAATGAGAGAAAGAGCTTTCAAACTTTTACGGCAGTTCAAAAGGATACCAAAGAACCCAAATTGAGTAATCCTATGGCACTCCTCTAATTGCAAGCACTCAAGCGACCTTACAGCTTTTGCAAAAGAGACCATGCCTTTATCAGATAAGAAAGAACATTTTCTTAGACACAAATGCTTTAAATTTGGACTACCTTTTCCCATAGATTCAATCGCCATGTCCGTCACTCCATTGCAGGAGGAAATTGTGAGTGACTTCAAGTTTTGTAGTCCCTGACCATTGCCCATGACCCAGAACCCTTTCTCGCTAACATTTTTAAGATCGGTAAGGACGGCGTCGGTAACTGCCTTGCCATAGTGCCCAATAACAGCAAGAGACACATCAGAAACGTTCAAAGCTTGAAGCTTCACCTTGTTCATGACACAAGTGTTCAAAGACAACAAACTTACAATTCCTTCATCTCCAACAAGTGGGCAATCTTTAATCATAATGGACTTGAGCTCGGGGCAGAACTGCCCAATAGCTCGCAGACTTGCATTTCCAATTTTTGCACAAGATTCTATTGAAATATCAGTCAACTTAGGGCAGCTCATAGCTATCTTAACCACAGCCTTGTCAGAAATAGCAGGACACCGACAGAGATCGAGTTTCTCCAACTGGTGAGAAACCTTGGCAATCTCACAAAGACCTTCATCTCCAATGGAAGACAGATTCCACAAAGAAAGAACCCTCAGAGATTGACACCGACGAGAAATCGCCCCGAGTCCAAGGTCTGTCACCTTGCTGACAAGATAATTTCCACGGATCACAAGCTTGCCTAACCCCCCTCGACTTGCAGTTCCAACAGAAATGGCAGCAAGTGTGAGATCTGTTGCCTTATTCCCTTCCAAGCTCCTTGACAGATATCCATCACTCTCAATTTCAATGTCTTCAATCTCCTTTGTGGCCATCTCATCCTCAGACTTTAAATCGTGGCAAGATATGTTGCTCATAAGCATAAGCGATCGTTTAGAAACACCTGCGCAGGCCCTCCTTTCTTTATCACCAGACAATCGTCTGAAAATCTCAAAGAGGCACTCATCTGGAAGAATTTGAATAGAGACATTTTCCTTTGATACAACCCCTTCTCCAACAAACTCAAAGGAAGAAGACATACGAGACCTCTTGCGAGGTGGAAAATAGACATCAACGTGGTGAGGAAGGGACAAGAATAGACTTGAGTTCTTGGGATTTGGGTAAATTGACCCTCCAGGGAAAAAATCTTCACGGCCTGAAATTTCAACAACAGGAAGTTAGAAACATCCTCAACTTCACAATTAAAATCCCTAGATCATAATAGATGAAATGATTGGCAATTTATCGTAAGAGAAAAGCAGGAAGTGATCTTTGCAAAAATATTGTCTGATCGTTTAATATTTATTATTGATGTGCTCTCTTGTTCTAATATTCAAATCTTAAAGTAACGCTTAAAAGATCAAATTAAACCTGGCCTGTATGGGGATGATAGATCAACAATATAAATATCATTTAACAGGTAAACCTATTTTCAGAACTTCCCTAGAACCCTTAAAGTATGATGTCTCTTTTCGAGAAAAAGATATAAACCGATGGATTCCTAAGATAGCATCTGGCCTGGCCTGTCCAAGACAAGAAAACGGTCAATCAACCCCAAACCACAATCCTAAGACCACAAAACCACATCCATGCTCCCTCGTAATTCATACCAACACATGATCCGCCACTTGGCGAATCGAGAAACCGCATAATAACTAAACCAATAATCCAAATATTTCCCCTACAATCCATAACTTCATCCAAATAACACTCCACATCCACACAAAACAAAAACTCTCAACGAGCTATCCTATCTGCCTCTCACAATCTACAGAACCTCCAATTCACAAGCTCAATGACACAGCAGAAAAATCATACAAAATCATCCACTTACCGGAATAGGCGAAGAGCTTCGACATGAGTATGGCTCAAAAACCCACAGGGGGTGGAATCTGAACGAATTTGCACTCAAAAACCCTCGAAAGAGAGCAAAAAGAAGAGAGGAAACGAAGATTAAGCACAACAGCAAGACGAATTTAACCTGAGAATGTGAATTCATGAGATAAATCGTAAGCGAAGGAGATCGTTGGAACCCTACCAGTTAGGGAAAAAAAAAAAAATCAACGAAGAGAGAGGAAAGTGCGAGGAAAAATAGGAGGCCTGAAGCGGTGTAGAAGAAGGTTTTTTATCGTAAGTTGAAGAGAGTTTCGGTACATGCACATACACCCAATAAAAACCCAAGTGCAATGTATTTGTTCACAATGGGGGCTTTCCCTCGTAATATTCTCCCACCAAATTATAAAAAATAATTAAAATAAAATAAAAATACCACAAACCCAAAACCAGACTGTTTTTCTTTTCCTTTTTTTTTTTTAATATAATTTCTTTTATTTTCAAATTGTGTTTTATTATTAAATACATCATCCAGTTTTTTTTTTTTAAACAAAATATTAAATTTATCACATTTAAAAAAATTATTTATAAATTAATTTCTATTAGCTCTAAATATTATTCCAATTAATACACTCCCAATATTTATTTAATGTATACAATTTCAAATTTTCTTTATTAGGATTTATGTAATTTTAAAACTATTTCAATTGTAATTCTAATATTTAAATTAATTAATTATGAATTACAATGACAGCCATTAAAATAGTCCGAGAAGTAACGGTGTCGTTTTGATGTTTTCATGGAAGTAAATATTAAAATAAAAATAGGATTAAATTAATATTTATGAGTTGTTTTATTCCATTTTCTACCGCTAGCTGTGTGCTTACAAGTTGGGCGAAGGTACATTGTACACAATTATAACAAATAATCAAGTTGACAGTCGAAATTATGTTACCCATAATTATTGCTTCTTTTTTTTCTAATAATTAATATTTATTATTACGAGTTAATTCTACTTGTTCGGTAGTTTTTTCATTATATTTTACTCTCGTGTTCTTCGTCTAGATTGAGTAGGTGAGTTGGGTAATTTTAATAAATATTTGTGTTGTAATTTAAGTTTTAACCATCGACACTTTGTATTTTAGCGTTGGCAAAGGGTCTCTCGATAAGCGGTTGCAGACGAACTTTCTCGGTAACTTTTTTCGCTGGAAGGGTGTTTGTCATCGATGTTGTTTATTTTTTCTAACGCTTTTCTACATTGGCAAAGGATGTTTGTCTTGATAACTTTTTGTTTATTTTATATATGCGTGTGAGAGAGATTAAATTTGTAATTTATTAAACGTTCTTTTGAAACCATTGTTACACGTATACAACTAATGATTGATGCTCTAGATTTGAATAAAACGACGTGTAATTCAATGGTTGTCATATTGATGAATTATAAGTTTGAATCATCTGAAACCTTACCTCAATAAATAAAACATTTCTTATAAAGGTGTGGAAACTTACTTCCAGTAGACACGTTTTAAAGCTGTATGGCTGACCGTAATACATAACGGACCGAAGTAGACAATATATAGTAGGCGTGGGTCTGTTACTAATGGGAGGTTTGAAATCTAAATTAGGGGGAAAATAATTTATAAATTTTTTAATCTTTTAACGTTTTTATTTCATTAAAAAAATAAAAAGGGTATTTTGGTCTTTTTATTTTTATTTTTAATGTATAGTTTTAAGGGTTAAGGGTTTAGGGTTCGTCCAACTCAGAAGTAAATAAATAAATAAATGTCACATTAGATTTAGGAATTTAGGAATTTTTATGTTTTTATTGTAAATTACTAATTAACAGAAAAAAATAAAAATAAAATTGAAATAAAAACAACTAGTACGAGTTTTAGGGGCAAAAAGGGAATATAAAAAATACAAAAGTGGGCCCATTGGGAGTTTTTTTTCCCTGATGGGCTATGGTGGGCAGCCCAAAGTGGGGATGGGCTTGTCAAACAGTATTATCTCTTATTTTTCTTTTATTTTTTCCTATAAATTTTATTTTAATAAAAAAAAAATATTTTTTTTAATATAACATTGCAAATATAAGTGAAATAAAATTTTGATTATAAACCTATGATCATTTCCTAAATTAGCCGATGTGGGACTTTAAAGTCTCATTCCAATGGAGAGTGTATTCCTTGATTATAAACTCATGACCATTCTCTAAATTAGCCGATGTGGGACTTTCATCATCCAACAATTTATACCTCTTTTTATTGATGTTGTCGAGTCGAGATGGACTAATATAATAACGTACTTTATTTTTTCGACTTCTTTAGCTATTTTTCGAGTTTCTCGTATATAAAAAATTCGTTCTCGTGGTAGAGCATTTAGTAATGATAACAACTATTTGAACTCTCGATCTATCGATGAGGGTCACAAATTTTCTTTTAAATAAAACAAAATTATTTAAAATGATAATAAGTGTCTTATCCACTCGAGGCAAGAATATGCAAAAATTGTACTTTAATTCTTAAAAAATCGAACTTTGATAGTTAATGGATCCTACATTTCTCTTGAGGTTGATTAATTGAGTCCAAATAATAAATATTAAAGGGCAAAAATGGAATAAGAAATATATTATATGTAGCGTGGGCCTGCAATGGGTTTGGTAAACAAATTTTATTTATATATTTACTAAGTGTTATTAAAAATAAATAAATAAATGACGTCACATAAGCATTATTCGATCTCTCGAATAAGAAATAAAAAAAATAAAATTTCATTTTTGTATTTTAATTAATTGTTGATATTTTTTAAATTATATGGGGGCATAAAATTGATTAATCGTAATTATAAATTTTAATTTTGAGTTTAGCAGACTTATGAATGTTTAAATATTATAAAATTTATTGTCTATTTAAACTTCTAATTAATTAAAATGAGAAGAAAAATTATGATTTTAGAAAAGTAATTAAAATGAGAAAAATCAATAATTTTAAGGAAAAATATTGATTTTTTCCTTACAAAAATAGAAAAGACTTGAAATAAAAAATTTAATTAAAATGAGAAGAAAATGCTTAATTATTTTTTTGTTTGATAATTAATTAATAGCGAAACAGGCCCTTATTCAATTCAAACACTCCATCTTCCTCACTGGGATCATAAATGGCGCTTTATGATCTAAACCTGCAATTTTTCTCTTCCCTTTCCCCATTCCCACAATGCTCAGAAGTAAAATTTAATGAAACCTTCTTTTTGCATAGCAGACAAATTAGAAGTTTTGGGGGTTCCATCTCGATCCGCCATTAGAGAGATAGAAGAAAAGTTGCAGAAATGGGAGAGAGATTTGAAATGAGCGGAATCTCATTAAATTTTGGTTGTTAAGAAGCTGCGACTGTGGATCTTTCATGTTGAGCAGGTGAAAGTTTTTAATGGCCAACCCCATTTAAAAAGTACTCTTGTTGTTGTTGTTGTTCTTCTTCTTCTCTATCAAATAAATTTCAATTTCCACCGACAATTCTATATAAATGGCTGAAATTATTACTCTCTGTACGTTTTTCAACTCTCTCACCTGTTTTTTTTTTTAATTTCTCTCTCTCTCTCTTGTTGAAGGCTCTGAAATTCTCTGTGTTTCTCTCTCTAGAGTTATGGTTTATTCAAGGAAGTTCAGAGGAGTCAGGCAGCGGCAGTGGGGCTCTTGGGTGTCAGAAATCCGCCACCCATTGCTGTAAATTTACTCTTACATTACGTTGTTTGTTCTTTTGCTATAAATATATGCGCCATTGGTTGGGTTTATTGGTTCGATTGTCCTCTGTTTCCTCCATTTTCTGTCTGTGCCCATAACCTGTTTGATGATTTGTCTGAAAGAAACTGGTCTCCTTTGGTGGCGTATGTTTTTGAAAACTCGTATACTGCATTGTCATCGTATGCTTGTGACAATTTCTCGTGTTTATTGGTTAAAAATGCTGTGAAAATCCCCTTTTTTTTGGTGCCCATAAGGTGTTTGTTGATATGCCTGAAAGAATCTGGGTGGCCATGGCATGC
Source organism: Cucurbita ficifolia (assembly GCA_033971965.1). NCBI lineage: Eukaryota > Viridiplantae > Streptophyta > Magnoliopsida > Cucurbitales > Cucurbitaceae > Cucurbita > Cucurbita ficifolia. The sequence goes on from CM066970.1 coordinate 2,024,521, forward strand.
ATATTTCTGTAGATTTGTGAGCTACATTATTTGTTTCAGACGTTTGCATTCCTCTGCTGTAAATGTATGCATTGATTGTGTTTCTTGGTTTAGAAAAAAGCTGTGAAAAATGGAAACCCACCATTGTTGTACCTTAAACCAAGAAGCTAGCCGGCTATGGCCATTGACCACGCTCATTTCTGCTATACATACACCTAGAGCCCACATTCTTATACGTTTCATGTGTTAATTTCTTTGTAGGAAGAGAAGGGTGTGGCTGGGGACATTCGACACAGCAGAGGATGCAGCACGAGCGTATGATCAAGCAGCCATCTTGATGAACGGCCAAAACGCCAAGACCAATTTCCCTGCATCAAAAGACCAATCTGCAGAAGCCAGCCATGGGCACGGATCTTCTCCAATGACCCCAAAAGCACTTTCAGAGCTACTCAGCACAAAGCTCAGAAAGTGCTGCAAGAACCCATCTCCCTCCTTGACATGCCTGCGGCTCGACAGTGACAACGCCCACATCGGTGTCTGGCAGAAGCGCGCAGGCACTCGAGCCACCTCCAATTGGGTCATGAGGATTGAGCTAGGGAAGAAGGAGATACCATCACCGTTGCCATCGCCCGAATCGACAAGCCAGGAAGCCGATGGCCATCGGAACGGAATCGATGAAGAAGACAGAATTGCAATGCAAATGATTGAAGAGTTACTCAATTGGAACTGCCCTCTTCCTTCAATTTCAAGCTAAGTACAAGATCTCAACTCTAAAAATAAAGTAACAATAGTAATAAAACCCCATAAGATCAAAACAAATAGGCTTAATTATGTGTGTATATATATATATATATATATATATATCTGTTGTGCTTACTGTTTCTATTACTGAGCTTATGTAAAGCTGTTTATGGGACTTGGGAAGCTCAAAATCTGTATAAAGGGAGAGCTTTTGCATATAGATATTGGCTGTTTTATGTCAGTTTTAATCAAAATATCATAGGGGCTTATGATCTTTGTAAGTCATATATATATATATATAGAAAGGAACAAAGTTTGCAGAGATGATGAACAATTGCGAGCGATTTTAGCTCAAATATCAAAATTTAAGATATAATTAGTGTCTTATCTATTAAATTAAATTCCGGCTCCGCTCCGAGTGATAAATTAAAAAAAAAATTGTTAATTTTTTATTTATAACTATTTTCGTTCCTCAATTTTTACCTTTATTTAATCAAATAAATTATAAATTATGTTTGTTGTGAATAAATTTTTAAATATGGTTGATAATATTTACTTGATCAACATATTTTTGTTTTTTTTTTTTTAATATTTTGGTCCTAAAATATTTTTTTTATTTGTAATTATTCCATCTTATATTTTCATTAGGTAAAATTTGATTGGAAAATAATTTAAAGCTGTAGGTAAGAGAATTTGGCCAAAGGACCAAAATATATGTATAAGTCAAAGTTTAGAAACAAAAAATGTATTAAAATGTACCTATGATACGACTAAACAATAAATTTTGCATAGACTTTTAATAAAATGTTACTTAATTTGACGAACATTCATAGTCATATTATTTAAAGTATAATTGATTTTATCATTGCTCGTTCTAAAAATGGATACTAAGAAAACGACTCTATCGTGCTAATAAGTATAGTCGTTGATCCATTGTGAAGAGTCTTAATTGACTCAAATTTCTTAAACGAGACTGTCATTATGATATCGAGCTAATCTTGATAATCAAGTTGGGAAATGGGAATATATTGTAACGACTCATGGCCAGGATTAAGAATATAGATTCGGCACTTGATGACTCCGACATTCCCCTGCATCTCCGACGACATGATTTCGTTACCTACTCCTTGCTTCTTAAGAGTGAAGACTATCTCCACAAACCAACACGAGTCCTTACAACATGTCATCTAACATAGAATTGCTTCAAGTAAATCACGCTTAACCATGAAATTTCTATAATTGAGCCACCGAAAAACAAGCTTAGTCATCCTATTCTCAAGATCATTCTCGTTCGAGTATGGTCTCGGTTCATTCATGTACTCCTCATTTTATTCGGGTGTCACAAATATTGCTAAGCTATTAATTCAGTTAAAAGTATAAATAACTAAGGTATTAATCAAATTAGTAGTTTAGCATAAGGTAAATTACAAATTCATTAATATGTTAACAATCATATACAAAATAACCATATTCTAAATTTAATATTTCGTCATCCCATTTGTCACATTTTTAAATATTTTATGCTACAAACCTTAGGAATTTAGTTGGAAAATGATTAATGATTTGTCTGTCAGAATTTATGCTCCCACCACATGACATCAATTAATTATTGGCGTACCTAATTGGTCCAATAAAATAACTTCAACCGTTTTTTTAATAAATAAATTATAAGATTTATAATAAGATCATGTTATAAAATCCTATTTAAAAATAACTCATTTTTATCTCGAAATTTATATAATTTATACCTTAAAGTTTTTTAATTTTATTAAATTTGATCTTAAAATTTACCTTTTAATTATAAAAAAAATGGTAAATTTATTAATTTATTAAATGCATGAAAACACTTTTAAAAATATTTGAAGAGAGAGTTTATCCACAGGTAAAAAATGTAACGTTTTTTATTATTTAAAATTAATATTAATATTTATGGTGCAATTTGACCATAAATAATGAATATTAAAAGTATATAAGATTTATTAAAAATTATAAAAAAATTTATATGCAAACAATATTCTACGACCTAATTTATAAAAAATTAAATTTAAATATTACACCCTAATCTTTAATAATTAAATAATTAAAAATATTTTACAACCTAATTTTTAATTTAAATATTACCATTAAAGTTTCAAAATTAAATATATTTTTTTAATATAGCAAAAAAGTACGTGTATATATTTAATGTGTTGAAAATATATTTATATTCGGTGTAGCAGGGTGAGACGAAAATGAGAAATATAATCTCGTCCCCCGCCCCATTTATCTAACAGAAAAAAGTATTCCTCATTCACTCCTTCGAATCCTCTTTTTGTTATGAGTATATATATATATATATATATATATATATATATATTATTAACGAAGAATTTAGAAATTAATTTTCGTCTCCGCATTTAATTAAATAAAAAAAAAACTAGACTCGTCAAAATAATAATAATATATATAAAAAAATATATAATATTATTATAACAACTATTTTTTTTGTGGGGTTGAAAGTTATTGTGGTGGATTACATTTCAATGATGTAGTTGCTCCCATCCCAATCCACAATAAAAGTGTTTCATTTAATTTCAATAATATTAAAAATATATATATATCATATTCCGGATTAAACTGATCTCGACGTGGATAGGCTATTATAATTCTCGAATCAGATTCCACTATATCTGTTTCCATACCAGCCCTAATTGTGGCTCGAGGGAAAAAGGGAAGAAAAAGGGCGCGAGCGAAAATCTGGGATTCTAAGATTTGTTCTTCGGGTAGAGAGATTTTTTCCTTCAGAAATTCCTATCGAAGAGTTGAAAGCAGGCGGCGAAAGATTAGGCATGTTGCTGGCTGTGCTGATCGCCAACTCCGTCGGCAACATTCTCGTTGAACGGTACTATTTTCTTTTCCCTTACGCCGTGTGGCTTGATCGATTGAACTTTTTTTTTTTTTTTTTTTTCACTGGATTTTCATGTTTCTGATTTGCGTTAGCGTGAAAATTTGAATTGAGTGGTTTTTTTGTGTAACCGATCGCTTTGTTGTAGTTTTATTTGCCGACTGCTTTGATGATTATACGAAATGTGCGATTAGCTTCAGATGTACTTCAATTAAAGTTGGAATTGGCTTGAGAATAATTTAGTGTTTAGGAGTGCAATGATGATGCATAACGCGGATAGGAGTGTCTGGCATACTCTAATTTCATTCGATTGAACGGTCGATCGTGATTTTTATTTGTTTATTAGGTTCCATGGAGTTCCGGCAGAGGAGCGATTGCATTGGCGATCCTTTCTAGTGAAGCTAGGAGCAGATAATCTCAAAGGTGCAAAAAATGAAGAGCTCTTTGTTGCTTCACACAAGTGAGTGAAATCTTCCAATCATTTCTTTAGAAGCAATTCTGAATACCTCGCTGTGATGCATTATACTTGAAACTTAACTTCATCCCTTAGTATTTTGATCTCATAAGATATAAGGACTCGACTATAACGTTTTCATACGCGCAAGGGAAATGGACGAAGTTTGTTTGCGTGGTTATTGTTATAGTGTATTACTCTTGTGATTCTTATGAAGCCGATTACACACAATAATATATAAAGTGCCGCATTGACGTTTGTTTTTGCATGTTTAATATTCCATTATTGGACTACTGCAACAAAAGAAACCTTGATCCTTAAATCAGGAATAAAGGAAGTATATTTAATGTTTTGAAGTAAACTAACAAAAAATTGCATTGATTTTGAGCTGTTGAAACTGTTTCCTGGAATCAAAATTTCCTTCTATTTTAAACTGTTGAGAGAATGCAAGAAACTATGGACAAGCTGATTTGAATGATGAAATCTTTGGTATTCAAGTGATAGCGTCTATATAAACCAAATGTAGTAAGGATTTGCCCATTCTTTGAAGAAGTCGTTGAACATGATTCGGTACCCTTGATCTCAATTATTATTCCTGCGTAACATAAATCAATTGGGACATAAGCAGGCAACTTCCTCGCTTAATGTATAACGTCAATCGTATCCACTCTGCCGATCATTGGCTTCACAAATAACAGACTCTTTGTAAGTTCCATCTATTTCCAAAGCCTCTTGGTTACCAAACCTTGGAATTGTCTCCAACCTACAAAGTAAGGTCTTGAAGATGGATTAAAACCTTTGAAAATTGATTGAAGAGAAATCTATTCTACCACTTCTCTATCACTTTAATGTCATTAATAAAGTTTCACCCCGGCCCGGGATATTTTGAACTTGAAAAAGATCAACATTTTACTTCCAGTTAATTTGTTATGGTCTGAGAATTCATTTATCTAATTGTCCTTCCAAAATCTACTTTTCATCCTTCTTCCACCTCAAGAGGGAGGTAGTAAGCTACACCTTTATTTCTTGTCCAAAAAAACAAAGTAGCGAGCTACAACTACAAGCCTCTAGGGGCTTCTTGAACTACCGTTAGAGTGTTTGGAAGTTGTCAAAGGCATTTTCCATGAATACTTGGAATGAAATTATGCCACAACGAGCTAGTTTTTATTTTATTTATTTATTTATTTATTTATGAGAAACCATGCTTTTGTCGAGAAGTATGAAAGAATAACAGTGAATTAGCTTCTTCTGCAATCACTAGTACTAAAGTAACAAGGGCTGCATTCTTAGCTCGAATGGTCACCTAATAATGATCAACTGTTTTACTGCTAAATAAAATACATTCCTATCCAATATATGGACATTCACTTCGATAGTTCCCTTTCCCCCCCCTTAATCATCAGTAGACTGCCCTGCTTATGAGGGAATCTTAAATAACAAGGTTAGCTTGTGGCTTGAATAAAAGTAAATCTTCCCCATTTATAATGATGAAAGCATTACTCGTACATTAGTTACTGTAGCTGGTTTTACCTGTTCAAACTATCAAACTTATCTTTTTTTGTAACAGGTCTGTATATATTGTTTACACCGTGCTTGGCGATGTTGCAGTTTATGTTGTTGGGAAGGACGAATATGATGAATTAGCTTGTAAGAAAATGACAATTCTTCCATTTTCTTTGGACTCATTCCCAACCTCCCAAGCGGGTTTTTTTTTATAAAAATCTTTTGTTTTACTTAATTCTTGTGTTATGTTTCTCTGCATTAATTTCATTTTAACTTCTTCAAGTGGCAGAAGTGATCTTTGTAGTAACATCAGCGATAAAGGATGCCTGTGGCAAAGCTCCAACTGAGCGCTTGTTTCTTGACAAATACGGAAAGATTTGTTTGTGTCTTGATGAAATCGTCTGGACGGTATGCCCTTTCTTTTTCCCTCACTCAGAATCTTTCTTGTAGGTTTTGTGGGTCTCAAGGCTCATAATCCAGCCAGATACAGTGATAAACATTTTAAGCATTTGGACCTTCAATTCAAGAAATTTGCAATTTCAAGGAGGAAAGATTTTTACACACGGTCTTTCTATTCTAAACAAACAGAAAATGCTTTGCGAAATGTCTCTCTGAACAGAAATTTAAGGGTATCTCATAATTGCAAAGAACATAAAAAAAAAAATTACATATCGACTGCGCCTGTGCTATTTTAGATCTTACTGATCTGTTTTTATGTTTATGAAGGGCATCTTGGAGAACACGGAGAAAGACAGGATAAAGAGGCTGATAAGGTTAAAGCCTCCCAATGAGTTTTGATTAATGAAACGGCTGCATCAACTAATGCCAACATTGTTTCAGCTCTGTGGAATAATCATCTTGATTGATAAGTATACTCTACTACCTATTCTATTTGGCTTTCATATTATTCTTTATCGGACTCGTTCGGTTTTTAAGTTAGAACTCAAAGCTGTGATGAATTGGAGAAATTGTTTGGATCAAGATTTGCATGTTCGTTCTCGTAGAATGCAGTGGGATTATGAAGTAAATTCGTAGTTGAGAACTAAAGAGTTGGGTAGTTTTTTATTTTTATATATTTATTTACCAGGCAACTCCACTTTAAATTGGCTAATAACTCGGCCAATGGCTCGAGTTATAGTAGTTAATCTAAGTATTCTATGATTGTCGTCTATTTAAAATTTAGTATTCTATGAACTTTCTTAGCAACTAAATGAAGTTGGATTAAATAGTTGTTTCGTCCAATTGTTTGAGGTACTTGTAAGTTGGTCCGACCTAGTGGTCGTTAGAGCTGATGAAAAAAGTAAAGGGTTTTTTTTTAATCTAAGTTATGAAGCTTTTCCCCGTTTTATCATTATTTAGAATTATTGTCAATTTTAGTTCATTTCGAGACTACATTTGAAGTAGACATTCCTTAAATTTTCAAATAAAAATTTGACTTAAAACGGTGTGAGATTGACCAAGAACGAGGAGGATTTAAAATTTCGCTCTCACTACCACACGATTTGATGTGCTCTGAAAATAAAATAAAATTACACCTAATACTCAACTGCTAAAGTTGTTTCTATTTTGTTTTGGGGCCAATCTCATTTGCATGATCAACGCCAACCCACCAACACTACCTTTACAACTACAATTACTATGAACTCTTACCCATATAAAAACCTCACAAACTCTCTTAAAACTCCAATCCAAAAAAAAAGTCTCAACACTTTTTTTGGGCTCAATTATCACCTCCCAAGTATTTCGAGCACGAATGGCATTGATAGGAGAAGCACCGGGATTCCTCGAAGTATACTCTGATGGGTCAGTTCGACGCTTGATTCCCGAAGTCGTTGTCTCAACTGATAATCAATCATCTAAGAATTATAAGTTTAAGGACGTCGTTATCGACCCCAAAAAGTCAGTTACCGGAAGGTTGTTTCTTTCTAATGTTACTAATAATCATTTAGCAAAACTTCCTATTCTTGTTTACTTCCATGGTGGTGGCTTTTGCATTGGCTCAACTACTTGGATGGGTTACCATCACTTTCTTGGAGGCTTGGCTGTTGCATCTCAGTCTGTTATCTTGTCCATCGACTATCGATTGGCACCAGAGAATCGACTTCCAGCAGCTTATGAAGATTGCTACAGCTCACTTGAGTGGCTCACCCATCAAGCAAGTTGTTTCGAGCCATGGTTGCAAAATGCTGATCTTTCTCGAGTCTTCCTAGCCGGAGACAGTGCAGGAGGCAACATTGTCCACCATGTTGCAGTCAAAACCATGAAGACCAACATTTCGAACCTGACAATCAAAGGATTGATGTTAATTCATCCGTATTTCGGGAGCGAGAAACGAACCGAGAAGGAGAAAGTAGAAGGGGTAGAAGGATTTGTGGAAATGAATGATATGTTTTGGAGATTGAGCATACCGCAAGATAGCAACCGTGATTATTTCGGATGTAACTACGAGAATAATACACAAGAAATGAGTACAGAAGAATGGAGTAAGTTCCCAAATGTGGTGGTTTTTGTGGCTGGCTTGGATTTCTTGAAGGAAAGGGGAGAGTTATATGTAAACTTCTTGCAACAAAAGAGGGTAAAAGTGGTTAAGCTGATAGAAGCTGTAGATGAGTCTCATGTATTTCATGTGTTCCGTCCCGAATCCGAGCCCACCCGCTTGCTTCAAATGCAGATGACTCAATTCACGAACACCTTTAATTAAGCTCGAACACATGGTTGGTGCATTATTTAAAATGAAAATGGATAATAATGTTTGTTTTTGAACCATTCGAAAAAATTAAATTCATAGGATGTAATTTTGTTAACAAAAAAAGTGTTAATCATGTACCTCAACAATATTTGTCATAAAAAAGAATTACATAAATAATTAAATTGATATATTACCAATAATTAATGTTTTTTTAATTTTGTAATTATCATAAATATTCAATTTTTATTGAATTATTAAAAATAGTCCACGTCAATAAAAGTGTTTTTTTTAATGATATTATTCGTTTTAATATTTGACGGTTATAATTTTAAAAAGTACCTCTATTTTATTCATTTTTTTAACGAAAACAAAATTAATTTTCACCTTCAGTAAATTAATGAGGGGCGGTCCCTTCACTGCAATAACATGTGCTTCTGTTTCGAATTTTATTCTCCACCGTTTCATTATTTTTGCTTAATTTTTACTAAAAATATGTTTTTATTAATAAACGTTTTTAATTAATATATATAGAACGAGACTTGAACTTCTAACTGATAGTTTATTTATCTCATTTTTTTATTAAATAAAGGCTCGAGAATAGAGAATTTAATATATTTTTTTATAATCCCATTTGATTTTTTTTGTTGTAGTATTATGTTTTATAAAAAAAAAATAAAACCAATTTTGGTGTTATTTTTTTATGAACCTATTTTATTAGATTTTTAATAAATATTAAAATTAGCATGCAAGAAAAAAAATATAATTGGAATATATTTTAAAATTTATAGAAAATAGACTATATTAACTCTTTTTTATTATAAATAATTTAAAAAAAATATGAAAACTAGTATACAGACTAAAATAAAATGAGAATAAAATATTTATTTTAATATTTTTTGAGAGGACCAAAATAATATTTAAAAAAAATAAAAAATAAAAAAATTATTAATATAGTTTTTGTTAAGTATATATTTATATTCAAGCAATTTTTAATTGGACTGAAAACAACAAAATAAGACAGATTCTTCCCATTTTAGACCCTCAATTATTTATTTATTTAATTGTTTATGAAAGGCAAATGAAAAATAAAATAAAATAAAAAACAAATTAAGGAAAAAAAAGAAAAAGAAAAAAAGGAAAATGAAAATCAAGCCCCATTGGGTCTATGGACTTCCCTATGTTCCCCTTCACAATTGATAAAGAGGATTTATTTATTCTCCCAGATTTCGCTCCCTTTCCTTCTCCGTCACTTTCTTCTTCCCTGAACCGAACTCAAATCAAGCTCGGTTCCTTTCTCTGAATCTCCATTGCTGATTTTTTTTCCTGCAGATTTCTTGTTTTTCTCCCTCTGATTCATCTCCGATTTTCCCCTAATCGGCGCAATGGGCAAAGGAAGTTTTATCAGTGACAGTGTTCTGAAGAAGATCGTCCTCTCCTACACCTATGTCGCCATTTGGATCTTCCTCAGCTTCACCGTCATTGTTTACAACAAGTTCATTCTCGACAAGAAGATGTATGATTGGCCTTTTCCGATTTCCCTCACCATGATCCATATGAGTTTCTGTGCTTCTATCGCTTTTCTCCTGATTCGCGTCTTCAAGCTCGTCGAGCCGGTTTCCATGTCCAGAGATCTATATCTCTCCTCTGTTGTTCCTATTGGAGCGTTATATTCTCTCTCGTTATGGCTTTCGAATTCGGCGTACATTTACCTCTCTGTCTCGTTCATTCAGATGCTCAAGGCTTTGATGCCCGTCGCTGTTTATTCCATCGGTGTTCTTTTGAAGAAGGAAGGTTTCAAGACGGAGACGATGGTGAATATGTTGTCGATTTCGTTTGGCGTTTCGATTGCTGCTTATGGTGAAGCGAAATTCGATGTTTGGGGTGTGGCTTTGCAGCTTGGCGCCGTTGCATTCGAGGCGACTCGGCTTGTTCTGATCCAGATTTTGCTTACCTCTAAAGGAATCTCGTTGAATCCAATCACTTCCTTGTATTACGTTGCGCCTTGTTGTTTCGTCTTCTTGTTAGTGCCGTGGATCTTCGTCGAGTATCCAATTTTAAAGGCTGCTTCCAGTTTCCATTTCGATTATGTGATCTTCGGCACCAATTCACTCTGCGCATTTGCCCTAAATCTCGCTGTGTTCTTGCTCGTTGGAAAAACCTCCGCCCTAACGATGAACGTCGCCGGCGTGGTCAAGGATTGGCTCCTGATTGCCTTCTCGTGGTCGGTGATCAAGGACACTGTGACTCCTATCAACTTGTTCGGCTATGGACTGGCTTTCGTTGGGGTTGGCTATTACAATCACTCGAAATTGAAGGCTCTGAAGGCGATAGAGGCGCAAAAGAAGGCCACTGAAGCCGATGAAGAGACAGGAAAATTGCTGGAGAAAAGAGAGAGCGACGGATTGGGGAGGAAGAACGAATCTAAAGATTGAATTGAAACCTGAAACGAACACAGAATATAGCAATAAATCAGGAAGAAGAAGAGAACAAAGAGAAGGATCGAGATGAAGAATTGGGGTAGCTGCAGAATTTGGGATCTCTTCATCAGCTCAAATTCAGGTTATTTTCTGGATTTCATCATCCTGCATTGTTACTTTTGGCTGTTAGTAATATTATTAGGTGTTTGAGACTTTTGCTTTTGTTGCTTGATTATGATACCTGCAGCCATTGATGAACCTGATGAGTTTGTAGAACAACAGAATCTCAAATCCCATTTTTGTTTCTTTTTCTTTTCCTTTTCCTCTTCTTCACAGCATCATCCTCATCCCCTTCTTCTCTCTTGCATTTCTTTAGAAACTTTTTTCTGATTCAATGAGGGTTCAGCTCAGTGCTTATTTATTAACCTTTTAGGTTTGTATTCCATTGTTCTCTTGTTAGTGATACTCTGATTAGATTTGGCCTTATGGATATTGTTGAGAAATGGCATTTCTAAAATATCTTTTGTTTGAACCTTTCGATTCTGTCCATAGATATGGACCTCATACTTGATGAATAGGTATATTCTCGCAACTACGAAGATGTAGTACACGAAAAGGAAGAAACTTGGGCTATAAAAAAAAGTGGGTAATCTAGAAAAGAATGAACAAACTTGGACAAATCTTTTTGTAGCTATGTTACCGTGTTCGGAAAGTTAGACGAAAATTGGAACTTGGAATAGATGTTCATAAGAACCCTACAACCGGATGTCTTCTTTAAGGATTGTTTCAAAATGTTTATAAAAAGATGTAATATTGCGACCTTTGAAAAAATAGAAATCAAAGTTTTGGAACATTAGTAAATATTTTCTTATTGATTAAGTTCCAAACGATTGAGAATGTTTCTTTTAAGGTTGAATGTAGTTTGGAGGACGATTGAAATTGAGTACTCGGTTCAACTTTCTTAACCTTTTCTTAATTAGCGGCGAGTAAATGAGAATCTTGACAAAGGTTCATTAAACTCGTGACCTCGAATATGACCATGTTCAGTTTTATCCTTAATTTCATCACCAAAAACCAAGTCATCCCCTCCCATTCAAGGGCCTAATAAAGAAGTAACTTATTGCCTTTTTTGGACAATCTTAATTTGTGGCTTGAAACTTGGAATATTCCTCGGCTTGAAACTTAGAATATTCCTCTGATTCTCCTTTTCTCTACCATTCGCTAGCAAATTAACAATTTTTTTTATCTTCTAATTATACTTAAAACAATAATAAAATATGGTTGGGGTTTATTAAAGTTGAATTATAATTTTATATCAATACAAAAATTTAATGATGTGATTTTACCTTGTTTGGTGAGAATGGATTTGATTAATGAGGCAAAATTGTAACCGATTGCTTGGATTTGTTAACTATAGAACTCATAAAATATACTACAAAACAAAATTTGTTAATCAATATTTATTATTATTTTTGCATCCTCACTAAAAAAAAATATATTAAGTTTAGACCGACCAAATGAGGATAGAGTTTTAATTAAATAGAGTCGAAAATGAAGATTATTCGTCTCCCTCCACATCTCGCCCCGCTTTCATCCTTCCATTTATTTGAGTAGCTATGTTGATTTTTTTGAAGCTTCGAAAACTATCTTGTAATATTAAAAAATTAATTTCTTAGAAAAATTATGTTGGTATAAAGTTTTATTAAAATTTTCTCTGTTAAAAATTATCTATTAAAAAATTATTTAAAATGAATATATATTTTTTAAAATATAAAAAACAGTCGAAAAACCTTGCGAGATGGAGATTAAAAGGGAAGGCTTATCGAGCCCATATCTTCAAACATGAAAGGATGATGTCCTGACCGTACGATTTATTTCCTTCTAGTTTCTAGTTATCCAACGGTGATATTTCTATCCACGTCATCTTCGCGCGGTAAGTACCCTTTTGCCAACACGTGGCTGGTTAGCGGGAAGAACAAGTCGCTACTTTCCATTTTCGTTGCAGTTTGCAGTTTTGGTGCATCAACGATTTGGCGCTCTCAGTTCTGGAAATTGCAACGTTTTCTTCTTGCAGAAACTTCACGCTTAACTTCGAGACGAAGAAGGAGAAGAATTGTGATTCGAAGATGAAAAGAGGACCTTCAACTTCAACAATTTATTCGCTATTGTCGCTGAGCTTCACTCGTCAACAATCTTCGAAGCTCGGCGTTGATCCGCTTCGTGTTCGATTCCTCTCTTCGTCTGCGAAGTCTCCAGGTCTCTATCACATTGCTATTCGCATTATATGTGTGCATATTATAATGTTGAGTATGAAATTAGGATGTAGTGTATGCGTGTGGAGGTTCACTCTCTAGCTTATGCACAGTACAGTGTTATTGTGATGGTTACTGGTTAATGATTCATGAGAGAGTGAATTCCTCGCTTTATGCGTCGTATTTCTGATCGTGATTTGGTATCTCTTTGATCGCTGATGTTCCTTTAGTTTGATTTCTGTTCTCTATGATACGTTTGACGTTTAAAGCATTGTATTGATCGATCTCATTTTCTCGGATTCGAACTTGCTGCTTATTTTGAGCTATGCGAGTTCGTGTATGATCCATATTTATATAGGGTAGTCGCTTTGGATTCCGTGATACCGTAGTCTTGGTAGCATCTGTATTTCAGACCTGTAATATGAAATTCCTTCTTTCAGGGCTATTAAACCAGTATAAGCGTCTAGTTGAGCGAGGGGAGCTACAGCATGATCCTTTTCAAGAGAGAGTGGCTTCCGAATTGGAGAGTTTGCTTGGAAGATTGGAGCAATATGAAAAGGATATGGAAGAGTATCATGTACTAATTGGAATTGATATTACTATAATGATCCGAATGTCAGATATGCTTTTATTCTTACAAATAGGTTGAAACCTAATACTAAGGCACTTTTTTGAACTGCGTACTTTTAAGGTAAAACTAGCTAATTGGAAGCAGAGTAGGGAGAACGAGAGACGCAGACTTTTAATGGAGGAAGCTGAGTCTAAACAACAGGGAGATGTATGGACATCAGTAAATAAGCGCCGAAGCAAACTTGCTGAAGCACTGATGTTTCGGTTAGGCACACTCCTTTTCCCAGTCACCTTACTGAGCTTAAAATCTTCAGCAGCTCCATTTATGCTTCTGATTGTGATAACTTTGTAGAATCTGATCTTTGCGAGTATTTTTTATTTTTACCTTAGGAAATCTTCTGAAAATATTGAACCTGGAGTTGGTAAGTGGGTTTCATACCTTAACCGAGAGAGGAAGTTGGATTCACTTGTAGGTCGTTGTCCTTCTGCTCCACATGCTCCTAGAGGACTGTACATATATGGCAATGTTGGAAGTGGTAAGTTTCTGACCACGACAAAATTTTATATGGCAAGCTTGGACATTAGTTACCACTTCACATTGATTTATGCTTATAATCTGACTATCACTGTGATTTATGCTTATAATTTTACAATTAACTTAATTCTGATTTACTGAACTAATTTCTAATAATCCAGGGAAGACTATGCTCATGGATATGTTTTACAATGCTACTGAAGGAATTGTTAAACATCGTCAAAGGTACCATTTCCATGAGGTGAGGGTTTATTTTAGTTTGGAAAATTTGTGATGTTTGAACAAACATTAACAATCTATTTCAACAATTGTGTTAAGCTTTACTGTTTCAGAGACAATGCCTTCTTTTTTCCGGATTGGTATTGGTATTCAAGTTTACTCTATTATATGGCAGGCTATGCTTAAAATTAATGAAGATATGCACAAGATATGGAAAAATCAAGTGAGGGAGAAATCTTCACAATCAAGCATCTCGAGTTGGATTATGAATCTTCCTTTCGATACAAAAGTGAAGGAGTGGGTTGCAGCAGAAGAAAAATACAAGCAAGAGGTACAGATGAAAAACATTCTTCCTGCTGTTGCTGATAAATTTCTGGTTGATCAACAAGCAGGTCAAGTAGGAGCTAGCATTCTTTGCTTCGATGAGATACAGGTAAATGAAAAGAAACTAAGGGAAAATTCTTACTGTTATGTTTGCTTCATCATTGTACTATTCCTGATACAGTCAAGATAACATATAAATAATAGCGGGTCATGCATATTGATGTGAAAGTCTGAGAACTAGGATTTTGAAACTATGGGGGCCAACTTAGGAAAGCTAGAGTTTTGAAAATTTGGAGTGAAAGATGAGGTGTTTATCATGAAAAAAGGTCGTTTTTCTTGTTGCTGATATCTGAGTTTTGTTCATGCACGTTTTGTGTAAGCAAACAGTTTGAAATTAGCTACCAATGATTCTATTCATTCATAATTTTAATTTATTGGGTTATTCTGCTCTCTTTCAGACAGTTGATGTATTTGCTATTGTAGCCTTATCTGGAATTGTAAGCAGATTGTTGAGTACTGGAACAGTTCTTGTAGCCACCAGCAATCGAGCTCCAAAGGACTTGAACCAGGTACCATTCTAATTGAAATGTTGAAGGAGAGAAGATACACTAGCTGGTCATTAGAATTTTTAATTATACATGTTTTTAATTTTCAATCTTTCTGGCTGGTGAAGTCTGGTATTCAGATTTACAATGTGATCAGGTTTGACTAAGTTTTTATGCAGATGAAATTGACTCTTTGATGGAGCCAAGTGCCCCAAAACATGTATAGTAGTTTGAGGGTATGGAAAGATAAACTGGTCTACATCTCGAAGTTTTAGACTTGGAAGCTAAAAAATTATTAGATCAGCTCTTCTAGGGAGTGATTCTCTGAACAATAAAGGGTACTTTGTGGGATCAACCTCTAACATATATTTTTTAATAAATTTATTACCATGCAATTAGTACCTTCTTAAAGTGGCCATTTTTTATCCTCATCAGAGCTACTAATTGAATGATGGGATCTAAACAGTAGGAAACCATAATTATCAAAAGGGACACTGGCAGAACATTAGCAGAATGTTAAGGAGAAACTTCAAAATAAACCGCTTAAACAATCAACAAGCAGGTATACAGTGAACTTGTATATGAAATTCATCATCTTGATTGTGTTGGGCGGATTTTGTTAATCCAGGATGGCATGCAGAAGGATATCTTCCAAAAGTTTGTCACCAAACTGGAGGAGCATTGTGCATTTGTTCTTATTGGCAGTGAGATTGATTACCGGCGCTTTATAGCCCAAAGGTCTTTTGACCAGGTGAGATTATTAACACTGTAACAAGGTATTCTAGGAAAAACTACACATACAATTTTGAAGTATCTGTCGTTGAATGTACATCTTATCCATATGAATATGTCTGCCTGGAGCGTTTACATCAATTGGAATTTTGGAAATGCAATTGCCTGTCCAACCTAATTTATCTTTATTTACTTGCTTAATATCATGCGCACAAAGTTATGCTATCATAATCATGAGTTATAAAGCACAAGCACTTTAGATATGAATTGAATTCCCCGAGACTTCTTGGATACTTAAATTATAGTGATTTTTTTAATGAAAAACAGCATACCTGTTTAAACCTTATAATCCTATTTTGAATCGCTTATGTTTTTTTCTGTTCTCAATATATGTTTTTCTATGTTCTCAATATATGTTTTCGTTAATCATGTACATCTTTTAATATTGTATTTTTACATCTTCCTTTCCTATTTTTGAGCATGTTGAGTTGGTTGGTTCATGGCAAACCATGTTTGTGTTATAGATTATGACTTGTGAGGGAGTGGTAAATGTTCTGTATTGGCTACCCACTGAGGGAACTGATGCCTTCTCATCCACTCGTGTTATTTTGATGTTTCCCATTATGATAGTTGTCTCTCTTACCATCATATCTCACCCTTTTGGGTGACTTTTCAATCTTTGAATTTTTTGAGCATGCAAATTTTGATTGTTGTCCTTATTGATCAATAATTTTGACATTGGTGCACTTGATGGTTTTAACACCAGACATGGGCAGTGTGAGATGTTAATCTTCATTTATTGGTTGCATTTTCTTTCCTACAATGGTTCAGATTTTTATTCATTTATCGTTGAATGCACATGTAGGTGCATTATTTCTGGCCTTCAGATTGCACATCAGTGGGAAAATTTGAAAAGATGTGGGTCGACGTCACCAGCCAATTGGGAGGACAAATCACCTCTGAGATTATTCCTGTGATGTTTGGAAGGTACTGACTAAACTTAACTCAAATGTGTTCATTGAGGATGCTTTACCAATTGTATGTATATCAATCAGAAAATTGGAGGTGTCAGAAAGCTGCAACGGAGTGGCACGATTTGCATTTGATTTTCTCTGTGGTCAACCGGTATCATGCTTGTCTTTCTACTATTAGCACAATGGTCTGTGTTTTTTGTGAGGTCATATGTAATGATGTACAATTGATAGTTAACACCGTTATATACAATGATGGACATGCCCATCAATTGTTAGTACAATTATTTCTGTGAGGTCATGCCTAATCTTTTACGTGGGAAGTCCATCTACTTATGTTGGTTCAAAACTCCTGACCTTTACTAGTTGCCTGGCCGTGTAGCCTGATGGTGGAAGAAGTGGTACCAATTACAAAATCTTTAAGATAAGGTCTTGGTGAAGGGTTTTCTTGTAGGTTAATGTAAAAAGTGAAAGGTTTGGTAACTTTAGAAAAATCCTAAAAGAGATCGCTTTAGTACAAAGTGCTCTGATATGGAGGATTGCTGGTCCATGGAAATTAGTTGTTGGCTTATCAATTTTGCCAGAGCTCTTTATGACACTGAAAATTTTGACTTTACGAGGCTTTCTTAATCTCTTGAATCAATTTATTCCCATCTCGAGAAAAGATAGATTGATTTTGACATTTGCTCTTTGAGAGGTATTTGAAGTTGTAACTCGTGAATGCACTTAATGAAAAGTTGGAGTGTCATCCTTGATCAACATGTTTACAATGCTACTGGAAATTGACAATCCTTAAATAATGTGAGAATCTTGTTACGGTGCTTTTCTTTGGGAAGCTCGAGTACAAAAAAATACGTAGTTAAAAGCATTTAGTTAAAAACTTTAGATAGAATCAGATTATCTGTTATGACACATAAAAACATTAACAAAATTTGGCAGATAAGTTACTTTGATGTTTATCCTTGGAGCTGCTCTTCTAGTGTCTTTTGTAATTATGATACTTTTTTATGATTGGTGCCAATTGGAAGATTTTCTTTTTCCTTAGGTAGGCGCTGCAGATTATATTGCCCTAGCCAAAAACTATCACACTGTCTTCATATCTGACATCCCAATGATGAGCATGCGCATTCGTGACAAGGTATGAGCAAGTTTTTTTTTTCAATATCTTTTCTGTAATCTTAGTGGCCTTCAAATTTCATTCAGGCAAATGCTACCAGCCTAAGTGGCTAAATGCAATTTAAGTGTGCATATTGTACTGGCTACATACCCTTGGTAATTTACATGCGTATTAAATGAATGTTGCTCCCTTTGGCCTTCGACATCTGTGAAGTGTAAAATTGAATATCTTTCTTGCTGCCCTCCATTTTCCCTCATTTTAAGCTTAGTGAATTACCTTTTCTCAGGCCCGGCGGTTCATCACTCTCATTGATGAGTTATACAATCACCATTGCTGCCTATTTTGCTTGGCAGCTACATCAATTGAAGACTTATTCCAGGGCACGGAAGAGGGTGCTCTTTTTGATTTGGAGAGGTAATTGTTCATCTTGTGTTTGGGTTGAACATTACTTTTTTTTTTTCTTCTTTTTTTGGAGAATCTCTAAGAATGTGAATGCTCATGTAACATCTTCATTTTTAGATGTTTCCACTTTTAAGTGAATTTTCCAACTTCAGTTCAAGTACATTGATATGTCATTGTCAAGTATGTACTTCAATCGTGATCTCATTTCATGCTTGAGCATGCTTATTTATTTTTTAAATGAACAACGGCTTGAAGAGTTCGGCAAACCTATTGCGTTGAATAAATATTTAATTCCAGTCATAAGTAATATTGAATTTGCTTTGTCCTTTCCTCCATTGTCCAGTCATTCGGCAATTTCGTGGAAGCACTTTGAGAACATGTCTTCCTAGGGTAGGCAAAAATATTTTGGTTTAATGCTACAAGACCCATTTTGGTGTGTTTCATCTGTTTGTTTAGAAAGAATAAGAGATTTTTTCAGGAAAAGTCAAGGGAGCGGTAGGTCAAGGAAAAGTCAAGGAAAACTAACTGTATATCTTTCTAAGCCTTTTGAAGAGATTGTAGAAGAACTAGTATACTGAGTACCACCACATCAACTTTTATGCTGCTTCTGTTCTGAACCTTAGAATGAGGCAGATTTAAGTCTTGCATGCAGATATCTAGGTCTTTTATGAGCGTATATGCATATTGTTGGATCATTTTGATTCTCTTGCTTAGTAGTTATATCGACCCACATCATTCAGTTTATAGATTACCAGATTTGAAATTGATTCTATCTTTTGAGCATCAATGTAGGTTTTGCAACTATGCTATGAACTTAGTATTTCTGGTTGCAGTTTTCAGTTTGAAACCGAGGCAGAAGGGGGAAAGCTTCGTCGAAACGTCCTAGTGGAGGGCAATGTAGGAACAGTAGGTGCTCCAACTGCGATTGTGTCAATGCTATCTGGTCAAGAAGAGATGTTTGCATTCCGTCGAGCTGTAAGTTTCTTTTGTCTCCTTAGTTTCTATAATGGTTTTTGTATGATTTGCAAACAGTAGTTAGTCAAACCAACAGGTTCGTTTAGTACTTGGTAATTGATCCTAGTATTATGATTCTTTTTTTTTTTCATTTTATTTTTACTTTTATGTTTTTGAAAATTAAAATTAAGCTTATATACACTCAGCCAAGTTTTGAAAAACAATAAAAAGTTAAGTTTTGTTTAAATGTCCTTTATTCTCAAGTTATTTCAATCACATTATTAATTGTACGGTAACATCTGTCCATTTCAACCCGGTGAGCTTTGGAAAACTATATATTACAAAAATGAAAATCTTTTGTTGGTTACATAGTTCTGGCATTTACGGGTTAGCTCTTTTTTATAGGTTTCTCGATTGATTGAGATGCAAACACCTTTATACTTGGAGGGAGTGCGAAACCTTCATCCATATTTCCAAAGACGAGAACCAGAATCGGTAGCTGATCCAGCAGCCAGGTTCCAGTTTCAGCAATCATCATGACTTTATAAGGTACTCGTCCACTGCTCAAATTCTCTCTCATGTGGGATAAATAGGGGGAAGAGAGAGAGAGATAGAGCGCTCTCCATCCAGATTAATATATATATATATATTTAATTCTTTAGAGCCGACTATTCTATTGCATCTGAGGCCTGTTATAATAACTGAACAACAAGATAAGGGAATTCAAAATTTTAAAAATTACATTAGGTAGTATTAAAAAGAAGATAATAACTTAATAAACTTTAAAGAATGCTCACTGCCTTCATTCCCCTCTTCTTACTCATTCATAATATTATATCTTTTCACCTCTTGTCAATTGATTATGTATTGAGCTAAACCTCTGCAACTTCTTTATCTTTGATACCCAAGTTAAAAGATACTTGGTAAGATTCCTTTTTGTTTGATCTCTATAATTTCACTCACACATGCATAGAGTTTGATGTGATGAGTTCTTTTAAGTAGACCAATGCAATCGCCCAACGATACGTTTAGAATACGTATACTTGAAAATGTTATTAGAAGTGAGGAGCCATTTTTTTGGGTTCGAATTTAGAATCTTTCTAGACCTCCCTACAGCATTACTTATCCTAACAGATCCATACCGTTCTTATTCCATGATTAAAAAACACTTCAGCCTCTAAAATAGTTAGAGTAATAATTTAGTTTTTGGACTTTAATGGTAACACTTTATTCTTTTTTAAAAAATATTGATAAAATTTAAAGAGTTTTTTTTTTCTATGTAGGTTAATAAATTGATTAGGATCAAATGTGTATCAAGTTGTAAAGATTAAATCGTTTCCTAATAAAATTCAGCCTCATTGGATGAAAATTTTCATATATGTATTAAGTTATTACAATTTTGAAAGCTTTCAAAGAATGAAGAATGAATTGTTGTATGATAAGTGACTCAACTATTGAATTAAAGTTTAGAGTTGAATTAAAGTTTAGAGACTAGGTATAAAAGCTTGTATCTCAGTTTAAGGCCTTTTTATTTTTTTATTTTTAACTTTATTTATTGATTAATTTTTTTTAGCGGTCAGTAAGCCATTTGATAAGTAACTTGGTCTAGAAAGTTAAAATTTAGTTTATGTAGTTTTAAAGTTAAAATTTTACCCTCATAGTTTGATGAACTTGATAAATTTAATCTCTATGAGAGTTTTATCAAATTATAGGGATGAATTTTAATTTTTAAATCATATAGATTAAATTTTAATTGTAGGTCTAAATTTTGTAATTTAATAGAAATGCAGTATTGATTTTGATATTAATTTCTGAACTCTTATCTTACAAGATTCTATGTATGGTTGGTAGTGTTGATGTAACTGTGAAGACCGTCTTTTGAAAATCATTTTAAAAGTATTAATGTTTTATAAATTACTTAAAAAAAAAAAAAGAATTTTAAATTTGGGAGTGCTTCAATTGTTATTGGAGATGTTTTTTTTAGCTGTTTCAGTTCCATATTCGTAAATCGTGCGTTCTTATGTGTGTGTATATATATATATATATATATATATATAAAACCCGTTCCAAATCCAGGAAATAATTCGTTGATTTTTTCTAAATAATTAAGGAGTTTAATATCTTTTTTTCTAAATAATAGTACTACTAATACAACTTCAAAATTTCAATTTATATTTAGTAGATTAGTTTGAAAACTATTAAATAACTAAATTTCTAATTTAGAGAGTTTAGAGATTAAACAGAGGATGAGCAATTTAATTTAATTTTTAAACTAAAAAGCTAATACTCAAAAGTCAAAGAAAGGATATGCATTTATTATTATTATTATTATTTTTTTGTTGAAGCGAGTTATGATATGCAACTGCTAAGACCAAAGTTTTTGACTTCATTTATTTTAGTTTAAAGTATCAGTTTTGTGTTTGTAATTGGAAGTAGGAAAATTAAAATTAAAATTAAAATTAATGTGAAGTGTTTGGGCATTTGTTCATTGTTTCTGGTAGGAATGGCGCTTTGGTCGTTGAACTATGTATACACATGTTAGCCACCTTATTCTATAATATGTACAACGCACATCCTCTGGTTTGGAAAGAGGAAAAATGATAAAAACCCTAACTTTTCAAACCAAACCACTCTGCCGAAACATGAAAGAATCAATCCAATTATTTAATCTACTACGTATAAACCAAGCTTCCAACTTCCAAGGGTCGGAATCTTCCCAAAAAAAAGGGACAAAAAAGGTGAAATAAAAAGGTTCCCAAACCCAAGTGATCGGAGGCTCGGCGGGCAACGGAGGGAGATTCGTCTCTCTCTCTCTCTCTCTCTCTCTCCCTTGTTGAAGTTGCTGCCACATGTTCTCTCTTGTTTGAATTCAAATTTGCAGTTGAATGCATATCTTGATTGAATCAGAGCCTTCTATCCATTTCTCGGACTCCTCTCATCTCATGGCCGGTTGCCTACTGTTTGATCGTGTTCTATTTAGCCTATAGTGTTGCCTTTAGTCTTCTTGGTTGTGAATCCTGACCGATGGGTCAGAGGGGATCTCAAGTTTTAGCCTATAAGCGAGATGGGTTTTTCTCAGTCTTTGATTTGGGCTCCCAATGGAGTATCCACGAAGGCCACTTCCACCCCGGAGGCTTATTCGCCAGTGTCGGTCAGATGGGAGTCGGATTCGGCATCTCACCCAATTCTTCTAGTTCCTGCGCCCAGGATGACACTAACCCTCTTTACACAAATTTGTGTATGAAGTATGTGCCGTCTGCTGAGGCTGCTACTATTGAGGAAGCTGTAGTGAAAAACAAAACGAAGAAGAACAAGAACAAGGCTGGTTTTCAATTGAGAATCAGGGTTCACAATCCTTCACTGCGGAGGTTGATAAGTGGTGCAATTGCTGGGACGGTGTCAAACACTTGTGTAGCGCCATTGGAGACTATAAGAACTCATTTGATGGTGGGTAGCAGTGGGCACTCTGTCACAGAGGTGTTCAATGATATCATGAAGAATGACGGATGGAAGGGATTATTTAGGGGGAACTTGGTTAATGTTATTCGGGTCGCACCCAGCAAGGCGATTGAGGTACTTGAAACTCTAATTCTTGTGCTTCAATGTTTTGCTTTTGAATTTGCTCTGTATTTTATTGAATTGGTTCTCTCTCTCTCTGCAAGTGTTAGAGTTCCTTGATTTCTTCGTTTTCCTTGTCTACTCGTTTGTGTGTGGATGTTCCCTGCTGGGTAATTTCTTATTAGAATTGTTCTTTGGATCTTGTCAAATGAGTACCAGGTTAAACTTAATCCTTTTGTAAATTGTTGATGTTTGCTGAAGATTTTGTGATTCACAAGATCTGATTTGTAACCATTAATATGAATTGAAGGAGGAAATTGTTGTAGGAATTCAAACTTAAGACCTCCTGTCTAATTCTATATAAACTGGATCCATAAGCTTATGGCGTTGAGTTGTCATACATTCATTAATAGACATGCTTCAAGAATTCTTTTTGTTTAAAGTCAAGTATGGAAACTAACTGAAAAAATGGCCATTGTTATGATTTGAGTTGGACAAATACGGTTCGTCGTGATTATCGTTCTTGTACTTCCATTAGATGATATAATCTCTAGAAGATTGAATTTAATTTGTTATGCTTCAAAGCCCATTTTGTGTGTGAAACTCATCTATGTAGAATTTTCCATTCCTCCTTCAAGTACCTGAGATTAGGGGTGTACATTCAACCTGACAACTTGGACCAACCCAACCTGAATTATAAGGGTTGGGTTGGGTTGGGTTGGATTAGCATTTCGAGTTGGGTTTGGTTCATTTTTTTGAACTCGAACTGGTTCGGTTCGGTTTCGAGTTCATGGGACAAAAGCTTCGGGTTGACCCGAAACGAACATGGTCCGGGTTGGGTTGGGTTGAGGGGTTTTTTTTGGGTTAAGAGGAAGGATTTGCTGTGAAAACTGCTTTTTATATATATTTCAGTGCTTACAGATTCCTCTGCTGTTCTTTCTGCAGCTTTTTGCTTTTGATACAGTCAACAAGAACCTATCACCCGGACCAGGGGAGGAACCAAAAATTCCAATCCCTGCTTCATTAGTTGCTGGAGCTTGTGCTGGAGTTAGTGCAACCCTCTGCACATACCCCCTCGAGTTGCTCAAAACCCGATTAACCATACAGGTAGCTCGAAAATATTAGTGAACTAAAACAACATTTTTTGTTCTTAAACGTCACGAAACCTCAACGCTTGCTAATTCTTGCAGAGAGGGGTTTATGATGGTCTATTAGATGCTTTCATTAAGATACTTAAAGAGAAGGGGCCTGCAGAATTCTACAGAGGTCTCACTCCCAGTTTGATTGGAGTGATCCCATATTCTGCTGCCAATTACTTTGCTTACGACACGTTGCGAAAAGCCTATCGGAAGATCTTTAAGCAAGAAAAGATCGGCAATATTCAAACCCTTTTAATCGGATCAGCTGCAGGTGCCATTTCGAGCAGTGCGACGTTCCCACTGGAAGTAGCTCGCAAGCAGATGCAGGTTGGAGCCCTCAGTGGAAGACAAGTCTACAAGAATGTAATTCATGCGCTGGTAAGCATACTTGAAAGGGAAGGCATTCAGGGGTTATATAAAGGGCTCGGCCCCAGCTGCATCAAGCTGGTGCCCAATGCAGGTATTTCGTTCATGTGTTATGAAGCTTGCAAGAGAATTCTCGTAGACAAAGATGATGAAAATTAAAAGGTAACTTTTTACATCAAACTTTGGTGCAAAATTGGAGAAGAATACCAAAAACCCACCTCAGTTTTTTTGGTGTCTTGAAGAACTTTGCATCTTCCCAGTGCTCAGAGATTTGTTATTGTTCATAAATGCATTAGAATTTGGATGGTAGAAGTTGTCTCATGATGAAAGAGAAGTTTTAGAATGATTTGCATCAATTTCTTTCTATAAACATTTTGTATTATGTTACTTTATGGTTCTTATAGTGTGAAATTGATTTCTTTTTAACCGACACGTCTTCCATCTTTTCAGATAAAAAGCGTGAATCAACGCTGACCGCTTTACCACTGAGCTACTGAAAAACAACAGTATATTAGGTTTTAGAGAATTCAATTCTCGTTCTCGGAACCTCCAAAGAACAAGGGTACATTTGATTTATTATATCATTTCTCACCTTTATGAACGCTAGGATATATCTGAAATAGTAGTGCACAAGATCAGATCAGATAGAACACATTTCTGTGGCTGAAAAACTGTGATCTGGAATGTTTGAACACGAGCAAGTATAAATTATAATTTCACTGTCATAATAATTCGGGAACATTTAGAAAAAAGAACAAAGAAAATCATTGACGGTTTGTTCATACAGACTCTCCAGATATAAATAATTCCTTTATCTATTTCCATTAAACAAATGAGACTTCACAATAATGCACAATAATATTATAACATACCAATACAACTTCAAGACACCTACAAATTCTGGTGTAAAGGTCATCCTTTCTCATTTTCCTCAAATTGGTTCATTCCTGGGGGCTCTTCTCAATGCCTTGATTTCTTTCTTGTCATATTCACAGGAACGTCGCCATACCACGGGACAAAACTATGATGTAACTGTCTAGCAATTGACACCACATTGACCATTGGCAGCCTTGGTCGCAGCCGAGGTGAATGGATCGATTCGCACCCAGAGCAAGGAGAAAATGGAAGCGAGGAGAATGGACCAGACAATGACAATGGTAGGTGTACGGTTTTGCCTTCCTAGTAAACCCTTTAGGAAAGGATATAAATGGACAATGACCCACAATGCAAAGAACAGCTTACCAAAGAGAGGACCCCAAGACTGGTAACCACTGTTAATGGCATACGAAACACCTGCCACTATACCAACCATGTTCATAATAAGGACAGTGGTGGGAGGGATGAGGAGAGAAGTCCATTTGAACACATAAAGCTCTGCAAAATCCCCATCTTCATCGTTGGCCTTTGACGTCACAGTGAAGTTCGTATCGATTCCAGCAAGAACCTTTAAGAGACCCTGGAAGACGGCGAACAGATGAGCTGAAGTACCACCAATGACCCAAAATTGTTCATTCCTCCACCAGTCTTCAATGCTAACACCACTCCATCTGAGTTCGAGAATACCCGTTGCAAAGATGGAGACGAAAAGGAGAATGAACCACATACTGGCAAAGTTGCTTATCTGCAAGTTAGGTAATGAAAACAATCCATTACTTTAAATTGGAAAAATGGAATCGTTATCTCATCACAAGTTATAGAAATGGGATATCAATTATCATCATTGTTACGCATACTATCGAAATTTATGGAGGAGTCCTACATTTAGTAGAGATCTCAGATAAAACAAATGATCAAGCTTTAGTTTCAAAGGAAGAAACTACCAAATTACCTCAGGAATGATGAACTTTCCAGTCAAAAGACAAAACGCAGGAAGCATACAGTATGCAATCAGTGGAATTGAGGTGATAGGGTAAACGATAGTATTGATGTATGCTATTCTCTCCAAAAGCTTTAGCCTTCCATTGTAGCCATACCAGATAGGACAATGCCTGCTGAGCAAGATTTCTATGGAACCCAAAGCCCATCGAAGCACCTGGTTTAAACGATCAGAAAGATTGATAGGAGCAGATCCCTTGAACGCCGGGCGTGGAGGCATGCAGTAAATCGATATCCACCCACGAGCGTGCATCTTAAACCCAGTCAAAATATCTTCTGTCACAGAACCATAGATCCACCCAATCTAAAAGTAAAAAAAACCCAAGTGTTAGATCCGAGTTTATCAGGCTTGTCTTTGAGGCTCTCTTAAGAACATGGGTAGACGACATGAATTGCTAATAGCAACTAACCTCTTTGCCCCATTCTGTCTTATCTTCATACCCACAACTAATGACATGAATTGCTTCCTTTAGAAGAGTTGCAGGATTGGTTGAAGGTGGAATACCTCCCATTTCCATGAAAGTGGCTGCAATGAAAACTGGAGATTGGCCAAAGCGCTTCTCTAAACTCTTCTGAGACATCAGGAGCGACCTCTCATCATCATAACCTGAAAGCCACAGCAAATAAAGTGAACATTCTGTTTTATAGAATAAAGAGTATGTTCTTTGAGGAAAACCCACCTTCAACGCCTTCCTCGATGTCTTCCATATTAAAGATAGGAATGGTAGACTCAGTCCTCTTTGCAGCTCTCTTTTTGTCTATGTACTTCTTGTTCCTGCCCTTCTTTCTTGAGCCACAACAACTCTTGATGATAATATTCGGTTCTAAATCTGCCTCGGTCAGAACCGGATCGTAACCATATAAAGCTTGTCGATTGAAACAACAACCCGTTCCCACATAGACCGGACCCTGGAGGCCATCTAACCCCTTCAAGTTTATCTGAAAAGCATAGCGAGATTGAATACAACGTCAACAAGTAACAAGGCAAAAACGAAAAGCAACAAAATTACAAGGAGATATATGATTGAAATGCTTGATGACAGGTAAAATAGCCTACGTCGAAAAAGACAATGTTGCGATTGGCGTATCGATCGTGCAAATCAATGCCATCGAAACGTTGTGGGAATTGTACATAACATGTTTTCTTCCCATACGCAGGATCCATCATGAAACACATGGCTTCCTTGAGAGCCTTGCTGTTGTTGAAGTAGTGATCACAATCGACATTCAAAAGATATGCTCCATTAGTAAGCACAGCAGAAACTCGGATCTGCAGATAAGATGAAATCAAGTTATTAAATAATTACAGAAAACCACAAAAAATAAACTTATTATAAGTCGATTTCTTCTTATAACTAATAATTTTGTTAATTTCTTGCATCTTTTATGCCATGGTTATATCAAAGAAAAATGACTGACCAGTGCATTCATGGCTCCTGCTTTCTTGTGGTGCTGGAAGCCTGGTCGTTTCTCACGAGAAACATAAACAAGTCGTGGTAGTTCATTGCCATCAGTATCAAGACCTCCACTGTGGCCTAAGAAAACCTGCACTTGAACATACACAATATCAATATTACCCCTCGAAAAAGGATTCAAAAGTGTCAAAACAAACAATTTGAATGCTTGGGAGACCTGTATCATTCCAGGATGATCCCTGGGATTGTTTCCTGGCCATGGCGTTCCATCCTGCATGGTCCAACCTTCCTCAGGCATCTTTTGTGCTTTGGCAACAAGCGCATTGATCCGAACCTTGAATTCTTCATACTCTCTCTGTGAAACAACACATTAACTTTTCATGTGTATCAGAAGATTAAAAAATATTTATCCATCTATGGCCTTCCAAAATTAGATGACTAAATGTAATTCGAAAGCTAAATGAATAACCCGTGCTACGAAAGAAAGTGCATATCAAACAATGGACACAACTACGAGATTATGAAATCGTCGTTTGTAAAGTTTTCTTACTTTCATTGATCGCCGCTCTTTGACAAAGGAAGGTTGAATCTTGTCTTTTAAATAGTCTATTTTTTGGGCAAAATAAAACTCAGGGGCCCTTGGCTCAATATTGAACTTCTTGCAAAAGGGCACCCACTTCCTTGCAAATTCTGCAGTTTCAGAGAGCGATTCAAAAGTAAGCATTGCTGAACCATCATCTGATACATAGCAGGAGACTTTGTCCACTGGGTAGTCCACAGAAAGTATGGAAAGCACAGTGTTTGCTGTGATAAGTGGAGGCTCTTTGAGTGGATCCACTGTACTAACAAAGACATCAACAGGAGCTAACTGTGATGGTTCTCCTTCACGATCGTATCTGCACAGTGAAAGCAACAATTTACTTAATAGTAGAACTAATTGCCATTGATCTTCCAAACTAAACCCATTTGATTCGACCATATGCAGAAAAACTATACCGACCTTAGCGCGAGTCTCTCAAGGTAGGTCTCGCGATTGACAGGAGACCATTTTGGAAACTGATCCAGAAGCCAGGAAAGGGCAAACCAAACTTCACAAATAACTGATGTTAACCACAAGGGGTATGCATCCTTCACAGGGTGAGTCAAACGGTACTGTAAGAAGAAGCCCAGAATAATAAGTCGGAGTATGATCACAACACGATACGGGGTCAAGTGAGAAGATGGAATGGGAACAACACGACTCAGAGGTTGTCTAGCATCATCAGCCCTGTAAAATAAATCAATGAAGTCGACAAAATTAGCATCACTGACGTTTAAGTAAAGAAAGAAATAAATAAATGAAGTACTTACATTTGAAGTTCTTCTCCATTTGACCCAGTGCCTTCTATGTCCCCTTTCCCTTCAGTGTACCTACTTGTCATCTGCATCATGTTTTTGTCTTGTTTTAGTTTCCAACCTTCCACTCTTTCCTTCCAGTCAACATTCCCAAGGCCATAAGAATTCAGATCCTTTGATGGGTCTACAATTCTCACAGGAACTGTGATATGATAGAAAAAAAAAGCCATTAGTTCAAACCCGAAGCAACAAAAATGCTTCCTTAAAGATCATGAAAAACTCGAGCTTCTTCATACCTGGCTGCCGTGGGTCGACATATGGATGTGAGTGCATATGCTTTTCTGGAGGACCCAGAGGACCAGATGTGGTTCGCACCGATTGATTGTCAGGGGTAGCACAGGGAATTTCGCCCGAAACCTAAAGAAGCAAAATGTTAAACCATGAATGTAAAACTCAACATATCCAAATGCATTATGGAATTGATAAATTCTTACTGATTGGCCATTGGTAAGGAGTGGTATAGGCTGTTGAGATTCATGTCTCGCAGAGGTCGATAGTTCAGCATCTTCCCCTTGCCAATGTCGTTTTGTTTTGTTACTTCCTTGGACGTAATTAAACTCATTCTCAATGTCATCCACATCATCTTCATCATCATCACCATCGACACGAGGACTCCCTGAAACGAAATGACAGATCATTGAGTGTTTTATACTCAAATCTATCAGCAGAAAGGACACATGAAAACTCAATCAAACCTTTGTGCCTCTTGTATCTAGTCTTGCACTGAGGGCAAGACTGGTTCCCGTCTTTTCTCTCATACTCGTAACACGGACGACAAACGGGAAATGCACATTCATTGCAAGCAACAAAGACGTCGCCAGTGGCCGTAAGACCAACTGTGTCGCAACATATTTGACATGTTTGGCTGTTCATATTCTTCAGAGGTTTAGGCTGCATCGTCCAAACAAGATTGGATAAATCACAATGTCAGAGGCCATGACTAAGAAGAAAATGCAAAATAATGTACAGATCTCATCTAAGAGATACAAAAGCAGATCTATGGCACTTCCACAAGAAGCACTAGCAAATCAAGTTGAGCTCTATAACAGTACTGAAACGTAAAGTGAATAATGACAAAGACTGATGAACCATCAAAAGAAAAACACCAAAGAAGTGAAAGGGGAAAGTGCCAAATAAGAACCAAACTGCCATAAGTGTAAATCGAAACCCCGAACGCCAAAATCCAAATAATGAAGGAAAGAAAGCAACCGATTGTCCATCATCCGCTAAGACATTGGAGATTAAGCTCAATCATCAATAAGTATCAAATCAACCCTCGGATCCACATTTTCTAGAGTAGAAAAAGCATAAGGGATCTAGTTCTATATAATCAAATAAGTAGCAATCAGTTCCAAATTCACTAGAAAAACAAGATCGCAAACGAGAAGAGGGAAAAAAAACTCCACATCTGAACTTCCACTTCACAGATCAACACACCACACAAGTGACTAAGATCATAAAATCAAGAATGAGAAACAAAATAAAGTGTTAGAAGATCGAATTAAATGTTGATGAATTGAATGTCAGTGAAGACTAACCCCACTATCGGAATCGTGGCGAATCCGAACAAGCTCATTCCTCTTGTAAGATCCAGCCACCAGGCCCGCATTTGCTTCCATCTTGTCGGAATTCCTTCAGATTCCGAACCAGAAGCAGATCTCAAGAGGATTAGAAGGCCCGAATAAGAAGAAGAGATGGATTTTTCCCCCTCAAATCTTCGCCCATTCAGTACGCCATCTGTATCTAGCTTTACTCGGAACCAGCTGCTCTTTCTCGTCTCTTTACTATTTTATAATTCCCTTTTTTGTCTTTTTTTCTTCTTTTTTTAATTAAATTTTTCCGTCTCTGGGGTCCTTTACTCACTACCGGATCGACTGGTTTCCATTGTGCTCTAAACGGCTCCAGTCGGCTCCGTAAGCCACGGGAATTTTGGATACTTTGGTAGTTGATGACGTGTCGAGAGATCATTGGGTCGAGAGCGGAAAATTTAGGTCGTTAGTTGACTTTTGAAACTTTGGCCAATGAGTTCGTTACACGTGGAAGGTTTAGTTGAACTGTTGCTGTCGAGGTGGAAGGGTAAGTAATAATTTAATTACAGGAAAAAATGAAAAATATATCGTTTTTGCTGTTGACAGGCTGTACTGAGAGACACCGGGAATTGTCGGTAGCTTCGAACCTGATGCTTGTGGTTGTCGGTGGACTCGATTA
This sequence comes from Cucurbita ficifolia, assembly GCA_033971965.1. Classification (NCBI taxonomy): domain Eukaryota; kingdom Viridiplantae; phylum Streptophyta; class Magnoliopsida; order Cucurbitales; family Cucurbitaceae; genus Cucurbita; species Cucurbita ficifolia. The sequence goes on from CM066970.1 coordinate 2,055,765, forward strand.
TTGCAAGCTGTGAGCTGCAAAATGATCTATCTCAGTTGGCTTCTCTCAGTATTTCGGCTCCATACACGTGTATTATCTTTTCTCTCTCCCTAATTTAAAATAATAAAATTGATTACAAAAAAAAAAAACTGAACTACTTTGATTTTTTTTTTTTTTTTTTTTTTTTTTTTACAATTTTGGACTAGATTAAAAAGAAAAAAAAATCCAATGACTAAAACATATATTTATCCGAAAATCCAATAAAGTTAAAATTTTATCATGAAAATAATTATAAATCACCTATCTAATTTTAACAATTTAGAGTTAAAATTGATATAATTTTAAAGCTTTGAAGTCGACTATATATTTTAAAAACTTTTTAACCTCTAAATTCTCTATTTTCATTGCGCTATTTTTTGCTCTATATTAGAAAGGAAAGTAGTAAGAATCTTATAGGGTGTCGTCTCAACTCCGAATGATTTTGTCAATTTTTGGACATTAATTCATAGTCATTACAACATATGGACCACTCTTCATTTAATAGAATATTATGTCCTAACAAACAAGCAATTAAGTTTGGTGGATTCAATTAATCTCGTTCTAATTAATTGCATAAATTATAAAATTGAATAATTGCCAATTTGTCCATCTTGATTATGTTTTATTAAATTCGATTAATTCAATTTAAATTTTAAACCTAATGGGCAAGTTCAATATCCAATTAGATCAATAGCACCCCTAATTAATTCAACATACATTAAATTAATGACAATTTTGCCCTTTAAACTCGGCCTATAATAAAGTCGCATATATCAATAAGGTTAATCCTTTTTGTAATTTCACCTCATTCCAACACAGATTTTGTCTACAAGAAGGGATATTTTTAGGACCGACAATTGAGACAATGATAGAAGAAAGAGAAACTGAAAATGACAACATAACAAAGCAGCCACTTTTATTCTACAAGAAACACATGCTGCCGCCATAATATATCATTCTATTAATCAGAGAAAGAAAGTTAAGGGCACTATGATTAGACAGACATTGCTGCAGTTTAAATAGATATTCAAAGTGCAATTATTATCGAAGCGTTTGTTTGCATATTACCACCGTCGTTCTTATTTGACACAGGCAAACTTTGAGCATGATTCAACTACATGAGATATATTATAACATCGACTAAAATTTCAGATATTTGAATCTCCACCTAAAACAAGAAGCACGCATATTTGCTACGTGGAAAGAAAAGGACCATTAGCTTGACACATCTAATGCACATACAAACACGAGGCATGTGTATTCAAATCCCTACCCCTACATATTGTGTAAAAAAAATACAAAACAAAACAAGAGGCACGTAGAATATCAGTGGCAAAACTACAAATCAATGCAGGTTTTTTCACGGTGAACTAAGCAAATGATGAGTTTTTTAAAACACAAAAGAAATGGCGTACCTCTTTTTCCATAATCAGCTTTGTAAATGTTCTACAATACACGGACGAAGTAGTAGCTACCTGTCAAGCCGCAACACAATGAAAACTCTCCAAATTGATGTCAGAACACATAGATCTGAATGTGTTTTAGAAAGTATAAAAGCTGCTGTGATGGTCACGTGGTAAAAATGGCTCAGCCTTGTAACACTCATAAGATCTAATTCTCGCCCTATTTTGCAGTTGCACGTAATCTATGGCAAGTTTAGTGGCTAAAACAACCATGAAAAATCTGAACCTTTTTTGAGAACCAAGAAAACGGGAGCAACTGGTCTAATGCCAAAGATTTTAAACACAGGCTGGCGTTTGTGTTGGAGTTCTCAGTGTCTGTGAGAGTGCTTTCGACCGCGGAAATGGGGCTCTCCCTTCTCCCTAGTCCTTCTCTGTAAAATCCTCAAGGCTAACGAAATGGCTCCGATGGCGGCCATGGCGTAAAAGACTTTATATGGAGACAAGGCCAGGCTACACATGTAGGCATAATATCCAGCAACTAAATAGATGAAGTCCAGTCTGATTTCGCTCCGTGATATACCAAAGAAAGAAAATAAATATGAATTGAACTCGGGTTTCGAATTGCAGACACCGTGGAGGATAACTCCAGCGCAAAGAAAAGAATCCAGCAACCACGGAAATCTCTGGTTTGTCCCTACTCTCTGCAACCCCAAAGAATAGGCAATGTGAAAACCCACAAGATGTTCAAATGCAAGGTGAAAAAACCAGAGCCGTTTTTCTTTAGAGAGGAGAATGGAGGGTAACTCCAAAAACTCAGGAACTTGACTTGAATGTGCAAAAAAACCATGCTGTCATGTAGCAAATAATTGTTTTTTGTTCTTTATCCACTTGAACAGATAAGAAACCTTTTTCTTTTTTTTTTGGGTCAAAGACGAGATACTGGAATCATTCTATCCTATCAAATCAATACAATGGCTCAAGTGTTATTCTTCTTTTTTAAAATGGTCAAATAGAGGAACTATGCCTGCTAAACATTTAGATGAAAAGAATATCTTATAAAACAGATTCAGGCAGCCATTCGTTTCATAATCATACCTGCAACCAAGCAACAAGTGAAGGTGCAAACATAACTGCTGCCACAAGATGCAAGATCAATAAGCCGTGACAATGATGAAATATCTCCAATTGTGTTTCCGCAAAACTTTTTGAAGAGCTAGGACTGGTGGAAAGGTTGTCTTCAATAGACTCCTTCAAGTTCAATTTATCGAGCAATGGAAATGTAAATTGTTGAGAACCATTTCCACCTTGTAATTTTTTGCTTCGTACATGGCTGCGAAAGGAAGCTGTCAAAAAAACTGATACAAACATGGAGCAACACTTGGGATCGGCATAGTAAAAACTGAAAATCTCTACTCAGGTAGGTATAAGAGAGTATACAGGTATAAGAGAAGAGAGCGTAGCTAACCAAGACATCAATATGAACTTCAAGAAAGATGGATTTCCTTTATTCTTAGATGGTTACAAATTTTGGGTGGATGATAATTTAGAGTTATGGTGTTTCATTAATGCATTTTAAGATTTTTTTTTTTTATTTTAAGGTTACGATTACATAGTAGTTAATCATGGTCATAAAGTATGAAATTTACAACTCTTGAAATACCTTATGAAAGATCCAAAGGTTTTTTTTTAGGCTATAAAAAGCCATATATGTTGTCTTTGTAAAGTGGACTCAAAAAATGTAGTAAAAAGAGCGTTTATGTTTTCTTTTAGCCAAGGGCTAAGTTTCTTTGCAATTCTATATAATTTAGGTTGTATGTTTAGAATCATTCAAGTTTGACATGATCAATCTTGCTTGTAGAGTGATTCGAATCTCAAACAAGTGTTCATAGCTTGAGATATTCGATCAACAAGGTAATCCAAATCTTACTTTCCCTTAGAGTGATTCCTTTTTAGGTTTTTGAATATATTTAGATCTAAAGGTCTTATTATTCATTAAGGTTTAGATCAAATTCCTAAAAGTTGCAATAATTTATAATGAAATCAAATTGATCTGGAGGTTTTAGCATTTGTGAACTAGAGGTTTACATATCCAAAGTGTTTATGAGAGTTCTTAGATTCAACCGGCTAGGGATACCATATCATTCTCTAAGATTCTAAGATTGTAAGTATTGTAGAATTGCAGTCTTTCAACATATGACTTTTGGTGGAATCTTGAACTTCATATTTGATGCTTCATTTCAGGTTTAATAAATCATTGCATTTCTTAGAAAATTCATTTTAAGGTTTCCAGCTCAAGAAGACGAAAATAATGATAAAAATGGTCAAGTTACAAGTATCTGGACATTTCAAGTTTATTAAAACATTACATTTCTATAATTCATTTTAAGGTTTCCCCCACAAGAAGACGAACATAATGATGAAAAGGGTCAACTTATAAGTACCTGGATAGGGCGTTGTGACAACAGAAGGCATGGAAAACGAGTAGCAAAAACAATCCAACGGCTGGATGAATAAAGCATGCCAAGGTAATAGCAGAAAGTGCAGTAGCCAGTAAAGGATTGACTCCCAACACCCTTATAACCTAGTGTAAAATGAATTAGATGATAATCAAATTGGAAATCTTGATCATAACCATACACTATCGAAATAGACGCAAGTTAAGTTAATGGACAATAAGGGACAACAAATTCTAAGCTTCTCAGAATTAGTTTCTTCCGTTAAATATGAAAAACATAAATTTGACCAAGCTCCTTTTCAGGTACTAATATGTTTTAAGAGTTATTAACATATATGGTAGACCAAGTCATGGATAGCATAGTTTCTAATGGCAACAGATCCAGGATGCACTTGGGAACACTTGTTTGGATACTCGAGGTTCATTGCATCAAACACGCTAAGTACTGCTTAATGGGAAAATTTGAAACCCAACACAAAAGTGATCTTTCAGTTCATTTTTATTTCACAGCAATACGAGTTTTATATATCAATATATATATATGTGTGTGTGTGTGTAAACAACACTTTCATTGAGATAGTTGAATGAATATACAAGGACAAAAAAAAAAAAAAAAAAAAGGAAACCAGCCAAGAACAGAACTCATCAATCCAAAAGAATAAGACTGAGCAGATAATTACAAAAAAAAAAAATATATATATATATATATATATATATATATATATTAACAAACGCCCATAAAGAGGAAATAAATTTAATCGTATCTCGAAGTTCCTTCCCAAACCATTCCACCCCACGAAAAATGTCATTATTCCTCTCAAACCAAATACCCTATAACATAACAAAAAAAAAAAAAAAAAAAGAAATATCCAATGAACTCTTCCTTTGTCATGAAAAAGAGGATTCAAGAGCACCTCCTCAAATATCGAACTACACCCTCTATTACGAGTCAACACAATCCCAAAAGTCTTAAGAAACTGGTTCCACATAGAGCTGATGAAATCATAGTCCATAGTAAATAGTCAAGATCATCTTCCACTCTCCTACAAAGAGCACACCATTGAGACCATAACACTAAGGAGGAAAGCTCCTAGATACGGTCTTGCGTATTCACTCTCCTATGCAACACTTTCCAAGAAAATAATCACTTTTTTAGGAATTTTAACCTTTCAAATTGAGGAAAACGCAGGAGCTTCCAGAGGGGGAGAATGGATGCAAAGAATCTGAAAAAAAAGAACGGTGGAAAAATTCCTCAAAGGGCTTCGAAACCCACTATCTGAAATCCCTTCTCCCAAGACAAGTGACCTGGGCAGAAATAATAGAAAGGAAACTGACAAACTCACATGCCTTACGATCTGTAAGGGATCAACGAGAACCCAGGGACAGAGAGGAAGAACTATTGAAGGAAGCCAAAAAAGAGGCCACCGGATGCAACCTCTTATCCAAGTAAATGTAAACACACTTGAAATATGAGTAAAGGTAATTGCACATTATAGTTATTGGACAACTTGAGCGAAGCACACAACACATGTTGACTTGAAGTAAAGATGACAAAAACATTTGAACAAAGTCTGGTTTGTCTTGCGAAGATCTAGTTCTAGTGTACCTGAAGTGTGAATAATTAAATGCATTTATTATCAAAGATAAAATCATACCTTTGATGATTGAAAACGTGAAAAAAGTTTGCTAAGCCAACTAAACGGTACAAAGCTGACATTTCCTTCCCACACTTGCCACCTGCAACATTTCAGGCAATCATTTAGGCCCATGAGCAGTAATAGGCTTTCAGAAAGATGCTTAATGTACTCGCTAGTAAGATAACCAAATAATTCAGGTAGAATCAAACTTATTCCTTGAACAAAAACGGCATGAATAAAATACCTAGGACAACAGTTCAAAATTTAAAGAATAAAGTATTCAATGGTAGAGATTTTTTATTCTAAAAATTGCAAATGCAAAATCATAGTTGGAATTTTGGTGAACACATAAACGGTATGCATAGCCTCTGAAAGTTAACTGGACTACTACTTTCAAATACGAAGGTTACAACCATGATAGGGACCACCAAAACTGTTTGCATTGTGCATACCATGACCTATGATTATTCAGCACCAATACCTTTGCTACAACGACATTCAAATAGCCTACCCTCCCCCCTTAATGTAGTTTCAGTTAAGAAGTTTCTTCTATCATCAGAAAATGTTCAAGATATAATCTATTCAATTAGTATTCCAGTTCTATGAATTGTACAACGGAATAACAATCTGACCATGTCTTGATGAAAACATGCACAACCGCCATAACGTAGAATATCAGCTGGGATACCAAAATCATAGTAATGACAGTAGCATTTGCAAATGAATAACAGACCACTGAAACTGTGGTGAAGATAGCCAAAGGAGGTAATGGTTGAGAAGTTAAAAGTGAAAGGAACACAGATAGTAAAATCGGTACAATGACCAAATAAAAAAATGGGAATGGTATTCTCAAGTTGGACTCTACAGCAGTCAGCATTGAGGGTACAGGAAAATCATGATTCCATGCTTGCGCTTGCCGCATCAGTGCAAAAAATATAACAACAATACAGAAACCAACTATCTGCAAGAAAATAATGGATAATGTAAGATTTTTAAAAATACTTGGAATACATAAGATAAATCTAATGTATGCATGTGAGAGAACGAGAGAAAGGAAAAGGTTCAAAAACACATCATAGACTTGAAAGGGTAGAAGAATACTAGAAGAGAAGCAGCTGAAAAGCATAACTGAAAATCAAGATTGGCACTCAGTGCTGTTATTTTTTAAAAATAAACGTGAATAACTTTCACGCCAGCAGACACAAGAGTGGCGCTCAACAGCTAGCAATTAGCAAAAGACTAGATGAGTCACCACAAAAGAATGTCAATTTGAAAAGGTGGGGAAAAACAAACAAATAATTATGGAATTCAAGAGGTTTAACGACATCTTAGCTGATTTATTGTTAATGAATGGACTCAATCTAAGGGAGGGAAACATGTTCAATGAATTGCAATAATCCCACCCGAAGGAAAAACATCAATTTAATGGTTCCAACTGTTGTCTTCCATCTAATAGTTTAAAGTTATAAACTGAAATAAAGAATACTAATGGTTTTACCACCATTTAAAAAAAAATTAAAAATTTTGGTTCAAAAGGCCACCAGTGTACAATCTATCCATAATTTGAATGGCTCGGTAAAATAGTATTTGTAACCAAACGTTTAGGGATATAGTTCAATATTAAATCTACTATAGTCTAATAAAAAATTGAATTAACAGCATGATGAATGAAACAACGACCTTAGCTTCCAGCAATTACACATTTGACAACTATAAATATCATAATTAGATTTATCAAAAGATTTCACTTCTTTGAGAATGGACTGATTTATGCAAGCAACAGTTAATACCTTCAGAACACAAGCATAAAACTTTCCAATCATTTTTTTCTATAGTTACCTCACGGCTCACAGGAACATGTAACAATTAGAACATCGTCAAAAATTTTACCAAATACAGTTCCATTTGATTGATTCCAACTTTTTACACGAGTGAATGTATCTATAAGAATTAGTCCAATGCAGGAGAGAAGGAAATGTCATAAACCATGAAGCATAAAAGTAAAAAAAAAATATATGCAGGACTCTTCTTTCACCGGGAATAATGTAAACATTTAGTGGCTAAAGAAATAAGCAAATACATTTTAAGGACATACAAGCAAATAAGATTTTAACCTGTGAATTATATATAAGTAAAAATCTACCAGCAGCTGCACCGAGAGAAACAACAATGCTTGTTTTGTATGAACAGTGAGGATCTACCTGTATAGATGAAAGGAGTTACCAAGATCAAAATTTCAGATTATTATTACATAAGAATAGATAAAAGAAGAATTCTGGAGAAACTTCATACCAACAATAGAACGGTTGTTTTCTCAGATCCTGCACTAGAACTCCAGAGTGCTGGTGAGGAATCAACGAGAATTGTTTCACTCTGAACATTTGGGAAAATATGAAGTCCAGATATGTCATCCCAAGCAAGTGCTACAGGTGGGAAACAACGCAGTCTGCACAGTCCTGGATTATCAAGAAAGTGAAACAGGGTGGATAAATAATTACATGCAAATGACATTTAAGCTTTTATCACAACTCTCAACAATAGGGAGTTCCTTTCACAAGTCCGTGATGGGTCGCAGAAATAAAATACCTAATAGAAGTTTGCAGTCATGACAACATGAGCACTGCCGAAGTTTAAACCCTAAACTTAGTTAGGAAACTTGTGCTCTTCAATGATCGCAATATGAAGTGTATATACATGATATTTTGACTATTTACACAGCAAATTGAGGAATAATAAGAGATCTTTCAAACGAATGTCAGTTTCCTCCCGTCATTTTCATAATATGTCCACTTTTACAATCAAGAGTGCTGGAAACACTTGGTAAACTGTTTTTTTTTTTTTTTTCCTTTCAAATGTGTACTAGGCTAGAGCATGCAAAAGCCAAATGAGCAAGAAAACCTCCAATCGTCAATAATTAAAGAAAGGTCCTAGTTACAAATCAACCTATGTAAAGCAAACCAATAGGAAATGAACACTCCATCTCCTAAAAAGACTATCATAATTCTTTCAACCTCCGCAAAAATGGCTCTCGTAGCATTTAGCAATAATACTGATTTATGGGATGGTTAGACTACAATGGTAAAGGAGAACAAGCAGAAATGATAACGAAAATTTCATGGAGAAGCAATCAGCTGGTGGGAGGTTAAAAATGATAATAATAAATTATTCAGGGACCTTTTAGACCTATTCTTAGAAACTCAAAAACTAAAAGCGTACAATTTGAAACCTTAGGGGCCAAATGCACCTATTGCTGAAAACTCAGGGACTAAAAAGGTAATTTTTTACGACATTTTTTTATGGTTGGTGATCGGTTCAGGTTTTCTTTGGAAGGTTTGAAGTAGCTATTAGTTTCCAGTGTTGGGAGAAAGCCTTATCCATAGTTTCATCATTCATTTGCAAGCTCTCTAAGTCTTTCAGACGAAGATATTAGAAAAATTCTTTGTTCTCTAAATATTTATATATTTTCATGGCTAATCTCCAAATGGTTGAATTGGTTGTTTGTAATTTTTTCTTTTTCGCTCCAGAAGGGGATCTGTAACCCTTGAACATTTTTTTTTTATTATTATATAACCAAAAAGTTGTTTCTTGTTCAAAGATAATACAGAGGAAACTCCATCTTATACTTATCCCACTAGAATATTCATCAAAGTTCCCATCCACGAGGAAGAGGATGTATAAAACCAAGAGAATAAGAAATTTGCATATGTATATGTATGGCATATATATGTGCGTGCACGTATGTATGTTTGTGTTTTGAGTTCTACAAGTGGAAACCTTCTTTGTTCTCTCTTTTCATTTATTCAATGAAAAGTTTCGTCAATGATCAAAAGAACAAAAACAAAGACAAAAAATGAAGGAAATGTAGAAATCCACGCCTAGAATATAAATTTATGCATTGCAAGTTACATTATAGATAGGAAAGATACATAAAAAAGAATATGATAGAATATATGCAAGAAAGTATTAATCTTACTATTGTTTTTGACATCACCCGCTTGATCATCTGGAAGTCCAGAACTCTTAATTCCGCAGCCTGTTGTTTCAAGTTGCAAGGTTACTGGAAGAAGTCCTAAGCTAATGGGGAATGATAAGTTCAAAACCAGGGAATGATCCTCCTTCATGAATATGTCCTACACCACATTTAATTTTAAAATAGTCCAGTCATCAAGTTGATACTAAGTGAGACACTAAGCTTATTTTGTAGCACTTCAAGAAAGCATCTTTATGAGGTATTTACATCATTATAGTACTTGGAAAGAAGCATCGACCAAGGTGAGATTTCCACCCTCCCTGCATCAGGATTAAAGAATTGCCCAACTGCCATGGAAACTGCAGGCGGAGGTCTGCCTGAAACAGTCTGAACATCAAATGGTTACAATACATGCGAATAAATCTTATATATTGCTCTTTTTGGTAAAAAGAAATGCTAATTTTGCTCTGTTTACAAAAAGAAAAGTAGAATTCACAGGCTTAAAATTATTCAAAGAAGAAACCAGGTTGTAAACATTCCACCTAAATCTATAAGAATGAAAAAAGAAATCACGCGGAAAAAACACTTCAGAAACTTTTTGTAGTAGGAGGGAAAACCCCGAACACTGTTTTTTTTTTTTTTTTTTTTATAAAGCTGAATGGCTATTCTTTTTATGGAAGTAGAAACTAAAAAAATAAAAGACTGCATGAAGATCCATACCGGTCGAGGTGCAACTGAAATTGTAATAAATCTGAAGCCACGCATATCCTCAGGTCCCAACATCAGTACAGCAGAAGGAGGAGCTTGCTCAGTCTGACTCCCAGGTTCAATCTAACAAGCATAGCACAGATCAATGGAAGAATAAAATCCCAAGCCGTCATATGTTTGGCCCACAAGTATAAAGATGTCAAAGAAAGAGAAAGATCCACTATGTAAACAATACTAGCACCTGTCTTGGTGCCGGTCCTGAAGGAATTTGCACCATCTTTGAGGTCACTTCAAGAACCCTTTTACTTAAAGGTAAGCTAGCAGATTTTCCCTTTTCAGGCCAAAGATGAAGCCTAACCCCAGAACATGGTAACAGGTTTGTTACAAATACAAAGTGGCTTTTACCATTTGACCCCTACAGAGAATAAAAAATTAGAACCTGTACCCAGGAAATAATGTTCACCAAGAAATAAATATTGTCAAACTAATGGGAGGGAAGATGGCCAAAGTAGTGTCAACTTAGATGAGATTTAGGAGGGGGAAATCCTCAAACTTGACCTTATTGAGCGATAATAAAGTCAACAAAGTTAGTTAAACAACATCCCAATGCTTCATATTATAAGGATTTAGTAATTAATGCCTTGAAGGACTGACCTCACATCAGGAATATATAACATCGTGCAAGAAATTTAAAAATAACATGTTGAGTCAAAATTCTCAAGACTGCAGATGAATTATTACTGAAGCTAACCAGTTTCTCCAAGTCCAACCACCGTCTGCGACCATCCATGGCTAGAACAGTGACAGTACTCGTCTGAATATATAGGTCCCTCTCTAGGCCATCATCACTCCAATAAATGTTTTTTGGACAAGCATCTTGAGATAGAACCACAGATCCTGCAATGTACCATTATTGCTATAATTCTTCTAAATACAGAGCCTGTATTGGACAACCTTTTTTGTGTATTGAAACTTCAAAGAAAAGCTAATGAATACATGAAACATTGATCCTGATTCTGTTTTCTAATTTATAACCACAAATCCTATGCAAGAGAACAAAGAATTCTTATAGAAAAGACCAAGAAAAAAACCTCTTGCATGCTAAAGTCTAGAGAATGCTTAACTAGTTAGATCCATGAAGATAAAGGACACCAGAAAACAACCTAAGGACTGTTTCTTATCCAAAAAAAAAATGAAGATGAAGGAAAGTGAACTTGTTTTCTTTTTCCAAAACATTATATTGATACATGCAATAACTAAAAATTTGATCCATCAATTGAAATGGAATTTTATAAGAGAGAATAAGCAGCAACATAAATGTGCATACACAAAAACAATATAACAAACTACCAGATGCATCTTCCACGTGTTTAGCAGGAAAATGGGCAATTTGTTGAGAAGTGTGTGATTCGGACCTCCAATTGAAATTCTGTGGCATTCCACTATGAAGCATTCTCGTCAATATAGTAAGTCTTTTTCGAGTGTCCAAAAATGGTTGGCCTCTATTGGAGTCTACCAAGCTAAGAAGGGTGTGTGACACCTAGACAAGAAAGAAAACTTTCAGAACAATCTAAAGACAGCTTATTCTTTCAAACTTGAAGAGAATTTTCACTCACCTGCACAACTAATTGATTACACCACAAAATCACCTGATGTTCCATTGATAACCACACATTTTTAACACCTGTACTGCTGATCATAAAGCCATGTGTAGGAGGAACAATCCCATCCAGGGATTCTAACTTTGACCTTACCTAGACACAAGGATAAATCAACATGCATTGAATATTAAGAAAAACAATAAATTAAACAGAAACATGATACTCTTAAAGCAAACCTTGATAAAGATTTTCAATTTTACAGAATGGCATAAACAGAGAAGCCCTTATAACTACAAAACAATTCACAAAGCACACACAGTTACAGCTCTAGGAAATTAATTAAGTCCCATTCATTCATCCATCGTCTAAAATTATCTCCTCCCAGCCAAAAGATTACCACAATGCCAGGTTCATTGTTTTGTTTTTTTTTTTTTTTCAGGAAAAAAAATATAAGAATAATTGCAAAAAGAACTTGAAGCGGCACATTACAAAGATGCGTGATTTATGACTAGACCTACCCTAGTCTTTTTATTCCACTTCAAAGATTTTTTTTCAAGGATTCTTTGATCTCTTTTGATCCAAATACCTAAATAATAGCTTTTATCGTATTAACCCATAAAAGCTTGGCTTTACACTTAAATTTTATTCCACCTAGAAGCTGAAAAACACTGCCCTTTACCGTTTGTCAAAAGCCCAAGAAACATCAAGAGCCTGAAAATCTGTGTTCCCAACACTTACTGTTAAGGATACTTGGAAAAGGAAATGCTTTTGCCTTTCCTCTGCTTTAGAACAAAGATGTTTCTTTTGTACGGTTTTATTTAAGCCCTCCAAAATGAACCAAGACCAACCAAGCTAAATGTTAACTTTTGGACTTTCTGATTTCCAAGGCCACAATCCTTCATCAAAATCAAAAGTTAAATGATACAGTCTATGTATCTAAGCCAAATATGCATTTTAATAAATATTCAAGCGAGATATGCATTAGAAAAATACTGTTGTTTTAATAGAACCTAAATGACCAAATGATAGTTAATTCAAGACAAAGGTCCCACATTGCATTAATTGGTTGTGAATATACCTGGTAATCATTATAACCCCCAGAAATTGAAACTACCACAACATGTGAAAGTGGAGGATCAGATGCAAAATACCCACTTCGAGTTTTTTGAACCTCATAGCCCTTCCTCCATTCCTGATTTACACGAGTGAAGTACCGACCCAAAGATGGTTGCAGTGCTAGAGGAGGTGATCTGAAAAACATGTGAAACCCAAATGAAGCATGAAATTAACAAACCAAAAATGCTCTCAGCATTATCTAAGTGTAACTCACTGATGAGGGCTAGAAAGTGTAAGAACTGTTTCAACGGCTGATTTTCTAAGTCTGGGATGCACGACTGCAGCTCTAGCTACAAACCCACCCATCGAATGGCCAACCAATATCACACTGCTAGGCAAACTTCCAGAGTCAGCAGCCCCTTCTTTTGCCCGGGCATCAAAAGATTCTTTATATTGATCTAAAATCTGCATGCATAACAAGGAAAATTGGCAACCAAGTGGAGAATTTAACAAAATACTCGTTGCACAAACCCACACCATGAAACCTTTATATTAGAATAAAATCGAAACCGACTGAATAACAGATATTATGTGCATTATTCTTGCATGAAGGAAAAGACAGGAATGAGCTAACATCTGGATTCAAGTCAATCGTGAAGACTGCAGAACAAAATCCAGCAAGATATTAGTTTTATTTTTTATTTTTGTTTTTCTATTTTTTTGAGAGACAAAGATAATTCATTGATAAATTACATGAAAAGCCCACCAATTGTGGGTTACAAAAAGGATTTCCAATTGTTTAATAATATAGAAAGACTATAATCAGTAAAAGGGTGTGAACGTTTGCACCAATAAGAGAGTTAAACCAAGGAAGCCCTCTAAAGAAACATAATTTTCGTTGAAGATCCGCCCATTTCTTGTGCACCAAGAGACAAAAAAAAAAAAAAAAAGGAACGATTCAAAGCCATCTAAAGTGTTTTCACATTTTCCTTAAAAGGGAATCCAAGGAAAATCATGGATAAAATATCAAATATGTTTCCTGGTAGAGCTGGGCTCATCCAAAAGCTGTTAAAATATAATTCCAGCAAGCTAATTTAAAAATAAAGAAATATTCTTGCTTCATTTTTTCATAGCTTCCTATAGAGATGTTGATACATTCTATTTGAGACTGCCTCCACCACTTACATTATTTTTAAAGTTCCATTGTCCCTTTTTCCAGTTAAATTTTCTGGAATGGATGGAGAAGCCCGAAAAAGAACAAATGAGTGCCATCAATGATGAACATGCTAATGAACAATGGGAGAATGATAGAACAATATTCCTTCCAACCATATAACACATTCATGCACCCACCCTCCCTTTTTATTTTGTGGAAAAGAGGAAAAAAATCTAGAAAATGATGTAATCTGTTGGACAACTATATTTCAAAACTTTAACAGTAATACCCTGTGGATGGCGTGTACTACATATTCTGCATGTTCTTCGAGTATACCACCATCCATTGCAGAATGTTCACCTTCAAGATCCACTGCAAACCAATCCAACCGACGCGTGTAGTGGTCTGGCAACTGAAGGCCATCCAAATTAGTGTCTGCCCCACCCCCCACCTTACCTATGGAAGCCTCCTGATAAAAAGTGTGCTCGAGAGGGCCTCCTTGATAAGCCCTATCAGATTCTGCTGCCAAGGATCGCACCTGTTATAAAAAATATATATTTTCCAAAAGGAGAGCATAACTACTACAGATTAGAAAAAAAAAATTTACAATCAATTTCTAACTTTCAATCAAATACATAAAGCAAATATAAAATCGGCGAAATCAATATTATAAAAGAAGAAGAAGACCTTGCCTGCTTGTAGCTACCTCCATTTCCTGGAATGAAAAGGACTGGAACTCCATTAAGTTTCTTAAGATGCTCCTTAAAATCAATCTTCTTCCAACCTTCGTGATACAAATACACCCCATATTTTTCTGACGCTAAGCCCACCGGTGAAGAAATTGGAATATATGTTGGATACATGTACGTCATAATACAACCATTAGCAATTGGTTTTAGAATTCCATACGTAGCAGCAATGCTGATCCATACGGTTGCAGCTATAAGAACAGCAATTCTGATTTTGGCTCTAAGGTCTTGCATCGTTGTGTCAAACTACCCAGTTCTCGTTTAGCTATCTCTACAAAGCTCCCATAAATATCCGTTTCAAATCCTACACAGAACACCACAGAAATCCATAATCCAACTTGCAATCCACTCTTTCCCGAACACAAAGCTCCCATAGATTCTTATTTCAATTAATAATCAAGACACGCTACTTTTCTTCGCGATAAAATGCAACAGGTATTCAATGAACTTTCTTGTTGGTTGGACATGAAAAACCAAAACCAGATGGTTGGATTTAGATCCACTTCGGCAAAAAAAAAACGTGAAGCATTAAGAGTGGTAGTGCCAGAGTAAATGAACTCTCCATGGTTACTAGACCCCACGGTAAACCGCCACACATAAACATGCAAAGAAATAGCAACATCTTAACAGTAAAATGCATTAGACGTCCAACTCTTCGAGACTGAACCACCAAAAATCTAAAAGAAGATAGCATAGAACACAAATAAAAGACATCTACAAACAGCTCGTAATGAATTCAAATTATAAAAAAAACGGCAGAAGAAATGAAGATCGAGCAAATTTCACATCCAAATCCAACGACGCACGCATCATCAAAGATAAGCAAGATGAACTAAACTCATTAATGGAAAAAATTAGGAAATGGATCTGGAGGAAACACCGTGAGTACGAACCGCAAGAGCCATCGAAGAATCAAACAGAGTTGAGAGAACGAAAGCTTACCCGGTCCGTGAAGCGCAAAGGAAATGGCGGGAGCATGAGAGTGTGAAGTAGTCAGATCGCGATGGATATATCTCTGAATCAGACCTTTTTTATTTTTTATTCTTTATTTTTCTCAATTATTTCCCTTTTTGAGAACCCAAAAAAAAGTGGGAAGGAATTTATTTTAAAAAAAAGGAAATATGGAATAACATAAGAGAGAAAGATTTTAGAGGTTTGACCAAAATTTGACTCCTGATTGACGTGGCGATTTTTTACTGGTGGGTGAACCGTCGATACGGGGATTCTATCAGCGCCCTATGCCCCGTCCAATGCTGAGTGGGAATTCCATTTTGTCGGGGATAAATAGTTCTAGCTTTAAGTTCAAATTTTACTTAAAATTGTATGTTGTTTATATTTTTAAAATTTTAATTATATTTTGTTGTTCAAACCTTTTAAGTAATAATTTATATATTTATCTACGATTTATATTAAAATTATATTTTTTTAATATTTCATTACCTAAACGTAAACAAACATCACATCCTAGGTGTTTAACTTATAATAGCAAATAAATAAACAATCAAAATGTAAATTATTATAAATTAACACAAGTTATTAAATCATCCTAAAAAGAAGTTTGCAACATGATTATAAAATCATTCTTTTTATGAATTACACCGATAATAGCTAAATCTTTAACCATAAAAATTCATCGCTTTTTCTTTTTTTTTTAATATACGTGAGCATCTAGACCAACTTGCAAAACATTTCAACTAATCTCACGAGAAAACCGTTGATTCTTTTATATTTTGGTATCACAGAAACCCGTGAAATATTAAATTTGAAATAAAATTTGGTTCCTCAACATATAAACGAAAAAAAAATTGAGTGGATAACTATGTTCTGTGATGTTAAATTTTTTTTTTTATTGTTAAAATTTATGTATAACTACAAATTTTAAAGTAGAATTTTAAAAATTAACAAATAAAAATATCAATAGAATAGCTAAAATATATTCTTCATCACACTAATAATGAATAGAATAACAAAATTAGAGGAAGCTATCAATTTATGCCTTTCGATTACGAGAAGAGGGAAAGGTGTGAAGCAGCTCGACTGTAAAGGAATTATCATAGTGTAGTTAGGTAGCAAAAGAAGAAGAAAATGAAAGAAAAACTCACAAGAGCGTAACCATGATCGCACGACTGTGAACTTGCAGGTCTCACTGCTTGCTAAGCTCCAGAACCTTCGTCATTAATAATGAAACGTTTATCAACTAATCAAAATAACCGAGGCGGAGTTGGAGGTCTTAACACGATCCTTAATCTACAACTAAAGTTACAAAGGTTGTAGGAGTACAATATAACCCCCACTAGATATACGGTTTAACAAATATATTTCTCAATTTATCACTCGAATATCTAATAGTAACGTTATTCGATGCGACGTTTAGAATTTGAACTCTTGTTTCAGATCCATGCTAAGCATGCAAACCAAAGGCAACCTTCCACACACTGCCAATGAAAGAATGAAATCTATGTGGGAATCGATAGCACATTCATTCTAATTTTCTTCATCTCATTGAGTAATTCAAAAAACACAAATGATAATGCGCATTGCAGTGACTTCTAAAGCGCTAAAGAAAGCTAACCGTGGAGGCATTTGGTAGATGAAGAACGAAGATCAGGCAGATTTAGGAGCAGATCGATCATAAGGCAGGCGTTGATCAGGAACCCCATCTTCACCTCGCTTATCTTCAAACCATTTCACTATTCTTTTGCGAGGCAGATTTGTCACTTGGACAATGCTACTAATCATTGCGTTCTGTATTGGTTGTTCAAAAGAAGAAAAAAGTTAGGTAACAATTGCACAATAATATGTCGCTCGATGTATTAATCCGAGTTGTATTAATCCAAGTAGAGCTCGGTGGATAAGACACGACCTATACCATCTTAACGATCGGTAATTTGGTTCCCAATCTCACCCCACCCCCGCAATTGCTGGACTAAGTAGACTGCAAAGTTTTCACTACTGCTGAATTCTACCCTCATAACCTATGGTTTTTTAAGTTTATGAGGTTTTTTAATCGAAGTAGACGATACAGAACACGCCATGAGTTTAAGTGAGGTAGGAAAAATTCATGAGCGCAGACAAAATGAATAAGTTTAATGAGAAGGCTAAAGGTCTTCAAGCTAAGGCTAGGTGAGGCATTTGTCCTAGGACCCAACAAGATCATGATCTTGAACATGTAGAACACTGCTATTCCTAAGAGATGGACCTCGAGATGCCATCGAGTTGATGGGTTTAGGATTTCGGACCTATTCGGGATGGCTCTCGAATTGCTGCAGGCCCTTAGTTAACTTACCGATTTCATGCATTCACGCACACATATCAAAGATACAAATGCAAACAATGATTCTCAGACATTTAAATTTCAAACATAATCTAGCCTCTATGGATATTTCATTCCTAAACATCTCATTCGATGATATTTGTTAACCATGTTCATTTAACAATACTTTTTAAAGGCAATGTGAGGAGCTCTACAAATAGATTTATCTCTAGATTCAAAATTCCTTTTTCCTTTTCTACAGAATGTAAAGATTTCATCTTCTTTTGATGCACAAACTGATGAAGGGTACTATACTTACAGTGGGCCGCTTTGTTCTTCTATACACTCTCTCAAGAGTTCCAACCTGAACCTTTTTCAGCCTCTTTTGAGCGGCCCAGCTCTGTTGCATGACATGAACAGGCACCTTCACCTCTTCTGCCTCTTCTGCAGTATCTACTTCTATGGGTTCTTCTTCTTCTTCTTCTTCTTCACGAGTAGCTTGTAATGTTCTAGTTTCTGGAATTGATGGTGTAGGCGGGTCCGGTAGAGAAGCACTCAACATCAGAAGACGAGGTGGTGGTTCGCGAAGCAAATCAAGAACGATGGCCCTATCAAGACAAAGCTCAGCAGCAAGACTCTTGATCTGCAAAGTAAAGAACGCATTAGCCTTCAGCAAGATAATCTTGCAAAGGAAACTATGTAGTTTACTGGCAGAGTTTCAGCAAGATAATCTTGAAGAGTTTCAGCAAGATAATCATGAAGAGTTTCAGCAAGATAATCTTGCATTAGCCTTCAGCAGTGCAAGACTCTCTATGTAGATTCTCCCACTCGCTCCCTATTTGCCCCTCTTGTTCTCGCTCCCAATTGGCCTCTCTTGCTCTCGTTCCCTATTTTCCCTCTCGCTCACGCTCCGAATTTGACGCTACAAGGTTTGGCATGCTCAAATCTCATTTGAGTATCAGTCTTTCCAGCTTCCAAACCCATTTCTTAATCAATCACAACGAAATCCACAGGTGACTGATATTGCATACAAGACTCGACGGTAGAAAAACTCACGCTAGTTTTACGGCGACCTTTCTTCAAAGCCATGGCTAGTCGTCGAAGTTGCCAGTTCTTGAGTTTTACGGGCATTTCCTCTTCTTCGGTATCCACGAGATCTTCTTCTGCTTCTACTTCTTCGTCTTCTTCTTCTTCTTCTTCTTCTTCTTCTTCTTCTTCATCAACATCGATGCCAAGTGCTAACCCTAACTCGCGCTCTAGTTTGGCAAGGTCCTCTTCGCTCAGTTCATCCTCTTCGCCATCATCATCATCATCATCCAGGGTAAGCTTATCATTTTTTAGATCTTCTTCCAGTTGACTAAACAACAACTCAAGAGCATCCTCTTCTTCATCCGCCTCGTCCCTAGTTTTTTTCGGAAACGAATTTCTCTGCAAAAAAGAGCAGAGTAACAAATTGAAAAGTTTCGGATAAGCTAAATTCAACGCACATGCCTTTGCAACATAAACAATCTATGTATTACGAAAATAAGATCACCGTGCGTTCTAGGACTCTACCTTCTTTTTCTTCGAAGACGATGAAGACGGACCGACTGATGAATTCTGGTTCCGACGGCGAGCAAATGTAATCGATAGAGTGTGACGAACCGGAGGAAGACGCAGTAGACTAAGGTTGGATGGAAACTTCCGGCAAAAGAAGAAGCTAACCCTGCCAGAAATCGACGACGAACCTAGAAGTGCTTCCGGTGCCTTCACCGGCGCTGAAAGAGCCATCAGTTGCTTATGTCGACAGACACCGTTCGACCAAATCAGGCGGCAAGATGATAAACCTTCGGACTCTCTTTAAAACGACGCAGTTTTGTAGTACGGACGCACAGTGCTTTATTTATTTATTTATTATTATTATTTTTAGACAAACGTTTTAACATTTTTTATAGACTAAATTATCAAAATACCTCTAGATTTTATATTTTATTTATAAAAAAAATACATAAACTTTCAAAAAATAAAAATAAAAAAAATGTATTTTGTTAAATAAAAAATGTCCAACTTATTATTTAGTATTCTATGTACTTATTTTGCATTAAAAACACTATTTAATATATAATAGCTTACTTTTAATATCATTTTGGATTTGATATTTGTATTTTATACTTGAGTATTTAAGGATTTGATATTTGTATTTTATACTTGAGTATTTAAATTGATGAGATACCATCTAAAAATTTTAGGCAACTTGAAACAATCAAATTCCTCGTTTGGATCCATTTGTTGGTTGATTGATGAGTCAGTGGATCCAACCGCCATAAATTATACTAAAGAGGCAGACCTCCGGAAGTGGATACCATACTATGTTAGGAGGTGGAATAAGAAAAATGGTCGACAAGTCAATTTGAGGGTTTAAGGTAGGAATCATGTTCATCAGGAGTAAGCTAACACCAATTGATCTCAATAGCTCAGGTATCTAACCTTAATACTCGAGCTCACATATGAGAAAAACGTACTCGGTGTTTCATAACCTATCTGTTTTTTAGCTTTCCGAGTTTAGAAACACTATCTACTTTTGAGCTTTTCGAGTTTAGTGTATGCACCAAATCTACCTCTCACGGGAACGGGAAGTTCAATGTCGTCGTAGAAATTCTACTTGTTTTCAAATGCCATCACATATAGGCATGAAAATAGGATTAAAAATCCAAAACAAAACAAGACTTTTATATTCTGTAACAAGAGAACAGACAAAAGAATGAACCAACAAAAGGAGTAATGAGAAAGGGGGGGAAAATCTCACATTAATTCCAATGGAGAAGATGATAAAATAAGGTTCACATTTATTATGCATCATATTAATGACTTGAAACAAACTTTGGTAAGGAAATACAGAACCTGGAAAACAAACAATTGATGGAGAGATGTGGAAGAAACTGTCTTTTAAACAAACATCATTTACTCCATCCAAAAAATAACACTACCAAAACCAGAAATAGCTTAAGGAATGGTGCGCTGGTAAACAGGCAATGCTCCCAATGCCTCACGTTCTGCTCTCTCTTTCTTTACCTGCAAAACAAAAGAAAAAAAAGGATCTTTAGCTTCATGAACTCTGCTTTCACCCATTTATTAGAGGCCAATACCAGCAACAGATCAATACTAAAAGAAAATTCAAAGGGAAAAATGCTATAGAAGCGCTATATAGCAACAGCCTAGCAGTCATCAGATGAAATTAGGCAGAATAAAACAGGTCAAGAGTAAGCACACACAACCCCCAAAAATATTCTAGACTAGGACGTATTCAATAAATCAAAGGAATATGCAAACGATGCAGCAGAACTTGTTGCGCAACTTTCTACTACTACATCGATTAGATTTACGCAAAATTTCATTCATCCAAAGCGAGACACGAATCTTAAACAATCTGGCACATCGAGTAGAAGAAACGAGGCAGACTAATTTGCACTGGTCGTCGAATAATCAAGTTTAGCTCTGTCTTTTTTTTAAATCCCGATCTTCCCTCCATCCTCGTTGAATAATGAAAATTAAAGAATCCAGACTATTAAAACCAAAACTTTTAATTACCTACACAAATTTTACTTCGTATGTACGAGATAAAGTAATTTCGCTTGACTAATGTTACAATCAGAACAGAAAAAAAAAATTAACCACAAACAAAGTCCTACACGACAGAGGACAGAACTAATCATGAAAACATATCTAGGATTTATAATATTTATCTAGATCATGAAAAGGGACAACAGAGGACAGAACTAGAAACATCAAAGGGAAAATTAGATAAAATTTGATGTTATCTAAACTGACAGATTGAAGATAATTTCAAAACCAACAAGCCCCAAATACAAGCATAAGATTCAAACTCAAGAACCATGACTGACAGTACAATATGGAGCAACTTCCTTATTTCTATGAACAGAGCCATAAGCGAAAGATATGAAATAATGGAAGACAAAGACTTACAAGTGCCAGCATTTCCTGGAGATAGCTCCTGAATGGTGTTTGCATGGCCTGCCAGAAGGTTAGAAAATTCAAATTAACAACCATCTAAATATGATTTAGATCTTAGCAAGTTGTACTTAGTAGGGGAAAAAGATTAAACCCAACCCAATATAATTAAAAGTTAATTCCCCATGACCATGAAAAATTATAAGAACTTAAACCATCAAGTTCACTAATAGATCCCAATACTCGAGAGTAGCGCACGTCCAACAGTTGTATTAAGAACATGTATAATTGAGCCTGAATACTGAAATAGAACTCCGTGATACCACGTCCTCCTTCCCCGTTCATAGTAAACAAATTCACAAACAAACCGCAGTATTTAGGTATTCAGTAATGATAAACATCCAACACATTTCTGTTTTTCGGCGAGGCTCTAACTGATCTAATAGGCCATAGTAGAAGCGAACCTGGAGATCATCAGGAAGGTACTTGTGCTTCATGGAAAGGTCCATGGCCCGCTTCAGACGCTGATTGCGCGCATCCACAATCTCCCTCGGCAGCCGATTCAAAGCCTCCTTCACATCAATATCGTAGTACGGATCATACAGATCGTCGTATCGAAGACCTAAAATATCAATACCACACAAAATCAATCTCCACAGAGCAAAATTCAAAATCAACGCCACAGAAAAAATCAAATACACAACAAATAATTAGGGTTTCTTTTACCATAATTACGGAGGCGTTGGGTGACCGCTCTCATGTGTTGACGAGCGAACCAGTTCTTCTTTGGGTCGATGAACGACTGCAAGAAGGACGCCATTTCGATCTCTCTCTCTCTCTCTCTCTCTCTTTCTTCCTCCGCAAAAATTTACTCTTGATTTTCTCAGTGCCCACTTAGGCTTCGCCTCTCTCCGGTTTCCTGGAAGAATAGCCTGGTCGAGTTCTTTGCCTTTTACTTGTGAAATTTTGACGGAAACGAGATTAGAATATTCAAACGGGTGGGCCCATAGGTATCCGGCCCAATACGTGGCCCACTGTCTTATTGGGCCTGATGTCCAAAATAAATATTATTGAGCCCAAACTTCCCCAACTAACCTTAAAGAAGCATGGTGAATAAGATGAGAATTTGGTTAAGGACAACAAAAGTTAGGGACAAAATGACCTATCTACCCTTTCTTCTACGTTTAACCGATGCAAGAGTCGGGAATAAACCATTAATATTTAGAACGATAATAAACACCTTATCCACTTAACAATATTTGGATGGACTCATATTTAACTTAAAATCGATATATTCAAAAAATAATAATAAATAAGGATGAAAAGCTTAATATTGTAAGTTTATCTTGAAATAATATATTCTCGTGAACGGTAATTCTTTTTTTTTTACAATCATAAGGTAAACGGAAAGTTACCCGACTCTTCGTCAATTAGTTAACCCTAGAGTTGTTTATACTAGATATACCAAATGGTCCGAGAATTTTAAGTACATTTTTTTAATTCTCAATTTTACCCTTTTATGGAGTCTCTCGTTGATAGAGTTTGAAACTGCTTACGTTAGATATATAGCCTAAGAGTGACCGGTTCATATATTTAAATATGTTGCAATAACTTTATTATACATAAAATTTATTTCAATAATAATCAACTCGAATATAGTTGAATCGGTTAATAAATATATCATCAAATTAGGATCAAACAAATACAAATTTAGTTAAAATTTAAAAAATAAAGGCGAAATTAAAGTTGGAGAAGTAAATTTATTATTTTATTTTGTTAATTTATAATTTGATTTTGAAATGAAAAAGGAAATAAATAAAAAGAAAATAGAATGGATTGGGGGCCGTATAGCAGCATGCACGTTAAAATGCTAACGTCAAATCGAAATTGGAATATCACTTTCATAACGTCCAACAACAACGCTTCAGGTGGTTAATAATGGAGTCCAGAACGAGAGGAGAGCCGATGGCGAGGGCTAGAGCTAGGGCTAGGGCCCCTTCCTCTTTCATCGCTCCATTTCCACTTCCCATTTTATTTCTCCGCCAATCCAGATTTAGCCTCAGAAACAAGCTCCAATCATCGCCATGGACATGGATTGATTAACGGTTTCCAGAGCTCTGGATTTATTAGTGTTCCATCCACGTTCCTTTTGAAGGAAATTGATATTGATCTTCATAGTCGCACTCGGAGACGACGACGACGACGACAACGACGGCCGCCTGCCAATCCTTCTTCCAACTGAAATCCCTAAATGCGCGCGAGATTCTACCCGCGGACGTTGAGCAGAGAGACGGAAATTTGTCGGAATTGAAACCGCAGCGAATGGTGGAGGAGAGACGGAGATTTATTGGAATTGAAACCGCAGCGAATGGTGGAAGAGAGACGGAAATTTATTGGAATTGAAACCGCAGCGAATGGTGGATAATGGCTGGTTTAAGGTGATGGTAATGGAAGCAGAGACTATTGAACTGAAAAAACCTGCAATCGGGTGAAGGCTCAGGAATTAGGGATGGATTCGGCATCGAGGATTTTCGTCTAAATGTCGAACTAGAAAACGAAGAAAATGGGATTATTAGGGAGATCGATGTGCGGGAGGGAGGATCAGCGAGAGCTTGAGCACTTATCGAGAGACGACGGCAGCCAATACAGCCTCACCGGCGGAATCCTGCCGCCGCTTGGCGTGAATGGGCGAAATAATCGAAGAATCAAACTCCGTCCTCATATAATCTCGCCGTTCGATTACAATTACAGGTTCTAAAATCGTCGTTTCTCCTTCATTTTCAGATTGTTGCAATTTCATTTTGATGATGATTCAGAGATTTTTTTATCGCATCG
The DNA here is from genome assembly GCA_033971965.1 of Cucurbita ficifolia. NCBI lineage: Eukaryota > Viridiplantae > Streptophyta > Magnoliopsida > Cucurbitales > Cucurbitaceae > Cucurbita > Cucurbita ficifolia. Next base: position 2,080,554 of record CM066970.1, read on the forward strand.
CAGATTTTGGGAGACGTTTCTGATATTTCTGGTACTCTACACAGCCTGGGCATGTCCGTTTGAGTTCGGGTTTCTCCCTTCGCCCAGCGGAGTTCTGGCAATAATTGATAATGTTGTAAATGGACTTTTCGCCATTGATATAGTTCTGACATTCTTCGTGGCGTATTTGGACAAAACGACTTACCTGCTGGTGGATGACCGGAAGCTGATTGCTCTACGATATGCCAAAACCTGGTTGGTCCTCGACGTTGTGTCCAATATTCCGTCGGAGATGGCTCGCAATATTCTCCCCCCTTCCCTTCAGGTTTATGGCTACTTCAATATGCTTCGTCTATGGCGTCTTCGAAGAGTCAGCTCCATGTTCGCCAGGTAATAATAATAAAACAGTTTGTTTCATAATTATTTGACTATTTATTTTTAAAAAATTTTAACTAAACGTATATGTTATTTCTATTATAGTTAAGTGGGTTTTCAACAACTAACACAAAATTTAAAATTTTATTTTTATTTTTGGAATTTGTCTAATAATTCATATATAAAGAAAAAAAAAACGGAACCTACAATTAAAAAAATTATAAGAAAATAAGCATAATTTTCAAAAAAAATATATTTTTCCACTTCGTTTATGTATCAACATCTCTGTTACCAATTTTATGATAGTATCGGTGATGTCCCACATTGGTTGGGGAGGAGAACAAATCACCCTTTCTAAGGGTGTGTAAACCTTCCCCTAGCAGACGCGTTTTAAAGCCTTGAGTGAAAGCCCGAAAGGGAAAGCCCAAAGAGGATAATATCTGCTAGCGGTGGATCTGCGTCGTTACAAATGCAAATGGTATTAGAGCCAGTCACCGGACGATGTGCTAGCCTTCTCGCCCTTCCCCGAAGGGGGTAGACACGAGGCGGTGTGCCAGTAAGGACGCTGGGCCCCAAAGGGGGAGGATTTGGGGACAGTCCCACATCAATTGGATAAAGGAACGAGTGCCAACGAGGACTCTGGGCCCCGAAGGGGGTGGATTGTGATGTCCCACATTGGTTAGGAGGAGAACAAATCACTCTTTATAAGGGTGTGGAAACCTGCGAGGACTCTGGGCCCCGAAGGGGGTGGATTGTAATGTCCCACATTGGTTAGGAGGAGAACAAATCACTCTTTATAAGAGTGTGGAAACCTTCCCTAGCAGGCGACGTGGATTGTAATGTCCCACATTGGTTAGGAGGAGAACAAATCACTCTTTATAAGAGTGTGGAAACCTTCCCTAGCAGGCGACGTGGATTGTAATGTCCCATATTGGTTAGGAGGAGAACAAATCACTCTTTATAAGAGTGTGGAAACCTTCCCTAGCAGGCGACGAAAAGCCCAAAGAGAACAATATCGGTTTTTTTTTTGTTTTTATAAATATTTTCCCATCACTATCTATTGAAACTATTTTCATTGAAAAATGACTAAAAGATAGAAAATAATTATGAAATTCATAGCTCAAAACTATGCTTAAATCTGTCATCTTTGTAAATTTCTGCAACTTTTTGGACACCTGATGAGATAAAAATCTCGCTTCTTATATCTGTTCATTTACATACCCACACTATCTATAATGTTGCTTTCTTTTTCTTGTCCCCTTCAATAATGGCGGCAGGTTGGAAAAAGACAGGAACTACAACTATTTCTGGGTTCGAGCTGCAAAGCTTATGTTTGTAAGTAAACTATAGTAGACATTTTGTTGGTTAAATTACAAATTTAGCCTTTGATTTTTTTAAAATTGACGTGTATACTAAATACAAAATTGAAAGTTGGATCTAATAAATAAACTAATTTTTAAAAAATTTTAAAAATTTTGAAGCACTTTTAAAACCGACTCAACGAAATTATTAAATGAGGATTCTCTTTATCTGACGAGGCCAATATATAGGTGTGTATGTTCACAGTTCATTTTGCTGGTTGCTGCTTCTATCTAATTGATTCAAACTATAAGGACCCCAAAAGAACATGGTCGACCTTATACATGGAAAACTTCCATAAGGAAAGTTTGTGGGTGCGTTATGTGACTTCTATTTATTGGTCAATTGTCACAATCACCACCACTGGGTATGGCGATTTGCATCCAATCAATGATCAAGAGATGTCGTTTGTCATCTGTTATTTGTTCTTCATTCTCGGGTTGCAAGCTTACCTGATTGGAAATATGACAAACTTGGTCGTCCATGGCACCAGTCGAACCAGGCAATTTGTAAGTCTCAAGCCCTTTTCTTTTCATGTTATGACATATAGCATTGGCTAAATTATGAACACCCCCTTCATAGTAGCTCTCCCTTAAATGCAAATAATATAGTTGTGTGTGGTTCATCTTGTTGTATGGATTATTTCAGAGGGACACCATTCAAGCTGCCTCAAATTTCGCCCAAAGAAATCAACTGCCTGGTCGGCTGCAAGAACAGATGCTTGCTCATCTGTGTTTGAAATTCAGGATTGATTCAGAAGGATTACAACAGCAAGAGACAATTGATTCTCTTCCAAAAGCCATTAGATCCGGCATTGCACACCATCTCTTCTATTCACTCGTTGATAGTGCTTATTTGTTTAGTGGGGTGTCAACCGACTTGATCTTTCAACTGGTAACTTTACACACTATTATTTCTCAACTCTAATCCATTGACTCCTTTAGCATGAAATTCTTGTTATACCAATGCATTGAATCTAAGTTTAAAGTGGTTCTCTAAATCTTTGACCTCTGGAAGGTGACAGAAATGAAGGCCGAGTACTTTCCTCCCAAAGAAGACATCATCTTGCAGAATGAAGCACCCACAGATTTCTATATAGTTGTCACTGGCACTGCGGTAAGAGCTATAACATCCATCCTTTAAATCTCCTACACATCCCAAAACCTCTCTTACAGTATGAAAGGACAAAAATCTAAGACACAATAAAGATTTTGAGGGTATGAATTCTAGACTTTGAAGGGTATTTCTAAATACCTCGAGTTTTTCCCACTTGCAGTATGCATATTTGAGGGAATTTTTGCCTTAGACCAATGAAGTGACAGAGATTCTGTCAACCCAACTGCCAAACATACAGATTTATCCATAGCAATTGAAATATGGCTCTTTCTATTGTTTTTATTTGTAACCACAATGAGAAGTTCATGATCTCTTGCCTCTTCAGTTGATGCATACTGTTTCTTCTGATGTTTACTTCACCTTGCAGGATCTTATTATACAAAGAAATGGAATAGAAGAGGTAACTGTGGCCACAAGGTTTAACTCTTTTAACATTTTTCAGCATTAAATTTCTTTTTTTTTTCTTTCCATCTGACTGTTTCAGATCGTCGGAGAAGCAAAGACAGGAGATGTCATTGGTGAGATTGGCGTGCTCTGTTATCAACCACAACTGTTTACAGTTCGAACCAGCCGTTTGAGTCAACTGTTGCGATTGAATCGCTCTTCGTTTTTCAACTTAGTACAAGCTAGCGTTGGGGATGGGACAATAATAATGAGCAATCTTCTTAAGGTCAGCAACTCTCTTCCCTGCATTCATTTCCTTCCCCCAATAAGATGGACATTTACTTCAGATAATCATTGAACACCCCTTTGTTACAGAAACAGAAGCTACGAACAAGCTTTGTACTCTATAAATGCTTACTCTCAACAGTTTCTTTCTAAGAGGAGAAACCTAATCATAAAAGTAGCTCACATATCGATTTACTCATCTGCTCTTAGCCTTTATGATTATTGCTTATAGAATGTCAATAAGTTCATAAAGCCATGAGAAACTATATGGCTGCAATCTACCAAATTGAGTGAATTTGATTTCATGTGTCAAGCGAAGGCAAAAGGTTTAGTTTTTGTTACCTGCATCTTTAAACTTTATGCAGCACCTGAAGGAGGTAAAAGACCCAATGATGGAGGAAATTCTGCAAGAAACAGAACAGTCCTTGATTCGTGCTGGAATGGAAATGCCTCTCAATTTATACTTTGCGGCAAGCAGTGGCGATGACTTATTGTTGCATCAGTTGCTAAAGCGTGGTTCAAACCCAAATGAAGTAGATGAGAGTAGCGGGAAGACAGCACTTGTAAGCAAATCCTATCTAGTCCTCTTGTTTATCTTGACTGCACACAATCGACAGACATCAAGCTGTACGACTTACCTAACATTTTTCATTCTCAGCATATTGCAGCTGCTAAAGGAAACGAACACTGCATAGTTCTACTCCTAGAGTATGGGGCAGATCCGAACCGAAGAGGTATTCTTTGTAGTAGTAATTTCTACAGCTTGATGCTCAGAAGTTGGGGAAGTTAACTTGCTGTGGGCTCTTCTGTTATACAGACTTTGAAGGAAGCCTACCCTTGTGGCAAGCAATACAAGGAAATCATGAGCCTATAGTCAAGCTTCTAATCGACAACGGTGCCGATATTTCTTCAGGAGACGTCGCCCAGTTTGCATGCACCGCTGCTGAGCAAAACAACATAGATATGCTCAAATCCATCATCGAATGTGGTGGAGATGTAACTCTGCCTAGAAGCAACGGGACTACAGCTCTTCACATGGCAGTATGTGAAGGAAACAGTGAAATGGTTAAGTTCCTTTTAGAGCAAGGAGCTGACATTGATAAGGCAGATGTTCATGGATGGACTCCACGAGCATTGGCAGATCATCAAGGCCATGAAGAGATAAAAGAACTATTCTCTCTTAAGCAAGCTGTGAATAAATCATCTGTTGTCCATATTCCACAAAATCCTGAATCAAATTATCTACGGAAGTTCCAGAGCGAGTCGAACATACCGCGGTTTTCCCATGACTCCTGCATGACTCCTGTTCGAGAATCAAATTGTTCTGATATGCCTCCTAGAAGGAGAAGGAGCAATAATTATCGAAACTCGCTAGTTGGGTTCATGGAAAATACCAATAACGGTGAGCATACATTCTAAAATCACCAATATAGACTTCAGACCGTCTAGCTAAGCACAGTGAAACCAAACCTAAAAAGAACACTTCTGAATAATTTTATGCTGCTCCAACTAGACTAGTAAGTAACACTTGAGATTTAACTACCTATAAGATTGGCTCTCAGTTTCCAAAGCTACATTTTAACATATATTAACACTGGAACTTCAAATCATACAGGTGAAAGGGACGTTCTACAATCTGCATTGCTCGGTTTTAGCAATAGCCGAAGCGTGAGATCGGCTTACCAGGCAAGAGTTGTTCTCAGTTGCCCTGAGAAAGGACAGGTTATTGGAAAGCTTGTGCTTTTACCCAAAACCATCCAAGAACTAGTTGAAATTGGTTCCAAAAAATTTGGGATTTCTGCAACAATGATTTTAACTCATGAAGGAGCTGAAGTTGAGGATATAGACCTTGTCAGAGACGGCGATCACCTCGTTCTTGTCAGTGATGCCAGTGCCGTCGTCCCCAGTGGCCAAGTACGGTAGAATTCAGTTCAAGACAGCCCGCTGCCGCCATCCCCGGTGGCTGCCAAGTACGGTAGAGTTCAGTTCAAGACAGCCAACCTGCAGCCTGCTAGATTGTTGAATTGTACAAATGTATACTTAGTGATTCCTTTCTCGCCCCCACCTTTTTTTTTTTAAGATTCAATATTCATGATATGATTACTATTCTCCCTGCGGAGAATTTTGCCATTGCCATTTTTCGTAAATTTACTTATTTATTTAGAAACCGATCTCTCGTGGAGGAAAATGGAAGAATACGATATCATACAAAAACAAAAAAACAAGCTCCTGGAAAACAAATTTGAGATTCAAAAGCATAAGAGGGCTGAATTCTATCGAAATTCTATCGCGAAAACAGAATAGTCTCCTGGTACTTCTATGATCTAAGCTTAAACAACCAGGGATCAATCACTCACCACGAAGCAATTGAAAACTTCACCCTACTTTCAGTTCGAACTTCCCGAACAAAGTCAAAATACAACTCTATGAACAAATTTAAAGAGCAATACTGAGAAATGAGTGTATACTCCATCAAACTTCACACACATGTAAAGAAATGTAAACTCGAGTTAAGAATAATCGAATTAGGGCTTCTAACCTAATTAGATTCTTCGAGGTAAGAAGCGGAGATTTGATTGAAGCACCGATCAAGCTGCTACCGGTTATGTAGATCCGCCTGAGATAACAGCAATCCGCAATTAGAGATAGAAGGCGCCGAAACGACGAAAGGTAGAAAACAAAATCGAAAAACGAGCTTGAAGAAGGAGGAAATGGAATACCAGGCTGCTCCGAGGACAGAGACGCCGATGGCTATTGCAATGCCGACGGCGGAGAAGGTGTAGGGGGAGATTCAGACGAGCACGTCGGAGCAAGAGCTTAGATCTCCGGCCATGCTCGAGGGCGACATTGTTGATCGGTCTTTTCTGATGAACGTGGGAAGAGAATTGTGTGGTATCGTCTTTGCCTTGGGGAGATTCCGGCTGATTGATTCCCAGTGCTACCAGACGACAACCCGAAAATCTCTTTCTTTTTTTTCTTTTTTTTTTTCAATCATTATTTAAATTATTTGCACAAATAAGAAATTATATTAAAATTGAGGACTAATTTGATGCATATTAAATTTGTAATTTAATATTCTATTTTAATCAACATTTTCAAAAATAAATAAAAGTTATGTGATGGTTGGTTGTAATGAATTTGCGGACAGTAAATTATGCGTTTTTAAGGATTCTATACATATTGTTGCTGTTTACACCAAAGCTTTCATAGCTCAGTTGGTTAGAGCACCCGTTTAGTAAGCGGGAGGTCTTGAGTTCGACTCTCAATGAAAGCAAATGCTATTATTATTTTCATGTTATAAATAATTCTGAAAGAAATATAATTTTATATTTATTTAAGTGCGTTTTATAAGTACAAAGAATGGACTAGGGTTTGCCTGTATTTTAATTTTCTTTAAAATAAGTGTAATATTGACTTTAATCTTTTAGAACGATTGCTTAATAATATTTCAATAAAAAATATTCACTCTAACTCATTTCTAATACAATGGTTTGAATACAATTTTGACCTTCATTTTCACTATCGCTGTAACTTAATACAATTTTGAACTTCATTCCAACGGTTAGGATACCGTGTCCAGTTCTTTGCTCACAGTCACTATCATTGTAACCCTAGCGTTTGTAGTCCAACGGTTAGGATAATTGCCTTCCAAGCAATAGGCCCGGGTTTAACTCCCGACAAATGCAATTTTGACCTTCATTTTCACTATCACTGTAACTCAATACAATTTTGAACTTCATTTTAAATCTTTAATAATAGAAGATATTACCTCATCCACTTGTTCAATAGTCAATGTAACGCTAACGTTTCCCAAAACCACAGTCTCTATATATATAAGGATCACACTTGCAGCCCCGCTCGTTCTTATTTGTTAGACTGTTTCTTCGAGAAATAAAAATCAGAGATAATGGCTATAAGAATCAACTGTTCATCTTCTTCAGTTTTTCTCCTTCCTCGAGCTCCCGATTCAAACTCATTTGATTCCACCAAAGCCGCTCGACTATCGGTGTGAGTGAATCAATTAAATCTTATCTCGATCCATTTTAATTTCAGAGCATCGATTAATCAACTCTGATTCCTTGATTAAATACAGGAAGGAAGATGAAAGGTCGTGGAGAAACGGACTCCGATGTGCTTTAGGTTTAGCGAGCTTGATTCTCGCAATCGAACTCGGCGACGTCTTCGTTGCCGGTGAATCTCAGGCTCTCGAATCGCCGCCGCAACTGGTCGTTTCTAGGCGTGTGAAGATCTCGAGATGGAGCGACAAAAGAAAATGCGCTCCATGGAGAGCCAATTCGCTCGAGATCATCGTGCCTGAGAACCTCCCGAGGCCGTCGCAGCGCCGGAAGTGGGAAGCAATTGCATATGCATTCACGGATGTAAAGAACAACGCTCCGGCAATTCAGGTAATACCTTCTAAAATCATCTCCAAATACTGTTTCTCTCTATAAACATCTCCAAATCACATCAATGGCGATTTGCTGATCGCTATGATCAACGTGAATAATTCTCTGTATAGGCAAAATTGAACAAAAGATTTGAAATGTAATGCAGTACAGATTGGCTTTATTCAGAAGGCGTTGCTGTAGTACATGCAGTACAACATGTACCGTTAGAATTGTTTCGGTGGTCTTTCACCTTCATGGTTTGTTCTCGTAACACGTTCAGGCATGGGCAGCCCAAAAATGTTTGGGCCGCTTCTCTTAGATCACAATCACCTTATGCTTTTTTTTAATACATTTTTTCAAAAGCATTCATAAACTATTTTCATATTGAAGGAATTTCGATAATTCTCCCTAATCTAAGAATAATCTGCCTCAAAACTATAAGTACTTAAAAATATATGTGGAAAAGCACTTTTGACCACGTCGGGAAGAACTCGGGGAGTATTCTTAATCAATATCAATATAGGCTTCTCAAAACTTGACGTTAAATATTTTTTTATTAGGGATGGCAACGGAACGAGGTAGAGTCGAAGATGTACTCTATATCTCAATTTAGAGATATTCTTCCCTTTGTTAGGTCGAAATGTTGTTAAATTTTCATTATTTCTATAGCGTTTTGCAAGCACGGGCCATAAAACCGTTGAATATATTTATTTAGTTTATCTTATTTCATTTTGAGTTCGGAAGCTATTACCTTATTTTACCGAAGTGACATGAAAGGCTAAAACTACCATTTTAACCTTGATATCAAAATGACCAAAATACCCTTGACATAAAAGAGTGCATCTATGATACGACATTGTATTGTATCTTATTAGGGGCAAGAAAAGTCTTCACCTAATTTTCCTCTACTCTTCTTCACAATAGATAATATGGGAAATTTTATAGCAAGCTTTGAAGCAACCAACTAACTTCAGTTCTGCATCAAACGAATATAAGAGAAGCCCATCCCCTCAAGCAAGCAAGCAATTGAATGTTGTATATGCTAAATAGAAAATAATGAGAATGCTGATAAATCCCTTTACACTTCGGTTTTGGGTACTGACCTCTTGCTGCATCACGATCATCCTGGTTGGTTGTCATTGCCCATTGTTGCGAACAAAGGGCACGAGAATGGTGACGGTTGGACGAGTATGGAAAGAAAGCCATCGTCGTCGTATCATCGTGGTTTGACTGCTATTTGCAAAAACAAGCAACTGATAGACAAAATGGCGATGAGATTGGTTCTCACAGCAATCTTACGACTCGTCTCTCTTTCTACCGTTCAGCATTGGGCTCGGCTGCATGAGCAGGTTCTCGGGTCTCTTTCGCTGCAACGCTGCACTGACGATCACCAACAGCTACAGCCAGAATGTTGGTTTTGGTTTGTCAATTATTATGTATAAAAGGTCCTAAAATGAATAAGACTGCAACAGAAGTTCTACTGCTCATGATTCTTGAAAACCTCACAGCTGCCAAGAATCAGAGACTATACATATACCAATATATTTTGTTGTTAATCATAATTAATTAGATAATCCAATCTCGTTTTAAGTTAGAATCACCTGCTAGCGTCGAGATAGGAGTATCGCCAACTCCTCGACTGGTGGATATCAAACTATGAAATAACTTTCCATGACCTGATTCGTGGTCACTAGATATCCCAGTTACATTCAGTTTAGGTGCTAAGGTTGTTGACCAAGATCCCCCATTTGATCCAGCTAAGGCCATTATAATATCAGCCTGAAAAATATGCAGCAGTAACCACCAAGATTAATGGATAATTAACAAAACAAAAAAAAAACAGAATTTCTACTTGAGTAAAGTCCTAATATTAAAGCTAACACATCTTACATTTAAGAGATTAAACATGCATACATGATTCTTCCTTCTAAAGCTTGGTCGGGCGCTCGAAATGGATATATAAAACGAAAAATTACATATGATTATTTCACTAATGTATATTGTCAATGGCCCATCTGATACAAAATTTAATCATACCCAAAGTCGATAAAGTCTTTATGAAGCATGCACGGTAAGCTTATCCGTTCAAAAGTTCAAGCAAACATGAAAATAGTATAAAGAAAACTTATGAACCAAGAAGCCATTGCGAGACAAGAAAACTACCTTGTTTGGATGGACATCATCAAAAACATGAGCTTGACCACCATAGAAAATAGTCATCTGTCTGTTCTTAGAATCAAGACCCTGCTGACTGCCACAACAGATTCAAACAAACGAGCCCTCTTAGATTTCATTGTCATTTGATCTTTGTAAAATTAAGCTTGAAACACTTTGACCACTCCCAATAAACTTATTTTTAGGTTAAATCACACATTTAGTCTATTTCGTCCAAACTTTTAAAAGTGTCCAACGGATCTATAAACTTTCAATTTCATAGCCAATAAATTTTTAAACCTTAAATTTTGTGTCTAATAGACCTTTAAGCTTTCAATTTTGAATATAATAAGTTTGTAATATATTCAAATTTTGATATTGATCTATTCAATATAAAACTGAATTTTACGTCTAAAGGAACCCAAAAATTCATTTTTATATTTGGTAGACACATAAAGTTTAAAAACTTAATAGACATAAAATAAGAGCTTAAGAATCTATTACTCACATTTTAAAGATCGGGACGACCAAACACAAAATTCAGAAATCATTAGACATTTTTCAAAGTTCGAAGACCATACATACACAAATTTAGAAATTTCAAGGACTAAACTTGTAATTTTACCGACCTTTTACCTATGTTTTTCAATATCCAATCTAGGTTTTAAAAACATATTTTAGTTTTTGGAAATTTGCTCAGAATTCAAAGTTACTTTAGAAAGATGAAAATGATGCTAAGAACAAACACAATTTTCAAAAATCAAATGGTTATCAATAGAAACTGTTCAAAATGATGTGTGGTCTGGAATTTACCTTGGAGGATTGGAAGATTCGTATGCTAAACCTTCAGTCTTGGTTTTCTGCTTGTCACAACTTGGCAACATCTTATATGAATGTCTCCCATCGTGTCCACCATTAAAGCTACTTAAGAGTCCAGGGCCTTTCATCCCAGTTCTAGATCCTTCATCAGCAGCAGACTGAGAAATACTGGAAGGAGCAACATTAAAATCTCTGGAAGAATTGGAAGCTACTTGATGAACACGCGGCACATACTGAATCCCAAGTGGAGAATTTGGTGCAAAACTCGTGTTCAACGGAATAGGCCTCTCCCATTTGGAAACGCTAGGATTAGATCTAGTGCCAAGAGAAAGTTGTGTGAGTGAAGAAGAAGCAATTCTTGGTGGCTGCATACTGTAAACCACCTCATTATCGTTGTATCTTGGTCGATCTCCACCAGCTCCGTTTTGTAGTATCTGATAAGTTTAAGTCCTTTTCACTTCTATGGAATGTGATTAAATAAACTAAAAGTTTACATGAGAATCAGAGGCTTACATGAGGAATTTGGTTTCTATATGACTCCATGAAAGCAGAATCTGGATTACTTCGTTTAATCCCTGCTATTCGGTTTCTATTTTCAGGTCCAGAAATTTCATTCCTCGGACTGTAGAATGGAACTCCTTCAAGATAATCTCCCACCTGATGTTCTATCGATCACGAACAGAGGTATAGAGTAAATTTTACGTCATATGAGAATCAAATAAGCAAATAATCACAGAAAGGATTCAAGATCAAATATATCAGTAAGTTGAGTACAAGCTTGAAAGATGAAATCAAAATAAAGGATGCGCGTCACTTTGTTCTGTTCAAGGAGAAATGTTCAAGCTGAATGAAATTTCTGGTCTGAGTAGGAAGAAATCAACAATGGAGAAAGGAAGATTCAAGAAAACTAACTGGAGTTTCCATCTCAGAATAGCACATAGTGTTAAAAAGAATGAACGAAAAAGAGGAATTTCAGAAAGCTTCTAAACAATGGTGACCTCACAGAAACCAATCCATTACACTTTACAGTGACATAAAGAGCAAAGGGAAAGAGGATTGCAGACAGAAATTCTACGTTTGCAGGAAGAAAAATTTAATAAAACCACGAAAGTCAATTTTAAACAGAAAAGATGAGTTCACACATGAAAATCAATATTTTATAATCAAAAGCTGCCTACTAAAAAATTCAACCAAAAATAAACAAACATCCTCAATGAGGACTGGATAAGCATCGAGAAGACGATAATGATCGGGATATTCATCAAAACAAAAGGAAACCAACAAATTTCGAAGTCATTCAGGCCAGAAGTAGAAGCAATTCAACAAAATCATTCAAACAGAAACCACTACACACTAAGTAACCTAGAAAAAAGCAAATTCAAGACGACGATTGTTAACAAACAGCTCAGAAGCAAGATCGGAGGCGGCGGAGAGGAGTTCATGACCACCGCTAGAAGAAGCCAAGGCCGACGGCGGCGTCGATGCCTCTGACAAACTTACATCCGGCGTCTTCGCGGACAAAAGTTCAGAAGCATCTTTGGTCCTAATGACAAGAAAATCATGGAAGATCGCATTACCTAGCTGTTGAACCTGTCTCGTACTCTTCTTCTCACCATTGCTGCAGTAGCCAGCATTGGAATCGGCGCCCTGACGAGCCATTAGAGACAGAACCACAAGCAATGCCTCTTTACGAAAGCCTCCATTTCACTCTGCATAAAGAGCAAGAGTGTAGAGAAAAACAAAAGACAAGAAACTCGGTTTTTGGAAAGAAACATACAGAAAAACAAAAAGGCAAAAAGAATCAGAAGAGAGAGGAAACTGAAAGAATCAGGCTCTTTTCTCGAGATAAAGAGCAGAGAAAAGCATCTTGAGAAACTTTCCGACGCCGGCGCCGGTGAGGGATTCAGTTTCTTAACTTCATCGGATTCTGATTAAATAATGAGAAATTCAGTGAGTTTGTTGGTTTGTAGCTCGCCGTCAACAATTTTGTTGCGCGAGGACCAAAAATTGAACCGGCGTCGAGCTCATCAAAATCACATGGAGAAAGGAATTGTTCGGAGAAATATCAATGATGAAAATGTTGAACGACGAGGGCAGCTCCTTCCACTTGGAGTCACCATTGGAAAGGAAATCGACATCAATCCAATTATCCAACTTTGAGAAAAAGTTGGTTTCGAGTTGCAAAATTTAGTGTTTAATTTTTTGTTATTTGTATTTAAAATAGTTTAAACTAATAAAAAAATATATTATACTCTCTCCCGCACTAATATTTTCAATTTTTTTAAATAAAAATATTATAATTTTAGATTAAAAACAATTAATACATTATTTCAAAAATATATTATAACCTTTTCAACTTTAAAAAAAAATTAAAAATACTTTTAAAAGATTAATAATATTTTAAAAATATATCCATAAAAATTTTAAATTAGTACTAAATACCCAAATATTATAAACAAATAAGTTGATGGGGGAGAAGTATGAGTAGTGTAACAAAACTTTTATAAACAAATAAGTTGGTCGGGAGAAATATGAGTAGATGTGTAACGATTCCATGCCCAAGATCCGGATAAGGATTTAACGTCTGCATGTCACGAGTCCTTCAAAAAGATTTCTAAAAGATCACCCAATATAGAATTGGGTAAGTAAAACTCGTTTAACCATTGACTTCTTATAATTGAGCCACCGAACAAAAAGGTGCGCCCTGTTCATATAGATAATGACTTTCAATTATTTTAAGTATTTTTTAGTCATCCTATCCTCGTGACCGCTCTCATTTGAATATGTTATCGGTTTGTTCATGTACTCTTCATTTACTCAGATATCACAATACGTCTTAAGTTAAAGATCAAAACAATTTTAAGATTATAACCAACTTACGTTTTAACACCGTCAAGGTCTAATACTTTAAAGAAAAATGACATGAGTATCTCTCCTTAGAAGGCATAGAGATTCGAAATCCCCACTACTCTAAGGTGGTGTGATATATAAAACAATAGGATAAGAACGAACAATGGCTCAGAGACACAAAAAAAATTGTAATTATAATCAAAAGGCAAAGCATGCCTCGGTTGAAGATTACGAAAGCTAATAATTAACTAATACAATCGAACTTAGAATCTAAACCCGTTTAAAAAGTTGGTAAGTTGTGACTTCAGACCCCAATCAAATAAGTTGCAAAGAACTTGAAAAAGATGATCTTACCGGGAGGTGGTGTGGATTCCACTTTCAAGCATTCTCGTTTGCACTCGTCTTTCTAATATTAAACCATAAAAAAACGATTCAAAGAGGAAGCTTACTTCAATATGTCAGAAATCTATTACACACGTGTTAACTATAACAAGCAAAACTCGAGGTACTTAACATTGTGACGGCCTCCTCCAACTAGTATTACCTGTGCTTTCGTGGTATCTCTGAGCATAGTCAGCACAGAGTGTTCCCGAGCATGGAGACTTACACTTATTCGCATTAGTTCATCCAAAAATTGTTAACCTTGTGCATGAATAATTAAACGAGTAAAGTTCTCAACAATGGCGAAATTTAATACTCCGATCACACAACTTGACAAATTTAATACTCCGATCACACAAATTTAATGGACAATGATGCAATTCAACCGAGTTTGGTTGCAAAAGCACTTCCCAACAATTGTGGGTTTCATCATCATTCTGTTGAAAAACCTTGCTTTTCAGCAACACCCACATGCGTCATGTGCTTGAATAATTCAACACTTCCATCCTTGTTTTTCTCTCTGCCTACCCAATTTTGGTCCCATGATCTGACTTCATAGTTGAAATTCAGCAAATGGTTTATGATTTGGATTACAGATATGAGAAACAAAAGAGATTTAGCAAAATGAAATGCGAAAATCAGAGTTGAGGATTTGGATTACAGTGTTGTTCTTGAACTGCTCAAGTCAAACCAATTTACGTTCTGTTCCACATTCAAATTTCATCTGAATTCTTGAGAGCACTTCGTTCAATTACAAATACTCCTCGATCCATTTGTTGGAGTTTCTCCAGAGATTCCTGTGGAAAAGTTATGTAGTTCAGGTCATCTTGGGCTCAGCTAATGAACAGAGAAAAGTTTAAGTATATGGATTCAAACAGTCACGGATTGGATTTCTTCTTGATATCAACTATCGATCTACTTGCACTAAATACAGCATTTTCAGATTGGATTTCTAGGGTTTTTACAGACCTTCAACATTTCAGACATTGCCACAGCTTTACGAATAACAGATGTTCTTCTAGCACTGAGAGAATCAACATTTTGATTATACGTATCAGGTAACTTCTCTGGATGAGGAATCAAAGACATCGTTTCTTGAATTTTTGTCGATCGACATTTCACGAATTCATCGTGCAATCTGCAGAAAGCAAGATATTGAGAAACGATTCCTCGATAAATCATGCACTCAAATTCTTCAAAAGCTTCTTCAAATTTATGCATCTTACAAACCAAATAACCTTCAAACTCCCTCGACTTCGCAATCACGTTGATCAGACAGATAACAATGTCTCAGAGGGACAAAATCCTGGATTCTACGCACCATAGAGAAACAGCGAGTACAAGAACATGGCAGACGATTCGAAATGATCGAAGACAACTTCGAACAGGATCGAACTCGCACGATTCCAGTCCGGTCCAAAGAGCAACGCGATCGGAAAGGATGCCGGAATTCGTAGAGAAGTCATTCGGCGCATAACTTGCTTCGCATTTCGGAGTAAGAATGATCGGAACTCGAAACTAAACAGATAAGTTCTTGCTTTGATTGCCCTTCCGAGCATCATCCTTTGGGTCATTTACTTTTTAATTGTTGGGACTATTTTTTTTAAAGAAAAAAACATCAAAATAAATATTAAAATTGTGGTAAAAAAATAATATCTCTCGATAAAGAAATAATATAACCTTAATATCATATTTAGAGATGTCTATTTTACATAGTCACCGACCAAGAAAAGAGTGGATAACATCTTTTTTATGTGTTACATAAATCAAGATGAGATTATATTTACCCGCCCAATGGATTCCAATATCCAGTCCCTCTATCTTAAATATATATTAAAAATAATATATATATATACACATTTTTTTAGTTATATTAAATAAATAAATCAATTAATTTTAATTGTCATATTTAAATTAAAGAATTTGATGTAATATTAAATTTTAAATTTTAAAAAATATGTTTTAGGAGATTTATATTTGCTATGAAATATATTAATTAATTAATATATTTTTAAAAATTTTAAAATTAAATATTATATTAAAAATAAAAACTTTCAAATATTTATTTTTTAAAATAATAATAAATGGATAAAAAAAATATCCGTGAAGAACCTCGTAAATTTTTCATGGGGAATTTCGGTTCGTGTACATCTCCAATCATATTTCTTAAAAATTCATATATGAGGACGATTATGTAAATATTTTAATAGTTATTTAAATATATGTTCGATTTTACTAAATTTAAATTTGAATGCAATTTAATACCTTCATCAAACTTTATGGATATCAATTTAATTTTGACATAGAATTGTCACTCAATATGGTATGGCATATACTTAATGTTACATTATTATATCTCTAAATCTTAAATTATTAATTTGTTATTAAAGTTTTTTTTAGCTCGACGGATAAGAAAATGATATAATGATAACAATAGAAGCTAATCGCCCGACAAAAACTTTTGACTCGAAAATGAGTGAAGCAGCTCGATCAAAAGTGAGAGGACGTGTCGACTTTCGAAACGTAAACTCATAAGCTATGCAGGGTAGGAATAATCGTTCAAGTATTTAACGTGAAAAAAAAAACACTCGACCACAACTTACAAGATTAAATATAACGATGGAAGATTCAAACCTATCCATTAAGAGATTATTACGGTTTAAAATTCATTCTCGTGCTTGAGTAAAAAAAAAATCATAATTTTATAACTAAATTTATTTTAATCTGTAAGGTATTACTTAGTGTCTTATAGTGTGAGATCTCATTGAAAAGGGAACAAAACATTCATTATAACGGTGTGAAAACCTCTCCTTAGCATACACGTTTTTAAAATCGTGAGGCCGATGGCAATACATAACAGGCTAAGCCGAACAATATCGGCTAGCGGTGGACTTGAGTTGTCACAAATGGTATTAGAGTCAAACATCGAGTGGTATGCCAGCAAGAACGTTGAGTCCCCAAGAAAGGTGGATTGTGAGATCCCACGTCAATTAGAGAGATAACGAAATATTATTTATAAGGATGCGGAGATCGACGATTAATAAATAAAATAAATAATAATAAGTTTTCTTTTTTATTTTAAATCAATAATGAAGAGTGCATCTCTTATTTGCCCTCCACCGTTCGTACCTAAAAAAAATTATTTTTGGTCCCATCCAACTTCATTTTGACAGAACACAGAATTGAATTCAATCACGACCATGAACCTATTTTTATTTCCATTAATATTTATTATAATGGTAAATAATCACTTATTTTTAATATTTTCCCTCTTATTTTATTAAATAATATTATACAAAGAATTAATTAAATCATAAGTTTTTATTTAATTTATCACAAATTAGCTATTTAAATAACTTTGTTAATGTTTTTTCAAATTGATATAATCTTACCATTTTAGATTAAAGTTTGATTTTTTGTCATTTAATTTATTTACTTCGAGTATCTAAATTTAGTTATATATATATATATATATATATATATATATATTAATGATTTTTTGGAATTACGTTTAATCTAATTTGGTAAACCAATAATAATAAATTGAGAGAAGTTAAAAAAAAAAAAGAAAATTTGTATAATTAAAATTGAGTGGTTAAATTTAAATTAAAAATATATTGACTAACCAAAACAATATTTTAACCTATAAATTTATAATTTATATACAAATAAAAATAATAATTTATAAAACTATTTTTTAATTTGTTAAACTTAGCTAAAATAGATATAATTTTTTTTTATAAATATAAGCAGCATTTATAAGCTTACTTTTAAAAAATAAAATAAAATAAGCAAAATAAAAATGATTATTTGTTAAAAAAAATTAAAATTTGGTATAAAAAGTAAATAAAGTTGTAAAAAAGAAGTAACGTTTATAGGCTTAAATATAAAAAAAAAAAAAAAAAAAAAAAAAGGAAAATGGAACTGAACTGCCAAGCAACATTCTGGAAGTCAAGGGAAACGGAAAATAAAATAGCGCGAGGATATATTTAAATAAAATATTTTAATAATATAAATTTATTGCATTTATTATTTTAAATATATATTTTTTTAAAATGGAAGTTCAAACTGTACCTTCGTCTCCCGCTCACGCTCCTTTGACGCTCTCCACTCTATATTTATCTCTCTCATTTCTCACCATCTCTCTCTGTCCAAAGCTCAGCTTCTCCCGCTCTTTCTCTGTAATTCTGCTGAGAGCTCTGTAGACCGCCATTGGAGGATGTGGCGCTCTTGTCAGCCCGTAAGCTTAAGCTTTGCATTGATATTGTTCTGATCTCTTACGCTGAATTTTACGAGTGTTTATTTTGTGTTTAAACGTTTGTTTGGATGTTTTAGCGGTTTCGAAACTATGATGAAGGATGATTATTGTGGACGTTTCGATTTACTTGGTTTTTGTGCATGGCCTGGATCCACAACGCCGATTTCCGTTTTATTGAAGTGTATTGAGAAATCTAGCTTACGTTTAATGATCTGGCCTTTGTCTTTCCGTTTAAATCATGTGGATTCTTGAGCTTACTTCTTGATTTCTTGTTGTTGCATCCATGTTCTTCGTCTTGGTGCCGGAAATTTGATTTATCAAGTTTTTGGAAGCGAGAGTGTTTTCTTCTTCCCTGTTTCATGGGCGGCGATGGCGAGAGGATTTGTATTGGGTGGGTGGGGGTAGGGAGAGGAGAGATAGGAAGTTTTGTACTGTGCGGGATAAAAATAAACATATAAGGTTTGCACCTCGGGCTCTCGTGATGTCTAATGTTTATGATAGTTATTATCTATGTTCGTAAGCTTGTTTGAAACTGTAGAAGGTACTCGAAACGATCTTTCGTTTCCCTTTTATTTGCACTGTAACAGCTTCATCACTTAGCCATAGAATAAATCACGGATCGAGTGTCATAGCAGTTATGCACGTTATTGAAATTTTTCTCTAGAAGTGTCATCACTTAGCGATCGTTCTTACTCGGTTTTATGTTCGCTATGCAGCTTCAATGAAAATGATTTTTGATCTACTGTATTGAACCGCTGGTCTTCAAGGCAGTAAAAATGAGTATTGTAAACGTTAGTTTTCAAGTTGAAGATCGATCTGGTAGAATCACGAGAGCACGGGCAAAAGAATTAAGTGAATCAGGAAGCGTTCCATGCTCCTCAAAATCTTCTGGACTTCAGAAGCATATTGTACGAGCTAACTCAAAAAGAGTGGCATCTGATGATATTAAGATTTGTTCAATTTCTTCCAGTGGCCTTCCTAATAAAAGAAGAGCAGTGCTCAAGGATGTGACTAACATTTCCACCAAAGGTTCTGATAAGAATTGCAGAAATGCTTCTAATATTCAGGTAAACTTGAATCTTTGACTTATGTTTTGTTGTTTCTTTGCGAAATGTTGATGTGACTCATGCTGGCGCTGTTGATATAGGCAATTCTTAACTGCTAATGACCACGGTTTGACAGGGTGACAAACCAACTGGAAGAATTTCTGCAAAAGCTAAGGCAAATGCGCCTTTAAATGCTCCTGTAGAAATTCTAGGAGCAGAAGAAGATGAAAACACAAGACTAGCTGAGGACTTATCTAAAATAAGGGTGGTAGAATCGCGAGAGGTCTCTTTAAGAGAAACTCTTTGTCACACCAGCGGAGAATGTGGAGTTTTAGATATGGTTCTCTCTGTATCTTCAGAAGCATCTATCCCTCAGCCGAATGGTATGCAACGTCTCTAAAATTACATTGACTTTGTATTAGTTGTCTTTGTGCACTATGGTTTGAACTTTGAAGAATGGATGATTAATTCTAAACTTCTTTTGGAAAAAATTGACCTACAATTTGATGCTCAGTCTGCTGCAAGAACTGTATCTGCAATGTTTGTGGTAGAGCACAATTAATTAGCTCGCAGAATGTTCTAGTTTTGTAGGAAAATTGAACATCATACAAAAATTGATTGGAAATATGTCCTTCATGAAGTGAACTGTTAATTATCAATTCTATTGATAGCATTCTGTAAATAATGTCAGTGGAAATTGAACATCATATTAACGTAGCATATAAGCATTGCGGCCTTGAATTAGCAAGGAGAGACAGTGATACCATTGTAAAATTTTGCAGAAAAATATGTGGCATCTGAACAATCGGCAGCATCAAGTGATTCTGGTGTTATAGACATTGATTCAAACTCCAAATGTCTTCAATCATGCAGCATATATGCTCCAGACATATATGACAGAATACGTGTGACGGAGGTTTGTATTGAGGACTTACTGTTCACTATTGGCCATTGTTACATTGCCATAGTTAATATAGATGCTGTATTCATCTAAGGCCATCGGTCATAATTAGTAAAAGGGAAATATGAAACTTCTGACTATAGGGTCGTCCATTAGTAAAAAAAATATAGACTAGAGGATGACCTGCTTTCTATTGTCTCTTTCACCTGAAAGTAGATTTTCTAAAGTGTAAAGGGAAATATGACACTTCTAAAATTATTAGGAAGCAGCTGAATTTGTTCTTCGAAAGAAACACTTTAGATGATTGCAGTTTGCATAAAAATGACTGATTGACGCTTTTAACTCATATGCAACACTAATGCTTTTTTTTTTCCCCTACTATTTTCAGCTTGATCAAAGGCCCTCAACTACCTATATGGAACAGTTGCAGCAAGATATCACTGCAGACATGCGAGGAATACTGGTTGATTGGCTTATAGAGGTCCGTTTCATCACTGTCGCAGCTTTACTTTGACCAAATTGATATGCTATATTGATGAACTTGCATAAAGACACGAAGTTGACAAAAATCCTTTAATTTTTTACCATTACATGGCATACTAGTCTATACTTGTGCTGTTATTCAAAACATTATATTTCCTTGTGTCTTGAGGTGGTGTTATCTTAAAGACCAATGTTCTGGGAATAGTCTGACCATCTTCTTAAATATAATTCAGAAGAAACAAACTATGCCCCATAATTTTATTGTGAGCGTTGACCATGCTAATGACTGCAAAAAACATTTTGTTCGGAAATGGAAATTTTATATTGACTGACACCATGTGAAGTTGTGAGTGAAGTCTATCATCTTTCATGGTTATATGAATTGAAAACTTTATCTTCTAGTTGAACAAAAATATTTTGTTGATGATCAACTGTTTTTTCAGGTTTCTGACGAATATAAGCTGGTTCCAGATACACTCTACCTCACTGTGAACATTATTGATCGGTTTCTCTCTCGAAATTGTATTGAAAAAAAGCGTCTCCAGCTTCTCGGTGTTGCAAGCATGCTAATTGCATCGTAAGTTTTAACGAGACTTTTCGTACGAATGGAATAGTACAAATTATCCACATGCTCATGATTGAAAATGAAAATTGAAGGCAACAAATTTGACAATTGTTAACTTTCAAATTTTGAAAATTTTCATTTTTACCATTGTACTTAATTGATCTGGTTGGTTTCCTTTCACTTGAAGAAAATATGAGGAGATCTGTGCGCCAGGAGTGGAAGATTTCTGCTTCATTACAGATAATACTTACACAAAAAGAGAGGTACACACTTAGCTGCTTGGTTAGTTTATTTGTGTTGGTCTTTAACTGATTCCTAATCAACAGCTCGCTAATTCTCCTTGTCCTTAGTCTGTTCTCTTGCCTTAGAGTTGCTGTTCGTTTTGCTATATCGCAAGAGACAAAAGCATAAGCCATGATAATGGCTGAAATCATGTTTTTCATATTCAATATCACTAAAAGAACATGCTTTTATATATTCGAAATCATTGTAATGCTTGGTTTTATACTTTTAACTACAATAGATATCATCAAAACTGATTTTAAATGATTAGGTGTATGCTTTATAATGATTTTAAACGAAACAAAAGTGATTTTGACCATTTCAAAATTATTCGTGCATTTAGTATTTGTCGTTCTTAATAATTTGAGCAATCTAGTTAGGTGGATCATGTCCTCTTGTAAACTTGTGACAACCCTCCACTCATGATGTTAAGGGAAAAAATTATATGGGAAGAATGTTCGAGATACATCTGCTCGTTTGCATCATCAAACGAGTGAAAGAATGTCTGTCTTAGCATGAGGGACCTGTTAGTATAGAATAAGGATTTAGTATATCCACCGCCGGTGGATATTGTCCTCTTTAAACTTTTTCTTTCGAGTTTTCCCTTAAGGTTTTTAAAATGCGTCTTTTAAGTAGATGTTTCCACACCCGAAATCCGAGGATTTATTGAAACTACAGAGTAAATTTGAATATGAGAATTATTCATATTCCTAGAAGAGACATAGTTGAACGTTACCCAAGTAAATTTGTATCACCACGTTGTATCATTTTTTATCCAACGGACCAAAACAGTCGAATATTCACGATTGAAGTGTTGTTAACAGGTGGTAGAAATGGAGAGTAAAATTTTGAACTTACTGCACTTTCGGCTATCTGTTCCCACTACAAAGACATTTCTAAGGTATTACATTGTCACCATTCTTGGATGCTTTAAGTTGGCATATTGATGACATCTAAAGTGAATTGGATATTTCAAATTTACAGGAGATTCATACAATCCGCTCATGCTTCTTACAAGGTATACTCCATCCCAATATGTTGTTCTCATTTCTTTATATCTTATGGACAGAAAATATATCAAAAACAATAGCTAATGGTGACATTTTTAACTATTTTGCAATCAGGTTCCTTGCATTGAACTTGAGTTTTTGGCCAATTATTTAGCTGAGTTGACTCTTGTTGAATACAGCTTCCTAAAGTTCCTTCCTTCTCTGATCGCCGCATCCGCCGTTTTTCTTGCAAGATGGACACTCGACCAATCGGATCATCCCTGGGTCTGTGCTTCACTCCTATGATATCTATAATTTATTAAGAAAATTTTTGTCTCTGATTTTGTTGTGTTTTTCTTACAGAATCCAACTCTAGAGCACTATACATGTTACAACGCTTCTGAGCTGAAAACTGTTGTGCTTGCCCTCCAAGACTTGCAACTTAACGCCAGTGCTTCCTCCCTAAATGCCATACGTCAGAAGTATAAACAACCAAAGGTAATAACAATAGCAAAAAACAATCTCTATTTTTGTTCTGTTTTGAAACTGTTGGATCATAGTGAATACTCTGGCTGATCGCATCATGTTTCTGCTGAACTTTTTTTTGGAAATTATTTTGATAAACTATTTTGAATTGTGCAATTGAAAGGTAAAATTGATGTTGTTTCCATAGCTATTTAGTGTTATGAACATACGTTTAGAAGTTTTGATTTGGATTAGGCTTCTATTTAGTTTGCTTACATGTTATGAACATACTTTTAGAAGTTTCGATTTGGATTAGGCTTCTATTTAGTTCGCTTACATGTTAATGATAATGATAATGTCATATTGACATTCGATTAAAGACATAATCCAAAGTTTAGAGGCGTAATTGAAACATTTTATAACTGAGAACTAATAAGAGAAGTTCGTGTTCTAAGTTCGGGGTTAAATTTATAAATCTAACCCGCTTAAAGATACGTTCCTTACCCGATGCATCTTTTTGCAGTTCAAATGTGTAGCGACATTAACGTCGACTCGATCGGTTCTATCACTATTTGAAGAACAAGAATGATCCCATGCTTGGCAAAAGGATAATCTACAGGAGGATGCTTCTTCCATTCTCCGTCTAACCTCCCCCAACTGTGATGGAGCTTATAAGAACAGCAAAAACATCTGCCTTTTTTATCTCAGTGACTTGGAGGAACCCCACTTCCTGTGCACTCTCTGGTACTGGTACTTCCAGATCTCTCTGTCTGTGATATTTTATGTACATTAATATCCCCATAGCTTAAAATACTTTGTTTTTATGAATCCAAAAAGCTCATTTGGAGGCAATGTTGATTGTTTTGTATCAAACAACCTTTGCTTATAAGCCTAAATTAATAAACATGGCTGAGGGTCTCTTTATACTACTCTCTCTCTTCTTCTTCATTGTATACCAAACTCGTAGTTTAGATTTGTGTAATTTTGTAAGGTTGAGATCTGTGTCTATTTGGTCTTTAAATTTTCAAAAGTGACTCATAGGTCGGACTTGTCTGTGAATTTATTTTCAATGTTCTATCGGATTTTGAGCTTTAAAAGATTTTGAACTTCTTAAATTATTTGTTTTGTGCCATGTGCTCGGCCGAGTTGTTCTTTTGATTTTTTAAATTGTTGTTTTACCGCACATAAAATTTTAATTTTAATTACGTATATAATAAATCAATTAATTTATAAATAGTTTGAATACATTAGGTATCTATATCTAGAAACATTAAAAAGTTAAATATCTAGTTTACAAACTTATTATATATTCTTCAAAGTTCATGCATCATTTGTAATTTAAAACGAAAATAATGGAATAATAATTTTCTTAAATTGATAAATTAATAAAACGTGAGAAATAACTTTATTTATTTATTTATTGAAATACATCCCAGGTAAAGAGATAATATTAGAGAAAACACTCTTTTTAAAGTATGATATTAAATTCATAAACAATAAATTATTAAATCAAAATTTGAAAAAATTGATTTCATTAAATTAATAAATTCATAAACAATAATGATTAAATATTGAAATATTAGTAGTTTTATTGAAAAAATTGATATAATTTATTATAATAGTCTAAAAATCTAGAAGTATTTTGGTAATTCAACTTAGTTTTTACTCTAAATTTTTAATTTCATTAAATTACACAAGTTTTATTGAGTTTTAGAAATTTGTTTATTTTGTTTGTTTAATTAATTGAAAAAATTGGCCAAATTATGTATTGGGTGAATTAAAGTTTAGAATCATTATATTTTGTGAAATAAAAATAATGGTCATTATCCTAGTAGGGGCCAATTTTGCAAGAACCGAAACTGACACGTAATCTGTGACACGTGTGAATCCATTTTAAGATAGCGGCTTTCGATGTGGCTGACACGTGGCGGTGAAGACGATGCACCGGACATATAAATTGAATTTTTTACTCACTGTAATGGATTGAAATCCCCTAGGGTTTGTATCTTGAATCCCGTCCCTTTTTCTTCCCTCAAAAGTTTCGAGCCTTCCAGATCTCTCTCTCTCTCTCTCGATTCCGTTTCCGTTCCTCTCTCAACTCTGCTTAGCTCATCGTCTTCATCGTCACTCCTCTCTGGATTTTTTTTCTTTCTATCTGGTGACCTTTCACTGGTACTGCGTTCGTCGCGCCGTTAACGGTTTCTGCGGTTCGTGCTGCATCGAATGATTTGTGTATGTATGTTCGCTTCGTGCTTTTTTGAATAGCTTTTTTTTGTTTGATCTGGATTATGGGGAGGTTTTCGGTTAGGGTTTTAGGTTTTGGATGTTGGTATGTTTTTGGCTGGGTTGTTTCTGGATTATTTTGATTTTGCTGTGATGATTGTGGGTTCTTGAGTTTTATGGATTTTGTCCTGTTGCTGCCTTTTTTTTCTTTTACTTGGAGTGAATTAGTTCTTGGTTCTTCGGCTAATTTTTTTCTTTGTGGATTTTTGTTTTGAAATTGAGTTTTTGGGATTTGGTTGTGACGGATACTTTTTTTAAAGGCTATAATTGGGGTTTATGTGAGGTAGAATTGATCTATAAATTTTGAATCTGTAAGGTTTATTACTTCCCTAGATATCCGTTCACGTATTCGTTCGGTTGCGTGGGAACTCGTTTGGTCTTGATACATAGTTTTATAAGAGAAAAATATTACATACCTGGATTATATATACTGAAACTGAAGCCCTGTTGTGACATAAACGTTTTGTGTGTCTTATCGATCCAACATATAATTTTAGTCTATTTGGGATCTTAATGGATGGAGGAGTAGTCTTCTTTTCAAAGTTGTAAGATCTATATGATTTCTTTTATTCTTATAGGATCTATCAACCTTACTTTATCATTCTCCTTCCGTATTAAACTCATGCTTATATTTATATAACAGTAGCCTCTGAGGTTGTCGTGAGTGGTGCCTGAGGCAGTATTATCAATCTCATGGCCTCAATGTCATGCCTTGAGGCTATATTGTCAGAGTCACATGCCCCAACTTTATTTTGGAAGATGGAGTTTGATAAATTGTACTCGTGGACACCTTGGTTTTAGTCATTTTTATGGTATTCTTCTGTTCGTACTCCCTGCACCTTACAATTTAGGTATAACTGTAAGTTTTAAATGTAGTTTAACTGTTGGTTTGGAAATTATCAGTGTGCAGAATTATAGATTCAATAAACCTCAATCCCGTTTCTGAAAGAAGTTATTGGTGTGCCGTTATTCCTGATACAATTCTGCAGTTCTTGATATTATTTTGATTCTGAAAGATGTATTTTTGTTCTAAATGCAGATGCTATAGTTTTTTTTCCTTACGGATGATAAAGCACAGCACATGGACAATTATTGATGTTTGCGGAACTAGTGAAAAATTATTTTGTGTGATGCTGCTGCTGCTGTAGCCTGGTCAACTATCTTTTTTCTGAAGAATTCAATATCAGGAATGCAAAGTAGTCAGTTGGACCCTATAGCAAACAAAATGGAATCTTCACTATCAGAAGCTCAACGAGGGGTTGTAGTTTCTACCAATGATTCTTCATTGCATCAATATTTAGTACCTAACAGGCAAATTGGACTAATGGAATCAATTTCTGGTGGATCTCTAGCTCAGAGTGGAATGGTATCATGCATGCAAACCGGACATATTGATGTTAAAGCTGGAAATTTCGGACAGCAACAATTTCAATTACCTGGCAATCCATTTGGAGGTACTGGAAGCATGCTGAGAACTGCAGAAGGGGTGCTGTCACTTCCTGTGAAGCGCAAGGCATCGATTGAGCCTTTTAATCCTCTCTCACAGCAGTCTCCATTGCACAATAAGCGAGTTGCATCCATGGAACACCGTCCGTGGTTGCAACAAACATCTGCAATAGCCAGAAGACCTCCTTTACAAATACCAAACAATGCCCCAGCTCCTGTATCAATGCATTCCCCTGCTGGAATTAAGAGAAAGGTACAGCAAATGGAATCACATCCAACTAAAGTTCGACACCAACGTCCCATTGCTTCCAAAGGCCAGAGTGCTCCGTTGGCTCCAACTTCCAAAATTCAAAATGAGCCAACAGGATCTGTGAGATCAAAGATGAGGGAGTCCTTGACTGCTGCATTAGCCTTGGTTACACAGCAGCAAGATAAGTTACCTAAGGATGAAAAAAGTTCTTTAATTGAGGCTGAAAAGTCTGCAGTTCCAGAGCAGGAAAATTCTGTATTTTCTGGTCCAGCTATTGGTCATGTATCTGATGACTCCAAGAAACTGTTCTCTGAAAAATTAGATTCGGTTGGTCTTGAAGACAATGTAGGAAAGATGTTAGATAAGACTTCTCTATGTGTAAATGTTAGCGATTTAGAGCCGTTGAGATATGATGGACGGGTCTTTCAACAGAATAATGTTTTGTCATATGAAGACATTTCTTTTGGGGATAACTTTTTTATTAAAGATGATCTTTTGCAAGAAAATGGTCTCTCTTGGGTACTGGAGGCTGATCTAGGGGTAGCTGATAAAAAGGAAATGCGAACTGATGAACTTCAGAAGATGGACGTTGGTGTAGCAAATAAAAACCAGGGAGAAAAACCAGTTCAGACACCTGAGGCTTTGGCATTTAAAATTGAAGAAGAATTATTTAAATTATTTGGTGGTGTTAATAAAAAGTACAAGGAAAAAGGAAGGTCCCTTTTGTTCAACCTGAAAGACAGAAGCAATCCCGAATTGAGGGAAAGGGTTATGAGTGGGGAAATTACCCCCGAAAGATTATGCTCGATGACTGCTGAGGAGCTTGCATCAAAGGAGCTTTCCGAGTGGAGAATGGCGAAAGCTGAAGAACTTGCACAAATGGTAGTTTTACCCGATTCTGAAGTTGATATAAGGCGTTTGGTAAAGAAGACGCATAAAGGTGAGTTCCAAGTAGAGGTTGAACAGTACGATAATGCCTCTGCGGATGTTTCATCTGGGGCTTCTGCATTTTCTCAGAGTCAACGAAACAAGAATGAGACTGACGGTGGGTCTTCTGATGAATCTGAAACAATTAAGGACGAACAGAATATTCCTGGTCAGAAAAATGGTTCATCTGACAAGGATAATTACACTTTCACAATTCCATCAAATGAAGGGTCTGATTTGATGCAAGGACTTATGGTTGATGACGGACTGAAGGATACAGAGTCACTGCCTCCAATCGTCTCCCTAGATGAGTTCATGGAGTCCCTTGATACAGAGCCACCTTTTGATATTTTAGCTGAAGATGCTGGAAAATTGTCGCCTATTTTGGAGAAGGGTGAGCCAGAGCCTAGCTCTCGGTCGAAGGCTGCAGCTCATTCTACGAAAGGTGCAACAGTTGTCAGTATAGACAAAAATAAGAACAATGAGGAATCTAATACAAAAGCAGATATTGGCTCATCTTCTGTCGTTCAAGTGGATTTGAAATCTAAGCATAGTAAAGCCGATGTGGATTCTAGTGACAATCAAGCTGGTTTTGAAACATCTGATAGGAATGACGGTGCAAAATCTACTAGTGATAGTACTGCAAAATCTGGGACTGAATCTCTGTCTAGCACATTTAAGTTGGAACATCTATGGGATGGCATTCTCCAGTATAATATTTCGACAATGACTCCAGTTGTGGGTACCTACATAAGGTAAGTAATCATATATTTCTGTTGAATATTTCTTTTTTAGCATGAATCCATAGGCTTTCCATGTTTTTGCATTTTGGGCCTTCTCATGCGACCATTGATATTTAAGGGATTCCTTTTGATTTAGTGAAATGTTTGCCAAGTTGGAGTACTGCTTTGAATGTTAGATAATAGTTGTATCGTATGGGTCGCGTTTTTCAGTGAATGAATGAGGATCTGATGTGTTGTGGTTGGATTCCTTTTGTTCATGATGTTCTTGATGCGTTTTTTGAAAAATGGTTTTGCTTTGGCGCAGTGGTGAAAGGACTTCAGCGAAAGATTGGCCTGGCATTCTTGAGATCAAAGGGAGAGTCAGATTGGATGCGTTTGAGAAGTTCCTTCAAGAGCTTCCATTATCTCGGAGCCGTGCCGTTATGGTATCTATAGTTTATTTTTGTTGTACGGAAAATGAAATGCACTTGAAATCCACTCCCCCCGGGGACAGAAAAGAACAAAAACAACAAAAGATGAAAGAGCAAATAATAATCTTTAAAATTTTCTTCAGTGTTTTCCATTTAAACCTTCTGGCATCCATGCTCGTTATAACAATAGGTTTTTTACTCTTTCGCCGGATGATGATTGTAAAGAAAAATATAAACTCCATTCGTTTTACCTCAATTGTTTATTGTTTTTGTGCGCAAGCATATTGCCTCACGGATAATCTTTCATGAAAATTTGAAAAACTATGCGATGCCAATCGTTCAAGCATCATATAGCATTTGTTTTCATAAAAATGTGAAATCAACTAAAACTGGCTCTCAACAATCTTGGGACTGTTTTCTCTCATACTGTGATTTGAATGTGTTAGTGAATGGAAAAAAATTTAGACATTGCAATTCCAATACGATTTAGTCGTCAAACGGACGTGTCTTTCTCTTTCTGTTCGCCATTTCATTAAATTTGCTTTCAAAACAGAGGAATTAGGAGGGTCGTATGTGCAATAAGACATTTTGGGTAACATAATAACATATTGTTGTTGGTTCTGTTCTTCGTTTCTGGGTTTTGATGGAGTTATTAACTTCAATTTTTCTTGCAGGTTCTTCATTTGGATTTAAAGGAGGGTCGCCCTGGAAGTGAAGGAGCAAATCTTCGAGAGGTAATAGATTTGGTTATCCGTTTAAATGTCTTTTCCAGAAGGCTTCTGCGATTCTGCTGCAGTTTTTATAGTTGAAAGTTAAAATGTTGCAGGTTGCGGAGTCGTATGTTGCGGATGAGCGAGTCGGTATAGCGGAGCCTGGTTCAGGGGTTGAGTTTTACTTTTGCCCCCCACATGGAAGAATTCTTGAAATGCTTTGCAGGATCCTGATAAGGGAAAATAATGAGGGACTTAATGCAATTGAAAATGGCCTAATAGGCGTTGTTGTATGGAGAAAAACTCAATTAACGTCTATGTCCCCAAACTCAACGTCACACCACAAACGCAGTTCAAAAAAGCAACATTTTAGTTCTAGAAGACAGCAGGAGACATCGAACTTGAAAGCTAATAATATTTCCCCTAAACAGACTATGCCTCATGCCTATTTTCCTGCTGCCAGTGCTCGTCCTCCGCCTGAGGAGGAGGATGCAGGTGGTGATGATGACGTTCCTCCCGGGTTCGGTCCTTCAACTGCTCGGGATGATGATGATCTTCCTGAGTTTAATTTCTCTGGTTCTGCAAACCCTCCTGGGTTTTCTTCCCAGACCAACACACCCGTTACCCCTCGAGGGCTGCCGAGGCATCCCTCATTCCGCCCAGCTTCCTCCCAAACTGGGTCTCGCCCAGTAGAGCAAATGCGAGAGCTTGTGCACAAATATGGGCAAAACCTATCTAACAGCCCCTCCAGTGGAAACTGGGGAGAGAGGAGCTTAAGTTCGGTAGCTATCCAGCCATGGAATGATGACGACGACGACATCCCGGAGTGGCAACCACAAGCAGCAGCCTCACAGCAGCTGCCTGTGCGTGGGTTCCATCAGCCGACGCTGAGGCCTCACTACATGGTGAACCAGCAGCAGCAGCAGCCTGTAGGGGCCCCCGCGCCCTTAAGTGTGAGTCAACAAGGGACGTGGTGGGGTCCTCAGCAAGGCCACAACAACAGCAACAATATACAGCCTACAGGCAATTTAGGTGGTAGTCATAGTAGTAGTGGTCAGTTTTATGGGGCTTTTGGGCGATCAGCTCCTTCCAACCCTTCAAATAATAGAGGGTTTTGAACTTTTCCTTTGTTTTATGTAAAGTTAAATTCGTTGTTCCTTTTCCCTTTTTAGCTTTTGTCTTATTATTTCTGTTGTAATCTTAGAATTTCTCACTTTTTCTCCTCTCTTTACGACTGTTCTACATGGGATTTTGTATAAGCTTTCGGGTCGATCCCGAGGCCTTTTAGTTCCACCTTTATAGGAAACACACATGGAAACTGAATCTCTGATCTTTGATCTTTGAAGTACTTTTATTTATTGGATATTCATAGAATTTGAAGTATTTGCTTGAAATGCATCAAAATGTTTTTGTAATCTTTAAAAGAAAAATGTTTTTTTTTTTGTACAAATGAAAGAACAATAGGGAAACTACACAGCTTACAAATATGGGTAAAGTTACAAGAGTGGACATCTAAATTTATGAGGGCATACTGTTTCAACAATCCATTGCCAATGGTTTTCACCTTTGGTTGATTAAACATCACCAATGCTCTCTTCTTCTTCTTCTTCTTCTTCATCAGCCTCCCAAAGCACGTTTGAGTCCTGCTCGTTGCTCGTGGGTTAATCTCGTTGGGAACTTTACCTCGAATTTGATCTTCAAATCGCCTCGGTTACCTGGCTCTCTTACAATTGGCATTCCCTCTCTGGTGATTGCGAGCTCGTAGCCTGGGCTAACAATGTCTATTATCGGTATCGACAGGTTACGACCGTCGAGTGTGGTAAGATTTATAGTGGTTCCACCCAATGCCTCTGCGAGTGTCACCTTATGGTTCATAATGATATCATTACCATCTCGTTTGAAAACATCATGGGGCTTCTCATCAATAACAAACACTAGATCTGCAGGCAGCTGGTTTGGTTGTTCATTGCCTTTATCTGGGAAGGTGATTTTGGTTCCCTTCTTCCATCCAGGCTTCACGTCGATGGTCAATATCTCCGTCTCGGGGACTCGTCGCCTATAACATTTTGATACACAAGATGGAACAGAATTCATTATAGAAGAACCAGCTATGGAAAATCACAAGGGAAACAATGCTTAGGAGACTAAACCAATATTTTCATCCTCTACAATTATCAGAAGAGTGCAACCACACGTCTCGTAACAGATTTTTCCTGGTTTGTACTTTTCTATGGATCAATGACATTATTATCAAACCACGACATTACTGTTGAAAATCAAATCAACTAGAACATTTATCACATCCTTTCAGACAACAGAAAATGGTATGATTGTTTTCGTAGTAGTGTACAGCACACAACTCATGTCAACTCATGTCATAGTAACAGTATTTGTAAACGAGAGTTAAATTGTAACAATCCAAGCTCACCATTAGTAGATATTGTCTTTTTTGAGCTTTTCCTTTCGGGTTCCTCCTCAAGGTTTTTAAAACGCATCTACTTTATTGGCATGGTTAATTTAGGGAATGGTCATGGGTTTATAATCAAATAATACACTCTCCATTGGAGTGATGCCTTTTGGGGAAGCCCAAAGCAAAGCCATGAGAGCTTATGCTCAAAGTGGACAATATCATACCATTGTGGAGAGTCGTGTTCGTCTAACATGGTATCAGAGCCATGCCCTAAACTTAGTCGTGCCAATAGATTGGTAAATCCTCAGAAATGTCGAACAAAGAATCAAGCCTCCTCGAAGGCTGTCAAAAATGACTAAAGACTCCAAAGGAGTCGAGCCTCGATTAAGGGGAGGCGTACTTTGTTCGAGGGGAGGTGTTGGATGATGAAAGTCCCACATCGACTGATTTAGGGAATGATCATGGGTTTATAATCAAAAGAATACACTCTCCATTGGTATGAGGCCTTTTGGGGAAGCCCAAAGCAAAGCCATGAGAGCTTATGCTCAAAGTGGACAATATCATACCATTGTGGAGAGTCGTGTTCGTCTGAGAGAGATTTCTATACCCTTTTAAAGAATACTTTGATCCCCTCTTTAATCGAAGTGGAATCTCACAATCCACCCTCTTTCGGAGCCCAGCGTCTTTGTTGGCACTTGTACCCCTTTCCAATCGATGTGGGACCTCACAATTCACCCCCTTCGGGGCCAGCGTTCCCGCTGGCACACCGCTCGGTGTCTGGCTCTGATACTATTTGTAACAATCCAAGCCCACCACTAGTGAGTATTGTTCTCTCTATGCTTTCCCTTTTAGACTTTCCCTCAAGGTTTTTAAAACAAGTTTGCTAGGATAAGTTTTACACCCTTATAAAGAATGGTTCGTTCCCCTCTCTAACCGATGTGGGATCTCACATAAATGAAGCAAGAAGGTAAAAACGGAAGAAAATTGCATACCCGTTTGCATCAACTACGGTTCTTGAGATCTTCATTTTCCTTGTTGATCCTGAGTACAGCTCCTCAAGAGTACAGGGCAATTTGCTCTCAACCGGTGGAGGTTTCTTTGGTGTAACATTTTCACTATATGTTCTGAAGAGGTTTTCACTTCCACCAAATCCCCCAAAAACTCCTCCCTCTGATTGGTACCTCATGGACTTCCCTGGTCCTGATGAACCAAACCCAAAAGGGCTGCTCCCAAAAAATTCTGCAAAAATGTCCTCTGCATTCCTCGGATTAAACCCGCTCGACCCGCCACCGCTACCATTTCCAAATGGGAAGCTTCCACTGCTTGGTGGTGGTATATCTTTCAACCCTTCTTCACCATATTGATCATAAATAGCCTTCTTCTGGGGGTCACTCAATACCTGTTTTATGAAACTTATCTGATTATACGAACAGTTTGGACATTCGTTTCTAGTCATTGGCAAAAAATGAATCAGAAATAAATAATCATCTGACAAAAGTCTGATTTCAATCCCAATACAGAATAACACAGAACCACAAAGCATCATAAATTCTGATTAGGAGCGTTGGAGAGTTTGAAAATGGAAAAGAGACAACTCTAATCCGCCTAAAACAAAACCATTTGAGCCATGTTGTGAGTATCCAACCTTAAGAAAATCATTAAAAAGTTCATCCTCACAAATTTCCAACCATGTTTGTTGGCCATCTAAGATAAATTCTATAGATTCTTTCAGCAAGAAAATGAACGTAAGCCCTAATTCATTCACATTCTCACGGCCCAAATGATAAGAAAACAGAAGATTTGTGGAAACAAAATTTTCCTTAACAATAATATAAACTAAAGAAGAAGAAGATTAAACCATTTTAGGGATTTAATAAACAAGAGATGCAAAATCTTGCCTCATATGCCTCGGAGATCTGCTTGAATTTGGTTTCAGCTTCTTTCTTGCTGTTTGGGTTTTTATCAGGGTGCCATTTCATGGCCAGCCTTCTATACGCCTTCTTGAGATCGTCGTCATTGGCGTTCCTGCTCACCTTCAATATGTTGTAATAATCTACTCCCATTCTCGATCGATTCCAACAAAAATGAGATCCAATCGCTCAAAATCCCTAGAAACCAGGTCTCTTTCAGAAAAACCCAGATCTTCTAAATGATCTTCAACTCGTACCCGACCCTCTCTTGGCTCATAAACCATACGCCAAATCTTGAAATTGCAAAACACAGACAATTTTTTCGATCGATCCTTTTCTGTGGATCGGAAGCACGAAGTCAAACTTCTGGATCCGATGTTTTTTTCAATGAAATTGGACTGAGAAACTTCGAATTATGAAAAAGAAAAAAAAAATGTATACGATCCAGAATTCGTACACAATGGAGAAAGAACTGATGCGTCGATATTGTGATGCACGTAGCTGGAGATCTATATGGATTCCGCGTTTGCTGAGTGTTGGGATTTTATAACCGAAACTCGCGGTGAATTTCAAATTCTCGTTTAGATTATTTATTCTTTTCTTTCTTTTCTTAATTATTTTATCCCCTTCCATAATAGGGTTAGGGTTACGCTTCTGATCTTTCCAGTAAAAGTTATATAATAGTTATCAGTTTTTAATTAACTAATTGCTAAATAAATAGAATATATAATTCCGATATCATTTTTTAAGTTTCACTTAGTTCTTGTTTCCGTTCTTCTCCTGGATAAGTGAAATGTACATCATTTTGAAATTGAAAGGTTAATAATTTGTACTTGATAGATTCTTAAAATTTAAAAATGTCTTATTCTCCAAGGAGGACAATATCTTCAACGGTAAACTTGAGCTGTTACAAATGATATCAAAGCAAGTTCGGGCAATATGCATCACTGGCCCCTAAGGAAGATAGATTGTGAGATCCATGGTTGTTGGAGAGCAAACAAAACATTCCTTACAAGAGTGTGAACATTCCTTACAAAGGTGTGAAAACTTCTTTTAAAACTTCAAGGGGAAACCCCAAAGAGAACAATATCTACATCTATGAATCAAAATAGTCGAGATGAGAAGCTGTAGGCACCACCCTACAACACAAAAGAGGTGAAGGGAATATCAATAAGCAAAGCTTGCTCTATTTCGATCTTTTTGATCGGTCAAACCGAAGACACCGACAATGTTGCAAACGAGTTCATGTAAGTACAAGGAACTCGGAACACTATACAATCCTATAACCAGAGAGGATCCCTTATCCCAAAGTAATCTAAGGAAAACCAGGAAAGGAAACAAAAAACCACTTCTCAAAACCAACAGGCACTCCTAGAATCTGGTTGAAGTACTTGCGCCACTGGCTACATTCTTCATTCTGAAAGAAAGTTGATCAGCAGCTGCAAACCCGGATTCCGAGATATCACCGATGTCCAAAGAGTCCGGGAGACTTTCAGGGTCGTATTCAAAATCAGATGGATGTTTGTTCTAAATATCAAATTAAACCAACAAAAGAGTTAGTTAAACATGGTTACCATTCACAACATGTATAAGATCATCATGCGTGCTATTAATAATGCAAATCACAAGCATAAACAATGTTCGTCAACCAAGTTTGTTCGGTAATAACTAAAGTAGAGAGTCGAGTGAAACAGCAGTTTAAGATAAAAGGGCAGACAGAGAAAACCTCAAGTTGGCTCAGCATGTCCATAGCAGCATCCAAGTCACCGTTATTTGCAAAATAGACATCAGTAAGGGACTGTTCAGATAGTCCAGGGAAACAGATTTGAAGCAATTCCAGTTCCATTTTAACTTCTCTATCAAACGTCTCCATTTCAGTCAATTCACTATTGTCTTTCGACAATGATCCATGAAAAGGGTTATTCTTCACAGCAGAAGCAACTGCATCATCAGGTGCCTTTTTACCATTGCGCAAATTTAAACTATACATTTTCTGTTCAGAATCTCCCGGAAGGTTAGCCCCAATATTTTCCCTGGAAGAGCTTTCTGCTATAAAAGCTTTGTTAGCCTCTCTCTTGGAGAGTGGAATGTAGGATGTTGCATACGGGTTCAAAGATGATCCATGCGGCTTCTTTGCACCAGATGCAGAAATTATTGCTGTCTCGTCCTGTCCATCCTGCAAAACAATTGTATGAAATGCTAACAGATGCAGAAATGATTCAGAGAAATGATTGGATGCGATGGAAGAATGAAGAAGCTCAAAATTCATAGCACTTGGTATGAAATGCAACATCAAGTTGGCATAGCCTTCAAGTTCTGCAAGCAATTCGTATAAATAATTCCAAGGAGCAATGAACACTCACATCAAGAAAACTCAAGACATCTGCAACACATAATACGCTAACAATTTCACAGCAATGAAATTTTTTAGCAATTGGAAGCATAATTCGGATGATCAGAAAGACTATATTAAAGTTCAAACGAACTCCAAGAAAAGCAAAGATCAGACCATGGAAACATCAGAAGAATCAAATCTATACAGCAAACAACTTAAAAACCAAGATTTAAAGAAGGAAATCGAAATATCCAAAGCTAAGATTTAGTAAGTATGATTTCATCACTTCACAATGGCAGAAAGCAAATACTGATAACCACATACATTAGAATAACCGGCCATTACTTCTAAACCTAACATTTCTTCAACTGATAATATCGAACCACAGCAAATCAATTGGAATACAGAACATATATACAACACCAGTTTCAACGCCACAAAACTTCCTCTATTTCACTTCTCAGACCAAAATTACACGAAAAAAAACAGAGAAACTAGAGAATTCAACACCTAACACGACGATCGGACTTCCAAACAAGAAACTCACCATCGAAGACAAAATCTCGATCTCGCAGGTCGAATTTCAACACAACCGTAAGAATTTAAGAAACCCTAATCGCTTAGCGGATGAACTGAACAGAGAAACTAGGCAATGATCGGACAGTTGGGTTCATAAATAAGGAATTGAGATCGACAAGTCTCGAAGAAGATCCTCATGGTTAAGTTGTGGCGATAAGCAGTCTATATATGACTTCTTACTTAAGGTTTTGACGATTGATTAGAGGATTCCGTTTGGATACAAGGATTAGATGCTCCGCGGTTGGGATAGCGCCGTTAAAACAGTTCGGGAGGGAACAGAAAAACAAACCGTCAGCTACGGAGTATAGCCGCAGTTTGAATTCGGCGTGAACCGAATACTTACCCGTCCGGTAAAGATTTAGTTTTAAATTATTTTAAACAAAATATCCTTTCCATTGAACTAAAAAATAATAATAATAATAATAAATAATTTTCATTCATTTTTATCTATTTTGACATCGCTTCATTCCTCATTCTCGTCACAATGCAATTTTAAGAGCTAGTAGTTGGAGCGGGTAGTTAGGGATCGGGTCCCTTTTAAACAATAGGTTGAAGTCTTCCCGCAATAAAAATAAGACCATGCAATGTTCTCCGGGTTGAACTTTCATCCAACACCTCCCCTCGAACAAAGTACGCCTCCCTTTAATCGAGGCTCGACTCCTTTTCTTTTAGAGTCTTAGTCATTTTTTACTATGCCTTCGAGGAGCCTCGACTCCTTTTTCTTTTGGAGTCCTTTGTTCGACATTTGAGGATTCTATTGACATGACTAAGTTTAGGACATGACTCTGATACCATGTTGGATGAGACTTGTGGAGGGAACCTCCACGGAAGAGCCTTACATATACAAAGGGCGGAGGTGATTCAACTTTTGAAACGACAAATAAACTTGATCTTCTATAAGACGTAATTATTGGAGGTTTTGATGAGGCTCGTGGAGGGAACCTCCACAAAAGAGCCTTACATTTATATACAAAGGGCGGGGACGATTCAACTTTTGATACGACAAATAAATTTGATCTCCTATAAGACGTGGCCAGTGAGAATTCATTAGATTCCGTACTCAACCCGCCAAAAAGAACTCCAGTGAACTATTTTGCAAAGAAAATAAAAAAAATTTAAATAAACATTGAAAATGAGTAATTTATTTTAAACTATAGTTTTTTTATTTTGTTTAAATTTAGCCATTTTCTAGTTCACAGCCATTCCTAAATCATTTTCCATTTTGCAACAATCACAGCAGCTATCATTCTCTCATGGACGTTTTTTTTGTAATGATATACCGAACTTTTATTGGGAAAAAATAATACAAGGTCATACAAAAACGACGCCCCCGCAAACCACGGGAGCTAAGAAACAAGCTACAAAAAGGGACTCCAATCGATTCTCGAGATTCTCGAGAACACGAGGATGAATAAGTTGACAATTAAAAATGTTTAACATCTTCCCAGTTACCTCATGTACAAAGGGGGCAACATTCTCCACATTCATAACATGAGCTACAAAATCTTATGCTGCAAATTGTCAGTCATGAGAAGATATAGGAATTGAATATGCTTCATTTCAGTAATGAATCAAGTATACAAATTTACAATTTCTGAAGACTTGGGGGGTGGGTGTTGTTCCAAAATAATGGTTACCTTTAAATGAAGATTTATTCTGGTGTGGAGAAACAAATTAATCGAGCGATGAAGCTGAATATTCGACGAGCACGAGCGTTCGTTGAGCTGGAGCTGCTGGACCTGATTGAAGGACCATACGCAAGCGGCTCGTAAGCTTGTAAGTGAATGTCCATTGCATAGCCATCTCTGACTCCTTCATTTGGCGAACAATGGAGGCCTAGAAGATAACAATAAAACAAAATCCTCATTCAGCCATATCAACACATTTTCTCATCTTTCATTCTACTTTATATAACATTCTTAAGATAATAACCAAAATTTTAAAACTAAAAGTAGATTTCAGTATATCTATATATGTTTAAAAATTTGAACTAAAGCTGATTGTTATCAAACAAAGCCTAAGAAATGGAAAAGATTAGACTTCAGGCAGCGTATATACAGTACCTGAATGCGCTTTCCAAGCTGAACTTCAACTACAGTGCCAAATGAAATATTACTGGTGAGCGATTTGAGAGGATCGGTCGTTGGAAAGGAGAGTAAACTCGGGATTTGTGGAGCATATACTAGTCTCCACCTAGCCTGACCAAATTCACCTTTTCCTTCTATTCTAGGCATTAGCTTCTCGAGCGTAGCAGTTGCAAGCTTCTTCAAGGCTAATTGCCCATCACTCTCCAATATCGATTCTGCCAATTGGTTCTCGAATGCCCGAGCAGCCTGAGCCAAGGGTATTAGGATGTCAGAATAAACTGCCTATAAATCAGAATGTGATCCTTGATCTGTGATTGCAAGTAATGATCGGAACAACTAGATTAAAGGATATTTTCTAGAAGAGAAGCCTAAACATTAACAATTCATGTTATCTGAAGATTGGAAGAAGTGAAACAAATGTTGTCATTCTAATAATTACCTCAGTGGGTGAGAGAGCATCTTGTTCAACAGAACGGGTTGACGTCACCACCAATTTGTCTTGCCATTTGCTTGCCCGACTTTGAATTCTAATCTGCCACTCAGAACCGACTAAAGCTAAATCTAGCATGGGGTCTAGCCCATTCTCAGGTTCAAAAGTGGCTACATTTAGATGCTCCCGTTTCAGTCTTACCTGCATAGTTAAAGGTTAATATCACTTTCTTTTGTTTAGAAAAAGAACCAGTATAGGAAAGATTTGATGATACCTGGGTTGCGAGGAGATTTACGTCACCATTATCGAAAGTTAAAGTTCCTTTTGGTTTAATACTTTTAGCATGAGCAAACCCATTAAGCTCAAGCTCTCCACTAACAGCGAAGTTGAGAATCAAAGGATAAAGAATTCTTAATTCTGGTCCAAGAACAAGCTTCAAATCACTAAGGCTGACATCGACACTAGGTTTAATGTTTACATTTCTGGACTCCTTTTCACTGTCAGCTGCTTTATCTGATAAGGAGCGAAATAAACAATAAAAAGTTAAAACGAAAAAAAGACATAATAGTTTATTTGTATTTTCACTATTTATATTCACGTAGTAAGTCATATAAAGTCATGAGATTGACAGTAAAACTACTTAAAAATCCTACAGAGGAAAGAATTTATACTAAAATAGAACTTCATGCTGTCACTAATGTTTGAATTACTTCACTGCCGGCATCTCTTGTTCCTATCAAACCCAACGACCATTTTTCAGACTCAAGTTCCGAATAGGCGTAAAGCTCTCCAGAGGGAGATTCTTTCTTTCTAGATGCTTTTGCAGCTGGTTAGCTATTCTGTTCGGGAGTGGATCTCTTGTTGGCTTTCTTTAGTTTGTTGTGCGGTTTTCTAGAGCTTGCTGGTCCCTTGAGAAATCAGGGTTTTTCCTACTAAATCTTCCTTCATCAAGTTACTAAAACCTCCCTTAAACTCAAAACTACCATGATTGATGATATGGAATTTCAGTGTTCCAAAAAGGATACAAGTGTTCCTTTGGAGCGTGGCATATCAAAGTTTGAATACGCACAACAGAATCCAAAGGAAGTTTCAAGGCATGGACTCTTTTCTCCAATGGTTTGCAGCTTTTAAGTTAGGGGCAATGAAAATGTGGACGTTCCTTCGGTGTCCTTTCTCCTTGAGGTGGTGGTATTGCTCAAATCCTTGGTTTTGCTTTATGTTTGCTGATTTCTTTATGTTTATTGGAGTGGCTTACTGAATGCTTTGGATGGGTGGAACCTTAGAGTTTTGAGACCTTTGGTTTAGCAAAGGTGTTGTGGTGCTGTTCTGCTTAGGCCATGTTATGGGAAATTTGGAAGGAAAGAAACCGGAGGGTTTTCGAAATAAGTCCTATACTTTTGATTAGGTTTGATTATTTTTTTCCTTACTTGAAGCTGTCTTTCTTGTATTTATGTGGATGTATTATTAGTTGTAAACAGTAAGAAGAAACGAAGAAAATTTCTCCTTTCGTTAGAATACGTTACAATTAGATTAAGTTGGTCCAAGATCTTAAACCAGTGCACGTTCTCCAGATTTTTGTTTATAAAATCTGTCAGTGCACGTTCTCCAGATTTTTGTTTATAAAATCTGTGTAAGAAATAAGAATTCTATTTTGAAATACCACTCAACTCTACAAATAAATTATCAATAAGCAATAACATACGGTAACAGTTACAATAAAAATTAGTATAGGTTTATGAAAATATGAGCACAATGGATTTGCACACTAAGCCAAATTCTAATAAATATCCTAAAGATAAAGAAAATATCAAAGCATGGATCATGGTAGATATCTATTTATCTTTGAAGATAGACGAGATGATGATTGGAAACAAAAGAAATATGATTTAAAAATAATGGTCTTCAACAGAGAGAAGAGACATGCTTGAATGAAAATTTTTAAATTCAAGTCAGACCGAGTCCACTAAGTCTCGAACCAAAAGAAAAAGAATACGAGCAGTCCTTCGCAAAAAAAAAAAAAAAAAAAAAGCTAATCACATTAGCGTTTATCCCTAATTCTGATATAAGTGTGTCAGAGCAAGAAAACTAGGAATGCTTGTGAAATTCATGCATAACGAGAAGGTATAGAGACAGAGATAGAAAATACAAATATCACCTCGGGGTGCATCGAATCTAGTTTTCAATGCTGTCGATTCTGAACTGAAAAATGGTGAAGCATATTTGGAAGCAACTATTTGGTTAGAGCTGCCAGTAGGGGGACTGAATTGGTCTGATACCACTTTATTAAAAGAAGCAGCTCCACTACCCTTATCATGTGGTAGATATGCTTCTCCGCGACTCAATTGAATATTTCCGGAGATGTTTGGTTGCAATATTGACCCAGTAATTTGCATTTGAGAGTCAACTTGGCCACTGCAATTTCAAAGATACAGATAATTATCTTAATTTCATGGAACAACAAAAATAATAACTGAAGAAAGTTTTTTTTTTTCTTTTGTTTTCCCTGTAAAGATGAATGAAAGTACAAAAGAAATGCCCAAAGGTAAAAGGCCTTCAAATAGGAGGCTGCAAATAAAATAAAGAACACTGACGTGTGCTATACTCCAAATCCCCTCCTCCCAAGACTCGCATCACGAAATATTATCCTATATCTTTCTAACCAGATACTCCAAGTAATAGCAAAAAAGGCCTATCCACCATAGAATCGACCCACTGTTACGGAAAGGAAGATCAATGAGTACTTCCTTCATCATGTCTTGGCAACCCTCGTTAGGAGCTAAACTTACAATGAACATTTAAAAAAGTCAGTACCAAATTTTCATAGTAAAATAAAACCTCCATAACACATTATCCAGGCTACATCTCCCAATGCCTTCTTGTATAACATGCACCACCGGGGTCTCAAAACTATAGAGGAAGATCTTTGGAAAAATGAAGAGAAAAGCCTAAACTTCTTTGAAATCTGAACCTTCTAAAGAGAGCCAAATAAAGGGGAATTGGAAGAGGTGGGATGAATCAACAAACGAGAGAGAAGAGATTTACTAGAAAGAACGCTAGAAGGTTCGAGAGAACATGTAGGGAAGCCGAACTCTATGTAACAACATAAGAAGAATGGATAAATCTTGAGATTCATGGCCTAGAAGTCTTCTAAAGTTAAACAGGATTTTTTTCTATATATATAAAAAATGAGAGAGATTTCAACTGCTCAAAAACTAAACATTCAATGTCATATAACAAGAAAATGAGGAACACTAATAAATTATTTGTCATGGAAGCCAAAGAGAGACCACAAAAAAAAAAAAATGTTAAGCCACATTGTACATCATGGAGTACTTGAAAGTCATAAATTAGACAAGGAACCTGAAAATATTCTTTGCCCGTA
Organism: Cucurbita ficifolia; assembly: GCA_033971965.1. NCBI lineage: Eukaryota > Viridiplantae > Streptophyta > Magnoliopsida > Cucurbitales > Cucurbitaceae > Cucurbita > Cucurbita ficifolia. The sequence goes on from CM066970.1 coordinate 2,123,535, forward strand.
CTTCCAGAACTTCACATTTTAAATCAATCTTATCACCAAGGGATGCTTCACTGGATCTAAGGGGCAGATTCCCTTTCACAATCAACTTCCCTCTTCTGCTTACACGACTTTCCAAGGAATTGATGCAAAGCCTATTTGATCTTACATGGACAGTACCACCGAAGTTGATGAGGGGTTTAGGGAGCACGGGCGAAGATATTGAAGCCCTGTGGAAAGATGCAGATCCATCGAGTACTGGTTCCTCAATGGTCCCTTTTACCTATTTATTCAGAGAAAATGTAATTGAAATACAGTGTGAAAGAAATTAGAAGATATAAACCCATGATGAAATTGGAGTGTGCTCACCTGAAGTAAGATGTCAGCATTTCCATGAAGCCAGTTGACATGAGGAGACAAAGCTGTTAGTAACAGCATGCCTCCATCCTTAATATCTGCATCAACCCTAACTTCTCCTACATCCAAAAGATTCCAGTTTAATCCTTTTAGGCCTTCAGCCAATTGAGTATTCCAACCTTCTTCATTTCTCTCTCTAGAACTTTTTCTGTCATTGAACTTATCTCTAACCTTTTCCTTCCCCCAAGCATGAATCAAAGTTGCCCTACTTGTATCTGTTTCGAGTTCTTCCACCTCTGTCACGCTATTTTGGAAAAACATCACAGGAATGCTTCCTTGAACATGTACATGGCCGTTTTGGATAATTGGTTCAAATTTTGCATTGAACAAAAAACGGCTGCTTGAGGTAAGGGAAGCAACAACTTCAGCTCGACCAAGATCAATGCCACCAATGGCACCATCAAGGAGCCTTACTTGCACATCACACTCAGGTTTTGCCAGATTACCTCTGAGATCTCCTTCCATGTGCAGTATACCTCTAATTGGAGTTACAAGTTGCCTCAATGAGTGAACAAGATCTTTTGCTGAAGATTCAATTACCTGAACCACAGTAGGAACTAGACTGACAGGAAAATTTAGAACCGCAAAGTGAAGATTAGTTATAGGGCCAAACAAAGTTCCATCTGCATGAATTGTGGCATTATCCTTCTGGATAAAAATTTTTTCTAGCCGCAAACCATCATTGTTGCTGTATGCACCACCAGCCAAAACACGCTGCGTTTTGTAGGTTCCCCATTCCCAGTCCTCCCCATGAAAGTCAAACTCTGCCTGACAAAACCACCAAGGAAAGACGGTCATTCTTAGAAGCCAATCATCCAAGCCACAGATCACCATAAATAATTCGGGCAGCAATGATATGGATTTCTATTGTTAATCTGAGATAGCATGCAGTTTCCACAATTAAACTCAATAAAGTATTGAACTTTTGACATCATTATTTCAGGAAGTGTGCACCTGCTTATTTAGTACATTAGGACAAGGTTTAGAAAGTGACATACTTTCAGTTCATCAACATAACTTTCAACCAGAACGTTTAAAGCCACATAATTCAAATTACCGTCGCCAATAATTGGACACAAAAAGGAAAGAGAAGTGAACTTTTTATGCTCTAAAAGTTATAATTCAAGATCTACCATCGTATCCCCATTGCCTCCACCACTTGCATCAAGAGAGCCACGCCAGCAGCCTCTGAGTTCAGATAAGCCTGGAAGAGACAAATCTTCAAGGACAATTTCATCTGATAGAAGAAATTGTCTCCGTATCACCTGGAAAAGTAAGATAAAGACAAAGCATGGTGGAGTTGTGAATGTAGCAGCTCAAGACAAGATCATTGATCAAGAAATGAAATAAGGACATTTCTGTGAAGGTACAGACTAAGGAGTGAAAAAAGCAAGTCAGAAATAGTTAAATCATTGCAGCTTTTGAACATTCTGTCAAAAAGTACCTCGATCAGCTCTTGAACACTTTCAGTGTATAATCCAACAGCTTGCAAACTTTGAATAAAAAGATCCTGCATTTGGTTGTAAGTTTAGAAATTTACCAGGTAACAATAACACACTTCACATACAAAATACACACAAATTAAAAATTCCATCATTTTTTACTTTCTTGCAAGGTAAGCTTTTACTCTATCAACTTTATTTTTTAATAGACTATATTGTACAATACTAAAGAAATCGGGCCCTAAGATAGCTATTTGCTTCAATTTGACTTTTTTCCCCTTAATATAGAACAGACATTTTATTAATAACCACACACAAAAAAAAATAAAAAATAAAAAATAAAAAATAAAAAATAAAACCACTACAGGGATAAGATCAAACGCAGAAGGATGTGTAGGCAAGGTTTTCTTCACTGCTCTTATGCTAGTGATATTTAGGCAAGGTTCTTAAGCCTTGTGGGTGTGGGGGTGGGGGGGTTTGGTGTTTAAGATTCAATGAGGGAAGGCTGATTGAACAGTGTAAAAAAAAATATGCTCCAGGGTCCCATCGCTGGCCAAGTAGAGGGAACACATTGAGAGGCAGAGAGCTGCATTCGCACACTTCTGTTGCAATCTTTCCTGTGTATTTAAACCCCCTATGAGCCAATGACCACAGAAAAAGTGTTCACCTTCCTCGGTATTTTGAAGTTCCAGATCTTTTTTTTCAAAGGGTACAATAATTGAGTTCTAGAAGCAGCCGAAGTCAGAAAATGGGACTTAGTGGAGAAAGAACCCGAAGAGTACAAGACCCAGCTGATTCTGTCATCCCCTTGGCCCAAACGAAAACCTTCCAGCTTTTCAGTTAACTCAATCCAAGCATGCACCTCTCTAACAAATAACCCTCTTCTGATGCCCAAAGATGGGAAAAGTAATCTCATAACTTCAAAGAAATTACAACTAAGAGGTGCTAAGGTCTTCCCCCCATCCTTGTGTAAAATGCCTCAATTAAGAAATAGCGCATACAAAGTTTCTTTGTACTTCAATAAGAATGGCCGAATCTGGCGTTGGAAGCCAAAGAAATAAAGCCTTCTACAAATGTTATGGCCATTTCCATCAAAATGCTAGACGTCAAACCTTACAAGTTCACACCATAAAAAAAATAACAAATGAATAAATAAAAGGGCATGCTTTAAGGTAGAGCTATGGTTGAAGTTTTAAGCAGATACAAGTTTCTTGACCACATTTTAGAAGATAATAACAAAAAAAATCAATCTTGTTGCAGTGAAGAGGAAATAACCTTGGATCTTGAGTGAACTGAAGGATCTGTACTTCGTGAAAGAAGTCGGGCCAGTGGAAGCATCTCAGCAACCTCAGCCCTTGGAACTTCAAGTCTCATCCTCCATCTTCCCATGGAAGATATGACACTGCTCAGATGTGAAGCCATTGCCTTCTTCAAAAATCCATGAGTTTCCTTACCAGTAACATTTCGATCACGGCTTCCAGGAAGCACATATTCACCTTGAAGCTCATAACGACTGTTGCTTTGCTCTAGAATAGTTTTCTCGATGGTGATCTAAAGATGCATGCGGGCGAAGTACACCGTTAGATATTAAATAGCAGGAACAAAGTATAAAAGCTCAAATACTTTAATAAAATAATGAAGAGATTGAAACATCTAACAAGGACAGGGCCCAATAGATTTAAAAGATCAGAAAGCAATGACTTGAACAGAGATAGCAAAACGTCAGTCATCATCTGTGCTTCCACCAGAGTTTTTTTAGCAGAATGACAAAAGGCTTAAAACTGGGCAACAACCTTTCCAAGTCCTGGAACAAAGTTCTTATTCAACACACAACCTTTACAATCAGACAGCTACTAAAGAGATTTAACAGAGAAGCCTCTTCAGATATTAAATGCAAGCTCTCCAAATCTTTCAAATGAAGATATTGAAAAAATTCTTCGATCTTCATAGGAAAATCTCTTTATGGATGTATTTGTTGTTTTGCATCTTTCTTTTTCTTTTTCTTTTTCAATCTCTTTGAGAATTTGTATCCCTTGAACATTTATAACTTTTCAATATATCAATGAGAAGTTGTTTCTTATTCAAAAAAATCATGGTGGTCTCGACATTGGAGCATTGAACCACAGGAACTTGGCTCTTATTGCAAAGTGAGGTTGGAGATTCATTAAAGAACCCAATTCCCAATGGAGGAAGGTACTTGTCAGTATACACGAATCAAATGGATTCAATTGGCACATGAAAGGAAAGGGCAATTTGAGTCTTAGAAGCCCTTGGGTGAGCATTTCTAATATTTAGAAGAAGTTGGATTCCTTGTGCTTTTTAATGTCTGAAATGGAAGACGTATTTTCTTCTGGCTAGACACATGGATTAATGGTGTCAAGGCAAGGTTTCCTAGATTATAAGCAATTGTTTCTAATCCAGATGGTTCAGTTTCCTCTTATTAGGATGGTTCAATGTCTTCACGGAATATCATCTTTAGATGACTTTTAAAGGAGGAAGAGATTGGCGGTGAGGCTCACCACTTCTTTGGAGGATACCCCTAGGTGGTTTCTTGAATCTTTGGGCTTATTCACTGTCAAATTTTTGTCTAGCTATTTGGCTTCCTCATCTCCTATGGACAAAGATTTATTTGCAGCAATCCAGGAATCAGAGTCCTAAGAAGCATCAATATTATTATATGGGTTATGATAAATGGCAGCCTCAATTCCTCAGAAATTTTGCAGAAAAAGCTTCCCAACCATTTTCTTATGCCTTGGGTTTGCTCTCTTTGTTTGGTTTTGGGGGTTCTCTCAACCATATTTTCTTTGAATTCTCCTATTCACGGTGGTGTTGGTATAACTTATTTGCTTTGTTCAATCTTCAAACTTCAAAGGGTACTTTCAAACAAAATGAAGGATAACGTCATTCAACTTCTAAGTGGTCCTTCAATGAGTTCAAAGGCTATTGGACTAATGCAGTCAAAGCCATTCTTTTTGAGTTACGGTGGAAAAGAAATCAGTGTATTTTTCGGAGCTTTCAAGTTATGGTGAGTTTGCAGGGCTTTATGTTTACTTTGTTGGTGTTTTTTCTGTCTTCTTATTTTCGTCTTAATTTACTTTTGCTCCTTTCTGAGTGTAAATTGTCTCATACTTTTGCTTCCAATAATCATACCTCCCTCATTGTAAATTGGGGAGGTCTTTTTGTAAGCATTATGGATAATACACCTCTTTTGTAAATTTCATATATCAATGACATTGTCTCTTATCATATATATATATATATATATATATATATATATATATATATTATTTTTTTTTTTTTTTTTTTTTTTTCTTCTTTTTTTGCTCCTTTTGGAGCTTGTATGATTGAGCAGTATTCTATTTTCATACCTTAATGAAAAGTGTCGCATCTTGTTCAAAACATAAATTTATTAACTCTAATATCATTTTATCCAAAAAAGCTTTAATCTAATCTACGTAAATGAATTAACTATGACATATCTTTATCAAATAAGATCATTGTTAAAATAAATTTATTAACCTTGATTCCCACCATCAAGAACGTTGAGTGGGAGGTCCTTCAACCTTCCCGATGATGATAATAATAACATTAATTAATAAACAAATAAAACCCACCCCACTTCCTCACTCACATTCTCCTCTTTCCCTTATATGGATCTTGGCCCACTAAAATTGAGCTGAAAGAAAATAGGGGTATAGTGAGATAATCAGGCAGAACGTTAATGTGTCCAGCAGTGTTGTCAACTCGATGTGGGTAAAAACGACTCCACTGTGAGTATGGATCATTTTTAACTCCATGGCAAAAAAATATCAGTTTTATTTGATATATTTTATCATCCACATATAATAGAGAGAAAAATTCAACTCAAAGATTCGAGGTAACAGAAGTTGATTATGCTTATTAATAATAAAAATTCGAATAACATAGGCAAGTAGACATATGCTTAGGACTTACCACATCTCCACTCCATCTAGCAGCTATATCCAAAGCTTCACCCAGCACGCCACTAAACTTTGGGCCAAGTACTGATAAAACCCCATGGCCTCTTCTTTTCTGAAGATTAAGTTCAATTTCTGCCTGAAAGTAAACTGCGTTGTTAAGTACAAGCTTCAAATATAAACTGTAACTTTGTCAACAAATATGAAATGGAAATTATCATTCAGTTCAAATAAAGATTACAACTATATAGATAGATGAAGAAAAATTAATGGAAAAAGAGGAAAAGAAGACACCGCATCAGAAAGTGTGGGAAAATGGTTAATTTCCATCTAAGACAAGTTTCAAAACTTCAATAAAATAAGATCACTAAAAGCCCGTTGAATTAGCTAAAATCAATCATAAACTTCATAAATTATTATCTTTAAAGAAGAGGTACAGTATCATCAGCAAAGTTATGTGAGATGTGTGAATGTGATGTTTGATCAATCCATTTAAAATATCACCAACCCATACAAAAAAGAAAGAAGAAAGAGGGTCTCTCTGTCACAAACCTCTTGTTGCCTTTATCCACCCCCTTCATGTACCATTGATAGAATTATAGATACGAACATGCACCCTTGGAAAATTTGTATCAAGAGCAAGATTGAGTGTCTTACCCTTTGTATTGCTCCCCTAAGTGAAGCCAGCTCCAAGTCATCAAGTGGCAAATGACGTAACTATAACCAACAGACAAAGAATAAGGAGATCATAATCAGCTTATCATGTTCTTCGGGTATCAACTGAGTGGGGGGCAAGCTTGTCACAAAAAGTACAAAAGATCCCTTCTTTTAAAAATCATAATAATATGTATACCTCCAAATGTGCAGATCGAAATGGTTGGTAACATACATTGGCTCTTAATTGCCCCCTTTGGAGGTTAAAAGAGAACAACTTCGACTTTATAGAATTATCTGAGCCAGGCTTCAATGACCCCACAATTTCTACTGAAAGACTTTCATCTGGTCGGCCTGTTGCATCCAACTACGACAACAGAGAGAAGATAGAGCACAAAAGAAAGAACCACTGATAAATAGATTTATCAAGAGCTAGATTGGAAGGCACTTCTTCTTTGAATTCATACAATAAATTGACAAACATCTGAACCCAAAAAATCTATAACAAGGTCTACACATTTTAGAGATCATAAAAAAATCTCACTCTTGAACATATGAAGGCAAACAGAAAGCAAAACAGACTGTTATGATATGAAGGCAAACAGAAAGCAAAACAGACTGTTATGATATCTCGCTAACTGAACTGCATTCCTAATAACTAAAGGATCTGTTTATTCTTTGATGCTCTTCAAGATATCAGAGATGAGCAAGGTCTTCTTGAAGAAAAAAAGTACTGAGAACATCTTCTGACCCAAAAGAACTATGGGTCCGCATCATTTCTAGCCAATATAAAGAATTCATGAAAGTATAGACTTCAAGATTAAGATTGAATGAGACACTGGAAGCATCAAAGTGATCAATTACTAAGAGGAGACACTTGATGAAAGTGCACTTGTGAGTAATCTCAAGAGACAGAACCATGACCAAATTCTGAGGAGAATATGGAAAGGCCTCCCTTATCCCCTTTTTCTATTTGTGTTAGTGAGAGATGCACATAGTAGAATGCTAGGCCATAGAGAGAGAATAGGGTAGTTGGAAGAATTTGAGCTGGAACTTGGAAGAAACAGCATTCATATAACTCATCTTAAATCCATTGATGCTATTTTGTGGGAATGACCAGAAGATGGAAACATGTTTAAAGCTCCAAAAAAATTTGAAATGGTTTTGGGAATACGGTTAATTTGAAAAAGTGGAAAGGGAAGAAAACTGTGTTAATGGAATGAAGTGTCTAGAACTTTGGAGTGTACTTCAAGTACTTCAAATGCTTTACCAATCACCTATTTGGGTATGCTGCTAGGAGATAAGCCTAGGAGGGTAGAGTTCTGAAAACAAATAGTAGAGAAAATCTAAGAAGACTAGAAAAGTGAAGAAACATTTTCCTTTCAAAGAGGCGATTAATGACTACTATCTCATCCCCTGATGCAACTTTTCCCCAGGTTGCTCAAGTGGTCTAAGAGATACCAATGCCTCTGTCAGGTAAGTGTGGGAGGGTATGGATAACAATGGTGGGTGGAGTGTTTTTTTTTTTTTTTTTTTTAATTACAAAAATAAGAAACAAGCTAACACTTCCCATTCGAAAACAAAGGCAACAGATGGGCCAAGACAGCCTAAAGGAAAAAGGGACAACTCGTATTTTTTTTCCAAAAAGAGGGATTACAAAAAAGTCCTCCGATCTAAGTGGGTGGAGTGTTATTATGAAAAGAAACTGACAGATGATTAATTGAGTGACTCCAATAGATCCCCCTTTTTTAACATAATGAATACAAGGTAATTATGAAATTTAAAAATAAATAAAATTTATAAAAAAGTTAAAAGAAAAAATACACAGGTACAGTTTGGAATGAAAGGCCTCGGAAGGTGTTCATTATGTGCACACGTTGCCTCGAAGACTAAGCATTGCAGAAGGATCACAGAGGAGGTGCTCAACAATGAGTCTTAGTCCATCTTGGTGTGTAGCGTGTAGGGGGCAGAGGAAAGTGTTTCAAATTTTGGCTCCGACTAGAAAAAAACTTGTAAGACAGCGGACTGGAGGAGAGTATTTGAGCTCTAGGATATTTTAAACGTCGCTAAACCTAATGAGACATCATATCTAAACAGAAACACAAGCCAACTGAAGCTAAACCATAAACCAAAGAGATTGTATTTGAAAACTTAAGGCTAATGAGACATCATATCCAGAAACACAAGCCAGTTGAAGCAAAACCATAAACCAAAGAAATTGTATTTGAAAACTTAAGGAGATACCTTACGCAGAGATATTTGAACAAAGCAAAACAAATAAATAAATTCACATGTCAATTTCAAAAAGAAAACTCTTTTTTTTTTTTTTTTTTCCTACAAGAGAGGACTTCAGATAGAACCTTGATTGACTCGCGAGTCATGCTCAATTGCCCAGCAAGCTTAGGTGCCAGAATCAATTGATTTAGCTTAAGACCAGAAATTGAAACCTCGCCAGCGAGACTATTTTTATTCTCATCACCAATTGTCTGCACCTGCTGATTGCTCTTCTCAATATTAAAATCTTGACTAGAGTTACTAGCCGAAGGTCTCAAAACTTTCCCCACAAACTTTACCCTTCCGGTTGCTTTTAGATGTGTAGGCCGTGGAGATTCAAAAATATAGGAGACTAAGCTCAAGAACTCAAAACCACGCATATGTAAGTCCAACTCCACTCCATCAATAGTACATGATGGAGTCCTCTTTGCATCAAAAGCTTCTTCATCAAGCATATTCTCGTCAGAATAGGATGTTTGCATTTTTGAAAACAGTTCAAAAGCAACAGAGGAGGAATTAACAATAAAATAATCATGGGAAATATTGATATCTCCACGAGCATCCCTGAATGATCCTTCAGCAAGTGGTGCAGTCCAGTTAATGTTAAACCTCCTGCCGAAATGAAAATAGGGAAAGATGTAAACAGCCAAAATAATAATGAAATTCCAGGAAATTCTAGAAAACATAATCATGAAATAATAATGCTAACAGATCCAAAGAGGAAGACAGACGGTTTTCAATTAACAAACGAAAAGAAAAGCACACAGTATTACGGTCTCGTGAGGGATCCAGAAACTTTGGTTTCCCCATTTAAAAGCCCCAATTTGAGTGGCATCAAGTCTAAATAGCCAGGCATATATCGATGCATGATTTTATCAAATGATATATTTCCTGAAATATTTAGATCCATTGCTGTATCATCCAGCTCACCCTGAAAGAAACAGATATGACATCAGTATAGGGACATTAATTAACTTCTAGCTAAAGAGAAAAAACAACAGAACTTTTAAGGCCTAAAATACGGATATGAAAAAATAATTCCTGAAGTCTATGTTTAAGATACTCATTAAGACTTAAAAGAGCTTGGTCTTGAGAAGAAAATTTTATATTCTGTAGTGCACCTCTGGGCATATCCATGCATTCCCTGCCCCTCGAATTTCACCACCATCCACAAGGTTGGCTCTGATTCCATATAAGTCAGCAACCTACTCGAATACAATTTTTAATGATCATTAACCAAGTAAGGAAATACACAATAAAAACTGTTGATGCTTTTACTCAGGAAACTCTAAATTAGCTAATAGCATACACAGTTGTCGATGTTGAAAGTGAAATTTGCTGAGACATAGGAAAATGGAATACGGTCAACTGCTGCTATTGCACCAGCTTCTTTACTTTTCACAATTGCTTCAGAAGCACAGGATGCAGGGATATCAGAAATTGAATGATTCATCTTCCTGGAAACCATTCCACTTCCTACAAAGATGGGGGAATCCAATGGGCCTTGACAGTTGAACACAGCAGTTACCGAACCAGCTAACTGTTTGATCCATATCATGAGAATAGTCAACAAGGAAGTCTGAAATGTTTCTTTAAAAGATCCTTCTCCAAATTTTATTTTATTCTTATCATGTGTGTGTGTGCCTTTAAAGGAAGAGAATAGCGCAATAACCGAGGAGAGTCATGATAAGAAAGACTTCCCTCTTAGCGCATTGGATTTTCCAGGAGAAAGATGTAGAAGAGAAATTGTACGAGTAAACTTACAGGGAACAAGAAAGGTCGCATCTTGAAAGTTTTCATCAGGGCATTTACTTCAACGCAGGGAACCTGGAAAGAATATAACAAATACAAGGTTACAAGTCAAAAAATTATTGTATGAACAAACTCTAGAAATACTAGTATTCTATACTGTAAGAACTGGGGAAGCATGACATGTAATCTTCATAGGGATAGATTATATTAATTCTATTATACGACATTCTCGGGAACAAAGGCAAACAGGGGAGATCTGTATAGAACCTCTTTGTAGTAAGTATCCACAGCTTGAAATATGCATGAACGTGAATATAAAATGTACTGGATATCATGAACACTTTCACATCTCCAATCCCCAGGTAGACACGTCATTCCAAGTGTTGTCTTGTCAATTGACAACCATTTTTGAAGAAGATTCAAAAACTTACTAGCTTTTGAATTACTAACTTCTATTATCAAATATGATCCCTATATGGATACACAATTACAAAATAAAAACTCGGAGAACAAGGTATTCAGCCTTGCACCAAGCTGATAGCCATCCTTTATTTACTTATGTTTTCTCTAGTGAGAAAATTACAACCTATCAACTAATGACCATTTCGAGAGGACCATAGTACTTTACACGCTTAACAAGCCAAAACAAGATAGAAAACTGAACCACCCTATCTTTCCAACTAAACAACATATATGAAAGGGCAAAAGCATCCGAACGTGTAAGTTATAACTCCTTTTTTTGTGATAACCATGAGTCAGAACTTTGCTTCCCAATACACAGGGGCGCCAGCGCCCATCTTAAGGCTTGGACCAGGGAAACGTCAAGGGTTAAGTTCACCCAAAGGTTCAAATTTAAGTTATAACTCCCTATTAAAAAAAAATTAAGATAAAATAACCACCTAAGAACAAAACTACCGCCGCTTCTTGTTATTTGTGGCTAAAATTCTCCTTCCTAAAGTAAACTTTCACCATGTGAGGTCTAACACAAGCTACAATGAGGATTACAGGAAAACTCTCCAACTTCTCCTAACAAATGATGAAATCACAAAACTGATGTGATTGAAACCATAGGGAGACCAAACAAATATGCTCTCAAATCTCCAAATTATTACCACTCCATACTTGTCTTTAAGAACCCTCATTTACCTCTCCTTTAAAATCTCCTAAAACAGAAGCTCTTGAACTTTCTCTGCAGAAACACACCTCAAACAAACCAATAACGCATCCATAATACAACAAAAACAACAAGGGGTTAAAAGAAACCAATCAAAATTCTTGGAGTTACAAGGTTAGATTGTTAGTGTGAACAGGTTACCTAGGACTCAAAACAGAAGAAAGACTGCAACTTAGGAGTCCTTCAGTGACTTTGCTCTCCTCTCAATGTTCTCTTTTTGTGGAAGAAAGTGGAGACTTTGTATTCAAATAATTTTGAATTATTCATCAAAGGAACTCAATAGAAATGGCAAAATACATCTAAACAACAAAGAATATGCATTTGATGAGATGTAGTACAAGGCAAAACAGTTGTCTACAGTTTCCCCGAAATACAGACATACCTGACACATCAAATGAAACTCTCCTTCCTCCGGATGAATGCCAAAGTCACCAGATGCCTCTAATGGAGCACTGCCAAACCAACCACTTGCATTTTGTACAAATATTCTCTGACCACGGAAACATAAACTTGCCGCCATTTCCTGCATGAGTGAATGTATGAATTACCATGATACTGTAGTTCTAAATCAGCATTGGAGGATTGCTAAGGGTACGATGAGCGTGATGTTCAGTCCAAGCACTAGATAGTATTTCAAGAAGTTATAAAAACAAAAAACATCTACATAGGTGAAACAATGGTAGCATGAAGATATTATTCTCAAGAAAAGAGTATATCCTCTCTCTTTTTTCCTTATCGTTTTTCAGCCTTCATCCAAGCCCTAATCCCTTGATTTTCTCCCTTTCCTTAAAGATATTTCTATCCCACCCTAACCACATATTCCACAAAAACATTGTACAGGCATTAATTGTAGAACTGTCTTCTGAGGTCTTAAGTTATAACCTGCAATGACTTAAAAAACCTTAAATTTGCTAAAAGCTAATAAGACATATGAACCCAGGCCATCTCAAAAACCTACAAGAACCTAAGCCAACGTGGAACTACAGTCAGACAAGAACAAAAAAGAGGGTTGGCATCCTCCTGAGAACTACCACATAAAGGCCACCAATTAGGATGGAGCCCATTCGTATCAAACTTCTGAACTCTGATCCTCCATATTACAGAGCAATTGGACAGCATTTAAGACGTTCATAAAATTTTAATAACTATAAATATAATACCTAGGGTGAATTTTAAGGTTTGTTCTCTGAAGCAATTCCTCACGCTTCAAAACATGACACCCATTCTATAATATTATAAATATTGGACTGAAATTTCACCAACCACCTAAGAATTCCTACCACAAAGTATCCATTTAGCACCAAAAGAAGAGGAACAGTCATCTATACATGACCAGCATATTCTCCCCTATAAACCACAAAAGGAGTAATCTTACAAAGGACTTAAGTTTCTACTGGTATAGCAGAGAATTGGTCCATGAAATGGAGGAAAACGTGTTACACTGACAACATCAGACTTACGGTAAAGCTTGATGGAGCATCAAAGATCTTAAAGGCCAAACCAGTCACATCAAGTTGCCCTTGAAAATTAGGAAATGTATCTCCTCTTGACATGCACAAGTGAACCTGAAAACAGATTCATAAAATAAAGAGAATTTTTAGCAGACAACATAAAATAAATGCAATTTTACAGCATCAGTTTTTGTTAAAATATTAATTTAAAATTTCCATACTGGTCAATCGCCAGTAGGGTAATGACAAACACCTTCTAAACTATTTTTGGCTTTTTTTTTCCCCAATATATTTATATGATTTGGGAAGTTCTTTGTCGTTTTTTAGTCTTGTGGTTCTCTCTTTTCCCCCTTGTCAGGCTTGTATTCTTTAGCCTTAGACTATTCTCATTACTTCAATGAAAATTTTGTTTCTTGTTAAAACAAAAATAAATAATTAAATCATCAGTAAGTTAACATATACCGTTTGGTGACAACTTCTAAAATTTTGATATCCTTTTAAAAAGTGTAAAAGGACAAAAAGTTAGAGAAGCACCTCACCGGTGGCTCTTCCTTTGGACCACGTGATTGGAATATCTAAAATTCTCTCAAAAAGCTGCATGAAGATGAAAAGGGGAACTCGTGATGAGTAAACACATCATTTAGTGCAGATGGAGACTTCTAAATCTCAATTCAGCAGTTAAATATAGGTAAGCATTGATTATGTAGCATACCGGAACAAAAAGGTTGGTAATTTTCAAATTCGAATGCCATTGCTGCTCAAAGATGTCAACAAAAACATCTGCAGATAACCAGCCACCATCTCCGGAGACACTATCTGATCTCCATGTCTTACAATTACCACTCAAATGAACATGCACGTTGCCATAATGATTTTGAAATTTCACATGCCCATTAACATTCTCCATCTCTCTGAAGACATAAATTAATTGTAAAGACTTTGTCCATATAGTGTTTGCATTCATTTAACATAATTGAGTACATCAATTAAACCACGTGGATTTTGATTCCCAATCAAAGAATTCTACTATCGCATTATAAACGCTCCCTGCCAGCTAATCACTTAAGATAAATGGTTTCAGCCCAGTTCTTTATCAAACTACGGGCAAATCTTAAATTGAACCTAGCCAAAAGAAAAGGCAGCAACATTGTGCATTTTTTCCTAATACTCAGCATATAAAACAATTTATTAGCATTCCTAATGCAGCCATTGGTGGTGTCTCAATTCATCTATAACTTTTTGATACAATATAAAATTCCCCACAAAATTGTTCAACTCGTGTTGATGGCCAACTTCAAAGTTTAACCCCATACACACATATGTGTGTGTGTGTCGTAGAAAAAAAAATTATTAAAAAAAAGTTTCAACTTTTCAGATAAACTACTTTTCAGAGGAGACACTACCTTGGTTCTCTGTCACCATATGCAAGTAACATAAGTGTCCCGCCTTTGAAATGGACAGAATCAATCGTTACTGGAAGCATTGCTTCAGTACCTTTATTCTTCATTACATCTCCACCATTGACAATAACCCTAGAGTGTTGAACCAAGCCAAATTTCAAGTTCTTAAAGTACATCGCTAGGTTGTACAACAGCTTCGTCCCTGCATCTTTAGGAAAATAGGATAAAGCTGATTTTGGGCTCATTGCCCAGAAGGATGTTGGACCAGATGTTCCAGACTGATGTTCATGACCTGTTGAAGTTGGTGCTTGAGACGTATGACACATTTGATCAGATATTCCATCAGGAATATGATCAGATCCTACAACATCATCATTTTTCACATTGGACTCATTAATGCTGGGAGTAACTGAAAAGAATCTTCTGTCTTTATTGCCCAAGCCTGTAACTGTAGAAATCTGATCATCTATATGGTTCGGAATATCAATACCCCCTTCTTCTTCAAGAGAAGGCAATCCGGCATATAAACCTTGTTTCCCATACTGGGCATCAGTATTCATGACAGAGGAGTCCGCATTAGTTTCATTCACACTTTTGACCAAGTAGGCGTCAAGGTTCACATTATTGAAACTCCTGTGTGATTCTGAAGGCTCGCCAAACTTCACCTCAGATGCAGCCTTGAAATAATCCTGAGCTGCCAATGTACTGCGCCTCAGAATTCTCTTTTTGGCCATGAAATTATTTACATACACGTTGTCTCCACTTGCCTTCCTCTTTGATTGGCCTTTTATAGGTACTTTCATTACTCTAGACAAGAATTTAAGCCTTGAACCAGGGCTTTTTACATCAAAATACTTCTCTGCATTTGCATGCTTTATTTTATAGTCCACGTCTGTATCCATGCAGCGATGTTCCCTCGAATGAACATTCTCATCCATGAAAAGAAAAGCTTTAGAGTTTTCAACATCTACTGTAGGACCTACATCCTCCTTCAAATTGCTGCTATCATACAAACCTGAACTCCTGTCAGAAACAACAAAACCCATCTCAGCTGCTTCCCTAGCCGCATCATCCCTATCTTTGGACCAGCAAGCAGCCGCCTCTTCCCTGGCAATTCTTCTGATTTTTGTACGATTGTCAATACCTTCTTCAGAAGAAGAATGCCTCTGCAATGTCCCTTCAGATGGAAAGGGCAGCCCCAACCAAGTATAGTCCCTCTTCTGCACAACTACCGCACTTGGATGAGACAATACCACATCAATTATTACTCTCCCTCTCCTCAAACTGGTAAAAGGTAAAACACGAAGTTTCATGGTGGGAACTTCACCGCAAGAGAATTCTTCATCATCTGGACCAACGGAACATGACTCTAGTGTGATACTCAAGGGTGAAATGCTTCTAACCTTTCCAAAATCAAGATCACGCTGAATACAGTCACTGACTGCTTTGCAAACAGATGGAAGAAGCTTAGCTTCAACGAAACCCTTGGCTTTTGTCTGCCCATACCAAACCAGTAAGCATATACCAGATACAACCGCAACAAATGCAGAACATCTAATCAAAAACAACCCCTCATTCCACAAAGGACGCACGAAACTTGATAGAGCTTTTGTTTGAACAGAAGGCTCATTGGCACATTTCATCAAAGACTCGTGTCTAGGCCTAAGCTTTAAACTTATTGACTTTAAATGCTGCCCACAAAAACGCGAAAATCTATCCACTCGAGCATTCCAATCGTTGTGCTTTGCGCATATGTACTTCTTAGAGTCCCGTTTCGACAATCGGCCTCGACGCACATAAACAAAATTTCCATTCTTTATGCAATTCAGTGAGCTATGGAGTTGAGTCGCAAAGAAAGAAGAATCAAGTTTCACATTATTCATTATCCTCCTAGTCTCGCTCAAACCAAAAACTTCATCTGTGGGGGACCAAGAGACAGGCCTCAGTCCCCTGACAATTCAAACTGTCAGCAAGAACTCAGGCATGGAATCGAATCGATCGTCTACCAATTTCAACATGAACCGGGCTATTTACGTTTCATTGGACAGGCAAAAATCCAAAAACAAATCGACCCAACGTGAGAATCAGATAACCATGGTAGCTCGAAATCGTGAACGTTATATTAGACAAACAACTATCTCTCAATTACACGCAACACAAACACCAATTCCAGAGGAAAAAGAAAGAAAATCAATCAGCTCGAGACGCTAACACTTTCCAATCGAACATATGCGCCTAACTGCGTGGCATAGAAACAAAAATAAGATGAAATTGGGACGAGGTAGAACCTGTAGCGATTGAACAAAGCATTTACGAGAAACTTGAAGAAGAAATGAGCCAAGGCGGAAGAATTGAAACTTATTATGCAACTGTCAGCACATTCAGCTGCGATTACGTCAGTGTGAGCCGCGAGGTTCCCTTACGCTCGCCCCACAGACCGCGAATCCTATTTTGGAGCGCGGGTGGGTGCATATAGAAGCTTCAAGCATTTTAGCCGATTTTTTATTTTTTATTTTTTATTTTTGCCCTTTTCGGCCAAAAGATGGCTTTAAATTTCTCGCGAAAAATGTGCATGTGTGTGAGTATGGTCTATATAAAAATAATAAAAATATAATTTGGGAATAAAAAACGTTTTTTTAAAATACGCTTGTTGGAATAGGGTAGTTGTAGTAATTTAATCTAGATTAAATTATAAAGACTCTCTTATTCTCTTCTTTTTTCTTTTTCTTTTTTTTTTTTTCTTTTTTTTTTTTTTTTTTGTATTCACATTTTATTAAATTAGCAAAAAAAATTCTATCAGTTAAAAGTGTAGGTGATTTAGTTTTTCTTCTCCTCTTCGATTTTTCCACCTATGGAGGGTCGAAAAGCACAGCTAAAATCCTGAATTTGAATGACCAGGAATAGATAATTCATTGAGCGAAGAAAATAGCTAATTATGTGTTTGGAAATAGCAAATGACTTTGTTGTCAACTTGAACCACAAGGTTATCGGAGAGAGGACCGAAATATGCAATTGAAAGACTATTGAGACAAAGATGGTGCTAGCTAACCTTTGTCCCTATCCCTCACGACTTTGTTGTCAACTTGAACCACAAGGTTACCGGAGAGAGGACCGAAATATGCAATTGAAAGACTATTGAGACAAAGATGGTGCTAGCTAACCTTTGTCCCTATCCCTCACGACTTTGTTGTCAACTTGAACCACAAGGTTACCGGAGAGAGGACCGAAATATGCAATTGAAAGACTATTGAGACAAAGATGGTGCTAGCTAACCTTTGTCCCTATCCCTCACGACTTTGTTGTCAACTTGAACCACAAGGTTACCGGAGAGAGGACCGAAATATGCAATTGAAAGACTATTGAGACAAAGATGGTGCTAGCTAACCTTTGTCCCTATCCCTCAGTCAAAGAATGGGGCAAGAGAAGGGGAGAAGCGCGAGACCAAGGTGAAGAAGACATAACCAAACAAACACATAATTACCGAGTTATAAGTACATAAGAGGTGAGGTGAAGAAGACATAACCAAACAAACACATAATTACCGAGTTAGAAGTACACGAGAGGTGAGCGATGGACATATTATTTAAATGAGAGGTTATCGGTTATCTCTGTTGGTAGATGTTACCTAAAAATGATTTACTATAGCAGCCTTCTAGCCTCCAACAACACAGCAGCAACTAATCATTTGAACATATTATAAGGCAATTGACTATATAAAAACAACATAATGAATCCCACCTGTGATATTAAATAATCAACAATTACACAGAATCCAATCATTCATCTCAGCAGCAAATAATTCCAACTGCTTCATGTGGATAAGATTAGACAGAATAAGATCACAGTGTATTCGACAATCAATTCAGATGGCAACCCAAACACAATAATATATTCTTGAGCTCTGTTCTTATTTCTTACTTCACAAGGTGGCAGAGATTTCTGTAGCTTCATTTTGCATATTTTCAGATGCACCTAGAGCCAAAAGTTTTAAAGAGAAAACATGCAAGAACAGAGTTGGAGACAGAACGATGAACAACAAGGGATCCACAAAAGAAAAAGGTGAAAATTCCCCCAATCCATTTTAATACAACTAATTGCCACTGTCCACAAAACCAGATTTGAGAGCCCAGAGAGATTATTCTGCATTGCTTATACAAACAATGAGAAACGTATGTCCCGTTATAGACGGAAAAAAAGAAAAACAAGGTCGCTGTTTACCGCACGGGCTGTTGGTTGTAATGGTTCTTATCTTTCTTTTTCGCGGCTGCAAGTCTCGCGCTCCTTGCTGCAGCCTCACCGGCAGCAGCTTTGGCAGCAGAGTCCATCTCTTTGCTAGATTTCTTCTTCTTCATGGATGTCACCTTCTTAAGCCGCTCCTTCACATCAACTGCCGATGTGTCTTCCTCCGCATCGTCATTGCCAGCAAGTTCATCTGTCCCCGTGTTAACATCGGAACTGTTTCGCTGATCCTGATCTTTAACCTCCTTCTTTTCCTTCTTTTTCTTCTTCTTCGCACTTTTCGACTCTGAAGGGGCATTTTCCTTCTTTTCTCCATCTCCATTGGATTCTCCATCTCTTTTTTCTTGCACATCTGAAAATGCCAAATAAAACAAACAACAAAAGCCTTCTTCAGACAAGGTCTGCAACCTCCTTTGTTGGTAAAGAACCCATAATTAATCATATATCTTTGCCTATATTGAAGATCCATAAAAAGTCCAATGTATGAATAATTAATAACAAGATTGAGGAAGACCAAAGCAGGACAAATTCACAACCATCCAACGCAATGACTAGGAAGGGTATTCACACTCCAAACGTGAATCCATCATCACAATAGGTACAAATGCAGCAGTTAGCTGTCAATGGTAGACAAACAAGGTGTTAACAATGCCTCAATTTGGTCGAGATATCTGTAGGGCTTCATACCCATATCTGTTCACAGTTACCAATAATATGATATATGAACAAAGATGACATTCTTGTTGCAAACTAAAACAAAACTTTCACGAGCATAAGTGGAGTACAGCTAAACTTTTAGAACGATAAACAGGCAAGATGGGTAGGAGGGAAACAAAAACGACAGTATAGGGTTTGAAACAACAAAAATTGTATTACCACGAGACTCATCTTGACTGTTGCTGTCTTTCTGGCTTACTCCAAAATCAGCCAAAAGGGCATCAAGTTCAGCAAGTTCCTTCTTCTTCCTTTCCTTCTTGGAAAGTTGCCTATCAGCCTCCTTTGGTGCCACAGAGGCTTCAGGAGCCTTCTTCACAGCTGGCTCAGGATGCACAAGAACCTCTGGTTCATGCTCATGCTCATGCTCATGATCATGATCATGCTCATCCTCAAGATCATAATCAACTTCATCGAGGATGTCATCATCACTCTCACTCTCCTGCAACCAGATACCCGTACTAAGAAGGATTTTCGCGGCAATAAACAATAAAATATTTTTGGGACATGCTTACGAGCATATTTCTCACATATTTTATTCAACAAGATAGAACGTAGGGTATTACAATGCCTGTCCTTTGCATCTATGCATACTACTAAGCATAAAATTTCAAGAACATAATAAAACACAACTGTTACCGCCATTAGTTGTCATAACAACATAATCTACCTAGAGTATTATCCACGAAAGTGTGCATTCTAGCCAGCCTACCAACTCAATCAATTTCAGTATGAACAGAAACATCAGACGAACTGCAAGGGATACTTAAAGTAACGGATGTTATGCTCGTTCCTTCCACTCCACATCGTTTCCTGCATATGTTATGAGCCTTATGACGCAGCTCTTCGACAAAAGTAGTATCTAAATGGTGGACAGAAATCAGGTAAAGTATAATCCTGGGGGTCATTCTCATGGCCAATTTATGGTTTAAAAAGTCTGAATGTACTTTCTTCCTCGTAGAACCAACCAGAAAACGAAAGATTAACATGGATATGAATAAGCTAACAGAATTCAGATACACAAGTCAGTAATTTATCAGTAAGGTTCGCGAGATAAAGTCATCCAACCTCTACAATGCTTGGCCTCTCCTTGCTCTCATGAGCCTCCGAGGAGCCCCACACAGCCTGTGGCGGAGCAGTCGTGGCATAGTAATCGTCATCATCTTCATCGTCAACATCAGCCCATGATTTTGAAGTCAATGGAGCTGGTGCCCAAAAAACCTGAGGTTCGGGTTCCTTAGGCTGGGCGGACTGAGACTTAGACGACCCTTTATTCTTGCGTTCCTTGTCAGACTTCTTCTTCTTCCTGAGAGTCTCAAGGGCTGCAAAAACATTGGTGTTGTTGATAACCAAAGAACCCTCGTCCCTCCTGCTTCCACCACCGACCATTTTCAGAAATAAAACAGATCAACCAAAGCGACGCAAAAACAATGAAATCGTAAAAACAGAGGCCAGTTGCTAAAATTCCTCGAAGTTCAGGAATTCCACCAAGAATTTTATTGGCGAAACCGAATCTCCGGGCAGCGAACTGAGATCAGACAACGCCCAAGTAGGTCCGACAAAGATTGAGAGAAAATATGAATCAATAAATCGCCAACAAAATTCTTGACAACAAAAAACAAAACAGATGCAAATTTCTCGATTGATAGATCAAAGATTTGCGACAGATTTGAGGGTGAGGCAGCAGAAAATTAGGGTTTCGTGTTCTGCACAAGTCGATGATGAAAGATTACATATAAAACTAATAGATGGAGGGAAATTGAAGCTTTGCTAAGTTTTATGATAGAAATTGAAGAGAAATCGGTGGATTATACGTTAAACGAAGATGAGAAGGGGTAGTGTAGGGCAACACAGAGGAGACGATAACGTAATGGAAAAGAGAAGGAAGAAAGAGAAGACTTTATAGGGGTATATTTTCGAAAAAAAGGACCTGATTTTCGTTGAATTTGTAGTTAGGGCAAATTCTGATTTCTTATATTTCTTTAGGTTAAATAAATAAAAATATTCTTTAATTTTCATATTTGCCTAAATTTTTTTATAAAATTTTCAAAAGTTTCGATTAATATTTTGCTTTAAAAATATAATTTTTTAAAGTTTCACTTACTATTAAACTTTAAAAAATATGTTCGAAAATATCCCATATATAAAAAAAATACTTATAAATTTTAAAAAATCACATTAAAAATTTAGAAATAATGTATGGATTAACGATTTTTATCTATATATTGACGGTAACAATTGTTAGTTTTAATTTAAAATTTATAGGTATTTTTTAAACATCTTTTAATTGGAAGAGTATTAATAAAAGTTTATAATAGTGTTTTGGAAACATTTTGATAATATTTTGTAAATAAAATATTAATTATTTTCATATAAAATAAAAAATAAGGGTATTTTTTATTTATTATTATTATTCTTATTTTGAAAGTTAGGGATGTTATTGAAATTTTATACAAATTACAATTTTTATTTTTTTAATTTAGTTATTATTTATTCTGATTTTTCTTGCAATTGCCAAAGGCGGTGCCCGTGTTGTCGACCGTGTCACTCAAATTTTTCATCATGATGAATACGCCGCCGTTTTTACTTTTTATGCTAAAATTAATCGATAATGTTTCTCATAAGATTTTATTAAATCATATTTATAAAACTATAAATAAGAAACTCTAATTTAAATTTATAATTTAGTGTTTTTTATTATTTATTTGTTAATACGGAAGAAAAGGTAATTAATGTAAGATAATTATTTTAGTGTATATATATATATATATGATATAATTCAAAATAATTTTAAAATACTGCCAAATATGATATAATTGAAACCAACTATTCCTAAAAACAAATTATTCAAATAAAGAATAATTTCAATTTTTTTATTACTAAAAATGCAGCAACATAATTTTACTATCCTATTAGACCATTACTAATTCAATCATAAAATAAGCATATTTGAAAGTCGCTAATAAAAAGTAATTTGAAATGAATAAACCTTCTAGCCTCTTTCATGTTCGGTGAACATGGATCAATACTTGACACGGTCTCATTTTTTCGAGGTCGTAGTTTAAATTTTTATTCTTCCATTTGTCGTACTGAATCATAAGACAAAATTAGCGGGCAACTTTCACATCAATCATCCCGACTTGTAATGAGCTCAGTTTTAATTGTTGTTTCAAAAGTTACAATCTTCTACGGTTCCTCTTAGCTTCTACTGTCAATACAACGTGACAACACAATTAAAAAAAAGTCAACTCGTTCTTCGTTTTTTCTTGATTCATCCATCAAACTTATCCATCAAACTTAAATATTTAATGATGGTTGATCAAACATAAAAACTATAATAAAAGTTTTATATTTAAAATAATGAGATTGAAATCAAGTCACGACCATATGGTTAAAATTACGAAAATCAGAAAATAATTGACTTGTATACACATTACAAATCATCAGTAAGATCGAAAAATCGAGTTTTAAAATATTTATGGATAGTTTGAATTAACAATTAAACTAAAAAATAAATTTAAATAAAAAATAAAAAATTATAAAATAAAAAAGTAGACGAAAACCAATTTATTCATCAATGAATTATAGCCAAGCCGAAGCTGCTAAACGTGAATGGGCCGTCCGTTCATCGGCTCAGCAAAAGCACCGTCTGTCACGTTAACCTTACCCTTCTGTAATATTATTTTGACCACGTCACTTTTTACTGTTTTTCTAAAGTTAAAATCTGAAAACCACGCGTTGGATCAGGCGCGTATTAAATAGTTGCTTCCTCGAAGTGCACACAGTCAGCGAAAATTGTCCACGTTGCAAAAGAATAGAGCGAGTGTCTAAACTCAACTACTCTCAGCGATTGGAAATTCCGGTTCTTTTATGGCGCCTCCGAACTCAAATCTCCGTGGTATTTTCGAAATATTTTAAAAAACCAAGGGTAATCTAATCTTTCCTTTAGAGGAAATAGCTTTATTTGGTCATATTTTTCCGTTTAAATGGAATTTTATTTTCATTTTTTTTTTTGGAAAAAAGAATTAAATCGGTATTTCACTGAAGTCGTGTCTTGTAAGAACTCTCAAGTGAGCTTTGAATCTCAACCGTCCAATTTAAGAGGATCAATCTTGGCCGTTGATACTCTCCATGTTGGCCGGCGGAATTGTGAGCTGCATTTAATCATCGAGGGCGCGGAGCAGGAGAGCGCGATTGCCACAATAACATTCCAATCCAACGGTCTATATTACGACACGTGGCGGACCAGAACACTTCAATTTTCATTGTTTTTTTCCCCGATTTATTACACTCATTTTCCCTTTTTTTCTTTTTGTTATTTTCGATATTAAACCCTTTCTCGGGGAGAACCAAAAGAAACCCTAGCTTCGTCCGTTTCTCACGGTTAAAATTAAAATATTAGGGCAAAAATTCAAAAATTGCCAAAAATTAATTGGGGAAATTGTGGAATCTATTAGGGTTTCGAACGAGATGGCTCGGATTCAAGCCCTAATTTACCTTTCGGGTTTATGATCGATACCATTCGTAGACGAAGGGATTTTTGTTCGCAGTTCAATCAGTCGAGGTAGGTATATGATTTTCGTTGTCTTAAATTTTTTTTCATGAGTTTTGGTCTATCCGAATCCATCCGAGATTACTATGAATGCATGGATAATTGGATGGGATCGCTCTGCGCATCCGTTTGATGAGAATTTTTGTTGTTTTTTTTTTCATTTTTGGCGTGGGTTCGGTGATACAGATCTGAGAAATGTTTATATGCATGTACAATGATGGAACATGAAAATTGGGGGTTTCTGGATTGGGAGTTTTCGTTTGGGGAAGTCGATGGAAAATAGCTTAGGAAACTCACATGGTACTGATATACCAAAGAAATCGAGATCTTTGGATCTCAAGAGTTTGTACGAATCAAAGGTGTCCAAAGAGGTTCAGAATAAGAGATTAAAGAGAAAGGTCCGTGCAGAGGATGGTGATGAGAAGAAGACCGAGAGGAGAAATAGGAAAACGGTGTCCCTCAGTAATTTCAGTAGTATTTATAGCAGGAGCAGGAGGTGTTTGGATGAAGTATATGATGCTGGGCTAGGTTCAAGTGGGCATGATTCTAAGAAGGCCCTGAAGTCAGAGTCAAGAGAAAAGTTAAATAGCAGTAGCGAGTTTAACAAACTTCCACTTATTTTAGATGAAAATGTTATGCAAATTCCTAAGCGTAAGAGGGGTGGTTTTGTTAGGAGAAAAAAGTCTGTTGATGGTCAGATTTTGAAACCATATGGGCAATTGGATGGTAAAGCTGGTATTGTGGGTCAGATTTCTCAATCTAGTGCCAAAGATCCCAGTGATCAGGTGGAATGCTGTAAGACGAATAGAAAGCCAGGGCTTAAAGATTCGAAGGAGAAAGGGCAAAATGGGTTAAGCTCAACTCGGCATCTGAAGAAGGGAGATGGGCAGGTTGATCAGTTGATTAAAGTAAATGAATCAAATTTCACTTTGCGTTTGAAGGAGGAAGGTGAGCACATTGATCATTCGGCTGTAAAACCTGTCAGTTTGTCCCCCAAAAAATCACAAAGGAATGTCAGGAAAAGAAAGATTTCTGCATCTGGGAGCAAAAGTAATTCAAAGGAGGGCGAGGCGTCTATATCACATTCTACTAAGCGACGTGATGGCTACCCGGAAGAAGATGAAGAGAATCTGGAGGAGAATGCTGCCAGAATGTTATCTTCAAGATTTGATCAAAATTGCACTGGGTTTTCTTCGAACACTAAGGGTTCATTGCCACCAGCAAATGGGTTATCCTTCTTGTTGCCTCCTGGCCATCATACTGATAGTCGTGGTCTTAAGCCTGGTTCAGAATCTGCATCAGTTGATTCTGCCGGAAGAGTATTGAGGCCTAGGACGCCAAGAAAAGAAAAGAAAAGCTCACGGAAAAGACGCCATTTTTATGAAATTTTTTTTGGGGACTTGGATGCATTCTGGGTATTGAACAGGAGGATCAAAGTCTTTTGGCCTTTAGACCAAATCTGGTACTATGGGCTTGTGAATGACTATGATAACGAAAGGAAGCTTCATCATGTCAAATATGATGATCGTGATGAAGAATGGATTGATCTTCAAAATGAAAGGTTCAAACTATTGCTGCTTCCTAGTGAAGTTCCTGGTAGGGAAGAACGTAGGAAGCCAGTGGTGGGAAGTAATCCTGCTAATAAGAGAGGGAGACCAAGATCCAGGAAAGGAAAAGAAACGGACGCTGCGATTCTGGAGGATGATTGCAATACTGGTAGCTATAAGGATTCCGAGCCAATTATCTCTTGGTTGGCTCGATCTACTCAATCTAATAAATCATCTCCCTCTCATAGTTCAAAGAGGCAGAAAACTTCCTGCCTATCTTTAAAATCGGGGTCCCAGGCAAATGAAAAGCCAGCAAATTTACGTGTTAAATTTTCAGGATTGCCAGAACGATTAGGAGATATGGATAGGTTAGAGAAATCTGCTTCAGAAATCACCACTTGTTCTAAGACAAGCAAACTTCCTATTGTATATTTTAGGAAAAGGTTTCGCAACGTACGCACTGAAATGTCCCTTAAGCGTGGGACAGACTATGCCTATAGAAGAAAACATGCTTCATTTTTTTCTAGTGTTGGTAAAATTGATGATTTGGAAGAACGAGATATTTCTCCTAGAAGATCGGAAGCACATAGGTTGCTATGGTGTGTTGATGATGCTGGGTTGTTACAGTTGGCTATTCCAGTGATGGAAGTGGGACAGTTGAGATTCGAATTAAGCATTCCGGAATATTCATTCCTGAATGTCACTTCTTGTGCTGAGACATTGCTATTCCATCTGGCGATGTTCATCAAATATGGTACATTGACGTTACTATGGCCAAAGGTTCAATTAGAGTTGTTATTTGTGGATAATGTGGTTGGGTTGAGATTTCTCCTGTTTGAAGGTTGCTTGATGCAGGCAGTGGCTTTCATTTTTCTGGTCCTGAAAATGTTTCGGTCACCCGGTAAACAGGGAAGGTATGCCGATTTTCAATGTCCCGTTACTTCTATCAGGTTCAAATTCTCCTGCCTTTTGGACATCGGAAAGCAGCTCGTGTTTGCTTTCTATAACTTCTCAGAAATGAAAAATTCCAAGTGGGTTCATCTAGACTGCCGGCTGAAGAAGTATTGCATAGTCGCAAAGCAGCTTCCATTGACTGAATGCACCTACGATAACATCAAAAGGCTTCAAAATAGCAAAAGACAGTTCCATACATCTCCATTTCATGGCCAGTCTTCCTCTGTTAAGGTAGCCGTTTAGTCTATATTTTTTCTTTTTTGTTTCTTCTTCTTCCTCTTCCTCTTCTTCTTTTATTTTTGGTTGTGCTACCAACTATATTGTTGTCCGAGCACGTTACATGAATTTCTAATGTATTTTTTGCTTTCTCTGTATCCTTGTTTTATATGATCTTCCAATCCAAGGCCAGATATTTCATCTTGTAGTAACTCCTTCAGTGTTTCTTCTCTAATCAGGTCAAACAGAAGATTAGTAGTCTTGGTATCAACCTCAAAGGAGCTGCATGCGTGAGCAATGGTCACTCTAATTTGTGCTCCAATGAAATGAAAAGAAACTTTCCTGCTTTTGCTCTTTCTTTTGCTGCTGCACCTACCTTTTTCCTTAGTTTGCATCTCAAGCTGCTAATGGAACAGTGTGTTTCTCATTTACGTTTGCAACATCACGATTCAGTTGAGCATCCAGAAAATTTTGGCAAATTGACTGTCGATGATATGTATATGGATGACTGTGCTAATAGTCTTAGTACCTCGTCAAAGACGTCTGATATCTGGAATTCCTGTGCTCAGTCAGATCTAGGGACTGGTATCTCTGATTGTGAGGACGGAGATGGGGTACAGTCCTCCCAGTATAAAAGGAGTAGTCTTGTTGTTGCTGAAACTCGTGCAGGGTCTCGGGACTCGGACAAGGCTAGAAATGATGTCAAGAGGCGGACGCGATCATTGGGAAAGAAAAAATCCGAGAAAGCAATACTCTTACCTAATGTGGCAAGATCTGATGATGATTCATTTTTGAATGACCTTAGTGTTGAGGTTCCATCATTTCAGCCTGTGGATGGGGAGTTGCACAGTGCTCATCATTCTATGGATATAGCATGGAATGTGAATACTGGCATCATCCCCAGCCCTAACCCAACTGCACCACGAAGCACATGGCATCGAAATAAGAATAACTCACCATTTGGATTGGTTTCACATGGATGGTCAGATGGAAAAGATTTTCTTAACAAAAGTTTGGGAAATAGGATGAAGAAACCCCGAACTCAGGTGTCCTACTTGTTGCCTTTTGGAGGTTTTGATTATAACTCAAAGAACAGAAACTCTTACCCTAAAGCCATTCCTTACAAGCGGATTAGAAGGGCTAGTGAGAAGAGGTTGGATGTGGCTAGTGGATCCCAAAGGAACTTAGAACTACCGTCATGTGATGCAAACGTGTTGATTACACTTGGTGATAGAGGGTGGAGAGAATGTGGGGCAAGGGTGGTATTGGAAGTCTTTGATCATAATGAGTGGAAGCTTGCTGTCAAACTTTCAGGAGTTACCAAATACTCTTACAAGGCTCATCAATTTTTGCAACCTGGATCTACAAATCGGTATACACATGCTATGATGTGGAAGGGAGAAAAGGACTGGATTTTGGAGTTTCCAGATAGGAGTCAGTGGGCAATCTTCAAGGAGTTGCACGAGGAGTGTTACAATCGAAACATTAGAGCAGCTTCTGTTAAAAATATTCCGATCCCTGGCGTTTGCTTGATAGAGGAAAACGATGAACATGTAGCAGAGGTTGCATTTATGCGGAATCCTTCCCAGTACTTTCGGCAGGTAGAAACAGATGTTGAAATGGCTTTGAACCCAAACCGTGTCTTGTATGACATGGATAGCGACGATGAGCAGTGGATCAGGGAAAGTTCTTTGGAAGTTGGCAGTAGTAGTGGCTTGGGGGAGGTTTCAAGTGAGCTTTTCGAGAAAACGATGGATGCATTTGAGAAGGCTGCATACTCTCAGCAACGTGATGAGTTCACAGATGATGAGATAGCAGAGGTGATGAATGAAACTCTGGTTTCAGGTTCGACAAAGGCCATCTTTGAGTATTGGCAGCGGAAAAGGCGGCGGAAGGGAATGCCTTTAATTCGAAATCTTCAGGTAGCTTTTCAGTCTTTAAATTCCTTCACATTATGAGTCCTCTGCATTTTCTGCTCCTTGCTCGCGCTGCTGCTTTGACAGAACTAATTATCGAAAACGAAATTGATAACGGTTATTGACTCCATGAGAGCTATAAAAAGTGAAAATGAGGCAGACTGATATGCCCTGCATTTATTTCGTATAAATCATTCATTACCCGTTGGAGAGGGGAACGAAACATTCTTTATAAGAGGGTGGAAACCTCGCCCTAACAGATGTGTTCTAAAATTGTGAGGCTGACGGTGATTCATAACGGGCCAAAGCGGACGATATCTGTTAGCCGTGGGCTTAGGTTGTTACAAATAGTATCAGAGCCCGACGCTGGACCCCAAGGAAGGTAGATTGTGAGATCCCACATTGGTTGGAGAAGGGAACGAAACATTCTTTATAAGAGTGAAAAACTCTCCCTAACATACGCGTTTTAAAACTGTGAGGCTGATGGCATGTAATGGGCCAAAGCGTACAATATCTATTAGTGGTGGGCTTAGGCTTGAGCTGTTACACTTTTTTTTTTTTTTTTTTTTTTTTTTTTTTCATATCTTTCTTCTTCTCTCTCCTTGCGGTTGTTGATATCCATTCTGTTATGTTAGTGGTATTTTCTTCTTTTGTGAACAATATGACTTGTTTGCAGATATATATTATTTTAAAATTGACACTACAAAAATGCATCTTGTGCCTTTTCCAGCCGCCTCTTTGGGAAACCTACCAACTGCAATTAAAAGAGTGGGAGTCTACAGTTAACAAAAACAACACCAATTTTTGCAATGGATATCACGAGAAGGCTGCATCGGTCGAGAAACCACCTATGTTTGCGTTCTGTTTGAAGCCCCGTGGCCTGGAAGTCTTCAATAAAGGCTCTAAGCAAAGGTCACAGAGGAAGTTTTCAGTAGCTGGTCATAGCAATTCTATTGCTTATAATCAGGATGGCTTTGGTAAATTCTATTGTCCATTTTTACCCGATTCATCTAGTTATTGAACTCGAACAACTTTACGTTGAACTTCTTTCGTAGTTATTGACTCTTTCGACTCGGCTTATCAGGTAGAAGATTGAATGGGTTTGCCTTTGGGGATGATAAGATGGCCTATGTAGGCCATAACTATGAGTTTGTAGAAGATTCTCCTTTGATTCACACGTCACCCAGCTTATTTTCGCCACGACTTGAAGGCGGGATTTTGAGTAATAACGGATTGGAGAGGAGTTTTCTACCTAAGCTTCATAAGAGCAAGCCCAGAAAGTATGGGGCGTGGTCATCTCCATATGAATCTATGACGGTATCTTCTTTCAATCAGAGAACGATTGGTAAGAGAGATGGGTTAAATAGGTGGAACAATGGTTATTCCGAGCGGTCAAGCCCCCGACATTATCAGCTCGATGAATCCCAAAGGCAAATCATCGAACAACTGGAAGGTTCCGATCTCAGCGAGTTCAGGCTCCGCGATGCATCCGGTGCTGCTCAGCACGCACGCAATATGGCTAAGCTCAAAAGAGAGAAGGCGAGGCGATTACTTTACAGAGCAGACCTTGCAATTCACAAGGCAGTGGTTGCTATCATGACTGCCGAAGCAATGAAAGCTGCCTCCCAGGACGACGCGAATGGTGATGGATAGAAAAGCGAAACCTAACGACCACAACTTCCTGCGATTGCTCGATCCCACTGATTTGCATCTAAATGACAAGCGGAGTAGCTTCGACAACGACGACGACGACGATTTTGTTAGTGAAGGGCTTTGTTTACACTTTTGTCAATGGTAAAGCCCCTTTTTACATTAATGTGCAGATTTAATAGCGAACTTCTGACACGACACGACAAAAACGAGCGGTACGTTATGAGAATTTGTTGCTAGAGCATCCCAGATCCACTTCTGACACGACGAAAGCGAGTCGTAAATGACGAGAATTTGTTGCTACAGCTTCCCAGATCCAGAAGGAAGGGTTTTTCTTAGGCCAGCATGATTGAGAGGGATCCTCTCCATTTGAGTGGCAAAACATTGTAGTGATCAGGTTTTTAGGGTTCCCCCCCCCCATATTTGTACAGTTTTCAGCTCCCCATATCACCTTGTTCTTTTCTCTTTCACTTTAAAGCTCCCCCTCCCTCTTCTGTCTTGTTCCATCCATCAAATGAGCATCTTAGCTTCAATAATACATCATCATCTCTTCAATGTCATTCCATATTCTCTCTGTAAATAGATACTCTACTGTTTATGCTATTATTACTCTGATGATCCTTCTCAGAGATTTTTTTTTTTCACTATTTTTTAGTCAATTCTTCATTTTTTGTGAGTTGTTTAGGGTTTTCTTTAACTAATTCTTTTGTGTTTGGCCTCCACTCTTAGGGAAATGAGTTTTTAAACTTTTTAAACAATTTATATTTTTAAATTTACGCAATGAAGATGTTACAAAAATGGATTATTGTAAATGATTCTAGTCGTCTGGGTCAAGATCACGATATTGCATGGCTAGAGATGTACGACTGTAACAGTATCAGAGCCACACTTTGTGTTTCTAGTTGGACAAGAACGTTGGGGAAAAGAACTTGAGGGTTGAATTTATTACGAGTGCATCAAGAGTGTCGGTTTCGATATGGCAAAAACAGTTAGAGATGTACGACCGTGATAGTTGGTATCAAAGCCACACTTTGTGTGTCTAGTTGAGCAAGAATATCGAAAAAAAGAACCCGAGGGTGGAATTCGTCACAAGT
The DNA here is from genome assembly GCA_033971965.1 of Cucurbita ficifolia. Lineage (NCBI taxonomy): Eukaryota > Viridiplantae > Streptophyta > Magnoliopsida > Cucurbitales > Cucurbitaceae > Cucurbita > Cucurbita ficifolia. The sequence continues at coordinate 2,154,895 of CM066970.1, forward strand.
GCGTCAAGAGTGTCGGTTTCAGGACAAAGACGGTTAGAGATGATAGTTGATATTAGAGCCATATTTTGTGTGTCTAGCTGGACAAGAATGTTGAGAAAAAGAATCTGAGGGTTGAATTCATCACAAGTGCGTCAAGAGTGTCGGTTTGGACAAGGAAAAGACGGTTAGAGATGTACGACTGTGATAGTTGATATCAGAACCACATTTTGTGTGTCTAGTCAGACAAGAATGTCGGGAAAAAGAATTCGAGGGTTGAATTCATCACAAGTGTGTCAAGAGTGTCAATTTTGACAAGGTTAAGATAGTCGTGTGTCGAAGTCAAGACTCTCCCATGCTCAAGAGCGTCGGGTGTGAGACATGAATGAATGAGTGGAGTTATATTTTATTTCAAAGGGATGCTTATGTAAATAGTCACATGCAACAAAAGACCCAAAACTTACCAACCAACCGTTAATAACGGCCCATTCCCCCCCCCCCCCCCCTCTCTCTCTCTCCAATCCGCCTTCCCGCCATTGAAATCCCAACCTACTTTCTCGCATACATGTCTGAACCTAATCCCTTCATTCCATGTCCCTGCTATTCTTTGCGGTTCGACTCGTTTCTCTGCTCCTGCTATTCTCTTACAAATCTGCGACCATCGCCCAGGTTCCTTTTGAATGCCATTTGGTTCTAAATTTTTCCTCGCCGATCAGGTACGTTCTCCCGATTGCATTCTGTATTCGATTTGTTGAAGAAAAGCGAGCCATTAACTTAAAAGAGAAGCGAAATTTTGTGTAATGAATCATTTGAGCTTGTTTGGAGGATATTTTGTTCTCATTGTTACAGAAATCTAGATTTTGTCTTCCTCCTGTTTAGAAAGATTATTTCGCCTGTATACAGATCGATTTAATTTCTTTTGAATTCATTGTTTACTGGAAGTAACGTTTTTCCTTTTCGATTTTTTTATGAAGAAGATTCGAAGTTTGAAACATGGCAAGTCGTGTCAAGGAAGAAGAGAAAATTGAAAGAACCATACGTAATCTTTTGAAACTTCCGAAGAACCGAAGATGTATTAACTGCAATAGTCTGGTATGAGAATTCCTATCCATCTTGCTACTAGCTTGAGGAACCAGAAATTCGGAGATTAATAAAATATATACTGATTTTTTAAGCACTTAGAGGAGATTTTCCCTCTAATTAAAGTTAACGATGCATATTTAGATTCAAATTCATGTGGTAACTTGGTAGATTGCCGGCTGTATTTAGGATCGTTGCTAGTGAATTTAACCTAAAGCAGAGAATCTACAGGGCTGTTATTAGGAGGAACCCTAAAGTTCGGTACCAGGAAAATGTTCCCTAATTCATTTGGATAATATGTCTCAGAGTTCCATGTACAATTAGGTTAAAATTTGTTTCTAATGTTAATCTTAGTGAGTGTTTGTATACATATATTTCACTCAGATCATAGAGGACAAGCAATAAACAGTGTTTTGCAGACAGCTAAGTCAGACATAATGCCTTATTTTACCGTGTTCTTGCTACATAATTACTTTGAAGTCGATAGTCAATCCTATGAGTGCAATATTGATAGCCGTCTGCTTCACTTTTCCCAGGGTGTTTGAGTGGCTGAATACGTGACCATGTACTATCAAGTTAGCAATGCATTTGCTATTTATTACCCCAAATATTCTTTGTAGAAAACTGTTAATTTATTGAGAGAATTTGCGACTTGAGTCTAATGGGACACGAATGATTGAGTTTTTTTGTAACATGAGGTGGTTATTGATACTCAATTGATTCAGGCATTTGATTTCATTCATAATCCTTCCTTCTGTCCATGTTTATGAATTTTATCTATGACACTTATCCTTTACATTTACATGTATCCTCCAACAGGGACCGCAATACGTCTGTACAACATTCTTGACATTTGTCTGTACAAATTGTAGCGGAGTACAGTAAGTATTAAAATGACTGTTTAGTTATCTGCATATGTGGAAATTCTCGGTTCCATGTAACTTTTTAATTTTTTTTTATAAAGAATGTACATAAACTGAAATTGGAGAGTTATATTTTTTAATTAGAGCAATAAAGATACTTGGTTCAATTTCATGACTTTGCAGTCGTGAGTTCACTCACCGAGTAAAGTCAGTGTCAGTGGCAAAATTCACGGCAGAAGAGGTGACTGCTCTTCAAGCAGCGGGAAATGAGGTCATATGCAGTTCCCTTGATGTTCACTTGTTCTTTTTCATCCATTATTAACTTTAAGTTGTCATTATATAGAAAGCACAGCAGATATATTTAAAAACGTGGGATCCCCTGCGACATTCTTATCCAGAAAACAGGTTATTGAACTCATTATAAATTTATATATGCAGTGATTGGCATAAAATTTCCTCTAATTCCTATATTTTCTAGCAGCAATCTCCATCAACTACGGGACTTCATCAAGCATGTCTATGTGGATAGGAAATACGCGGGTGAGAAAAGTGCTGATGAGCTCCCGAGGTTGAGGCTTGTAAGCTCTCTTCTAATGTGTTTACTCACTTTGGTTAACATTCATTTTGCTTGTTGCTATGCTCGGCGTTCACGAATTTGAAATGCTTTTATTTCCTTTAAGCTCATTGTTAGAGAAAATATTTTCATGTGTGCAAGTCCTCTTCTCTGCAGCTTTTTAATATACCTTTGGTTAGTAATCACGACTCTCCACAATGGTATGATATTGTCTACTTTGAACATAAGCTCTCGTGGCTTTGCTTTGGGCTTCTCCAAAAGGCCTCATACCAATAGAGATGTATTATTTACCTATAAACTCATGATCATTCCCTAAATTAGCCAACGTGGGACTCCCTCTCCTCCCTCCCAACAATCCTCAACGTCTCTTATTTATTTTGTACTTTCATCTTGACATTTTGCATTTGTGTAAGGTTCCCTTCGCTATAAGCATTTTTGGATTTAAACCAACGATGAATAATTCTGTGTACTGCAAACTCTCAATAAAATCGGCTCCATGTGTTGACAGAAATTTTCAAATATTACAGACTGACAAGGACTCATCCCAAGAAAGGAGAAGGGTTACTCCATATTATGGTGGATTACAGAACCTACAAGTTGAGATGTCAAGATCTAGTTCAAAGAGGGAACACAGGAGTCCAATTTATTACTCTGATGAGAGAAACAGTCCTTCGTATTCATCAAAAGAAAACTCCAGATATGGAGGCTATAGGAGAAGCCTCACACGCATTGAGGTTGTAGATGACAGAACCAAAGATGATGGACTTCGAATTCGCAAACTCTCAAATGGATATTCCAGGCCAGTTATCCTGTTTAGTCGTAGTCAAGGAAATTTAGAGAAGTCTTCTCTTGCAGTTGCATTTCATAATAAAGTTACGACGGGCAAAAATGAACCTGCCCGTAGACTTGAGGATGATGTAAGAAAAGGGATGGACGCTGGTAGCTCTGATCAGGTTTGTAGCTAAAATTGTTGGACACTTGAGTGTTCTTGTTCATTCTTTCTGATTAGGGGTATTATTAGTTCTGTGATGTCAATTTTTGCAGTAATATTCTTCTGTCTCTCCTCAAAATTATGATGGAATAGGGTTCTTCTATTTGTTTAAATACTTGGCATGCTTTAATTTGTGTGTTGGAGTTTTTGTATGCAATTTTTTTTGGATCAAGTGTAAGATTAGCTGTTCTACTTGTACACAATAAGCCATGATTAAGATTATATATATATACTTTTTCTGTTGGGTTGCTTTGTAATTTCTTTACACAGAAACTGAACCTGTTAGTATAAGATTATACTTCATTTTTTCAAATTGACTTCTTCCATCATGTTACATCTTCCTGCTACCAGACTGGTGTTCATGTTAATCCCGTGGAAGCTAAAAGAGACAACGTAGAGAGCCTAATTGATCTTGGCATCAGCTCTGAGCCTGATGCTGCTGCCGCATCACAGACCCAACATATGCCTTCAACTAACAATGACAACTGGAACGCCTTTGAGTCATCTTCAACGAAGAACACATCACCAGCCCCCAGTGCAAATACTCTGGAAGCTTTGCTTTTTGAATTAACAGTTCCATCAACTGGAGCTGATAATAAACCGACTGATGGACCTGGAAATGGCCATGCGCCAGCAACTGTTTCTGGAAGTACTCTTACACCAGATTTCGCTGTGGAGCAGACAGCACTACCAATCAACGTTCAAGCTTCTGTAGCTGGGAGCCCTCCCCAACTCACATCCAATAAGGGTGGTGATATTGCACTAAAAGTCATTAATGGACAACTGATGACTTCAGCTGCTGTGCCAAATTTAGAAGTGAGTTGCTTGGTGTGAATTTCTGATCTGAAGAAATTAAGCTCAATTCTGTCTTAAATTTTCTTAACATATTGCTGCTTTTGCGGCTACATCTGTTTGCTGCAGTGGACTTCATTGGAATCAAATGCACAAGGATTTTCAAGTGTTCCAGCTGCAAAGATAGTTGCTGATTCAAAACCAGCTCAGGGTACCACCAATGAAGTTGGATCCCAACCTCCATCTCCGGAAAAGAGTTCTTGCGGAAGAAAGGAACTTCCTCTGGTAATGAGTTTAAATATGATTCATTCATTACTGATGTTTTTCTTTAATGATATATGTATACTTTTGTATGCAGGACCTTTTTGCCGTTAACTACCCTCAAGTTCCCACCTCACAGCCAGGTTGGCAGACTGAAGCGCAACGTGTCATGGGTCAAAGCTTGCAGTATTATCCTACCTCACTGGTATATGAAACAAATTGATGGTGTTGTGTCGTGTAATTTTCTTCTTCTGTTCTTTCCAGAAGTATATAACAGATTGTTAATCTATCTTCTATGTTTGCAGGCTGCAAGACCAACGAACCCATTTGATCTTGATGATGAAAAGAGTAGATTTTACCCACAGGTACGAACAATAGTTAGACATTTCACCTCTGATTTCTCTCTTTCCCTTTGTCTTGTCCACTAGTAATCTGCTTGCCTCTGTGTTCTTTGCTTGATCCTCCGTTCCTCGAACTTGTATCAGACAAATTTTGCTAATATTTCTGATTGAGAAGAGAATTTAGTTCTGGACCGGAAGTGTACCAGTTCAAGCCCACCGTTAGTAGATATTGTCTTCTTTGGGCTTTTCCTTTGTGAATTGTGAAATCCCACATCGGTTGGAGAGGAGAACAAAACATTCTTTATAAAGGGTTTTCCTAGCAGACACGTTTTAAAATCTTGAGGGAAAGCAAAGCCTAGAAGGAAAAACCTGAAGAAGACAGTATCTGCTAGCGGTGGGCTTGGGTTGTTATAGGAAGGAAACAAACTATCCATTTGTGTATTTGGGTGTAGCATTCATGTGCAAATCTAAGTATGCATTATATAATTATCATACATAACTTTACCTGAAATGGTTGCAGTTTTCATTCATGCCATTTAACCATGAAAGAAGATGGATTAAAATTATGAGTACAGTGCCCCTCACTAACATTGAGTTGCATTTATCACCCTAGTTGAGGTTGGGTCATTTGTTATTTAAATTGTGATGTTATTTCCTTCTACGCCATCTTTGCATGCAGAGTGCTCCTAGTACCATGTCTGCTCTTTCTGGCTTAACACGGAGTTACAGCGACCAACCCGAAGCCCAATATTCAGGTAAGATCGTTCATGCTCTTCAAACTCAGCGTAGTCACCTTCAAATCTTTCAAAGAGGCTCATTTTCCTCTAAACAAATCTCTCAGGTAAATACGCGGGGCAACAGGTCTATGGGAGTATTCCGTCTTTGAGGTATGTTCTGTTTAAGAGAATCTCAAATTACATTACCGATGTTGGTTGGAGAGGGAAATGAAAACCTCTAACGAGTAGACGCGTTTTAAAATTTTTATGGGAAAGCTCGAAAGAAAAAGTCCAAAGAAGACAATAGACACCGGACGGTGTGTCAATGAGGATGTTGAGCCTCCAAAGAGGTGGATTGTGAGATCTCACATTGGTTGGAGAGGGGAGCCAACGAGGATGTTGGGCCCCAAATAGGGTGGATTGTGAGATTTCACATTGGTTAGAGAAGAGAACGAAACATTCCTGATAAGGATGTGGAAGAGGTGGAAACCTCTTCCTAGTAGACGCGTTTTAAAAATATAATTACTTAGAGTTGAGTGATTCGAACCCCGAAACTCTACAATTACCTTTTAAGGTTCTAACAATACTCGGGGTTGAGGGATTTGAACTCCGATCTCAAGGAGTAAACATATCTTAACCATGAAGGTAAAAAGTAATTAATTTTTGTGTACAGACCACCAGGAGGAGTAGATAAGTATGGAGGATCCTCCTTCGCAAGTCCTTCTGGCTCCATCAATGCGACACTCCAGCAGCCGAGTAGAACATATTCAGCACCTAACACAAATCCAAATGCTGCTGCTGCTTCATTTCGCAATAATAATCCCTTTGGATAAGACTTCTGGAAGCTTGTGGGCGTCCCATTATCAGGTCATTTCCTTCCTTAATTCTCACAAATTGTGATTATTGTAATCAAAAATTTGTTTTTAGTTAAAATAAAACATATGTATATCACTCGATGGAGTGTGAAATTTTGTTCATCGGCAGTCGAATGAACTGAAACTATGCCTTTGGGGTGTAAAAAACAGCACTGTAATTTTTTTTATAAATTATATTTTATGGGATAATTTCCACAAACCATATCCAAAAGAAAGCTTAGAGACATTATTATTATTATTATTTTACTCTAAAGTTCATTATAGTGCCACTTAATGGTGGAATAATAGTCTATAATAGTTATTTATTTATTTATATTTCTTAAAATTGGCTGAAATTTTGGTAATATTTATTAGAGGTAGATAAAAAAAACTGAAAAAATAGAAGTATAATTTATAAATTTAATTTAAAATACAAAATAATAATAATAATAATAAATGATTATAATGTTTAATTAATTAATATGAAGAGAAAATACAGTACAAAGAAGATGACAAAATGAAGAAAGGACAAATTCCACAATAATGAATTATTTATTTTTCTCGTTATTTTTAGTTGAAAATCTAATAACAATGAAATAATATAATAAAATGATAATAATTTAATACAATAGAATAAATACAAGTATTTAATAATATTAAGCTTGTGAATATAAATTGAGCTTACAGATTTTGGCAACCACCATTTAAGATTTGTATTAATATTTTTAATAAATCTCAAATTTAGCATTTCAAAGTTAATTTTTATGATTTATAAAATAAATGTTAATAAAGGCTAAAGTTTTTAAAAATACCAATAATAAACTTAACATTTTAAGTTTAAAATTTATTAAAAGTATAAAAATTAAATTGATATAAATATAAAAAAGAAATAAAATTTATACGACCAAAATTACATGTAAACCGAAACCAAAAAAAAAAAAACCGCACTTAATAAAAACGACGCTGCCATTTTTGTCCACCACCATTTTCTCTGGCTAAAAAATTGTACGCCTTTCCCGAAAAATTCGCTTTCAAGGAAAAGTAGCAGTGGGTCGTTACTCCCTGAAAAAAAATGGCGGCAGCTATCGTTTCTATGCGTGCCTGGTTTATCTCTTTCTTTTCACTGTAATTGTTGTTTTGCTCACAATAGTATATAATTTTTTGGATTTCATAGTGTAGCGCATGGAGTATAATTTATTCAATTCAAATTGGCTTTATTGAGCTTCATCTAGCATTTCTATTCGTGCCTGGTTCATCTCTTTCATTACTGTAACTGTTGCTTTGTTCAAAATAGTATATAATTTTTTGGATTTCGTAGTGTAGCGCATGGATTATTTTCTGTTCCATTCAAATTGGCTTTGTTGAGCTTGATCTAGCGATTCTGTGCCATGTTTGTGTCATTTGTTTCTGCAATATACTCTAGTCCTTTGTTTCAGTCTTTCACTGTGATGTCTCTGCAGTAACTCATGTTTGTGTCGTGCCTGTCTTGATGATCGGGAATATCAATTTTGGATATAAGTTTCGTGAACTTTTATTGGGATAGAAAATCATGATTTTCTCTCTTCTTTTTTGTAATCTTCTTGTCAGTGATCTATGAAATAGAGTAAGCAGCTGAACTTTGAAGAGTCAAGAGTGGATGCCTTCTTTGTTTAATTCCTTCATCGATCCCTTAGAAAAACACAGAAAAGAGAGACAACCTGGCTGCTTGTTGCTGTTTTTATTTTATGACTTTGAAGAAGAAAGAAGGATCACTCAGCTTCTTATTGTAGGACTTCGTATGAAATTGGAGCCATTATTGACTTTTCTAATTTTGCACCATAGATGCCGAGAACGGAGGACATTCTCAAACTTCCAGTGCAAGATCCAACATGCTTGGAGTTCTCTGCTGCTCATATCATGTGGGAAAAAATAGAAGGTGGTCGTCAAGGTGGTGCTGATATTGCTCTAGTTCCATTTTCTAGAGTTGAGGATTTCGTAAAAGGAGAATCTTCTAATGCAGAATGTCCTGCTCGCTTTCGCATTGAATCAAGAAGGAAAAGAACTGCAGGGAGTGTCAGAAAACCAAGGGTCGATGGTTATCTCGAATATATATTGTATGTTTTTTGAATTATCGACTTCTTTAGATGTGTCTGAAGATAATGTTTCCCATGTAATTAATCGACCTCTGTAAAACAGTGTATTTAAATACTTCCACTTACGGTTAAATGGAAAATTTTCAAATAATCATGACAACAATGATCTCCAACAATTATTTGGATAAAGCTAGCTGCAATACTTTATTTTATTTAAGTGCCTGACCTTTTATATACTTAAATGTAACATGATCAGGTATTGGTGTTCTTATGGTCCAGAAGATTACCGAGTAAGTGACGTTGGTGTTAGGCGTAGCTCAATCATCAAACCTACATCTGGGAAGAGCAGCAGACCAGGAAGACGTCACATGATGAGAGGTTGCCTCTGCCACTTTACTGTTAAGCGCTTATATACACAGCCACATCTTGCTCTCATCATCTATAACCAAAGAAAGCATATTGATAAGTCAGGAGCTCCTTGCCATGGGATACTTGACCGTGATGCTGTTGGGACAAGAGCTATGTATGCGCTGAGAATTTCAGCGGAATTACGTCAAAAGATTATGTCCATGCTGTATGAAGGAATATCTATAGACAATATTGTTCAGCACCATACAGAGGTTGTACAGAGGCAAGGGGGACCCCGAACTCGTGATGATTTTCTTTCTCGTAATGATGTCCGTAACATGGAAAGAGCTATTCGTAATTCTTCACATGAGCTTCATCCAAATGATGATTGTAGTGTGAAGATATGGGTGCAACGAAATAATAAAATCATTTTCTTCTTTCAAGAGCGTAGTGATTGTGAGCCTTTTGTCTTGGGCATACAGACAGATTGGCAGCTACAACAGATGCTGCGTTATGGTCGTAATGGCTCTGTTGCTTCCGATTCAACATTTGGATCAAAAAGACTACGGGTACTTTTTATTTCGATTATGTCATGTCGAGATGACTTCTCGTGCTCTCCGTGTGCTAGATGTTTCTATTCCTTATTGGCTTGATGAATTAATTGACTATTATGAATGATAACTTATTGGCTTACAGAGCCTGCATGATATGATAAGAAAGTGATGCGATAGGTTTTTTAAGTTGCTGTCTCATGCTTGAATAGAAATAGCATTATATTATCCATAATTTTTTAAACATCTCTTGGCAGCTTCCACTATGTAGTTTACTTGTTTTTGACTCATCCCAAAACGCCATTCCCGTTGCTTGGATCATTGCATCCTCTTTTGCTGATCAAGACATTCGTAAATGGCTTCGATTGCTAGCTGAAAGACTTCGTGCGAAGGATCCCAAATGGAGAATTGATTCCTTTTTATTAGACAATCCTTCTGTTGAGGTTTCTACTATAAGGTTAATTCTGGATTTTCCTTACATATAGGTTTAAGTATTTAAACAATCATGTCTGAGTGTTGATGTCATGGTTATTTGCAGGGAGGCTTTTCAGTGTCGGGTTCTATTATGCATATGGCATGTTCGTCGCAATTGGATGAGAAATCTTCTTAAAAAGTGTTCTAATTTGGATGTACAGAGAAAGATGCTTAAACAATTAGGGAAAATTTTGTATTGCACAAGAATTGGGTTAGGTTTTGCAGATGCAATTGAGCAGTTCAAGGAAGTATTTGCTGATCAGTGTGTTTTTGTTGATTATCTCACAAATACGTGGTTGCCTGACATAGGTAGTTTCTTATTGAAGTTGGTTATTGCAACACCATGACTATCATCTTTTAGTAATTTTATTTTATTTTAGTTATTCCATGTAATTCATTTCTACTTTCATTTTAGTTTTACCTTATAAACATGCATGCTGTAATTTAATCTTTGATATCAAAATATTTATGATTGTTAAGCGAGGAATGTTGTTTAGGTGATTTTGAATATGCCTCATTCTCATCCTGAATTATTGATCTTACATGGTTTCATGTCTTGTAGAATTGTGGGTTAACAGTATACGGTCGCTACCTGTTTCCACTTTGGAGGCTAATGCGGCAATTGAAGCATATCACATTAGATTAAAATCCAAGCTTTTCAAAGAGCAAAACAACAGTTCCTCGTCAAGAGTTGACCGGCTGATCCACACTCTTACAACTCAGTTTCACTCCTCATATTGGTTAGACCAATACTGTCTAGAGAACGGATATTTTGGGAATTTCAGAGATAAATCCATCTTAACTAATGCATGGAACAAGGCATTACACATCCCAGATGAAGACGTTATGCTAGATGAGTCAAATCTTCAGTTTGCAAAAGTAATCTCTCAGTCAAAAAGAAATCTGGAATATACAATTTGGGATCCTGGTTCAGAGTTCTCTTTATGTGATTGTTCTTGGTCAAGGATGGGAAATCTCTGTAAACATGTCATCAAGGTCTCATTGATATGTAAAAGGCAGCAAGCTGCAAGACCATTGTTGGCTTCTCAAGTTTATCAGGATCGTGGGCCAAACTGTCAGCACAACCCTGTTATTTTTTACCATTGATTACATTTACTTACATACAACAAGAAGCAAAAGGCTTGAAGGATTTGTCAGATGGTGGCTTGCTCCAGCTTATACATCTTGATACTGATTCCCAGATGGAAGATAATGTTTTCTTCTCTGATCCTGAAATTTTCAATGCAAGTTTTGTATCAGTTTCATAACTATTTATTTAACTTTTGTCATAAAAACTATGAATAATTTTGTTTGTTCTATCAGATATGGGCTAGTAGAAAAGGCTTAGCCATAATGTGAGTTCTACGTTTGCAAGGATCTGAGAGTTTCAGATGGATGAAATGCAGCTGATAGGGTCTGAAGGATGACCACTCTGTTGATGAGGTGAGGAAACGTAGAGAGGCAATCAACAACTTTTCTCTGTGAATCACTGGTAGGCATATATCATGCCACTGAAATTTCTGTCTACTGTTTAGAGGTCCACATTTGGTTTTGCATTAAATCTGTCTCACTTTTGCTAGAGGTGGGAGTGATGGAACGTTTGCTAGACGTGGTGGACTTTTGCAAAATATTGGAGGTGAGGTGATGGTAATGTGATGCTGATGGCGGTGACGGCAATATTGAAGGTAAGGAGGTGATGGTGGTGTTGAAGATTGTTGGAAGGTAGTCCCACGTTAGATTAAGGGGTTGATCATGGGTTTATAAGTAAGCAATAGATCTCCATTGTTATGAGGCCTTTTGGGGAAACCAAAAGTAAAGCCACGAGAGTTTATGCTCAAAGTGGGCAATATCATATCATTGTGGAGGTTCGTGATTCCTAACAGGTGGTGGAGAGGGTGGGAAGGAGATGGTGAAGATGAAGGCAAAGGGGCTGCAAGCGGTTTACAAAAAATTGTAATCAACAGGCTTGGACAGAAATACTTTACATTGCAAAGTTGATTGCTTTGGCTTAGCTCACAAACAATTCTTTCCGTTGTCTACCGTCCAAACCTTGATATGCTGCGGCTTGCCCAGTGAAAAGTTTGTATTGTAAACTAAATTTCTGCAGCTTGAGAAGCTTGCAGACAGGTTATTGTGTCACATTGTGCGTTTCCAAGCTCGGCATTTTCCCATGGGACTTTGGAAACTGATGGCCAAGATTATCAAGAAATGCTTGCATTAGATAATATTGTTAAACTTATTGGCAAGAACAATCACAGAAACTGGTGAGTTTTTAAATAATCAGACAGTACGAAGGCAAATCGATTATGGTGGATAAAAATTGTAATGAGTTCTTTGTCAGGAAAGAAATTGGCGTACTCACCTTCAAACTCATTGAACTGAAGGCCAAGATATTTATGACGTGGGAAATTTAGAACATCACGAGGAAATTTCTCTGCAGACCAGTTACTGATTTTAAGCCCAATAGTGTAAGTTTTTGGAAACTGTTTAGAACTTGATTGCAAACTGATCTAAAAATCGTGGAAAATGGCATATCAGATAGAAGGTGTAGCTCTTCAGGAAGATATCCAGCAATGTTTCCATGGTTTAGATCAATACCCGCAACAGATGGGATTTAAGGGCATCAAGAGCTTTGAATCAAAACGCACCTGTACAGTTGCACATATTGGGCAATTGGCAGTTATGTTTGAGATAATGGCTTTTCTCCAAGCTTATAGGGCAAGTGCTCTGCCTGTGAACCTGCAAGCTCGCTTTGTTTATGAAGGATAACTTTTGGGCTACGATGAGGCAAACAAGCGTGAGAATGGTAAAAAAATTCATTTCATATCACAATTGAGAAAATATTCCTGAAATTTTTATGCTGGATAAATGAAAAGAATTTACAAGTGGCTTCTCTTTTCCTTGCTTCTTAGCTAGGGAGAGGAAGGAGCTGGCAAGGAAAAAAACCAAGTGGGGGACTGAACTTAGCTTTTGGGAAAGCATGAAGAAATAGTGCAAAGATTTATGCACTTAAACCCCACCTAATCATATCAAATATATAGCCTATTGGTCCCAAAAGTTACTATTCTTACTGAAAAAGCCATATTCTATGTATCAAAATTGTTTTAGGTAACCGCTCAAGTCCACCGCTGACAAATATTGTCCTTTTTTAGCTTTTCTTTTCAGGCTTCTCCTTAAGGTTTTTTAATACGCGTTTGCTAAGAAAAGGTTTCCACACCCTTATAAATATATCAGCACTACTGCACCGAATCCCATCAAAACTCCACAGTTAAGCGTATGTATTGTTAGATCCCACATTGATTGTAGAGAGGAACGAGTGCCAGCGAGGACATTGGATCCCGAAGGGTGTGTATTGTGATTTCCCACATCAGTTGGATAGAGGAACGAAACATTCATTATAAGGGTGTGGAAATCTCTTCCTAGCAGATGCGTTTTAAAAACTTTGAGGGAAAGCCCGAAAGGGAAAGCCCAAGACAATATCTGCAAGCGGTGGGTTTGGGTTTGGACCGTTACATTCCATATCTTAGTTTTCTTCTGGTTAAAGCCAAACCTCTAGATTTTGATATAGAAAAGCGAAACTTAAGGTTATATAAACCACCCTATGTTTGATCTCTTATGGCATGATTAAGGGTTCAGTCAAAGTCACTGCTGTCACTTAAAGTTTCATTCTTCTAGTGTAGGTGGCATGCTCAAATTTTGCAGGGTACTAAGAGATGATCGTGAGGGAAACACATTGCACTGTGGAGGCTACCATTTCCGAGTACATGGCAGTTGAAGGACGCTAGATGTTAAAGCATACGTGTGTCACTGTGGCAACGTCTTTTTCAGGTCAGTGACTCCTTTCTATTCTACTGATTCATTTGATCTTAATGAATCTCATATCATTTCAATATTTTTAATGATAGATACTTAAACCATTATTATCTCAATTATTCCATCATCATTATTATTAATATCTTAAGGATTGATAAGGTTTATCATGAGTCATTAGTTTCAATCTCTGTCTCTGTGTTTTTTTGTTCAAACATGGTAGATTAGTGATCGAAGATTGACTTTTAAGATAGTAATTGATATTTTATCGTATATTCAGATTGATTTTACCTCGGGGAACCTAATCCTAATCTCTGGCCAAAAGAAAAAGAAAAAACTTTACCATCATAATATGTTGCTAGTTTCAATCACCTTGTGTAACTGAAGAAGATACTATTTATGGATAGCATGTGACTGGAAGGCCCCACAGTTCTTTAACGTTTTTGGAGATTTTTAACCGTTCCTCATAGCTGAGAATAGTAGGACAGTTGGCTTAACTTGCTTCCTCGTGTCCTTTAGCCACCTTTTGTTGCTGTGATATTTCCTAAGAATATTCCTACTCTTTACACCCCTTCTTTTTGCTTCAATTTTTTACCATCCATCTTTTCTGCTTATCTCAACAACTTTCTGGGGTGGCGATTTGATCCCAAAATCCCTTTGCTTAGAATCTGTTGATTCTTCTATCCTAAAGTTACATTCATTCCATTCCCTCTTGTCATTTTGTTTTGAATTTATTGATATTTTGGAATTGAAATCTCTTAGGTTTTTAAGGAACAAAAGAAAAAAAAAACATCATAGAGAATTCTTCTTGCTATTCGAGAACACGGTCAAGGAAAACCAAAACACAAAAACTACTGTTTATAAGTTTATTTGTTTTGTTATCTCCACGTAATAGTCCAAGTTCACCACTAGTAGATATTGCCTACTTTGACCTGTTATGTATCATTGTCAGCCTCACGGTTTTTAAAACGCGTCTGCTAGGGAGAGATTTCCACACCCTCCATGCTTCATTTCCCTCTTTCCACATCTTCCATGCTTCATTTCCCTCCCCAACCGATGTAGAATCTCACAATCCACCCCCTTGAGGCCCAGCGTCCTCGCTGGCACACCGCCCGATGTTCGACTCTGATACCATTTGTAACAGCCCAAGTCTATTAGGAAATATTGTCCGTTTTGACCCGTTATGTATAGTCGTCAGCCTCATGGTTTTTAAAACACATCTATTAGGGAGAGATTTTCACACTTTCGTTCCCCTCTCCAACTCATGTGGGACACACTCCATTCTTACGGATGTTTCAAAATCTTAACAAAAATTAAAAAAAAAAAAAAAAAAAAAAAAACTACATCTGGTTTGTTTTTTAAATGAAATTTATAGCCAAGAATTGAAAGATTCTGTGAAGAAGGATAAGGAAATTCTTAAAAACTACTAAACAAATATTTATGATAAACGACCTAAACAGAACCGTAGTTTGAGCACATTTGTACTGAATTTTGTTGTAAATAAGATTGAAATCTACTAGGTTCTTAATAACTAGTCGTTATCAGCCAAAAAAGGAAAGATAAACTATTGGGTTACTTTCCCCTGGAATTAAAAAATGAAAATTATCCACTTTTTATGGAATAAAAAATTTCCCCAAATCTTCCCATAAGATTTAGTTCTTGTACTCAAGGGAGCACAAAGAATCGATGGAAAAGCTGTGCATCTTTTTGGATTATTCGTGCACACCCACGTCCATGACTCGTCATAATGTAAGTAATATGTGTAAACATGTGAACGTTTTATTCCATTTTTTGGTTTGAAAATGACATTAAAAGAGGGTTCGGTATCCTTATCGTATCCATATTTTGAGCACTGGGGCTACAATGGTGATGGCTGAGTGGTTTTCTACTAGTCTGCGTGGGATCGTTCTCTCCCAGGTTTGACACCTAAGTAAAGGAGGACTACATAAATGAACTAGACAATATCAAAATGAGAGTGATCTTGAGTATATGTGTGAGATCCCACATGGGTTGGAGAGAGGAACGAAACATTTCTTATAAAGGTGTATAAATTTTTCCGTAATAGACGCGTTTTAAAACCTTGAGGTTGACGATGATACGTAACAGGCCAAAGCGGACAATGTCTGTTAGCGGTGAACTTGGACTGTTACAAATGGTATCAAAGTCAGATATATCGGGTGGTGTGCCAGCGAGGACGCTGGCCCCTAAGGAGAGTGAATTATGAGATCCCATATCGGTTGGAAAGGGGATGAAACATTCCTTATAAAGGTGTGGAAGTTCTCCCTAGCAGACGCGTTTTAAAATCGTGAGGCTGGCGGCGATACGTAACGGGTAAAGCGAACAACATCTGCTAGCGATGACTTGGACTGTTATAATATAGAAGTTAGATAAGGCTTAAAAAGAATTGAATTTAGTATCTATCTCAATAAGATACATATTTCTTTTTGGTAGCTCAACCATAAGAATTTCATAGTTCAACGTGTTTAGTTTGGAACAATCTTATATTAGGTGATCTCTTGAATTTTTTTTTAAGAAGCATGTTGAAAGGACTCGAATCCACTCTTGGAATCGATGAGGAAACATGCTGAAAGAACTCGAGTTTGTGGAAATAATAATATTCACTCTTAGAAACAGAAAATAGGTAACATAGTCATGTCGTAGGAGACTATCAGGACAATAAAATATTGAACCTAGATTCCAAATCTTTCCGGCTCGAGTAAACTAGATTAATAACTACTTTATCCTTTGAGTTTAATTTGAATTCATATGATTTAAAAAAAATTGCATGATTAGGGTTAGATTATATATTTAATTTATGGTTTATTAAAAATAAAAACGAGTATAGACGTGGCAAAGATGAGTCCCATCCCTGTCCCATTCTTTTCTTCCTAGTCTGTTCTAATAAACATCAAAATATTTTATTAAAAAAAAAAAAAAAAAAAGCATCAAAGTAGATGTTTCCATTTAACAAAACTCATGATTACGTGATACACCTTCCTCCTGGTTTTTCCCCCCAAACACTTATCCAAAACTCTTTATTATTATTATTATTATTATTATTATTATTATTATATTCACGGTCATCCGTCCACGTCATTTTCTTCTAATTTTCATCTTGACACGTGGCACACAAAAACGACGCTTCACTTCCCACTCCACCGTCACTTTAAATCTGAACCGTCGAAACTGAATCCCGTGACCTGGTCTTTGGCTTCTGGAATCAAACACGCTTCAAGTTAACCGACAATTTTGAATTTTCGGAAAAAAAAAAAGGAAAAATAAATTACAACTGTAATCCATTGATCTATTCCCTCTCTTTTGGTTTTTCCTCCCTTACCGTTGATTTTTATTTTATTTTATTTTATTTTACTCATCTAATTTTTTAAATTGATAATTATTGTTTTGTCCAAGTTTTACTTTTAAATTTCTTATTTTTCATTTAATAGTTTTTTAAAATCATATTACTGAAAGATAAAAAATAAAATAAAAAAAATAAAAACTCTTTTTTTTTATTTTCTTGATTTTTTTAGATAATGAGTTTAGGATTAGTTTGGAAAATAAAATAAATATAAGATAGTTTTTAAATATTTTTTTAAAATGTGGTGGCTTCTTTAACAATATCATAATAGTGTTCTAATTGATTATATCCTATTTTATTTTCCAATTTTGTTTTTTGCAATAAATTGCATTAAATAAATGAATCCACTAATTTCAGTTTCTTTTTTTACTATATTAAAAAAACTTATTTGATTGTACTATCTATATTTTTCAAATTTATTTACGTTAAAAAATATAATTTTAGAATCTTCCGCCAATTTTGAATAATTCCTAAAAGAAATTGGAAAATTCAATCTTGTTGGGAAAGAAAACTAATCAGATTACTCAATGGTCAAAATAAATTACTAATTATTATTTGTTGTCACATAAATTTCAGTGTCATTTATATATTTGGATTAAAAAAGTATATAAACATTTTTTTATATAATATTTGAAAAAAATATTTATATATTTACCTTTTTTTTAATATTTTGAAAATCCATAAAATTAGTATGAAATAAAGAAAATTGTATTGCTGTAGAAGCATCGGAATCTTTGAGAAATATGGCTTTTGTTCTTTACAGCTATAAATTTGGTCCAAAAAAACACACACATTCAAACACAGCTATAAAACTTGGTCCAAAAGGAAAAATTAGCTCAAATAAATTTAATTGGGAGTTTATTTTTCTTTTCGATTATATTTAATTATAAATTAGTTCCTAAAACTAAAAATTTAGTAATTGAACTATTATATTTTTTAAAATTTATAAATTTACTCATAAAAAAAATTAAAATTTAAGGGTATATGGACATAATATTTAAATTTATATCTAATAAGCTTTATTTATTTATTTATTTAGTGTGAGTTAAAAATTTATGGTATATTAAACTTAAAAAAACAAAAAAATGCACTATTGAAGATAATTCAAAAGATAGGGGTAGAAGAGGAAATTCATGCGCTGGCCATAAGGGATGGCGACACCCGAAACTCCACAATATCGCTGTCGTTCTTTGAGAAACGCGCGTTGCGAAGCCTCTGGAAACCGCGCCCTCGCCGTTACTATAAATACCGTTTCTCTTTGAACTGTACCTCACACCTTCGGATTCTTGTCTTTCTCGTGTTCATTTCTCATCTGATTCTTAAACTCAGCGAGTTTCTCGGCTGTTCGGTGCTTCGATTTTTGTGTTGGATCTCTTTTGTAGCTGTTTTTCGTATTCGGGTTCGCAACCGCAAGCTTGTGTGTTCGCCGACTGAACGAAGTTCGTTATTCTATTTAGACAATTTTCTGTAGCTTTTCTGTAGTTCGTAATTCTTGTTTTTTATCATCTTTTGGTGGAACGGTTGGATTTTAGTTTTATCTTGTCTTCTTTCTTTGGCAAATGTGATGTGCATTTGCTCTCTGGCTTGAATTTTTTGTTTGGTTTCTTTGATAATTTTATCGCGAAATAGATGGGGATTTGGGATCTTATACCTTCTGGTTTAGTTCAACTTGTTGTGAGTGGTTCTCGATTGTGTTCTTGTTCCCTCTGCAACTACAATTGTGGAGGTATATGGTCCCAAATTTTCTATAGTTTTTTTTCCTCGCGATAATGAAAGTCAAATTCTCCCTGCAATTTTTTTTGGGTGCGCTTGGCTGTTTGGTTCTCTGCGATTAATGGCTCTGGGCGCTGTTCGTTCCCTATTTTTGTCTGAGGTTTCTCTTGCAGCTAGGTGTTGCTAAAGTTGATGGATTGAGCGATGTTTCGATTTGATGATGTATCTTGGTGTATTTCTAGAATACATTTTGATTGTGTGTTGAAATTCTTTTCGGTTAGGGTTTTGTTTATAGAAACTAAGAGCTAGATGTCTGTTAAAATTCCTTGCCTCCTGCAGTATTGAAGACTTCGACGTCCGTTTTTGAAGTTGTTGAACGGAGTAATGCTCATGAATGGATGTTATGTCCTTGATCATAATTTTGAGGTCTTGACTTCGTCTTCCATTTTTTAAGTATTATGTTTAAGATGCTTATCTTCTTAGTTAGGGAGATAGAATCTATTGTGCAGCCTTTTTGAGTCTCCCCCTTGGCCCTCCAACCCAAAAACGAAAGACACGTTTCTCAAAGCTCATTGCTACGTAGTATAATGTTCATGGAAGCTGTTCCTATGATGTTGAATTTCAATTGAAATGGTTTGTTGCATGGTTTGATGGGTGGGAAGTCCGGGCATAGAAGTTTTAGATTCAGTGATGACATTTTGACATTCACCCCGCTGTTGGTGCTTTAAATTAAATGTTGAACACGCAAATGGTGGTTTTTGTTTGATGATTGTACAGAATCATATGGTCTACTACTTGAGTACGCGAGATCATGTCCAAAACGAAGCAAGTTGTGGTTTATTTATTTGGATGTTCTTTACCAAATATTCAGGATTCTCTGGCCTTCTCTCAACTTGGTCGCTATGATACCTTGGAAAAACCTAGCCACAATCTTTGCCGGGCTTGTGATATAATCTTCGATCTTTTTACTTATTTATTTATTTTTATTTAAAAAATCTAATTATGAGGAGCTGTAGGGAGCTGGGATGGTAGCCACACCGTCCCATCAACGTACTTCACCCTTTTGCAGTGGACTTGGACGAGTTATTATAACTAAGTATGAAGTTTAGATAGATGCTTCTGGGTGGTGTTGGATGTTGGATTCTTGTCTGCAACCTTTCGATAACTTGACGTTGGAGTATGAGTAGCATCTTTGGAGTTCTGGACGTGTTTGTGCTTCTTCTACGTGTTCCCGATGAAGTCCTGATTATCCTCAGACTCCCAGAGACCATAAGAGTTCTAGGTGGCTCTCTGCTAGCGAGATTGCCAGAGCTGTAGGTGCAGTTATGGGCGTTATATTTGGTTGGCTGGATAGCCTTGGGCACATAATCTATTCCTCCAATTGTAAGATCAGCTCCGCAGATTGTGCCGTTCACCTTAGAAGCTAAAAGTTCAGTTCCCCCTCATTTGATCAATTCTCCATCTCTCTTCAATGAATCTTTAGCTTCCTCTTGCACCTTGCCCTCCAAACAATTTTCATTACTCAGACAGTTGCTGGCCATGGCAGCCTCCAAGAAGAGAGAAAAAAAAAAAAAAAAAAATCCTTTTTGCTAATCTGGGAAAATAGTTGTCTTCTTCTTGATTGTTTGGTTCTCAGTATTATGGAAACGGAGGAACCGGATGATTGCAAAATACCATGTGATGAAGGAAAATATATTGGCTTTCAGAGAGAAAATAATAGATGGGTAAGTTGGGTTCTTGACGGAAACTGAATGCGGAGTTTCAATTTGAGGTAGGCATGTCCTTTTGGACAATTGAGCGAGTAGAACCATTAAATATTTTGCTTTTTTTTTTTTTTTTTTTTTTGTTGTTGTTATTTTTGGAACACATTTGATTGGGTATGTGTTGCTTTTACCATAGGTTGATGCATCTACTGGTTGACCCAGTTTAGTGGGAATTGCATCCGGAGTCTTCAACAACTCAAGTGATCATGATGTGCAATTGGTCACTATTCAAAGCTGGAGGCTCTGGGATTCCCCAGTGCTGCGTTGTAGTTATTATATGGGTCTCCTATAACTCTTCTTTTTTGGATGAACTGAACTCTCCTCTTGGAGTTATGATGATTGGAGCTGTACAGCGTTTCATGGATTATTTGTTGCTGATGTGCTGTGGTCTGCAGCTGTATAGAAGAAAGCAACAATGTCATGGCCTTTTTGACGGTGATTAACATGCCTTTTCTGGCTTTAGGATGATTGCTGAATTTATTCCTTTATGCAGGTGCTTTAAGCTTCTACCCAGATTCAACCATTGTCTTGCATTGGAGGATATTATTTTTCCATGGCAGAGGTTGCAACTTACTCCGAGCCTCAACAAATTGGGACAGAAGGAAATCAACAAATGACATGCAGAGGAAAGGAGACAAGAACTGTGTGCACTGAGCAGTTTGATTCTCAGGCTTTGCCCTTTGAAAAGTCAAATGACCCCCAAGAGTTGATGGAGATGGGATACATGCAATATGGGTAAAGTCCTTGAGAATTTGCTTTCTATCCCTGTTTCAGGTCTTTCTTATTCATTCCTAAACACAGAACATGTCATTTTGCAGATGTGCACATTATAGGCGAAGGTGCCGCATCAGAGCTCCCTGCTGTAATGAGATTTTTGATTGCCGTCATTGCCATAATGAAATAAAGGCAAGAAACTACATTTTGAGCGTGATCTTAGATCTGGTTCTGAGCATCATATCATATAGTTGACTAGTAAACCTTTTTTTTTTCCTTTTAATTTCCTCTTGCAGAATAGTATTTGTGTTGATCAGAAAGAAAGACATGAAATCCCGCGCCATGAAGTCAACCAGGTAAAGTTACCCACTGGTCACTTATCCATCTTGTTCAACCTCTTCACCTTTTCAGAAATTTCTCGGAGTTGTAGTGTCTCTTCAAATTTACCTATACTTTTGTTTTCTCAGGTTATATGCTCACTTTGTGGAACTGAACAGGAGGTATGTGCTTAATCTTACTATTTAAATTTTGTATAATTTGTTAGTAGTTCTCGTGCTCATTAGCTCTAGATTTACATTTTTGTTGGTTTCTGATTCGACAGGTTCGCCAAGAATGTATCAAGTGTGGTGTGTGCTTTGGGAAATATTTCTGCGAGGCTTGCAAGCTGTTTGATGATGATGTAAGTACTGGGCATCCCACTTAGTTTTCCTTATCGTGCGCCTATTCGCAGTTTTCCATTTTGTATACCAGTTCACCTCTCATTTCTTATGCACTAACAAAGTCAAAAAAAAAAAAAAAAAATTCCACATGCCTTTATTTCATACCATCTTATTTATATTTATTTTGGTATTGGTTTCCTTTCTTGTAGATATCTAAGAAGCAGTATCACTGTAATGGCTGTGGAATTTGTAGGTATGATATCCTAATCCATTTATCTTAATCGAATATTATTGCTCTGTTTCCATATGTTTACATGAAAACCAAAAACTTGGTTGTATTGTATGTGTTTTCTTTGGAGTTTTACCTATGTCCTCACAATTATTTGATGCCATTTTGAACGTTTTGACAGAATTGGGGGGCGCGAGAACTTTTTCCACTGTCACAAGTGTGGTAAGTCATTCGTGATTGTCTAATGTTAGTCTCAGTATGATTAAAGCTGTATCAAAAGTGTGTGCTGATTTTTATATAATCTTGTCATGAAGGTTGCTGCTATTCAGCTATTTTAAAAAATAGCCATCCCTGCGTTGAAGGAGCAATGCACCATGACTGTCCTGTTTGCTTTGAGGTAAAGCTTTCCTCTCATCTCCCTTCTTCATTTGCTATCTATTCTTACACTAAGTAATGATTCGCATCTTTAACAAATGGATTGCAGTTTCTATTTGATTCGACCAATGACGTTACGGTAATGCCATGTGGACACACCATCCATCAGAATTGCTTGATGGCGATGAGAGATCACTTTCAGTAAGTGTTCGTACAGAGTTCTTGTTTACTTGTGGAACTTAGTTTTCTAATTTCATTGATTCTGCCACAGATTTGCTTGCCCTCTCTGCTCCAAGTCCGTTTGTGATATGTCCAAGGTGTGGGAAAAATTTGACAGGGAAATTGCAGCTACGCCCAATCCAGAGCCATACCAGAACAAAATGGTAAAGCTCCCACCTCACTTTTACTTCGACTTTCTTTTCATTGATAGGTAATATTTATATTAGAGCCTATCTGCTGGTGCTATTTATTGGTAGTTTAATATAATATCGCCGTAGAAACTATAAAGTCTTATGTGTTCAAATGTCTGTTGTGATGAATATATCATAACCTATGGGTTTAAGCTTTTAATCCTCCAAGCTTAAAAACTTTACAACTCGAACAGGTTTGGATTCTTTGCAACGATTGCGGTAAGACGTCGAATGTGCAGTATCATATTGTGGCTCAAAAGTGCTTGAATTGCAAGTCCTACAACACCAGACAGACCTGAGGCTAGAGATGTGGATATGAAGGCCACATCCTATCATCCTGCAGCCCTGAAATGCTTCCATCTCCAGCTATTTAAGCTCCGTTTCCATGCTGCGACTCCTGAAGAAACCTTCAAGCCACTCTCTTCATTCTCGAGCGAGCGATAGGGAAGATGACAGATGACGATGACGTGTTCTGCAGCTTCCTTTGCTTTTGCTTCAGGAAATCAACAACATCCCACCTTTGTTTTTTCCTTTATTTGGTTGATATCTTGTGTTCTACCTCTTTCATTCTACATCATTCTATTTATTGGTGTCTGTATTGTTGTATTTGCCCCCTCGCTTAGTATGAAAATATTGCATTGTATTCATGGTCAGTAAATTGCATTGCAGGCTAACTTAACAAGTAAAAGAACCCTAGCTCTCAGTTCGATCCTTAAAACAATTAAAATAAGGATTCAATTCAAGTTCGAAATGATTCATGGTTTAATCCAAGAACTTGGATTCAAGTTCCATGTCATGTTTCATGAATCAGGTCAAGTTTTGGGTAATATATTTGATGGATTGATATTTCCTTTGCAACCTTAATGTGTCCAAGCTTTTGTTGAGGAATCTCAAAAGTTAAATGGCCAAAAGAAAAGGGTAATGTGGTGAATTGGAAGGGCAATGATGAGAGCACATGCAAATGGAAGGTATTTGGAAAAGGGGACCAAAGCAACAAAGCCCAACCTTCTCACTTCCTTCTTTCCCTCTTCCATGTTTCCACTCCACAAACAATCTCTTTTCTTCCCAATTAAAGTTTTGCTTCATCATTTTTGCTTTTCCACCTTCAACCATGATTGGATGTTCCCTTTTCTTTAGGTCCAAAGTAACACGGGTTTGAGACTCGAACCACGTTCCATAAGAATATCGAAAGTAAGTAAAGTAAATTGTTGCAGTTTGAGGGTCAAGGTCGACGTACTTGTCTAACTGTAATTTTAGGTAGTTGCCACGAAACTTGTATCGATACTCTTAATTTTAATATGCTTTTCTCAATGACAATCATATCGTTTCAAAAAGACTACCGACGTTAAGAATATACTCAAAATATTAAAATCAACTTGAGATAATATTTGTTAGGGAGAAAATGCAAGAAAGAGTGTAAAAAATTAATAAAGCCATTTGGATTTAGCAATAATTTAATATTTAAAAAAAAAAAAAGGGAATAAAACAACCATGAAAATCCTATAACAGACGTTTTGGACTTTTGCATTGAAGGAATATTTTTGGAGGTCATCAGGGGATTATTTGCAGTAATTAAAAAATAAAGCCCCTAATAAAATATTGAGAAGAGAATAATAGAATTGAAAAAAAAAATACAAATTATGCGGCACGAAAAAGGGAAAAAAAATGTGGTTTCCTTTTCATTTTCATTATTTTTTTTCTTACCTTACAAAAAGGGAATGGCAAAAATGAACAGTAAAATGAAAAACATAGAGAAAACAAGAAAGCACCTCAGAAAGAGACAGCACCATAAAAAGATTAAAAAAATATATATGAAAAAGCAATATACCCAAAATCCAAGGACTAAATGGCAAACTATAAGATAAATGGGGACTAGTTTGAAATAATTTTCAAAAAAGTGCTTTTTAAGTGAATTAAGATTTCCCCCCTTTCTATGAGTATCTTAATGGGTTTTTCTTTTTCTAAAACCCCATCCAAGTGTTTTTTGAAATTTTCAAAATCTTTTTTTTTTTTTAACTAAATAATTATAAAAAAAAAACATCATGGAAGTTATGAAAAGAAAAGTAGGTTGAAAGTCTCAAACTAGTTATGGGTAGATCTCAAGTTTGAATCTATCCCTTTTTTAATTAAGATTGAAAAGGTAAATGTGTAAACCCTATATTTAATACGCTCTTCCTTACGCTTTCGGGAAGGGAAGATTAAGAAAATCCTATTGATTGGAGCTTTCTCCTGACTTTCGAGAAAAGTATGTAAAAAAAGGCTCGAAAATCCTTCTGTCACTCCAGAATGAAAGGGACAATCTTGTAGTTCTGGGTCTGCGAAGATACGTTGAGCTTAATAAATTTCTAAAATCTTAAAAAATGTCTAATCAAATCCATCCTTAAATTGGAGAACTAGACAATAAGTTCTAAGTTTAGCAAGTGGAAGGCCAAGCATTTTAAGCAACTTGATGGTGCCATTATAGAAGGAAAGAAGAAGAAGGGCACTATTGGAAAAAATGGAAAAATATGAATGATTGTTTCTGTTGATCTTATAACATCAAGCACTTAATTCTGTTCTTGTCTTTCAGAGAACATATGATCCACCAAGGTGACCAACAATTTGGGAGAGTATTCTATTTGTGGTTTAATTTGGAGGGAAAAGAAATATGATGCTCAGTGCTTCAAAGTCTTATCATATCTGGCCATTAAAAAGATACAAAGCCAGAAAATTAGAATATGGGGAGCCATAAAAGCAGGCTTCTACCCTTTGAACTCTTCTTCTACAAGGCCATACTAGCTTGGCTTGACAATAAATTTGCCAAATTTATGTGAATTTCAGAAGAAAAAAAGATGAAAAACATACCCTGACAGTGAAATGCAAATCAAACAAATGCATCATCAATGTACAGGATCATCCATGGCTGCCATAACAACAGCTCTTCTGTTAACAGACGACCGACCGAACGGCATTTGTCGATTGGCACTGTGGCTGTGGAGGACACCAACCTGTTTATTCAAAAATGGTGCCATGAGTTTCAAACTCTTCTTTGCCATCTCTGGATGTTGAAGAATGTTCGAAGATTTTGCAGACAGGCTTCTCGAATTCTTCTTCATTCACAATCTCCTGATGGCGACAGTCAGAGCTGCAAAACGCTTTCTCGCCCCTATCGAAACAAAGGGTGTTTAGTTTTTTTGTGAAACAAAACATTCGACAATGTCTCATGCAGTGATATAGAAGCCACTGCATAATGTGGTTGTGACAAACCTGTATATGTATATGTCTTTCCCACTTTCAAGTTTTTTGTTGCAAAAGTAACAAAAACTCAGGAAATCAATTGGTTGACATGGAGAAGGAGTGTCCAAGCTGCTTCTAACTGAGAGAGGAGATCCTATCTCATTCATCTCATTCTTGTTCGAGTTGTTCAAATCATTAGAGTGACATTCTAAAATGCAGTCACCAAAAATGTGAGTGGATTTTGGATTGGCACCATGGGATATTACTCGGGTATAATCCTCGGAGAGCTCGATCTGGCTTGCAGAAAGAGACTCTACAAACCCGGAAACAGGTAGCGTTACAGATGCTAAGGTTGAAGTATCTGCAGACAAAATTTTGTCACGAGGCTCAGAATCACCATTTGTCATCACTTTCTTCACAAATGGATTTGTAGAATGGAAGAAGCTGTGACCTTTTACACCACGCGATGCAGAGACAAACCGGGTCGAGTCCAATGAACACGCCTCACTCTTCTTTGAAGGCTTGAATTCTAATGGTTCTCCAATTTCAAAGAAAACCTCTGAACTACCACCACGTAGTGATTTGAACTGCAATGGTGGAAAGTTGGGACAATTTTTAGGCAAAGATCTAGGACCTGCCTGGGGAAAGACTGGATCAATTTGAAGATTTGGGGTCTGAGTCTTGGTTCTAACTTGGGGTCCAAAAATGATGTTCTTACTCTCAGATGATCCAAGAGGTTTAGCAGATAGGTTATTATCACCATCAAGAGAATCAATAATGCCTAATCCTACTTTACTACAATCCCAGCTCCTTCTATGGCCGCCATAGGATGATTTAGGGGATCCCACTGAGTTGCTAAGATTTGAAAACACCCTAAGTTCTAAAGGAGAGGTGGGACTTTTGACTGAATCATGATCTGAAGCTACTTTGAAATTTAAGCCAACAAAGAGACCAGGGACACTGAAAAAAGGGCTGCCTTTGGATTTGTGCCCCAACACAGCAGACTGAACAGGACACAACTCAGAACCAGAGTCAGCCATTGTTGTAGCTGATTCAAAAGTGGAACTGATCTCTCTGTGAAGCAATCTTCAAACACTGCAAATGCTGGACTCTGGCAATGGCCAAGCTTGTTTCCTGTAAACAAACTGAGACATTTCATCGGAAGAAGAAGAAGAAGAAGAAGAAGAAGAAGAAGAAAAGATTGAATGGAAAATTAACCAAACTAAAGAACAGACAGAATGATGATAAAGGAAACAATCGTCTCAATCATGTTTTTCCAAAAAAAGAAGAATCCAAGAAAAATAATATACAAACAAAATTGGTTAGAAAATTTGTTGGACGCACCAGCAGTTACAATTTAGCGTTGGAAACAGAAGATGTATCTGATAATGAGGCATAAAATGGATAAATGGACACAAATCTGTGAATCAAAGGGAGAGAAGTTTCTAGACAGTTCATTAATCTGTGGAAAGATCCAGTGAAAATCAAGTATCCAATGAGAGAGTTCTAACAGTCCGAAATCGATGAAATGATCCAAAAACGGAGATCAAAACAACGAACAAATCATCAAAAGCTCAAATGAACAAGCAGTAACAGCGATAACTTAAGTACAACGATCGCAGAAATCTCATTACAAAAAAAGATCAAGAACAACAACAAAAAAAACTCCGAAATGCATCAAAATAAACAAACAACGCCATAGAAAAAGGAAGGAAGGGCAAAGCTAACCTCCTTTCCTTCGCTGCGGAAGAAGATTATAGGAAGAAAAAAGACACAAAAAATGCAGAAAC
Source organism: Cucurbita ficifolia (assembly GCA_033971965.1). NCBI lineage: Eukaryota > Viridiplantae > Streptophyta > Magnoliopsida > Cucurbitales > Cucurbitaceae > Cucurbita > Cucurbita ficifolia. Next base: position 2,182,825 of record CM066970.1, read on the forward strand.
AAGAACAATAAGAAATTGAAAGTATGAATGGGTGTGACTGAAACTTGCTCAACAATCTCTCTTTCTCTCTCAGTGATGCCTCAAAATCAGCGAAGGCAGCTCAGTCACAAGCATTCCCACTTTCTCTCTCTAGAAAAAATGGAAGAAAACAAAAAACCCAACGATTTTCTCTCTCTAGAAATACAGTGCCATTTGCAGTGAATGGCAGCCACTTTAATTTTGCCCACAGAATTGTCTTTCAATGCATTATTATTACCATTTTTTTCCTCTCTTCAATTTTTTTTTTTAATTATATATTTTTTTTTATTGGACAATATCGTACCCTTGTAGAGAACAGTAGTTTCTAATATGGTATCAGAGTCATGCTCTTAACTTAGTTTTGTCAATAAAATTCTCAAATGTCGAACAAAGAAGTTGTGAGCCTCGAAGGTGTAGTCAAAAGTGCTCAAGTGTCAAACAAATGGAGCACTTTGTTCGATGGCTCTAGAGAAAGGAGTCGAGTCTCGATTAACGGGAGGTTGTTCGAGGGTTTCCTAGGCCTCAGGAGAGGCTCTACGTTATACTTTGTCCGAAGGGAGGATTTTTTAGAATTATTGAAAAGAATAATTTCAGATCATGAGTTTATAAGTAATGAACACTATCTTGATTAGGTGAGGCCTTTTGGAGAAACCAAAAACAAAGTCATAAGACCGCTCAAAAGTGGATAATTTCATACTATTGTGGAGAGTCTGAGTGGTGGAGAATGTGGGAGGACGAAACATCCATTTTAGTAAGGTCCATGACTGTGTGATTGGCCTTTTTTCTCTTGACCAATTTGCCCTCATAATAACAGTTTATTACAATTTTACCCTCATCTTAATTTCATGGGCACGTAAATTAGTCCCCTAATTACACAATGTATATTGTCTAATAAATTATTCTTTTTACTAAAATTATACTTTTTTTTATTGAAATTTTAAATATTAAATTTTAGAGATTAAATTAGTAAATTAATATTATAAACAAAATTTAAAAAACATTCTCCCACGTTAATGATTTCCATCGAACATAAACGGCGTCTATTTAACCGTTAACTAATAATTATGTGGTCCATTCAGTCCCTATCAAACAAGTTGCCACGTCATACTGTATTAATAAACTTTCATAATTTTGTAATTCATTTTTCGGAACTGCCTTGTTTGTCGTTTTGCGTGACTCAGCTTTCTTCATTCTCGATCTTGAACGCCTGATTCCGACACGTGTCTGTCAGATTTGTGGATCCCGATGAAATCCAACGGTTGTAAACGCAAGATTCTTTTACCACTGGACCGGTCTTCTTCGGGCGGTTGATTTATTCACTGCGTTCTTTTTCTGGAAAAAGCTCTGTTCCAGTGGGTCCAGCACTCGTAGGAAACACACGTGTCGAGTTCTGGTGGAGCCGTGGAGTTGAAAGGAGAGTTTGTCTGGCAAAGAAGGAGCATCGGAAGAGGAAGGGGTAAAAAAGAAAAGGTTAAAGTAAAAATATTATTCATCAACCTTTGATGATTGAAACTATTTTTAGCAAATTATATATCCAATTTTTTAATAAAAAAAATTATAGAATATAAATTTTTGAAATGTTTATGAAATATTAATGTCAATATTAAACTTTTGAAATAATAAATATTATTTCTGGTAGTTAGGTCGAGTGACAATCCATAGCATCGAGTGAAGCGTAACTTCTCTAAGTTTTAGCTTCGAGACGCTACAACCAATGTCGAGATGCTATATATGTAGGTTTGCTTGGCTTAACTGTAATGGGGGGCGTCAATATTGTCCCCTTGACAAAGTTAGCTTGATGTGTTTCTTCCTCCACCGCTTTCCTCACTCATTCGACTATTTCTTACGGTAGAAAATAATGTGATTTCACCTAGTGTGCAGGAGTGCACTTCTGTTTTTCCTTTAGCGGTGGGTCCCGTGCTTCCCCTAAAGAAGAAACGCCACCAAGTTACTCAACTCACCATTTGTTGATAAGATTGGTGGAACAACTCTGAACATTAGAAAAGATAAGGGAAGATCACCTAAACGAATCGACCGAAGGGACTTGACTTATTCGAAAGGAAGAATAGCGGCTTCAAGCTTAGCCTATCACGAATAGCTTCGTTGCTTGATCGATGGGGAGGAGCATCTTAAAGTATGAGGCAAAGGATCAAGCACTGTGACTTTGTCTCCCGCGATCCACCAGAGGTTGGCTTTGAGAGCCCCCTCATCTTTTTCATGGTCGTATGCTATGTAAAAAAAACTTCAACAAATTTACTGTATGTCTTTTTTTTTTTTTTACCGTAATTGACCTTAAACGCTCCTCTTTGTTCTATTTACTCGAAATCTACAAATGAAATAAATATGCTCGTGAAATTCAATCTCAAAACTAGCATAATTTAAGTCGTAGGAAGAACACAATGCAAGTGTTATTAATAGGTGGAGCGTTTAATTCTCCTCGTCACCTATGGCCTAAACCTAGTTGTACATCAAAAGAAATCCTCAAATTACGACCAAAGAAAGTTAACGAGTCTGGGTAGTGCTTCTACCTCGATGTTTTTCACACACCTTGATAAACACATAAGTCTAATAGAGAGCTTGTTTTTAGATATTTGATCGTATTATATTTACCCAAATAGAGTTAATAATATTAATAAGAAAATTTAGCATTAAAAAAAGAAATGCTTATTTATTAATTTAAATATTTTTGTCTAATTTTTATTTATTAAAATTTCCATAACCGTTGGTGTTTTCATTTTTTAGTATAAACATGGCTGATTCTATTAATTACTGATTATATCTGCATATAAATAATTATGTTAATGGAATAATAATTTAATATACATAAACTATTTTTATGAAAATAATATAATTGGTAATTTTAAAAAATTAAAATAATTTAAGAATTATTTGAGACGATTTTGTATGGAACTCAGAAAAATAAATAAATAAAAAAAATTGAACAGTCAGTTATATACTTCACCCGCGCAAACGTAACTGGAGCCTTTGTTCTTCTCGTTCCAGTCTCTATACGATGGCAAGTTCCGAATCAAAACCCAATGATCAGCTTATTCCCTTGCCGGAATCTGAGTCATTGCCAGAATCTGAATCTGAATCTGAATCGCAGCTCTCAGTTCTCCTATTCCGTAAGTTTCTTCGCTTCTTTTTCTCTTTCTCTCTAATGCACACACTCAAAAGGCGAGCGAAAACGCTTTCTCGCAATGAAAATATGCCTGCCTGACGTTGTATGGCGAGATTATTAGTTAGATTTTTTCGCACCTATTGTGAAAAACTGGCTCTGTAAACGTCTACTACTCGTGCTTAAAGAAGTTAGAAAGCTTTGAGATCAAACTCTAGGTAGGTGATGAAACTTCGACTGGATTTCATTTGATAATGTTCGGCGCAGGTTTGACTGGAAACGCCGATTAGGTTAACTTTCTTCGCTTCTGATACTATAAAATTGTACAGCACAAATCCGAAATAGATGGAGGTTGTTTGTTTTAGACAAATTATTGAAGAAATCGGCAGTGTTAGTTGTACTTTCTTAAGACGAGGAGGTATTTGTATTCTCAAACTTAAGAGTCTGCCTTCTACGAAATATATCAAGAGTCTTTCTCCAAATGTTGGCTCTGTTGGCACTTTATTCTTAGCACTATTTGAATCGTGAATCGTGTTCAGAAATGGCCAGTCAGTACTCGCGTCTTATGATTCTACCGCCATTTACATGTGCAGTCCATTTTTATATGATTGTTTTGCTTCGCTCATCCGTTATTTTTAAGTTCTGTAGTTCTAGAAGGAGTTTGATTAATTTGCTAGCTTCGAGATAGTTGTACTTGGAGAAAGGTTGCTCCTCTGCAAATTTACAGGCTTGTAAATTATACCAGACCAAATGTACTCATGAGATTAGATCTGTTCTGAAGAGAGGCGGTAAATCATAGCCGAACAACGATGAAAACTTCAAAGCCTTAATATCATTTCGACCAAGACGTGCTTGCTTTCATCACAAAATCATTTTATCGTTTTCTCTTTCCTACTTTGCATGTTGATGTTTATCACGCCCTGATCTTTGGATTATTCTGTGTCATCCGATTAGATAACGCTGGTTCTGGTATTTTTATATTAACGCAGATATATCACAACAGGCCCAAGGGGCTATGGAGAACATGCTTAGAATGATCAGGTTTGTTAATTATGGAGAGTAACTCGATTTACTTTTATTTTTTATGCATGTTTTTTAATTTGCAGGAGTTGTTGTAAACTGATAAGCTGTAAGTGGGGAGTGCGAAATATTTTTAATTATGGAGGAGTTCTTCTACTCCTAATGACTCCAAATTAATTGCATAAAACGTCATAATGGTACGCCTAGATTCTCATGCTAACCTTAGTCCTATCGTTTTCCACTGTTTGCAGTGAAATCGATCAAAATGCTGTTGGTATATTGGAAGACATAGAGAAGTGCAGGGGTTCTGCTCTTGACAGGAAGGGAGGGCTAGAGGAAGAGAAACAACAATTTCAACAAGCTGCTTACACTGTTTTAGACATGCTCAACAACGGAGGGGGAACGCTGTAAGATTTCTCCAAAAATTCTGCACATCTCTGCCATTACGTATCCCTTTAATATATTTACACTATCACTCATCTCTTGTTTCTTGATAGTTGTAGACAATACGTCATCGGTTTAGGTCTTATGTAAACCCAGCAGATATTGTTTTTGTCTTCAGACAAAAAATAAATGATCACCCTCTCTTAAAACATTCAAGTCTTCTACTTTAGAGCCATCAGCCATGAAAATTGAGCTTCCTCTCTTGCCAAATCTTTTCTCTGCAATCCATTGTCAATCAGTTATCTTCTAATTTAAAAAATGGCATCTATATTGACATTAAAAAGGTACATAAGGTGTATAAAAACCCAAGCCCTTTATATTTTCTTTGAAGTAAATTTTCAAGTTTGATTTGTTCTGTCTGATCCCAAACTCTATTCAATAAATTACACAACCATGATAACTAGGTCATGGTAAGGTTTGTATTTAACTGTCTTCTTTATAAGACATAAAAGTCTAGTTATTGACTTAAATTTCTTATTTCACCATCTTCTTCCTCTCAGATTAAAATCATATGATTAAGCCAACAAAATTTTGTCCTTTAGGAAGAATAGGTACTTAGCGTCGGATTGTAATTTCTGAAATGTTTTCTGGGATTGTTTAAAATGTATGACGCAAATTATACTTCACACAAATCTAATCATAATACCTGCCAGTCCGAAAAGTTCTTCAATCGACTCAGGCAAAAATACCAGTTTTCCCGTACCGTTGCCATCTTTTGTACTTTCATCTGGATGGTGCTCATGAATTATCACCCTGATGCGAACTGTACGTGGCAATGGTGTAGATGCTTCTGGTAATCCTATAACATAATTGTTTGAATTTAGCTACGAAATGTGCTTATCCAGGAAAAGTCCAACATTTGAAATACATGATATCCAAGTTACTCGAATAAAAGTAACTTGATTAAGATTAGAACATCTAGGAAGTGTGCTTTGTTCTGAATCAAGTTGATAACACAAACTGCTGACAAAATTGATTCAATATTTTTTAGATTAAAAGTTGGATTTTCATAGTTTATCTTCTAAGTTATAGATGATCAACTGTACTCTGTTTTTAAAAGAGACGATTGTAAAATATTTTGATAAAGCTAAATATAGTTTACTTGACAAACAAAGTGACAACACAGTTCTTGCACACATGAACATTATGTCCTGATGAATCTAGAATGTGCTTGTATGTTGTTGTAACTTGCAACAATCAGAGTAGATGTATGTTCAGTGAAAAAAATAAATTCCCAAGAAACTATTTATGATATCTCCACTTTATGCATGTTTTCTTAGATAAACTAATTAGAAAATAATGTCATAACTGTCAATGTCATTCCACAATTTCCTTACCTTCCATTTTTTGATCTCCATGATAATCTGGTAGTCTCTGATTTTGTGTCTCATTTGGTTCTGTGCACTGCAAAACAACATGCGATGATCATCATCTAGTTAAGGTTCTTTTTATCGTTCTCGTAAGTGAGTCCTTTCTCTGGTAGGAAATCATTGGGAAGTAGTTTACTAGGTAAAAATGTTGCAACTCAACTATATCCAGAATATAGGGCAAAAAAGAATATTTGGTATTGTACTGATAGTTTGTTCAAAGCTAATTTGTATCAACGTCTAATTTTTTTTTCAAGGCATAGGTTTAACTTTCATTGAGAATTTCAGTACAAGTTGCATCATTCAATGCTGCTTGGTCATTCTTTTCTATTTGTATTTTAGACAAAATTAGAATTAGTTTATGAATGAATAATTATTTGGTAACTTACGTAGCTAATCTATGGTTTACTCTAATGGACGTATTTTCCCTCTAATTTGAAATGTTAGCCAATAGATAAATAATTTCCAAATTTTCCTTTCAAATTGTTTTTGTCAAATTTTCTTGACCAGAGAAGTAATTGAAATTCTCCCTTTATATCTTATGTTATTAACTCATTTTTAACTTTATTACATACTAAGTTTCACAAGTGACTTTATAGAATTAAAAAAAAAAACTTTAGCAACATTCATTTTCCAGAAATGAATATTTTAACTTTGATCTACTTAAATCTTGTTCTGTAATTTTTCTGCTATATTCTTGCAGGAAAAGTTGACTTTCATCAGTCTAGGGTGGAAAAGTACCAGTTGTATTCTCTCGACATGGGTAAGGAGAACACATTAATGCCTAGCCTATTTTCACCATATGCATAAACATTTTGCTTGAATCTAGTTCGCCTATTTCACACTTGTATAGATGATATTGTTGGAAGTCTTTGATTTTCAAGCATGAAAATTCAGCAAATTGACTCATGAGGATTTCAATATAGTTTTAATAAAGAAACTCTTATCCTTTAGATAGCAGTTAACCCGAGTCAACTTGATCCTAAAAAATCATGATTTTGAGATTAATTTTGCTGTAAAGTTTCCTGGTATGTAATAAACACCCGCTTACGTTCTTATTAATATATTTAGAAGAGATCATTTCTCCTGTATACTTCTCAAAGTTATATTCAAACAACAAGGCTTCTATCGTTCGGCATTGCACTAACTACAAGCTAAGTATGTCCAAATTGTAAACCACTTTATTGAATAGTAAAAGAAGGGTACCTCTGAATTTAGGTCTTCCAGCAATTCTGAAAAGTAGGGTATTTCATTTTGCTCCTCCTTTTTCATCCCCTTCACGTGCTGATTGTGCAGCACAAAAGTCAGCATAAAAAAATGTGCGTACTAAATACGGGTTTTATTAGGATTATACACGGCAAGTTTATCCAGTTACTATCTTGATGATGGTATCTTTAATCTCAAAGGCTTCTGATATAAAATTTGTTTATCTTGTAATAGTTGTATTATAGATCCACTATTTTTCTAACCTCAGTGAAGTTGATGAAAAGGGTTTTTCCATCTTCGTTGTTTGGTTGTAACATTTGCTTAAAATGATGATGACTGATCCTGATGACTTGGGAGAGTCTTCTAGTTCTCACTGTAAATGGCTGTGGGATATTCAACATCACAGCAATTTCCCCTGCCATCTGTGGAGATTCCAGCTTTGACAAAATCTGAAAATCAATTCATGCAAATATATTACGAAAAAGAGTGAAAAAATCAGGTTCATTGGATTTTCCTGTCTTTTCCTGTTGAGGATGGAAAATATCTCAACACATGAGTACTGCAGATGCAGCCGCCCTTCCATTTTAAGTATCATTGAATTGCATCATTATTACCCAAATTGTCTTGGTTCTACTTAATTGTTAGAGAGCTAGCAGATAAATCTTATTTGTTTTGTTTAGAGATTTGGAAGACTAGGAAGACTGCTTAGGTTGGAATGAGGTTATTTCCTAATACTAGTTTGAGGGGAAAAAAGGTCTTTCAATAAGGATCTTGTATTCCTTTCCAATCTCGATGCTCGAAAAGACATTATATCATAATATGAATTTTCCCTTCCTGACGTCATTCATGACAGTACTTTGTACACTTCTGTCAATTTCTTCTTGCAGGAAATTTTCTCGAGCATGAAGTGTGGGTTTCAAAGTCTTACTTGAGCTTGAAGAATCAAATAAAGATAGTTGGGTGCTGTGGTATATGAATGAATGGGATATTATCTTCTGTTGGATGTTGCATACAATACACTATTTTTGTTTAGTCTATAATGACTACAGGACAGATCTCATCCTATTCTCTTCTGTTGTCTTACTTCAGTTCTTGGTTTATTGAAATTCAAGATGTGCACTGCTTGTACTATCTGAGTATCCATCAATTGCCAAACAGATTATGACTTCTAGGCAACATAAATTTTCTTAAAGATACTGACAATCCAATTAGATACTTATTTTTAAAAAATATAATTTTGTGCTTTGGATTTCAGGGATCTTGGTTGCTGGGCCAAAGCTCTCTTTCTTCACTCTGGATCTTCTAACCATTTAAATTCTTTTGCCACCAATTTTACTGGAGTTTGATTTTCGTTATAACAGCTTAGAAATACTTGAATAGACTAGGGTCTGTTATATAAATTATACAACTGTGTCTTTGAGTTCGTTTTAAGTACTTTAGAATTTTATCATAATTACTTCATTGCCTAACTTTACCTTGTCAGCATCTGTAATTTGGTCGTGAATATTTAAAATTTCTTGCATTATATAATGTAATGCATAGAAATAGGCAATAACCTTTTAACACAACAATGAACTGCTCTACGTTACCTGTTCAGTTCCAGTCTTGTACACGATCACATCCTGTGTTTTTATAAATGTAGTTGAGATTAGATTTGATTCCAAGAGAACATGGAATGCAGATGAACAAACACAAGATTTACTTACCACTGATCCAGACACCAAAATGTAGAAATCTGTTGGTATCTCGTTTTGTATTATAATGTCAACTTTAGGTGGAAAGTACTCTGCTTTCATCTCAGACACCTGCACAAATATATATTAGGCCAACAGGAGAACTGAGAATAGCACTAAATTTAGCTCGGTTAGTTTCCAGATATTCTTCTGTTAAATGGTAAGAAGGTAAGTGCTCCAAAGTTCTACTTTTTTTTACTTCATGCTGCATGACTTGGTAGTCTATTTTACGACTCTTTTTTTTTTCATTGTGAAATCGTCATCTCTTGAACAGGGAAAAAGTTCTTTTACCAATTGGGCGATGAAGTCGTTAGATAGATCCTTGAATAAGTATGCATTCTCAACTGTACGACGGAAAAGGTGCTGGGCAATACTGGATCTGATTGCTTTAGGTAAATCCTCCAACACCTCTTCTTGCTTCAACTCTGCTGTCTTGAACTTGAGCTGCATGTGTGCCAACATTTGATCTTTCAAGCCGTCTGGCAGTCTATTCTTGCTTCCATAACGCAATATCTCATTTATGGAATCCCTCTGGTAAGTGACAATACAATTCGGTTATTATAAAGTGTAATGCTGAAAGAGAACTTAGAATGAGACATGGCACTAAAAAATGGTTTTTATGCTCCGTAATTCTAAGACATGAATATTAATAGTAAAAGGAGTCCATTATTACTCATTTCTTCTTGCAATATGAAAAAAGATGGCATTTGGTCATATTGAATTAGTCGATTTAGTGGTTCCAGGTTTAAAATTATGTTTTCTATTGATACTATGCTTTGTTTTGTAAACCATTGATTATTACCAAACATAGACATAGTTAAAGGGTAAGATTCGTGCAGTAGCATTTTCTTGTTACGTTGCCAGTAGACATATCACAAATACTATGCGTTCTATGTTAGACTGGTTCCTGTAACTAGATTGAGTGCATAGAGCAAAAGGATAAATTACCATGATAAATGTTCGGATAGCACTGTGAACGATGAGATTCGTCATGTTTCCTATCAAATAAGATGTGAGGCCGATGTTGAATAACATGTAGCAGATGCTAAAAATCTTCTCCCCTAGATTAACTGCATGCAAGTCCCCATAACCAACGGTAGCAAGTGTGACAATTGACCAATATATTGAATAGGTGTAGCCAAGCCAGATACTTCTGCTTTTAAAATCTTCCACTTCAATTCCAATCCATGTATTTTCTGCATCTTTATGATGAATAGCCAGCCAGTAGTAGAAACAACCAGCTGAATGAACTGCCAACAGTGTAACCTGTCATTGGAGAACAACCCAAAGATACTTATACTTAAGCAGTGGTCTGAGAGTAGAATGTTACAAGTAAGTTTGTTATCCCCAGGAAGAAGTCTTACACAAATTAGTTTGATGAGTCTTGTTAAAAAGTAACTGAAGCGTATGTCTTTCTCCAGCCTGGATTTGAGGCAATTTGTCAGTTAGATTAGTTCTGAGCTGAACATTCCAAGTCCTTTTAATTTCATATGTAGTAGAAAATGAATTTTTAACTTTTGAAATCTTTACTATCAAATAATCTACTTCCGTTATAAATTGAAGTGCAAGCAACATGTTACCTTGAGAAAAGTTCACTAACACGCCTTAGTCGCCAGAACCGAAGTAAGTTGAGGAAGCCGAAGACCTCATTGCGGTTCATCTTTCCGGTGAAAATTCTGTATATTACCTGAAATGGAAGAGTGGAGGCTACGTCCATGGGGAACCACAGGCTTGTAAGGTAACTGCAGCAACACATAATTTTCTATTAATCTAATAGCTGTTCTGAAATTTTCTTCAGTAATTCATTTCACACTGCAAATAGTTAGCTCTAACCATTCACCCAAGTCATATTTGTATATATATATATATAATCTACCGATTACAATTTACAACCTATTCAATTCAAGTTCATGATAAATCTTAGACTAAAAGATTAGAGGTTTGAATCTCTCGACCGCTTATTGTATTAAAAACAAATTCTTTTTTCTTCGTCTGAAAAGTAATCATATTGTTTTAATGCCTTCTATTTACAACTTCTACATGTGTGCAGTTGTCGTCTTGTGCTAAATTGTCATTTATTGTATAACTGTACTGTTTCCCCTTCCTTCAGCTCTTGAAACCACTTTTGAAAATTTCAATTTTCAGAACAAGTAGATGGAAGAAGAAACCCAAACCAAAACATTACATACCGTACAGCAATCTTCTTATGATCATCAACGAGGAGATAAGTGGATTTATCCAAATAAGCCACGAAGAAGGTCAAGACAATATCAAGGGCAAAGAATGCATCCACCACCAAATCAACGGGTAAAAGAGACCCAGTTGCCACTTTCTTGAAGGCAAGTTCAAAGGGAGATACCCACGCTGAATACACCACTAGCACTACCAGGAAAGTTTGCCACCACCTGCATTGCATCATCATTCATATTCCAAAATGCCCAACCAAAGTGGTCCGCTCCTTTCTCTCGCCAAAATCAAGTAAGACAAGTTCTTGCTTTTGACTTGTTTTTCAAATTCTAATTATTATTCATATATCAATACTTAGAGTAAAAAAAAAACCATTTATACTCTATGTGTTCTTTCATTTACAGCTTATGAAATTCATCCTCATATATGGCAAGAAAAAAAATAAATTTCAATACTGAATATCATGGATCAAATTTATTAGCAGAGAAACTAAGAACTAAGATATGAAAGTACTTATGGTGTGTAAATTTAAACTATATTGTCTCTTAGACTTGCATCTACAAGTTGTTGAATTAACTCACCGATATCTTCTATCATAAGGAACTATAATGAACTTGTTCAGGTTTGAGTATCCATCGGTCACAACAGTTCCAAACGCCGGCAAAAGGCTGCTGGAAACCGACGTCAAGTTCTTTATTTCGCCACTTGAGTGCCGCCGGAACAGCAAAGGCAACGGCGACCTTGTTTCGGACATTGGTGTCGTCATTGTGTTTCAGCCTCTGCAAATTCTAATGACCCAGAAACAAGACGGTCACTTTTCATGCATGCCTGAGACTTTTTATGCACAAAAAGGAGGTAACTTTTACGCAAACCCCGTGAGTTCAATTGAATATATATTTTAATTAAAGGGGAAGGTGGCAATGAGCATTCGTTGAATTGGTGTAAATAAATTTTAAAAAAGATCATTTCGTGACTGTTATACATCAAAGATAAGATTTATTTTAGTGATCCATGTTGACTTGCATTATTCTATGAATCGATCCCATGCTCAAGAGATGATGTCTCATAATTACTCTAATAATAATTGCGTTTTTTATATGTAATATGCGTGTATTATGGAGGAAGAGTTGACTCTTAATTTCAGGACTTCAACAGGGGAGAGGACTTTAAGGAAGGCTTTGTGGATCTCTTTTACCATCCGACGCTCTAATTCATTAAACATATGGGTTAGTTTCTTGCTTCTTTGAATGAACGAGGTTCTCCTATGCATTATATATATATATATATATATATATATATATATATATATATATATCCTTAACCTTAGGTAAACTGGAAAAAAAAGATAATAATAAAGAAAGAAAGAAAGAAAGAAGGTTAACTGTGGAAGTAAAAGGCGAATCTGAGGTCAGAATACGATACTAGTGAATAAATCCTTATGAATTTGTGAACTTAATTTGAGATCTAATCACTTTATTCTGTCAATAATAATAATAATAATAATAATAAAGTATTGATGGTTCATTAATTGTTAGGGGTGATTTTTTTAATAGAAAATATTTATAGATTTGTTGTGTATCGTAGAATTTTACAACTTTATGTCCGATCTTTCTTGCTGTGATCAATTAGCAATTAGATATTTTATTTCCTTTTCCAATTTTACCCTCTAGTGTCTGCCATAATTAATTGTATTTTCAACTTAAATTCCTTTTCCAATTTTACCCTCTCGTGTCTGACATAATTAATTGTATTTTCAAATTAAATTTTTGTTGTAGACAAGCTTTTTCTTTTAACTGGTTTATACAATGAATCTATCTTCATATTCTCTTTTAGATTTTGAAATTTAACAACCACAGTTTTTAACTTTCTTCCGTTTTCTTAGGTAGTCCATTTTTCACTCTATTTTTTTATTTGTGAAATTAAAAACAAAAAATAATATATATTCGATTGATGATAAAGAAAGAGAATTCTTGGTTCAGTTCTCCACCTTAACAACAGAAAAAAAGATTGATCAAATTCTATTGAGTCTGACTCATAGTGAACAACCGGGAGTAATTTACTTACGATACTTAGTTGACATTCATAAAAAGTATCTAATGAATTATGAGTTCAAAACCTCCTGTTTAGCAGAAAGACGACATTCCTTACTTATTATCAGACAATCACTTATTCACAAACCTTGTGTGGGGCTAATAGTTTGAATTTCCCATCTCATGGAAAATCCTTTGCACTCCGCTTAGCCCTATCTCCATAGGGGTATTTTAGTGATAGGTTCTATAAGAACGGGACGATATATATATATATATATATACTATTTTTCTTCTCATTATATAATTATTTGACCAATTTCCATCCTAGTCATCTAGTGTGTATTTATCATTTTATTTTGGTGGCCACTATAATTATATGTGATAATCTTATCTTACGCATAAAAAAAGTGTAAAAATGAATCGTTGATTGACATTTTTTTTTTGTAAAAAAAATTCATTATAAATCAAATTTAGGAACATAAGCTTATTTATATATACATACATTCATATGTTTCAACTACGACAAAATTCTTAACATTGAAAACTGAATTACAATAATACAAATACAATATATTTTGAACCTTATTTAATAACATTGATTAATCAGAAGCTGACTTTGGAATTATAAATATTAATTGTCGCAACTTGCAAGAAATTTTTGAATAATTAATTATATTATATACTTTTATAATTCCGCCCAAACGAAATGGCCGGCCAGGCTAGTAACTAATAATAAGAAAAGGACATGAAGAAATTTATTCTTTGTTTTTCAAGACATTTCATTTACAAAGTGGAGCGCCACATTCCTCTGCCTGCTCCTTTACCTGTAGAACGCTTCTTACAATAAAATACCCTTTGCTATATATCTCTTCATTTTTTATTTTATTTCAGGTTCAGCTTTGTGATCACATCTTTCGTAGCAGAAACCGAGTAGCCTTGACATGAATCAAAACCGTAACGCAAACATGTCCAATAAATATGATCGATTACATTTACTCAAAACACTGGAATCCCGATTAATTAAGCGAATCAAGTTCTTCTTTCAGAGTCGCCTCAAATCGGTATTCCAAGCAGAAACAAGCTCTATCACACTAGAAGGCTGGAACTACTAAAACAATTGATATTGAACCAAGTAAATGGTTGCATGGATGACGTCGGTGACTATATAGGTTGAAAACCGCAAGGCAAAATCGGTTCGATTGAGGTGATTACATGTATTGAGCCAACCATTGCTTACACATGTCGAGCACGGGGAGGGCGTTTGCGTGCAATGCCTGAAAGAGAGATGGAGAGCCCAACATGAGTTAATTGTTTCTAAATCAAGCACCAAAATCACAAATAATCTCCACATTGGTCACCATTACATTAACATCATTAGGGAAAACAAAAATACATTCAACGCATTTAAAGAACATTCATATAGTTGATATTCAATAAAATACATTCAATTAATCATAATCTTGATATTCAATCAAATACATTCAACGCATTTAAACAACATTCATATAGTAATAAAATCCACACAAAAATTATCGAGTTGAATGAAAAAACAAGTTTGAAACCCCAACAAAAAAAAATTATAATAACCTGCTCTAATGTCGGTTTAAAATCTTAAAAGAGTGGTAAAACAAGCACATTTTAAAATTTTCAACGATCAAGAAATTTTAAAAAAGATAAAAAGACGATTATAGTATGTATGGAGAAAGTATTTACAAATTTTCTTTTGAAAGAGCTAACATAAAGAATCTATATATATATGTATATATATATATATAGATTGTTTGTGGTGAAGATGGCTGACCTGATGAGCTACATACTGAACATCAGCAACACTTCCACTTCGAGAAGCAATTTGGAAAGCACTTTTCAGACGACCACAGACCACACAAGCCAAAACTTTTCTGTATGTACACAACAACATGAGTACCATAAGGATTTCAAGCAAAATTGTATTGTATGCCAAATCAAAATAATGCATTCAGGAGGATGAATTCTACGAAGAACATGTTCTCTAATCCCACCCAATATAACATGCCATGTCCCTTTTCAAGCTACTTCCAAACAAACTCCTATTTATAACTTACTGTTTACGTATTTAATAATTAGAAGAAAGAAAGCTCGGGTTAATCGATCGGTCGGTCTTTGAAACATACCCAACTTTCCAAGGAGAAAAAACAAATTTTGGCCTATAATTCAACACAACCTTTATTTGGTTGATAAATTACAGCATTTTTCAAAATAAGGAGAAGCCTTGAGATTCACTTTTAACAATTAGAGTTCTTCCTTTGGATGGGGTTCTATCCCCTTTTCGTAGTTCCATGTAAGACAGTCATTACACAAGGACACAAATCAGACAGAAGTGCAAATCGATTACCTGTGACTGCTAGTCAACATATCTATGAGACGGTCTGGTCGCTCCTTGTGTTTGTTAGCATATACATTTATTGCAGCTCCCAAGACCTGCCATTCCGAAAAACAAGCATGGTTAAAACATACTTGCACGTACACACAACAAAAATATAGAGAGTTGAAACAAAAGTACAATTCCCTTACCTGGTCCCAATCGCCATCTTCAATGGTGCCCTTAATATTTCTGAAGAACTCCGTCAACTGACCGCCTTTCTTCCTCTCAGCAAGCGATGCAGCAACACCAGCATATATATCAACGGCTGGAGGGGGCGGAAGACGGTGTTAAAGCCTCAATAGAAAAATTACAGCGACAATTTCATGAATTAGAAAAGAAAAGTTGCCCAGCCAACACAATGCAATTGCTACCTGGAAGACCAAATTGATATATAATCTGAAAGGCCAAGTCAAAGTTTTTCTCCACAAGGGTCTCAGCGATCTTACACCTTCTCCTGAAACACACAGCAATTGAATTTCTTCATTTGCTTCTTGTGAGCTACAACTCCACAAAATATTTAAACCATATTGCGCTTTATCTTCTTAGAAAACAATAACACAACTTTACTTGAGTAAAATTATAGTAAAAAGCACAAGGGTCTTGGTATGTGACTCTTATCACAATCTCTCTAAACATTGTGATCCACTCAAGCAATAAGATTTTTACTTTTTTTTTTTTTTTTTTTTAAAGTTAAAAAAAGAACCATTCTTAGATTGGAAATAAAATATTTCTGATGTATATGGAAAGATCAAGAGAGAAATGGCAGACCTTGTTCATGAATCATGGAAAAGTAGTTTAGAACATCACATGTACAAAAAAGTGTAAGAGCATTCAGGAAGCCATTCACAGAGACTCACATAAGGTACTTTTAGCCAAAATTTGACTCTTATTCATCTTATAATTTTACATACTTTACTGCATATTACTATGAGGAAAATAAAATCATTGTTGATGAAGGTAATAAAACCTGAATGTTTCAGGATCATTTGGATTTCCAAAGAGCGAGTGTTTCCATTGAGGTCCATCTGAATCATTGAATGACTTCACAACTTCCACCTAAGAATACAAAAAATTCATAAGAGTTTCTAGAATTGCTTGTATAAATTGCACCTCCACCAATGACTAAAATACGCTATACAACTGCTAAGACAAAGTCTGTGATTTTAACTTTAAACTTGTATCGTAATGAACAAACATCTATCTGTATTAATTTTATAGGAGTCGAGCAATTTCTTCTTTAATAACAACCAAAGAATCCCATAATTTTTCACATGAAGTAATAGTGAGAGAATCGTTGAAGATGAAATATTCCAACTTTTCCAGACTTCTTTTCAAGTTAATTGTTAACCACTGACCAAACAAATTATTACATGTTATTTGGAGATTAATCCAGTTTTAGCATAATATGATTGAAGAAAAGCAATAACATCCATTAGACGTCAGACATTACTTGGATTGAAATCCTGGCAGAAAACCTGACAAGTCCTTCTTCAGAAAGCTTCTCAGAGGCACTTCTCACTCTAACTCCCTTTACCATAGGCTTGGTAGAATCTCCACCTTTATGTCGGGCTGATAGTGCCTCATCAAAGTGCATCTGTATTTAAAATGAAAATTGAATGATAAAGCCAAAATTAGTTGAAGAAGTAGTGGAGTACAGGAGTTATAATTAAGATATACCTTTGCATGTTCTAAATGCTTGACTGCTTCCTCTGGTGAGTAAGAATTCATAAACAACTGGATACAGCAAAGCCCAGCAGCAACATGATCCTGTTTCAATACCTGTGTAACATAGAGGCAAACAATAAGAAATTTGAAGAAAAGCTGAAAAGAAAAACAAGATGCTTGAACACAAGCCAACTAAAGTACATGGCTTTGAGTGATTTCTTTTGTGTACACTAGTATTATTAATTCTTTTTTTATTTTTCTGCTTTAACCTCTTGGTCGAGAAACAATACTTGAATTAATTGAGTAATGCTCAAGTTGGCTTGTGTGTACACGAGTGTTATAGCAACATTATGCCTAGAAGGTGCTCTAGGGCCAACAAAGCCACAAAACCGGGCAAAAAATGTGAATGGGGCTTGAGTTCTCCTTAAGACTTGTTATGAGCATGTCAAGATCATGACACTGCACGGTTGAAAAAAGTATGCGACACTAAGCAATTAGATTGGAAAAATTTTCCTGACTACCCAAAAAGGTAAGCTAGAAAAGGTAATCTTCTTTTATTACATTCTAAACCCTTCCCTTCACATTTAGGCTCAAAATCTAATTCATGAACTACTACAAAAAAAGCGGAAGTAAATATCATCCACAGATTTAAAATCAGAATCTCTTGCTTTAGATCTACTGGATCTAAAAGTTCGCTATCCAACTAAAGACTACACAAAATGATAAAAGAAGATTCTTCATCATTCCCTCTTCATTAACAGCGTCCTTAAGCCCTCTACAATCCCTTTTATCCCTTTCAAAGTCTTGTCTACAAACACAAAACCGGAAGAAAAATACTTGATAAAATTAAGAGCCTGCCAAATATTTCTGCAAGGAACATGGTAACTAGCAATATAAAAGGCTTAAATAACATGGTCATGACAACACATAAAGAAATCACTATTTTACAGATATGGGAGATTAAAAAGTGGTTTAAGGAACCATCTTGGCACAGTTAGGACAATATTATGCCATGATTTCATTTTCATTCAATCAAAACTTATCACAATAGTAACTTCATTGTTCTTTTTGTTCCACCGATAGTACTTGAGTACTAGACAGTTCAGCAAGTTTGGCAGTTTTTTAAATTTCAAACTATTGTTATGCTTCATTACACCCATTAGCTAATTATTTTTATTCAATATAGGGAGGCATCAAGTAAATGAACTTAAATATCTTGGTAACACCACATTGACCCAATCCCTCAAAATTAAAGTCTTAAAAAAGAGGAAAAAATGGTACCTGAAACACGTATAAATAATTAAAATGCCTGTGCATTTCACAGAAGTTACAAATACGAGCAAGTGCGGTTGCCATATACTGATTCATTGCTCCATCCTCCGGTTTAGTAGATGATAATTTTAATGAAATCACCTCCTCAAGAACAGACATAGCACCATAACCAATACAAAGATCACAGAGATCATCAATGGTCCCATAGTCGGTTGCTAATGGATCAGATCTTTGGGGTGAAGATGATGAGGTGACAGTTCCCACACTTGAGGGTTGAGGAGGCGCAGGAACAGAATCTAGAGGGAAAAACAGCATGCAGGCGTCTCTGTAATGTCCATGCTTAAACATAAATCCAAGCAACAGTTGACGTGCATACTGCAAAGAACGAAAGCACGTATCACTGACCCCATCTCCTTTCAAATAAATCTAACCAAAACACATACTATAGAAAAGTACAGTTTATTTTAAAAAAATGGCAAAGAAAAAATCATTTAATGAGACGTTCTTTGTAGAGGCACATTGGAGGATCTTGATCATATATTTTTGGATATGCCACTAATGCAGCCGATTTGGGTTCATTTTTTGGAGTTCTTTTACGTTTCTTTTGCTAATAACCAAGATTGTTGAACGATAGTTGAGAAGGTTGGATTGTTCCCTCCCTTTCGAATAAAGGGTAGAGTTCATTGGCAAGCTTGTTTCTTCGCAATTTTTTTTTATTTTTTATTTTTTATAAGAAGCAAAGAAACCTCATACACTAACTAAAAAGAAAGCAACCGAGAGCAAAAGGCCTAAGCATAGTACAGGAGAATCAAAAAAGGATGGGCCTCCAATATAAGATAACGAGAGAATGTTGTGTTACAAAAAGAATTGTGTAAAGCATTCCAAGAAGAGGCTGTAAACTGTACATTTTCACAAAAAAACTCTGAAAGAAGAGATTTTATCTGAGAACAGTCTTCAACACCTCTTAGAAGGGTACTTGACTTAAAAGAGCAACCATACCATTTTTAGAGGGGTTAAAAGGTCTTGGAAGTAATTTTCGATAACAGATTCAACACCTCTTTATGTGTTACAATTTGCTTCTAAGGCTTTTTATAATTATTGGTCAGGCATTATTCCGTTTCATTGGAGCCCCTTTCAATAGGTTTTGGCTCATCTTTGTTGGACACTTTTTTGTATGTTGTTTTATATTCTTTGATATTTCAATGAAAGCTCAATTTCTTTTTTTTTTTAAAAAAAAATTACAGACAGGGCAAGCAGGAGTCAACAGATTAGGCTTACTTCTTGCATGTAACTAACACATTCAGTAAACCGAATGCTGTCCAAATTACTACGAGGTCCATCGTCATACTCTAAATGTGAACTATCATTTGCAGACTCTAGAATCCATCGGTATCTTTCTGACCGAGGAAAAGTTGATGGCATATGTAGAACATTGAGATAAGAATCTGCAGAAAGTGAATCATCTAATATCGTTGGGGCACTTTTAGCCAAATGCTCGTACCTGCAATTCAATTTCTATCATTTATTTCGATAACAAATCATCTAAGCAACTGAGTCATGTAAACAATACAGGGTTCAATTGAAATGATATATAGAATAGCATTGTTTTACAACAAAATCTTCATGCGTCAAAACTAACAACTTCTAGCACTAGAGAGGCTAGGGAGTGGAAGTGAAGACAGTAAAAATGGAAGTACCAAAATTCTATTGACAACCAAACTGAAGAAAACAGAAAGTAATAGCTCAAATGTAATAAGCATACTACCAAAAGAGGCAATGGGAAATAAAAATTGAAAGACTTACAGGTTCTCCTTTTTGTTGTCAAAGAAACACCAAATTTCATCAAATTGCACAGAAATACATCTAATATCTTATATTGTATTCAATAAATATTCTGTTGAGAATCGAAATGATATCTCATCAACTAGCCTGCCATTTTTTAGATTCAAGGAAATACAAATCAGCTACAAGAACGAATGGTCAAAGATGGCTGCCACTCGCACAAGCCAAAAAAGATGAGATGAATGGAAAAATACTACGGGTTATTTAGAAACTATTTCCAAAATAGTTGTATTTTTCCATATTTCCTTCTATTGAGAGTTATCACAAATGACTTTAAAAAAAAAAAAAAAAAAAGGAATCTAGTTAAAAAAATTACAGCTTTGCCTCTTAATAATTATAATTCAAATAAAATTAAAAAAAAAAAAAAAAAAATTGACAATATAAAAGTCCTTAATGCAGCAGAGTAGCATCCTATTTATTTTGACAATATAACTACAATAGATTAAATTTCCATTATTATATAAAATTTGTCAATGATAGTTAAGAAAACATGCATTTGCATTCGTTTTTTCTTAAATATTATTATCAGCTTTCTATTTTCTTCACCTCAGCCGCCCTAGACCTACGTCATTTGAGTTTCTATTTCATTGAACTGGAAATTCTAGCAAAAGAGCGATGGAAGAAAAAGAGGAGAGAGAATTGAAAGTCAAATATTGTCTTACATGGATCGAACAGTAGCAACCTCCACAGGAGGGCCTCCTTCAATTGTATTGATAATGTCTTGTACAAAAGTCACGGAATCCCCCTTGTACAACTGAAAAGCTTGCCTGAGAAGCATTGGTGACAATACAGAATAAGGTTACTTGAAAACTTGCTGTGAACCAGATGAAAACAGTAGGTCCTTTTAAAAGATAAAAATAAATACTTGAATTTCACACGTGCTTGCACATAGTGTTCCATCCGTATCAAAGCATGGCCCCATGCATTCCAAACAGGGAAAACATCAATCTGAGAGATATACAAATACAAAAATTTATATTTCACATCATTGCAAAAGGAAATGGCTGTGACAATATCAAATCCATATTACCTTGCACTTTTTGCATGTATATACAGCCATGCTATATCTCTCATCCAGGATCAACCTATCACGGAGACGAGCAGATGACTCCACATCAGCAATATCGTCAAGAGATGCAGCAATTCCTGACCCCAAGAGGCTTTGAAGTAGCTGAGCACGAACTAGCCAAGTGTCAGCCTGAGAATGAGCCTCAGAAAGCTCGTCTGTCGACTGACTACCCAAACTAGAGCAGCCAGCATCTGAAGACGTGTCATCAAGATCCCTACTTTTTTCAGAATTACTTGGTAATTCAGTACCACCAACAAGCTTTCTCAACAAGGATTTAGCATAGAGTAGCCCCTGAACACAGAGAATTGATTCTTTTCATTAATCACATACCCATTAAGTTATAATGTTACGCACGGAAAGATCCAAAAATTGCAACTATTTTGGAGCTCTCTACCAAAAGCAAAAAATATGTTCAGAAGCCACAGCATCATCAGATCATGACAAGAACATGACAAAAAATACACCTGTACAATTGTCTCTGTAGCATGATATGCACGACCAATTATTTCCATTGATGCATTCTCAGGCAAATGCTGAGAGCTCAACACATTCTTCATCTGGTTGATACACAAGTCCATGGCACTTTTGGCAGATGTTAGCTCATCAGAACAGAGAGAAAGCAACGCCTACACATAAAGAGTCAAAATATACTGAGACGTGCAGCAGAATGCACACAGGGAAATTTCATTTCTGAAACCAAAATTGCCCGGGATAAGTAAAAACAACACTGAAAATATCCAAGAAAAAATGTCAATAACCTTACAATTCACTGAAGAATGTAAATATCTACGTTCTAATAACTGTTTAAGAAAAAAGTTACCATTGGCCTATTTTTAGTAAGCATATTATTAGGTTTCTGCAGTTTGATGGCTAATTTGACAAGAAATAAGTAATGGCATCTTTTCAAATAAAACGAAAGGTGCTGAAGCTGCTTGAACTCAAATTGTATATTCTACCTGTAGTTCCTCTAAGAATATAAATCTTTAGATTTTGACTTTGTTTTCCTTTGTTCTTTTTGCTCATTCCCATCAAATGCAACTTCCTTCAGCAATCTAGTACTGTTTTCAAGATGCATTATGCTCCTAATACTTTATAATTACTTTTTATTCTTTTTATAGAAAATATAGAAACCTTTATTCATGATCCATTTATTTCAATAAAATATTATTTTTTCAGAGACGCATAAAAAATAAAAGAAATCGAAAAGGTGCTCCTTATCCACTCTCCCCATAAAATCAAACCTCATAATAAGAACCAGCTTTGGGATGTACATCTATGGAAAACAAAGATACCATGACCTAACTTTTATCTTCTACAAGGAACCCAATTTTCCTAATCAAGCACCCTGTCATACCTTAAAAAGAGTAAAGTCAGGGGCACTTTCATATCTGTGAGATCCACGAACAGCTTCATCCTTTTCGGTATCGCCTGTTAGCATCCACTCCTCGGAAATTGAAACAGAAGGAAGTCTTTCTTGACCATCAGTGGGATATGATGATACCCGATCCTCTTGAATTCCAGTCATTGCCTCCCAAGCAACTCTTTCAGATGGTGCAAGTCCAGAACTCTTTCTTTTTCTGTAACTCTCTTTTGGAGCAGCCTTCTCCCCAGTATTATTTCGAGGAGCCCATGAAAATGCTCTACGAGCCTCTTTCTGAAAATTACTTAGGCTTGTAGTGAAGGAGGACCTTGCAGACACTCCTGATTTTGGTTTTGGTTTGGGTCTTGTTGCTGAGATGGATACACGATGTTCTCTAGGTGGAGAGTTGATATTGACAACAATAGCTTTAGTAGCATAAGTAATGATGACATTGTTGTCTCTCAAGGAAGGAAACTCTTTTATAATCTGCACATGGATAGATCATCGGATTTGATCTCAGAGAAACTTAAAAGTGGTTATCTTTGAATGCTTGGGATGATATTAAGTCAGCATTCCACCAGATGCATACAATTACAGGGATGTTAGCAAAGCATCAAAAGACTACTAAAAGTGGAGAGTTATAATACCAAAGAAGCAGATTGCAGTTGCTTCCTCATCAGCAAAACCTCCAGTATCAAATGAGGATGCTCATGTAACGATGAACACCTTTGCTGCCATGGCAGTGGCAAAGCAGCCAACACACGAAGACCTAAGGCCCAGGAGTTAAGACGAGATACCTCAACTTCGGACAGATTTCCTTCTCTACGCTTCAGGAAAAAGTGAACCTTTGGAAAAAATAGAAAGGAAATTATATTCAAGGGACAAAAATGGAATATAAATTATAATAAATAGGTCCAGCCAATCTTTACACGTTAGACCAGGATACAATTATTACCAGAAGCTGCTTTGAACGAAGATTGGGTAGTAATTGCATTGCACCCATAGCCACAGGCAATGCATCATCTGAATCACGTAGTGAAGAAAGAAAGCGTGAAGCTTCCGCAGGACCTCCACCATTGAGTGGGTCAGCAGTCAAAAGCTTCACAAGTTGCCTTCCCTGTAGCTCTCGGCGTAAATCTATTGATAGTCCAGCACTTTCAGCTACCTCTAAAGCAGCAAAAACAGCTCCTTTCCCAGCTAATCTAAGAGCCAAGCCCTCAGGATCCTCCTTACACTCTGCTTCAACCTGATTTCCAAGAGAACAGCATGAACTAAAATATTATTCTAGATAAAAAAAAAAAAAAAAAAACCCTAGCAGAAAAATGGCTTTAGTCTATTTTCCCACTCAAAATTTAAATTTCTGAAAACAGATATTTGTGACCTCTTGCCAGCTGCTAAAGTGATCATCAGCACTTAATATATGGCCATATTTCTGCAAAGCTTGTCTGAATTGCATGACCTACATGTCCCATTTGATTGATCCAAAAAGCAGAAAGGAATCAGTTTTGGCTCAGGGAGAGTAATCCATAAATAAGCAACAAAGGCCAAAACAGACTAAATCTAAGAGTCAGACTTGATTTCTAAGTGGATCAGATTGAGGCAGGTGGCAGCTGCACATAGTAAGAACATTCAAAGCAGCATCCAGTTCCCACCTATGCATATACCTGTAATGGAAATTTATAATAAAAAATGAATCATTTCCAACCTCTTAACATTTTGAACACGTATAGAAGGAGGGCTGAATAACATGCTACACTATCATGAGCATATTTCTTTATTAATAACTTGAAAGTCTTTAAGAGGTGATCGCCCAAATACATTTCTGAAATTTCTAGTGACCAGAAAGCAGCAAAAAGATCATGTTCCCATTGGGCAATAATAACAAAAAGAAGAATCAAGCATGATGATAAGAAACAATTCTTGTATTTATTCAACTTGAGCAAATGTAACAAGCATGAAAGTTAAAGCATCAGAAATCAATAAGCTCAAACACCTTCGTAATTCTAGAGATCAACTAGAGTTTATGATAATAATGGGAGAAAATTTTCTATGACATCACATACTTAAGGGCAAGTGTAGCCGCTAATTGTTTATCCTTCAACCGTAGACAATACTGCCAACTATTACTCCAGGTACCGGAGTTTCCATGATGTTGAGATTGTCTAAAAATTGAATCTCTTTCTTCCTCATGTTCAACCAGCAGTTTAAGCAATCGATCAGAGGCTCCATTACGTAGAAAACGATCAGAAATAGCAAGAGCATCCATTAACTGGCCATCATCGATTAAGCTGTTCTAAAAATAAAATAAAATTTAAATTAAAAAAACAACAACACTTTGTTAGAAGTTATTTTATCCATATATATAAGAAACCAAATTTTGATTGAGATAAATGAAGGAGCCGCAATGATCAGTATGACTACACAAGTAGGCATCCTCCCAACCATACAACTACTGATTTCATAATTCAGTAAATTTGAACATCGAAACTCATAGAAGTAAATTCCCAAACTAAATGACAAACCAAACATGCATCATGTCATGTGTATTTCTTTTTATTTTTTTAAGAATATTACATCACATGTGGAGTAGAAGGATTCAAAACCACAAACTCCTAGAATAAGTAGAAATTCATGAACTATTGAGCTGCGCCTATGTTAGCACCATTGGCACCATGTGTGTCTTTTATTAGGAGCATAGATAATGATTTTCTATCTTTTTTTTCTATTATTTCTGGTTAGATATGCAATTAGCTTGGTATGGATCAAATGATAATGCATCTGAGAAGAACTGGGTAACATAAAAGAAACATGAACACCTTTTAAATGGGTGCTGTTATGGCAACATGGGGAAGAACACCTTCTAAATGGTGCTAGTACGGAAACCAAGGAAGATCGATGATAGCCAGACTGCCCCTTCAATCTGTTCTACTTATCAGAGGAAGGATACACGTCTAAAGTTATCCTCCTGTGTATTTTTTGGAGAGAGCAGACGTGAGCAAGGACAAATTTTGTGGCAAGAGAGATTTTGTTTTTTTTGTTTTTTGTTTTTTGCTATTGTTTAGGGCATTTGACTCGAGAATACCAGGATTTTTGGAGAGGCTGAGAGATCTAGTGAGGAGGTCTAGAAAGGGACGGTGTTTAATGCTTCCTAGTGGCATCTATCAACTTTAGTAATTATGATTTTGTTGGATTGAAGCCCTTCTTGTATTTAGTTGGGGCTCGATCCACTTCATTTGTAGACCGTTATTTTGTATACCCTTCTTTCATTTTTTTTCTCAATGAAAACTCGGTTTCTTACCCCAAAAAAAACTCAGGATAACTATTATGGTTTTGTTCTGGCAGGAGTTAAAGTTTGGGGAGAGCAAGAACAAGCTGTAGCTCAAGTGGTCGAACCATCAAGCAAAGGAGGAGATTTCACATTTCACCATCTCCGTCTGAGGACTAACTATTCTAATGTTGGTCAAAACTAAAAGATCATTCAATTCCAAGTTTATTTCTTCCTTGAGCTGGCTGGTTTACAGTTTTTATAGTATGGAGTAACACATCTTATCCGAAGAACTTCATGATATATTTTTTATTTACCAACAATAAACTTTCATTTCAAATAATTATAAAGATTGCGAGAGAAAATTGAAAGATAGGTCAACTATGGCACATATGTATATACATATATATAAATATAGTTAGATTATTCAATTTATTCAATTTATTCAATTTATAATGGATCTTATCTGGGCTTCAAGTAGTTGTAGCTACTTTGGTTATTATTTTCTACCATAGGACGCTAACTTATGTATTTTCCTTAACTTAAAATTATAACATACGAGGCTTCGCTTCTTTAATGAAAATTTTTGCTTGTTTATGTATATATAAACCCTTCAATTCCATTATATTCCAATCAACATTTTTCTCCTGTAACATGAAGTGGGTAAAGATTCTTGCCGAGAATACCCACTCTGCTTATTTAGAACAACTTCTACCAAACACAAAATAATACAGAAATCAATATATTAACATGCTGAACACGTAAATTGTTGAAATATCTAGAGGTATCTTCATGTCAATTGCTAACAAAAAGGAAATTCAGAACCACTAACAAGAAGGAGAATGATTTACAATACCGCTCGACAGCTTTCTGATAGGGTTCTTCATTCTCCCAATCAAACGATAGGAAAGTTGTTGTATCAAGTTCATCAATATCGGATTTTGAGGAATGGCACCAACCATCTTGAAATGTACCATCCTGAACATTTATACCTGGTAAAGGCACTGAAGTTTTACTGCTACTGACGATTTCATCAAACTCAGACTCAGTATCACTGTCATGCTCAAGAAGTCTCTTCATGGACGCCCTTGTGTCAGGCTTAAAACAAACATCATCAGCATCCTGTTTTGCTGTTATAGCAAACTCTGAAACGCGATGGAGATTGGTTTGCAATTGTATCCACCGGTTTAAAGTTGGGAACCTACTTTCGAGTTCAAAAAATAATAAACATAAATGGGAAACTGAGAGTTAAGTTGTAAAATAAATGAAAGAAATAATAACCTCTCAGATTGATCAAGAGCAAACTCAAGAAAGAGTCTGTCAGTATCAGGCGCCTGCTGTAAGCTGTCATTAGAGGAGCTTGAAATAGGGATGCTACTACTGTGTAATATACTACTTCCAAAGACGCATGCCAAGATAGCCCTTACTGGAGATATTTTAACCAAATGTTTTACAATATCCAACTGTAAAGGATGAAGAGGAATTCCAATCATTGCCAATGAACTTCTAGCACATCTTAACTTGGCCTCCTTTGTTGAAGGTGAGAGTAGTCTATTCTCAGAACTGCCTTTTGAACAAGATGGAACAACTGGAATACATGCCCATCCACAACCAGATCGTGGGGGATAAACAGGAGGCACACATGCTGAAATCACTTCATGAACAAAATCTGCATTCATTATTTCAGCGACTTTACCAGCTGCGTCAGTGCTTCCTCGATCAAAAACAAGTCGAGTTATAAGCTGCATTGCACAAAAGGAGAACAAAGAAAATAATTGTCATCCAAGATCATTCATCTGTGCAAAATTCTGAATCATTAAGCACATAACATGCCTTTCCTAAACAGCATAGCTTTAGTGCGAGTAAAATTGACAATTAAGTGAATAATAACCTCTAGGATCCTATGCAACTTTCAGAAATTTTGCTCTAAGGTTTCAAATAGAAAAGGAACTCTACAAATGGAGGGATGTGAAGAGAAATTCAGTCAATGACACCACACCAGTAGCATCTGATCCACTGAATTCTACTATATCTAATCTTGAACAATAAACTAGACAATTATGTCTCCTAAGTGATTCTACAAGCATTCTGAGGACCATGTCATGCAATAGCTAACAAATATATTGATGAAAAGATCATGCCAAACAACCATGTAACAGGAAAGAAGAAAAGGGATACTTACATCTTTAGGCCACTCATACACAAGTGAGAAATAGTTGAAATCATGAGTTGTATCAGTTCCATCCACAATGTCACCAACTGCAGCAATATGGAGAATGAACTGTGATAGATATGTCGAGGGTTTGGTACTTAACGGACCAAATAGCATCTTCTCAGCTTCTTTCACATCATAACCAACTGATTGCATGCTGGTATCTCCAGCTAAGTTACTCAAATGTGCCTGATTTACAGCTCTAAGCCCAAGACCAAGAACCCCATCCTTGTTCAAATTAGAAATAACCTTCCGATTGGCAGACTGGTTTTCCCCACTTTTGAGAAAATGGCGTTCCAGTTCATCAGTAACAGCTCTTGCCAAATTATGAAGCTTACCTTAGGTTTCATAAGACAGGAATAGAGAATGAGATCATGTGTATAGGTCAGGTGAAAAGAAGAAAATTGACAATTTAATCAATGCAGAAAATACCACTCAGAAATTGTCGCTTTCCTTGGTGGGCATCTTCAATCATTTGATGTAGCATACCAAGAGCACGTTCCCTTTGCCCTTGACGTTGTGAGTCCTCTGCTGAAGAAATAATAATCTCACCGGACATAATAGCCTGAAGGCATGGAGAATTTTCCTAGAAGATATCACAGAGAAGAGTGTATAAGTCTACTTGTGCAATTGTGCTCAAATATAATGCAAAGCCGAGTGATTTGTTGCATATGACCTATATTTGTGCACTCATGCAACCAAATATGAAAAGTATTTATATAACATTATATCTTTAATATCAATCTTCGATATGTATATTTCAGGCAAAGACTAGGAACCTCTTGAAAACTTCACCTCTCAAATCATTCCTATTCAGTGATAACGATCTTTAATTCCCTGTCACTTGTAAGAAATTAAGACGTTTTTTCCCCATCAGAGGTAGTGTGTTCTATGGAAACAAGACCTTTAGAGTTGGTTCCCATGATAAATTGGGAGGAACAGACAAATTAAATTGAGGAGGATAGTTCTAAGTCCTTTTAGTTTTGTTGCATCTTGGATCATTGGAATGTTTATCTAGCTAGTAAATACGGTATTAGAGGTTCTCCTTTCTTATTAGTTCTTCTGACAGCATGGAAGCTCTTTATATTCATTCTGGACTGAACCCAAAAAAGGATTTGTTAAAGACTTCCTTCAAAGGCTCCTTCCAAGGAGTGTTTTACATTGAATCCTGTTAAGAAGTTTGTGGAGGTTGTAAAGGGAGAAAGTGGCAAGTCCAATCAATATGTAGCCTTCTCTTTTGCTTCTTATGACAAATTCATTATCACTCCATCTATCTGTTGGTGGATTAAGGCGAGGAACCTCCATCAATCATGTTGAGATGAAAAAAATATTCACGATCAATGTGGAATACTGGGTACATTTAAAGACCAAGAAAGCCATTTAGGATGCTGGAACGGTGCTTGAGACCCTCCCACATCAGAAAGAGAACATCAAGAAGAAGCCTTGAGACGAGCCCAGCCAAAACAATCTAATCAAGTCAAAAGTTTTGTCTCTTTAGCATCCATTCCAGTTATGTCACTCCTATTGGAGTTTATATGTTTGAGCATTAGTCTCTTTCACCCCTTAAAAGGTTTTGTCTTTTGTTTTGAAAAAAGAACACATCACCAAGTTAAAATCATGGAACAGAAAATAACAACCCCACAAAATAAAATAAATTACATGATAAATGAATAATCACCTGTTCCAAGGACTCATGTAAACGCTTGAGAATACGCCTTGAAACAGAGATAATTCCCACTTCAAGGATCTGATCCCAATAATTGGACCCAGACTTTGGAGGCGCTCCTGGATATATCTCAGATAGCATAGTTTGAGCCTGCAAAAGATACAAAACAGAAGTAAATCATTTAACTGGTAAAAACCTTGAAACTTTAAGAGAAATTGAAGAGGGAAATGAACGAAGACTTCGGAGGCGCTCCCTTTCAGCATTTGTTTGTAATAAAAAGAAAGGGAAGGAGGATTTACACCAGCATCTTTTCAACCAAACTCAATAAGCTCTGCAGTAGCTGCAAAATTTATTGAGAGTGCCTTTTGACTGGAAGTATCCTTTTCACCTCATCCTTCGTAATTTCTTCAACCTTTTTTTTTTTTAATAACAATTGGGTTTCAATGTACTAGGATGCCAAAAAAAAAATGGAGACAACATCCCAAAGACCTTAAGGACGCGGGACCTCTAAGGCAAAAAGAGGAGGAATCAAATAGAAGACCTCCAAACTAAAGACAGAAGATCACTTGACCTAGAAGGACAACGATGATACAAGATGAAAACCAACTTTTATTTTGTGGGAGCATTTTCTCAGTAAGAATCAGAAGGATTCTCTAGGGTTTATTAACAGATTAGAAAGAGGTTTTGAAGGCTATGAACTTCTACACCCAACACCTCCCTTCTGCAGTTTCTTCGTCCTCTTGTTTTTTTAGATATTCCTCAGCTTGCAGATAATTGACCTCTACCTCCATAAATGGGGTTGGGTTTTTAATTGCCACCTTAGTTCGTTTCTGTCAGCTACCTTCTTTGTCTTCTTATGTTGTTCTTAATAATAAAAGTTCTGTTTTTCCTTAGCAGTCAAAAAAAAACTATGATTTGTCTACCAAACCTACAGGAAGAAAAGTGCAAATGTTTCTTGCATAAAAAACTATATTTCCACGGACCTATATTCCTTGTAATGACCCCCACCCCAACCAAACCATCCACCTGAGGGGAGGGGATCATAGCTGAGGCTCCATAAGAGAACAAGGAACAAAATGATAATTAAGTACTTCAATATTGCACTATCTACATATTGCTCAAATTATAAATGCATCTTTTCAGTAATATGTGATTGCTCAATATCAAATTGGATAAACAAAATGAAGTGATACTTCCAAATCAACTAGAACTATCAACTAAATTAAATAATGACAAATTCTAACCATACGAAGTTTTACAAAGTGACCGAGATTACTAGCAACTTATAGCAATTCCTTTTCCATTTTTCAAGCTGTTTCATTCAACTTGCAAAGTGCATAGATTTATGGTAAACATGCAAAAAAAAAAAATCAAATTTGTATGACCAGAAAAATAAAAGAAGTGTTTTAAACGAGTAAGAGCAATGCCTGATCAAGAAGCTGCAAGGATATCTTCTTACTTCGTACAGAAGTTGTGGCAATGTCAATACATAGAAGAATCTGGCAAGGAAATCAAATATCAATGGGCTTACTAGATAAAAAGAACGCCAACTCTTTGCATGTGAGTTTATTAGTACATTGGGATGACATTGATAATAACTTGGAACCTCATATCTTTTCTTTTCAATTAAACTTAAACCACAAGCCTTGGCGTAAAAAAGGAAATGGGTAAAGGAGCACGTACTACAGGCAAGGGACCTATTTGTGAACGTAATGAGGAAAAATCAATCTCTTGTACAGCAGAAATCCCATCAGCAGCACGGGACATGACATCTTCCATCTGGGTAAAAAAGGTAGAATAATTTGAGATAGCACGATCAAAACAAGGATAGTACCAAATTAAGTCACATAAATGTCAATAAAACAAAAGATGAAATGTTTGTTGCTGCTTTTGGACTTATCCGGAAACTGATTCAATAATAGTCTTGGTTCATGTGTCAATTTACATGTACTCTTTATCTTTGAGGTAATTGTCAATTGACATGTACTCTTATCCTTAGGTGGAGGTTCAAATCCTCATAACCCCACTTGTTATACTAAAAAAAAAAAAAAAAAAAAATCAGCTCTGGTGCGTGTTAAACTTCTCTGTGGCCAGTTTTAATTTATTTAAAAGAAGCTAAAAAAAATTGCTTCTTCAAATGTCTCTTCATTGACAAATCTTAGAAATGTACACATTCATTAGAAAACAAATATAAGAAAAGAAAAATTCATGAGAAAGATATTATTGAAGGATTAAATTTATTTGAATAACTATTAAAAAGCTGAAGGTGATAGTTGAAAAAAAAAAACAAAATTATCATAGTAACAGACCACGTATCATTTTCTTCCTAAAAGTACATTAACAATCCAGACTCTGAGAATGCAAGACGTATTAAAAATAAGGACCACCCAAATAAAAACATAGAAATACCACAAACATTAAGCATGAAACAAGGTAGCAAAAAGTATTTAGGTTTGCCATCAAAATATATTCCATGGAACCTATAACATAGGCAACAGAAAGAAAACACCACATTCATGCACTATGAATAGCACTGACCTAATAAAAGGAAAATACATGAAAACATGCAGCACATATAATAAACAAACAAAACTAGTAATATTTACGGATCGAGGCATAGACTCAGTTAATTCTTTATAGCTAAAGCACATGCTGTAGTTTGAAATGCAAAACCAGTAAAACCAGACATTATGCATTGACTAGGTGATACGTACGGATACTCGTCTGATAGCATTATCAACCCACTCAGCTAGTTCAAGCGTGGCTTTATCCTCTGCTGATAATGAAAATCTATGAACTGCCTCCTCTCCTAAATCATATTTTGCTTTCTGCATACAACTGCAAATACAAGGAGTCCACATCTGTCAGAGATCCTTAGTTACTAGGCACCCCAACAGAGGGTGAGCAAGAAAAATGGAATATCCTCAAACCAAGTAGAAACATTGAAGTGCGTAACATTCTAAACCTCCTACCACATACCACTAACCATATCTAGCTTTGAAACTTTTTTTGTTTCTCTCATGTCAAAATACTCCAAAATGATGAATTGATCTAGAAACCTTTCCACTAACGGAAATTATAAGGTTCAAGCCACTTTGACATTTGACCCATTGTAGTTTGTCTTTATTTTTATTTTATTTTTAATAAGAGACATTCAGCATAACTTGGCAATTAAGGAATATATTCCTTCCAAAGTCGAACGTTGAAATTCTCACCCCTACATTTGTTCACTACAAGAAAGTCAAGGAAATATATTTAAAAGAGAGTTACAGAAGAACAGCATAGGGGCTGGAATAGAATAAACCCCCGCCAAAGGAACTACAAAAGAAAAGCTTGTCCATTGTTAATAATCATCATAAGACTATAGTTACAAAAGAATTTTCTATGGTTTGAACACCACCGAAGTATATTGCAACAATTACAAAAAGAAAAAGTATTATTTTTTGTTTTTCGGATAAGAATCAGTCCATTGATCATATAAAACTTCAAAAAAAAATTGGAAGGAAGACTCTCCAAACCCAAGAAGATTACGAAAAGCTTTTCCAATGGGATAAAATAGAAGGCTACAATTACAAAAGATCGGTGCTAATTTACTTTGTTAAGAAACTATCAAAGCATCGTTCTTTGTCTTTGAGTATGCAGTAATTCATTCCATATAGACCAGAGGAAAGCTCTAAAAAAGTTGCAATTAACTTTGTTAAGGCTCTCCTGGAAGGGCAATGGGCCAGCCAAACGAGGAGCTAATCATGTTCCAACAAGACGTAAAACATGGTTTCCCTCCGTCCAAAGATGTCAAAGAAGGTCACACATATTTCCTTAACATCTTAGCCTTGCTTTTACCACGCCATCCCCTCAAGACTTCTATAAGCCAATCACTCACATGTCTAAGGAAAAATAAAGACAAAACCAAACTCATTTAAGGGGGTCAAAGCCCTTTTTTTTTTCTTTTTTTTTTTTTTCTCTTTTTTGAACCAGAGACAACTTTTCATTGAATAAATGAAGAGACACTAAAGCAAAGATTTGAGCCACAGCCAAAAAGAACAGCCACCAAGGAGAAAAGCAAAACTGAGCCCCAAAACATCAAGCAAAAACTATTGAACCCCACTGCAAACACAAAAGAGCAATCCAACTTCAACGATGAATGCCTTCAGAACAGAAGGGAGGAATCTCACGCATCACTAGACCATAAGCTTCAATAAGAGAAGCAAATTTGCTACGCACTAATGAAGGAAGATAATGAGGAATCCTTGTCACTTTCTTGAAATAATGATACTAAATCTTCACCAAGCAAATGCAAGAAAGTTACTCAACAGGAAAACTTATTACTGATAAGAGACCATTCCAATGTTAATGCAGAATATAGCAGGAAAACTAGTCAATGTGGGGTCACGGGTCAAGCAACGTTTCAGTTTCCCCTCAAGAATGAAATAAATAGAAAAAAAAAGACAACATGATAATAAAAAAATGAATAAAGATAAAACCAAGCAAGTGCAAGAAAGTTACTCGACAGGAACCACCAGCAAGACAAGCATATCATAAACTAGAACGTTTGATCGTGGGCAATTCGTGAAATAAGAGCTACAAAATTTACAGGTTAAGCAGTTTGGAGGGAGCTGCACGCAGAATAGTCAACGCTTCTTTCCATCTCCACTGGCGCTCAGACAATGGTAGCAGATGCTGCAAGATTGACAATCGCCATTCCCACTCTTCAATGAAACGTGTAGCAATGGAAACTCTCCATTCCAAAGCCTTTCTTCCACCCATACGGGCACCATAGTTAGATAGATCATCATCTTGGATCACATCTGATGGAAGAGTACGATGCAATATATCAAATAGCACTGTTATGAAAGATATAACCATTTTATTTCTCCCTTCAAATGCTGTGAAATCAGGTTGTTCCGACAGATAGGAATAGAGTGATGAGGAAGGGCTCCCAGGTGAATTGCAATGTATCATATTGAGGGACAGATCATTCATATGCAAAAGTGAAATAATGATGCTCACCATGAGTATCTGCAATAAATAATAAAGCATTTATTTGAACATTTAAAAAAATAGAAAAGAAAAAAATTAGAAAAAGACAGAAGTAAGGTCATTTCATTTCTATGGCCACTACAACCCACAAGCATTGAATTTAGATGAATCGATCATAAGTTTAACTCCCAAGACGTTCGAAAAGAATCTGAGACAAATTTCCATATCTGATGAAATTATGGCTAACTGTACACTTCTGTTCTTAAATTAGAAATAGAACAATATCGAGGGTAGACTACCAGTACAAATAGCTAACATGCAGAGTGTGTTACAAAAGGAAAACCACAAGGAAACAACCTTTCGTGCAATATTATCTATCGACTCCAAATGCTTGGAAAGATCATTCAAATGGCAGAATGCAACTTGATGATAATCTCTTTCAGCAGTCATGCCCTTTTCCATTGCTCCTAGTGCAAGAACAGCTGATTCTAGGGCATAACGCATGTGCATAAATTCAATATCTTGGATCCTATCCAAAAGAAAAAGAAGTAAAATAAAACAGTTTGAAATGTATAGAACGTTAAGAAAAAAAAATGTGATTCACCAAAACAAAAAGATGATATCCGGTGATCAAAACTAATGTATACCTTGGTGTCAAATCAAATACTCTCCAAGTGACAAATAAAAAGAATATAACTTAATTTTCTCAAATCCAGAACCCTACAGCATCAAACACATGCCTTACATGACGACAAACTATAAGAATATAACTTCTTTTAAAGAAATATGTATGTTAAAACTTAAAAACTTCAGTTTACATCTTGGATACACACACACGTTTAGAAGTCCCATGCACTTTTTTTTTTTTTTTTTGGAAACTTAATCCCATGCCGTATATTTGCAAATCGAAACTTGTCACTTAATCTCTAACTTAAACACAAGGCCTTATCTTTAACTAGAACATTACTAACTCATTAGAACCCATGAAAGATCGGATAACTCTATCCAAAAAAACAAAGAGGGAAGGGAAGAAGAAGATCGGATAGCAGTTATCAAATTAAACATTGGGTTATCCTGGTATCCGAGATCAACAGAGAAAAGTCAACTGACCCAACAAACTTTTATAGGCAATAACCCAATACATGCTTAAATGACAAAAGTCAACTGATAACGGCTGCTTCAAAACTGAATGCAAAAGCCAAAAAAACCCAAAAACAGCTCGTTCATACTATGAAACAAAGGCACTAAATCCACAACCACTACATCAACAACATAAAAGACATGTTCTCAAAATTGAAGCGCAGGTAACTAGAAAAGGTAATAACAATTAATGGGCCTTACTAACTAACATAAGAGAAGAAAATATCGACAAACATACACAAAGTAACCCCAGTCCCTACCTCCTTTCTGCAGCAATACTAGAAGAAATTGGCTGCATATTAATCAGCTCAAGCGCATCCTCAAATCTGATGCCTGGAACAACATCAAACAAAACCTGCATAAAAGATTCTTCAAACATGTAACGTCATGATCCAAAATAAAATATATGCAAAGAAAACTACATCATTAGGTGTTTAGATGGGCTTTGAGAAATGCAAAGAGACCACCATAAGATGAAGACAGGTCTAAATTACCAAGAGCCTAACAGTGCAAATCACAGAAACATCAACTTGAGATATCATGCCCATACTAATGCAATAAAACGAAATAAAGTTGATTTTTTGTAAGAATGCAATTGTAAGCTTCTGAATTAATTTCTCAAAAGCCATGGGAGAAACACTCACCCGAAGAGGACTCTGAACAGAGAGCCTTTCTAATACAAAGTTCTCAACAAAAAGGTCTGAATTAGTATCTACTCTGCTACAAACCATCTGCCCTTTTCCAGATTGCAATAATGAGAATTTTGAACTCCATGATCGACCAGAGTTGACACATGCAACAAATGCAGCAAGATCAAGATGGTAACATAAAGTGTCACAAAGATGTTCCACACAAGATACCTGCAAGAAACAAAGCATCATATGTCATCTCATTGACATCTTTTATCATCATACAGAGTCAAGAGAAATCAATTTCATGGAAAAGCTCACATCTTCTAACTGAGATTTAACCTCAGAAGATGCATCCTGCAGCAAGTCAGGTGACTTGCTGATCCACAGTAGTTGCATCAATTCCCTTCGTTCTTTTAATTGACCCGACAGTAAATCCCAACCCATAGCAGCTACCAAAGGCCGAAGGCGAGGAAACAATAAGAGAACCTAAGAAATAAAAGTTTCCTAATCAAGTGAGATTCAGAGACAATAAACAACAAAAAAAAGTCAATGAATTCTACACTTTTAAATTCAATTAGAAGCAAAACCGAGGCACAAACATGGTTAGCTTCTTGAAGCTCTGTCCTCTTCACTGCAGAGAGAGCAGCATCCATAATACATTCCAGCACATGTGATCCAGAAACACGAGCATAATGGTACAAGTCTCTCGTGCAAGAAAATATTGCTTTTGTTAGGCATGCTGTCTTCTCGTCCAAGTTCATTTCAGGTTTTAATTCCATTATATAACTTAGAAAGCGTTGTATTGGGAGTGGAATTTGATTGTTATCGGGCCCTCTATGCATCTCAATCTCTTCAGCTAACACCTCATCTTGAATAATCTGTGACAAAAAGACATTTATTCTACCTGTCACCTTAACTACATTTCCTTGCTAAAAACAATGTTGTACCATTTAGAGCTTTCCTGGTAAGGAAAGATAAAGGGCTCATATGCAAGTGAGTGCGCGCACAAATTACTTGTATCATTTCAACGAGGTGTCTGGAATTTGATGAAAGCGCTTCTTCATAAACTGAAAGCAGTCTTCCTCCCATAGCATCGTAGTCACCTTCGCATGCCTCCTTTTGCGCCAAAATAATCTTCAGAAGGTCTTGGAAAACCTTGCTATATAAGAGTTGAATAAAAGTGAAGATAAACACCCACAGGCAATAACGAACCAAGAGAACACTATCACAGTTAATGAAAAAACAAAATGGGACAACGAAACATTCAAGTGTAAAATGAAATACAGGAAACCTGCCAGTATGGTTTCTGTTTCATCTCTTTTACTTAAGTAACTAAGTTGAGAATCGATCTTAATTCAACATACCGGTACTCAGATTCGTCCAATCCACGCTCAACATGAAGAAAACGAATGCGAGAAATTGCCCCATCCACATCCGCATTCTTCAGGCACTCCTTCAAATGGTCCAAATGGGTTGTCTGAACGCGTCTTTGTATTGAAGAAAAACACTTGACGTCTTCCTCATCGTTCAACCCCACATTTCCATCGTTGTTACTCCGCACTGTTATTGCCAAACTTGGGCCATAACTCTGAGAACTCCCAACCTGTCTTTGAATATTCGAACACAAAGCATCAAAAGCGTCTGCATGATCTCCAATTACTCTACTCAAACACGTTAATTCTTCTTCATTAACCGATCCCACCGTCGCGGGACTAGCGTCACTCTGCCTATCGTCAACTTCGGCATTGCCACCACCTACCTTCAACCTCTTCACTCCCAATTCCAAAACCTTGTCCAATACCTGCACGCAATCACCGATTTCCGACGGCACATCTTCCGGCTTTCCCTCTTCGACACGCAACAAATCAGCCCGTTCCTCGACAGTTTCGTTTGAGGTCGAAACTTCTTCTTCTCCTCCCTCTTTGTTTACGCTCTCCAATTCGAGCATCTTCCTCCTGCTTCCCACTATCCGGTCGATCAAATTCTGGACTAATAACAAGAATTCCGCTCGTAACCGCAGCGTTTCGTGGTCGAACCCCCATATCGACGTAGCGTTATCGAACTGAATCAATTCAAGGGTCGCCAAGTACGTTAACAAAGACGGTGACGAACAAGAGGGCGACCAAGTGACATTGTCGAATCGACCAGATCGAGATACGATCGTCTGGAGTATAGAAAGAGCGAGTTCGGGATTCCTAACTCTAAGAGCAACAATAGTGGCACGGAGAGGCTCAAACTGGCCAAGAAAGAGATGATTTGCAGCCAATCGTGACAGAATTTCAGTTTCTTTGTCCTCCATACCTTAAATCCGGCAAAAATCCAGTCGCATAATGTAGATTCCAAGTGAAATTCGTCAAGAACAATGGATTGGCGAATTGGGTAACATGAAAAAAAAGCGATAAAATTGAATTGGCCGTATATATAATGAGCCCGATGATGAAAATGGCGACGTCTCTGGAGGTGGAACTGTTTGATTCTCGGAAAATTGAAGCGGAAGAATGACAGGAAAGTTGCATCGGCTAAAATGGTCCAACAGTGAAAAGGTTAAAAATGAAGAAACTCCGTTGGCGCTGCCACAGTCGCCAATTCCCACGGCGCGCTCGTGAGATTGTGGCGCGCCATTTTTTTCCGCGGTAGAAAATATCAATTTTTTTTTTTATTTCATATCATTTTTAAGATTTTATTTATTTTTTATTTTAACCATACATACATCCATCCTTTATATTAAATTTTTATTAATATGTCTACATTTAATCTTTCTTTTTTTTTACAAACAAATTAATAATATATGTTAAATAACTAACAAATAAACGTGTCATTAATACTGTAATTTAACATTATAACTATATGCAAATACAAACCGGCGTGTCTTTGAATTTCTATTGTCGAGCGAGAAAACTGAAAGGTAAACAAATAACCGGATATAATCGAACATCATAACCATTATTTTCTCGATAAATTTCATACATTTGTGAATGAAAATTATCGTCCTTTGCTGACCAACCACTTTCATTGTCGTTTTCTTATATTCCACGAACCGATGTTTCTACTAATGTCGTCTTTTCATAATGTTTTCCTTGTTGTCTCCTTTACGAGCACGTTATTCTCCTATAAGCATTTTCATTTACCTCGCTCGTTTTGGCCTTTTTAGTACTTCATTTTTTTCATGTTGCTATTTAAACCCTTTAGTCGGCTTACAATTCATCATCGAATATAATCCACGTTGTTTTTTCTTTATTAACGGTCACGTTATCGTTATATTTGAACTGACAACTACTGTGTCACGTCTCCATCGTCGTTTTAATTAAATCAATAAAGTTAGTCTATTTATAGTTTTAAAATAAATTTAAAGTTTAAATAATACAAATACAAATTTTAAAAGTTTATATGACCGACTCAATGACGTTTCAAATTTTTACTGGTCAACGTTTAAAAAAATTGTGAAATTTAAAAAATAACCAAATCTCTAGTTAAGTTTTTGTTTTGTTACTTTTTACTTATAAAATGCATTATAAATATCTAAAAATAAATATAAAGAGAAGAACTAATTATCAAAATCAAGTTTATTTATTTATTTAATTAAAAAAGAGGAACAAAAAATATGAAACAAAAAAGGGAACGACTCCCAACGGGTCTCTAAGGTTTAAAAAAAATTAAAAAATTAAATATTTTTTAGATACTAAAAGATAAAAATAATTTTTTTATTTTTTATTTTTTTACCGCATTAGATTTATAATATAACGAATTTAACCTAAATGGAAACAGCGGGGTAAAAATTGCATAAGAAATTGGAGCAAGGGCAAAAGGAAAAAAGGGAAGATCTGGGTGATTCTTTTTGTACCGCCGTCAGCTTGGCTATCGGCGGCATTTTCCCGAGAATCAAACAGTCCCGTTGGGTAATTGGTTTGGCGGGAAAAGTTCCTAAAAAGGAAATTTGAGGCGGCATCTGGTTTCTACTTTTATCGGATCAGTAGAAGTAGAACGTACCAAGTTTTTGTATCTGTAAAAAGTTTCCGTTCCTCTAAGAATCACTGTCATGGCCGATGCCCTTCCGTCGTGTTGGTCACCGGCGGCAATGAAGGCCGCCGGAGAGGACGAGCTGTCGGCGAAAGAAGAGAACGTCGATGGTTCAGCAATGGCAGTTGATTCAGACGTGAATTTTGAAGCCGAGGTTTTGAAGTTACGAGGTCAATGGGAGTTGGCATCGGTTCTGAACTTCTTGAATGTGAGTTTGTTTTCCCGTTTACATTGCCTTTCTTCATAGGGAGAGGAAGAAATTGCGTTAGATATTGCATTGGTGATGAAATGAATGTGTTTATTTATTTAATTTTTTTGCCATGGAGGTTTTCGAGCCGTTAATTGGGAAAAGCTTGAGGATATCGGCAGAAGAGATTGAAAAGGGTTTGATAAAGCCCGACAGTTCATTAGCTGAGCTCCACATTGCTCTTTTGAAGGTTGAGGAATTTTGTTTTCTTTCATATCTTTAAATGCACTTATCATCAATTTTCATTGCTAAACGACTGTTTGTGTCTTTTCTGGTGGCCATCTCACTCAAACTATGATTTC
The DNA here is from genome assembly GCA_033971965.1 of Cucurbita ficifolia. Taxonomy (NCBI): domain Eukaryota; kingdom Viridiplantae; phylum Streptophyta; class Magnoliopsida; order Cucurbitales; family Cucurbitaceae; genus Cucurbita; species Cucurbita ficifolia. The sequence continues at coordinate 2,224,018 of CM066970.1, forward strand.
GTTCTATGCATCATTCATAAGCGTGTGTTTTGGTATATGAACGTCATGACGCATCTTCATCATCCCTCGTGTCTATTAGCATCGTCTTGAGGATATTTCATTTATCTTGTCAATAATTGATGCCTTCCATTGGGAATTTGGGATAGAGTGTTTTTGTTGGTCTCATTTAGGTCTTGTTTTTGTTGGTCTCATTTTGTATACATTTCTCAAAACTTGTTTTGAATGAAAGTTGCACCAATGAAAACAGCATTCGTTTACTTTGTTGTAGTTTGTTGTAGTTATTCAACAGGTAGTTATCTCTTAGAAGTGAAAGGCCATCTCTCGTGGCGCTCTAGACAAGGTTTGTGGGATTATAGAGCCCTTTATTCACTAATGTGCTGTTTATGTTATCAGGGTATACTACCACCTGTAGGTAAAATGTTAAATGGTTCTAATGCATGGGTGACCGCACTTTGTAAGAAGCTCGCCCAATGGTGGCCTTGGGTAAGTTACTGTCATACAGTCGTGCTTGGTTTAGTTCTGTTTTCGTCCGTGTCAGTAGCAAAAGAATAACATATGAGTGTTTATTGCAGGTTGCTGAAGGGGAAATTCCAATTAAGGCTTTTAAAGGGTAGTTACAATAATACTATTTACTTGTATGACATATCTGCATAATTTTGAAAATTTATTGATTGTATCTTCGTTCCATTGTTTCTTTTATACAGAGAGGAGATATCAAATTACGAGAAACTTGATCCTACAAAACGCTTACTGCTTCTAAAAGCTCTATGTCAAATTCGAGCTGATGTATTGTTTTGTATCTTTGTTCATTTTCATTGCTTACTTTTATGCCCATTCATTTTTCTTATTACCACTATGCTTCAGACCGTGGATTAATATGGTCCATGTTTCTTATTGAATAAATTTGGGTATGCATTTGGAGACTGCTTTATATGTGAACTGTTTTGGATTATCTTCGCACCATGGGGTCTTCACGAACTTGAATGATTTATTTAATTTGTTCATTTGCAGCAAGATGATGCAGTATCATATATTAGCGACGGCTCGAAAGATAAAACTCAAATATCTTGTTTCCAGAAAGATAAATTTGGAGGAGATGGAAATGGAGTTTCCTATTGGTAATTTGTTGAAGTTATTTGTCTTCATCAAATTTCTGAAGTCTGATGATCAACTGTATCAGTAATTCTTACTGTGATTTTAGGTATGATGGGAATCCATTTGTTGGTTATAGACTATACAGGGAAGTTATCAAATGTGATAGAAAGAAAAAAGGTAAACAAACGGGAAGTATTTCCCTTCCAAAGTTCAGCACTCAATGGGAAACAATGGCCACAAATCTCGAGGAATTTCATAAAGTTAAAGTATGTTGACAGTCCCTTTCATTTTGGATTTGAGGTCTGTTACCAAGGGCTTAGAAATTGTAATGACTCCTTTCTTGCTAATGGCAGGACAACCTTTTATGCAGCAAGATCAGCAGTGAATTTGCTGTTGGAAGGAAAATTGAATCAGATGCCATTCCCGTTCTTGAGAAACTTCGGAAGGTTGTCGTTGCCTAATCAATATGGTTGTGTTTGATTAATTATTATGCTTTGTATTGTCAATTTGCTAGTACCATGTAAAAGTCGTAGATTGATTTGTCAATTTGCTAGTACCATGTAAAAGTCGTAGATTGATTCTGATTGGAGATCAACTAGTTTTTTGTGGTTATAAAGCCTGTGCTTTTGTTTGCTGCAGAACAAGGAAAGGTCATTGAAACGTAAGCATAGAAAGAGCATGCTCTTGAATGGCTTTAAGAAGTCCTGCATAGTTGGAGTTACTCGCACTTGTCGGATTCGTGCACCTGTGAGCTATACATTTGGTATAGAATCAAGTTCCCTTTACTATTCTTTTGGTTATTAAACTAACTGCTTTTGAAATTTTCAGACTTTTCTAGTAACCAATGTATTGTCATTTTCACTCTCTTGTCTTTGTTGCTGTAATATTACAATGAACACACACAAAGGACGGAATGGCTTGCCATTTTGGAACTATTCCTGCTTTGTCAGTGATTAGAGTTGGACTTGGAAGAATAATTTTCTGTCACCTATGTAGTATGTAGGTCAAGATGACTGAGTGGAGTCGAATTATTCTTTTTGTTCTACTAATCTCTCTTAATAATTGATCAACATTCTGGCAGTTGTTGATGGGAATTTGAAAATTTTGCGAAAATATAGTTGATATTAGAAATTCGATCTATGTGCATATCCACACTTTTTATATTCTTAACCACCTCTTAATAAAGTGTTGATTTGTGGAATGCTGTGCAGAGGAGTACAATCGGGCTATTGATGACGCCATAGGGATATCTAGGTAAACATTTTTCTTCTCTCTCTCTCTCATAAATTTGAAGAAAAAAAAATCATATTTCTTTGTTTATAGATTTACTGCCTTCTTTATTTATTTTATAACGTTCTGATCAAGACAACTATTTTTTTTTCCAGTGACGTCTTTGTCTTTTAATTGTTTTTATGGGTGTAAATATGAACACCCTTGACTATAGTCTTTCCTCTTTACTTTCCAATGGGAGATGTTTCTTGTAGTGCTCTTTTATGATTGATATTTTCCCTTTATTGCATTCATCAATAAAATTTGTTACCTAGAAGCTCGTTTTGTTTTGTAAGTAGTTCTCCTTGATTTTTTTCAATGGGGGGGATGTGAAATAATATGTATATATATACCTTTATGGTGGGTATTATATTCTCCAATTTTCTTATGTGAAATAATATATATATATATGTATATATATATGTATATATGTAATTGTCTAGGGGTTTAGACCCAGCCTTCGATTCCATGTTAAAACGCCAATGAACCCTAAAACTTAGACTTATAGATTAATAGTAAATTTATTCCTTTTGTCAATACGTAAACAAGTCTCTCTTTTTTGTTTGGATAGACTATAAAGAACAAATTATTGAGATGAGAATTAACCGAAGTCGATATAATATGGTATAAAAGACCGACCATATATTCATATTCCCTTGTTTTGGTGGCGGAAGTTGCCATATGTACCTGGTTGCATGGAAAGCTAGTTGTGTTTATGCTGAGTTCACAGCTTTTGTAGGGCAAGAGTATTCATTGTAGTCTACTAAGTTCGGACACTCGTGCTTCAAAAATATTCAAACAACTCTGTTGACACTAGGTTCAAATTACTCTTAGTCTTAGCTTGCCCACATGTCTACAAATTTGGCCTCAATATTTGGATATCATTTCCCCTCTAGGGATGTGAGTTGTAGTGTTGCAGTTGAGGTGTCGCTCGGCGGCCAACGACTAGAATTTCTCAATCTCGTCTCTTATCCAAACTGGGAACTAGTTTCCAGAATCCATCTATTTTGCAACTCATTTCGTCCTTACACTTCGAATGTTGGTTACTGCCTATCATGTAGGAGGTTTGTTGTACAGCCGTTTTATTGTTCATCAATTGCTTTCAACAGCAGGAACAGTAGGGGCCAATTGCTATCAGTATGGTACGGTTGCAGGAACTCAATTTTGTAGTTTGTATCTTGGAATCCAAGGGATTATCCTGGATAATATCTTTTTATTTTTATAGGAAACAGAAACCTTTTTATTGATGGACGAAATAGATTACACAAAATCCTAGCTGTGAGTAATTACAAAAAGCACCTCCAATGTCATGAGGGACGATAGATTATAGTTGCAAAAGGGAGGAGAAAGTTTACTCCAAGTTAATGCAAGAAAAGGTGTAGATTCAATGAAAGTATGAGTACTTTGTTGCTCATCTCTAAAGATCTGCACATTTCTTTCCAGCCATAAGTTCCAATAGAAAGCACATATAAAGTTCTTCCTTAGGATCTTCTTCTCCTTGAACGGATGGGTAAAGGACTCTGGTTGCGGAATATGCTTTTGCCGCTAGTAATTAAGTGTCTTACCCAACACTAAGTTTCCTCTCCTTGTGGAGAGCTTCCCTTCGCCTCTGAAACTTGGGCAAGACCTTGTGACTTTACTAACTTGGGCAAGACCTTGTGACTTTACTGTGCTCCTACTCTTACGAGGGACGTGTTATGTTCTCCTTGTTTATCTCTTCCATTCTATTGCATGGGTTTTACCTATAAACTCTATCCACCACAAGGTGCGTGCTGCACACTGTAAATGAAAACATCACCACAGTTATTAAACCTTTGAATATCTGTTCAGGAACGTTAAAAAAACTGATGAAAAAGAGGAAGGGATGATGCATCACAAGCGCAATAGAACAGATGTTTCTACTAGTGGGAAATCAGTGGATGCCTCTGGACACATCGGCGAGTGCAGCAATAATGACACTGGAAGCAACACAACCAAAGAAACCGATCTTGACAGCGCTGCTCACGTTGATAAGAAGAATTATGAGGACAAAGACGACAGTGGCAACGATTTGGATTCTGATAATTTCGATGCAGAAGAGAAGAATGAAATGCTTCAATCCACAAAGCCTGCAGGTGGAGTGTGCAGTAAGAGGGTGGATACAAGCAGGAATCATCATGTTAGTAATGAAATTAGAGAGGTGGGTGCCAAAAGTAGGTTGAGACAAAGACCAGTTCTTAACTCTGCCCTTGGAAATTGATACTGCATCTTGAAGAACATCATGCATGCCAGCCGCTACAACAATTGGGTAAGGGCTTTTGATTCATATGCATTAATCAGTGCAGATATAATTTTCCTTGAATTTTAGTGTATTGGTAGGAATTCTGAATGACATTGGTTCATTGATGATCTTGAAATTTGTTGTTACCAATGAATTTGTTGGATATCCTAGTGTGAATGCTTGAAAAGTTGAAATATTAGTAGTTTAAGATAAATTGTAGGGTTTTCAGTATGGATGATTGATGTTTTTTTTCTTTTCCTTCTCTTTTGATCTGATTTTATGAACTTATTTAATTAGTTTAAACTGCGATTAAATAAATATATTTAATTAGTTTTTATCCATTTTATCTTTTTATTTTTGTTTAAACAACCTATTTGGTTTTGTGGTTTTTTAAAGGACAGCGAATCGAGTATGGGTGTTTGAGCTTATGACTTCGAGCCAGGTAGTATATGTCAGTTACTGTTAAGTTAATCTAACATTTTACGAATAGTTTTGGGTAAATTTTTAGATGGGTATCGACGTTTATGTAGCTTGATTTTAAAATGTTTTATTAATTAAGTTTAATTCAACTTATCATTCCATTTTCAGTTTTTTTTTAAATGTAAAATTGATGAAAGAAAATACCTATCCGCTGATAGAAAGTTTGAATTTGAATTTTTAACAAAGATTTGAGAATCGAATTTCTTGCTATCGACATCACGCTATTTTATTAGTTATAGAATTGACATAACATAATTTAATTTTTTTAAAAAATACAAATTAATTATCAATGAACCATATTTATATTGACAATTTTTTATTTATTTTGTCAACTTGATACAAAGTCACAATTAATGAAGTATCGTATCCGTATAAATACTTTTATGTTATATATATATATATATATATATAAATGTAATAAATTATCAATTATAATTTCAATGAGTATATCGGTTTTAAGAGAAAAAATAAAAATATTAAAATACCCGTAAATTTTATTTGTTTTTTGTTTTATTCATTTATTATTTATTTTTAATAAGAAAGACAACAAGTTTGGAAGATAATATTAGCAAAAGCATAATCAAATTTCATAAGGGTATTTAGGGGAAAAAATATAATATAAAGGAGTAAAATATATTTTGAAAATATTTAAAATATAAATCCATTGTAAAAAAAAAAAAAAAAAAAAAAAAAAAAAAGGGAAAATAATTACCATCGCAAAGCCCATGGTATTTGTCCAGCCCATCTTACCAGCGCCGGTCTTTCGCCCACAGAGGTTTATTGCGCTTCCTTCTTCATACAATCTCTCGTCCATTGCCCTCAATATTCCCTCTCATTTCTTCATCTTCTTTCTGCAACCATGTCCGCTTCATCCGAAACTCCGATCGATGAGACCCTGTCTGCTGGTGACGAAGCATCTAAAGCTGTCAGCAAGAAGGCCGCCAAGAAGGAGGCTGCCAAGCTGGAAAAGTTGCGCCGTCGCCAGGAAGCAACCGCCGAAGCTGCTATTTCGTCTCTCAATGTCGAGGACGACCCACTCTCCGCTAACTATGGCGATGTACCACTCTCCGATCTCCAATCCAAGGAGGCTAAGGATGTCGCGAACTGGACTCAGGTCGGCTCTTTGACCGGGGAGCTTAAAGACAAGTATGTGATTCTACGGGGACGAATTCAGACGATCCGTGCTGTTGCCAAGAAGATGGCGTTTCTCGTGGTGAGAGAAAAGGGATTCACCGTGCAGTGCGTTGTATCGGAACAGCCGGAGCTCGTCAGTCGCCAGATGGTGAAGTATGTCGTTGGATTGAGCCGTGAATCCATTGTCGACGTTGAAGGAGTCGTGTCTGTGCCCAATGTTGCCATTAAAGGTGCTACGCAGCAGGTGGAGATTCAAGTGAGGAAAGTATACTGCGTCAGTAAGGCAATGCCGAGTCTGCCTATAAATATTGAGGATGCTGCTCGTAGTGAAGCTGAAATTGAGAAAGCGTTGCAGGTATACTTTGTTATCGCTCATTTTCGATGTGGTCTTCTTCGTGCTTCGATTATCTCTTCAGCTCGATTGTCTATTTCCATTGTTCTTCATAATTAATTTGGAGAATTTTAGAAGTTCCAAATCTAATGATTGTTTTTTCTTTCATTCTATGTCTATTAAAGCTAATTTTTTATACCAAAAATAAAATAAGAATTTTCTAGAAATTAGACATCCTGTTTAACGTCGGACCCATTTGATGGCTGCAGGCTGGTGAGCAACTAGTACGTGTTAATCAGGATACGCGGTTGAACTACAGAGTTCTTGACATACGAACTCCAGCTAATCAAGGAATTTTTCGCATTCAATGTCAAGTTGGAACAGTGAGTTTTCTATCTTATTTTCTGTTTTCTGGTTCGTTGTTTCATTTTTTTTTTTAATTATTAGAAACAATTTCATTGATGTCATTACGAAAGAGGGGAGACCCTTATTGGGAGATTACCAAAAACCTCTCCAATTGAAGGAGGGAGGTTAAGCTATAGTGATGAAAAAGAACCTTTACACCAAGTCACAGCCAAGTGAACTTTAGCATAAAAAAATCTACTAAAAAAGTATTCCTTAACTTGGAAAATTATTTTGTTCCTATCTTGCCAGTTACTCCAGCAAAATTCCCTAATAAAATTCTCCCACAGAAGCTTTTTTTCATTTTCGAAGTGACGACCCCCTAAAGTATGTGAGAGAAGAAGCTTTAGATCTCCAAATCCACTGTGCTAGAAAGGTACCATTTTTTTTTCCTCAAGACTACAATCGAAGACCACCATTATCCAGTGGGAGGATTTTTTTTTTTTTTTTTTTTCATTTTATGAGATGCAGCCCCTTACTTTCTCCATGGCCTTTCCAAATGAAATTTCTAATCATTCTCTCTATGGTTGAGGCCACCTTGACCAGTGTTCTAAATACAAACATATAGTACGTAGGGAAGTTTGATAGTGTGGCTTGGATGAGCGTAGGCCTTCCCCCTTTGTTATATGTGTATTTTTCCAAGAGAGAAGCCTCTTGTCCACCTTTTCAATAATGGGCTTCCAAAATTGTTGTGACCGAGGCTTGCCATTCAAGGGAAGACCAAGATAAACGGCGGGCCAATTTCCCACTTTGCAACAATATTTATTTGCAAGATCATGCACCTTCTGTATTTCCATATTTATGCCTAAGATTTCTGATTTTTGATGATTGACATTCAGCCCTGATGCCATTTCAAAATGCCTCACAACATTGAATAAGTTATCAAGAGTTTGTTCTTTTGCGCCGAGAATAAGATTGTATTGTCATTAAAGGTTTCTTTTAATTGTTGATCTAAATGGATGTTTTATATCATACCAAGTTGAAGCATACAGGCTTTATTCAAAGTTGATCATGGTAGCTATATCTACCAGCTTGATTTGTGTTGCATAGTTCAACGGTTATCTTTTGAATAAAAAAACTATTGACTGGTGGATCTTTGGTAGTTTCATCTATTAATAGTTGGAGTCTTTGACGGCGTCCACGTTTAGTATCATCAGCATAGCTTTCTTACTTGGTATCCATGATTTTTCCGTGCAATGTCTTGTTTGATTTGTAGACTTATTTAAGGGAATTGATGAGGCATGTTTACAGCTAGTGTTTTGAGTCCTTCTCAGCATTGTTGTAAATGAAGGGTTTGCAACATAGATTGAGTTTGTTCTCATTATGCAGATATTTCGACAATTTCTGTTGTCCGAAGGCTTTGTTGAAATCCATACACCAAAATTGATTGGGGGTTCCAGTGAAGGTGGTGCTTCTGTATTTAGGTTGGACTACAAAGGTCAACCCGCTTGCCTGGCTCAGTCACCTCAGCTTCATAAGCAAATGGCAATCTGCGGCGACTTCGGCCGTGTATTTGAGATTGGTCCTGTTTTCAGAGCAGAGGACTCATTCACACATAGACATTTATGTGAATTTACAGGACTTGATGTTGAAATGGAGATCAAAACCCATTATTCTGAGGTAATGCTCTGAGTTGGCTTTTTATTTGTCATGGTCATCTTTACTTGATACTTGACCCGATTTCTTTTCTTTTTCTATGCAGGTCATGGACGTCGTGGGCCGATTATTTGTCTCAATGTTTGACAGTATGAATCAAAACTGTAAGAAGGAGCTTGAAGCAATTGATAGACAGTATCCATTTGAGCCTTTGAAGGTGAGCTTTATTGATAACCTACTTCCCGGAAATCTTTATAGTGTCGAAGTGTTGGATATTCTTGTGGCTTTGGATTTATGCCAATTAATATGTAAAATGTGGATAGATGACTGAGTTTGGTAGTAGATTGATTTCTTCTCATTTCCATCTTTGATCCGAGTTCATGATTATGCAGTACTTGCGAAACACTCTACGCCTTACATTTGAGGAAGGAATTCAGATGTTGAAGGTGAAGTTCTGTTGTTTGTTTTTTGTAACTTTTTAACTGCAGTGCCAGATAATTCGTAGAAAGATCCCAAATCCCAATGTCTCAACATTTTCTTCTTGATTATGAACGACTATCTACACAGGATGCTGGCGTTGAAATCGATCCTCTCGGGGATCTTAATACAGAGGCTGAGAGGAAATTGGGACGACTCGTCCTAGAGAAGTAATTCGTGTCCTTACTTCGAACTTATGATGTTTGTACAATTATTATATATCTAAAGATTGCTTGCTGATCAAACTTTCCTAACTATAGGTATGGCACGGAGTTCTACATTCTTCACCGCTATCCTTTGTCTGTTAGGCCATTCTACACTATGCCTTGTCATGATAACCCAACTTACAGTAACTCATTTGACGTCTTTATTCGAGGTATACATTAAATATTGTTTCATCACTAAAAGTGTCTTGCTGGTGCTTATTCTTCCCTAAAAATGTGGGTGTATAACAAAATTTTCTATGATAAGTAACTTTTTTATGATCCATGATAAGTAACTTAAAACTTTGTTGTTCACGCAGGGGAAGAAATCATTTCTGGGGCTCAGCGTGTTCACGTGCCAGAATTTCTTGCAGAACGCGCTCAAGCATGTGGGATCGATGTAAAAACCATAGAAACTTACATCGATTCGTTTAGGTATGTTTCTCGTATGCTTTTGTTTTCTTTTCCCCTTTACTCAAAGTTGAAATTTAACCGAATAAACGAAATTTAACTGTGATGGCAACGTCTTGATGGGGTTTTCCTTTACATGCAATGCTTTCATTGCAGGTATGGCGCTCCCCCACACGGTGGATTCGGAGTAGGTTTGGAGCGTGTAGTGATGCTTTTTTGTGGTTTGAATAACATTCGGAAAACATCATTGTTCCCTCGCGACCCACAGAGGATTGCTCCTTAGAATTGCACCAGTAATAATGTAATTCCAGTTTTTGAAATTGACATTTTGTTGCCTCTTTCGCACTTCATAGGGAAAATATGAATTTCAGATCTCTGCAGGATGGTGTATTGAATACTATTGTTTGCATCGTTATAATGCAAAGTTTGTTTTGACCAGCGTTATTTGATTTAGATTTTTATTACAGCTTTGTCTTCGTTGTTTGAAATTGAAAATTTGACGACTCTTCCAAGTTAAGACGTTTGGTTAAAGATTGGGAGAACTCTTCAATAATGACGACTGTTCTCCTGTGATGGTGTGTGGAAGGAGAGATTAGAGAGGCAGCCTAGGTTAGGTAAATTGGGTTCATATAGGAATTCTTAACGGAGAAGGAGAAGGATAACTGTTACAGCACAAGCACAAGCCTACAAGCACAAGCCTACAGGTAGCCGATGTTATCTTCTTTGGACTTAAGAATGATGTTATCTTCTTAGAATGTTGTAATGCTTCAATTTTGGAGATGGGTGTAATGCTCCAATTTTAGAGATGAAGATGATTCTGAAACTATACCGGTGATTAGACGGGTGGGTGAGTGAGAGGAGAGAGGAGGGTGATTAGACGGGTGGGTGAGTGAGAGGAGAGAGGAGGGTGATTAGGGTTGACGGTGAGTGAGAGGCTAGGAGGGTTGACGAGAGTACTCACATTTGCAACGATTAATCTTACTCACATTTGCAACGATTGATCTTACTCACATTTGCAACAATTTAAGAATAAGAGGGACCCACCAAAGAAGATAATACTCATGCTCCTCTTTTTTCGGAAGAAAAGGAATGAAACGGAATAAATCCAGTGAATGGAAAGAAAAAAAAAACAAAAAAACAAACGATGAATTCCAACCTTATGAGAAAATAAAAAATACCCGTTCATGAAACTTCCAACCTTCTTGATGGAAATAAAAAGAAATTGTAAAATGCTATTAGAAAAAATAAATAATGACTATTTAGAACTATTTTTCGGACTCACTTGTCAAATGTAATGTTTAAAATTTAGGGATCAAAATGCTCAAACACAAAACAAGAAGGTAGGTTGACATCCAGATTGCTTATTATGTTCATGGAAAAGAAGAAAACAAAATCTTGGATAAATAATAAAAGGAAAAGAAAAAAAAAACAAAGGTCAAAACCACCGGAGACTCGAAGAGATTGAAAACGGGAGAATTTCTCTTTTTTCATTTCCTTTATCTGATTAAATTGTTAAAATAAAGATATTTTGACTAAAAACTAAATAAGAACATCAAGGTTAACCTGATTATTTTGATTGTTCTGTAATGTTCAAAAGCCAAACCCGTTATTGACAAAATCCTCATCGTCCTCACTGCTAAATGATTCCATCAGTTGACTATCATCTTCATCATCTTCTTCTGGCAAAATATCCAAAATTCCAGGACCACCATCAAAGTCAACATCATCCATCACAAAGTCAACATCGAGATCACTCACACTATCGTCGTCGTCGTTACTCATATCATCCGAATCACTCTCACCATCCCCATCAATATCAGGACCCAAAATTGGATCCAAACTATCATCATCACCGTCGTCTTCGTCTTCGTCTTCCTCGCTCTCAGCATCGTCAGGATCGGAATCATCGTCAGTGGGCCTTCTTCTACCAATTTCATAGACCCTTGCTGAAGAAAACATTTCATCTTGATCATCCATTGTGATCAAACCAACGAAGGAATCAGTTTTCTCTGTTGTGAAGTCTAGGACACAACGATCTAGAGGAATAGTGGCGATATCTGAGTAGTTCACTGCATCGATGGTCCGAAACGCAGCAAAGAGCGGATGTTTGACACGACGGGTATGAACAGCTGACATTACATCTTCAAGATTTCTCCTCAAGATTGCATAAATAACATCACCACTCGCATTGAATGTAATCGCTGTTTGGTCGAGCGAAGGTACACTGCGGAGAAGCCTGAACTTTCGAAGATCCCAGACCTCGGAATTAATAATTACCTGCAAGCATGGCCAAGGATATCAAGAAAAAACTAAGTATTTGACACAATGCTATGAACAAACTTCGGAACCAAAGGGTCAGACCTAAGAACCAATAGCCCATCGACACATGGCAAAACTAAAAAGAAAATAGTAAAGAGTTCTTCCGCATTATATAAGAATCACAAAAATATTGGCATAGATTCCTCCAGATAGAAATTGGTATCATACACTGAAGAATTAAAGCAGCTCAAGGTATAGGTACCATAGCGTTTCTTTTTATTATAAAAGTGATTTTTGAAGACTCTAATAACATAAAAAAAACTCAGTTTTTCTTCCATAAGTACTTGTAGAATAATTGTTCTAACTTTTAAAAAAGCACCTTTTTTTTAAAATCAAAAACCTTCCCAAAATGCACCAAATATTGCTTGTTTTTTTAAATGAGAACTGAAAATAACAATTAGCTTAGCTATTTCAATGTTTCTGTGACTTACAAAGAAGTCCAGGAAAAGATTATTAACAGGCAGCAGACAAAAGAACTATATTCAAAGAGAGAGCAATAGAAGAGGGAGAGGGTTAAACGACTTACCTCGTTGCCAGCTGGATGAAAACCACCACCACCATAATCAGTAAACTGATCAAAGCGATGGACGGGCCCTGGTCCACGTCGATCCCATAAAACTCCGTTCCAGAGCAACATTGTATCCGAAGGGCTGAAGTGTACGTGTGAATAAGCATGCCCTCGACCTGCAGAACTGACATTGGTGTCGGATAGTTTCAATTCGACTTGGCAGGTTTGAATATCATACAAAAGTATTTCTCTTCGAGCAGGCTCGGATGCCATTGCAGCAAAAATGTTCCCAGCATTGCTAAACCTTGCGGCCTTGCATCCTTCGAATGAATGCATGGGGCCGCTCGAAATGGATGATGCATCCCACAACCTTACGTCTAGGGAGCTGGATGAGAGCACAAGTTGACTGTCGTCAGAAGTATATGACTCCATTATGGTTAAAGGAGACTGATGGCTGGTGCAACTTTCTAATATGCTGCTACTGTTGGTATCAAAGACCTTGACCTCCCCTGAGTGGCTGCCGACAGCAATTCTCGAGTCCCCGAGGAAAGTAAGACAAGTCAAAAGAGCACTAGCATCATCGCGGCAAGTTCGCCAAGGCCTAAACCTGCTGTAGACAAACTGACGGTCCCTACGATTTCCATGAACACCACCATATATACTTCTAAATTCACGAGATCCAAGGCGAGATGTTACATTCCATGGGGCATCAAGGCTTCGTTTTGGTTCAGGACAAACGTGAGGGTGCAAAAGAGACAATGGTGGAAGAGTAGTTATCGGCGTTGGACATTGGCGATGCTGGTGTTTTAGATACTGAACAACAAGGGAGTCCAGAGTTAGCCTCTCACTGTTGCTGGGTTGTGGATCACTTGGATTCCCAGGATGCGATGACGGTGTAACCAAACCAACTTGGGAACTGCCTTGTTGGTTGTCATCCAAACAATCCGTCCAAAAACCCCCAGGTATTGGTCGTCCATGCTGATCTCTCATGTTAGTAGTGCTCGGGGTAGAAAACCCAACATCTGTAATCAAACTACCTTTGCGAGACGAAATAGGAGTAGGACAAATAGGAGAACGGAGTCCTGGCTCATTAGAGTGAAGTCGCTTCGAGGACAACATGATACTGGTATCCTTCAATTCTGACAACTTCCGCTTCATTGGCAATATAATGGGTGTTTTACATTGAGACTCTGTGTCAATGATTGGGGTTGTTTCATTTGAAGATAGAGGCGCAGCAGATTGTTTTGAAGTACTAGAAATTTTTCTAACTGCTGAGGAAGACGATTCCAGGGATTTAGGCAGAGACTTTGAATGCATACCAAAAGGAGTGGAGAAGACAATGGGCTTTTTCCTTGGACAAGACAGGCTAAAATCACATTTCGAACTTGTATCTTCTTCTCGTGCAGAAAGCTTCGGTTTATCAGTCAGAAATCCACACGGGGATCGACCATAGGGCCACTGCAGTTGGGTTGAGGATGTCTCCAGCTTGGAGTCTTGGTATGCAAGAGATGATGGAGCTGCTAAAAGAGGTAAAGGTGTCAACTCGGCCTCTTTCAGCAGTGCGAAGGCAGCTTTGCTTAATCCAGAAGCTAGAAGATGCTCGTGAATTAAAAGAAGAAGCTCCCTGAAATATTACACAAGCGTATGAGAAAGGCAACACAATCACAAGGTGTTCTCTAACCATAGCACAAAATCCACATTCGAAATAAATCAGCAACTACCTGGAATGGTAAGTGATAGGCGTAGCAGCAGCTATGGCTGCTCTTTCTATCCGTCTCAAAGTGGGGGTAGCAGCATCACTAGCTGCCAAAGCACTGGCCCGCCCAGAATTTGTTACAATCTGACCATTATTGAATAACATAATCAGTTCCTTGCTTGGATAGAAAGAAAGAAAAAACAATAACTGTTTTGAACAAATAAAACAGCAATATCTTGCTATGAAAACATTCCCAATATGAAGTTGTGTTGTATGCATGTCCAATATCCACTCAAAAGCTAGGTTTGTTAAGTTTAGTTGCATAAATCATATGAAAACAGAACGCATTTACCCCGTGACATTATGCATCATCTATATAGGTAAGGAGAGATCTCTCTCAATCAAATGATGAAGAAATGGAAATACAAGTCGGAATACTGGTAAATCGTGGAGAGAAAGGTACTTACTGAAATAAGCTCAATAGCGACCTGGGAAAGCTCCGCTTGCCACCTACCTTGCTCTGTTCCTGATATCTGACTCCCTGAATCTCGAATTAGTTCGGATAATTTTTTCCCCACCTGTCAACCAATTTGTGTTATAGCAGAGCTCAAAGAAGTATACAACTACAAAATATAGCATTGTAGGATTATATAAATTATTCACATGCATAACTGGAAAATGAGGCTGCAGTATTATGTATTTATTGAAGCAACAGAAAATGGGAGCCTAAAAAATATCATTCGTTTGTAAAACTATCCAAATCGGTAAATGTAGGTTCTACCAATAATTCTTGTGGGTAAAAAGAAAAATGAAGAGACTACTAAAAAGAAAACACAATTCTGCAGATGATTGTTGGTGGTAGGCACAAAATTCCGGCAATCTCATATCTTCTTCTTTCATGCCCTGACAGCATCTGAAGCCTTGGTCTCCGGGTCTTCTTAACTCCCCGGATTTTTATCGCCCGGTTTTACCTTTCCTTCAGTTGCTTTCTCGATTCTTCTACCTTATATTTTGGCTCATACTTCTTTGCATTCTCGACAGAATCATAGATCAAACCAAACGCAGACAATTTTCCACCACCAAAGTGAGTTATGATCTTGAAAATAAAGATACCTTTAAGCCGTTTCTTTTATATCTTCATATATAAACCACAGTCTTAACAAAAACATGAAACACCATATCACAATATATGCTCATGCCTATGCAGTTATCATGGTTTTCCCTTACCCCCAACTCCCTAGACAAGACCTTGAGAATCTAGTTAAACTTGCCTTGTAAAAGGGAATACTCTCAGGAATCAAGATGTTAGATCCTAACCCTAATTGAAGTAATTTTTTCACTATCCAATCAGATGAGTCAACTTTTTACTTGGACACTACCATGCAAAGGAAACACAAATATTAGTAACAAAAGGCTCTATGATAAACAAATTATACCTGAAGTTTTGTCAAAATATGTGCTATTGTATCATCTCTAGCTAAACCAAGCAGGACCCGGCAAGCAAGAGCTCGGAGGCAATCAAGAGCTGCAGGAGGCAGATAGATCCTTGGCTGGAGAAGATGCAAAATAACCTTTATACCATTGTTAGCACGGACTGCCTCCCTGGCTTGACGATAACCTTGCTCTAATTGTGCAGCAAGACCAGCACAGCCTGCTCCTGCACCTAAAGATATTCGACGATCCCCAACCAATCCTGATGTTGCTGTTGCAACGGGATTTTGAGAATTATTGTTAGTAGCCTGACCAGTTGCCGAAGTATTGCCTCGATCTACAATGCTAGAATCCCCATTGCGTTCTCTTTGATCTCCTTGACCAGTCATATAAGCAGCTCGATCTGGGACACTGCGTTCTCCATTTCTATCTCTACTCTCTACAGCAGGGGTACTAGAGGTCTGGGAAGACATAGCTTGTGATCCTTGCATGACTACAGGTGGTTTATTGCTGATTGATGGGGGAGGACAAACAAGATTGATCAACACATTCAAAGCCGGCTGAATGATCTGCAAAGATTTTTAGGTATCAAGCTAAAACCATTGATGACCAAGTCATAGCTCACACACTCTATCTACACGAAAGTTCGGTTTCCAGCATTTGCAATATGATAAAAATAACAGAAAAATTGGTCATTTACCTCTGGATCAACAAAATTACTAGCAATACTTGCTGCATCCAAAATGACAGCTACACCAACACGATTGTTGCTCAATGTGGCATTCACAATCATTTTGCGGCTGTTAGGCACCAACGTTACAATATGAAGAACCCCCAATGCATATTGAAGTAAATCATGCAAGTAACGATCAACAGGAGGGGCCTACAAAACCAAGACTAAAGTTTTAAAAAAAAGGTCCAGAGAAAAATAGGAACGGAGGAAAGCGGAATTTTTCAATAGTAGTACCTGACACAACTCCAACATGGTTATATGCCCATTATAGTTTAAGAACTTCTCAGCTGCAGGCCAACGAGTTCTTACAAATGCAGCACCAAGCTTCCGATCCTTCTGTAAAAGGAGAAGTACAGTATCCATAGCCTCGTTGCTAATATCAAGTGGTTTGTATGCTGCCCTCACACTTGAAGCATTTCGAGCAGCACTTCGACTACTTTTATTAGGACGAATAGATTCCACGAGCAAAAGGAGATGAGCTCTGAAATATTGACGTAAAGCAACACAGGTATGATAAGCTATTTGCTTTCCAGATGATGTAAGTACTTCAGTAGGAGACCGATCATTCTGCAACAATCCTGTACTAGATAGGCCTAAAGCCCCAGAATTCACTCCAGACCTCACAGATGCAGCATCATTCAATAGCCCTAGTAATTTCTGTAGGCCATCTTGAGCGTCAAATGCATCAAGAACAGCTCTGAACACAAATGCAGCAGCAAAAAATAAGGCTGCATTTTTTCTTGCCTGGTCTTGTTGGCACTCAAGAAGCTGGATGGCTAACTCAACCACCTGATAGACAACATCTGAAGGAAGGGCACAGACCCGTTCCATTATTCCCTGCACAGAGGGGAAGCCATGCAAGTGAGATGAAATAAAGGGTCTACAAAAAGAAAGAATAATACAGAAACTAACTATACAGAGAACGTTTAGCCTCAATAACTACCTGCAGGGAACCAATTGTGAATAAACAAGAAGAGAGCCCAAAAAATGTCTGAGCAACTCTGGGAACTGCAAGGAGTTTCTGCATGCCACCCCGGTCAACAAAGAGTGCTGCAAACTTACGATGAGCAGCCAAAGCACAGATTAATTTCATCACATCTGGCAATAGCATTTCAGCATTTGATGTTTCACTTTGCTTGGAACTCCTTTGCAGTAGTGTAAGACATACATCTACACCCTTTTCACGCAATACAGGCCCAAGCACTTCCACATATTCCCCAAGAATCTCAAGACATTGAATACAGTATTTTTCTCTCAGTTGTGCGAGGGAGTCAAAATTAGGGATGAAAAAATCTTCAGTTTGCTCATTCATTTCTTTTCCTGTGGGACCTGGATCAGCTGGACTAACATTTGAATCGTTCTGGCTCCTGCACCAATCCATCCGTACTTTTTCAGCCCACAATTGAGGAAGGTTTTAAAAAACGAGTGAAATGAGAAAGTGCAATGCATTCTCTTCAGTATATCATGAGTAATAAAAAATCACAAACCTGGAAACCTCCACAGCATTGGCAGCATCAATCACAGTAGTTGCAGCCTTAGAAGCAGCCAAAAATGCAGCTTCTTCATCGTTAGAAGTTTTAAATTCCTACAAAAATAAAGAAGCTTATATGTCAGAAGTGAAGGGCAAAAAAGATTTTAAAGTTTCGTGTGTTTGCGTGAAAGATTGAGAAAGAAAGAGAGATAGAGAGAATATACCTCAAAAGCTGCACTCTTAACAACCTCAGCAGCAGAATCACCCGCTGCTTTTATGGCTTCTAAAGGCGCACCGACTGCTCTTGCTTCAGCTTCGGCAGCACAAACGGCTTTCTTTACTAGCTCAGAAATATCTTTTGATCCAACTCTGCATTCTTGGTAGCAATCATCATTGTCATCTCGTTCCACAGAAGAAACATCACAATTGATCCTGCCAGATGTCCTACTAGCATCAGGTACTTTTTTAACATCCAGATGTTTCAACGAACTCCTTTCTCTAGCACTCCGCCCTCTATTACCAGACATTGGTGAAGTGAGGGCATGATCAATCTCAAGAGCACCTTCATTTACTCTTCCTTTCCCTCTGGATCTGCTACGGCTCATTTTACGTCTTGTAGAATCATCTCTAGCATTGTCATCAATCTCACCATGCTTATTCCTCCCATCACGAAAATCTAAAGCATGCCATCTGTCTTCACCTTCTACATCCATCTCATAGCCATCAGCCCTTGTAGCCAATGCATCAGGTGCTTCTTCACCAACCCAACATTCTTCTGGTGGTGCCAATCTACTTAGGCCCCTATCATGATCTCTATCAAAAACTTGATCCTCTACAGATCTTTCATCCGCTGTTCTTGAGTCATCTAGATGAGATGTTTCCATAACTTGTCGTACCCTCACTCGGCTTTCATCTCTAACTTTGACGCCACTAGCACTAGATGCATTTTTGGCTTCTATTAAATGATTACCATCTTTTTGACTCACATCTCCAAGAACACGAATACGAAGAAAGCGCATAAGTTTTGCAGATAATCTAGCAGTGAAAACATCTTCCACCAATTGACTTCCACTGAGAAAATTAGAAAAACGAACATTGACATATTATGCAAAATGAACAAGTGTATTAAGGAGAATGGTGAAAAGAGTTACGGCAGTAGCATACCCAGCCAAGCATACAGCAAGGAGTCCAGTGGAATATGTCCGTAACATTTCAGAATCTGAAACCTCCTTTCCTCCTGATTCATGTTTCCAGTTGCGATCTTCAGCAGAAAATTTCCCAGTTTCCTCCATCACCCACTTTTTTATGTTTTCCAGAACATCATCCTCAAAAACATGAGGATACTGCAAAACATGTGGAGGTCTTATCACATTGGGTAAACTCAACAAACAGCTAATTTTGCGTGAGTGTGTGAGAGAGTGAGTCAGCCAGGGAGAGAGAGTTAACCGTCCAAGTCAGTGAACAGCTTATAAGAAGTCTTGAAGCAGCAGCCTGTATGGAGGATGAGTATCTAGCGTCTGAAAGAAACTTCGAGGAAATAAATTCAAAAAATTCATCGTTCTCCTGCAGAGTAGGTGAAAAAAGTCAGAATAAGTAACATCATTGAACTAAGAATAACAACATATACCTATTATTTATATTTCCCCACCGACCATCATGAAAACCTTAAATATGTATAGAATTGAATTTGCTCCAAATTCATCAAACAACATAAATAAAAAAAGAAAAAAAAGAAAAGCTGGATAACTCAAAATTTGGGTTACCCGGACTACATTCCCTAGCCTTCCAATGCTGTGAGATCCGCGACCATTACTAGAAGAATGACCATTCTCTGCCATGTATCTGCATTATTGTGTGTGTAATAAAATAGGTTCAGAACAGACGTAATATCATGCAACAGTAAACCTTAATGTCTCGTAAAGAAATAAATGGCACATACATTCGAATGAGGTAAATATTACCATAGATGAAGCCGGCTAGTGAAAACTTCGAATAAAACAAATTATGCGCTTAAACATACACCAAGGTGAATGAAAGCTTCATTCAAGGCCTCCCCATTATCTCTTGAGCAAATGTTAAACTAGAAATGATCTTAAACTATTAGGTTCAGATTAAATTCTATCTGAAGGAGAAGAAATGCAACCCATAGACCATCTATGACACTATGCCATTATCCACTTTTTTCCGGCTCTGAAATTCAGAAGTCCTCCAACTCGTTGAATTAGAAACCAGGAATACCAGCAAACTCCGGACTCCAGAAGCTGAAAACTTCGGAAATGATTAACTTTCCAAGTGGGTAATGTAGCACACTCCATGATGTTATAATCTCCTCAAGGTTTCGTTGATCCTTACCACTCTTTCCATTCTAGTTTTTAACTCTGAAGTTCTGTTAAGGCGGTTGGCGTAAATTTTTTTATTTATAACGTTACTTGATAGAAACTGCACTGGCTCATAGCGCGAAGCTCCTCTCCCACCCCACAGCAAGAGAGAAATCAATAATACAAACACAAGTGAAAAACAACCAACCAAAAAGAAAACGAAAAACGTTGAACAGTCCCTTAAAGAAGACCATTCCAATGCACACTCCATACTAAAAATCATTTCAGGAACACGTTTAAACTGTCATAACGTTAGAAATTCGGTTTTGAAAACAAGTACCTTCACAAAGCGTATCAAAACCAGCAAAATAACAAGAAGCACAAACCTGGATTCTTGAGTCTCGAGAAGTGATGCAAGGGCGTGAAGAACGGTAGGGTTAGGGTTATCAGGCGAGGCAGTGATCTTTTCCATCAACTTATGAGCCTTGGCAATCAACTCGTCCTCTTCATTCTTAGTCTCCTCTTCGTCCTCCTCCCCTCTTCCTTCTTGAGATTGCGATTGAGTTCCCGCCGTTTCCGGCGGCGGAGGAGGAGGAGGAGATGGAACTGGAGGCTGTTCGCCCTGACCTGGTGCCTCGTTCGTTTGCTCGTCCATGGCCGGTGGGTCCATATTTCGAGATTAAGATCCGTAACAGAATGGAAAAACAGAGAAAATTAATCGATGTAGGGCTTATTGTTTGTACAATTGAACTAGTTCATGTATCTTGTTACAGCACATTCGGCAGTGCGCTTGTGCGAATGTCTTTGAAAGATACGTACTGTAGCTGCGTTTGTTTTGAGCCGCAGTGGAATGAAGAGAGAGAGAGAGAGAGAGAGAGAGAGAGAGAGAGAGAGAGAGAGAGAGAGAGAGAGAGAGAGAGAACGGCAAAAGGAAACACGAAAGGGATTGGGCGTGGCTTTTTGGAGTTTTATAATAGCGACAAAAAAATAAATTAGTGTGAGACCGGAAATATGGATTTCGAACATTCGGGAAAATCACTACCTAAGCCTGTTTCGATATTGGGCCTATGAATTCGGCCCAATAACATCTATTCAGGCCCACGATCGCCCGGAAATTATTAAATTATTAAAAACAAATAAATAAATAACCTCGTAAATGTTTACAACCTATACATAAATATCAAGCATTGACTAATCTCATTCCATAGTATTCGCCGAAATCCCGAGTGGGAGTGGGAGCTGGAACGGGAAGCGATTTTCCTGTTCTCTTGGCCATTTTTCTTCGTCTTTCGATTCTGTAGGTTTGCTTGCGATTTCTCTTGAATTTAATCGTTGTTTTTTGTGAATATTCTTCGTAAATCACCGTTGCCGCCCATTTTGGCGATCGAATTTTGTTTTGCTGTAGAAATTGGAGGAGAATTTCGTGTTTTAGGTATTGTTTAAGTTGTTTATGATTTCTCGGCTTGATTATGGTATCTAGGCTGGAGCTGATTTGTTGTTACAGAGAAGCTTTCCGTTTGATTGTTCGATTTATTAGATTTTAGTTCTATTGTTTTTACTCTCGCGATTCTTCCCCATGTATGATTTTTATTTTTTTTCCTGTCAATGACAAGAGATGATTCTGAAATTGGTTTGCTTAGGGATTAGAATAATCAAGCTAAGATTGGAACGTTTGATGTTATTGCATTTCGTGCGGTGTGTTTTCCACTAATCTTCTATTGTATCATTGATCTTCCTTGGAGTTTGGCGTGTAGAATCTTTTAGAACACATAACTAGAGGGGAAGCTATTGAGGAAAAGCTATATTCTGTAAAGAAAACTGCAGTCACAACTTATTCTATTAGATCTGCCTTGTTTTCCTCAGCATTAACCAATTCATAGTAGTATATTTGATCTGAAAACTCGTTTTGTTCCCTGTAGGTGACTGGAAACATTTATCTTGGGATCAATGGCCGTGTCTGTCAAGATAATGTCTCTTACTGTCGCAACTTTAGGTGTGATATCCTTTATATTTGGAGTCGTAGCTGAGAACAAGAAGGTAAGCTTTAAGCTTTTGTTCATAAATTGTTTGATTCTTACTGGGTAGATATTTGTGCATTTGAAACTATCACAGTGAAATGTTAATTTAATATATCGTTGTATATTCCAATTTTGTGTATGTGGTGTTTAATTTAGAATGTGGTCTCTGATCTATATCGAGGAGAAAAGTTTAAAAAAACCTATTAATTTGACCTGAAATTATGATGAGTTTTCCCTTGGCCTTCTGAATGGTTTGTTAAATTCTTTTCCTAATTTCATTGAGCCATACATGAACCTCCCAGCCTATGCAATATCATATACGTTAACTTACTCTCGTGTCTTAAGAATTTTCCTCGCTCCCTCATTAATGGGCTCCGTCATTTTTTGTTGTGTTTGCTTGTGGGCAGCCTGCATCTGGAACTCCCATCCCAGGCAAAGGCATTGTCATCTGTCAGTATCCAGCGGACCCAACTGTGGCCCTTGGATATCTTTCCGTTGCATTTCTTCTTGCTTCTTCAATTGCAGGATACTTCTCTTTGTTCTACCCTTACCAAGGAAAATCCATTCCTCGAGGTGCCATGTTTAAGAGCAGCAGTTTCTCCATTTTCTTCAATATTGCCCTGTAAGTTCCCTTTCCAATTCACATCTTTACTCTAATTGTTAGCTAAAACTTATAAACTTTGTAGTATTTTCTTGCATTACGGTTTCATGAAATTCTTGCTTTTCTCTAATAATCTACTCCTACGGTTTGATTTGAAACAAGATTTCTTGCATGTTTATCAATCAAACAAGATTTCTGGCATGTTTATCAGTTGAGAGGTGTGTTGTCATCCATTGTCGTATTTATTTGATCACTTGGAATCTGTTTTTATTTTCATTTTGATGAAGTCAAGCTACAATGGATGTTCTTTTTCTCCGAGTCGTCGAATGAATTCGATCCTTGGGATTATGCACCACCTAATTATTATCTTCCTCCTTTCCGCTTTCAATAAAAATAAAATGTGAAATGGAAACGTTATCAATCAAACGTTCATATCCATCGGTGTGGTTTCTGTAAGGCATTGTTGCATATCATTTGAATCCACCCTCTGTGTTTTCAGGTTCACAACTGGATTGGCTATAACTTTGCTTGTATGGCCTACAGTCACCGAGCAAATTCACTTGACTCGCAACGTTCATCACAATCTCGAGGCAGCATGCCCGACCGCTAAGACTGGTCTTCTGGGTGGCGGTGCATTTCTATCCCTTGATTCATCCCTCTTCTGGTTGGTTGCCCTAATGTTGGCTGGAAATGCTCGAGAGGACTACTTTGATGAAAGAGAGGAAAAAGGAGACAGTGCTGAGGCTCTTAAGAACAACGCATGAAATTTCTTTGTTCGGTGAGAATAATAATTCAGTTTCAGTTTACTGTGGATTTACTTGTGATTAAGTAAAGACTTTATTGTGAATATGATATTCCAAGGAATGTTCATCAGTAAAATTATAGCGTAATTATATGAGTTTATGCCAACATTTTTCATTTTCAACTTCGACAGGATTCAACTCTTTCAAAGTAGTGGTGGTCTATAATAATGTTTTCATCTAAAATTGTAAAAAAAAAAAAAAAAAGAATATTAAAAAAAAAAGAAGAAGAATATACACATTTAGTAGTTTTGAAGCGAGTAACATGGGAACCAGTGTAATATTTTAAAATTTTAAACAAAAAAACATATATTTAATTAAAATATGAACTTAAAAATAAATAAGTAAAATCATAAAATTTTAAACAAAAAAAACATATGTTTTGCTAAAATATGAACTCAAAAAAAAAATTAAATAAATAAACCTGCAAAATCATAAAATTTTAAACAAAAAATATATGTTTAGCTAAAATATGAACTCAAAAAAAATAAATAAATAAATAAACATGCAAAATCAAATCACCCAAGAACAAAAGTTAGTAATAATTAATATAATAAATAAATAAATAAACATGCAAAATCAAATCACCCAAGAACAAAAGTTAGTAATAATTAATATGTTTGAATTTTAAATTTTATAAATTTTAATGATTTTAAATTTTATAAATTTTATAGATTTAAATTTTAATGATTTTAAATTTGTGTTAATTACCCACCATTTTTTTTTTGAGATATTGTAAATATTATATATATTTTGTGTTTTTTTTTTTTTTTTTGCTTCCTAATTATATTTAATAGGTGTGTTTACGGTCCAACTATCTAAATAAAAAAATATATATCTTACATCAAAAAGTGGGATTGAACGTCAAAACATTTGATAGCTCATAAGTTGATAATGGGAGTTCGTTACTATTCCATCGTTCGTGCTGTTAATCGATAAACCTTCTCCATCAAATTGAAGTTTAATACAGTTATAAAAAACAGTGGAGTGGTCATTTGTGCTGGAGTTCGTGACCCTAGTGGAAAAAACTACGATGACATTAGATCAAATTAAATATTTAGTTAGTTATAATGAGCTTGTCGAAAGAGTATTTCTTCGCGAAGATATTCCTAAAGTATTGAATGTGGGTATTCATCTCTTACTGTTTGAAGCATATCGGGCTATCCTCTCGAACCTTTTGTCACAAAATACTTTGATAAGTATTACCTCCAAACGTTCGCTAATTATATTAGCACATATCATTGATGCAGCAGAGACCAATACCATCTTTTTGTTAATCAAAAGTGCAATTCGGTAGCTCGTGAGCTTGCTACACACGCTTAAAAACATACACGGTTGATGTCTTGGCTCGAGGATCACCCTCCATAATTCGACCATCTTATCATCTTCCGTCTATGCACTACTTAGTTTTTTTTTATGTTTTTCTATTATGCGTGCTAAAAAAAATTCAAATCATAATAATTTGGTTGGATGCATCGGGTGGTTCACAAGTAATGATGAACACTCCTACATGCATCAATCGGTGCGTTTTGTTGTTCGTTTTTTTTCCGACCCATACCTTTCTCGTGGGATCATTATGGTCATACATATTAATCCAGTCGACACGAGCTTGTTACTTACGCCTAAAGACATAGACCTATGATGATTTGACATGGAAATAACCCTAGATCAGTCGACTCTCTTACTCCCTTTCATTTAGTGGTTGATTTTATGTTTTTCTCGTACGTATGCTCAAAAATAAAAAACTAAAATCATAAAGATTAGATTGATTAAGTTATTCACAGGTAATTTTGAACACGAACATGCGTTAAATTGTTCATTGTTTGTTTTCTTTTTTGTTTGGAGCGGCCATTCATTAATACGGTTAAAAATTAACCCTAGTTAAAACGAATGCCCGCTGGTGCCAAGTCAGACTTTTTAAAACTTTTCATGTGGATTTCAAAATACGACATAATTCCTAATTAAAATAAAAAAAACAACCAAACAAAAAGGAAAAAAAGAAAAAAACGGTTTAATTCCATATTTTAAATACACCTCTCGAGATTACGTAGATTCCAGGATACACATTGGACGATACCGATCACTATAAATATCAAGCATTGACTAATCTCATTCCATAGTCTTCGCCAAAATCCGGAGTGGGAGTGGGAGCTAGAACGAAAGCGATTTTCCTGTTCTCTTGCCCATTTTTCTTCGTTGTTCAATTCTGTAGGTTTGCTTGCGGTTTCTCTTGAATTTAATCGTTGTTTTTTTTGTGAATATTCTTCGTAAATCACCGTTGCCGCCAATTTTAGCGATCAAATTTTGTTTTGCGGTAGAAATTGGAGGAGAATTTCGTGTTTTAGGTATTGTTTAAGTTGTTTATGATTTCTGAGCTTGATGGTATCTAGGCTGGAGCTGATTTGTTGTTACAGAGAAGCTTTCCGTTTGATTGTTCGATAATGAGATTTTAGTAACTATATTCTGTGAAAAAACCTGTCGTCATAACTTATTCTATCAGATTTGCGTTGTTTTCCATCAGTTTTGAAAACTCTTTTGTTCCCTGCAGGTGACCGATAACATTTATCTTGGGATCAATGGCCGTGTCCGTCAAGATAATGTCTCTTACTGTCGCAACTTTAGGTGTGATATCTTTTATATTTGGAATCGTAGCTGAGAACAAGAAGGTAAGCTTCTGTTCATAAATTGTTTGATTCTTACGGTGTGGATATTTAACTTATAAACTTTGCAGTATTTTCTTGCATTATGGTTTCATGAAATTCTTGCTTTTCTCTGATAATCTACTCCTACAGTTTGATTTGAAACGAGATTTCTTGCATGTTTATCAGTTGAGAGGTGTGTTGTCATCCATTGCCGTATTTATTTGATCACTTGTAATATGTTTTTATTTTCATTTTGATGAATTCGAGCTGCAATGGATGTTCTTTTTTCCCAAGTCGTCCAATGAATTCGATCCTTGGGATTATGCACCACCTAATTATTATCTTCCTCCTTTCCGCCTTTAATAAAAATAAAATGTGAAATGGAAACGTTATCAATCAATCGTTCATATCCATCGGTGTGGTTTCTGTAAGGCATTGTTGCATATCATTTGAATCCACCCTCTGTGTTTTCAGGTTCACAACTGGATTGGCTATAACTTTGCTCGTATGGCCTACAGTCACCGAGCAAATTCACTTAACTCACAACGTTCATCACAATCTCGAGGCAACATGCCCGACCGCTAAGACTGGTCTTTTGGGTGGTGGTGCATTTCTATCCCTTGATTCATCCCTCTTCTGGTTGGTTGCTCTAATGTTGGCTGGAAATGTTCGAGAGGACTACTTTGATGAAATAGAGGAAAACGGAGACAGTGCTAAGGCTCTTAAGAACGGCGCATGAAATTTCTTTGTTCGATGAGAATAATAGTTCAGCTTCAGTTGATTGTGGATTTACTTGTGATTGACTATTAAGTAAGGACTTAATTGTAAATATGATACTCCAAGGAATGTTCACATAATTGTATGAGTTTTTATTTTCGCCAACATTTTTCATTTTCAACTCCGACATAACTCAACTCTTTCAAAGCATCAATGATTTATAATAATGTTTTCGTCTAAATTTATTAAAAATAATTATTTAATAGTCTTAAACCGAGTAATATAGCATAAATAGATGTATTTTAAGAATAAATCACATAGCTGGAGAGTTTTTTTTATATAATTTAATTATTAATTTATCATTGAAATTTTAATGATATTTTTCATATGCAAGCATGGTAGTTTAGGGATGTTCGTAAGGCGGGAAAGGCATTCCCGTCCCGGTTTTGATTCTCAATTTTTTTAAAATTTTACTTTAAACAATTATAAAATATGGGAAACAATGTAATATTTTAAAATTTTAAACAAAAACAAAAAACATATAGATTATATATTACAAATATTTGAGTTTTTGTCATTCAGTAGTCGACATGTCGTTTTGCGGGTTCCACGTAAATGTCCCCAGCCAATCAAATCGATTGGGCCTCGCGCTCAAAACCCTAGCTTTTTGTTACAAATCCCTCCATTTAAATATCGGCGCCCAAGTCCTGGCTCAGTCAAAACTTCCATTTAAAACCCTAACAAATCCCTGTCTCTCCCTCTCTCTGTTTTGGCTCTTTCAAGGTCTGTTCTACGGAAATGCCGCTTGGAGATCGAGTTGGCGACAAGAGCGAAACTCGGTTTTGTGACGCGGAGACTGAATTCAATGACGATATGCCTCTGCTCCTTCTCTCAAATCTCTTATAGTGGATTTGATTTCGTCGTCGCTCCTCTGGTAAGCATTCTTCCATTTCGCTTTTCGATATTTAGCGCCGAAAATGATGATTAGACCTTAACCGACTGAGAAATGGAGTTCGATGAGTGTTATTTTTCTTTTTCGTTTGCACGTAGTGCGCATGTTTTTCTCTGTGGCCAAGAATAGCGTTCTTTGTCTGTTTGTTTGAAAGTGAACGGAGTACGATAGTTAGATCTTTATTTCGTTGTTGTTTTGCACTGTTTCTTGTTATTACGGTGGCTAATTAGCCAGTCACACACCGGCTATGTAGCTGTATGTTCTGTGTGAATGGTCAGTAAGCTCACCTAAATCAACGTCGTTT
This sequence comes from Cucurbita ficifolia, assembly GCA_033971965.1. Lineage (NCBI taxonomy): Eukaryota > Viridiplantae > Streptophyta > Magnoliopsida > Cucurbitales > Cucurbitaceae > Cucurbita > Cucurbita ficifolia. The sequence continues at coordinate 2,252,186 of CM066970.1, forward strand.
GACAGCCGATCTAGTGAAGGCAGATCGTGTAGTTTCACTTCCAAGGCTGTCAAAGTACATTTCTCGAACCATGTCGAAGAGTATGGCTGGATGCACAGTAATAATCTGGTTCAATAAGAACGATAAGATACTTGATATTTCATTAGAGGATCGCTAATTATTTTCGTATTTGATGCCATTTCCTTGATTCTTATATTCGTTTACTTCTATTTATTGAATTGACACAGCCGCTTCAAGCTTGAAACGTTTATGAAGTTTCTGGAGCAATAAAATTTGTCATCTGCATGCTTATAAGGCATGCAACACCTGAGTTTGTAGATATTTAGATTTTTCCGTACTGTTAGATCTATTTGAAAATGATCCATACATCAACGTAGTTTGTTTGATTCTCCATATTTGCAGAGTACTTATGGTGGCCAATTAGCTAGTCACACATCAGCTCATAGCTGTATTTTTTTTGTGTGAATGGTCAGTAAGCTCACCGAAAACAATATTTGTTAATGGTCCGTGCAGTGAATATAGACCATGTAATCTTCACACTTGGACTGTTAAATACATTTTGATGAGTGGATATTAACAAATCGTTGGGATTACTGGTTACTCTTTAATTTATAGATATGTATTTGATAAACATTTGTAAGGATATTTTGATTTCATAACTTCCTAAAACTGTTATTTGTAAATATTGCTTCAGATGGATCCATTCTATCGGCCAAGCTTGATACAAAAAGAGAACGGTGGTTCTGGTGTTCTTCCATTTGCTGGAGCAGACTTGGTTTGAAGCCCATCCCAGTGGAGCAGCCACGTTGTTGGTAGTCTTTTGAAAATTTATTGTTCGATTGCTTGATTGCTTTCTGGTTTATTACACTTATTGTAGCATGCAGTGAGTATATTTTGTAATGCTTTATTTATTATTAGTATTTTTTATGTTCCAGGCAAAATTCGTTCTTGAATTGTCTTAGATTCTGAAGATGAGTATTTGGAAGTCTTATGAAAACTTATTATTCTAGTTTGACAGTGCAATTCCTTTTTTTACTGAGAAGTTAGCCCCAAAATGAATTTATACTTTTGTTTCATCTTTCAACTATACGCCTAGCGGTATCTTCATCATCTCTTGCTCTCTATTCTATGTTAACTCTCTCAACTTTGAATGCATTTAATGGTTTGTTAGCTGTCTAGTTTCTCTCCATCTTAACAGTTAAGAGCTGATTTATTACTGCAGGCATGTCTTCTTCCAGCATCTAAGGGAACATCATATTCTAATTATGCTAGACGTGTTTGGGCCTTGATAATATGTAGGTGCCACTCTTATTTATCATTAAATGATCTTTTTTTTACCAATGTATTAGAACTCTTCTAATTGATATCTTTCTGAAGTTGTGGCTCAGGATACCTCTAGTGAAGGTTGATGATGATTCTGCAGATGTGAAGTCTGATCACTTGGTGAGTAAGTATCTTTGAATTTTCCTTTTATCTTTCTCTTCATGCTTCATGATGGGAAGGTCAATCCGTGTAAAAGATTCTTTAAACAAAAGATTTCTTATTTTTTTTACATACCCTAAAAAAGGAATTTCGTATTCATCCGCCCAAAACATTAGGAAATTCTAATAGTTGTTTGATAAAAAAAATGTTTATTTTTATTTGAATATATATTTTTTAGTGATAATTTTTTTATAATAAATTTACATTAGATTATTCAGGGATTTAAATTCTACAACATTAGTGGTTGATTATAGGGCAAGCGAAAATTATTTTTTCCTCTTCCATGCTCCATGTGCTTAAGGATGATACTTGGGATTTGTGGAACGCATTTCGTGTAGCTTTGCGAGCACCTCTGTCAGTTATTAATTGTACTTGACATTTTGTATGCTCTCATATTTGGGGTGCTATATTTTACATACCTGAGTTGAGTTAGTTACTATCTATCTATCTTATATCTTATGATGTTGAAATTGGTATTTTCTGTTCATTAGGAGTACGTTGCCTTCACCAAATGCGGCTTGGACGGGGGAGTCTGTCAAAGCGGCCAATATTTAGTACCGATGTAATTATATATTGGTTATTTTTCTCAAGATCAAACAGATCTTTGAGGTTGATTATTGGATTTTGAAAAGGCACTTGGACTATTTTCGAAGCGGCACCAGAAGTTGATTACCGGATATTTCAACCATTCAATTAAGGTATCTGATTTCATTCCATTTAGTTCGTTTCCAAGAACTTCATCTTACCTTGCTTTTAGTAAAAGTCCCAATATAGCATTTTACACACGCTTGCAACAAGAATAATTCGTTTTTGATTACCCATTGCTGGCTGCATAGTCTATTAACTAATCTTAAGAGTAGATTTTTCATGAATCTTAAGAGTAGAAAAGAATCTTAAGAGTAGATTTTTCATGAATCTGATTCCATGTTATTGTACTCTATTTTTGGCAACTCTTTCTCATACTTTCTTTCCCTTCCCTCAATTTGTGATAAAATAATTTCGTTTTAAAAAAATCAATGACATGATTAACATTTTTTAAACTATAATGTTAGCCACAATTTTTATATTTTATCTTGTTCGAAATAGTTATTACTATACGAACTTTCAAGTTAGGGAAAGATTCAAGGGGCGAAAAAAATTTACTTTTGGAAACTAAAGCGTAAAATGAAAATTTAATTACTCCATTTTTAATCTCGATTTTTTTTAAAACTTTCTTTTGGGTGTGATTTTCAATGTTTGAACTCTTATATAAATTTTAAAAACAAGCTTAAATGGTGTTTATAAGTTTAGTTTTCAAAAATCAAGCACAATTTTTAGAGATAGAAAACAATATCCAAAGTTATCAGCAAACAAAATCCTGTATTTTGAAAAAGAAAATAAACAAATTTCAAACCAAACCTTAATCTTAAAAAATGAAATGGACTTGAAAAGATAAACAAATTTCAAACAAACTGATAATCGAAAAAATAAAAATAAAATGAAATTAGAAAGTGAAATTAGAGAGAGACCTTTTGGCTCATGAAATCTGAAATTATCAAAGAACGAGCAGTGCTTACCTTTTGAGCCCAAAGTGGATTTTCGGATAAGAAGATCAACTAATTCACTGGAGGAATGCAATCCCCCCTGTGATCGAGCTTTGTTCTCCATTAACCCGCAAGAAACGCCCCACTTTTATTTCCGGCCAACTGTTAAGAATGTCCTCTGCTTTTAGACTTGCCTGCCATAATCCTGTTTCAATCAGCAGGGAAGCGACATAAATAATTAAGTCATTAATTTCTACAGAAGACCATGAACGAGCCGCATTTTTCAACTGGCCGAAGAAAATTCAATAATAAACGCTACATGTACCCCCCCCCCCCCCCCCCCCCCCTTTTTTAGAATGGGTGGTGCCCTTGTGGGATTGGGAAGGACTGTACCGTTACATCCAGCCATAAAGAGAACAAAGGACCAGTTAGAAAGAAAATCAGTAATCTGCAGGCGGTCCAACAAACAATTACAGAAATATTCTTCGGTAAGTCAATATACCAAAGCAATAAGCGTGTAACAGTAAAAGCACTTCTAATTCAGCATGCGCAGAATGAAATAAAATAAGTGCACGCGTACACCCAAACATGACACTCACAACATAAAATATCATCGTTTTACGTTTTTGTAAGAAAATTTGCCCGCATGGATGAATCAGTTTAACTACAAAGGAAAAACGTAAAGAATAGCTTATAGTTGCTTCGGTAAGTAACAGTATAGCAAGCATAAACAATGGAATAGCTAGAAACGGACTCATACATTATCTACTAATTTATAAAACCACTTTGTACCTGATGATCCATTCGCATATCAAGAGGTCCATCACCAAAGACACTAATTCCCCTTTCAGGATCGTCCACCTAAGCAGCCTGGAAAATTGCCAAATTTCAGGCTGTTAAAAGATTACATTCTATGCGAGAAATTAAATCTCATGAACTCTATGGATGAATTAATGAGGCATCTAGCATTAGAGGATTAGGTATCATGGAAAGAAAATGGACCGTACCACTCATACATTGGATCCCAACTGTAATATTAAATAACAGTAACTTGGCATTCTACAATTATTTCTCTATATTTTATGTTGTTCACTCAGTTTTTGCCTTGTATTTTCATTAGCACCTTACATGTACTAGCATACAGGTTTACTCTCTCCACTCTTTTAATGAGAACTGTACCTTAGCCCTCATCACAGGCTGAGCTAAATATTATAAAAATCTGTGCATTCTCTTTGATTTACCTGCATGGATGACATTCCCAAATACATCAAAATTGGATCTAAAGGTTTCTCGTCCGAGTCAGCCAGTAGCGATTTCATGTATTTAAAGTTCTTCAGAACTATGAATGAATTCAAATCAGAATCCTCGCTGAAGAAAGCACTAATCCAATCTTCGGCCTTATGAAATGCAATTGGATGACTTCCATTCTCAAGTAAAATTTCAACTCTGGATGTGCTTGAATTATCTGTTTTCCAGGACACGAAATCAGAATTGAACATGAAAAAGAAAAATCAACTCGAACAGAAAATGCTAAGAGAGCGAATACAGCCACAGAAAAGAGCAGTTATCAAAGTGCGTTGTGTCAAAAGCCGCACTCATTCCAAATTCTCATGCAACAACATCAAAGGAACGACACAGGATGACAGACTGCAAGTTAATCCAGAATTTCGCAGGCGAAACAATAGTAAAGAAAGAAGCACGTAGATAAGATCGATCGCTTCTATGGCCAAATGTAGCTCCACATAGAACACAATACAGAATTCAATATACAAATCAGCGCACATTATACTGCTCATTGATTGTAACTTTTGATAGGAAATTGGATGAGCATCTAATCCGGCTGCAGATATACACGAATAATAATCTATTTCAGAAAATTTGACGAAAAGGCACGGAACTACTCGAGAAATACAATCATAAAACACATTCGAATAATAATTGTTAACCAAAAATGCACCGAATCAATCATTAACGAAGAACAGGACAAGAAGGCAAACATGTTAAAGACAGAGACTAACAGCTAAGGAATGTTCACCGGCACCGACGGTGCAATCTACAAAGGAGCATAGAGGCCATCCGGAAGAAGAAGAGAATACGTCCAATACTTCCGAAAGCGTCACCGGGATGTGAGCAGGAGTGTCGCCGAACTGGACAGCGATCTCATCAAACTCTTTGGTGGAGCGAGTCCTTTTCTCCTTCACCAAATCTAACTTCGAAGATAAAGAAGAAGACTCCGATGATTTCGAAACAGAGGTATTCGCCTTAAGATTCTTAGATTTCTTCTGCTTCTCCTTCTTTGCCTAGAACTTGAAATCAGTAGCGGTAGAAATGGAACAGCACCGGAAGATTCTCGGCAGTGAAGCAGTAGAGATGAAGACCAAATGCTATAAACGGAGAAAAGGAAAACAACGAGAGCTTCGCCATTGATGATCTAAAAGCCATTTCCTACAGCTCCGATAAGACCAGAAGAAGGGAGAATGAGATTGTTAGAGCCGTGAAGTGGTGAAATCCGGAAGTTCAAAGGGAGAGTTCGCCATAGTCAGAAAATGGAGGGAAATGGCGAAATTCAAACTTTTGAGCCCTAATTGCCCGATTGGTCTGTCTTATCCTCCTTTTATACCCGCCAAAATAAAATTAAATAATAATAAAAAAAAAAAATTGAATTTACCTTTTTCTCCTTCTTTAGAGGATAGAGTTTAAGACGTCCTTGGGGAATAACTTTGTTATAATGTGGGGTAAGGCGGTGGATATTTTGGTATTTTCTCAAATGTTTTTTAGTTGAAGTGCTTAATTTTGATTTTTTTTAATAAAACACTTGAAATCAAATTTTAAAAAATGAAAATTGATTTTTGAATGTCTATTTGTGAATTCTCTAAAAAAGTAATTTAGGTATGCTGAATCGATATGGCTTTTTTTAAAAATAAAAGGTCGTAAAAAAAAAAAGAAAAAAAAAAAGCGAGGATTTTAAACAAATAATAATACTAAATGACTCAGGATTTTCAGTCATCCTACATTTCCTTTTATTTACTTAATAAATGCAACCTAAAGAATAAATAATTATATCATTAACTTTCATCCATCGGTTAGATTTAATTAATTAATTAATCAAAATTAGTAATAATTTCCAAATAAAGCAATTATTGTGTTATCTTCAAAATCATAGCATTTTATATTAATACTTCTATCATTATTAATTTTTAACTAATCAAACTAACTAAACTAATCCTAATTAATTTCATAAATCTTAATCTTACTTTAATATTTTCAATGATTTTGAATAATATAATTTACACATTTTTGTACTCGTTCTACAACAACAACTACAACAACAACAACGTGGAGATTTCAAACTTCTGACCTAATGGTTAATAACTAACATAAACAACATGGAGGGGGGATTTCGACCGATTTCGGAGGGGATTTCGAACTTCGGACCGATTTCGAACCTGTGACCTAATGGTTAATAACATAAACAACACGAGAATTTCAAATCTCTTAACCTAAGGGTCAAGAATCTCCATTTTAATGGCTCCAAACTAACTGTACACCCCAAATTCTAACGCATTGAAAGAAGAAAAAAGAATGTTTTTGAGATTGAAGAGTACGACTAATGAACTTAGAAGCTCAAAGATTAGGTGTTAATTAACTCTATTCTAATGGCTTAGAACATGGAGGAGAAAAAAGTAGGATTGAAGAGGCCATGGGGAGGTAGCTTGTGTGTGAAAGATATTAATTAAGGTGCGGAAGAAAATGGAGAGAGGGAGACATGGCGGCTTTGATGGGTTTGTTTGACCTCATCAACTCCCCAAATTCGATTAAAAATCTCAATTCCCTTCTCTTCTTCTCTGTTCTTCTCCCTCAATTGTCAAAATCTCCTTCATCATCAAAGAGGGAACCAGAAGAAGAACAAGAGAGAGAGAGAGAGGCAGAGAGAGAGGCAGAGAGAGAGGCAGAGAGAGAGGCAGAGAGAGAGGCAGAGAGAGAGGAGGAGGAGGGCCAAAAAGGCATACCTTAAGCAACTGTAGTCCAGAAATTGCTTTTTTCTGATCTTTTGGTGTTACTTTTTTCACAGGGTTTTGACTGTCCACTTTATTCCTTTTCATCATAATCTCATCTCTTTTCCTTCTTTCTTCAATTATTCCAATTACATCACAAAAACACACATAAAACCTTGCTTTCATCATTTGTTTCCAGCTTTGGCCGCTCCATTTCTTCCCCTTTTTGAATGTTTTATATTATTCTCACCTTCCCCGCCCACCTTTTTCCTCACAAAACAACCTATACTTCTTCTCTTCAATTCACTCTGCTTTTCTAAGATTCCTGAATTTCTCTCTATTCTGCGATTTATCGTAACAGATAAGGAGTTCTGAATTCGATTTATTACCTGTAAGTTGTAACAATGGATGATGATAAACAGCACCAGTCACAGCCGCTGTCCTCGCCGTCGCCGCCTGGAGAAGAGTCAGCGAAGAGACAAGAAGGAGCCAATTCAGAAACCAAATCAAAATCTGCAGTTCGCTGCAAGAACACCTTATTTGGCAGACATAGAATCTCAGCGGCCATAACCAGACTCCAAAACGAAATCAATATCATCGAGGTGATCGCTATTTCGTTTACGATTCACAGATTTACCTTAATCGGACAATAAAATCCATATCTCCAGCCACGATTCTTGTCCCTCTGAGATTAAATAAGATGATAAACCGTAATAATGCAGGAAGAATTGCGACAGCTCGAGAGCATAGGCGAATCCTCCACCGTCTGCGAAGAGTAAGCAAATAAATCAAATTCCTTAGGGTTTCGAAAAATTCCTAATCGTTTAGAATCATCGTCTCCACTAATTTCTTCTCCTGTTTACGTACAGCCTCGTCTCCAGCGTCGTAGCGATTCCAGATCCCCTGCTTCCAGAGTAAGATTAAATCTCCATCAACACTAATTATCGATCTTCAAATAAAATGACAATTTCTTCCCCTAATCAACGAAGAATGATTCTTCATATACAGAACAATCGGTCCAACGGACGTCAACTGGGACCAGTGGTTCCGAGGAGCTCACGGCGGTCGCAACCACAGACGGTGGATCTGATTCCGAACACAGAGAGAGATCCATTTTTGGAATCGCCGTTGATTTCTAGGGGCTTGAGATCAACTTGTCTCGATCGATTGCAGCCATACCAGATTGTGGAGAAGAAGAAAAGAAGAGAAGACTTGGAATTGAAACGACGACGTCGCAATCGCACCGTGTGTAAAAGATTTCGGGTTCATTTTTTTTTTTTTTTTTTTTTTTTTTTTTGTCTCTATGTTATGTTAAAATGTTATAAATTTTAAATTTTAAAATGGTATTGTATTATTAATAATTAATTATAATAAGATGTTAAAATATATTAATAACTTATTAAACATAAAATCAAAATTTTAAATTTGAAGGATTATAATTATGAAAGGTGGAGACAAAATTTTAAAATTTAATTTAATTTAATTTTTTTGAAAGTGGGAAACCAATGGTAAGATAAGACAGCTCAATGTCTTTTGATTGTTCCAAACTTCCACTAAAGTCGGTAGACAAGTAAACAGATGTGAAGATAATATCTTATATAACTGCTCTTTTTTTTTTTTTTTTTTTTATTTATAAAAATATCAATAAAATATTCCTCCTTATAGTACCGTATTCATTCTCCCATTCCCGTATGTGTTTTATGTTCTAATGGAATTTCCTTTCATAGGCTAAAAAACGGGTCAGTCATTCTTCATGTCTTTGTTGATTGACCGACTAAAATGGGATAACCTATTTGAAAGAAAGAGATTTTGTGTAAGAGCTTGGTGTACCGAACTTAACTTATACACTCTCGTACAATACAATTCAAAACAAAAACTAGGAAAAGAAGTATGATGATCTTTTGGACACTTCCATTAAAAAAAAGTCAAAACTCAACAGTTTTACACGTTTACAAGAAAATCCATGTAATCTATTATGTATACACCATCAACTCTAAGGCAATAAAATGAAGAAAAGAAGAAAAAAGTTACTCACCTCAACGGTGCCAGTTTACAAGATATCAATCAAGCAGGAAGCAAACTATGAAGAAAATGTGTTTCTCTCAGTAACGCCCACAATATGAACAAGGGATAACAACCCCAAGCAATGCAATGCAATGATCAAACAACTCTAGTTTCGTGGTGTATTATTATAATTACGTCGTTTCAGCTGTGCGTACCTTTACTCCGTCGCTAACTTCGTTTCCAGATTCCGTTTCTTTTATGGTGTCCTGAATCTCAGAAATTGTTTCTGCATTGACATTGCTGGTGAGTACTAATGGGTCACTAGCGCTTCTTGGTGCTCCTATAGAACCACCAGCACTTGGACTTCCCTGCCCAGAAACTTGTTCCTCTGATTGATTCGATCGATTCAAGGCATGACAATGTGGGCAGTAGTACGTAATGAATGCGAAATCTTCTTTCTTGACAAGCCCTACAAAGGATTTTTAAAACAAAGGTCGATTCAGATTGATATGAAAGGGGAAGAAGTGCATGAATTTTCACATTGTGAGAAGAGAGTATTATTGTATAGGGTTGAATAGGAACGCTCACCATTGTGCATATGGCAGTTTCCACAGATGAGTGCATAGGACTGCGTTGGATCCTCTCCAACGAGCAATGCAGCGATTCGAGCTAACCATCCTCCGTTATTTGCAGATAGTCCTTCAGGATTGTAATGATCGACGACCAACTGATTATGCTCAGAAGCATGAGGACCTTCTGGTACAGCAGGACGACGTGCATCTTCATCAAAATGATGCAATGAAGCACTGCCTACGCTACTAGAACGGGAGTGACCTTGTTTTCTGTTCCGAAGCCCACCACCAGCAGGCACGAGTTCAACATCATTGCTTTTCCCTAATGGAACATTAAGGTTGGAATCATCGCCCAAATGAACCTTTAAGCCTGACTCTGCTCCCAACTTAGAAGCCAATACAGTTGCAGCTGCCGCCTTTGCAGCAGGGTCAGAGTCATACCTCTGTAAAAGAAAAAGGGGTACAGAAATAAGGAGGACATCGTGGGGTTTTGAAGAAAAAAAGGCTGCACAAATTTGGCTATATTGTTCAATCCAGCAGAAAAGCTTTAAAGAAACAAATATAGAAAAAAGAAACGACAGGGCAATCATAAGCATAATTCATCAGAATTGTACTTCAAATCCCATGAGATAATCTTGTATAAGACTGTGGTGTTATTTTGTCATCAAAATGAGAGGGAAAGTTTCCGGTGTTTAAGCAAACTAAAAAAAAGCATTGCATTTACCATCCCAAATTAAAACGAAAAGGTTACAAATTGTATAGCGAATATCAGTCATTTTACGTCAAAATACTTGATTATTTTAAAGACGGGAAATTGAGCTTAGACTGCAATGAACGCATTGAGAAGGTTAAACTGATACGGGTCAGACAGACAGAAGGGCAACAATAGGAAGCAAGGCGAAACACAGATTAGAGAAATGCCATGCTAAACTCGAGAAATAAAAGAGGGGAAAAAATATTGGAAAAACAGCATTACCTGGATGAGCTGCTGAGTAGTGTAATAATTAGTTTTCTCCTTAAGTTCATCAATTTTAGCTTGCCTCTCAGCTCTCAACCTTTCAAGGGTTTTTTGGTCCTTCCGATCACCTATAAAGTTGCCAGAGACTCGTTATTGTGACAACATATTCCGATATGCCAATAGAAAGTTAACATCACGACTTCAACGAATTATTATCTAAGATCGCTTAGCTAGATTATAAAATCCAGGACAAACAAGAATTCAAAAATCTCAAAATGGGTTTCAGTCAAAAGATACAAGGCACTCCAAACTCACAAGGATGCTAGTTCAGAATTCCAAGCATCCATGTTTGCCGAAGTACCAAATTTGCATTACGACTCTACATATGCAGCGAAGAGTGTTCATTGTTAGAAGCAGATGACAGGTACAAGAATCATGGATCCCGTACAAGGTAACAGAAAACCTATAAACGCTAAGTAGTACTGCGGTCATCAGTAGGATGCCAGTTAATTCTTGGCAACAAGATGCTTAAGAAGAAAGCAAGACTATCTAGAGACATTATCTAAATTATCGTTCTCTTCGATGAAGAATTATTCTTATTCCAGCATTGGCCTTTGAGCTTCATCTTCATGTCCAGGCATCATGTGCCAACAGCAAGTAAATCTGTTTAAACTAGATGCATTTTTTTACCAACTCCAGCACTTGATTACATGTATGGTTAATCGTTGATACCATCGATAATTAACAAGAAAGAAAATCGACGAAGGCAGCAAATAAAGAGTAAAGCCCAAAGCCTAAACAAACAGAACCACCAAATACATCAAGGGGAAAAAGAAAGTACATATAATGTCAATAAAGGAAAATCACAGATAATCAAGTAGATATACTTACACATTCTTGTGAAGCTAAGAAATGTCGTATAAGCCAGGGTTGATAATGCAGGCAAAAGGAACATGGGTAAAACTCTAAATGCTCTCATCTTCCAGTTCATATCTACAGTTCTTGTAGTTATGATAGCATAACAAACTGCAATAATCTGAAAGGAAAAAATAATAATAATCATTGAAAAAATCCTCAAGGGTGACAAATGAATTCATTCAGAAGTATGCAATTCAATCACATTGACATAAGCTAGTGCAATTGGAAAAGTGACCTAACGTAGTCAATCTGAACAGTAACCGTGCTCCATAACATACTAGAATTAAAAGTAAAGATAGACAAATAAAATTACCTCAAAAATGACAGAAAATACAATAAGATTTCTGGCCATTCGCCGCCAGGTTAGGGCTCTACGCTTCAACCTAGCAAGCACAGCGGCTTCTTCCTTAGAAATGTGTTGAAGCCTCTTCTCAAAATCATCGCCGCGTACACGGAAGATACCATTCCAAAGCCGCGAGAAAATCCCCGGGGATTTCTTCTTCTCGGCAGCATCCGCAACAGTATCCTTCTTTTCACCTTCTCCAGCGGCTTTATCCTCAGCCATATATCCCAAATATACCTGAAAAATTCACTTTTCATAAACACAACCACAATCACACGAGAATCTAAATCCGTAAACAATTAAATACACACAAGAACCAATTCGCCAGTGATTCAAGTAATCAAGTGATAAAAAAAACAAACACACCGATTGATCAACGAGCATCACTTCCTCAAACAAAGTAAATACCAGATGCGAAACATCCGGCGAACAGTCGGAAAACGCAAAGAAAAAAAAAAAAGGAGAAAGCAACAGATCTAGAACATACCTGAAGCTCGTCGATCCGGATTAGATAGATTCAATGAATTACTCCACCAACCTTTCTCCTCTCCGGATAACAGAGAGAGAATAAATATGAAATGGAAAACAGAGACCGTGCTGGAGACGTAAAGCTGCGAGAAAATCAACCAGAAAGATGGAGAGAGAGAGAGAAAGGAACTGAATTCTTCGCGTAGTGAGGTTGTCGAGGGGAAAGGAAAACAGAAAAAATTTCAAAAGGGCTTCAAAATTGAGAGCTCCTTTTTCATCTTCACCATTTGTTTCTATCCCTAAGTTCCATATTTTCTCTCTCTTTTTAATTTCCCTTTATTATTATTATTTATTTTAATTTGTCTACGTGCAGTTGGGAGGATTAGGGCTGGTCCTACCGCGTTTTAATCTTTAACCAATTTTAAATCAATAATTTAGAGATTAGTAAATAAAGTTTAACCAGTATTGATACATAAATTCGAAGCTATAAATCTTTAGTCAAACTGAGTCAAACTTTACCGCCTACTTATATAAGTAATTTTTTTTATATTTTTAAAATGAATAAATTCTCCTATTGGTCAATTTAATTTTTATTTTTATCACATTCATTTAACTATTAATTTATTACTAAAAACAAATCATTTTTTTTATTAGATGAAATGATTTTATTAATATATAATAACTTAGGCCAACTCAATTTCTAATAATATAGCGAATGAACACAAAAATAAAATCTATACGTTAAAAAATCTGATACTATTTTCTTATTGAATAAATAACCTATAAAATTTATCGTAACTCAATCCTCATCAATTTACTGTGGAACTCCGAAACCCACTAAAAGTGAATGAAAATTTTTACAGAGGTAGAGCATGAAATAAGTGGTTGGGATGGAGACGAGGAAGATTTTCTCATCTCCGCCGTGGAGCGACATTTCCCGTCCCCGTCATGTCTATCTAATCTTCATACTCTTATTTGTTGAACAAAATAAATCCGTCACTATATTATTAAATTGATATAATTTAACATTGAATTTTATTGATAATATTAAGTTAATGAATTAAAAAAAAGAAAAACATGAGTACTACATGTGAATATTGCATCTAATTTTCCCACGATTAATTGGTTGTTGTCACAGGTTTTGACTTTTATGAGCCTTAGTTGGCATTCTTGATGGCAAATTTTAAAATATAACAATAAATTGGAGTCTAATTTTTTAAGAATGGAAATTTGTTTAATAAAATATGAGTTTGTGAGATCAGTTCAATTATAAAAAAATATCCAAATGGTATTGATTTTAATTATAATAGGAAGAATTTTTATTTTATTTTTTTGAAGTTTAAAGCTTGTTTTTTTTAAATAAAAAAAACACTATCCACGTGTAAAAACATTCCAGAAGCAAATTTAGGAATTGAGTTTTGGATAAAATAGAGACATAAAGTTGAAAAATGAAGAAAAATGAAGAAGATGATAACTAGTGATGTCTATTTGACCCGCCAGATTCACATTAAATATTATAAAGTATTATTGATACCTTAAAATATTTTCTATTTTTAATAGAAATTATATTTTAAAAAATAAAATGAGAAAAAGCAGAGAAAGGCATAATTTTTTTTTGAAGTACGAAAAGCTTGTTATAGCTTATTTTCTTATTTAAAACGATTCTTTAGGGTACAACCGAAGACATGATTTGAAGGAGAAAGAAAAATAATCAGTCTCAACCATAATATAATGACTAAACAGCCCCTTTCTTTCTTCATTATTTTTTTAATAAAAAAATTAATATCCTAATTATTTCTCAAAAGAAAATTAAAATGTACCTAAATCTTTTAGTCCCATATTTCTTATAAACTAATAAATCAAATATTTTAGACAAAATTACACTTTTTTGCCCAATAAAGTTCTGAATTTCGAGATGGAGTTTTTTTTTTCAATGTAACAAAGAATGTTAGAAGAAAGGAATAAAAAAACAACAATAACAACAAACGTGGACGAATGAGAGAGAAAAGACGAGGAAGAAAAGGAGAGGAAATAGACAATAACAACAATAATAATATTTTAGTTATTTTAAAACCGAGCTAAAATATGAGTTTTAGAATTTATGAACCTATGAACCAAAAGGTTACCAAACTCAAACCTATGGAGAGATCCTCTAACCAAATTTCATTCTAATAGGTCCTTTGCTCGTGAATGGTTAGCGCTCACGAGCAACGGTATGGCACTCTCAAGGAGTAAGCAAAAAACCCGAATAAACCTTGCATCCGTTTGTTTGAATTCCACGTGCCTATAATTCGTTTTCAAACTCATAGTTGCCCCGAAAAAAGTTTCCAAAGGATCAACGAATCGATCTACCGTAAGGTTAGTAGAGACTTATGAGAAGGTAAAAAGCACAAGCTTCCTCAGGATTACTTTATAACTTTTGGTCAAGAAAAGAACTAATGGTGTTTGTTGAATGGAGATAGGGTGTTGAGATTTATGAATTGTACCTACTTTCCTTGAACACTGTTATCTTCTGAAGTCCTTTGCTTGTCTCCCCCCAAAGTTTTTTCTTCTTGCATAATCTTGGCTTTGGGGCCTTCCAGCATTCCCAAACTTCAGAGGTACGACTTGTTCCATGTACAACATTTTTCCTGGGAAATGCCTCTTATCTTTGGGTAACATTCGTAGCTGCGGCAACCAATACGCTACGTATTCGCCCTCGGGATCGTATGTCTGTGCCTGTAAATGATACTATTGTCAAAACTTTCCAGAAGCAGAAACATTGGGAACCCATTTGAACTTGTTGGCTGCTGAAGGCAATTTTTAGAACTCAAGTGCCTAAATTTGAAAAGCAATGATCTGTAGTGTGAGATCTCATATCGACTGAGGAGGAGAGCGAAACATTGTTTATAAGAGTGTGGAAACCTCTCCCTAGCTGACGCGTTTTAAAAACTTCGAGAGGAAGCTCGAAAGGAAAAGTCCAAAGAGGACACTATCTGCTAATGGTGAGCTTAGAAGACACTATCTGCTAATGGTGAGCTTAGAAGACACTATCTGCTAATAGTGAGCTTAGTTTGTTACATGTAATCATAGTGGATCAGTTTCTCTAATACTGTTTACTCCAAGACCTCTTGAAATTAAGGTAAAAAATAAGAGTTGATATTATGTAAGTTCATACAAAGTGTTGATACATCATTTTTCAGGGAGACTATGTATGCAGAACTCATGGACTCATGCTATGATCTTATTTCCTCTACTATGGCCGTAATTTTCGACTCGATACGAACTAGTAATGGCATACAATCAAGTGAATATGAATGCGTTTGTTCGTAGAAGAAGTTAATAGATTTGAATTGTCTAGCACCTTGAAGTGCTAGCGTTTGTTCACAATGCCTACAATTTATTATTTAGGGTAAAATCTGTACTTACTTGCTTGGGGATACTGAAGTAACGATCTTCTCTTGGGTCATTCCCAACACCTGAAAATAGAGAGGACGTAACGTTAATATTTCACAGTTTGGGAAAGCAAGTGTTATTTGGGGTTGCAAAAAGTATGAAATGGTTATGGTATTATTGTACACATCTAAGATTGGCATATTAAGATAGAAAAAAATTCCAGCACCACTTCCTCAACAAGGTAGCGATATAAATTATGACAGAAATATCTAAGAAATGAGGTAATTTATTAAGGAATGTTCATAAGACCTCATATCTAAAATGTGTCTTAGGCCCAATCCAACTCATGAACTGGGTAACCTTCATTCTTGAAGTTTAAGATGATGTGTAATAAGTGAAGGGATTAAAATTTTCAGATGAAATATAAAATGGGAAAACAAAAATACAAAGAATTCTGAACTGTACATACAGGATGTGGGAATTTAAGGACAGAGTTTTCAAATTTGAGAAGGAAATGGAATTACCAGCTCCATATGTCCAATTACCATAATTGGAGCAAGGGTCATAATCGAGAAGGCATGTCTCAAACCATTCAGCTCCCATACGCCAATCAATACCCATATCTCGAACAAGGAAGGAACATACTATCTGTAGAAAGAACAAACCATCGGTACACATTTGTTACTCAATCCATTTAAGTGGTAATTTGGTATGTTCAGAAGTGATATAATTAAGTTATGGGGCACTTCTAGGACATGTAATTAAAGAAGTGCTAATTTGTTTGCAAGGCTTTGATACTCATTGTGTAGAACAACATCTGTAGTACGAAAAAATACCTGCCGTCCTCGATTCGACATGAACCCAGTTGTTGACAATTCTTTCATATTTGCATCTATTAGCGGATACCTGGAGGCTCAGAACATTTTAGTACGTCATATATGAAACAAACGTCTAATGAAATGTGAAAGCAATATCTACACACACTCTTGGACTTCAAAGGAACATAAAATCAATCCTAGAGAGAGAGAGGGGGAAAAAAATACCCTGTACGGCCATCTCTCCATGATTCAAACAAATTTTTGTCTTGACTCCATTTCGACTCCACTTTTCTTGGGCCACCTATGAAAAGAAACTGGCATAAAAGGGAATATGCACCAGGAAATATGGTAGTACCATACAGGAAAGCCAGGAAAATCTGAAGATTCTTCGACAACCCTTACCTATATGAAAAAGAGAATTGCCATATTTGACTGAAAGAAACCTAAAGTAATCCCTCCATATCAATTCGAACAACACCCTGAAATGGCAAATGTAGATTTACAAAGCATACAAGATTTTCTTTCAATCCAAGTTTTGTTGGGAATGGAAGATGTGACAATTTGAACCAGAGGCTATTCCCTTGTTACCATGAGATAACTAAGATGATCAATGGGTAATAAGTAATGATGCTGTATTATGAAAAGAAAAGAGTGAATACCAATAAGTAGATTGATTTGCTTCCCTTTCCTTCTCATATCTCTTTACCTAAGAGAAGAATCCAAGTCTTGAAATATGCAAAACACTTTCACATTGAAGGAAATGCAATAAAACCAACCTCCTCATGAATGAGACGTGGTGAAATGCTTCCTGAAGCAAGCCATGGAGAGAATTTTGTAGAGTAGTCAGGTCCTAGCATCCCATTCCTTGTTTCCTTGTAGATCCGTAGTAAATCCTAAATAACAGAGGAAAAAAAGAATACTTATGCAAAACATCGACCATGTACGTGAAATTGCTTATAGCCCATACTTAAGAGTCAGAATCAAAAGAGATGCAAATGGCTAAATTCATCATTAAGCGTTGATATTTGTTGTTCGTATTTATATTTCTAAAATACAATTTTCACCTTCTTCCAGAAGTACTCATAAATTCTGGAGAGAGCTGCGCTCTCACCCCCAATAAACTTCATGCCCTTAACAACCTGAAGTAAACGAATCAATCATCAACTCACAAATAGCAGACTTGATTGTGTATCTTCTCGTAGTACTATTCCAAAAAATATAAACATACACTTGGAGGTTGAAGCTCAAGCTTATCAAGCGAGGGAACACATCCCCAATTATCGATGCTTGCTGGAGGTCCAAGAAGAGCTGGAAGTCTAATGCAATCTCGGATAGCACATTTAGCTTCAACAGACTGCAATTTGGTGGCCCATCAAAAGAAAATGCATCTTGTGAGAAACACATTAAACAATGCAAGAGAAGGTAACCAACCTAAAACTATAAAGAGAATATACGTTACTTTACGAAATTGAGTGTAGACATCAGGCAAACTGTTGGTATCAAATGGAAGGTCATCTATGTGGTACATCGTGGTGCCCCAAACAAGTTGCAGAGTAGGGCTTCTAGCAGAGCTTGGCTTGGCAGACTTCTCTGAGGTTGGTGATAGCACCACTGTTTTGAGTCCTTTGCTTACCATTCTTTCAACGTATAGTTCCTCACTACAAGTTTCCATTTGAGCATAAACCTGATCAAATGAATAGATATAATTTAACCAATAGCCATATTGGAGCAGCCCTTCAAACAAACAAGGAAAGCTATTGAAATTACTCAACTGTGTGAGCACCAAGAGCTTTAGCAAGAGAAGGGATAATTTCTTCAGGCTTCCCATGTTGAATAAGCAAGTTCAGGCCTCGGTTAATTAGATTCCTTTTCAAATCAGCCAAGCATTCAACAATAAATTGAGCTCTCAATGCTGCAAGGAAGGAAGGAAGGAAGGAATTATAGAATCGTTGAAAGACTTGCTCTGCTACATATACAAGCATAAGTTCCAAAATGCTCAAATCTCAATCAGCGATTCAACTAATAGCTTAACATTTTGAAAAATCCAGCATAATCCATAATCATCTGACGACATTGCCATGAATTTCTTCCAAAGTCGCCTCACTAATTTTAAGCTCAAGAAGAGAAGACGTGGCCCTAACTCGACGGGCGACGAACAGACCTCCAATAGTCCCCACCATTACACTTAACTAGTCGAAATAAGTGTTACACGGAAAAAAAAATTAAAAAAGAACGGAACAGAACAATTTTATGATCATCAACAACAAGAAACAGAACAATAAACCATTTGATTCAGAGCTCAACAAGACAATCAACAAATAAACTCCGAACAAATTACATGATCATCGGTCACTAAAGTAAGGAAAAAATTCAGAAACAAACCTCCAGTTTTAGGAAATCCATAGTAGCAGGTAGAACCAAAAAGTCTCGGATCAACGCAATACACCGGCAACACAGCCTCTGACGAAATCCAGGCCTTATACAGGGCCTCGTTGTCCAGCACACGGAGGTCATTTCTGAACCATACAATGGCCACTCCTTTTCCTCTCTTAACACTCGAAGAAGAAGGAGACGCATACCGCCGGAACATTTGTTCCGCAATCCTGTCCATCTCCTCCGATTCTAGCCCCGGAACTTGACATATCGACGACGACGACGACCTAGAATCGAGCTTCGAGCTAGAATTCATGACAAAGATTCGACGGTGAGCAGAATTTGCGGCGATTTGGGCCGGTTTCAGTGAGGAAGAATTGGGGAGTGTTTTCAACAGCGGAAACGACGAGAAAGAGATCCGGAGAGTGTTCATGATCCTTTTCGTTTTTTATTTTCTTTTCTAATGGAATTCGTGGTAGGAAAAAAGCTTTAAGTAGCTGAGATGCTGACACGTGGGCAATATCTTTGACTTGCGACGTGGCTCTGTAATAGCCTATAGAAGGACTTACTTTGATACGGTTGAATTAGGTCCACGTGGCAACTAATCTGCCTCCAGCTTAAGTTTCCCGCTTAATAAAACGCGCGTAATTTTCAAAACGACCGTTTTATTAGTCGCTTCGAACGCCGTTTCGGTGGTTTTGCAGATTTTTCACTCGACAAATAAATAAATAATAGGTTAATATCCCAATTTTTTATCTCACAAATTATATATTAATTATCTAAATGTTTAATTTTGTATATAATAAATTTATAATTTTTATTTTTAAAATTTTAATTATATATTTAATAAATCTTTTAAAATTTTAATTTTTTTTTATGTATAATGAAATCTTAAAATTTCTATTTAATAGATTCGTGAATTTTTTTAAAAGGAACCTGATGTCAACCCATTCGAGAATGTCCTATGTTCCAAGAAGCAATGCTACCCACCACCTACCACTAAAGTTAGCCTTCATGATTCAGATGTTGCTGCTGCTGACATGTAAACCGTTGAAGATGGTCCTCAGGGCCTTCCAAACAGTCAATCAAGCAGCCCGCTATTCCATAGATGGGATCGTATTCACGAATTCAATCAATATCTTACCAGTCGAGTGAACACCATGATATTCCTAAAGTCGGGCCTGCCTAACTACCTCAATCTACTGCCCTCTATTCTTTCTAGTCATTTCAACGGTCGAATCTGTTATCATTCACAGCAAGTTTAGGTTTGTGATTCACCAACTTGTTCATGGATTATTGAATTTCATGTTATAATTGGTTGTGATCGGTAAAAATTAGGGCGTAACTTGACAAGTCAATGAGGTTGGTTCCATAAATATTTACTTTTTTTGTTCTTCCTGTCTAAACTAAAAAAATTAGACAGATATGTTACACCATTTTTAGATTTGGTGTAATTTTCTTTTATTGGGTTTACGTTTTTATCGGGAAGACGTAGAGTTGCATCTAATTTAATTGAATTTGGGGACGGTCAAAATTTACTCTCTCGTCAATATAAACCAAGGCTCACATTTTGATCCAATATTTACTTTTAACTCAAAAGATGATCACGAGACAAGACAAGGTTTAAGGCTCACATTTTGATCCAATATTTACTTTTAACTCAAAGATGATCACTATTTACTTTTAACTCAAAAGATGATCACGAGACAAGACAAGGTTTATCACTATTTACTTTTAACTCAAAAGATGATCACGAGACAAGACAAGGTTTAAGGCTCACATTTTGATCCAATATTTACTTTTAACTCAAAGATCAAGACAAGGCTATTTGTTTTCATTTCTACTATCGATTTCAATCCTTATCCGGTTGAGGTAAAAAATATTAGAAAAAACATAATCTCCACCCTCGTTCCCTCCCTTTTTGTTTGAATCGGATTTTCATGTTCGGGGTAAAATGGTAAATGCACAACATTCCCTCCCTTTTTCAGTTTAAATCAGATTTTGGTGTTGGGTAAAATGGGTAACATGATATCTGTATGGAACCATTTATACTATATTTAGTAATTAATTTTCAGAATCATGAAACTACACAGGATTTCTAATGCTAATTCAAGATTTTCCCGGAAAAGAAAATTCCAGTGAGAATTTTACTCCCAGCCAAACAAACTGAATCAATCAATGCTATAAAACCCCCCTTCCATCTCAATCGTAAATCAATAAGCTCATCGGTTTCCCATTGCAAACAAAAATCATAGCAAAAAGAAAAGAAAAAAAAATCAACAATTACCGAATAACAATGGATTCCAGAGCCATTTCCGGCGCCCTACTTGTTAGTTTCCTCCTCTTCTCTGCAGCCTCCGCTTTCAACATCACTAACCTCCTAAGCCAGTTTCCCGATTTCAATGATTTGAACGATTTCCTCACACAAACAAATCTCGCCGGTGAAATTAACAGCCGTAGAACTATCACCATCCTCGCCCTCGATAACAGTGCCGTTTCTGGCCTATCTGGAAAGCCATTGGACGTCGTGAGGAGGATCTTGAGCGTTCATGTTATTCTCGATTACTACGATGCTCAGAAGCTTGCTAGATTGTCTTCCGATAATACTACCGTTCTCACCACTCTGTTTCAGGCAAGCGGCGCTGCCAGGAATCAGCAAGGTTTCATCAAGGTTACGGAGATTAGCCAAGGCGAGATTTCGTTCGGATCCGCCGTGAGAGGATCTCAGTTCGATTCGAGATTGGTGAAATCCGTTGTCGCACAGCCGTACAATATCTGTGTTCTTCAGATCTCATCTCCGATTCAGGTTCCTGGAATCGATGCCAAGCCACCTCGCTCCTCTCCAGCACCAACACCACCGTCGTCGTTTTCTCCCGTCGGATCTCCTAAAAAGGCACCGGCTCCTTCCGCTGAGACTCCGTCAAAGGCTAGGGCTCCTCCCGCCAAAAAACCGAAGGTTGTTGACGATTCGCCGGCAAGGTCTCCACCGAAGGCCGCCGACGGTGAGGATGATGCGGCTGCTCCAGGACCTAGCGATGAATCCGGCGCCTCACGCGGTAGCTTCATCGGAGCTGCGGCTGTTATGGCTGTGATCTCGGTGTTTCTGGCTCTCTGAGCTCTAAAAGCCAATGCGGTTATGCTTTGAAGATTGAAAAATTTTGAATTATGTATGCCGCTCAATTGCGTAATGCAATAAGCGGAAAATATATAATTTTTTTCAATGAGAATAATCTACTTTCTTTAGGCTTCTTCTCATAATTAAAATTAATTATTAAAAACTAAAAATGAAATGAGATACTATTGAAGCATGAACTCACTCGTATCGGGTACCATGTTGTCCTTGGAGGGCAATCCCAATGTTGTCCTTGAAAATCTATTTACAAAAGAATGTGCGGACACCATGAATACCCATGACACTTGTAACCTTTAGGATCGGAGGGCAATCTTAGTGTTGTCTTTGAAAACCATTTACACATGAAAACCCGAGACACTTGTAACCTCTAGGATCGGAGGGCAATCTCAGTGTTGTCTTTGAAAACCATTTACAAAAGAACGTAATGACACCATGATTGCTCTAGATGTCATCTTGAGACTTAAGATGTCATTGATTGCTCTCTTAGACACTTTATCGAAAACTCACCTAATAATTGAGACATCTTGATCATACCTTCATTTGAGTATTATTGAGGCATGAACTCTAATGTCAAGTCATTTTTGCATACCGGACATCCTTCTTATGGCCCTAACTAATTTTTGCTATACATTTTCATTAAAAAATTCATCTCAAATTTCATATTTGTTTCCATATTACCAATATTTTATTTTTAATCAATTGAATCCCATTCCTTTGTTAATTAGCAAAAATGGAGCAACATGCCTTGTTTCAATTCATTTAGGACAGCTAAATCGTATGTCCAACTTATTCCAAATGTCATGTATTGACGTTTTTCTTATATTATATTAATATGTATTCAAACAAATCTATGCAATAAATTAGATAAAGATTCAATCGGATTTTTATGAATAAGATTCTGATACATAATTCTTCGCTCAAGGGTCTCACATTAAATCGTTCAACTCCAAACCTAAAGCGTGGAATCATAGAAGAAGAACGTGAATAACATTCTGACTGGAGGAGTATAATGGGGGCCTCTCATCTTTGTTACTCCAGGCTTCTCGGGTTGATCTTCATCCGGCCTTTCCACCAATAAGCTAATATTTTCAACCAGGCAGTGATCAATGGAGGTTGAATTAGAACCAAAGGACTCGCTTTCTAAGTTAATTCCAATGATACTTTATTTCGAATTAAATTATAAATTAAGTAAATTTCGACCCGTACGAAATCGAAATTTGTTGTCGGGTAAATTTCGACCCGCACAAAAGACATAACGATCTAGGCACTGTCTCGGAGAGAGGCTCGGTATAACTAGAACGGTCCTAAGGTAGCAAAATTTCTTGTCGGGTAAATTCCAACCCGCACGAAAACGAAATTTCTTGTCGGGTAAATTCCGACCCGCACGAAAAGCGCAAGATATGGGCACTGTCTCGAAGAGAGGCTTGGTGTAACTATAACGGTCCTAAGGTAGCAAAATTTCTTGTCAGGTAAATTCCAACCCGCACGAAAGCGAAATTTCTTGTCGGGTAAATTCCGACCCGCATGAAAGACGTAACAATCTGGGCACTGTCTCGGAGAGAGGCTCGATGTAACTATAACAGTCCTAAGGTAGCGAAATTTCTTGTTGGGTAAATTCAGACCCGCACGAAAGACACAACGATCTCGGCACTGTCTGCTTGGTGAAATAGACATGTTTGTGAAGATGCAGACTACCTGCACCTAGATAGAAAGATCCTATGAAGCTTTATTGTTCCTTGGGATGAAGCTTCACTATTCCTTAGGAAGAAGGCCCCCTTCCGGGAGCTCGAGCCATCGGTGAGATACCACTAAAGAGCTAGAATCCTTTCGTCCACTATTTTTCAATCCTTCAATCCACTGTTTTTCAGTACCTTTGAAAGCCTATAAAAGCATCATCCTTGTTGCTTCCTTTCTCAGTTCTCACCCCCGTCATTTGCTTCCAAAAAACAATGGCTTTTTATCTTTGTCTTCTCTTCTTTCTTGTCTATTCCATCACTGCTTGTGATCGCTGTGTTCGTCAATCCAAAACTGCTTATTACTACGATGATACAGATGATACACCTATTGTTTCACCCATTGTTAACTTAAAATATTTGATTGGCATGTTTTCAGGTATGTTTATTTTGCAGCACTACTAGAACTATATGGTTGCTAAAGATCAAAATTAGGATAGCGGATACGATTTTGTCCTCGGTAAGAAACCATGCTCCACTATGGCTTTAAAGAACAAGTCTGAAAGAACTATCAACTAATTCAAGATTTTCCCGGAAAAGAAAATTTGAATGAGAATTTTACTCCCAGCCAAACAAACTGAATCAATCCATGCTATAAAACCCCCCTTCCATCTCAATCTAAATCGTAAATCAATAAGCTCATCGGTTCCCATTGAAAACAAAAATCATAGCAAAAAGAAAAAAAAATCAACAATTACCGAATAACAATGGATTCCAGAGCCATTTCCGCCGCCCTGCTTTTGAGTTTCCTCCTCTTCTCTGCAGCCTCCGCTTTCAATATCACTAAGCTCCTAAGCCAGTTCCCCGATTTCAATAATTTGAACGATTTCCTCACACAAACAAATCTCGCCGGTGAAATTAACAGCCGTAAAACCATCACTATCCTCGCCCTCGACAACGGCGCCGTTTCTGGCCTATCTGGAAAGCCATTGGACGTCGTGAGAAGGATCTTGAGCGTTCATGTTATTCTCGATTACTATGATGCTCAGAAGCTTGCTAGATTGTCTTCCGATAATACTACCGTTCTCACCACTCTGTTTCAGGCAAGCGGCGCTGCCAGAAATCAGCAAGGTTTCATCAAGGTTACGCAGATTAGCCAAGGCGAGATTTCGTTCGGATCCGCCGTGAGAGGATCTCAGTTCGATTCGAGATTGGTGAAATCCGTCGTCGCACAGCCGTACAATATCTGTGTTCTTCAGATCTCATCTCCGATTCAGGTTCCTGGAATCGATGTCAAGCCACCTCGATCCTCTCCATCATCACCACCACCGGCGTCGTTTTCTCCCGTCGGATCTCCTAAAAAGGCACCGGCTCCTTCCGCTAAGACTCCGTCAAAGGCTAGGGCTCCTCCCGCCAAAAAACCGAAGGTTGTTGCCGATTCGCCGGCAAGGTCTCCACCGAAGGCAGCCGACGGTGAGGATGATGCGGCTGCTCCAGGACCTAGCGATGAATCCGGCGCCTCACGCGGTAGCTTCATCGGAGCTGCGGCTGTTATGGCTGTGATCTCGGTGTTTCTGGCTCTCTGAGTTCTAAAAGCCAATGCGGTTATGCTTTGAAGATTGAAAAATTTTGAATTATGTATGCCGCTCAATTGCGTAATGCAATAAGCGGAAAATATATAATTTTTTTCAATGAGATTACTCTACTTTCTTTAGTCTTCTTCCCATAATTAAAATTAATTATTAAAAACTAGGCCAAAAATGAGTTAAAATCATTAAAAAAATTCCCAGATCTTTCCCGATGAATTTGCTCTCTTCGACATGCTTACCGAAAAATAACCCAAAAATTGATATCTCGAGCACTGTTGAGGCATGAACTCTCTCGTATTCACTGTCATTTTTGCATATCGTGTCAAATAACGACTATGTATACTAACCTCTAGGATTAGGGGGGAATCTCGGTGTTGTCCTTGAAAACCCATTTACAAAAGAACACACGACACCACCATGGACACCACCATGAAAACTTAGGACACTTGAGGCATAAACTCTCTCGTGTCCATCGTGTCTATGTCAAGTCATTTTTGCTTACCGTGTCAAATAACGACTATGTATATCAACTCTAGGATCAGAGGACAATCTCGATGTTGTCCTTGAAAACCCATTTACGATGCCATGAAAACCCAGAGCCACTTGTAATATTGGAGGTTAAATTTAAAAATACTCTCGAATGTTTCCCGATGTCTTCTCGAGACTTGGGATGTCGTTGACTGCTTTCTTGGACACGCTTATCGAAAACTAATCCTCTAGGATCGAAAGGAAATGCCAGTGTTGTCCTTGAAAATCCATTTATAAAGACACCATGAAAACCCACGACACTTGCAAGCCGACACCATGACTCGTGCATGGGTTAGTTCACCTAGACCATGGGCCATTGGGTTAGATTTGGTTTAATATATGTATATATATATATATATATATATATATACATACATATATATATTTTTGGGTTAAGTGAAAATCAAATCTGCATCCCAATTGCATCCCCTCTTAGGCCCATAACTAATTTCCGATACACATTTTCATTAAAAAAAAAAAATAATAATAATTTCAATTTTAGTCAATATTTACCCATATTTTATTTTTAACCAATTTAATCCCATTTCTATGTTAATTTTATAACATCTTCATAAATATATGAATTTTCACACGTTTTAATTTTTAATCCATGAGAATAATTCATGTCCAAAATAAAATTCCCACGTCACTTTCAACATAAATTTAATTGGAAATCCATATTGGATAATGTCAACTATTTAAAATAAAAATAAAAATAAATAAATAAATAAATAGTGGATAATATTAACAATACATTTATTTAAAAGAAATAAAAAGAATAACAATAATGAACAAAAAGGCAAAGGGAATTTGGCACCACAAAAAAATAAATAAAAAAAATAAAACCACGTGGGATTAAATTTATTTCCATATTAATGGATAAATTGGATTGGTCTATTTCATAGCATACATAAAGAGGAACAAATTATAAACAAAACGACCAAACTCCCTCGTGGGCTTCGAATTTTGGATGTCTAAAGCCATACACTCAAAATATACTCATTTCTCCCACTCACCCATCACTCTAAAGTTATTCTTCCAAATATATTATATTATCGTTTAAATTATCGGTATCTGTTCAAAACTTTTCGATCACTGGGGTTAGAAAACGCTCCATAAAATATTTGATTTAAGCTCGTATAACATGACTAAATTACGAGTCATTTGTATATAATTGTCTTTTGTTCGTTTTATATCCATAGTTTATGTGTTGAGCCGTTTAGACTCTCGAGCTTATATGTAACCGTCTAAGCCCACTGATAGAAGATATTATCTACTTTGACCCGTTACGTATCGCTGTTAGTTTCACGATTTTAAAACGAGTGAGAAGTTGAGATCTCACGTTGGTTGGAGAGGGGAACAAAGTATTTCTTACAAGAGTGTGGAAACCTCTTCCTACTAGACACGTTTTAAAACTGTGAGGCTGACCGTGGTACGTAATATGACAAAGCAGATGGGCTTGGACCGTTACAAATGGTATCAGAGCCAGATACCAAGCGGTGTGCCAACGAGGATGTTGGGCCTCTAAGATGGTGGATTGTGAGATTCTACATCGGTTGGAGAGGGAAATGAAGCATTTCTTATAAGGGTGTGAAAAATTCTTACTAATAGACGCGTTTTAAAACCGTGGGGCTGACGATAATACGTAACGAATCAAAACGGACAATATCTTCTAGCGGTGAGCTTGGATTGTTACACTAGGAGTTCGTTGAACTAGAATGTGTATTATTCGATACATCAAAGGTAAACTCGAGAATATGTGATAGGTCAAAGTAAAATTGAGACGAAAGGAAGAAAGGAATAAGTTCTCGTGCTTCCCATCCCCATTCAAATGGGGATGGTTCACACCTTCAAAAAAAATACTTTAAAGTCGAATTTTGAGAGAGAATAATTTTTTCCGTCAAATTTGACGCAAAATTAAAAAGAAAATGAATTAAAAAAATAATAATAAATAAAAAGAAAAATAGGATTGAGATTAAGAAAAGAAGAAATAGAGTTGTAGGGTAGAGGTTCCTTAAAATGGATGAGAGTGTGTGCATGCATGATGCAGGGACCATAGCCCCCATGTGATGCCATGTGGGTAACATCCTATTTCCCTATCCATTTAACTTTTTTTTTTTAATTAAAAAATATTATACTGTCCGTACACGTTTTAAAAGTACTCCTGACCTTTCTAAAATAATATTAAAATATTTTTAGATAATCTATAAGGTATCGATAGACAGTTTTCATTCATATTTTGACGGTAAATATTGTAACAATTTAAGTACATTGTTGTCAGATATTGTCCGCTTTGACCTATTACATATTATCATTAGTCTCATAGTTTTAAAACGCGTCTAGTAGGGAGAGATTTCCACACCTTATAAGGAATGTTTCATTCCCCTCTTTTATCAATGTGAGATATCACAATCCACTCCTTTGAAGCCCAGCGTTCTCATTGGCACACGGTCCAGTGTCTAGCTGTGATACCATTTATAACAGTTCAAGTCACTGTTCCACGTGTTACTAAACTAGCAGTAATGATAAATTAAGTTGAGAATAACTTTAATCAAAAATCCGTTTGATAATTATCTCTGTATTATTTTTTAAATTTGATTAAGAATTTGGTTCGAGTACCGAATCTGGAAGAAAATAAACATAAATTTAGAAAATAAAAATCAGAATCGTTATCAAATGGATCTAAATCGTTACCGAACGAGATTTAAATTTTTTAAAAAACCCGAACAAAATAGAAATTAATAACGATTCGACACGAGAAGAAGTACATGATTTAGGGTCGAATAAATTGAATGGTTGGAGGTTTTGAAGGCATTGAGAAGCAATGAGTTTGTTAGAAAGAACCAATGATAAAGACATATGATTAGCTAAGCCCTTTCTTGTCTGCCCCTTTTCCACTTAACAAATGCTCTCCCAACACCTCTTTACATGCTTAAACATGCTTTCTTCTTTGCCTATTTGCCCTTTTTCATAATTTTTTTAAAAAATGGTATAAATTTTATTTATTAATAACTATTTTTTAAGTGAAATAAATCTCGAATTTGACCGATTTTTTTTTGTTCCCTATAAATTTAGTATCTATTTATACGTCTCTAAACTATTAAAATTGTTTGATAAATTTTTAAAATTTTTATTTTATTAGATAAATATGAGATTTTATATAAAAACGAATCGATAACCAGAGAAGTAACTTATATCTTATAAAGATTGTGACGTATTTTTAGCTTAATACATTCGAAAAGTTTAAATTTTTTAAAAATAATTGTGTTATTAGATATAAATTTGAATAATTCAAACTTGCCTGTTTAATTTATTTTTATTAATTTTCCCATTTTCATAGTTTTATTTTAACTATTTAAAAATAATAATATATATATATATATATATATATATATATATATATATATATATATATATATTTGCAATAATTTATTTATTTAGTATTTATTTGTGTAGGATGAAAGGGACAAATATCCATTTCTTCAACCAAGAGACATCCAAACAAAGGTGTTTTTCTTTTGTTTAAACATTGTCGTCAATTTCGATTTACATATTTTTTAAAAACAATTTTTATATATACAACCTTTTACTTATTTAATAAATTAATATTTAATTTTAAAAAAAACTAAGAAAACAATTTAGAAAAACAACAGCTTTAAATTCTTAATTTAAGAAAGTAAATAATCTCTTTATTATACCTTCCAATCAATATTATAATTAATTTTTTAAATAAAAAATATAACATTTTATTTTCCACTCTATTAAAAATATTAAATTACAAGTTTAATCTTTAAAATTTTCTATTTATATATAATAAATTCATAAATTTTAAACCATAATTTAATTTAAAAAATAATAAAAGGAATTATTGAGGATAGGGAGAAATGGATATAAACAGTGGATAATAACGAAAGGAGGATATAAAAATTAAATAAATAAATAAATAAAATAAAATAAAAAAGAGTTGGGAAAAAGAAAGAAATCCAATGATGGAATAGGAAAGTGAAATCGGGTTCGGTCATATAACCCACCAACAACCCAATCCCTTCACGTGGACAGCGCGTGATCTTCTTTTGGGACCAAATTCCTTTTCTCTCCCTCTTTTTAATTCACTATATTTTATATATATATATATATATATATATATATATATCCATTTTAATTTTTTTAAATGAATTTAATGAGGCTTGGTTCGATTTTTCAATACATTTTGAAAAATATTATATATATATTTTTTAATGAAAATTAATATTATAAAAATTAACTTCAAATTTAAAATTTACGAAAAATATAAAAACTAAAATTAAACGTTTAAATGTAGCAATGTTAAAATGAAATGAAATTGGAGATTAAATCATTTTTTAAAATTTAGATTTAATTATAAAAAATAAAATTCTTCATCGAAATTGGAGTGGGTCCCACAATCTCAAATTAAAATAACCTAATTAAGAATTAAGGTAGAAATTCAAAATAAATAAATAAAGAAATAAAATAAAGGCATCTAAATACCGGGAGAGGGGGGGGGGGGTGAGGTGGAGTGGGTCCCACAATATGAGTCTAAAAAGATTCCAAGTCCACCCTCTCCATTTGGAATCCGAATCCCCTATCTCTTCTTTCTTTCTCTCCCTATAAATAAACCCCTAAATCAAATTCCTTCCGAAAAACAAACGAGCAAAACAAACACATTTTTTCCAATTCACACTAACCGTCCGATCACGAAAATGTCAGGCGTTTGGGTATTTCGATCCAACGGCGTGATGCGCCTCGTCGAAAACGCTCAGGCCGGCGGCGATTACTCCTCCGACGGCCACCACCACAACCACCACCACAACCATCAAGGCGGCGGAAGAAAGAAGATTCTGGTTCATCTTCCTTCCGGCCAGCCGGTTACTTCCTACGGATTTCTTCAGAAGATTCTGGAAGGTCTAGGATGGGAGCGATATTACGAAGGCGATCCCGATTTCTTCCAATTTCATAAGCGATCTTCTATTGATCTCATTTCGCTCCCAATGGACTTCTCCAAATTCAACTCCATTTATATGTACGATCTCGTCGTCAAGAACCCTAACGTTTTTCACGTTCGCGAGCCCTAATTTCTTTTTTTCATTTTTTTTCAATTTTTTTAATAATCATTTGTAATCTTCTTTCTGTACGTAGAATATGCTCTCAACTCTCTCTGGAGTTTTCTCTTCATAGGAATCGAAGTTATTTAATAAATTCTATCTTTATTTTTATTTCTCAAAAAATAATCTTTTAATCAATAATATAATAATATATTTTTTGGTTTAATAGCTCCATAGTCAGTAGCTTAGTTTAACTTTGATCTAAATTTATAATATTTAACGAAATTTTGGTTTACTCGAATACTTGTTGATACTGATTAGTCTATCTGTAATTAATGGGTCAAAAAATTGTTAATACAATTGTGCAGGAGACTGGAGAATGGATCGAGAAAAACTTTACGATATATTTTATCTAAATTTATAATATTTAACGAAATTTTGGTTTACTCGAATACTTGTTGATACTGATTAGTCTATCTGTAATTAATGGGTCAAAAAATTGTTAATACAATTGTGCAGGAGACTGGAGAATGGATCGAGAAAAACTTTACGATATATTTTTCTTTAATTTATTGAAAAAAAGGAAAGTAATGGTACTTTTTTAAAATTTTATTGTTTTTTTATAAAATGTTGAATTACAAAATTAAAAATTGGAGGATTAATAAATATTTTTAGAAACAAAATTGGTTATTTGTTTTGTTTTGTTTTCTTGTATTAATTTTGATTTTTGTATGGATGTGTAATGGATGGAATTATGTGTTCATAGGAATGAAAATGATTTGATATATATATATATATATTTATTTAAGGGATTTGAAAATTGATATGATTATGAGACTTTTGTTTGGATGTGATTAAATGGTTTGACAAATGGAGTTCCCGGTTTGATTACGTGTACAGCGCATGGGTATGAACCTAAATTTTACGGACGGGGATTTTTCTTTCTTTATTTATTTATTTTAATTCTCTTTTTTTATTTTATTTAAAAATAATTGAAATAAAAGATAGATCCTATGTTTGTCCAATGCCATATCGCCAATAATTTAATCGTTGACAATTTGAAAACTCTACTTTTTATTATTTATTTATTTATTGAAATATTTTAATATTATGGTGTTTATAAATTGATTTCAATAAATGAGATTTTAAATAAATAATTAATTAACCACTATAGTAAATCATTAATTAACTGCTAGGGTGGTCCAGTAAGTAGTAATAAATTAATAATGGAGCGGCTAAAATGTAAAAAGACTTTGAGGAATGACCACCTAGCAAGAGCTTGAGCATTAATTTCTTACCATTTTACCAAAACAGCTTTAGAAGAATCCCCACCTAAAACAAATTTAATTAAAAAAATTCCAAATGTATTTTGTAATTAAGAAATTTTAAAACCACAATAAAAATCTTTCAAAATTTTAGATAGAAAATTACAAAAATTTAGTAAGGTTATTTATATATATATATATATATATATATATATATATATAATTTAGGTTTATATAAATGAGAAGTAATTTACCCAAAGAAAAGAAAACGAAAGGAAGTGATGGAAAGTGGTTTGAATGATACGATGTCCCCAAACAAGAAAGGAAAAAAAAGGAGGTGATGCTGAGCTGTGAGGTCCCGGAAGGGAGAAAGGGGGGCACGGGGGGTTCACGTGAGGGCCAAGTGAAAGCTGCCACGTGGACGAGTGGCCGTCCTGATTTTGATAGCCTTTCAAAGGCATTGAAGCCTGGGGAGAATGTGAAGAATATCAATCCCATCCATTATTATTATTATTTATTTATTTATTTTAATTCCAAAAGAAAGAAAATAACAACCGGAAGTAAAAGAAAGGGTCCTTTTCCAAATACAGTACAAAATTATATATATATAAAAAATTCACTCAATTTCAAAATTTGACCCCAAAAAACCTCAAGCCAATTTTCAAAATTTTACTAATGATTCGCGGGTTTTAAATTTTTTCATTTCGATACCTTTTCGAGATAGTGAATATTTACCAATGGATTCGTTTTAACTTTTGATTAATGAATCAAGAGGCTTATCGATCAACAATCAACTAATCGATCAATAATATAAAATTAATCGACTAATTGATAGACCATATACTTTTCATTTTACTAACCCTATCATCACCAAAGTTCTTTTCCTCCTAAAATTATGTATTTAAACACCATATACATTGAATTCTAGAGGTTTTGAAAGGGGCAGTAAAAAAAAAAAAAAAAAAAAAAAGGATAAAAGTTTGAAGTAATTAGTGCATCATATCTTAAGGCATAATAAAAGAAAAGACCTGAAATTAGGAATCCTATGCAGCAGACTTGAAATGAAACTCATCTATGGTGGAATATATCAAACCTTCATCTTCAAGAGACCTTATGGAGTTCCTGAAAACAAAAAAACAAAGTAATTAAAGAGTTAATTGTAACCATTATCGGGAGGTGGAGGAAGGAGAAGGCATACAGTATTTTCTCCATCGGAATCTTCAGTTGTTGGGAAAGTTCATCTCTGTGTATCCCTCTTTCTTTGGCACTGTAAAGGGCCAATTTTAGAATTTATTGAAACTATAATTACTAAATTTAAATAATAAAAAATAGAAGAATTAAAATATAAAACCAAAATTATATTTTTTTAATATAATTATGTTCTTTCATACCAATGAAGATGCATTTATTACTTATAAATCCATAAACAATTTCTGATTAGCCGACGTGGGACTCCTCTCCTAACAATCCTCAACAATACCGTAAGTATTTAGGAACCAATAGATCTCTAAAGGACACTAATTTTTTTTTTTGGGGAAGATTGCAATATGGGTGGCCCACATGAAAATTGAACCGTACAACCCTGAGGTCATACCTTGTCCCCTTATTATTGGGCCAAGGGCCAACTGGGTGTGGGTGTCTATATAACCAATAATCAGAAGTGACCTGTGACTAAAAGTCAACCACCGACCTAACGTCTTGTTTGCTATTCACAGAGGGTTACCAAGTACTATGTATGACTCATAGTCACATCTGATGGATGGAATTCAATTCTTTAAATGTAAAAACCACCTTGTTTCCGAACAAAAGTCAAGCTCAAGTCAATCTCATATACGATAATGCAGAGTAACCAGCCAGCAAATAAAATAATCCAGAAAGGAAACGGAAATTTTGGTTTGGGACAACTTACACGCTGGAGGGCAGCTGAAGATAGTCGAGGATCAAGTCATCACAATTCTTCTTAACATCAACAGTGTGCTGCTCAGATGGCTGCAAAAACAAATAAGATTTGAATCGCAGTTGAATAATTCTCCGCAAGATATCAAGTACTGTGGTAATTTTTCAATGCAAGAACCCTCGAAAATGATATGATATTGTTCACTTTGCGCAAAATTTCACACCGCCAACAATAGTCGTGGTTAGACTCTTACTAGTACTGAAGATGCTGTCTGATATCCACTCGAGCCATTCTGCATTGGAGTCTTCACAATTGAATCCGAGGATTGGAACTGTGTCGATCCAACTCCATTGAGATTCTAGCAGTTTAAACACAAATGAATTGAGAATTCTGATATTCATTAATAACTATTTTAATCATAAAAAATATTAGTTAGAAGCACAGCTATCAAGTCAGCTCCAGCAACCAGTACCTGTAACTTGGAATTCCGCAAGTGCTCATGTATGCATTCAATAAAGTGGAAGGTAATTTCATCAAAATTTGTAATAGGCCTGACAAAACATATAACCAAGTTCATCATCTTTTTAGTTGGTCAAATATACAACAGGTACAGAAAATTGTGCATTAGACGGTTTCCAACACCCCAACAATTACTTCATGAAAGAAGGCAAAGTGAGAGGTTAATGCCATTTCAGAAAATTTCTCAAATCCATTGAAAAAGAAGTTTGAGAATTTCAAATACAACTTCAAGAGCACACATCTCCACTAGCAAATATTGTCCTTTTTGAGCTTTCCCTTTCAAGCTTTCAAGGTTTCTAAAACGCGTCTGCTAGGAAGAGGTTTCCAACCGAAGTAGCATCTCACAATTACTCTGCTATGACACATTCCTCGAGACCTTCAACAATCTTATAAACAAAGGTAATGGTTATCTAATGTAAGCACTTCGAAAACAAGTTTTGTTATCCTGGCATGTGGAGTTTGCAATTTACGAGTACAATGAATAAAATGGTCGGCTTCACTTGTTTGTAAGATGTGAATAAAACCGGCCTATTGGCACCGATACTACCCATTTCTGCTGTAGGCTCTTCGTTCCTTCGTGCCAATAACAAGGTTCTCTCTCCATAACCGTCAAACAGAACTCAAGGACATTGTACAACAGTTCCTCAGTATTCTACCAAGAAATCAAGTAGACTCTATGCTGCTATTTATTTTAGAACTCAAGAATCAATGACCCTATTGAACAGATCCTACACAAGGTGGAATATTTGCTGCTATTAATTATAACAATGAATTAGAACATATATGGCGTTGACCTACATCAACTTGTTTCATTGCAATCCTCAAGTTTCAATATGCAATAAAAAAAACACCAAGTAGAATGATAGCGTAATATGTAAAACATTAAACATCATACCTTACAGAGAATGCAAATATTTGCTTGTTACTTTGGAATATTTTCAAATGCCCATTCACCCGTATATACATTCCATCTCTGTGCCAAAAGAAAAATCAAAGGAAGAGTCATAAAGACAACCATAGTATTTGTCATCACAAGAAAATCAAATTAAACAAGAACTTACTGTATTTCATCCATTTGCTTGGTGTCGAAAGTGTCGTTTACCCTGAAATTTTTTTGACACGCATTCTTTAGTAATATGAGCTACACGACCCGAATAAAGATTGAGTTTAAAGGTTTAGGACGATTGCAACTGCAACAGTATACCATCTTTTGCAGCCAATTCTTCCTGTTCCATCATCTACAATGAATGTGATGTCCGTATTCCTTTCAGCTTTCTCAGAGACCTTCCCAACGATTGTAACCTTTTCCCAATAACTAAAATGTCAGTATTTACAACAAAGAGAGCTAATTCATAGTCTGTGTGCAAAGCTAATCAGATGAAAAGACAAGGATCGGTAGAAACCTAAAAACTATATACTACAAGAAATACACATACACAAACGATCAAATCTGGAGAAGCCAGTCAAGAATACGTTCATCAACACGGCCTTTTAAGAAATGATAGTTTTCATGAAGGGAAAAGTTACATGTTACTTTTACATTAACATTTACTCTATATATGAAAGTATATGGTCGAACACTTTACACATTGCAGTGATTTCAGATTAATACAGTATATGGCATTGTAATATTCAACATTCCGCTGACATAATGCCTATACTCCTTTTCGGTCAAAGGTAGAAGAATCCACTAGCGACTGAACCACAGAAAAGAAACCTAAGAATTTAGTTTATGGAAAGAGGCCCAAAATCAATGGCAAACGTGAATAACTCTAGTGAACAAGAAAGTATTACTACATTGACAGATAACATTAACATGCGTTTGATCCAGTACTGCAATTTCTTGTCATTATTTGTAAAAAAATACTCTGTAACAGTGTTTAAAAGTGAGAAAGAAGACAAGGAAGTATACATTTGTAATGTCAACGCCGTTGATTGCGAAGTTGGCCTTCTCTTCGCCAGAATGGGAAGCTTCGCTTATCTGTTTTACAGTTGCCGGAACCAGGCCCGGCGTTTCTCGATTCTGCATGGAAGAATTCAAAATGTATGAAAATGGAAAATAGTAGAAATCGTAACAAACAGTCATCAATTGCCATCTTATTCACGGTTTCCGCTAGTGCTTGATCCAGTATCATAAATTCGACAAGAAAAAAATTGTCTACAGCCGAAAATAACAGGATGAAACAAATGAATTTGATCCTGATTCTACACTTTTAACACCGTGTCGATCATCGTTCCGGGCGATATAAAAGCGATTTAGGTTTGCGCTTTTGCTCTCGCCGGATCCAAGCTATCCAACAACTTTAAGGAGTATAAGAACCATTTCTATCCCTTAATTTCAAAAATATTCTCTCATCAAACAGAAATTTAGAAGTTATAGCATCGACTAACCTTCGCCGAAGAAGAGTCATTGGTCTGAGAAAACGTAAATCCACTACCGGAATCAAACTGGCTGCTGGAGAACATTCTTTAAAACCCTGTGATAACAACTCGATAAACAATCAACAACGGAAAGTGGGTGAAGAATTGCTATGCAGTTATGAACTTATGAAGTAGAAGCTTTTCGTTTTCCCGCCACTGATTCTCAGATTTCCCGCCCGATCTTGTGAGCGGCAATGTCGATGAGCTGCAAATCCCACACAGCCCAATCTCACGGTCCATCCAAATTAATGGCCTGCCTCTGTTTGAATGTTATAATAACCCAAATTTATCGCATATGCCTTTTTTTCTTAAAACAAAATAAAAAATAAGTTTTTTTTTTAAGCATGTTTGGTAATTTTATTTTTATTTATTATATAGTGAAATTTAATTTTTAAAATCAATTTTCAAATAAATTTATTTTTTAAAAAATTTATATCTTATATTATTTTGTTTCTATTCATAATAAAACAATATTTTGTATGTGTTAAAATCATAAATGGGAACATAATATAAGAAGCTTTATTTTTTTTTATTTTAAATTTTATATATAATTTTATAAAATATTTTTAAATTAATAAACAATAAAAATAGTTACCATACACTTTGGTTTGATCATTTTTTCTCGATGCAAATATTAATTCAAATATAATGAAAAAAAAAGAGTACTTTTTATTTGATTATTGAATTTATCTTTATTTTATAATAAAAAATTATTTTAAAAAATCTTTTAATATAGAATTTACAAATCATAATTACAAATTTGTATTAACCTAATTTACTCGATTTGCTGATTTGGGCTTAAAATGGGCTGGGCCTATGGCCCAAAAATATCCGCACAGGCCCAATAAAGTGGACTTTCGGACCATACCTTTATAAATAGTTTTTTTTTTTTTTTTTTTTTTTTTTTTTTTTTTTTTTCACATCCAACAGATGGGGGAAAATGTGTAGAAGAAGAGGAGCCTGAATTTGAAGCTGGAGCTCTCGTATGCCTGTACCGATACATGAAGATTCTCTGATTGCTTGTCGTCTCCAGTAAACCCTAATTCTTAGGGCGTTACTTTTCTTGCGATTATTTATCGAAAATTGGGAAATGGAAACACGCGATTCCTTTTTCGTTGTGTGTAGTTTTGTCTGAAGAACAGATTCTACAAGTTTTACGGGGTAAAGTCGGATAAATTTTCGATTCGGCTGATTTCAACTTATTGCTACGCGGCGTAGCTTCGTTCAGGTGAAGAATGGGGAAATGTATATGCAGCTCATGATCAGAGTTGGAAGTGATTTTCATACATTTGGTTGCTTGCTTGAAGTTGCGAAGGCGGTGATTGTTATCTGATTCGCCATCCGAGGAAGATTCTTGCATGATGAAGTAGCTAAATTATCAACTCAGAACGTATCGTATAATTAAGGTAGCCTAGATTTCGTCCCATGTCGGAATTTCAGGATTGGATTGAATGTTTATATATATATATATAATAACAACCGGTAGCTCTGACATACATCTATCTTCCTTCCTTGCTAGAACAATGCCTCGTAAGGTGAGCTACGGGTTGGATTTCGATGAAGATTACGACGAGTACGACGATTATGATTATTACGACAATGACTTCGACGTAGAAGAAAAAGGCAGGGAACTTCTCTCTCTGATAACATTTCATTTTAGTATCTTCCACAACTCCTTTTACTTTTTTTTTTTTTTAATTTAGCTATTTGAAGTAATAATATAGACTAAATGACTTGTGGAGCATTGCCGCCATGTAATCAATTAAAATGAAGGGTGGAAAGATGATTGGCGAGCAGTGATTTGGTGATGAACAGTAGTTTAACTCTTGGCCCGTTATTTGGACGGGCTATAGTAAACACAGCCTGCAATAAATTTGGAGTACACCGGTGTTGGTCCTGTTCTGAATTGTCGTTTTTGCAATACGATCATATGGTGATATTTTGTTGCTTTTCTGTCTTACCAAATGTTTGGGTTTTGTTTACGATAACAGAGAAGACACCTGAGGCTAAGGAAGGATCAAAGGGGCACAAGCTTTGGCGATGCCCGATCTGCACTTACGACAATGAAGACAGTTTTACTGCTTGTGATATATGTGGAGTTCTGCGCATCCCTTTGGTCAACGACAGAAATAATCGCGATGATGGAACAGGTACTTAATCACACATTGTTAACATGATTTTGTTCACTATTTAAAGGGAAACAAGTGCTATATAAATGGATTCCACTGCTTTCGTTATGGCTGAGTTTTGTGCTATTTCGCTTATGGTCGTTCTTTCATTCATTATTCTCCTTTTTTTTTTCCCTATTTGCATTCAGTATTCCACTTTTCAGAATTAAGATTTGTCGTATTAGGTAAAGGAATCAGCATTTGGTTTGATTTTGGAAGCTCCAAGAGAACTTGAATATTACTTCTTTTAATTTTTTGGATTGTTAAAAACTTCCCTTGCCTAGCTCATTCACCTTTCATAGATTAGATCTCTTTCATGCAGTTGAGAACATTTGCAAAGACTCTGGAGTATCCAAAATGGCCAAGTCTCTCTTTGCATCGTCACCAAATCAGATACTCAAAAGGGAAGTAAAATTTCAAGAGCAGAACGATAAATTTTTGGAGGAAAGAGAAGATAACATCCTCAAGATTGGGAATATCCGGGGCCATTTGCATGAAGTCCATAATGCTTCTAGTACCTATAGTCATGTCCGTACTAATATAGGTTTGCACTTTACCCATTGTTTCAGTAAGATGTGGATCCACAAAATTAGAGCAAGTTGTTTTGTGGTCTGCTTCTTCACTATCTAGAGCCAGAATGATGTTGTTTAATATTTCTAAGCAATAATGAAATCCAAAACGATACCTATTGCTCCCTTGAAGACATCCAAAAAATAATTGCAAAATACTTCTGATCTACAAGTAATCACTCTAAGATATCTTCAAGTAACTATTCAAAGATATCTTTTCTTTGCTAAACAACATCTTCAGTTCATGACTGCATTAGATATCTAACCTCATTCATGTGGAATTATACAGTCCCTTTCAAGTTTGATATTCCATCCCCAGATGATGTGGTTTCTAAGGGATTGCGTTCCTCCAAAGTTGATTTAAAAGGTATACTTTGGTGGCTGCAGATTTTGTTGTTGCTTTAGTAATAGTTGAGAAGCAAAAATTAAATTGCTATTTAACCAAGAGAAAGCAACAAAACCATGGACCTACATTTAAAAGATTTGATGTGTGTGCATCTGTCAAAACATCTGATAGATGTGAAAATCTTTTTACTTTGAAGAACATGAGGGATAGCTTATCTATTGGTTTAAAGGTTCAAGTTAATTACTTTAAGCATCTTTTCTTAGTGTCCAGTCCCCGAAGTAATTGGGTGTCAGGGAAGTGAGTGATAGTTTAAGACCCCTTTATCAAAAACGAACTGCAGGGGGTGGGTTTACTTGCCTATATGTCAAAAAGTTCTATTATTGCATCTTTATCCCACATTCATTCGCAGGGGAAAATTTTATTTTCTGTGGTTTTTTATGTAGTAAAGCAATGCTTTTACTGTGTTTTGTGATCCTTTATTGTGAGTCTAGTTGTAACTGTTTGGCCGTTTTCCTACAGTCTTCTTGAATAACTAGGACAAATTTACCTCTAGTATGCATTCTCCAAAGCAATTCTTATTTCGTTCTCTTAGATGATTGATTACTCCCCACTGCGCTTCAATTTGGTTCTGTTCTAAAGTCTTTCTGGATCCTTTATTTTCAAGTTCAAAAGCAGTTTATTCCCTTCTGCGATTGATAGATCTGGATTATTTATTATTTAACTTATTTTGGAGATGATGAAAGTGGAACTAAAATACCATTGTTGTCAATTTTGTTTGATCATTTCCATTACTCAATCATCACAATATACTTGCTGATATCCAATGTACCACAATATTTTGACATCTTTTGTTATTCATTTTATATTAGGAGTACATCGATCAATCAATGGTAAAATTAGGCTTTAAAATGTGTCATCTAGTGGTTGGTTTTGGCTGCCAACTTGAACTTGGTTTCAGTTAGAAGGATGAATTTTCTGTTCCAATGTTTCTATTTCCGTGGTTGGTTATTCAGTCTACCTGTATCTCGATTAAGTAATAGATATCTTTGGAATTTCTGCTCCTAATGTTACCATCTGAAAAAAGTCTGCTTTCTGATGATTCACCATTTTCTAGCAGTCAGCCACAACGACTTCAACTCTTCAATATTATCTTCAGACGTCACTAAGAAGTGTGCAAATAATGAAGTATTGGCTTCAAAAGGTGCACATAGCTCGTCTGCTGTATTGCCGACAGGCAAATTAGGCAGTGTAGGAAATACACAGTTGAGTGCCAGAAGTTCAGACAACTGGGGCACAACAATTGGAAAAAGTACAGTGGTCACTGAAGAGCACAATACGTCAATTAGTGTAACGAAAAATTCACGATCACGTGATAACAGGTCATCAAGCACTTCCACATCAAAATCAGCAGGCAAATTTGACAGCATGGATGAGAGCAGTAACCCTTCTGTGGAGCGGGAAAAGCCCCAAAGTCTTGCCGGTAGTTTGAACAACATGGTTCTAAATGTCAAATCTGCCTATGCAAATTATATTAGTGGGCTAGGAAAAACATCAAATGTGCCTTACAAGATTGATAAATGGATGCTACCTGATAAAGCTGTAGATACTTTGACTCAGCTGAATCTTGCTATAGTAAGTGTACATATAACAGTGCAGTCTCATGAATTATTTTGAAGTATCTTTTTAAGCCTTTTATCAATATATAGAAAGGCATATGAATACTATTTTATTTAACATTTTGCAGGTTGGTCATGTTGATTCTGGAAAATCTACTCTCTCAGGAAGACTTTTGCACTTATTGGGACGTGTATCCCAAAAAGAAATGCACAAATATGAAAAAGAAGCAAAGTCGTTGGTAAAAAAAAAAAAAAAAAAAAACTTATGCATTTTTCAGTTATCCTCTACTTAATGACTGACGAATGATATTTTTTCTCAGGGCAAGGGTTCCTTTGCTTATGCCTGGGCACTGGATGAGAGTGCAGAAGAAAGAGAGAGAGGAATAACTATGACTGTCGGTGTCGCTTATTTTGACTCTAAAAGATATCATGTAGTTGTACTCGATTCCCCAGGCCATAAAGATTTTGTTCCAAACATGATATCTGGGGCAACACAAGCTGATGCCGCAGTTCTTGTTATAGATGCATCTGTTGGTGCATTTGAAGCCGGTATGGACAGCACGAAGGGGCAAACAAGAGAACATGTGCAGTTAATCAGGAGCTTTGGCGTAGATCAGATAATTGTTGCCGTTAACAAAATGGATGTGGTGGAGTATTCCAAAGATCGCTACGACTTCATTAAACTCCAACTTGGAACCTTTTTTCGTTCTTGTGGTTTTAAAGATTCATCGTTGTCTTGGATTCCGTTGAGTGCCATGGCAAATCAGAATCTGGTGAATGCCCCTTCTGATGCTCAATTGTTGTCCTGGTGAGTGCGCATGCATTCTTCCTTTCAGCCCATTGAAGCAAGATTGATTGAATAATGGAGTCTGATATTTCATCATTTATTTATCCTATAATTTTCTTAAAAGGACGTTTCTTCCATTTCTTTTGATAAAAACAAATTGGGGAGCTTTTTCCACTCTCTGCTCTCTGGAGGAAGATTATCCTTTTTTATTATAGAGATCCCCTTTTTTCTTAAACCTAGCTTCCTTCAATAACAGTCGGTCACTACGATTGCCAAATATTAGGTGAAATACTCGGTCAGTCAGTTTGGTTTCCTGACCAACCGATGTGCCAATTACCAAACGAGTAAAACTGACACCCTAACTGAAGGATATTGGGAAGTAACTGAACCATTACTTCCCAATCTATCTTGTTGCTCCAGTTGGTTCGGGGGTTAAACTACATCCCTACGTTTTCAGATGTCTTTGCTTGTTCTATTGGTTTGACAAACAATAATTTGTATGCAGGTATCGTGGACCTAATCTATTGGAGGCAATCGATTCCCTTCAACCACCCGCTAGAGATTTCTCTAAGCCACTGCTTATGCCGATATGTGATGTAGTTAGATCGCTTTCACTAGGACAAGTGTCAGCCTGTGGCAAGCTGGAAGCTGGAGCTCTCCAGTCTGGATCTAAGGTACATGCTTCTACTTCTAAGCTGAGTTTATGTAGAAGTAAAATTTTCCAGTTACTTGCAAGGTCCAAAGTTGACCGCACGTGTGAAGTTGCATCATCGTATAATTCATCTCATTAGTGTTATTAACACAATAGTAATTTCCTGTAAACGTTTTCCAAACTTCTAGAAGTTCAAATGTCATGTTTGTCTGTTTTTTGGTGTCGTGTAGGTTCTAATCATGCCATCTGGAGATAAAGGCACCGTGCGCACTTTAGAACGCAATTCTCAGGCTTGCAAAATTGCAAGAGCGGGGGACAATGTGACTGTTAGTCTACAAGGAGTTGATGCAAGTAGCGTAATGGCTGGGGGTGTCCTATGTCATCCTGATTTTCCTGTTGCTATTGCAAAACATTTGGAATTGAAGATTCTAACCTTGGAACTTGCAACTCCAATATTAATAGGATCTCAGGTGCATATTCTTGGATTCTTTTTCGATACTGATTTTTCCCTTTTATTATTGGGTATTGATCCCAGTTCTTACAATGAACAGTTGGAAATTCATATACAACATGTGAAGGAGGCTGCTAGAGTTGCAAGGATAGTGTCGTTGCTTGATTCGAAGACGGGAAAGGTCACGAAGAAGGCACCACGTGTTCTAAGTGCTAAACAGAGTGCAGTGATTGAGGTGAAAACCAAGTTTACATATCACTTTCTGTTTCTATCAAAATTTGCAGATTGTTTTCTCCATTACACTTGCAGCAACGCGTTTTCGATTTTCTTTGTTATTAGGTTATTTTACAAAGCCCAGTTTGTGTCGAAGCATTCTCAACTAGTCGAGCTCTCGGGCGGGTATTTCTGAGAGCAATGGGCAGAACCATAGCCGTCGGCATTGTGACCCAACTAATTGGAGACCCTGAATGATCATGTGTTGTATTTGAGGTAAACTTCTTGGCATAATTTTGAATGAGTTATGTATTATTCATAGTGGAGTAGCTTCACTGCAGAAAATGGTTGGCGTATGAGCACCTATAGTAGTGGAAATTAGAGTTGGAGTACATATAGTAATAATTTCTAAGGGATTTTGCGTGTATGCATATCAAATTATTGGTTACTTTCCTGCAGTGTTTTAGAATGACTTCTTAAAATAGCGCTTTTGAGCAATTTTAGATCGTGCTTATTTAGTTGGAATAAGTTGTTATTAGTCCAAGTCATATTGATTCATTCAGACCCTTTATTTAAAGGTCGATAATGTTAGAAGACAAGTCTCGGTATCTGATGGTAAGATACCTATGGTCAATATATCATTTTTATTAGTACATGACATTTCCGGTCAATGCCCGACAATGGTGGGGGGGGAGGAGGACGAGGACGAGGACGAGTGAAGCACAAGCCTCTAAATTGATTCAATTATAAAAATTTAGGGTTTAAAGTGATTGAAGGTACAACTCCAAAGTTTAGAGTTGTAAAGTGGCTTTTTTAGGAAAAGAAAGACAGAAACCGAAGAGAGTTCATTTTCACGGGGTTTAAAAAGAAATCTAGGTTAAAATTTTAGTTGAATAAGTTAAAGTTAAATTACACCTTCGAAAAATCAATACGAGGCTTCATTTGAACTTATATATTAATTAAATTTTAAAAAACTCAAGATTCTTGAAAGATTTGAGATACAAAATAAAAATTTCCACACAAATTGTAATTTTACTTTAAATACGTCAACCAGGGCCGCCGGAATGATACAAAAAAATCACCAA
Source organism: Cucurbita ficifolia (assembly GCA_033971965.1). Lineage (NCBI taxonomy): Eukaryota > Viridiplantae > Streptophyta > Magnoliopsida > Cucurbitales > Cucurbitaceae > Cucurbita > Cucurbita ficifolia. The sequence goes on from CM066970.1 coordinate 2,296,990, forward strand.
ATTAAGAATGCCTCATTTTGTTCTTTGTATCAAGAACAAGAATGAAGAGGTTCGAAGAAACTCATGTCATCCACTGGTGTCCTTCAGAATAAATTCATTACAGATTAGCTAATATGAAGCAAATACAACCCACCTGATCCTTCTTCCAAACGTGTAGGAAAAAACAAATCTAAATTTGCAAAATATAAAGAAAATGGCAGATCATCAAAATTTTGTAGTGTCAAGAGAATACAAGCACAAAAAATCCCAAGATTACAACACACTTAAGCTGCACCGTGTTAGAGCAGACTGTTCTTTCCATCGTAAGCATTTTAAATTAAAAAGATGTAACGTAAGGCTACTAAAATACCACACTCTAGTGTGGTACATTCTTTGGCAGGTTTCGGATTACGTTGTTCTTCAATCCGATCTTGGTACGCATAGCTTCCAACCCGGTTCGATTCATTTCTTTCATCACCTTCATCCTGATCATCTGTTCTCTTGACTGGACAGTTGCCAATCCCATGCTCCTGTACCTGCAATTCAAAATGACGATCTCTCGTCAATATTTTGTTCGCCCATTAACTTCCTTGATTCAGTTAAAATAACGTATTGTTTCGAGCTCCTCGATGATTGAGGAAGTCTTTTTTCACTTCACCCACCATTATTGAGACAAGGGAAGACCTCTTTGGATGGCAGGTACTATTTTTTTCCTTGTTTTGTAGAGCCTTTTTAAGGGTGTCAAGTTGTCTTGAGAGGAGGTTTGTCTTTAGCTATAGGTTTAGCACGCCCTATCTATAGTTTCTAAGGATTTTTGTAATTGCCCTCTGTTGTTTTCTTTTCATAGTTGGTTTTAAAACAAATATAGCTACAGGCCCTCGTGGTAAAAGAGCAGAACATACCTTGCTGCCAATACAGCAGTTAAGATCGCATCATTTGCAGGAGACGGTCGTGGCTTTTGACGATAATAACGAAGGAATTGTCTGGAACCAAGTGTTTTGGTCGATTGTCGGTCGTTAGTTCTTTGAACTAAGATGAGCTCAGCTCCACCACTACCAAGTTCAACAGAATTGTCCCCAGCCCCTGATGGTACCAGCTGGTTGCTTCCATCCACATAACTATATGCAAAAAAAGACCATAGAAAATGAAAAGCAACAACTCAGAAATCATGTTTATTTAGATCTGTAAGAACTGCAAATTCAAGAAATGGAAGGACAAGCACCTGCTGCTGTAATCATAAAATTCCTCCAATTCTACTTCTTCATTCTCGTCTCCATCACCATAATGCACTTTGCAATGGCTTTTTGCTTCCATGTGCTTCCTAACAGCTTCCAAGCTGCTAAAAGGAAGACGATTATCATTGCAGTACAGACACCTGAAATCCCTCATCACCTGGAAAAATGCAAAATAGTACATCAACTTCTGATTTTATTGAGCAAAAAAGAACCAAGGAAAAAGGTAACTCAATTCGACACCTTCAGACCGAGGTATGTAAGGAAGCCTTTTGGATCCTTCAAATATTCAATATCAGGAATAAAGAATCCATGTTGTTTATGCATGTGGACCATGCAATTATCAATGGTGTCGTGCTTTAGATCACACATGAAGCAGCATGATGGATCGAAGTCCACTTCAATGGCATCAATATCATCGTCCTCATCCTCACCCTCACCCTCATCAATCATGTCTTCGTCAGGATTAACTTCTTCCCACTCCTCCTCACTCTCTTCCTCCTCACTCTGTTGGGGTTCCTTATTGGAAATCCGCTGAGGAAGGGGCTTAATTATTGGTTTTTCAACTTCTTGATCATGTGTTCCTTGCGAAACCCGGATAATGTGACTCCTAGATTTAAGATGTTGGGCATGAGCCTGGGCACTCCTATAAGCTTTGCTACAAAGACCACAAGAGTATAACATCGAGTTCTCTCCTGATTTGGCTTTCTCTTGCGCAGCAGCAGCAGATTGTCTAGCTAAAAATAATGCCTCTGTCACCCCGGGAACATTAGCTACCTGATTTATTCACCGGATATATTATATAAGAAAGTGTAAATTTTCAAAGAAATGCGATACATCCTGTCCATTCCAAAACACTGAAATACTACAGAAAAGATCAATTATCAACAAAACTGTTATCCCTTGGAACGCCTATGGCCTTATAAGTATCTACAACAACATGAAATCTAATGAATGTTACAGCTTAACAATCACCAAGGAGACAAATTAGAGTCCCAAAAGACTTCGGATATCTATTGGATATATTGGAAGTCTGGAAAGCATATTATGCTCCATATGAACAAGTACATACTATGGTAAATAGCAAAGGAAAATTAACCCCTTGAATGCACGCCATATTCTTTCCCTATTGACCATTGTAGAGCTAGTAAATACGTAGAGAATATCAAGCTTCCAGAATATGCACCTCATAACCCCTACAAAAGCTTAAACCCGTTTAAGACCAATGCCCTAGAACTGATTAAGACAGCAGCTATAGACACTAGAATTTGAAGACTAACCATATCACAACACGAATAATGCTTTAGAACAATCACTTGAGCTGAACTTTTTATAAAAAAAATTAAAAACGCGTAATTATCGGCATTTCTGTATATTCATACCAAGATATCAAACATTCACGCCAAAATTTTTAACAAAGAAGACAAATACTGACGTCCGATTCAGAAGAATCAGGCAACGATGCGCCGGAAGCCAATACCAACACCCGAACAGAAAGGAACGTGAAATCAGCAACAAAAGAAAAAAACGATTCTATCTCAAGAACAAAAGACATAAACCCCCTGCGCCACCAGAAAGCCAAACCGATTGCGCTCAATTATCAGCATAACACAAGTCTTACAGATAGAGATAGAAAGAGGACCTTGCGCTTAAGATTGTATCGATGCCATTCGGACTTGTAGTGAAGCTTTTGCTCCTCGGCGTCTAGAAATTCTTTGTTACAAGCATTACATGTTAGTCCCGTCATCTTTTCTCTTCCCAATCTCTAACGCTAACTCTTCTCTGCAGTTCTGATTCGAACTTCAATCAGTCGATTCTGAGAAACGAAGCAATCGATGTAGAGAGGAAGAAAAATCAAAGAGTAATATGGCGCCGACTGCCGACGGCTCGCAACTCTAAACAGACGAATGCTCTAGCGCGACCAATTATGGGCCACCATTTGGGCCTTCTTTAATTGGGCCGTAAATTGTGCTAATGGGCCTTTTTTCAGAACATTGCAGTCCTGATTGGGCCGTAATTTAACTCACTTTTATATATATTTATATATTTATTATTATTATTATTATTATTATTATTGTTATTTTTAAATTTTGGAGTATATAGCTAAAATTAAACTATACCTTTTAGAAAAAGTCTCCTCTAATTAAATTATATATGATTTTTATCATTTAATTTTTTTTTTTTTTAATGATGGGACCATGTAAATTGGTATCTACTTTTCTTTTCTTCGCTCGTTAAGGTAAGTTTTTGGATTCTCGAGTTCTCGTTTAAACGATTCAAAAAATCACGAACTCTCTCTGAAAATTCCTAGCCAAAAATTGTGATATTGAATCAACATTTACAAGCTTATAATATCGAGCTCATACGTCACTTCTGTAAGAGATTTTGAACTCAAAAAATGATTTATTAATAAATGCTATATTTTTAGTTAATTTTGTTTATCATATTTTGATAATTTATATTTTGATCCACATACTTTTAATTTTATGCATTTTAGTCCATATACATTTGAAACTTTCTATTTTGTTCCTTATACTTTTAAAAACGACAATTCGAACTCTTTGATTTTTCATGTTTATTCTCAATTTCTCAGCCAAATTCATTTACGAAATTTCGTATAACATAGCTACGACTGCATATTTTAGGGTTTCGACTGTAAATAAAATTTAGTAATAATTACATTTCTAGCCCCTAAGTTTTTTAAAATTACATTCATGTACCCGTGAGATTTAAGAAAAAGACATTTTAGTTCCCTCAATTTTGAAGGTACCTTCCCGGAAACTCTTTTCCCGAAGAATTGTTGAATGTTTGTGTGGCGGCGTCCGATCTTTCAGATGCAGTGGAAAAATCCACCGTAGAATAATCTTCATTCTGTGAGAATTAGTCCAAGCCGTGTGTACTTGTTTCTTCTCTTATACGTTCTCTCGCCGTAAGTCCATCTCCAAAATTCTCCCTCCATGGCTTCAATGGCGGCGTGGTTGATCGGAATAATAATCGTACTCTGCCAGTAAGTACTCTGCAATAATCTCTTCATCTTTTTCACTTCTATTTTTCGATCTTATTGGAAAACTTGATGAAACAATGTTTTAGCTAATTAGGTTTTATGGATTTGTTTGATGTATCTCAGAGTCTCCACGCCATCGGCGCAGGGCGGCGGCGGCGGCGGCGGAAATCCAATGTCCATTGTAATCGCTTTCTGTGAGTACTCTGTAATCGTCGTTTTTCTTGCCGGAATATTGATATACTCATGAGATTAAAAGCCGAGGTTACTTGTTTGGCCTGCAGCGGTGGTTGGCTCTGTGGTTGGATTGCTCATTCTCGTGGCGATTGGCATATTCTCTTACAAATATGCCAGGAAAGTTGTAAGAGAATGGAGAAACACAGCGACTCCATCACCGGATCCGGAATCGGCGCCGATAGAGATTTTGGAAAAAGATGCACCGGAAATGGATAAATTCCTCCGAGAAATCGCCGACGAATATCCGATTAGATTCACCGCTCAGCAACTCAACGTCTTCACGAACAACTACGCAACGCGGCTAGGATCCGGCGGCTTCGGTGATGTTTACAAAGGCCAGTTCCCAAACGGATTGAAGATCGCAGTGAAGATTCTCAAGAGAAACTCCGACAAAAAAGCAGAAAATCAATTCATGGCGGAAATCGGAACAATCGGCAGAACTCGGCATCGAAATCTACTCAGGATGTACGGATTCTGTTACGACGAATTCATGAGCGCGCTGGTTTTGGAGTACATGGAGAACGGATCGCTCGACAGAATCTTGTACGGAAAAACCAGGAACGAAATCGATTGGGAGAAATTACAGGAAATCGCGATCGGAACCGCTAGAGGAATCGCGTATTTGCATGAAGAATGTCATAGAAGAATCATCCATTACGATATCAAACCTGCGAACATTCTATTAGATGCGGATTTCTCACCGAAAATCGGCGATTTCGGACTTGCGAATCTCTGCAACAGAGACAACACACACGTATCTCTCACAGAGTATCGAGGAACTCCGGGATATTCGGCACCGGAGCTCTTGAGATTCAATTTTCCGGTGACTTGCAAGTGCGATGTATACAGTTTCGGAATGGTGCTGTTTGAGATGGTCGGAAGGAGGAAGAACGCCGTAGTCGGTCCGTCGGGGAGCATCGATTGGTTTCCGATTCAGGTATGGGAGCAGTTCGACAAGGGCGAATTAGTGAATATGAGCGGTGAATGTAATGTTGAAGAGGATGGAGAGAGAAAAATGGCGATTGAGAGAATGTGTATGGTGGCTCTCTGGTGCGTGCAGGACACGCCGGAGGATCGACCTCCAATGTCGGCGGTGGTAAAGATGTTGGAAGGGAGCGCTGAAATAATGCCGCCGCCGAAGCCGTTTCAATATATGTATCCGATTTCCACAGATACAAGCGCGGTCACCGTCACCGTCGCCATGGATTCCGAGCAAATGAGCTCTGGTTCGACTCCGAGTCCGATTTGGTACAAGGGCTCTGTCCCTATTTTGAGAACTTGAAAAAAAATTATCATTAGTTTATTAAAGTAAATAAAATTTTGCAAAAAGAACCCTAAATTTTAGGATTTATTGCAACTAGTCCTCAAAGAGACGACAAAATACATTAACTGCCCTAAACAAATTATTTAACTACAACTCTTTGAATTATAGGATTGTTATCGCCAAATTCAAATTATTTAAAATTATTATTTTTTATATTTCATAAATTGAGACGAAAAACCACCCGATTATCCATAAACATTTTAATATTATTTTATAAATTTCATGACTATTTTTGAAACACGGTATTGATGATAAATATATATATTTTTAATTTATGTTTTTAAAAAAGTTTAAAGATGTTTAAACTTTTTTTTAATAATGATCCATAGTATTATTGAAATTTAAAAGTATTTTTTTAAACATTATTAAAAACCAAAAATTTTTTTTAAAGCATTTTAAAAGTTTAAATATATTTTTAAAATCAACCATTTTTATTAAAACTATAATAATAAAAGTATTTTTAAATTGAAAATTTTGAAAGCTTCCTAGGTAATTTTATTAATTTAACCTAAAATTTATTATTCACTCCCTCACTTAGAAATTATTGTAAAAACGTCGAACGTTAAGCCCCCCTTTGCAAATATTACTATGTTACCATTCACGGCGACGCAGAGAAACAAAAAAATGGAACGCGGTTGAATGTTTAAAAAATTGTCGCTGGCCAAAATCTAATTTACTATAATAGCCCCTTCGTGTAGCATAAGATCGTAATTTAACAAAGGTTATTATTGTCAAATTTCAATTACTCTCCCGGGTTTGGCCATTTCTCCCTCCATAACTGGAGAAGTCCCATTCTCGCCTGAGCGAGCAAGGTATTCCTCACTGTGAACTTCCATGGCGTCTTTTCGTGGATATAGCGAGGCAGCAGGGTTAAGATCCGGCGGGAAAATTGTTCGAGCTAGGCGAGCTGGAACTAGAAAGACTCCTTATGAGCGTCCGGGGCTTTCGAATTTGGGCTCTGGAGGAAACCCTAGTTGGATCTCCAAGTTCATTTTATCGCCTACTCGTACCGTTGCTTCCGGCGCCGGAAAGTTGCTATCTTCCGCCTTCGTTTCTGACTCCTCGTCCTCCTCTTCGGACAGTGATTCAGGTTGGCTTAATTTAATCCGAATTTTGGTGTATGTTTTTTCGAACTATGCTGATGGATTAGTTGTCATATTTAGGGTTAGGAGTGGCTGATGTGTTTATTGTTGTTTGATGTGCTTCGAACTGTAAGCTCATTTTAAGGAAATGAAAAGTAAAAGGGGTATTGAACTCAGTTTGATCTATTTTAGAACAAGAAACAGCATTTTCATTGTTTTAGAGACAAGTTACAATCAAGGATCTAGATTCTCTTCTGGGAGCGTATTTGAATACACCACAATTAGAACCAGCTACGAAAAAGTATAATTAGAAAACGCCTTAGGAAATCTTTTGATGACTGAAGAGCAATGAAACTTTCTAGTGCCCTGGCATTTGTAAGAGCTGGTGAGATTCAATTAGGGTTTCCATCCGGGCCCAAATTTGAAAGTCCAAGACGATCTTAAGGAGTCCTTAACTCCTAGTTTACTTGGCTCGAACCATTTTTCCATTGGTTTGATTGGAGAATGCTGCATTTTTGTCTTAAAAATAAGGCCGATATTAGAGCTTGGATCAATATTTCTGTGGGTATTCCAAAAGTACCTTTTCGAAGTCTTGGAGAGGAAGATGCATCGTGGGTTGACCTATATGAAGATATTTATACTTCTTTCTACATACGGAAATATAAAATTCAAACTCATGTGACAAACCACGGACTTGAAAGAATCACTAACGATCGATAGCTGCAGAAGTAGGGATAATGACATTAGATAATATTGTTTCCGTAAAGTAGAGATCCAGAAACTGGTTCACGAATACTATCAATATCTACTGGAGGAGTAGCAAGGCAATAGTAAATACAGAAGTCAACCCAACCGGCGATTTCCGACAAGTCTTTCTTCCTTTTTCGAGCAAGCCATGGCATTTAGGTATGTAGGAGCAAACACCGTTGAAGCTGCATACTCAATATGCTCAGGCATGACCTTTTCACTTTGATGTTTAGCACCGAGGCCATCTCAAATCACTTTACATTAAATATATACTTGACGGCCATCTTCCTAAAAGATAATTATATCATCATTGACTTATAAGTGAATTGTACGAACCCTTTTATTACTGACTCAAAAACCTTCCAAGAATTCCATTTCATTCTTACAATGACAAAGAGGAAGGGAGGAATTTGGTTCCCTTATCTTAAGCTCCTTGCTGCCACCACTATTTCTTCAGTGATATCATTTATCATAGACATATTTCTGCTTAGGACGTTCAGGAAATATGTGATTTCATTTGCATTTGAAACTTGGGCTAAATTGATGACTAATCATACATCTTTTATGTTGTATATTACATTCATATGGGCCTTGCACATTTTTCATTTTCTTTTTACATTTATTTACGTCATAGTTCTATGAATAGGAGTTGTATTGTGTTATTATTCATTTGAGTGGCAAGGTCTCAGCTTTTTAGTTTTGCTTATATGGCTCGTTTAAAGATTTATTATATCTTATTTTAACAGGGGATGATGTTGAAGATGATGTTCATGGTGAAAATCGAGCTGAAGGAGTGAAGAAGGTAAAAAATATAGACGTTAAATCATGAACTTGCATAGGTGTTTGTCTCACTATTGGCCAATATAACAAATATCTCAATATTTTTCTAGCAGACCCTGCTATAGAATTTGATACGTGATTTTGAGTGTTGCAGTATTATGTTCTTTTAATACTTTTTTATGTTGGAAGAAAGAATTTTCATGATTAAGTGATGCAACATTAGACTGGAGCTTATGGTTTGAGGGTCAGCTAGTGCTATGTGGGTATACAACTTAACAAAATATATGAATGGGAAATCGATTTTTAAGCCAACATGATATCTATATGAATAAAATATATGTGAAAAAATTGAAGTGTAAGACAATGGATTATTTGGTATTTGATTTATAGACTCTTCAGCATTGTGTCTGATTGACATTTTTATGTTGGAAGAATGGGACATTGGCGATGGACAATTTATTAAGAAAAGACTTCCCACCAGAGAAGAAAGATAGCAAGCATATAATTGAACAGCTACTGATGCAGGAGACCTTCTCTAGGTACGATAATAATTTTTTCGAGGAGTTCTGTATGAACTTGTTCATTGTTTCATGCCGTAGTTCTATCCATTTTTTCACTATCATCAAGCCATAGTGTTGGTTCGACATATAAATTGCTCTCGACATTTCTTATGTAATTGTCTATCAATATCTTTAAAAAACAATCTCCATTTTGTTTTTGTGATCAACAATGCTGAAATAAGTTATGCGCCCATTCCTATTGCCATTCCTTTAATCCTTCTGGCTCTCGGAGAACTATAGTCCTATATGTTCAGTGGCGATGGTCTCATTGTTCAATAGTTTAGTTCATGATTGACAAATGACATTAAAATGATGATACGTTTCAATTATTTATTACTAGTGCCTTCTGGATCATATCATTCTCACTTTCATTCAAGCAGGGCGGAGCGTGACAAGTTATTTCAGATAATTGAATCAAGGGTTGTAGAATGTCAAACCATCAAAGGTGAGGCTGCAGGGAGGGTGACTGAGATATCAAACAGAGCCGTTGATAGTGGTACTTATCTTCCAATCTCCAGTAAACCAGAATTTTAATTTTATACAAATAATGACTTGTGTCATCATTTAGAAAAACAAAAATGTTAGGGAGTATATTTTCCTAATGAGAAATTTAAACTTTACTACCAGACTAAGATGTGTAAAAATAACAGATGATGGCAGGCCTGCAATCTGCAGCACAGCAATTCTCGAGGCAAAAAAATGGTTGAATGAAAAACGATTAGGACTGGGGTCTACGTCGACATTGAAATTGGATCATGGGCCGTGCACCTTGAATTCCACGAATTTGCCAGTGGTTGGTGATTCTTTCTTTTGTTGTTCTTGAATGTGGCATATTTCTTTCTAGTTGTTACTCAATGTCTTTTCAATGGTTTCTTACATTCGATTTGCTTTTGGCTGATCGAGCTAAATTTCAGCCGATTTCTTCAATCATTTGAAAATTAGGTTAGACTGATATGAAAGTAAATAGAACAAGTGAAAGAAAACATAACAGTGTCCTTGTGGTTGGAATATCAAAATTTTCCTAGGAACCACTTGCTTCTGAAGTGTGAATGAGAGTAGAGAGAATAAATTTTGAATTACACTTTGTTCTTGATCCGATCACATTGCACGTTTTTATTAACTTGTGTATAATAATTATTCTACTAGTCATTTTTTGTGGGATCATTTAGTTTATTTAGTACTTGATGTAAACTGGATATTTTTTTATGTAACTACAGGTTAATGATGAAGAGATGGGTTCACCTGTAGATGTAGCCAAATCATACATGCGGGCACGTCCTCCATGGGCATCTACTTCGACAAATAATTTCGAGTTCAAGTCTCCTTCACCATTAGGGTTACAACTTTTCAAAGAAGAAACGTCGTATTTAATTAGTGGAAATCCACTATCGTCGTCTAAGGTACCATTTTATCTCTTAAACTACACTCAGGAAGCTTCTCCAGAACATTTCTCTATGTTACAACTTTTTAGTATGGTTGTTTTTTCGAGTCACTACCAGTTGAAGGTTCAATTGAGAAATACTTTTTTAAGTTTCTCGAAATCGTGTAGTAAATATAGCACCTAGAGGACCGACCAACATTGGCTGGTAGTATAATTTGTGTATGCTTGTAAGAACACGATCATGTATATTTCTACAACACAACCCATCATTCTGTTTGTCAATGTTGGAATGCAGGTGAAAAGGGAATCTTCTGCCAGTGGATCATGGAAAATCCAGGAGGAAATACGACGCATACGATTAAAAGCAACTGAGGAACTGCTAAGAACTCCATCTGCCAAGCTTGATTGGTCTTCATTTGCCTCAGACCGCAAAAGTAATTTGAGTTCCGCACGTTCTGACTACCCGAAAATTGCTAGTGGAGATAAAATGCAGCATGCTGTAAAGTCGATAGATAAATCAATGAATCGGTCACCCGACAATTCCATCACTCATAACTTATTAGGTACGCATTTCTACAAGTCCATCAATGTGCTTACATTTGTAAAAGACAATGAAAAATGTCTTAATTTTCTATCTGTAATTTGGAATTCCATAAACATCGTGAACCTCATTTGCACCCTCACAGAGTCAAAGACCACTCGAGATATGTTGGAAAACGAAACTTGCCTACTTCGTACAACCTGCATTGTTCTGCAACAGGATAAGGTAACAGACTCCCTAAAGGGCCCTGTTGGGTCTCCAACACTGAACGTATATTCTAGGAGGAGCAAAATGGAAAAATTGCATATCTGACAGTTAAATTTTGTATTTGGTATATATGAGCGGTGACGTGAGTTTGAGTGTAGGGAAGGAAGTGACCCGTCCTCTTAAATTGCCCGGGTGTTTTGTCGGGTGATCATCACCCCTTTTCGATATCGATGTACGTAAATAAGACTAGATATCTATCAGACTTTTGCAAATTCTTTCTCACTCGGTCTGCTATCTCAAGAATTATTAACTTAGTGTCTGTTCTATGAAAATGTTGCTAGCACCTCATATTTGATACAGTTCAATTGTTTCCTTCCCTTACAGGATTTGGAAACCGATCCTCCCGCTGAGAGGAAAGGTACGTGATAAATTTATCGAAATGTTTTACATTCCTCGTTTTTCTGACAGTCGTAGGATTAAGCAGTAGTTGTACAGGATTTATCAGAGTGCTAACAAGCTGGTTTACATGATTCTCAAATTATAATGTTTATTATCTTCCCGTAGGTGAGAGAGAAAAAATTATAACGAAAATTGAAAAAATGAACCTTTGATCAGCTCCTACTACAGAATATGCTTCACTTACAATTAGGTGGTGAACTGTATTTGTTTTTCTGTGCAGCATCAAGTTCAAGTTTAAATGAGAGAGAACGCTCTGCGTTGCACGAAGTTGCAGGGCTGCCCAATGGCTCTCCTTCGGTACCTAGGTACCCGGGCATTTCGTCTCTCCCGACGTCTCTATCCAAGTAAATATTGTGCAATAGCTGAGTTTCTTTTCTTGCGTTGCAGTTCTTCGCAGGAGCTTGTTGTCGAACAGAACCATATCGACAATGTAGTGGAAAAAAACAATTCATCAGGTTTCGACCACGAGATGAAAGGGTCGTCTGTAGAGATACGATGCAAACTGTTAAGTGAAGTGTCCATGGAGGTCCCAGACGTGAACGAAAACGATAGCGATAATGCTCTATCGGGTGGAAGTGATGTCGGTGAAGTTGTATCAGAAGGCAATGAGAACTGTAAAATCTCCTCTAGCAAGGAAAAAAATGGTGCTGGTAATGTTAATACAGTAGAGAAGCCGAGTTCACAAAGCAGCATAGCAGCAGGGAAGACGGGCGGCAGAACGACGCATCAGCGACGGGGAAGACGAAGAAACTGACGTGGGAGGAAACAAGAGTGTAGTTTGTGTTGAATTTTTGTGTGGAACCAAACATTGAACATAAAACTTTTGACCATAGCTAAAGCAAGGTTGTTGTATCATTAGTAGTTTGATTAGTTGTACGGATTTTGTATAGAGCTAGATCATAGAATCAGCTTGAATAAGCCACACCCAAGATGCTTTGTGTATTAAAGTTATGGACAAATTCTGTGAGGAATGGCTAAAATCTAGGCTTTTCGTTTATGGGTTTATATCATTTATGACTCGTGGCATCAATTTAGACCGTTCGTTAGAATTTTATTTTAAGATCGTTGAAATGTGACTTTATACGTGTATAGCTGCACAAGAGCCGAGGGAAGTTGACGTCATCCCTTAGCCTTCTGGCTTGGCTTCACTTGGCCATTCGTATTCTTCTTTGTCAACTCTTTGCCAATTGATTACCCTCTTTGCACAATACATGAAACATTCTTTATAAAAGTGTGGAAACCTCTTCTAGCAGACGCCTTTTAAAATCTTTAGGGGAAGCCCAGAAGGGAAAGCACAAAGATGACAATATTTGTTAGCGGTGGGCTTGAGCTATTACAAATGGTATCAAAGCTAAATACCGGGTGGTGTGACAGCAAGGACGCTGAGCCCCGAAGGGAGTGGATACTGAGCGATGTGCCAGCGAGGATATGAAGTTAAAACAGTAAAAATGATCAATTGACCTAAAATAAAAATTCAACGCTAAAATCAAAATTTCAAATCAATGTGACAAAAAATAAAGTGTTGTTCGATAAAAGATAGAAAAACTATTAAACCAGTTGGTTTGGTTCGGTTCGGTTCGGTTCGACGGTCCCAAACCATATGAAGTTAAAAGTAAACCAATAACTAACAAAACTAATTAAAATCCAATCAATCAACCTCCTTCCTTGCTCTTACGTGAAAAACAGTGTGGGAAAATAAACTATAAATGAGAAATAAAGAAATTAACTACCAAAATGGGACAGTTTTTTTTTTGTCCCTTTTGCAGCCCGGCAGTTATTACGGTTGGGAAGAGTGATTAATTAATAAAAGATAGATCCATGGAATACATATGATAAATTTAAATCATTATAATTATTATATATTTTCACAATCAAAGTAACTTCAAAATTAATAAAAAATTTATTATGCGACGTGTGACGTTTCGGTCCATTATATATATTTTTGAACCAATTGCAATATGCTTAAGTTGGATCATAATATAAAATGATTAAATAACGTCCCTTAAAAAGTACGTTTAAAGTCAATAAAATTTTGTTAAAAGATCGGATGAAAATTGAAACTTGAAATGGTATGGGAATGACCTAAAACACTTTGACGTAATTTTTTTCTTTTAAGTCACCATCACATCGATTTAGGTCCTAATTTTCGTTCAACGTCTTTCAACGATTTCTACTTTCAGATTAGTTTCAAAATGTTAATTTCGAAGTCTTATTTTAAATTGCCTCATAAATTTATAAAATTTTAATTTGAGTTTTAGACTAATAATATTTTAAAATTTTAATTTTATATCTAAAGAATCTATATTTAAAAAAAAAAATTAATGGATGGATATTTATTAGACACAAAATTAGACTTTTAAAAATATTAATTACGAATTTAAAAGTTTAAAAGTATATTAAACACATACCCGTTTAATAGTTTTTTTTAACCATCAAACAAATAATAGAAATGAAGTAAAAAAAAACATTTTTTATCCATTGGAACTAACTTACTTTAATAAATTTAATGAGATTTTTTACCTTTGTAGACTAAATATCTTAATAAATCATATAAATAATATGTTAAAAATGGATGTTTAATTTGAATAAATAAAAAAATTAATTAAATTATGCGTCGATAAGATAAGTGCACGATCGAATGATCAGCTACATTGAGACTACGATAGACTTTTATGGGTAGGAATTATAATAAATGTTAAAATAATAAGATTAATTATTGTAAATTTAAAAGTGGGGAAATAAAATTGTTGGAAGAAATTGGATGAAAATCCAAAAATAAAGAAAAATTAGGGTATTTTGTTTAGGAAAATTGAAAAAAAAAAGAAAAAAAAGAAAAGAAAAAGAGAGAGAGAGAGAGAGAGAGAGGCAAGAAGGCGAAGGTAGGAGGGGGGATTGGGACCCAGTGAGTGAAGTTTGGTTTTTCGCTGCAAATCTTTCATAGTTTTTTTCGTTGAGGTCAGAGCTTCTTCATACAATCTCCTTCTAAACCCACAAACCTTCCTTCCATTTCCATGATTTTCAGCTTCCTTTCTTCTTCTTCTTCTTCTTCTTCTTCTTCTTGTTCTTCATCATTCATCCCTGTTCTTGTTCTTCAATCTCGTTTTCGAACCCCCAACTTCCGCTTTTTCTCATACACTTTACTGATCTCCATCATTATACTTCCAATTTCCTACTTACAACTTCCTCACATCCTCAATTGCGCCTAACGGACGAGGGTTTCCTCTATTGCTGCTCTGCTGCAATTCGCGCCTCTTGCGTTCTCCTTCGAGGTAGGTGGTTTTTCTTTTTGTTTTTCGACCGATCCGGGTTTTGGTTTTCTTTTTTCAATTTCAACTTAGGGCTTTGATTTTGCGCCATGATAAATACAAGTTTCTTGGCTTGATTTTTCTCTTGTTTCGTTGTGGGGTTTAGTGTTGATCTTTAGGGTTTTGGTTTTGGGAGTATAGATCTGGCTTTGCATTCTACTGCTTGTTGCCTCTGTTGTTGATTGCGGAATCCTTCCGAATTAAATGTTACTCAGTCATTGCTGGAATTCTGATTTCAGGCTGCTGTAAACCCGCTCTTTTTTGCTTGGTGCACGTACTATATATATGTTTGTGTATATTTTGTTTTTTTACCAAATGGTGCGGCCTTTCAGACTTGATTTGTCCTGAATGACGAGGAAGTATAAATTCTGGGGGATTTTGTATTGGTACAGTACCGCAATTCAGCTTCAATTCGAGTGACAATTCTGGGGTTGGAGCTACAGTTTACGGTGTATGAACCCAACCGGCCTCTGGAGAAATGCAATCTCAGCAAAGCTCCAGAATTGATTTAGGCGACTTGAAAGCTCAGATAGTTAAAAAACTTGGAAATGACAAGTCCAAGCGGTACTTCTTCTACTTGAGCAAATTCTTGGGTCAGAAGCTGAGCAAGGTTGAGTTTGATAAGCTGTGCGTTCGTGTGCTTGGAAGGGAGAATATTCAGCTCCACAATCAATTGATAAGGTCAATTTTGAAGAATGCATGCGTAGCCAAGACCCCACCTCTTATAAATGTATCAGGACATGCACAATCTGTGCTACAAGCTTCGAACAATACTCCTTGCAGAGAAGATGCCCCTGAACAAACTGGATCTGCCTTTCCAAATCAGAATCAGAGTATACCAATTTGGACGAATGGGGTTCTGCCAGTATCCCCACGGAAGGGTAGATCTGTCTTACGTGGAAAGTTTAGGGATAGGCCGAGTCCGCTTGGTCCAAATGGAAAAACGGCATGTCTTTCGTATCAATCAACTGGTACTGAAGATAGGAAAGTTATTACAGAGAATGGTAATGTAACCATGTGTGACTATCAGAGGCCTGTACAGCAACTTCAAGCAGTAGCTGAGCTACCCGAGAATGACATAGATGGATCAGTTCAGCGGCCGTCAGAAAAACCAAGAATACGTCCAACAGAAGCATCCATTCTTGAAGAAGGAGAGGAGGTGGAACAATCAGATCCCTTAAGCTTCCTTAGAGGTCCTCTACTTCCACCTCTTGGAATTCCATTTTGTTCAGCTAGTGTGGGTGGGGCACGCAAGGCCTTGCCAGTCAGCAGTAGTGGCAGTTGTGTCGATTTTCTGAGTTGTTATGACAGTATTGGATTGTCTGATTCAGAGACAGTGAGAAAACGCATGGAACAAATTGCAAATGCACAAGGGCTTGAAGGTGTTTCTTTGGAATGTCCTAACATCCTGAATAATACTCTTGATGTGTACCTGAAGCAATTGATAAAGTCTTGCCTTGAGTTGGTGAGAACAAGGTCTACATTTGAACATACGGGGCACCCTATCCAGAAGCAACAAAATCAAGGGAAGGTTATAAATGGTATGTGGCCTACTAACCACCTACGTGTACAGAATAGCAATGGGCGATCTGAAGTTTTGGAGGAAAAGAGTTTTGAATGCTCAGTATCATTGCTTGATTTCAAAGTTGCTATGGAGCTCAATCCAAAGCAGCTTGGGGAAGATTGGCCTTTGCTGTTGGAGAAAATTAGTATGCGTGCCTTTGAGGAATAAGCGGTTGCAAAGGTTTTATTTATTCTTCTGCCATCCAAGGCTGGTCTCTGTTCCTTCGGGCTTTTAAACGCACCTGGGATGTCTTCCCGTTCTTCCCTTCTTCCTGGGATGTACTTGATCTCTCCCATTTGGTTCAGGCTCCAAGCTTTCATGCTAAAATATTGTAACATCATTGCCTGCTGCATCGAGGAAGTTGAATTAACTCGACTAAGAAAGGGGGAGCTTTCAGCCAGAATGCCCGTAAAAGGTTGTTCTGTTGCATTTTTAGCATTCATATTGGCCCCATTTGCCACTACCATGTAACTTAGCTTTTCATGTAACTTATTTTTGAGAGAATCAAAAAAGTTTTGCAGGAATACTGTCATTTAGTTTGGTGAAAGATGAATCACCTGGGTGAGAGCTTCAGGTGCTCTGTATGTATCTTTAGAATCTGAGAATTTATTGGAATTTCAATATCAATAACAAATTAACATCCATTTCAATGCGCTTTGTAGTTTGGTCCTCTGTTCAACTATATGATTATCCAATATATATAATCATGTTGCTATTGTCTTTAATCCCACTTTCACGATGTGAATAGTGCCAGCTGCCCCCTCCAGATAAATGCGAACGTATGCGTGTGAGAAGTTCGTCTCAGGAGCAGCACAGCCTGATTTCAAGATGTTTGCAACGAGATAGATATCCAGCTTGCTACTGAACAAGTCAATGTTCTACAGATACTATGGTCATAATACCACAGAAAGGTATCTTCTCCTTCTAGAAATAACAATTTTTCTTTCCTGCTCAAATAATTTGAACTTCTATGGGCTCTAGTGCGTTGATTGCAAAGCATATGTGCATCTAAAGTACTATTAAGCATTGTACTAATCTGGTCTTGTGATGTCTGCTGTTTTATCATAAGCGCCTTGCCATCATCATACTATTGATTTAGTTTTCTTCTGAGAGGTTTACCCAATTTTTTCTTATGGTATATAGCTTGATTGTCAGTAAAAAAATTTCTTCATTTTTAGCTGTATTTGTAGTCATGTTATGAAGTATCTTTTGAAGTAACTATTGCTGTGTACAATATGAACTTCAGAGTCTGTAATGTACAACGGAAGGAATTACTGAAGCAATCAAGGTGAAGTGCAGGAAGTGCATGTCAACATGACACATTCACATTACCTGTGAGATCCCACATTGATTGGGGAGGGGAGGAGAACGAAACATTCTTTATAAGGGTGTGGAAAACTCTCCCTAAGAGACGCGTTTTAAAAACCTTGAGGGGAAGCCCAAAAGAGAAAACCCAAAGAGGACAATATCTGCTAGCAGTGGGCTTGGTCCGTTACAAATGGTTTCAGAGTCAGACATCGGGCGATGTGGTAGCGAGGAAGCTGAGCCCCGAAGGGGGTGGACAATGAGGCGGTGTGGGCCTCGAAGGAGAGTGGATTGGGGGGTTTCACATCGATTGGAGAAAGGAATGAGTGTCAGCGATGACGTTGAGCTCCGAAGGGGGTGGATTGTGAGATCCCACATCGGTTGGGGAGGAGAATGAAACATTCTTTATAAGGGTGTAAAAACCTCTTCCTAGCAGATGCGTTTTATAATGAAACATTCTTTATTTCTGTCAATACTTCTGAAACTGCATTATTTATGTGATGTTGAATAAGAAAAGAGAAAGCCTTAATCTTCCGTTGGCTTAGGAACACTTCTGATTGAGGAAGAACATACTTTCGAGTTTCGACCAGATGGTTCTCTCATCTAATTTGTATCTTCTTAATTCGAATTTCTATTATCCTTCCGAATGATCCAATATTTGGTGTAATATGTTATCCTGAGCTTAGAGATGATCAAACTGCAGTCTTTGTTCCTTGCTGCTGTCCACACCAACAGTGGCATGCTTGTTTTTAAGGTATGCAGAATTCTCTGAAAATTTCGATATTGACCAGTTGTGCTTTATCCTGTTTCTTAATTCCCATTTATATTTATTGTTCGCTTTTGTTCTTCAGCATGATCATGTTGCTTTGAGCAACTAATTATGGTTTCATTTTACTCACTCAGCTATGTCTAGACTTTCACTTTCTGCTTCATGTAAGGCAATATCTGATGTCAATGTGTCTCGTTTTGTTTGTGAGCTAGTGGAAGCTTTTTGATAGTTCAAAGGAAGCAGTAGACATTTCTGCTATAAGCAAATTCGGTGTTTTAATTGACCCTTATCCACTTTTTAGACTTAGACTTTGATGCATCAATGAAGTACAAATGAGGTAGTTAAAAGTTTTCTCGAGTTCAATAACTAGAGTGTAACAGCCCAAGCCCACCGCTAGCAAATATTATTCTTTTTAGGCTTCCCCTCAAGGTTTTTAAAACGTGTCTACTAGAGAGAGGTTTCCACACCCTTATAAAGAATACTTCGTTCTCCTTCCCAACCAATGTGGGATCTTGCAATCCAACCCCCTTCGAAGCCCAGTGTCCTCGTTGGCACTCGTTCCCTTCTCCAATCAAAGGGATTGTGAGATCCCACGTCGGTTAGGGAGGAGAATGAAGCATTCTTTATAAGGGTGGGGAAACCTCTCCCTAGTAGACACGTTTTAAAAACATTGAGGGGAAGTCCAAAAGGGAAAGTCCAAAGAGGACAATATATGTTAGCGGTGGGTTTGGGCCGTCACATATAAGGTAGGAGATCGAACTACCGACCTCCGAGATGGTAATTGACACCTTCATCTACATAAAGTGACATGTTTTATTCAAAATTACGATTGTCTTGGATATAGATATACTTATAATTGTATAGCTATGCGCATGCCCCAATGTATTCTATTCCGGTAATCACATGTAAATCAATGGCTGTGGTAGGTTGTAAGAGGCGGAGAGAAATCTCTCTCCACTCTCTCTTCCATTCTCCATCTAACCGGAAATTTCAATCCGTAATATTGTATTGAAAATGGATAAATCTAGCATTTTAACGATGAAAATTGAAATGTAACATAATTAAAATTATTCACAGGTAGGAATCAAGGTATAAAAGTTTACAATAGTTTTAACTACATTAATTTTATTAATTAATATGAATAATAAAATCAGTGATTTGCAATAAACAGATGTAATTTGAACAAAGAAACATAAAGTTAAATGGGTTTAAATCATCTGAAAGGGTGATGAGGCTGTTGATTTGCAAATGGGACACCAGTTCTTCATCCTCAACCACTGTTGAACGCATGCTACATGATACTTGTGCTCACATTGCAGTCTTCCAACTTCATCTCCCCTCACATATTCTTCCTGCAAAATGTTTTTCTTTTTTCTAAATTATAATTGGGAAACCAAAAAACTATCCAAGTTTCTATGAGAGAAATCATCCTGAAAAAAGTTGAAAAAGACCACTTATGGGTAGGGTATGTTCCATGGTTAATAATCTCACCCGGGTCGGTAGCTTGACCGAAAACCAGGTGATTCGACTGCTTGTTCAAGTAAAGATCAAAGAAAATAGAGAACAAAGCTATAATTTGAGTTTCTTGAACCTTGTTGAATATGCATATATTATATGTTGCCTATGCTATTCTCAATCCAGAATGAAAGTTTATTCACTTCATCTGTTTTCAAGTCACTTTCATTCAATCTAGAAACTAAACTGGCATCCTGGTGCTAGAATCGACCGAGTTAATAGTAGTAAAGGAAGGTTCAGAAAGGTAACCTGACAAATACAACATTTGACGTCGCTCAAATCCTCGACCGAACCTGTGGCCGTTCCTCCTTCAGGTTTAGACTGATAGATGCTTCTATGGAGGCATTCAGTCAGTTCTTTTTCAGACAGTGCTGTGCTTACTGTCCCCATTCCCTCTTCTAAGTCTAAAAGTTGCTGTTTAAGAGAAAAGTTGCTGTCAAAACCATTGCATATGATAAGTGCAGATTGCAGAAGTATTCAGCTAACCTCATATGTCATGTTATCAATGTCAAGTCTCATGTCTCTGTGCTGATCATAGATGTTCAGGCGATTAAGGAACGTACTCGTCTCGAGAAGAATGGCCTGCTGCAAGACAAAAATGAAGACGTGTCAACAGCTCGTTTCTTTCTTAATGAGATAAAGAAAAAACTGAAGGAAGCAATAGACTACACGCCTCGGAAGTTCGCTCCTCCCGTTCGATTCTCTCCAATGCCAATAATACCTGCAAATTGTATAATTAAGTAATAACTCTTATCCGGGACCATAAAGAAGTGATGCGGAGTCTAAACAAGTCGAATACCTCGGCAATGCCATTGACATTGCGACATCGAAAACTGTTTACAATTGTTGAAGTGCTTGAAATACCAGCTTCTGCAGCATGTAGACTTTGACTATAGCCCTCTGGTTCAGGGTAAGTCATGCGGTGTCTGGAGTGTGATTCTGAAGATAACTGAAGTGAACTAGAAGCATTTGAGGAACTGGAGACACGAATCGGAGGCGTCCATGAAGTCGTTGCTATTGAATCGTGCACCGACAGATTATCACTAATGCCTTGAGAATGCCTCGCCCCACCACATCCACTCGTCCAGCTTCGAGTCCCATGTGATGAAAGAACATTTTGCTTGTGAAACACGTTTCGACCCGGTCTTTGATCAGAAATAGAGATGCCATGCCTATAACTACACTTCTGTCCTCGGGAAGTTCCACTCACTATCTTTTCTCTAGAATTGGAACTGTTCTCACCATCATATATCATTTTCTTTGTTACATTCTTCCTTCTCACAAGGTTTTGCTCCAGCAAAGAACTATCTGATGAAACTATTTCAGATACCGAATCACGTGTGAGGTTTCTCGAATTGAACCTACTGGAACCACTGTTCGATATCTGGCAAAGACTTCTAGGCCACATTGATGCATGAGTTTCTTGATTGTCCACTTTATATCTTTGAATAGTGTTTCTCTTAGATTTATTGTTAGAGTCCATACTGCAGCTTCCCCTTTCCATCAACATGGCATCAGCAGACACCGAACGTTCGGATTTTACATGAAGCCCTGTATGGAACAATCCAGGAGGTGAGGTGAATTCCAGTTCTTCCAACTCATCTTGAATGCTATCGTTTTCAGACGAATCTGTTTCAAGCTTAGATGATAGCTTTCCAAAAGGCTCTGGAAAAGATTTCCTGGAACTTCCAACAACTTCTTTACCACTTGAGCTGCGGAATAGTCGTTTTGAGCTGGCTTTATTCGAACAGCCAACTTGTGCACCACTACTGGAGCATATCCTGCCAGTGCAGCCAAGTCGGTCGCCGTGTCGATTACCTTGATCCCTCTGCTTCATGTTATCCCTCAAATCTACACCAGGTCCCTTCCTAGAAACAATTCCCACATGAACTCTTTTACTGCAATACTCATCCATCAGAAACTCTTCTCAGTCTATATAAATCAATCTGCAACAATTAAGGAACATATGAGGAGTTTCTATAAGTGGAAAAACTTCCATTAGACCAATGGTCAGTCATCAGTGTCCCTACTAACAAAAACAGAATACAGTGAAGATACCAAATGTAGAGATAAAAGAAAAGCAACCTCCAAAAATCACAAATTCAAATCCAAAACAACTTGTGGAGAAGATATAAAGATCACCTGAAATATCTTCAGCACTGAACCAAACAACTGTTGATCTCAACTAGGAAATTTGCAAAGCTATTATAGCCTTGACTGCAAGAAGCACTTTTACTTTGGCACTTGGTCAAATCTGCAGCCATGGTTGCATTTATATATTAGAACCCTCCCGATAATCATGTTCATATGCTCTGACTCAAGGGGAACAAAGCAGTGATTACACAAGGTAAGTATCACTTGTCATGCAGTTTAGAAGACAGCTCTTCTTTGTCTTCCTTATTTCCTTTTCTGTTTTCTGTTCATGATATCGACTCGTCCTAGTTTAACATGAACTCTTTTGATGTTAAACAAACATAAACAAGATGGTCGAGATAAAGTAGTAAGGTCCAAAAACAAGCTAAACGCATATATCATCATGATTAATTGAACCTGAGAAAATCAACATTTTAAAAGATCCTACAGTACTTGTGTCACAATCTGGAACTGCAGGCTTTTGGAATTATTGAGTAAGAAAGAATAATTAGCTGATTAACACCAAAACATTGTATCTAACAGTGTAAAATGGATATTGGATAATACTCCAAAGAAGATAAACAATCAAAATACTACAAAAAGAAAGAAAAATGGAAGGAACCTTGAATCATTTCGAACAAGTAAATGAAAAGAACGTACAATTGAATATATCAGATACAAAATCAATAATGCACAAAAGGAACCGAATATCTGATCTTCAAGGAACATTTCTGAAAAAAGGACCATTAAAAGAATAGAGCAAAAGAATCCAAAGGAGATACGCAATAATCGATCCTCATAGAAGGTGGATCTCAGTGTATTGTTTTGCTCGATTGTTTTCTACGAAATGTTCCTGTTCCAAGCTAAAGACCTGAACAGCAATCCAGTTACAATGTATCTCAATCAACAGAAATGGAAGAGTGAGAAAAAGTTAAAATGAACAAATCAAGCAAAAGGAAGTGGCCAAAATTCATATAGACATCAAAAAAGCATTCGGATCTTTCGTAGTTGGCTTCTTATGGAAAATGAAGAAGGCAGAACAAAATCCATCAGAAAGACACCAAAAGTCGAAAAGCTTTAGAAACCAAACCAGATTGAACATTAGAATAAACCGAAAGAAGTAAAGAAGAACAGAAGATCTTCACCTTCTTCCGGGAAAATGAGCGACAAAAGAACGAATCATAAGCTTTTCGAAGACGCTTTTCTTCAGTTTCACTTCGGAGCAAGAATGGCGGTGAAAGAGAGAAGGAGAGGAAGAACAGAAGATCCGAAATGGAAAAGAGGTAGAGATTTCGAGTGTGTAAATATACTGAGGGATACTTGGAAGCTCAGCGGAAGATTCGGGAATGGTGCCGTTCTGCAGCAGCAAGAACAAAGAAAATGGCGGCTTCTGCTATATCGGCCGTCGGATCGGAGTGTTCTGTACAGTTGATGATCGACGGCTGAGGAACGCTCTTCAAGTTTCAACCATCATTCATTACGCGATACCAGTACGGTGTCAGTATCAGTGTCAGTTCAATTATTGTAGGAATTTAAAGGTGTACGAAACGGAAAGATGTTTTTGTCACCACTGGGGGCATAAGCGTCATTTCGGTGCCTTTATAATGGGCCCTATTTTATTAGGATTTTGGATATTGCTAAAATTAATATATATATATATATATATATATATATATATATGGCTTAAAAAGCACATTTGGCCGTTTAAATTTTTGGATTAAATAGTATTTGATTTGAATATATTCCCTAATTACTTTTTAAATGGCTATAAGTAAGGGAATTTTCGTCTTATCTTTTTATTATAAACAAAAATCTTCGGTTTTTTTTTCTTTTTTTTTTACATTTAGCCTTTGTTATTTTTCAAATAAATTTAGTTTTTGGTCTTTATATATTAATAGCTCTTAAAATAATTAGCATATTTAAAGGTTTAATACAACAAACGTAAAGTGTGATAATTTGAACCTCCTACCTCAAGAAAAAGAACAGATCAATTCACATTCGATTACGCGCAGTATTTGATCTTAAAACATAAAACTTTTTCTAAGAGACTGATAAGTAAAACAATTCTATGAACAATATATCGAAATGAAACCAAAGAACGTGTCAACCTTACTTGTACCACACTTTATTGCCATTTTAAAGCATTTATAATATTCATTATTTTGTGGAGGGGGTGATGGTCCACTTGAGCATGATTTAGATTACCTAATGGAGAGGGAAAGGGTTAGGAGAGGAAAGGTGTTCACAATAAATTTCTCAAAACACAAAAATTTTTTTGCCACTATCTTTGAGGAAAGTGATGTCCAATATTATATGCCCTTCAACACCAAGCTTAGCTCTTTCCATTGAGCTTTAACCTACTTTCAAATTTGGTAGTTTATATCATCAATATCTTATGAATTTAAACAATATTTTTGTTGACGTTTATTTCCCCTATTTATAATACTGTCTTGATGAAGCTATTTCTTTGAATTTGCAGGAAATTGGATTTTTTTTTTCCCTTTCGATTGGGTTGTATGCCTCATTAAGTTTGAAGGTTTCAGTTGGTGGGGCAACCAACATTATTTATTGGTTGTAAATAATGTGGCCTGCAAGTGGACCTAAACCTGCCAAAGCAAATGCAAGGTTAAAAGAAAGTGAAGAAAAGGTCACCATTCCAAGATCTGAAGCCTATAGAGGGTTTAATTCTTGAAACCAAAGAAGTTATGAGAAGGAATGGGTAGACATGAGGTAAGTTGCAAGATCCCATTAATAGAAACCGAGATCGAGTTTATCGAAATCTGATGACAATTAGGGTGAAAAGTTACAAATATGTCACTTTTGAAAAACGAAGGTGAGGAAGATGGAAGTTGAACATGTCGAAACGATGATCAAGAGAGATGGAATTAGGCCGAAGGGAGATTTTGATTGATCTAATCACTAAAGGAATGAGACCGAGGATGAGGAAATGGAGATTGGGCATGATTGAAAAGAATGATCAAATTCATACGCAACCGATGTCCATCCCTATAGTATGGGGTTACTCTAATAGCCCAAGTCCACCGCTAGTGGATATTGTCCGCTTTGGCCCGTTACGTATTGCCTTCAGCCTCACGGTTTTAAAACAGGTCTACTAGAGAGAGATTTCCACACTCTTATAAGGAATGCTTCGTTCCCCTCCCCAACCGATGTGGGATCTCACAATCCACTCCCTTGGGAGCCCAGTGTTCTCGTTGGCACACCGTTCGGTGTCTGGCTCAGATACCATTTGTAACAGCCCAAGCTCACTGCTAGTAGATATTGTCCATTTTAGCCCGTTACAGGCTGTTACAGTTATCGTCAAAGTCGAAGCATTTTAAAGGTAAGAAAAAAATAGAAACAATGCTCAAAAGTTCATTCAAACTATCTCACACCACCCAAAACTAAGGAGAGATACGCATAAAGACATTTACTGTAAAGCTAAGTTAAAAAGTGGAGTGTTATTGTCATCTACGTCTTATGTGGAATGTTTGGCTGAAGCTGCATGGGAATGGGAGAAATAAAGCCATACAATTGCTCGATAGTAAAAACACCAACAGCCCTCGAACTCGAGCTATCGTATGTGCTAAACTTGCTATGTCTTACAATAATAATCATTTTGTACCTCTTTCGTAGAATTAGATTCACAACATGTCCGATCGATGTTGTAGTCGTTACACCGGGAGGAGGGCTTCTCATCATTTTCCAAAGGGGAGCCTCCAACTGCACCATAAACAAATATTTAAGTATCTACTTTTTATATACATCCACAATCATTCAGCTAAATGATCGTCCTGCACTTAACATAGCCTGTCTTTACTTGTGGGCTCTTAAAAAACCAGCGGAGAATAGATACAAGGTGTATATGGTATAAAACTTTGCCTTTCACTTAATCAAAAATCAAACAAATAGCCCGTGGTCACAATAACTAGAAGGCTGTATATGCCCATCAAAGCTTGGGTTTCATTATCATGGAAGGTTTTGTTTTAAGCTTCATAAACTTAACTAACAAGGTTTTTTGACAAAATTTTACAATTTGTAGGAATTTTCAGAGAGTGAAAAACAGGATCTATGATCCATAAATATTCCTTGAGAAGCCCGTCTTATTCAATCGAGCATCCGTTGTGATTACACACAGGTTGTGTAAGATTTTATATCAAACAATGAGTATAATATTCCTGCCATTTTGATTTATAATGTGAGATCCCACATCGGTTGGAAAGGAGAATGAAGCATTCTTTATAAGAGTGTAGAAACCTCTCCCTAGCAGACGCGTATTAAAAATCTTGAGGGGAAGCCCGAAAGGAAAAGCCCAAAGAGGACAATATCTGCTAGCGGTGGGCTTGGGTCGTTACAAATGGTATCAGAGCCAGACATCGAGCGATGTGCCAGCGAGGAGGCTAAGCCATGAAGGGGGTGGACATGAGGCGGTGTGCCAGCAAGGATGATGGGCCCCGAAGGGGGGTCCCACATCGATTGGAGGAGGGAATGACTGCCAGCGAGGACGCTGGGCCCCGAAGGGGGTGGATAGTGAGATCCCACATTGGTTGGGGAGGAGAACGAAGCATTCTTTATAAGGGTGTGGAAACCTCTCCCTAACAGACGCGTTTTAAAAACCTTAAGGGAAAGCTCAAAGAAGATAATATCTGCTAGCGGTGGGTTTGGGTCGTTACATTCATAAGAAATAACATCGATAGTTATAGAAAGTTCTATCACTATGGTATAATTTGTCTCCAACAACATGGACAAAAAAAATTCTAACTCACCTCCGAGCAGTCTTCTCGGTGCAATAGTCCAATGCATCTACCCCAGTCGTCTATGATAGGCACAACTGATTTGTCAAAGAAACGCATAACCACTTCCTTCAACTGTAAGCTTCCATTTAATGGCTGAACGGCTTTAAATGGCATCATGACACTCTCAATAGGAGCACCCGGATTTACCTGGAACGAAAGTGTACAATTAAACTAAAGAGAAGACTACCATATGATCAAATAATTAACTAAAATGTAAGGTTAAGCAGATATCTAGGACTCAAGTCCTAAAACATGTTTACTCTTTTCTACAATTTAGAAATTCTGCTAAGAATTTACAATGTCCACAGTTAAGCATGCAAACATCTTTACTAGCATAAGTACACTGATAGGACCCAAACAGTTGAAATGGTATTGAAATATGAAAGATAAAGATCCAAAAGATAACCCAAGTAATTCGAGGTAGTTTGATCCTCTCTCTCGTGTTCACATAAGCCTAAACCATCTAAACCAATGCATGCCTTCAACCTTTCCTACCCACTCTATTTATAACAAATCACCATAACAACTTCCCCAACTAATTACTAATAACCTTATACCCCAATAATATTCCTAGCATTTATATCACAGACATCCATTTCTTTGACATCTTTAAGATATGAAATAAACCAGACCACTGTAAAAAACAGAGAAAATTCAAACCCGAGGAAATATGCAAGGACTAAAGAAAGATTTGGTGAGACCAAGCAATGCTTCAATACGCAGAGCAACCTGGATCAGAATAAACATAAATATTAGATATTAGCTTAATAGAATAAAAATGGGTTTCATAAAAGACACTAGCGCTTCAAAGCTTAAATGCAGAGAAGGGAAAAAGGTTCAAGCATTTCAAGCATTGGACCGCTCAAAAGCAAATTTTCTCATGGTCATAGACGTTTTGGAAGTTCTGAAAGTATAAGGTAGTATTATAAATTCTTCTGAATTCTAAGACAGCATAATAATCAGCTTCTAAGTCAAGTCCATCAAGAAGCTAATATGCATAGAAGAGCCGGAGAAGTGTGTAAATGAATTTTGAAGAACCGGTGAACTAAAAAGAAACTTAGGCTTCTTTTGTTTATGAAGGCCTTGGGATATCACCAACAAAACATGAAAAAATAGAACCAGAATGAAGTTTGTAATAATTGTTCACACAGATCTAAATAAAATAAAATAAACTAAAATATTTCCCGAGAGCGCAAAAAACAGTGAATTGAGAAAATATCCTCAAATTCATTCACCATGCAAGTATATGCTGTAAAATTGCAAACTTTTTATCCCAACAATTAAGGATAGTAGGGTATGTCTACTTACACTGCCTCCTCTGCTAGACCACGAGATTCCATTCCATCTCTTAATAATTGTTGATAATTTCTCTGTTGCCACATCAATCTGAAAAGGACAAGCATAGATCACAAAGCCCATAAAATTTTTATAGAAAGAAAGAAAGAAGATAAACCAATTTTGGAAGTTTGCAGATTCTAAAAATAACAGGATCTTAACAAGATTGTAAAATTGCAGTTCACCTTCTTAGCACTTTAACAACTCTAATCATTCATGATTCTGCTTAATGAATGAAACAGAAACTTTCATTGGATCAAGAAACATTTCAGAGGTGGCAAAGATAAAATATCCTCCCACTCATGGCAAATCCAACGGAGCCAACAAAAAAAGTAACAAATTGGATTGACTAAAGCAAGGAACCATTATGTTAAATAATAACAATAATAATAATAATAATAAGTTGGTAATAGAAGCCCACAAAGATCTCAAAGAACTAGTTAGCTCCAACGTATTCTCACCAGAGCATTCCAAATAATCCCAGCTGTATGCTTAAAAAAATGACAAACAATATTTTGTGCTGTAGACTTCCTTATATTCCATGGAGCACAAGAACCAAAAATGTCTTTCCTTAAAATATTAACGGACGGACAGTCTAGACTTTCACACTCTCCCTTACCGGCTGAACATAAAACATAAATTTGGAGAAAAGGCAAGAGGGAAACTCTTATTAGGACCATATAGATACTGTGCATTCACCAACAACCAAAACAACAATTCATGAAAGGAAGATTTTTGCTTCCAGGTGGCTTTTGATAACTTGCCACTTAAAATCTTACCAAGTACACAAGGTAAAGTACTTGCTTTTTTACCATTCAGACTCTCATTGTGGCACAAACTATTGTAAATTAGACAAACTAATATTGTATTAGCTCATTAACTTATACAACAACCAACAGTCCATCTCTATCTACTCAGGATGTACGTGCTGTGGTCTACAATATAAAGGTAGCAAACTTTTAGCACTAAAAGGAGAAAAGGAACAACAAGCCATACGTTCACCAAAAACATTTAAAACTCAGAAGTAAACGGATAGTACCTGATTGTCATGTAAAGCTGCCTCCATGAGAAGATGATCTGCCTCTTCTTGAAATCCAGGAGAAATAGTTCCGGAGGAGTCTAGCCACATGCGTCTATGCAAACATTTGACCATCCTATAATCTCCTCTACTAGAGAAAAATCTCATAAAAGTGAGATAGAGATGTGGTTTTGGCCGCAAGTTCAAATTCCATCCAGAAAGCTTCAATAATTCCCCAAATAAAGAAAGAGCACCTGCTACCAAATTGTCTACTCAGTACAATTCAATCCCAAAATTTCCCATCAATTACTAGTTGTGTATAAATCATACCGTTTATAGAGCCACAATTAACCAAAGCATCAATCATTGCAGTGTATGCTGTTCGATCAATCAACAAATCATGACAATACTTCATTTCCAGCACAATTTTGTGAACAAGACGGACATCTTTCAGAATCCCAAAACCCTAAAAAATATAAAAATAATTAATGAGTGGAAAGTTTATGTCAGAAAAGTGAATCAAGATGCACAAGCTTGTATCTCTAGTTATTGACAGGAGCTAGAACCTAGAACCCCACGAGGAAATTTTAGAACATGCAAGAATTATTGTGGGTCAGACCAGAATGGGGGGAGGGGGAGTAAATATTCTCCTATGGCTATGAGAAAGTAATTAATTTGGATGCATGTTTTCCGTGGACAAGAACTGCATGCTTCCATTGTAACTAAAGAAGATTTCCAGATAAAGTGTCATATGGTAAAACAATGAAGGTCTATGCATCACTCTCGAAGGATAGAACCAGTATCAAATTGGCAGTAACTTGTTCGAGATTATATTTTCCTCTACGAAGACTGAGCTTCTCTTCGTCAAAGTGATTGCATATCAATAATATCATTCATAGAAAAGCTTCCAAATCCATCAAGCCGTACACTTTGACTGGAAACTTCAATATATACACCCATAAACTATATATTACCAGAATCAACAACATTTCCCAGAGATGCAAAAATATGGCACAAAAAAATTAACTCAGAGGAGTCCACTCCTAAAACTTTTATTCAAATAATTCAAAACCCGTAAATCCTAAGCATATTCAACTTGTAAAATATAAATCTATTTACATGATAAGCAAAACGGGTGAAGAGTTCACTGACCTTAAGTAAAGTAGTGTACGTCACAACATCAGGAAAAATATCTTCCTGATTATATTTACCAGCTCGTTCCTGTAAAGAATGAAATTGTGAGTAACAAAATATAAGCACTGGTTGATTCCTCAACCAACTAATAAAAACATTTGGAGGCTCTAAAGTGGCCTTTCAATACATGTTCGTGACCTTCATTTCCTCAAAGAAATACATTGCTGCGTCCAGTTTGTTAATCTTCACACAAGCAGAGATTAATGTATTATATGTGAGCTTATCAGGTTTCAACTCCAGATTTAGCATCTCATTGTACAGAGCTAAAGCAGCTTGAGGAACACCTGAGCTTATGTACCCCTGAAAATCCAAGGAAATTACTAAGCAGTGTAATCCGGATCCTGGATCTCCAATTGCAGCACCAGGTCAGACATTGGTTATTTGATACATTGCAACAAATATTTTTATTTCTCATTAGTAATAATCTTGCAGAACTAAAACTGTGTGCACACCTTCATCAATAAGTTGTAAACTGATATAGAGAGATTGCCTCCTTCACGAAGTAAGAATCCATATCGTGCTATTAGACCATTGGCACGGCGCATGTCTCCTGCACTACAGAAATCAACATGATAGAATAAATGCATCGAACAAAATAATAATAATAATAATAATAAATATTTGAGCTGAACCATTCCCTAAATCTGATTCTAACATTGCTTCCATAACATTTAACTTCAACAATCATCAAAGAAACTATGATAAAACTAGTTGAGCTTCTCTAAGGTATCATTTAGCATCATACAATTATTAAAAGTTAAAAAGAAATATACCCTAACAAAAATGTGCACAAGTCTACACACTGACCTCTGGAGATAATCAATGTTTTAATTAAAAATTAAAAATAAAAACAGTAGGAATATTAGAATGCAAGTCTGATTCATGCCCATGTATATGGGATCAGTTCAAACTCGTAAATTAAAATTATAAGAATTTAGAAGTTTTTTGTACTGCACTGCAATATATTTAAATATGAATAAATGGCATAGATATCATGATCAAATCTGACATCCAACCCAACCTGCAACGTTCATTGCACGCTGATTATAAGTGTTCCATATTTCCAATAAAATGTGGCTGACATAAAACTTATTCTACTAATATACTTATATAAAATATTTAAGCCTGAATGACTCAACTAAAAAACAAGACTTGAATGAATGAATCAAAACTAGTACACAAAGGAAGGTGTAATGCTCACCACCATCAATTAAGGTGGAGGACGGTCACATTTATAATGATAATGAATAAGTAACAGCAGTAGATGAAATACAGTAAAAGAAAGATATTACACCTGAAAGCTTAACTAATCTCAAGTAAATACAAATCAATTGACCATAAACTAACTCCCCAAACACTGAAGACATTATTCTGATCCTTGAAGCCTATATAAGCACAGTAACGGCAAAGAAAACTGCTTAACAAGTGACCTCTCGTAGAAACTGACCTGCTTCGGTTAAAGCATTTAGAACACCATAAATAAGTGGTGCGGACAATGTTGGACTTCCAATAGCAGTACCTTCTTCCACAGATTCAAGTAATTGAAATGCTTCATCAATCTTGCGAGCTTCACCCAAACCCTGGCAAATAAAAGGCTAAGACGTAACTGGAACAAGAACTAATCACGACTCTCCCACATAATTTTCACAACTACGGATTCCTCGAACAGCTCAATTAGGAATCTAAAACTCATCATAGTTTAACTATAATAAAGTACCTTTAATAGCGTGCCATAACTGACGTTGTCTAAACCACAATTGTCTGGCTTTGACATTTCATTAAAAGTCCTCAGAGCCAAATCAATATCACCGCAGTGAACACAAGCTTCCAGGACCGCATTCATAACAATTGTATTCAGCTTTCCATAACGTCTCTTGGCAATTTCGATTTCCTCAAATATCTAAGAAAGCAAATGACAATATGAACTCCAACACGAAATGCCAAGAATGTACACTTCGAAGGAAACCATCACTTATCATGCAACTACTAATTTCTAACGTCGAAAATATTATTCCACACAAATCCGTTACGTGAGACTACATAATTTTAATCAATAAGAATGCATACTTAAAATGAAGTAAACAAAAAGCAGAAACGAGTAAAACCTGGTGGAGCTGCTTCCGACGGGTGAGTCTGACGACACGAGAGGTCAGCCGCTTGAGATTGGGACTCCGAGGAGAGTCTATCCGACGCCGGGCGTCGGCCGTGCGAGAAGGAAGTGAACAAGAAAATACGTTCATTGAGTCGGATGGATTCCATGCCAAATTACGAGAGGAGAATGACACGATCCATAGCATCTTCTCCAATGGTGGTTGTAAGTGCCGATAAGATACAGGAGAAGCTAACCATCAGCCATGGAGCGAGAGAGAGAGAGACAGAACGAAGTGGATAACGACAGTATGTAAATTTGGCGGTAAATGTACGGTGTCGTTGGGTTGGGCCCTTGGGCCGAGTCTTGCAGGATAAGGCCTGGGCCTGGTTTACAGCAACTCTGTGGGTAATACGAGGCCCAGCCCAATTTGAATGCATACAATCTAAACAAATTGTTCGTTTTTTTTTTTACTAAATATATGTTTTAATCCATAAATTCAAATATTTTATCGATTTACTTTAACACAATAAAAAATATTTTAACCTAATCGCTGTTGTTTTTAATTTTATGTTAAAATATAAAAATTGATTGATTCTAAACAGTATAAGTAACCTAACGATAAAGGAAGAAAATTCTAATTATTTACGGACTTTTTTAGAAATATGTAATACAAAATTTAAAATTTCCCTTTCGAATTCATATCACTCCGTAAATATCATGTCAATTAAGTTTTTTTAGTCGGTTTTAATATTCATCATCAAATAGATATAATTGTGTAACAGTCCAAGTCCACCCACCACCCACCGCGTTTTAGAGTTATGAAACATTCATTATAAAAATGTGGAAACTCTCTCTAATAGACACGTTTTAAAATCGTGAGACTGACGGTAATACGTAACGAGCTAAACGGACAATATTTGCTAGCAGTTAACTTAGATTGTTACAAATGGTACTAAAGGCCGTCACCGGACGGTGCGAGACGCTATCGGAGCAAGGCTAGACCCTCTCCATAGTAGACGCATTTTAGAACTATGAGGTTGACGACGATATGTAACGAGCCAAATCAAACAACAACTGCTAGCGGTAGGTCTACACAGTTAGAAATTGAAAAAAAAATGTTAAAATACAAGATGCTTCAATTATTTTTAATTTAGTCGTCCACATTGAAATTGTTAGTCAAGTCGAAATTTTGGGACAATTACAATTATACCCCCGTGGTTGGTAAATAATAAAATTGGCTCGTGGAAGCATACATATAACATGGCTATTTGAGTTACTAGAATAGCCCAAATGTATATATATATGTAGCTATTATAAATAGAAGTAGGTAGAGACTTGGATAAGAAAAAGGGTAAAATTATTAAACTTTTATCAATAAAAAAACACGATTACTCCAAATTAATAGGGAGTTTAAAATAATAAATTTAATAATATTAAACGTGTTTAGCTAAAGTTTAAATTTTAATAATTTGTCGGTAAAAGAATGAAATGAAACATGAAGAAGATAATTACATACATTTAAATATAATTATATATTACTATTGATAATTAGATAAAACCTAACTTATTAATTTATCTACATGGACTTCTGAACATTAAATAAAAAAAGTAAAATAAAAAGTTTTTTTTTTTTTTTTTTTTTTTTTGTTTCGTTTCAGTTTGTTCATAGGAATTATTTTTTAAAGTCGAGAACAAAGGCTAAAGGGTTTCATTTCATAGCGAGTTATCGCTGTTCATATTCTTGCAGATCAAAGCAGCTCTTGGATTTGAAGCCATTAACGAGCTTCCGATCATGGAACTTGTGCCCTAGGGTTCGTCTTCTTCGTTCGTTCTCTTCGTCTTCTTCATCGCTTCCTCGATCTCTGTCCTCTGAATCGGAACCTGCAGCTGCTTCTTTGTGATACTTTTCTTCTTCGTCTTCGTCCAGGGCTAACAGAGGCATCGATTTAGGGTTTGGCCAGTTGTAGAACGAAGCTTTTCTCGACCATTTCGACGCCATTAAAATCCTTCTCCTCTTGTTGAAAGGATTCTCCGGCTTCTCTAAATCTTTCACTTGAATCACCTCTGATAGATTCGCAAACGACTTCGATTTCCCCGAGAAATGGCTGGATAATCCTCTTCTGCAATTTCATTTTCCCCTCCGGGAGAAATTTTATCAAATTAAAGAGTTGTAAATCGCTAATTAGCGTCGAAATTACTTGATTAATCGGAAGTTTAAAAGTTCAATCACTGACTCGACTTCGATTTTTGGTTTCTGGTTTATAAGAGAGGGAAAATTTAAGAGATAGATAAACTTACTTGATCGGAAGAGCGTCTTCGAGAGAATCTAATCTGCATAAACCTCCTTCCTTCGGCTTACTCTGAACCTCACCGCTGCCTCCGTCATCATCAGAATCGCCGTCAGGAACTCCAATCGACGATGAACTCTCCGACGAATTTTCCCCAATCGAGCTACCAGATCCGGAGCCGCGAAAACCTGTCCGGTCTCGGTTCTGAGTCTCGACTACGGCGGCTGGATTCTCCGGCGTAAGAGAGACGCCGTCAAACGCCGTGGGCGCCGCAACCTCGATGTTGAACGTCGGAGGACCGAACATAACCTCCATCAGTTAACGGCGGGAGATCGACTCCGTCTCACTAGTGAGGCGAGGCGGACTTCCGACCTTCCTCCGCTCTGCTTCTCCTCGCCGGCGACGCCCAAGGATTAGGGCTCGTTGTCATCAACCGGCGGCGGTTGCCTGATTGGTACTGACTTCTCTGGTAGAGAGAGAGAGATTAGTAGGGGATAAGGGGGTCTCTGTGAACTTTACAGAGAAAGGGATATTTTAAGAGTTTTGAGGGAGCATTTCGTTTGGATTTTTTTTTTTCTCTCCAGAAAATCGGAAATTAAACATAAACATAAAACGAAATATATAGGAAATATAAAATTTTAATTACTATATTATTAATTTTAGACCTAATTTCTTTTTTTTTTATGAAAAAAAAAAAAATCAAACTAATACATTTTTTCTGTCTAACGATCATATGAGTCAACTCGTTTTCTCTGTAGCACATCAATACTGTAATTACATTTTTTAACGTTCACAAATTTTTTTTTGTTTGGGACTCAACAATTCTACTAATATTATTTATTTTGTAATTTAATTTAAATCAAATAAAACATAGGTACAAAAAATGGATAGGGACGAGCAGACATTTTGCACCCTCAAACATAACAAATTAATGCAACCTTAAAATAAATAAATTAAAAGGAACAAAAAAAAAAAAGGGCGGTGTTTGGGAGACGGGATAGTGTAGCCCCCTTGCGGTTTATTAGGTATCTACGCCATGACATGGAAATTCAACTATTTTAAAATAAAATCTATTAATAACAATTCTTACTTATTGTCTTTTCCTCTTTTATCCCTTCTTTTTTTCTGAGCGGGAAATTATGATATTTGTACGTAACTGTAATTTTCTTTTCCCGCTGTAAATTTGGTAAATTTAAATCATTTAAATACATTATTAAACCATTTTAATTCAAACAATAAATAATGGTTATTAAAACTAGTTTATTAACTAAAGTGATTAAACGACCAAGTTTATAAAAAAATGATTATTTGACTAAAATTAAATAGATTAAAGTTACTATAATGATTGAGTTATTAAATAATGTGATAATATTTAATAATCAAGTGGTTTTATTATTTTTAAAAATAAATAAATGGTCGAGGAAGTCCAAATTCACCATGTAAATTTCCTTATCCTTTCTGGAGATACTGCCTAAATGGTAAGGCATATTTGTTGGTATATACCAATGTATTAATTTTTTCCTTCAAACTTTGCTATTATTTGCTTTTACTTTCTTTTTTCCCTTTTCAATTTGTTTGGGTTTCAAGAATCTTTTGAGAATCTTTAAAGAATAATTAGTTGATTTTTGTGATTTTTTATTGTAACAATCCAAGCTCGGAGATATTGTCCGTTTCGGCCCGTTATGTATCTCCTTTTAGGGAGACGTTTTCACGCCCTTATAAAAACTCTACTCTCCAACGGATGTGGGATCTCACAATCTACCTCCTTGTGGGCTTAACGTCCTTGCTGCGCACGCCCGATGTCTGCCTTTGATACCATTTGTAACAGTTCATCTCAATCCCACCGGTAGCAGATATTGTCCGCTTTGACCCATTACATATCGTCGTCAATCTCATAATTTTAAAACGCGTTTACTAAAGAGAGGTTTTCACACCTTTATAACGAATGCTTTGTTTTTTTTTTTGTGCAAATTTACCTACTACTTTTAACAAGCATTTAAAGTAACAAGTTCAAAGAAGTTAGTTTCAAAAACTCGAACGTGTCAATAAAGTTTTAATGAAAGAAACTAACTTTACTGTCGTTTTCTCTAAAGTACCGTCAAATATGCCTGAAATTTTCTTCGACCGTTTTTCAACCGAAAGCTTTTGAAAAGGTAATTATTTAATATAAAGGTTTGTAACGCTTATTTAAGATTAATGATATAAATTAATACACCTTTAATGGAACAGCTCGAGTTTACCGCTAGCAAATATTGTCTGCTTTAGTCCGTTACGTATCGCTATCAGCTTCACAGTTTTAAAACGCGTCTATTATGGAGAGGTTTTCACACCCTTATAAAAACTCTACTCTCCAACCGATGTGGGATCTCACAATCTACCTTCTGGTGCACGGCTCAGTGTCTGGCTTTGATACCATTTGTAACAGGTCATCCCAATTCCACCGCTAGCAGATATTGTCTGCTTTGGCCCATTACATATCGTCGTCAATCTCATGATTTTAAAACGCGTCTACTAAGGAGAAGTTTCCACACCTTTACAAGGAATGCTTCGTTTTTTTTTTACTTTTAACAAACATTTAAAGTAACAAGTTCAAAGAAGTTAGTTTCAAAAACTCTCACGCGTCAATAAAGTTTTAATAAAAGAAACTAATTTTACTGTCGTTTTCTCTAAAGTACCGTCAAATATGCCTGAAATTTTCTTCGTCGTTTTTCAACCAAAAGCTTTTGAAAATGTAATTATTTAATATAAAGGTGTGTAACGCTTATTTAAAATTAATGATACAAATTAATACACCTTTAATGTAACAACTCAAGTTCACGGTGACAAATATTATCTGCTTTAGTCTGTTTCGAATCGCTATCAGCCTCACCGTTTTAAAACGCGTCTATTAGAGTGAGGTTTCCACACCCTTATAAGAAATGTTTTGTTCTCCTATCCAATCAATACGAGATTTCACAATCCACCCCTTTAAGGTCTAGTGTCCTGGTACGTACACCGCCCAACGTCTAGCTATGATATCATTTGTAACAGCTCAAGCCCACCATTAGAAAATATTGTCGACTTTGGTCCATTGTGTATCGCCATCAGCCTCACAATTTTAAAACAAAACTAGGTTTTCACACCCTTATAAAAATACTATGTTCTCTCTCTAACCAACGTGAGATCCCACCTTTAATCTATCAGCTAAAATACACATTAATAAGAGGGGTATAAAAGTCAAATGATGTAGCGTGAATAAATCAAAATCCAATAAAAACAAAAATAAATCATCGAATTTTCTCGTTACCCTCAACTAGAACATTATTTAATAACAAAATAAATAATAAATATTATTAATGGAAAATAAATAAAAAAATTGCCGTTTGAGTTATGGTCTCGTTTCGATTTGTCCAACTCTAAGCCCCAAAATATATTGTTATAATTACCTTTATTTAATTAAATTCCCCTCTAAAAATGTAAGCCCCCATTTTTAAATATATAATTTCGATTATCATTTGCATCAAATTAATGACAAATGTAATCTATAATATCATTTTTACCATATTTTAACTAAAATCATTTTTATAATATAAAAATATATAACCTATAGTCCAACATAGTACAAGGTGCGACATACATCTGCAACATTGTAATATAAAATAATTATCTTACTATCAAACTAAATTAAATCTATTTATTTATAATAATTTTTTTCCTGTTGGTTTCTGTCCCACTAAGGGTAAAAAGGTTAAATTGTGCAAATATTGAAACCCAAGAGAGTAAAATTGCGGCTAGTTTTGGAATTATGGTCTCGTTTTATTCAAACACTTCGGCGTGAAAAATGGCCCATGGTCCAACTAAGTCAAAAGCCCAATTTACCCCTTCTGTACTTTTATTTAACCCTTTTTTTTTTTTTAAACAATTATAATTTTTTTTATTAATTGAAACTCACCACGTGGAAAAGACAAATCGGAGTATATATATAATCTTAAAAATATTGAATATATGCCTAAAATTGTATATTTAATTGGGAGAAGAAGTCAATTTCGGAATAAGTGAAAGTATTCAATCAAAAAGATATATCATTTAATTCTTAATTTATAATTAATTATCCAAGAACACAAAAGATATATCATTTAATTTTTTTTACTTTTCATACCTCAAGAATCAACCCCCAATGTTTTCATATTTTCATTTTCACCCCCAAGAATTTATATTTCCTAGCATATTAAATTAAATCAATTAACATGGAGCTATGCGTCAACCCGCTCAAACCCGACACACAGTCTTAGTTTAGTTTGAATAAGAAATAAAGAGAGGGATTTGAGAGATATACCTACGAAAACAGAGATTATATTCTTCGAGATTTCGCTCGAAATATGTATGTCCTAAATAATATATAAACATTTAAAAATTTAAAAAATTATGATGTAATATTAAAAATTCTTTTTATGAAATGTTATTATATTTATTTTGAAGTTTTAACATTTTTTTAATAAAAACTAAGAATATTTTAACTAATAATATATATATATATATATATAAATGGAAAAAAAGTAAAACTCATTCCCTCAAATTTGCCATTTTACTAATTTCTTCTGTGTAAAAAAAAACTCTTTTTTTTTTTTACATTCTGTGTTTTTTGAATGTACAACCATCACGAAAAGATAAAAACAAAGTCAAAATTAACATTTCCATTTTTTTTTCTACTTATTCCATCCACAAACCCACTTTTTTTTTTTTTTTTTTTTTTTCTAGCTTCAAGTCGAGTCGAAAGCTAAAGACACTCCGGCGGCCCTATTTTCCAGCAACGAGCTCGGCGTATGGCGGTGCTCCCCTTCATACGTAATAATCAACATCGCCGGATCCTTAGGATTTCTCTCCACGTGCTTCCTTGCCGGACATCCCCT
This sequence comes from Cucurbita ficifolia, assembly GCA_033971965.1. Taxonomy (NCBI): domain Eukaryota; kingdom Viridiplantae; phylum Streptophyta; class Magnoliopsida; order Cucurbitales; family Cucurbitaceae; genus Cucurbita; species Cucurbita ficifolia. Next base: position 2,336,720 of record CM066970.1, read on the forward strand.
CATCGTGCTACACTTATAATATGCTCTGAAATCATTAAAAGAAAAATCGTTCAGTCAAATCGGTAAATTACAATAAATCGCCGCCGACACGGCGTGGAGTTTCTGTTTTTAGCGTCTACTAACCTCGGGTATGGAGATCCCTTGATCGGCTTCTGACCGTATTTCCTCCACGAGAACTCGTCCGTTGGAATGTCGGCGATTTTCGAACTAATAGCCGGGATCTGAATCGTCTTCTTCATACGATTTTTTCTGTAGAAAACGACGGCAGTCAATATTTAAGTATTTTTTTAAAATTGTTGTTAAAATGAGAGAGGAGGAGGTGGGGCCCACTACGTGAAAAAAAGTCAGCGGTCAACAATTAAGGCTAAAAGAACGAGACAAAATTGCTTTATTGCCAAGTTGAAAAACAAAATCGATTTTCAATTTTTTTTTCTTTCTAAATTACTAAACCACAACCTAATCGTGTCAGTGTCACGCGTGCTGTGCCAACTCGCTAACCGTTCCTTATTATGACTCAGACGAGTCAACACGTTCTCCATCGACTCTGTTCTTAGTTAGAAACCTTATGGTCATAGTTCTTCCTAATATCACTCACAGAAATCGTCGATTATTTTGTTAAATGAAGTGTGAAGAAGATGAAATCAGTTCGTTACCTTTTCTTTGAGCAATGGCACTTGCAGGAACCAGAGTTCGATCCAGAGATTATCCCGGACAAATCTTCGGAATGATCTTGTTCCTGACACTTCTTCTTGCACGCCTCCGCAGAGAGCGGCAGTTTTCCACCGGAAGCAGTCGGCGCCGGTGCCAAAAACAAGGCCGTTCCTAATTTTCCGTTGGATACGCTTCCGTCTCCGGTAATGGCAGAGGACTTAAAAGAGGAACTGGAAGAGACGCTGAAGGTTTCCTTAGAAAATTCCAAATCGGTTCCCTTAAGGTTGGGGTTCAAAATATTCGGCCTAGTGAAATCAAGAGTCAAACTCTGAGGCTGCGACTGAGGCAAGTTCATCGCTGCACCGACGATTTTCGCCTGCGGCGGAGCAGAAATCGTTGCCGGCGAAGTAAACAGAGAAGGAGCGAGATTCATCGTCTGATCTTGAGGAACAGAGAAATGAGGAAATGAACCGGATATCGGCGATGAGAAGGCGGAAGAAACCGGACCTCGCCGGAACCTAGCGTGACCAGTCCGATTAAGGAGAGAGATCGCTTTCTTAAGCTTCAGAACAGTTGCATCGGTTAGCTCAGAGCAATCGCCATGGTTTGAAGTTTTCTTGTGAGAGAGAAGACGAATCAGATGCTCCATACTCTTCAATCCTTGCGATGCAGCTTCCTGTATAACCATCTGATCATCAATCTTAGGAAAACTCACTAGATCGACCGCCATGGTTGAGAGCTTAAAGCAACGATAATAGAAACAGAGACGAAAGGACTGAACTACGAGACTAATATTGAAGAGAAGAGATTTGTTTGCGGAGAAAGTAAGAAGAGTGTGGGGGTTGGGGATGATTTAATAGCCCTCGAGGTGACCGGCTAAGCAGGTTGGCAGTGAAAGTGGATTCATGATCCAACGGTGGGGATCAGTTCATAGACGTAAACAGTGGGCCATACTGTGAAAGAAAATAAGAACGGAACAGAGAATAAAAGAGACCGATTGATGTTCATGAGTCCATCGAAGACTATTTTTTTAGATTTGATTAAAAAAAATTCAAACCACTTTTATTAAATAATTAATTTTATTCATTTTTTACAAATTAAATTAAGATTTATAACTTAATTTTACTATATATATATATAAAATTTAAATTTATAAGGACCAAATAATTTAATAAAGAAATATGAAATTAAATAAAGTTTTAATAAATATATACACTGTTTATTTAAAATTGCAAAATTGTATTAACAAAAATGCACTAAAATAAAAATAAATAAATATTTTAGAAATTCATACATCGAACTATAATATTTATTCATTCGCGATGATCTGACGGTGGAGATTCTCCTAAAGAATTGACGACGACTTTTTCCCATTCCCTCATTTAATAATAGATGAAGCATTTGAAGATTTTCTGCCACGTGTATAAAGCATTAAAAGAGTCCGAAAATTAGCTGGTACTAATTAACTAAAATACTTCGAGTTTTTCATTTTTAATTTAATAATTAATTATTTTGTGGTGCAGTCCAACTTTTAATAAAATAAACGATAAATTTCTCAAAACCTTTTGAATTAATTGAGAGATTAGGCTTAATCATCCGAATATTTATTAAATATTATCAACTTGCTTCATAATTTGAAATTAGATAATATTTTTAGATACAAAATAAATATTGAAATTGGTAGAAATCTAATTTAAATAACAATAATATTATAAACCCTTACAATTTTATGTATTTAATTTTAATAGTCAATATTTTTTAATTTATATATATATATTCCTTTTAAACCATTTTATTTTCTATTTTTTAATTACTCAACAATGTAAAAACGAGATTCAAACCTGCAGTTTTTTTATTTAGATTGATTATAATATTTTAATGATTTATGTCACATTTAAATTGACCATCGTAGGTAATGCTTAACTTTTTAATTTTAAAATGAAAGCATAACTTGAATTATTTGATTTTATTTCTAAATATTTATTATAGACCAAAGTGTGAAGGCATTAATACAAGTAATTAATTAGACTAAACGATTAATGTGTGAAAATATTAAAATAATTTACCTTCCTTTTAAAGAGTAAAATATAATATGAAACTAAAAAAATATATATAAAGTTAAAACTAAAACTTATAATAAAAAAAATAATAACATAAAATGGTTGACTTGCGTGCGACTTCAATAATAAATAAATTATATTTATTGTTTTTTTTTCCTACTTATTTTCAATGCGAATGCCGTTGAGAAAGGGCAGTTTGGTAAAAAGCTGTAGGACCTAAAAAATATAAAATAAATTGGATAAATACATGCATAAATTAATCCGAATATATATATTTATTAATTTACAGTAAATTTAATTTGTTGCATTAATCCCTTAACATTTTAATTGTTTTGAGGCATGTAATTGTCTCCTTTTATTTTCAATATACGTTAAAGTAAATATTTTAAAGTTAATTTTCATCAAAATTCATTAAATAATAAGGATATTGAAATAGAATATATTTCCAAATGCTAATAAATATTTTTTAATCAGCAAATAACTAAATTTAAAATTTATTATAAATATAAAAATAAAAGTAACTCAATAATCGAAATAATAAATGAGAGGAGAAAAGAAACGAAGAGGACTTGGTCAACAAGTGTCCAAGTTTGACTCGTCATAAAATAGTCAAGCATGCACGGGATTTGGGCGAAAACCAACAAATGTTGCGTGACTTTTTCGTTTTTTTATTTTTATTTTTTATAATTTAAATGGACCAAATTTTAGGCTATAATTTCTTGTAGGTCCTTCTAAAATTTATGTTTTTTTTAATTATATAATTAGAGAATAATAATATATAATTTTCTATTTAATTGTGATTTTAAGCGTATATTAAGGTTAATTTTTATTATGGGTCATAAACATGTCATTAGGAGATATTTTGGTTAATAACGCTGTATTGACAGATATTTTTAGTTTTTAGCATTAACTTTTTATCGATATTTTAGTAACTGTTGTAACCGTCTTTCAAAAGGAAATACATGCCGACTATATGTGAAATCATACACTTGTCAAATATATATAGAAACGACAAGGTAAATAAATTAAAGGCGATATCTCGAAATTATAAGAAATAACTCGGAACAACTTACCAATTGAGAATACAAACGGCCCCTTAAAAAGAGTTAAAAGTGATTTGAACTTTTGTCGTTAAGTTTTAAAGTTGGTGTATATTTGGTACTCGGTTCAACTTTCAAATTTGTGTTTACTGAAATCAATCTTATGTAAAAAACGTAGGTAAATTTTTAAATATATTAAATATGTCAATAGTCTATTAGATATAAAGTTATACAAAATTGGTAAATTTAGATAAAAAATTTAAAATTCAAAGTTTTAATTTTAATATTTGATTATAATTTCGAATATTTTATCAAAAATAAAAAGTAAAAACAAGTATAATTAAAGAACTCAAAACGAGCCACCAAAAAGAGAGTGAAAAGTCATAAATACCCCTACACGGTGCCAACAACGCGTGAATACAAGCAAAGGAATAAAATAACCACACACACCAAAATACAAAATAAATATAAATATGGAATGTGAAATACGTTGGAATTTGGATATTAAAAGACAATAAATTATGATGAGTTTTCAGCTGACTTTAAGACAAAATCAAATTATGATTTAATTTCATAGAGAAAAAAAAACAATAATAATAATTATTATTTTGGTGGAGGTGATTTTTTTTTTAATTTTTAAATTGTCTCCCAACAAGGATACTGAATAAATAAATCAGAAAATATTTAAAAATAATTTTGTAGTTTTAAAATGTTAAATTATAAATTTAGTCATGTAATTATATTTAAACTATAAATTTAATATTTTAAAATGATTTTTGCAAGTTGGGCCACGGAATCAGAGCCCATAATCTCAAGGCCGATACAAAATCAAGCGGCCCAATTTCACTTTTAAAAGTTTGCGTCCAATTCCTTAATGGGCCAATTCTCTTTAGTGGGCCGGGACAGGCCTGATTTTGGTCATCTTGGTCTTGGCCCAATTAGGCAGCTATTATTATCTTATAAAGGATGATTTAATACTCGCAAATAGAAAGGTTGAACTCAAAAACATTCCCTACTGTAAATGTTTAATACTTAATGGTTAAAATACAAAAAATTTTAAAATAGAGATATAATTGGAAAAGTACAAAACAAACGGGTTCGCACCGACGGCCGGGTCCGGTTCAGTCCGGTTCATCACGACTCAATACTGCAAATCCGACGTCGTATAGTACAGGAATTAGGCACACCAAACAGGCAAAAACAGACCAACATATTTTCCTTTTTTTTTTTTTTTTTTTTTCATTACAATTTATTTGGTTCATCGGCTCTACGTTTCACCCGCGAAAGCGAAGCTTGCGTGAGATCTGGAAAGCAAAAAGCGAAGCATTACGAAGGGGAGGTGGAACGGAGACGACGATTTTTTTTTTAATCCAAAGCCATCTCCAACTTCCGGAGTTGATCTTGACGAGATTCCAATCAAGGTCTGTTCCTTCTTTCATCCAATTCGTTTTTTACCTCATTACTTTTGTTGATTTTTTCGTGTTCTGCGCTTCAATTCCGTGGGATTGGTGCTTCTGATTTCTTCCGCGTGGTTTTTGGTTGAGAATAGTGTAGAATATTAAGCGAAATGGGACGTGCGACTCGTGGAATAGTTTAGGAGGAGGTCTGTTATTTGTGTTTGAATCGAAGCGGTGATAGCTAGCGTTTGAAACTAGTTCGTGTTTTTTTAAATTTTTTAAATTTTTATTTCTTTCACTTTGCTTTATTTCATTGGCGTGGAAGCATGAATGCAGCGCTTATGAACTGGGAGTTTCTGATGAGGAAATATTGTTTCTGTAGAGTTTCTCTGCCTTTGAAAAGATGAATGATTCACTGACGATTAACATTTAAGGAAGTGTGGGGACACAAAACGGAGTGGATCGGATGGACAAGAACAAGAGTCGTTCCGATCTGCTCGCCGCAGGCAGGAAGAAGGTAAGTTCATGTTCCTTTTATTTTATTTTTTAAATTAAATGTTAGGTGTTGCCTTAATAAGTTGAATGGGAAGATGTAATAGTATTCCATTACTGTAGCCCATAATTTCACATAAGTTTAAAAATCTCGTCAGTGTTCAATGTAAATTGAGTTGGGAAGTAAAATTTTGCTGCTTGCTCTATTTTCTCCTTTACCCCTTATTTTCCTTTCTTGGGTTTCCAGTGACTTCCAGTTGGTAGGCTCCCTTATGTTCCAGGATTATTAATTATTTTAGGTTTGGGCTATAGTTTCTAATTCAATGGCGAAAAACATGGATTGGGAGATTTTTGGGTTTAAAAATTCTGATACTTGGGTTCTCTCTCTCTGTTTAAAGATTGATTTGACTGAGATTTATCATTTTTAACCTGGAAAGGACCTTTGTCTCCTTAGATGGAAAATGGTTTTTATGCACCAGTCACTTTACCACTTGGCTGTACAAGACTGAAATTTATGTTCTCCCTTTATTTTCTCGATTTATCAGCTCCAGCAATTCCGTAAGAAGAAGGATAATCGAGGCGGTGGTAGTCAAGGAAATTCATCAAAAAATACTAGTAAATTAGAAAAGCATGATGTAGATGCAGACATTGTGACTGCTGCTGCTAAATCCCCATCTGGGAATTGTTCCACTGATGAAGCACTTTCACCTAGTGTTTCTCGTGATCCAGATACTGTAGATTCTTCAGCATCACCTTCTATGGAACATTCTTTGGCAGCAGAGATTGATCATTCCACTGAGTCTGTTAAGCAAGAGATGGATTTAGCCGAACCATCAGCCATTGACCAGGCAGAGGTTCCGATGCAGGAAGTAGGGTATAGGGAGGACTGTGAACATCCAATCCAAAATACCGAGGCTGCTGGATTTATGCCGTTTGGACTTTCCCTTCCTACTGATGCTGAAGAGAATGATAATCATATTTGTAATTTGTCTTCCACTGAATCCTCTCCCCAAATTTCTTCTGCCTCTGTGGAGCAGCAGGGAAGAATAGCTGAAGTATGGGGTGGTTGTAGGGAAGAAGAGCTATTGCCTTCACAGTCTGCATCTTTGTTGCAAGCAAGGGAAGATGTAGGTTGTCCTCTTATTCTTTGGTACTTATTTGCTAATGTATTTTAGTTGTGATTTGTCCAGATAAACTGTGGGTCCGGGAAACCAAGTACAAATCCATTGTAATTAAATATATTCTTATCTCTTGATTGATAGGCATGGAGGATGCATTGAGGCAATCTGTTCAAGTCCATGTAACAGAGTTTTCAGGAGACAAGCAGCTAGAGACTGGTGGTATGAATGAGTCAGCAGCTGAGACTACTTTTAAAGATAGATACTGCGATAAAGAGGAGATTATTGCAGCAGATGTGAAATCTGTATCTGGTGCTGATACTGAATCAAACAGTTATTTAATTTCTAGTCCGGGAGAAAAATTAGGTATGAAGAATAGTTCAAGTAGTAGTAGAGATGACTGGAAAGAAGAAGGTCAAGTTCATGCAGAAGATATGATACAATCAAGCAGGTGTGAAGTGCAATATATGCCAGAAGATAATTTTGCTGATCAGTCCGAGGGCCATGATATGGCTTCACAAACATCTGATGCGGGAGATGCCAATGCTATCTCCCATAACACACATATGACCTCAACTTCGGATGCGTCAGGGACTTTTTCTTCATTTGGACAAGATAGTAAATTTCTTGATTTACTGGAGAGAATGAAAGAAGAGTTGATTGTAACAAGTTTCTCAAAAGATATCTTTAACTTGCAAATTTCTGAACAGAATGAACTACAATTGGAGCTTGATAACCATCTTCATAGATCAACCAATGACATGACTCGTCTTAATACCTCACTCGATGAAGTTCTTGAGAGGAATCAGAGCCTCGTGGATGAACTTTCACATTGCAGATCTGAACTTAAGGAAGTTTCAACAACGAAGGAGGAGCTCAGAGATCAGCTGCTAAATGCAGAGGCTGAGATAGAAAAGCTTTCTTCTAGAACTAGTGAGACAGAGAATAGCTTGGAAAAGTTCCATGGAGATATGTTCAGACTGGGAAAAGAGTTGGATGACTGCAAACATTTGGTAACAGTGTTAGAAGAGGAGAATGAAAGATTAAATGTTATTATCACCTCTGAAAACGAAAATAAAAGGAAACTAGCTGAGGAAAAGGAGTTGTATATCAATGAGAATGAAAAGATATTATTAGAAATAAGTAGCTTCAAGAGTTTGAAGATGGCTCTGGAGGTTGAAAATTCTAAGTTAATGGGGAGTTTGTCTTCAGTAGTAGAGGAAAAAACAAAGCTTGAAGAAGAAAGAGAGCATTTGTGTCAGGTGAATGGGACACTGTCAGTCGAACTTTCCAATTGTAAAAACTTGGTAGCTACTCAACAAGAAGAAATTACGGACTTAATCAAGAACCTTGCACTGGCAACAGAGGATAGAACTAAGCTTGAAGAAGATAAAAACCGTTTGTTTCATGAGAATGAGAGAATTGCATCTGAGCTGCTTGTTCTTGATGAGAGACTGTCAACTGAACATGAGGAACATGTTAAGCTTGAGAGTGACTTAAAAGATGCATTAGCGCAGCTTGACCAACTCACTGAGGAAAACATATTTCTCAGCAACAATCTTGATATACACAAATTTAAAATTGAAGAACTTTGTGGTGAAATAATGTCTCTACAAACAAGATCCGTAGATGATGAGGATCAGGCTGAAAATACAGACTCTGGCCGGCGTCAGGGAAATAAGTCCCAAGGAAATGATTCTTCTCAGATTACTTTCAAGGAAAATTTGCACGAAACTTCATCAGTTCTTGCTGGTGGGAAACCCGTCATTGTAACTGAACAGGAAATTTTTGATGATTCTCTTGGGTTTGTAACCTTGGGTCAACACTTGGAGGAAGCAGATCTTATGTTACAGAAACTTGAGAAGGAAATCACAGGGTTGCAGTCCAATTCTGCCTCCTTTAGCGGCTCAGGTAGTAAAATGGCTGCCCCTGCTGTTTCTAAACTGATTCAAGCCTTTGAGTCAAAGGTAAATGTTGAAGAACAGGAGGTGGATGCGGAAATTCAGTTATCTAACGATCCATATAAGTTATCAAATGAACTTGTGGACAATTTGAGAGTACTGCTTCGTCAAGTGGTTGTGGACAGCGAGAAGGCCAGTGTATTGCTCAAGGGAGAGCGTGATCATCGAAAAGTTGCTATATCAACATTGAATGAATTCAAGGATCAATTTGAAGATTTGGAGAACCATAGTAATGATTTGGTGATGGCCAACATTGAGCACTCGATTTTATTTGAATGCTTAAAACATCACGTTTATGATGCTGGCGATAAGATCTATGAACTTGAGATTCTTAAAGAGTCTTTAAAGCAACAAGGTGTGCACCATAAAAATTCTAATTGTGAGCTTGCTGAAAGATTATGTGGGTATGAATTAAAACTTACTGAGTTGGAGTCTCAATTATGTGATTTTCATCAAGGCTCAAATGAGACGGTTTCTTTGATATGTAATCAGTTAGACAATCTGCAGGAGGGAGAAATTGAAAGGGGAATGACACTTGAGAAGGATTGGCACTCTTTCTTATTGGAGCTTGCTGAAACAATTGCCAAGCTTGATGAATCATTAGGGAAATCTAATACTTCAGCCATCAAATTTTGCACCAGTGACCAATTGCCTAGCTGCATTGCTACTTCTGTCAAAAATGCTGTCAACATGATCGACGATCTGAGAGAGAGACTTCAAACGACTGCCTCCAATGGTGAAGCATTTAGGATGTTATATGAAGAAGTAAATGAAAAATATGATAATTTTTTTAGAAGCACTGAATTGTCTGTTGATATGCTGCATAGGATATATGGTAAGTTGCAAAATCTTTATATTGCTTCTTGTGGATCTGTCAGTGGAAGTGACATGAACATGCAAATCAAGATGCTGGGTGATCCCTTAGATTACAGCAACTTTGAGGCCTTTATCAAACCACTGGAGGACTGCATTACCGAGAGACTGCGACTTGAATCTTTAAACAATGAACTTCGCTTAGACTTGGAACACAGGACTGTAGAATTTGTTCAGTTTAGGGAGAGATGCCTTGATCCTATTGGCATCGAAAAATTGATTAAAAATGTTCGAAGTGTGTTATTATTAGAAGATACTGAGAAGGATCATGCTGAAATGCCTGCTTTTCATTTGGAAACTATGGTATCATTGGTTTTACAGAAATACAGGGAATCTGAGTTGCAATTAGGCTTATCTCGGGAAGAGTGTGGATCTGTAATGATGAAATTGACTGAGCTGCAGGAAAGTGTGCATGACTTAAGCACCTTGATTCTCGATCATGAATGTGAAATTGTTCTTCTTAAAGAAAGCTTAAGCCAGGCACAAGAAGCCTTAATGGCTTTACGGTCTGAATTGAAGGATAAAGTGGATGAACTAGAACAGTCAGAGCAGCGAGTGTCTGCAATCAGGGATAAGCTAAGCATAGCTGTTGCCAAGGGAAAAGGTTTGATTGTGCAACGGGATAATCTCAAGCAGTTACTAGCACAGACTTCCAGTGAACTGGAGAGGTGCTTGCAGGAGTTACAGATGAAAGACACTAGGCTCCACGAGGTTGAAACAAAACTTAATACCTATTCAGAGGCAGGAGAGCGTGTTGAAGCACTGGAATCTGAGCTTTCGTACATTCGAAATTCTGCTACTGCACTAAGAGAATCGTTCCTTCTTAAAGACTCAGTTCTTCAGAGGATAGAGGAGATTCTTGATGAACTAGATTTGCCAGAGAATTTTCATTCAAGAGACATAATTGAGAAGATTGATTGGTTAGCCAAGTCAAGTGCTGGTGAGAATATACCCCATACGGATTGGGATCAGAGGAGTTCGGTCGCAGGAGGCTCAGGCTCTGATGCTAATTTTGTCATTACAGATGCCTGGAAAGATGAAGTGCAGCCGGATGCAAATGTTGGGGATGATTTGAGAAGAAAATATGAGGAACTCCAAACAAAGTTTTATGGGTTAGCTGAACAAAATGAAATGCTTGAACAGTCATTAACGGAAAGGAATAACGTAGTGCAGCGATGGGAAGAGCTTCTAGAAAAGATTGATATTCATTCACACTTGCGGTCCATGGAGCCAGAAGATAAAATTGAATGGTTACACAGATCCCTTTCAGAGGCTTGTCATGATAGGGATTCTCTCCATCAAAGGGTGAATTACTTAGAGAACTATTGTGGGTCGTTAACTGCAGATCTGGATGATTCACGGAAGAAAATTTCTGACTTTGAGGCAGAGCTTCAGTTAGTATTGCTTGAGAGGGAGAAGCTTTCTGAAAAGTTGGAAATAATCGATCATCATAACGACCATTTATCTTTTGGAACTTTTGAGAATGAAATTGAGAACATAGTATTACAAAATGAATTAAGCAATATGCAGGAGAAGTTAAATTCTACCGAAGGTAAAATAGTGAAATTGGAGGCTTTAGTAGGTAACGTATTGCAAGACAATGACGTGCACGATTTGGTTTCTGGTAGCAGTATTGAATTTCTTGAATTGATGGTGATGAAGCTAGTTCAAAATTACACAACATTTTCTTTACGGGATGCTATGCCTGAGAGCACTACGAATGGTCCTAATACTGAAGAAATGCTTGCCAGAAGCGTAGATGCTCATGTTGCTTGGCAAAATGATATAAACGCTCTCAAGAAAGATCTAGAGGATGCAATGCATCAATTGATGGTTGTGACAAAAGAGAGGGATCGATATATGGAGATGCATGAATATTTAACTGTCAAGGTTGAAAGTATAGATAAAAAGAAGGATGAATTGCAGGAACTGCTTAATCTGGAGGAGCAGAAGTCAACGTCTATAAGAGAGAAGCTAAATGTTGCTGTTCGGAAGGGGAAGTCTTTGGTCCAACAACGCGACAGTCTGAAACAAGCCATTGAAGAGATGACCACTGAGTTGAAAAATCTGAGATCTGAGATGAAGTCTCAGGAAAATACTCTTGCTAGTTATGAGCAGAAGTTGAGGGATTTCTCTGTTTACACAGGACGGGTGGAGGCCTTGGAATCAGAGAATCTGTCTTTGAAGAATCAGTTGACTGAAACAGAAAACAATTTGCAGGAAAAAGAATTTAAATTGAGCTCAATTATCAACACTTTAGTTCACATGGAAGTTAATGTTGATGTTTATGAAACCGATCCTATTGAGAAACTGAAACAAGTTGGAAAACTGTGCTCTGATCTGCGTGAAGCTATGGTTTCTTCTGAACAAGAGTCTGTGAAATCCAGAAGAGCAGCAGAATTACTTCTTGCAGAACTGAATGAAGTTCAGGAAAGAAATGATGCTTTCCAAGAAGAGCTAGCAAAAGCTTCCGACGAGATTGCTGAATTGACCAAGGAAAGGGACTTAGCAGAGAATTCCAAGCTTGAAGCTCTTTCAGAACTTGAAAAGTTATCTACTCTGCACTTGAAGGAAAGAAAGAACCAATTTTCTAAATTTATGGGATTTAAGTCTGGCCTTGATCAATTGAAGGAGGCCTTGCGTGAGATCAATTGCTTACTTGCCGATGCGTTCTCTAGGGATTTGGATGCTTTCTATAATCTGGAAGTTGCTATTGAGTCATGTACTAAAGCTAATGATCTTGCTGAGGTCAATCCTTCTCCATCCACTGTGTCTGGCGTCGTTAAGAAGGACAAGGTATGTTGGTTCCTCTGTAAATTTACATGATCCCCCCCTTAATAGCCGTTTTATAATCTTCATTACCTGACCCCAGGTCAGCGCCCCTTGGGTCCAGTGTTGTTTCGAAGTTTCCGACAATGAAAACTTGATTTTCTCTTTTGGACCTCTTGGCTTTTGCTTTTAAGGTGTGGGTTTGGGTTAGTAACACAAATCCATGTTTGGTTGCTAGTTCTATAAATCAAGTTGTTGAGATTGTTAAATCTAGTTTTCTCAACTTAGCAACATAGGTTTAGGATAACTCTTAAAATTTTGCTTCATTACATCTATACTCGTCTCTAGCCTCTTTCTTCCCGAATGCACTCACTTCTTTTGTAAACATATTAGTTAAATAAAAACAATTAGTTAATGGTAGCTTTTGCAATAAATAAGTTTAGTTAGAAATGTAAATTGTACACAGTAAAGGTTTAAATTCTATTTTAGTTTCAGTACTTTTGAAACATCTATTTTGGTATTATTAAATGGGCTTATTGACGAGGACACCTTTTCTTTTAGGGGAGCTTTTTTGCTCTGGATACCTGGTTGAACTCCTACGCTAATGCTCCTGCGGATGAAAATGTTGAAACGGAAATACATAGTCAAATTATGCAGCATCTGGAAGAATCGATAAAGGAAATTGGGGCTCTGAAAGAAATGATAGGCGGTCATTCTGTGTCATTCCATAAACGATCCGACTCTCTATCTAAGGTACTGGGGTCACTTTATCAAGAAGTTTTTTCACAAAAGGAGTTGGTCCAAGCATTAGAATTGGATGTGCAACAGAGGGAATCAGTTGCAAAAGATGAAGAAAAGGAAGGTGATATCTTATGTAGAAACATTGCGGTTCTTTTTGAAGCATGCACATCTACGATTAAGGAAATTGACCAAAGAAAAGGGGAACTAATGGGAAATGATTTGACTAGTGAAAATTTGGGAATGGATATTATCTCCCCAACACCTGATCAACTTTCACACATTGGTAAAACTGATTTGTTGTCTGAGGAATATGCCCGGAGGATTGCCGACAGGTTGCTGATCACAGCGAGGGAATTTATAGGTCTGAAAGCTGAAATGTTTGATGGTCATGTAAAGGAAATGAAGGTTGCAATAGCAAATCTGCAGAAAGAGCTTCAGGAAAAGGACATCCAGAAGGAAAGGCTTTGCATGGAGCTTGTTGGTCAAATTAAGGAAGCAGAAGCAACTGCAACTAGATATTCACTTGATCTTCAAGCTTCAAAAGATGAGATACGTGAGTTGCAGAAAGTAACGGAACAGATGGAGAGTGAGAGGAAGGTCCTGGAGAAGAGATTAAGGGAGATGCGAGATGGTTTGTCTATCTCAGATGAGTTGAGGGAGACGGTCAGATCGCTCACAGATTCGCTTGCAGCAAAAGACCAAGGTATGTTAAATTGTGCTTAAATCCTTGATTTATCCTCTGTTCACAGGATTATCAATACTTAGGCTACCTTTGCTTGATGGACACAGAAATTGAAGCCCTAATGCATGCACTTGATGAGGAGGAGGAGCAGATGGAAGGTTTGACCAACAAGATTGAGGAGCAGGAAAAAGTCTTGAAGCAAAAGAATCAGGAACTTGAGAGCATTGAAACTTCTCGGGGGAAGCTCACGAAAAAACTCTCACTGACAGTGACGAAATTTGATGAGCTTCATCATCTATCAGAAAGTCTCTTAACTGAGGTTGAAAAACTTCAAGCACAGTTGCAAGATCGGGATGCGGAAATCTCCTTTTTGAGACAAGAGGTAACAAGATGTACCAATGATGCTCTTGTTGCAACCCAAACAAGCAACATAAGTACAGAGGATATCAATGAGGTCATAACATGGTTTGACACGATGGAAGCTCGGGTGGGGTTGTCTCATATAGGTCATGATGATCAGGAAAATGACGTTCGTGAATGCAAGGAAGTACTCAAGAAGAAGATTACATCAATCTTAAAAGAAATCGAGGATCTTCAAGCAGTATCTCAGAGGAAGGACGCATTGTTGCTGGCTGAAAAGAATAAGGTAGAAGAACTGAAACGTAAGGAATTGCAACTAAACTTGCTTGAAGATGTTGGAGATGGTAATAGAGCTAGCAGTGCGGCCCCTGAAATCTTTGAATCCGAACCATTGGTGAGGTTTCTGGTAGCTCTTTTCTTTTATTTTGAATATACTGTTTCTTACATCCTGTTGATTGAAGTTGGCTCATGAAAGTGAGCTAAGAAATAGGGCCTGCCTTGTCGATTTTGCAATTTTTTATGTTGCACGATTTTGTTGAAATAGCTCGTGCATGTTCATCCATTGCGTTTTCCCCTCAACTAATTTATGAACTGTAGTTACATGTTCGCTTAGTTTGCACGTGGATGGTAATGTTCAGTTACTTTTGTTTAGGGTTTAGGGTTTAGTTATTCGTACATTGTTATTGTCGTTTTTGTGTTGAAGCACCTTGTGAAAAATTCCACCTTATGCACTCTTGCGCAGATTAACAAATGGGCTGCAAGCAGTACTTCTGTTACTCCTCAAGTTCGTAGCTTGCGCAAAGGCAATACCGATCAAGTCGCAATTGCCATAGATATGGATCCTGCTAGCAGTAGTAATAGATTAGAGGATGAAGATGATGATAAAGGTAAAATTCTAAACTAGTGTGGTTTCGATCTCCTTGCTTTCAACCTTTTCCTTTCCCAGATAACTTAAACTTACTGTTGCTTTGATCCTCGTCCATTGTAGTGCATGGTTTCAAGTCGTTAGCTTCATCGAGAATTGTTCCGAAATTTTCAAGACGTGCAACAGACATGATTGATGGTCTTTGGTAGGCATTCAGTTATTCTTTTCAGTCACTTTATGTAAATTCGAACAAGTGTGTAACATGGTTTTGTGTACAATTTTGCTAGGGTTTCTTGTGATCGAGCGCTGATGCGGCAACCTGCATTACGACTCGGGATTATATTCTACTGGGCCATATTACATGCACTTCTTGCAACATTTGTAGTTTGAGCAGTCAAGTTGGTTAGTTATTCATCAACCTTATCATCTGTTTCAAAAATACCCTTATTCTTTCAAAAGTTGCAATATCACACTTGACCTTTTGTAAGTGTTTCTAAATTACCGTTAATGTAGAAATCAGGACCCGAACACCACCACACTATTCTAGGTCATTGCCATACACGTTTCAAATCCCAATTTTTGTCTAAAATCCTAACGAATTTCTACTCCAATGAGTCGTTTTAAAATGTATTATGAAAGGTGTAGGGTAATTTTGCAACTTCCGTAGCAAGTGACGAAGAATGGGGTATCTTTTGTAATATAGCTTTCATCTTTTCTTTGGCGGTTTGCAATTATACAAACACTGTATAGCATATCAATGCAGATTCTTAGTCCTCTTTTTCCTTCTCCCTTTTCCAGGTCCATATTCGATTTCAATTAAAGCACGGAGTTCGTGTAACGGGTTCCCTCTTCGGCCTTCCTTTCGATTGATAATTAGGATCCTCATTCGTTTGTACATGTTTACTACCATTAGAGTGGGCATATTATTTTTTTCTTTCTTTTTCCTTTCTTGTTTTGTTCATCCAAGAAACTGGGATTTCCCCCATTTTTTCCTAGCAAATCCCACAGTGCTTGGCTGCATCAAATAAAGATCACAGAGTTCTTGTCTAATACAAAGTATAGATCATCAATTTGTTCACTCAGAAGAACCTTACTTTCAGATTGTACCAGACGTCTATTCTTGTCACAAAATTTTGCTATAAAGCCTAAAAAAGGCTTTCCAGCTTTTAGAAAAGCAAGCCTTTTCATTCTTTTCAATTTATCTTAGGCTTGAGTTATCTATTTGTATCTGCATGCTCTCACAATTCGGTTTGTTAAACGGTTCGTGAATACGAACTTTAGGTTCCATGTAAACTGGATGGTTGTGTCGTGTTCTATTTTACACCCGTATTAAATCTTCTACTTTACGTAGCAGGGCAAGTTTTTTTTGACATTCGGGCAGGACAAGCTTTTTTAATTTACAGAAGGTAAAAAATAAATGACAGAATCATCGACCAAGAATTCAGATGTTTGAATCACAAAGAGAATCATCGACCAAGAATTCAGATGTTTGATTCACAAAGAGACTGATATTGTTATTGAAAGCCAAGTAGGAGAAAGAGTTATTCAATGTTCCAAATTACGAGAGAGAGATAGAAGAAGGAAACAACAAACTACAGAGGACCTGTACTAGTGAAGCTTTACTTGATCTGCAAAGCCCTTGACATTACCTTTTGGATTCTCCTCGAACCTTGCTATCCTGAAATACTTCAGCTCCAACCCCTCGGTCGCCCCCTTCAATGCAAGATCTGCCAGTATCCTCCCGATTGCTGGCGACATTTTGAACCCATGTCCTGAAAACCCACCCCCGATTACCACATCCTTCCCAAATTCCCCTCCCAAAAAATCAATCACAAAGTCTTCATCTGGCGTCATTGAGTACATACACAGTTGTGTCAACACTGGGTCACTTGAATCTACCCTCCCCCCAAACCTCCCCTCTATCCACTCCTTTAATGCAGTTATCGGCAGCTCCCCCCCACTCCCCCACGACCGCTTGTCCGGGTCGCACCGATGCCCGCCGTGCACGGCTACCTTAATCAATCCCGGAAACTCCAACGATGGCGTTCCGTAGATATACATGTCGCCATAGCTGGCAAACGTCGGAAAGTCCCCACCGATTGCATACTCCCCCTCAGCTCCCTCCTTGATCCTCCAGTAGGACACAGTAGCCTCCAATGGTTGAATTGGCAATTCAATCCCACCAACTGATTTAACTAACTTTCTAGCCCAAGCTCCAACTGTCACCACACATTTCTTTCCCCTAAATCTCTCCCCATTGGCTATTGAAACAACTACTCCTCCACTACTCCCATCTCTCTTAATCTCCACCACTTCCGCGTTGTCCTTCAAATCGGCGCCGTTTTTGAACGCCAGAGTTTGGAACATCGAAACCGCCTTCGTCGGCTTAATTACGCCACCGTACTTGCTCCACACCGCCACCCAGTCCGCCGGGATCTCCACCCTGCCAGAGTACTTCTCCGCCAGTTGCTCCCGATCCAGAACCAGATGCGGGATCGAATGCTTTTTGCAGGTATCGACGGCAGCGGCGAGACTTTTATCGTCGGAATGTCCGATATCGAGCTGCTCCGCCGGTAAATATACCCCGTAGCCAATTTCTGCCTCCGCCGTCTGCCAGAGCTCGTAAGATTCCATAACAAGACTGTGATAATAATCCTCCGGATAGGTGGCGCGTATGGTCCGAGATTCGCCGTGAGAAGAGCCTCTGTGGTGAAGAAAATCGAACTGCTCGAGAATCAGAACTTTGTTCCCTGTTTTAGCGAGATGGTACGCCGTCGAACTGCCCATTACGCCGGCGCCGACGACGATTACATCATATTGAGTGCCGGAATCGGCCATTTCTCTTCTCCGATTGGTTTGGAACCTTTTTTTTTCTCCTCGGAGTCTCCGATGAGGGGAATGTGCGTGTAGAGTAATGGAGGAGAGTTATTGAAGTTGAATTGAAGTGTGCCACTGCAGCTTCGTGGAGGGCGCTCATGTTTTAGTGAAATGACGAAAATACCCCCTTCCTTTTTTCTTTTTCCAATTCTATGACCATTTATGCTAATCTATTTTCTGTCTTTTCCTAAAGGTAAGAATAATAATAATAATAATATAATACTTAGCGAGATTTTTTGTGGCCATTTAAATAATTTATTTTTTGCCCTTTAACTCGACTTTATCAAAATTCGCATAATAATAATAATATAATAATTAATTGTGAGTCACATTGGAATATAATATTCCACTTTGTCAAAATTTGTATAAGATTAGCATGAGATGATATGCCTAAGAAATAAAATAAAATACGCACTATTGACCCAAATATCATAAATTTAAATTTTATACTCTTCAAATTTAGATGCTAAAATCTCTCGAGATCCTAAAAAATTTGAAGTTTCGAGATTGATATCTCATAGCGTCGTTTAGACAGACAATACTTTAAACTTATTTTAGATTCAAAAGATTTTATTTAATATGAAAATATTAAAGATATTAAAGAGATATTGCAACTATGTTTTAATTAGATTTTGGAACATATGAAATGCAAACTTATTTACCAAAAAAAAAACTTTAATAAAATATCTTTTTATATTTTAAAATAAAGTAAAAATGACATCATATTTCAATTGATTTTCAATTGATTTAGACATATATATTTTTATTAATAAATTAAATCTTCAAACTCCATGGTTAACTAAACCACAAGAGACAATTATTTATTTTTATTAATAAATTAAATCTTCAAACTCCATTGTTAACTAAACCATAAGAGACAATTATTTTTATAGATAAAGTTTAAATTTGGAATGTAATTAATTACTAATTAATTAGATACAAAAAGTTAAGTAAATTTATCATATCTAAAAGGTTACCGTAATAATTTTTTATTTGGTTGATAGCATATGAATTAATTTGTTACTTTTTTGTTTTGTTAAAGAAAATCGTAATGGATAGAACAAAATCTGAATTAGCAAAAAATACGGGGCAATTTACTAATTTAGGAAAAGTTCAAGGAGTCCGACCTAAATTCGGCAGGGATATAAAAGCTTTCGTAGTACCCGAAACCCAAAATATTTGCACCTTCATTAGAGAAACCCGTCGGTCTGCTAGGGTTTTTTTCGATACGTGCATCGTTCGCTCCGATCTGTTCGTATGTTCTTCTGAATTCGTTTTCTTATCGATTTTCATGTTTGCTTCAAGTAGATTCTCTTCTTATATTATTATTATTTTTTAACCAAGCGTTTCATTGTCCGTAGATCGGATTATTAACCTTAGGGCAATGCTCGATTTTATGTAATTGAATTCTGGGAGTCGGCATTTGTTGAACGGTTTCTTCGGAGAAGTTATATTTGTTTGTTTGTTTTTAAATATTTTTAGGAGTATAATATGTGAATTAGTGTATCATAGTGTCTTTATGTTCTTTAATGGACGATGTTACGTTAATGATTGCGCATTTCTTTTTCGGTAACTTGTTTGATTCTCTGTTGATTAACAGGTTTCGTGAAAAGCAATGTCTCGTGTATATGTTGGGAATTTGGATCCAAGGGTCTCTGAGCGCGAGCTTGAAGATGAATTTCGCGTGTTTGGAGTTATTCGAAGGTGTGGTATATTTAACTTCGTGGCCAACTGTTGTGTTCTTCCTGCTAATTGTTTCTGCTGGATGATTGCTAATTGTTAGACGTCATCTGCTAGACAAGACAATACGTATTATTTGGTTAATTATTGAAATCTAGCCTAAGTTCATAGCTATACGTGGCAAATTTTAAAACTTGAACTCTTGGTATAAATTCTTACCAGCTCCTATATTTGGCTTGGCGCCATTAATTTTATGAGTTCAAGAATTCCTAGTATTAACTAAGTCCTATTTCACTGGTGTATTTGATTTCTCTGCTATTTTATCTTACCAAGTTTTATAAGTTTGTTGACACTCCCTTATTCATAATCTGATGTTCATTCAGGGTTAAACCATTCATAGGGGAAAAGGAAATCTCACTTTCTGGGTGTTAGGACGAGTTAAACATTTTTGTTATCTATTTTAATCATTTGGTTATTCAATTTTCAAATGTTGTATTTCAGCGTATGGGTTGCACGGAGACCCCCAGGTTATGCGTTTATAGATTTTGATGATACCAGAGATGCACGGGATGCAATCCATGAATTGGATGGTATGTATGGGCCTTTCTGCTTTTTGTATTGTTTTTGTTTAATTGGATGGTATGTATGTCCTTGTTGAATGACAATTCATAACAATCAAACTATTTTTGTTCATTGTGATTTCTATGATTTTGCTGTATGATGATTGATATTATTGAAGTTTTTTGTTCATGCATTTCCACTAAACTATTGTCATGTTTTAGCATTTTTGGTTTTGGTGCGATTCATTCGTAATTAACACTGTCAATTCTGAATCAGGGAAGAATGGCTGGAGAGTTGAGCTTTCTCACAATTCTAGAGGTGGTGGTGGAGGCCGTGGAGGGGGCCGTGGTCGTTCTGGTGGTTCTGATCTGAAATGCTATGAGTGTGGTGAGCCTGGCCATTTTGCTCGTGAGTGCCGTTTACGTGGTGGCGGTGGCGGTGGAGGTGGTGGTGCTGGAAGAAGACGTAGTCGCAGTCCTCGATACCGCCGGAGTCCAAGTTATGGTCGCAGGTTTGAACATTGAGGCCAAATCTTGCATTTATAGTTTTTATTTTATTTGTTTTTAGAACGTATCACATTAGTTTTTATTCCCAGTTGTCTGCATTTGGATTTTGTTAATAGTTCCCTTTGGTATTATATATGCTCTGGGGTTTTTGACCTCTTTAATTTCTTTTCAGGAGTTACAGCCCCCATGGAAGATCTCCAAGACGCCGCAGCTTGTCACCTCGTGGGCGTAGCTATAGCAAATCACCTCCCTACCGTGGTAGAGAGGAGCTACCTTATGCCAATGGGTAAGGCTCTTTAAAATATTTTCTTTGGTAGATTTAATTCCTTCTCCATGAACTTGTCTGTCTAGTCTGCGTGCTATAGCTACAGCAAAATATGTTCTCCAACTTTAGGCATTCTTTGTTCTGTAATATTTAGGATGCAGGTTTCTTGGTGTGGGTTTTAACTGAGAATTTGTTTGCTATACTGTATTGTCAGTTTCTTTTTCCTTTGGTTTCCCTATCGGTGGTAGATGCTTTAGTTAGTTTTTCTTTGTTACATAATTGTGTGAAGGACCTTCATTGTGCACCAAATTTGCAGCAAGTCTTCTGCATGCTCATCCAGATATTCCTTTTTCCAAGCATTAACTTGTTTTTAATTATATTCATTGTTCTGATTTGTTGACTGTTTCAATTTTGTCCAGAAATGGCATAAAGGAACGTCGTCGGAGCAGGAGCTGAGGACCACTGACTTCTCAACCTGCCTTAGTTAACACAGGATGTTTAAAGGATTACTCCGGTTCTATGTGTTTTTAGTGCTTGGACTTCGTAACAGACCATTTTAAATCGGGCGACGCCCTCAGCCTCTACTTTTGAGTTTGGATAAGTCCTTTCTATCTACTGTTTGAATTGTTTTGCTTTTTGTCCTTCAGTATAGTTGTAGGAATCTATATACTAAAATGTCATTAGTTCATATTTATTTTTGATAATGTTATTAAAGCAAATGTCTTGAAGGGCACTGCTAAAGATGTATGTTTTTTTTTCCTTGTTGAGGTGTCGTCTCGTTCTGCTTCACTGCTTTTCTGCTTCTAGTCGTCTGCTTCTGCTTCACTGCTTTTGTGCTTCTGCCCTATCGTGGGATTTCGTTCTACACTGCCCAGCTCTGGGATCTTCAATTTGAAAGGTTGTAGGTCCCAGCCGGCTACAACTGTAGATGCTACTATTTGATTGAAACTCTGCGGTTGTGTTGCATGCTCTCATAATGTTTATGGGATTCCTTTTTAATTAACTTGAAGCATGAGGAACGACGTCAAATGCTTCTGGCAGGTACATGAAACTGTTCTACAGAAGTTTGGGTTGGGATTGTTTCAGAAAATCAGCTTTTTTTAGGCATATCTGCATAGCATTCTTCTCTTCATGGCATTTGCATCACATTAGGAGGATGTTATTCCATATCAATTATTACCATTTGATCTTTTTCTCTGTATATGTAACGGTGTGGTTTAGGACGTTTGCATTTACAAAGTATGGTTAGGGGAGGGGTGTGATTAAGGCTAGGAGTCATCCTTTTGAAATTTTATTTTATTTTATTTATACCTGTTAATTTTCTTCTCCCTTGATTGCAATTGCTTGTACGGTGGGTCGGTTGCTACGCCGTGCTCTCTTGGCGACGTCTTTAAGTGAACTGTCTCAAGATGAGCAACTTCTTCCCAGCTGAATGCTAGTGGGAGTTCTCTTCCGTGCACGTAAGTGGTATTTTCCTGCTGTTGGTCAATACCATTTTCCATGATTCTTTATATTATTGCGTTGGTGTTCATTTCTCATCTGCTTGAAAGCCCCACTTCTCTCAAAGAGAAACATAAGTTCCTGTGGGTTGTCATCAGAAGTCGCCATGCCTGCCAATTGGTCCTTCATCTTAGTTTGCGGCTGCTAGTTCTGTCTGCCTACATAATTTATACACGGTCTATATGTAATTATTAAGATTTGTATTTTGCTTCGCCGAAGATTTTTTTTATTGCCAAGCAGGATCACAGTTGAATTTATAGGTTTGTTGGAATGGCTCCCGACCGATAGGGAGAGGGGCGCTGAAATCGTTCCTATTGGGTAATTTGGACTCAGATTGGTAGGGCTGTTTTTGAATATCCATCTTATATGAAAATATTGATTGATACCCATTCTATTTATGGAGCTCATACAGGCATTATTAAAAAGTAGTTATTTGATTTTGTAGTGTTTATGATAATAATGTACAAACTTGTATGGTAGATTTAATGGACAGGAGAAAATCAAGAGAGTATCCTGTCTTATCTTTTTTTGAATAAGAGTAAAGAAATCATTTTGTAGCATAGGTTGCAAGTATTTTTACTGAGTACCTCGAATCATTCCTCAATTTTTACTAAGAATAAAGGGTAAAAAAAGAGGGTCTGGGTGAAAATTAAGTGAATTATTTATCTTTAAAGTTCGTGTTATACAGGGCATTAATAATTTTATGGATCTTTGTTATTTTGTCTCGACATTTCCTAGAATTTATTAATCTATTTCACTTAAATATATTATTATATACAAAATTTAAGAATATATTTGTTACTTTTAAATACGATGAACAATATATTTAGATGATACAAAATTGTTACCTCGTGAATCAATCAAAGATGTCGTGGAAACGTTCTTAAACTTCTTAGGATGTAATATATGAGAGTTTTCCCAGATGGATATTCTTGGGAAGTTAGAACAAACAAAGCCTGGTCCACTGGAAACCTAAGCTTTTGACCTGAAAATCCATGTTATGTCCCAACTTGCCGACTTGAAGTCAATAGATAGAGGCAAAGGACAAAAAGTTTTAAATAAAAAGGGCCATACAGTGACAATCCACCAACCAGTGACAATAGCAGTTAGCAAGCACTATCCACAATCAGTACAACATTCAAAAAGAAAAATTTAAGAAAAAAGAATCAGATCCTAATAAGGATTTATAAGGTGTATCTGAACCAAAATTCTTAGCCACCCAAAGCATTAAGCCTTTTCTTCTCATCATCTTTGCCTGCCGACACTACCTTTCTCCTTTGTGCTACCACAACTAAATTCCAGTAGATGTAGAAGAGAAAAATATGATACATATATTAATAAATTGGATGAAACACTACATTTACAGTGAACTTTGTTGTCTTACATGTCCTCAAAATCAGAAGGCTATAACAACAAAGGCAGCTTGATTCAAACTGGATGGTTTGGTTCGGTTCGGTTCGGTTCCTGTGGACGACGGGGTATTGGAAATTCCAAAACTACACCCAAGAAAGAATTAATGGTGACTGGGGTACTAAAGGATAACTTATTTGCATAACAAACACTTCAAAAACTGCTGAAAAGGCTTATTATGAATGATAACAATTACACAGATGCTGTATGAGAGTATGTAAGGGAAGAATGAAGGTGGTGACTAGTGAGTATGATGAAGGGTGATCCAAAAGAAGATGTTTTTCAGACGACTCCGATATCGACTGTTTTATTCAATTTGAGGACGGGTTCAGCATCTTTGATTGCAAAGGATTCAATTTGACAACCAGAACTTTGCTGCTACAGCACAAGAAAATGCTGTTTATCCACCTTGATCTTGGATTCATTTGTGTGAAAAGTCAGCTCATTTGCTCTCCAATTAGATCAAGGCCTACAAGGAGGAAGGTCACACCTTGGAACATCAAGAAGTAGAAGTGGACTCCTTGTGCAGCCAAGAGACTCCTAAGTGAGGCTAAAAGTAAAAGAAACGCGAGCGCTAGCTCCTTTCGATATAACTTGTTTACTTTTTTGACAGGAGCAGAGACGACTTCTTTGCGTTCTTTTAAGTGGGTCAACTCAGAAATCTCGCTCTCGGAA
Source organism: Cucurbita ficifolia (assembly GCA_033971965.1). Lineage (NCBI taxonomy): Eukaryota > Viridiplantae > Streptophyta > Magnoliopsida > Cucurbitales > Cucurbitaceae > Cucurbita > Cucurbita ficifolia. The sequence goes on from CM066970.1 coordinate 2,361,203, forward strand.
GCGCCTCTATATATCTGCGCTTGATTCGTTATCTTAGAGTCCCTTTCAGCAGCAGCCAGTAAGTCGGATTCGGAGGATCTGCCAGCCTTTTTAGTCACAATCCACTCATAAGAGCTACCTAACTGGAATAAGCCAGATACCATGGCATTGAATTTGGTTACGGACATGGTGTTTTCAAAAAGAAGGTAGGGGACAATAAAAGGGAATGATTTTGGGGATGGAAGAATGTTGAGTAACGACATGAAGACGGGCACGTAACAGATCACCCATACAGGAAGCTCGGCTTCTGGTACGAACATGGTTAGAGGAAGAATTATGCAGAACAACGTGAAGGAATAGAATGGAAGGATAAGCTTCCTTAATAGAAAGAACAATAGTATCAAATTTGCCTTCTTCCATGCTGATATCTGCATTATTGAAGATTTGAGGCATCATCTCTTCATCGTAATGCAACGGCGAGGCAACTAATAGTTAAAGTATCTGAACCCGAACGTAAAGACCGTACCTTAGAACTTATGACTGCTGGAAGGGACAACCTGAATAGTTGCATAGGACCAGAATGCCAACGATGTTGCTGCTTCCTATAAGCTTCATAGGACTCAGGAATTTCACAAAGGACCTGAATTTTACATTCAAAAAGTTCTTAAGGTTTAGATTATACGAAAACAAGCATAATCGACTGTCTTAATACAGATCGATCGACATGTCAAGCTGACATCATAGTTTCTTCAAGCTAATGAAGTGACAGATTCAATTACCTCAACGTCGTTTAGAAATACGAATTTCCAGCCGTTAAGATGGGCTCTCACAGCTATATCCATATCCTCTACCGTGGTTCTTTCAAGCCACCCTCCGGACTCCTCAAGCGCTTTAATCCTCCAAACACCAGCAGTGCCATTGAAACCGAAGAAATTAAGGAACACCCCATTAACCTGCTGTTCTACCTCGAAGTGGAAACACAAGTTAATGTTTTGAAGGCGTGTCAACAAGTTTTCGTCCCGGTTCACAAACGACCATCTGGCCTGGACCAAACCTAGCTCTGGGTTATCCTGCAAAAGGAATGAAAGGGACAGAAAAATTAGCAAAAATTACAAAAACAAAGAACAGGGAGAAAAACTGTTTTTCGTTGTTTCGACCTTGAAATGGGGGACGGTCAGCTTAAGAAAATCTGGATTAGGTTGAAAGTCAGCGTCGAAAATTGCTACAAACTCGTAGTCTCTAACATAATCACAACTCATTGCAGATTTCAGATTCCCAGCTTTATATCCGGTTCTTACTAATCGATGGCGATAGACTATGTTCACTCCCTTATGGCTCCATTTAGCAACCTCAGCCTTAATTAACTGTTGGATGCTCTCATCATCAGAATCATCAAGAACTTGAATTAGTAAATGGTCCTTTGGCCAATCAATCTGACAGACTGCAGAGATAGACTGCTCATAAACCTGCATGAAATGGTCACAAAACCAGTTATATTTGGAATCTAACTTAATCTTCTGAAACTTCAACTGCCAATTATAAAACTTATAATAGCAACTTCAACAGTAACAGTCCAAGCCCATCGTTAGCAGATATTGTCTGCTTTGGCCCGTTACATATCGCCGTCAGCCTCACGGTTTTAAAACGCGTCTATTAGGGAGAGATTTCCACACTCTTACAAGGAATGCATGCTTCCTTCCTCCCCCCGATGTGGGATCTCACAACCCACCCCCTTGGAGGCCAGCGTCCTCGCTAACACACCGCCTAGTGTCTACCTCTGATACCATTTGTAATAGCCCAAGACCACCGCTTGCAGATATTGTCTTTTTTGGCCCGCTACGTATGCCGTCAGCCTTACGGTTTAGGGAGAGGTTTCCACACACCCTTACAAGGAATGCTTTGTTTCCCTCTCCAACCGACGTGAGATCTCACATCAACATAATCAACATAATCAACATAATAGCAGCATGTATTATAATCTCACTTGTTTTTATGCCTTTTTGGTGCCTCAGTTATTTAGATATCTATGCTTTCTCATGCTATGTTCACTTTCCCTCTCTCCTACCATAATCAAATCTCTGAAAAGCTAAACAATTATGAAGTATCCTGAACTCAGAATCATGGCATACTAAAACAGAGAAACAAAGAGGAAACCGATCGAAACGAGTTTTACCTCACGTTCGTTGCACATGGGAATTTGAACAAGAACCATTGGATACTTGTATCCACCTCCCTCCACATCATCCGACCTGAAGGGATCCCCTTCAATCTTGGGTTCAATTCTTTTGAACTTTATCCATAGGCAACCAAAACAAAGGATCATACGATCCACCGATTGGATAAGGAACAGAACAATGCAAAATTTAGAGAGTGTTTGAATGAGAGGAGCAATGTACTCTGCTCTACAAGTTAACCAAGCAACATAGAGTGAATGAAGCAATCCTTGCAACTCAGAAGCCTGAGGAATATGCAGATTAGAATGCTGAAAATAATGCCAGCCTTTGAAATAAGCAAGCATTTCAAAAGCAAGAATCCCAATGGAAGTTACTAAGAAAACTCTAATAACTCCAAACAGCAACTTCCCTCTTCCTAGCTTCCCGCCTTCAATGGCGATTCCCTGCCGGTAGATCAGCCTCTTCTTGATTGTTCCCAACAATGTCCAGAGAACTGTAACAAGCCAAGCTATGCAACCGACGGCTCGATTGGCCTTTAGAAGAAGAATCCACGTGACCTGTTTGGTATTTTTGCCTCTACTTTTCTCCACCGGCCGGAATGCGGCGTCGGGACCGTCGATCTCCACGACGGAGAAGTTAGGCTTCTCCATCGTCACAACCACCGGAGTTCCCTTTTGAGGATCTTTCTCTTTCCCCCACCGACACAGAAACCCCAATCTAGGAGCCATTCCCTAAACGATCTAAAGAAAAACAAACGAATCCAAATCTCCAAGACGAGAAAAACAAAAACAAAAACAAAAATCACAGAAGCTCCTAGCAAAACCTCATTTCGAAGCCAAAAAAACGTTCAATCGATGATCATTCCATCAATGTAGCAGATAATAAGAAGAGAGAGTGAGAGGCTCATTTGTAATGAATTGAACGCTCTAAAACCCAACGTGGGGGAATAAACCACATTATGAGGAAAGGTATCAGCAGCTTCATGTGGGGTATTGGTCACGTAATAGCCTTTTTTAACAGCTCAAGAACTTTGATATCTCAGTGAAATTGAAAGGAAGCGTATGGATTAACTAAGCGAAACAGTGGAGAAGATGAAGAAAATTTGACCAAATGAGGACGAAATATGGTCAAGAAGAATTGACCTACTTGGATTCTTGAATTGGAAGGCGAAAAACAGGGATCTTCTCCTTTGATTTACAGAACGTGAAGAACCCAACTGTAAAAATCAGGTCTCACCTGTTTATCCAACGTCCAGATGGATTCGATCATGGCGCCGATTCACATTTCTCTCTCTTCCACCGCACTTCTTTAATCACACTGACACTCAAAGATCTCACATTAATTTGAGGAGACGAAGTGTTCTTTAAAAAAAAAATTTCCGAGTATAAGCGTTTTAAAATTGTGAGGTGATAAGTAACGGTTCAAATGAGACAATATCTGCTAATAGTGAGCTTAAGTACGAATTATATCAGAGTCAGACACGAACGGTGTGCCAGCGAGACGCTAGCCTCCATGGAGTGAATTGTGAGATCTCACATTGATTAGAGAGGGGAACAAAACATTCATTATAAGGGGTGGAACTCTCTTCCTGGTAGACGCATTTTAAAACCGTGAGGCTGACGGTAATACGTAACGAGTCCATGCTAACAATATTTGTTGAAGCATTCTTAGAAAGGGCGTAGAAATCACTCCCTAATAGACGCGTTTTAAAACCGTGAAACGAACTTCGATATCCATCGAAGTGCTTTCATTTTCCAACGCTCGGAAGCACGTGGAAAGGGATTTAACTTCTTAAACTCGAGATTTTATCTTTAAATTTGAGAAAATTGTTTATTTAGTTTCTTAATTTTCTATTACTATAGCTTAATGAAAATGTGGGAAGGCATTCTTGTTTTAAATTTTTTTATTTTTTAAATAAAAAAAAATTATATTTGGTTTTTACCGTACAGAATCTTAATGAATATTCGTTCATTTTTGTAAACTATAAATGCGAAAGTATGAAAATAATTTTCAATTTACGTCGTTCTCCAAAAAATGACGAAATCCATAACCTATAAGAATTTAATTGTCAATTTTTTTATTTACTTAATTTTTTTTAAAGTTTTTATTAAAAATATGTATACTTTTAAAATAATATTTAAATTAAAATTTTATAAAAAAACAAAACATTAATTATCTTTAAATCTTTCCCATAATTAGAAAAAATGCATAATATTTCATATAAATACTTTTAAAATACAAAATATAAATATTGATATGAATTTATAGTTTTGATTCTAAAAAAAATATAGGCCAATCGGTAGCTAAAGATCATTGATAATTATTTCGTGTTAATCTCGGTCTATTTATACAATCATTGTTCTTCCTTCGATGATCAAAATAGTGTGTTGTGATCATCAGAGTCGAGTGTCTTTTTTTCAATTTTGTGTCAAATACATCGTGACATATTTAAAAATAATAATTGATCTATTAAATGTAAACGCAAATTTTATATGTAATAAAACTATAAACTTTCTCTGTCATAACCTATAAGACACAAAAATTACAATTCAACAAGTTAAGGATCTAATGAACACCAATTTGAAATTTTAAAAAATTTGTAATTATTTATTTTAGCTTGATACATATCGTCGTTAACTTCACGATTTTAATACGAGTCTGGTAGGAAGAGGTTTGCATATTTTTATAAGGAATATTTCGTTCCACGCTTGAAGCAATATGAGATTTCACAATCCACCTCCACTCGGGCCCCAGTGTCCTCGTTGGCACAACGCTCGGTGTATGGCTTTGATACCATAGAAACAGCCCAAAAGCCTACCGCTAGTAGAAATTGTCCACTTTAATCCGTTACGTATCGTCATAAACCTCACGATTTTAAAACGCGTCTATTAGGGGGATATTTCTACGCCTTTGTAAAGAATGTTTCGTTCCCGTCTCCAACTGATATGGGATCTCACAGTATTTTTAACGTGGATATATAAATTTGAAGGTAAAAAGGAAATAAAAAAGAAATAAAATTTGGTTAAATTATGAAGGTATGTGTATTATGTGTAAATGGGGTGTGGTTGAGTAATATTGTCTATATTTTTGTAGGTATTTGACGAGATCTGTACTTCCACAGCATGTGATGAGAAACATCCCACATAGGGTTGGAGGGTACACTCTCACCCAACTCTTAGCTGGACAACTAAGTGATATGGATTATTTTATTTTTAATATTCTAATATTTTTTTAATTCAACAAAATTATAAATATGAAAAATAAATGTCAATTTAAATTGATCTCGTTTATAAACTCGTATTTTTCTTGCTTATTTATTACTTTTTTAAAAATTAAGCCAAATTTTAAAGCTTTTATTCCGTCTAAATTCATTGAAACATCTAAGTCAAAAACTCCAGTTTCCAACTTTATATCTGTTCGTCTGTGTGAAAAGTATGTAAAATTCGATCCATCTTACACCAAGGGACATGTTTCTCAAAATCTTTACTTGAGCTATACGAATCGTACAAATTCTCGCACGAGAAACATATGAACTCTATTCTAAAGGAATGGTAGCTAGTGTTCACGTGTCACAAAGCAAGCTACTTTTGCGCTAAGTACAATAACGAAACATTAATAGCTTATGACAACGGGTTTGGAAATATTATGTATCAAATATGTAATTTTAAAGAAATATGTAATTTTAAAGATTTATATTAGAGAAACTTTTTTTTAGTATAATTCCAAAAAATTTTAAAAATTATAAACCTCAATGAATTGATTTAAATCATTCATAAGTTGTTATTATTGGACTCTCGTGTTACATTCAATCACGAATTTAAGAAAATGACGTGCTTGAAAAATAAAAAGGATTTTTTTTAGGAGAAGGACGTCGCAAGTTTCTTTCACATATTTTTTCCGTGAATGAAATATATTATTCAATTTTTAAAAGTTTAGGTATATATTTTTGAAATAAAATATAAAATTTTATGAATATTTTTATTAATTTAACCAAAGTATAGGGGTAAAATAGTAATTTAATATATATATATATATATATATATATATTTTGAACTCTACAATTTCTTAGCTAATAAAGCTTTTAAATACGACAGCGTTTTTTTCGGTGGTGATTATTAATTACAGGACAGGACTGGACGATATATCTACCCGAAGGAGAGTTTAATATGGAAAATAGTTTAATAATTTCTGTTGTTTAGGCATTTATGGGTAAATAATTATAGCCAGGGGGCTCAGGTCTAAGAGATGGTGGGGGGCAATATCGGGTTAATAAAAAGAAATGACGCACGTGACAGCGAAATAACAAATGCAAATAGTACACACACAGCACGTGCCTTTTAAGACTTAACGAAGGCGATCGATCGTCCCCAACATGGCCACATGATTCCCGTCTCACAAGTTTGATCCAAAACGAGTGGCTTTGTTGCCATTGTTTAGGGCATTCCTAAAAATCTTTACGATGAGTGGGTCCCACTCAGTTACGCTCGCATTATTTATTAAACTAAATTAATAAAAATATCTTTGAATTTTGTACTTTATCTTCAAATTATTCATAAAAGTTTAAAAATATTTGTATAATTGATTTGGATCAAAACCGTTAATATTTTGTTTTAAAAATACATTTGAACTTTTAAAATAGTTTACATTAAAAATGTTTAAAAAATAATATTAAATTTTTAAAGGCTAATTTCTTTTAAAAATTTTAAAAAACACTCATAATTTTTTTTTAAATTTAAAAAATACTTTTATTGTTAGTACTACGAATCGAAAATATTCATGATTTTTTTAAAATAATATTAAAACGTTCATAGATAATCTACGAACTGTCGATAGATGATTTTCATCCATATATTGACGGTAATATATTTTTTAAAAACTTTTTCATCAATTAAGCTGACAAATTATAAATTGGATACGAAAAAAGGTAGAAAAAAGAAACAGCTAAATTGAAACGGAAAATCCGATGACACTTTATTTTGGCTAAATTTAAATAATATAATGATTCTTGCCTTGGGCGATTAAAAAGAACACGGCGAGGAATTGGAAAACTTTTACCCATAAGACTGTCCCAAGGGAAGCTAGAGAGATATAAAAAGCTTGGACATAATGATATACTGATTCTTGCCTTGGGGCGATTAAAAAAAACACGGCGAGGAATTGGAGAACTTTTACCCATAAGACTGTACCAAGGGAACCTTAGAGAGATAAAAAAAGCTTGAGAGTGTCCAATGGCAATGGGTTTGGAATCTCAGCCGACAGGATTTCACTTTGGCAGTTGAAAGTGAAACATAGAGGCTCCTAATTTCAAGTTCTGTCTCCAAGTGTTAAATATAAATTTATGCTTTTTTATTTATTATTATTATTATTTTTAATCTAGTATTTTATTTTTTAGATTTTACATTTTTTAAATAAATTATTTAAATTTTATTAAATTTTGAGAAATTAAAATATTTTTTTAAAAACTATTTTTTTTAATAGTTTTCATAATTTGTCTAGATTCTATATGTGTAATTTTAAAAAATAAAAAATTATAAATCGATTAGTTACAGTCTAAAATTTTTAATTTGTGTATATTTAATAATTTTATTCCCTAATTTATCTATAAACTTTCAATTTGGTAGATTTTTGACATATTTTAAAATTTTATAAATAATTGTTTTATTAGATATGAAATTATCTTTTATTTCCTAAGAAATGTTAAGCTTGTCGTGTTCATGATTCGGAAGTCCATAAATTTTAGGAAATAATTAATCCATCAAACACTTATCATATACAAAATTAAAAGTCCATAAATACATAAAACTAGAACGTTTTGAATCTAGCTTTCAAAATTGTGTTTGACAGACTGTGAATTTTCTATTTCTAATTTAACTTTTGGTCCATGTATTTGATTTTTTTAAATAGCTCAACCACTATATATATAAAATTGGCTCTTATGTCTTAAATAACTCTTAACTTATAATTTTGTGTTTAATAAATAAATAAATTTCATAATGAATAAGTTAATAATTTATTAAATATAAAATTAAAAATTATGAACTCGTTAACACAAAATTGTAACTCGAGCAATCTATTAAGTACTTTTTAAATTTTAAAGATCGAATAGATCTTGAAAATTAGCGACTAAATTTATAATATAAAGGATATTTTTGTAAAAGAAATATGATTCTACACGAATTCCTCAGTTTTGGTAACAAATATTAGGTGAAAATATCTATTTTGCATCATATCTCTCAGCATATTCGTTAATTAAAGTCATGGACCCAAGCACAGCATGTGATGATGGATACCCTTAAAATCTTTTCATAATTAACATTATTTATTTCATTTTTGTTGATGTACCCGTAAAAATTGATTAATCTGAATACAACTTAATAGATAGAGATACTAAATAACGTCCTAAGAGTTCATAACTCAAAGAAAGAAAATATCTACCAATATCCGTTCATATCACGAAGTTGATTCTCTTGTTTATGGGTTCCTACCTTTTTATTTCTTTCATATTTGTCAACTTTTAGACATTTCTATTTATTTATTTATTTTTTTTGTAAAAAATGGTAATACATGCACATGCTATGCTTGTAAAGTTAGATACAAATGTGTGATAGCGAAGGTAAGGAAATGTTACATTGAATCTGCTTTTGCCAAACAAGACATGCCTGTGAGTTCTATCAAGTACAGATTTAAGGAGAAATTCCCCAAATAATGGAGTGAGCCAACTAGTGTAGGACGAAATTCACTATCCAATTTACCAGAGGAATCAATCTTAAAGAAACAAATCTAGTTTCATATCGTCTTATCCGCTCAGAAAACGATTCTTAAGATCAAAACTAAATACACAATTCAAGGGTCGAGTCGAGTCCGATGGCTAATGACCTAAGCATGGTGAACAAATTCAGCAAAACTTAGAAGTAAACAGAAAAAAGTTGGTATCTTACATGTTTCAAACTATGGGGTCACTCCTAGTAAGAAATTGAACTGTTTCTCTTCACTTTGTTGTGGCCCTTGCACTCATAGAAGTGTGGTAATTGGTACTTCTTTGCTTCCTGTAAGAAGTATAAACATCATCATATTGACTATCCTCGTTTGGATTGGCCGATGCTCCGAGTCCTAACCTTCCTGAGCCTTTTCGATCTACGCTTCCATCAGCATAAGCACCCGTCTCTGGGTCAACCTGAAGGTTGGGAGGAGGAGGAATGCAAGCTCCACCCTTACGTACGGGCGGTTCTCTCTCGTACTCATAATCGTCATCTTTGGAATCAGAACTCATTGGTCCTTCTGAGGGATTAACCTCACCAATCTCTTTAAAGAACTTAGACACTCTCTCAAGAACTTCAGAGGGAGATATATTGGATGGAGGAATCATAGTTGGGATATCCAAAGGGCTCATGGGAGAATATGGGACTCCACTTCCAATCTGCATTTTTCTCACCATTCCAGGAATAAGACCAGGTGGGAACAAAGGATATGGTGGCAATTTTTCACCCACAGCAGCAGGCTGTGGTGGCATTAATTGGGCATTGGGCTGTTGGATTGGTGGTTGTACAGAAGTTGGCAAAGGAATGGAGCTTACAAAAGCAGCAGTGGGTATTGCACTTGGTAGAAATTGCTGTGGCGTCACGGATCTTGGCAGTGTTTGGCCTGCGGGAACAGTCTTATCGGGGTGCTCTTGATCGGGAAAACTTGGAATGGCACCTTGCCTGTCAGGTTGCCATTGGTGCACGGTAAGGTTATTTGTATGCGACGTCAATCCTGCGTGGCACCAAGAAGAAGTTTAACAAAGATTATACTCATTTTACCTGAGAACATCATTATCTCATAATAGTATTCTGCAAAAGAGCCCAGATGCAAATACACAGAGACAAAAATGCGAGAGAGGCCTACCGGCAGCTGAATCTACTGAAGCTGGTGTCTCTTTTGGATGCCCTGGCAAAGCTTTTGTTGGTATCCCATTAATCATTTCACCCTCGAGTGTGTTAATAGTATTCTGATCATAAATCTCCTTGGACGCCCAGAACTGTACCAATTTCTGTAATTTCAACTGGCTTTCCTCCTTCATTTGAGGGTTGTGATATACTCTTGCAAGCATGGAACCTAAAACTGGTTCGAATGCTAGAGCTTCATTATCAAGGTCCTTTGCGTTGATTCTTCGCATCATGCTGCAAAATTTGGAAGAAAAATTAATGGGGAAAAAGCTCACCCTTCGAATAATTATATTGTAGTACTGCTATCAGATTAGTTTATCAACAGGAATGATGAATTATTGAATAGAACTTCTATCAGAACAAAAAAAAAACCATCAACTGAATGTGATCAGGAAACGAAGTAATTAACTTGAATACAATCAACGCACTTCGTTAATATTGACGCACTCGTTCAAGAACCATTGAAGTAGAACATAGAACAAAGTGATTCTATTTAAGGAGCAAGCAAGGAGAGAACATCCCTCACTTAAGGAGCAGTTACTTAAAAGTTCTAAGAAATTAAAGAAAGATGTACATGGTATTCAACAACAATCATGAACTGCAGCATGCTAAATGCACTAAACCAAGAAATTATAAATTTGAAATAACAATAACGAAAGCAATCATATGGTAACATACCTCTCAAAGAGAATGTCATTGACAAGGTATATTATATGAAGTTGCTTCTTGGAATCATCTATGTTAAATACCATGTCTCTAAGTGCCTCGGCCATGGCTGGAGCAAAAGGAGACCGCTGCATGAACCAAGTTTTAGCACCTTTAATTGATTCTTTAGCACCAGTGAGATTACTAAGCACATTGTTGAGCTCCAAAGCAACATCAGAAGGAAGAGGTCCAGAAAGCCCTTTAAAAGATTTTGAAGATTGATCATAATCCGATCGACCGGGAACTCCAAAAGCCTGATGATGGTGCTGCTGCTCGTAGAAAGAAGCAAAAGAAGCTTGATGCATTTGAGGACCCCCAATTATTGATGCAGAAGCATTCAATGGAGGAGCATTAAGGGGAGATGGACTTGTCATAGGATTTGGATGAGGGTGCAACATGGGCATAGATGAAGATGGAAAGGGAGGGTTGAAGGGTCCTCCAAGGTGGGGGCGAGTCATTAGCCAAAGCTTATAACGGTAGTAACCGTGCCCCTCCCCACCAAAGAGAAAGCCATATGCTGGGTTGTCCTGTTGCTTTTCACGTATCATGGATTCAAATTCAGGGCCATTCTTTATGATATACTCCACAAGTTTGTCTATCCGTTTTTGGAGCTCAGGGTCTGAAGGAGGTGGAACTGGTGGAGGAGCAGAATCATATGGACCATGGAAAGGTGAATGACCCATGGGAGGGGGTAAATGAGGAGCAAAAGCTGGTGGTGGCTGCTGCTGTTGAAGATGAAGAAGGTGGGGGTGGGGTGGATGATGTGGGTGGGGCTGTGGCTGCTGCTGCTGCATAGGGTGGTGATAAGGGAACTGTTGCATAGCAGGATGTGGCGGTAGGAAAGGAGGACCCGGAACAGATGGAGGAAATTGTTGATGTTGGCCATGAAATCCAAATGGCTGCTGCTGTTGCAGATTAGTTGCCTGTCTCTGCTGTTGGGCATAAGCCATAGCAGAAGCAGCTGCATAATCTTGAGACTGCCGATCCATTAGCTATCGATAATTCTATATCAGTTATCAGCTGGATAACAATCTCCACAAATCTTCACTCTGCAGGCACAAATTTCGCAAAGAAACAGATCATTAATCATCCTCCAAGCAATCAAAAGCTATAATTTGGCAAAGAAACAGATCATTAATCATCCTCCAAACAATCAAAAGCTATTATTTCGTTCCATCCCCATTTCTTATCATCAAACAACTCCAAATTGAAAGTAAGTATTAATAAACCACATTCGACTTACTCTTGAGAGTTCAAAAGTAAAATCCTCAAAAACAAGCATACACAAACCGCTTAGCTTGCAGTACTTTCGCACGGCATTTACAGAACATCGTGAACAAAAATCCTATAATTTCTCTGTATCTTTTTCATCAAAATCTCAGCTACATAACGGAAATTCGTCCTTAACAGTAAAAGAAAAAAGACAAATTGTTTAGTGCCAGAACATATCTACACTAACCAGCGTCGTCTTTCACACAAGCCTCCGAGCTGCTTCGCACTCTTTCTTCGTTCTTGCGATTCCACGACGACTCCGACGAGCTCGGCGCCGGTCGCCGCTGTAATTTCCGGTCTTCGAAATGGATCCTTAGGGCTTCAAGCGAACCTGCGATAAACGCATTCGCCCGGGTCCCGACTCTGAAATCGAACTAGGGAATTGATGCATTATTTTCTTTATTTTTCTATTTACTGTTTGTTATTTTAATTTAATTAAACTTTAATTAAACTTCTATGATTTCTTTATTAATTTATTTTAGATTTTATCCAAATAGATATGTGCCCTTTAACAATTAATTTGTTTCTTACAATTGCACTTTTTAATAAATATTTAAAATGGTTAATCAAATTTTAAAAAATTAATTTTTAAAACTTGATTTCAATATTAAAAAATGTAGAATATGTAAAATATTATTAAAATAACCATATGTTAATTGAATTATATTTATGTTAATATTGGTCATATTTGAAGCAATATTTATAAAAAATATAAATTTTGAATTTTTTCTTAGTAATAATTTTTCTATTTAGTTTCGGATAATAGTGAAATGGATATAATAAGAACAAAAGGAAGAAAAAAAAGAAAAAAGAAAAAAAAAGAGATAAAATGACATGGCCCTAAAACCCTAATGGAGTGGCGCGAGAGCGGCTGCTTTACTTAATCCCAAAACCTCTCGCCCAAAAACCCCTTGTTTGGCGCCTCGGTTGTTTCTGAAACTCCCTTTGCTCTCTCTCTCTCTCTCTCTCTCTCTCTCTCTCTGTACTTGGAAGTGAGAGCGTGACCGAGAGAAGCTTGGAAGCGAGCTTGCTCGCCATTTGATTCTTCCGAGTTAATGAGGCAGCTTCAGAGGAGCTTGTTCATGGCAACTACTTCCAGCAACGCTATTTCTTCCTCTGTATTTTCAACAACTCCGTCTGCTTCATCCTCGCGATTCCGTCCTTTCATGGCTAAGGTTCTCATATTCTACCAATTGCTCTATGCAGTTTTTTTTCCTGGTTAAAAAAAAAACATTTAAACTCTTGCGCTTTTGTCTAGAGAATTGTCTGGCAGCAAGTATTTTATTAGACCTTAATTTTATGAAATTTATGAAGACTTGTTTCATAATGATTAATAATGTATCTCTATGGCGTTTGAAGATTTGCAATTTTATACTGGCTTGAAGTCTTTTTTTTTTTTTTTAACGCCAATCGAACTTCTGGTGTTCGACATTTTGGTTCGCTCTTTTGTTCGTTTTCTAATTGTTTTGGAGTGGCCTAGTGAATTTATATCTTTATCGCGGCGGTATTATGTTTGCCACCAAGTTTTTCTTTTGCTGTTTAGTATGTTGTTTTGGAATTGTTTAATTCGTACTCTTACATTCAGATTAGATATCTGTTCGCAGCAAATATCAGAGATGAACAGTATAAATTTTTTAGAGGTAAGTGATAACGGTCAATACAATCTTGCTAGAGAAAATGTTGGAAGAGTTGCAATTTTTATACATGCTTGAACGGTCAATACAATTTTTGTTGCCGAGCGTAAACTTCTGGCATTTGATTTTTTTGGCTACTTTCGCTCACTTGTTCTTTTTCTGAATGTGTTGGAGTGTCCTAGTGAATTTATGTTTTTATGGCAGTGAGATAATGTGTTTTCTGCCAATCTCTATTTTTAGTTTCATCGCGTGTATTTGAGTTTTTAATTTTCAGATTCATTCACTCCCGTTTATGGATTTGTCTTGCAGCAAATATTAGAAATGGACTCTTATGAACAATTTTAAAATTTAATGTCTCCTAAGAAAAGAAAGCGTTCGAAAAGTTGCAATACCATGTATGCTCTAATGTTTTCAATGCCATGCAAATTTCTGCCATTTGACAATTTTTAGTTACTTATGTTGACCTTCTATTTCGAAATATTGTGGAACAGCCCAGCATTCTTTTATTATGGTGATAATGTGTTATTTTGTTTGGTGTTTGCGTTACAGTTGCAGAGCAGGACTTTTCAAAATAATACTAGCAGATGCATACCCGTTTTACCTTTTTCCACTGTTTGTAATTACGCCAAATGTTCTCAGCTTGTTTTTAGAAAAAACAGAGTAACATTTGCTGTCAAGACTGAACGTGCAAAGGCTGGGCAGTGTCGTACATGTGATGGGCCAAGTTGTGTCTTCACTCTACATTCCCGCTTACCATTGGGATTTCATCATTCTGTTGCATCCCCAAATGCTTCTAAGCGACAGGTGTTAAATGGCACTTCTACACCTACATTTCCTAATTATAGAGCTTTTGAAAAGAAGTTCTTTTCTCAATCTACAGAAGCATTGAATAAAACTGAGAATGAGAATGTTAAATATGCAAGTAATGGAACAAGTACATTCCCATTTGAAGGATTGAATAAAAAATGTAAGGGTGCCAAGCCTGTTGCTACATCCAGGAAAAAGCGAATTAGTGCTTCAGGCTCCATTAGTGTTGTTGGAACAAATTCAAGCGATCAGTTGGTTGGAGCTACCAAGGAGGCAGGTCTAGTTTCATCTAATTCTTCTTCATCCGTTAGGAAAACATCCAAGGGTTTGAAAGAAAAGAACTCTGGGAGCAAGAAAAAGAAGGAAGCTATATCTCCAACCAATTCTTCAGATGTTGAAGCAGTATGCAAGGATAGTCAGTCAAAGAGCTTAGATAGTAGCAATGTTGATAAGGATGTTGTACAAAATCCGAAGGTTAGCAAATAGTAATTGATGGATGTTTTTAATCCATTTTTCCCCTCTCATTGCATTATTTTAACTAACAGTGCAGTTTTTCAGAAAAAATCATCGGGGGGTACTTCCAAAGCTTCTGTTTCAACTACACAGCAATCCAACAAGAAAAAAGGTAACTCTAGCAGAAAAAAAGAAGCTCAGAAAGATGCTAGTAAGTTGCCAGAGAAGCCAAACCTTGTAGTGGATGCAAGGGGGAAATCTCAGGGAATAACAACTTTGAAGCAGCTATATCCCTCAATGGGAAAGTCTGTTATGGTGGTGGAATCTGTTACAAAGGCAAAAGTTATTCAGAATTATCTTGGTGATATGTTTGAGGTGCTACCTAGTCATGGCCATGTTAGAGACTTGGCTGCAAGGTCAGGATCTGTTAGACCTGATGATGACTTCAGTATGGTGTGGGAGGTTCCTTCTGCTGCCTGGACTCATCTCAAGAGCATAAAAGTTTCCTTAAATGGGTATGCATCTGGCTTTTGTTTTTAGCTTGGCCTACATGCAACTGTATTTTTGGCTAACTTGATAAGGATTGTTAAGTTTACACGCACACACACACATTTGTATTTCTTTTATTAAGTTTTGTTTGCTTCTTGTATATGGTTGGCATTGTTGTGCTTCTCTGTCATTTATTTTGTGATGTCTAATATGGTTCTTTTCTCTTACCTCCAATTCCTAAAGTTTTAATTTTCTTTTCTTTTGCTGTGTATTTATTCCTCAGAGCAGAGAACCTTATTCTTGCATCTGATCCTGATCGTGAAGGCGAGGCTATTGCTTGGCATATACTTGAGATGTTGCAGCAGCAGGATGCTCTACATGAAGGTATTAGCATAGTAAGGGTTGTTTTTCATGAAATAACTGAGGCTTCTATCAAAAGTGCCCTGCAATCTCCTAGAGGAATTGATGCAAACTTGGTTCAGGCTTACCTTGCACGGCGTGCTTTAGATTATTTGATTGGATTTAATATTTCACCATTATTATGGAGGAAATTACCAGGTTGCCAATCAGCTGGGCGTGTTCAATCAGCTGCACTCGCCCTAATATGTGATAGAGAATTGGAAATTGAGGAATTTCAACCACAAGAATATTGGACTATTGACATTGAGTTGAACCAAAAAGATCCTTGTTCTTCAGTGGAAGAATTTACAGTCCCTGCACATTTGACCCATTTTGATTCTAAGAAGTTAAATCAGTTTGCAATTAGCTCCACCACAGAGGCCAAGAATATAGAAACTGCACTAAAATCAGTAAATTTTCAAGTTCTTAGCTCTAAAAAGAATAAAGTGCGGAGAAACCCTCCAATGCCATTTATAACATCTACACTTCAGCAAGATGCAGCAAACAAACATAATTTTCCTGCAAGTTACACAATGAAGGTACATGGTAATTTTGTTTTGACTCTTGAAGTTCCCCATGATATAAGATAATGCAGTCATGTTGAGTTAAAATTTTACTTCTAATCAGCAGTCTGCCCCATATAATTATTTCCCCCTATTAATAACATGGCATCTGCTAATAATTGATGTTTTATTTAGAGAGTTATTTATAAAGTGGGCAATTGTTCTAATATTAGACTTTGGGAGTGTTTTCCTTCACATCTATCTTCTAGGAGTTATCTTCGTTGAACCTTAATGATATTTTTAATGTGATTTGGAAATATCATTATCTTGTGAAAGTCAAAATCTTTTGCTGGTTTCTTGCGCTAGGGGGTCTTAATACTCTAGTGGATCCAAATTAGAAATCTTGTTTATTGCTTGTTTCTGTTTTTGATAGGGAATGGATGAAGTTGAAACAATTAAATAATCTGTTCTTATTCTGTTCTTTCTGGTGGCTTCCTTTTTGTGCCCTTCAAAACATATCAAGCCATAAATAGAAAGTGTACAATCTGAACTAAAGGTTTGGGGTAGATGAGACCCCTTGTGAAGGGAAACTATTGCAAGAAACACCTCCAATTGAGGTTGAGGGGGAAAATGCCGTGGCAACAAAAAAGGTTACTTGAAGGACACTCCAAAAGTTCAATATCAAATAGATTATAATAGAACTATTCTTTTGCGACATATTTTTACTCTTATTCTTATCTAAATCCATTTTCTTTTATAAATAGTGCGTATTGTGGAATATATATACCTATTTTCTTTTAACTTTTTCCCACTACGATTTTATGTTATTAGAATTAGTTTGACCTTAATTTACTTTCTGATTGTTTTCCTGGTATGATGCCTTTTGCTTTCACATTTTTTATGAATGTATGAGTTTCATGCGTGATTTAAGACTATAACGCTGTAGATTTTTATTTTATTTTTAATCTTGTCCTTTTCCTTTACTTCTTACAACTTGGAAATATAGGGGGGCATTTTATGCTCCTGTCACTTATATAACTTTCTATGCAGCTTGCCCAGAAACTTTATGAGGGAATTCAACTTGCTGATGGAAAGGCAGCTGGCTTAATAACTTACCCAAGAACAGATGGGCTACATGTAAGAATTTTTTTGCCTTCAACTATACCTCCATACTATTTATTGTTATTTCTTTGGCAAGGCAGCTTGATTTATCTTGTTGCCAGTAGTCTCTTTTTTTTCTATTAATTGTTTTGGGATTTTTATTCATTCTTTGATGTTACCTGTATAATTCTTCATATCAATGCATGGAAATAAGGCCTTAAGAATGTGCGTTATGTATGAAATTAGTTCTTCGGCTGACATTCCATTTCATTTTTGTCCTGGTTCATGCTGTTTTGTCATATTAAAAAATCTTAGGTGCATCTGGTCTAAATATCTTTGCTTGAACTACTTCCTATTTCAGATCTCTGATGAAGCTGTTAAGGACATTCGCTCCTTGATTAAGCAAAGGTGAAAGTTCAAAATTCAACTTCTCTTTTCTTTGTAACTTGCACGAAAAGTTATGTGACAACTTTTTTAGGCAAATGATTTACAAGAAGGCTCTTTATGTTTGTAACTTTACTATAGCTGTAGCGTTCTTTCACTTGGGGATAATCTTTATTTGAAATTTCAAGGTGCAATTTGAATTCCCTCCATCCTATAAGGTTTTAGGCATCTAATTTTTTTATTCTTCAAAAACTTACTGTTTGCAGATACGGGGAGAACTTTGTCTCAGAAAGTGCACGCAAATATTTTAAAAAGGTCAAGAATGCTCAAGAGGCTCATGAAGCAATCAGACCCACTGATGTGCAACGACTACCCTGTAATTATATAATTTTCTGGCTAAATAATATACTTGATTAGGGAATATATATGAGTTGTTCTGTCCTAGTTGCCTACTCCAACTATGTTCACTTGTAAGATTATTGCTTTAGCCTCCCATTTTGGTGAAAACCTTATAACCAATTAGTGTTCGTTTTATTTCATTGAATTCACTTCCAGCAATGCTAGTGGGAACACTTGACGAAGATTCTCTCAAACTATACTCTCTTATTTGGCTCAGAACGATGGCATGTCAAATGGAACCTTCTATCACTGAACAGGTCAGAATGCATGCCCATTACAATATTTCTCTTCTCTTTTTCAATATTTTGCATATTTCAGTTTGTAATTGATAAATTTTAACACAGGAACGGGAGGCTTGTATAATAGATCTTGCATTATTGATTCCAAAATTTTATTAGTTTTTCTTATTAAGAAGATACTAACATGACCCTATATCATACAAGTTCTTGTTTATTATAAAAAAAAACATAAAGGCCCTATTTTATTCAAGTTTTGTTTCTTATGAAAAAACTCAAGATGCACTTTTTTTTTTAAGAAAAATATTTAAGGAATCTACTGATTCCCAAAGCCATGATACAGAAGAGGCAAATGGGTTGATACTGAGGACAACCAAATCCTAACCGAGAGGATTAACAATAATATAAGACATTTTACGAAGTTCATAAGTTCTGGTAGAGATACTTGGGGCAAGAGCCACCCTGACTTGAAAAGGCGCTTATTTTGGCTTAGAGTGGCTTTTAAATCAAGAAAGATTCTGCATAACTTTTCAAATGTTGATGACAGTTCGTGTACCTTTTTTTTTTTGGGGGGGGGGGGTAAAAAATGAAGTAATTTCTGGGTGTTTATTAGAGCGGACTATTAGTTCACAACTTCTCTTTCATGGCATGTATTTATCTACTTTTATTTGTAAATTGTAGTGAACTTCAATTTTGGTTGCACATCTGCAATTTTTTTTTTGTTTATATATGTTACCAGATTCAAATTGACAGTGGACTTGCGGATGAGTCCATCATTTTCCGATCTACATGCTCAAGAGTTCAATTTCGTGGCTTTCAAGAAGTTTTTGAGGTATGATAGTCATGCTAAGTATTCTTGAGAGAGAGTGTGATTATTTTGTTTACTTGCATGTAACGGATGCTTATCTACGTTAATTCTTTTTTTAATAAAATTGTTTTAATTTTTGTAAAAAACACTTATGAAGTTTTTTGGTTATCCATTAGGATGATGGCTAAAATTTAATGAATGGAATTGCATCCTTCTCTCGAAGATAACTTTAATGATATGAATGTTATTAAGGGTACATTAGTAATTAGATAGGGAGTTTATTATGGGGGTAGGTTACAAATAGAGGGAGGAGAAGGAGATATTAGATAAACATGGGGTTCTGTCTCAAAACCAATTGGCAAAGAGAGGAGTAACCCGTGTATCTTATAAAATTGTGAAATTTCCCCGTCTTTCCAATGTGGTATTCTCAACATGCCCCACGAGATGGTGTCTCTTTGGGTTCACCATTCTTAGATCAGATCCCAATTTTTTTTTTTGGATCAAATACCCGTTTGGGCTTTATGGACCACGATACCATATTAGATAAACATGTTGCACTATCTCAAAATCAATTGTCAATGAGAATGGTAAACCATGTATCTTTAAAATTGTGAGGTCTCCCCATTTTTCCAACGTGGTATTCTCAACATGCCCCTCTAGATGCTCTCTTTTGATTCACCATTCTTGAATCGGATCCCAATATATTTTTTTGGATCAAATATTATTTGAGCTTTATATACTAAGATACCATATTAGATAAACTTGAGGTACCATCTCAAAATCAATTGACATTGAGAGTAGTAAACCATGTATCTTATAAAGACTGTGAAGTCCCCCATATTTGTGGGATCTTAAAAATTATTTTGGTTAGTGAATTAAGGCTTGAGAATGATCTCAAGAAAGAAGGGTTTACGTACTTCAAAACACACGGTTTATCTTGTAGTTGTGTTATCAAATATTTCACTATATTTGGTTTCTATTACTCAATTCAATCAATCTTGTCTGACTTTTCTGTCAATTTTCTATAAATATTTAAGATAATGATAGATTAAGTTATTTAGATATTTAGGGGTTTTCATTGGAAGGTCCAGAAGATGGAAGAGAGAGTTGTCTGGATGATTGGAAGTAGCCCTTCCTCCCAGTGAGTTGGGTGGCTGGGCATTAAAAACATCACAAAATATTTCTATCGGAAAAATGTTTTTGGAGTTTCCATCTTGTAAGGAAAGCCCTTTGGCATAAGGTTGCAGTAAGTATGAGATTGATGGGACGAGAAGGGTTTTCAATGATTTGTCTTGTTTTTTGGATTACCTTGCCTTAATATAGTAGTTAGTAGTCTCTCTCTCAAACACATCTTTCTGTTTTCATATTTTTGATCTTACGTGCATATTAGCTCTTAAACAGATATTGGCAAGGAATGTTTGGATATGACTGTTTTCTGATTAAAGTACCTGTTAGCTGTTTTGAGTTCTAACTGCTCAAACCATGTATTGTAGCTTCCACATCCACTTGGAGTTCTCATTCTAAATGTTTTTGAAATTATTACCAACTATTCATGCTAAATGGTCCTATTTTTTGTGAGTTTCGAGGGGCTTTTTATCTGGGAGGACATCTTATCTACCCTCATGCTTGCCCATTATTTCTTCTTAAAAACGTGTTTCTTTCTTAATATTCGGTCTTTGTGGGGTCGGGGTTCTTTTGGATTCTAAAGATCTAATAATTTGTCAGGATCCAGAGGCTGATGCAATCAGACATAAAGACCATGAAGAAAATGAACGGGCCGAACTGTTTAGAATTCTTAATGCACTGAAGGTACAAGGTTTTTTTATTGTTGCTTCTGGTTGGTATTTTTGTTCTTTGTAAATATCTACTAGACCGTAACCTGTTTCTATTTGGTAGATAAATTTATGATGTTAAGCATCTATGTACATGAATCTATTACTGAAACATCAAAGAAATTCTTTCTATTCGCTTTTTTCCTACTGCAAGGTCGCATGCATTTGGAATTTCCAATTAATTGAGAAATTTTTCTTCTTACTTAATCCTCTCCCTTTTGCATGCTCGCAATTTGTCCTTGAATATTATTTTTTAATGGTGATTGCAATAGTACAGATGGCACAGAAATGTATATTTATTAACCAGTTATTTTTTTAGCCTGGGGATCAATTGTCTCTAGCTGCAGTTGAACTCAAGCAACATTTTACCCAGCCCCCTCCTCGCTATTCGGAGGGAACATTGGTAAGTGCTGCCTAACTATTAGACCCGAAATTTTGAGCCTGTAAATAACTGATTACTTGAAAACTATTATTATTGTCACCCATCTTTGAGATTCAAAAGCTTTCGCCTCTTAATTTTCTTTTGAAAAAAATTATTGGGAAAAATTGGGTTTCTGACAAATGCAGAACATTGGTGTATATGTCTTCTTCTTGTTGTTGCCGTTGTTTTCTTAATTCTTTTATTATTTTCGTTTGTCACTATGTTATGTTCACCCATCTGCATCTCTTTATTTAAATGTATGCCTTTTTCTCATGCTTAACCCATTCTTCATTTATATAATATATATATATATATATATATATATATATGTGCACACACATATGTTTTAACCATGAACAACTTCTCAGCGATATAGTTAAAAGGAATAAATGTTCAAGGGATGCAAACTCTCCAAATGGAGTGAAAATAAGGTAAAGAAAAAAATATAAAATCATGAACTTAGAGGCAAATACAAATTAAAGGAGACTAGCCATGAAAGTAATGAATGCGGAACGAAAGGTATTAAACAAAAACAAATCCGGGAGATACTAATAAAAAAAATAATGAAGATATAATTTCTTTTTATTATAATTCTGAACTTTTTTTTTTTATAAGATATAATTCTGAACTTAAGATGAGTTCAAGAGCTTCAAATTCTTCATGTATGGCTCAAAACCCAATGGTAGAAAAATTTCAGCTTCGCATCTAGTTATGGAAATTTAAGTTGTTGGATGTAAAACAATAAACATAAGTACTGGATTTTCTTGAATATGTAGGATATATTTTCAATTCAATTTTGCTCCTCTCTGCCCCACCAGATATAGGACATAACTTTTGGGGTTATTTTGTAGGCTATGACCTGATTAGACATAGTATATGGTTTCTCAAATCACGTGTATAAACCCCTCATAATGTAAAGTGAAAAGGACCGTTTTGCATCTGTCTAGTTTTCTGTCTGAAATTTTCTTATTTCACTGGAACTGGATATTACAGGTTAAGAAGATGGAGGAGCTAGGGATTGGGAGACCTTCCACATATGCAAGCACATTAAAAGTTTTACAGGTTACTATAGATCATTGCAAACAATAAATTTGAAATTTTTGTCTTTTATTATTCTGTTTTATGAAGTTCGAATTTGATGGATGATTGCATCCTATCATGGTGAGAAATATCCCACTCTGGGATTCCTACCCTTCCTTTGTATATTTCGTATATTTCATCATATTAATAAAATATTGTTTCTCATAAGAAAAACATGTTGAGGAATAGCTTTAGGACATAAGTGTTATGGATGTCCTATTTTGTGTTCTGAGTAGATAACTAGTTTCTTTCTGTTAAGTATCTGTTATTGCTTCTCGGAGGATCAAAGAATATTACTTTTGCTATCATAATTTCAAAACTGAATGTCAATACTCCTTTCCAGTCTTTGTACAAAATATGCCTGGTTTCCTTTCTACATTGAAGTGACCGTACAGATTTCTTAAACAGAACTTGTTTTGGCTTTCAGCTAAGGGGTCACGTTTTTAGTTGTATTTGAATAGCGTTCAAACATCTGATAGCATTTGGATCCTCACAGCCCCTACTCACTTATTGAATAAAATTAGCGTTGAACTGCAATTACGCATGTTAAATTTCACTACAAGCCAATCCACAACGCATGTTAAATTTCCTACAAACAGAGGACGTGGTTGGTTATCTGTGTTAACAGTTTCAAATTTTACATGCCTTGATAAACTTTTTATGTATTCATCAATCATTTGGTTTATCGCTGTCCAAAATGATAGATTACATTGTAGTGTAAGGTGATCAAGAACAGAACTTGGATCTCTTTTTTCGGTCTGCCTATAATGTCTGACACTTTTATTGATTCTGACACGCCTTTTCACGATATTGGTTTACAATTTAATGATGATTCATACACTTGCTTCTGACTCTTTGATTCATTTTACTTTCAGGACAGGAACTACTTGTCAGTGAAAAGTCGTGTTCTACATCCAGAGTTTCGTGGGCGCATGGTATGCTTGTAACTCTTAATCACATCGAATTCCAATTCTACAAAATTCAATTTATTGCCTTTTCACAGCCACATTTAGGATGTAAAGAATTGCATCTTATGAACAAGTCATTTTTGAACTCCTTTGCTAGCATCTTAGTAAGTAGGTGGAGGGTCAAATAGAAGTTCCATTAACCACTATATCTTATCAGTACTGGTCCTAGACAAAACTGCAGGTTAATGATTGAAAGAGACACCCGTAAATTATTATTGAAAGAGACACCCAGAAATTATTATTAAGGAAGAGAACAAAGGTTGCACTCGGTAGTATATTGCTGCATTATTTCGCAACTGATAGTTCATAGGAGTGTTTTTCTGAACTCGAGGGTTCTTTTGCTTGTTTATTTTTCTAGGTATCCAATGAAAGATTCTCTTTTACTTGAAAAGAAAATATTTAGTTACAGCAAAGGCCATCATGTAGAATATAATGAACCTATGACTTTATAGGCATTTGAGTTTACTATTGATGGAATTATGTTGGGAAATGTTTCGTCGACATATTCATAAATCCAAGTTATGGGTTTGGATAACCGGGGTATAATCTTTTTTCTTGAAAGTTGTCAACAACATTGACCAGGATATATTTGTTTTCATTACAATTCTATTTTGGGTTGGGTTCAAATCATATGGTAGCCAATGTTTTTCAAGGCGCAAAAAAAATGCTGGCTTTTTTTTTTTTTTTTTTTGAGGCGCAGTATATAAAAAAAATACATTAAGAATAGAGAGCATAGTTGAAGTGAGAATATGAATAAAAAACCCTAAACATGAGTTTTTGCATTTAGGGTTGGTAGATTATTTTTGAATTAACAAAAAGAAATAAATCCTTATAATTATTATTGTTTTAAAATAATGAAAAAGCCCTATGAACCAGGCTTATTCATTTTACTGTGCCATTTTATCTGCAAATTGTATTTGTGGTGTGCCAATTTTGATGAGGCCTATTTTAATTCTTATTTTCCTCTTTCCATCTTTTGTGATTTAAGGTGTCGGCATTTCTTTGTCATCATTTCTCCGAGGTCACTGATTATAGTTTTACTGCAGACATGGAAAATGAGGTGAGTCCAATTGTTACCGAAGTTTTTATACTTGCTACTGCCACATATGGGATCACAATCATACATTTTCTGTGTTCTGCCTAAAATACAGTAGCTAGCCGTTTGTATTGGGTTTGGTTGACATTTACAAAAGTCACCCGATGTTCAAGCATGAATACCTCATTATCTTTACGGGAAATCTCAAATTTTGACTAATGTTCTAGTTTCTTCCCTTCAGCTTGATAACGTCTCTGCTGGTTTAACTGAATGGAAAGGCCTCCTAAGAGATTATTGGACACGATTCAGCACATATTGTGAACATGCTAATAATGTTCATATTCATCAGGTAACATACACCTAGCCTTTCTCCTGATGAAAGCTTCAGCTGTAATACTAAAGCTATCTGATATTTCAGGTGGAAAAGATGCTGGAGAAGAAATATGAGAACTTCTTATTTTCTTTTCTTCCTGATAATTGTAGAACATGTCCAAGGTATGCGTTTGCCTATTTTTTATCCATTTTCTCACCAGGTTTTGACCTGATAATGACACTGATGGTTTTTCTTCACATTTAAGTGATCTAATAAAATGTCGTATTTCCAATAAAAAATAGTAAAGGTTAATAACGAAACAAATTGCAGACTTCTTTACTGCACGTTAGAATTCGACTCTTGTAAGTACTGTGCTCACTTTTAGTTCTTTTTCTTTCAGTTGTATGGAGGGCACTCTGATCTTCAAAGTTAGTCGGTATGGTGCAGGCTATTTCATAGGTTGTGATCAACACCCAAGATGCAAGTAAGTTTGAAAAGGAATAACGTAGTTATAACTTCTTCACTTTAGTTTGGATGAATCAATTTTGCTCATAATCTCCCCTCTACCATTCAGCCATTTTGCCAATGTCCTTGAAAGTTCAAACAAGCAATTATATTTCTTATAAACAGACTAAATGGTACTTAACTTTCTTTTTGTCATCAGATATATTGCAAAGACACTATATGGTGAGGATGAAGAAGAAGTTACTCCTCAAAATAACCAGTGTGTGGAAGAGCCAAAATTGCTTGGTCTTCATCCAGTTTCTAGTGAAAAGGTTGCGTTTACCGCCATTTTTTTTTTTTTTTTCATACATTTGTTAATTATAAGAATGTTTCCTTTCAGATTCTTTTGAAGAGTGGTCCATATGGGTTTTACGTGCAGCTTGGTGAGGACAGGAAAGGGTACATGCCCAAAAGAACCTCTGTTTCCCAGGTATGAGCTTTTCTTTTCTTGTCTTATAATTTAGACGGAGCGAGTTCTTTGTTAGCCACAATTTACTGATGAAATGATTATACAATTTTTATTGTTAATGTCTAAAAACTTGTGGGATTGGCTCTGTTCATTAGCACAAAATGATTAGATATTCTTTCAATCAATTCCTGGAAGCAAGGGTTCTGTCTACGTGATGAAAGTTTCTGCAACTTTTCTTTAATTTCTTGTAAATTTTTATTCGAGAGTGGCTCTTTGTCTCTTCCAGATAAAGGACGTGGACTCTATTACTCTTGAGGACGCCCTTGAACTATTACGCTACCCAATTACTTTGGTATTTTTTCATTCTCTGGACATATCATCTTTCTTTCTCCTTTTCCATAAAATTCTACTAATTTTTGTGGAACACTTTTTGATAGGGAAACCATCCAAAGGATGGTCAACCAGTGTTAATAAAGATCACGAAAGCTGGGTTCACAGTTAGGCATCGACGCACGATAGCTTCCGTTCCCAAGGTCTTTTTTTCCGTTCCCCCTATTTCAATTTTGTTATCAATTTCCCTTGGATGGTTAACTAAGTGAGGATATACTGCTTTAACGAGTTGAATATAACCCATTTTATTTGTTTTTGTTCAAGCTAAGTGTTTACTTTAGCTTACAATTACTTAAGTTATGTTATTACGATAACAGAATTTGAAGCCGAATGATGTCGATTTAGCAAAAGCGTTGGAGCTTCTGTCGAGCGAAGATGTTAGAAGGTGCGGGCGACCTAAAAGCAAGCCAAAGGTTGAGGAAGCTGTTGAAGCCATTTAGGCTCCTCAAAAGAGGGGATTATGTGCGGCCTTTGGCTTATTTATTCATTTTTGTCAGCTACATGAGGCAAGTTCTTTAGTAGGAATTTTGACTTCATTGTAAATTGCAATGGGAAATGGACTACAGTTCATCCTACTAATGCAAAAAAAAAAAAAAAAAAACATTTTTTTATTAAGTATGCTCGATAAAATTATTTTACATTTAAAAATACTTTAAATAATACAATGTATTCTGCTTAAATAAGTAATTTAAATAAATGTTAACAATTGGATTTACAAACATGGCTGACCCTTGTCTAATATACAATGAATTGAATTAAATAAAGAATTAAATAATGAACCAAAAAAATATCCAAATTTATATTCACAAATTGCATTCCCTTCCGCATCAACAAAGCATCACTTGATAGAGATTTGATCCAAATAAGTTCTTCTTGGGCTATCAAATGCTTTGTTGAATCAAACATGCTTCGAATGATAATAAATTGTGTGGTCTACCTTGCCTTCAAAATAACTTTTTGTCCCTTATTTATCTTTTCCACCCATCAAAAAGTTGTTGTCGATGGATTTCTCGAGCTGTTGTATGATTGCGGTGATGAACCCTGCAATAGATTTAATATGAATCAGGCGATTAAAAACATGTTTAGAAGTGATTTTAAAATAGCAGTGATAGATCCCTGAAACATGTTTAGAAGTGATTTTAAAATAGCAGTGATAGATCCCTGCACTAGATTTAATATGAATCAGACGACTAAGAACATGTTTGGAAGTGATTTTAAAATAGTTTATGCACGAAAGTACTGTTCGTCTAAATCATCGTAATGGAAATGATGAAGTACAAATGTTAAAAAAAATGTGAAGAGAACTCGTACATTTTGGGTTAGTGTTGGTTTAGAAAGTACTTCAAAAGTGATTGTTAAACTTACAAATTGTAGAGAAACTTGGCTGTTGCTGCGAGAGGGGCTTATGTCTCCCCCCATCAGTGTTGGATGCATTGTATCTTCTGCAATAGTTCTCAACCTGTTAAGCTCTGGAAGGATGGCCTTACCAAGATCAGGCCTATCTTTACGTCGTAACTCGGCACACTTGAGCGACATCTTGGCGAAAGACAAAGCTTCTTCAATAGGCCAATCAAGGACGGCTGGGTCGAGAATAGTTCCGAACGTCCCCTTTTCGATAGCTCTTTCGACATGGTGAGTCAATCCCATTGGTGGCTTAGAAGTGATCAGTTGGAGAAACATGATGCCTAGCGAGTATATGTCCGATTTCACACCAAGCATACCTGTCTGCTGATACTCGGGATCAATGTAGCAAAATGTTCCAGCGGTCGATGTCATTCGATATTGTGTTACAGTATCAGCAATCGATGGCGGTACGAGCCTAGCCAAGCCAACATCACTGATCTTACTGACGAAGTTACGATCGAGCAGAATGTTAGCCGGTTTGAGATCACGGTGCACAAGAGGCTCTGGCTTTGTTTGGTGCAAGAACAACAATGCTGTCCCAATTTCAGCTGCAATTTTGAACCTGAGCTGCCAAGAAAGTGGTGGCGAGTTTCCTCGTCGAAGAAGTCGGTCTTCTAAGCTCCCATTAGCCATGTACTCATAGACCAAGCAGCCATACTCGGGGCAAGCTCCGAGGAGGAGAACCATGTTCGGATGACGTATACAGCTGAGTACTTCTACCTGTGAACGGTTATCTTTCGCGTTAGCTGATGAGGTTCCCTATGGTCTTAATTTTCAAAAAAATTGTTAACTGAGTTATGTATGGTAACCGACCTCTTGTTTAAACTGCGATCGTCCTTGAGTCGCATCGGGACGTAGAACCTTAATGGCAACCGGAGTATGATCAAGATCACACCTGTAAACAGGACCATAGCCTCCTTCTCCGATCTTACGAGATTCAGCAAAGAATTCCGTTGCCACTTCGATCTCATCGATTGTATACTTCCTATACCTGATATCATTGTGTGCCAATGCATCAACTGCCTTTTTCTTCTCTTCAGCTTCTTTGAGTGCTTTCATTTCAGCCTTCATTCTTTTCTGTCCTTCCAATTCTGCAATTCTCCGAGCCGCTTCAGCTGCCTCGATGGCTGCTTTCGACTTCAACTTCTCCTGTTCCGCTAGTGCCAATGCAGCTTCCCCGGCCAATCTCGCCTCCTCTAATCTCTGTTCTTCTTCTAATTTCCATCGTTGTAGCTCGACCGTCTGCATCACAAATCGTAGATATGATGTTGCAGCCATTGGCACGTTAATCAATCGATTTCGCTTACCTTTTGTTTGGCTGTAAGAGCTTCCTTGCAGGCCGTGCTGTACATTTCCATGGTTTGCTTGAGTTCTAGCTTGAGCCTCCGCATCTCGGCCTCGACGTCTTCCTGCACACCATCGTATAAAAGTTCATCTAAAACAAAGTTTCATTTCATCAAATGAAAATTTTATGCATAGACAACAAAGTGACTCAAAACTTACCATAGACTGTGATGAGATAGAAAGTCT
Source organism: Cucurbita ficifolia (assembly GCA_033971965.1). Taxonomy (NCBI): domain Eukaryota; kingdom Viridiplantae; phylum Streptophyta; class Magnoliopsida; order Cucurbitales; family Cucurbitaceae; genus Cucurbita; species Cucurbita ficifolia. The sequence continues at coordinate 2,390,358 of CM066970.1, forward strand.
GTCGCTGTCTTGCGAGATCGAAGAGAACTCGGACGAAAAGTTCAGATCCGCTGACATCCGTCCCATTTGTAGAGACTCAAAGCTATGAGATAAGTCAAAATCTGTACTGCTTGAAACCTGTGGTGGTGTGGCTCTTCCTCCTTTATCTTGACTATCATAAAGTGAAGGAAATATACGATCGATGCTCGGTCTTCCGGAGCTAACGAAAGATATATCCGATTCTTGCGTCGGTAAATCTCCATATGATGATGGCTTGTAATTATATCCTTTCCTTGTGAACGGTGACCTGCATCCGACAACATTTTGTTCATAAGTCTGCCTAAACACGACCAATCGTTGCTTCTTGTGGATTTACTCGTAGTTTAACATGATATCATTGTAAAAGTGATGTGTTGTTCTTCGATATTAATAGCTCGTGTGCTAAACTTCAACAGCCCAAGCCCACCGCTAGTAGATGTCCGCTTCGGCCCGTTATGTATCGCCGTCAGCCTCACGATTTTAAAACACATCTACTAGGGAGAAGTTTCCACACCCTTATGAGGAATGCTTCGTTTTCCTCCCCAGCTGATGTGGGATCTCACAATCCACCCCCTTTGGGGGCCAGCGTCTTTGCTAGCACACCACCTGGTGTCTGGCTCTAATACCATTCGTAACAGCCCAAGCCCAACGCTAGCAGATATTGTACTCTTTGGGCTTTCCCTTTTCGGCTTCCTCTCAAAGTTTTAAAACGCGTCTACTATGGAGAGGGTCTAGCGCTACTCCGACCAGTACCTCGCACCATCCGGTGACTAGTACTGATACCATTTGTAACAACCCAAGCCCACTTTTAGTAGATATTGTTCGCTTCGGCCCATTACGTATCGCCGTCAGCCTCGTAGTTTTAAAACACGTCTACTAGGAAGAGGTTTTCACACCCTTAAGAGGAATGTTTCGTTCTCCTCTCAAACCGAGGTGGGATCTCACAATAAAACACATAAAGGGTCACACTCACCTCATGAAATCGGTCTCATCCTGCACTTTACATGGCAGATTACATGGCAGATCAAGGGGTGGCCTATCCACAGACACTGCCAACAAATTCAGCATTAGTTTCATGGAGAATATTGGAACAGACATATCAAGTAAAAGGAAATTGTATTGAAAGAAACTACCTCTTGCACTGGAAGAGTGAGTGATCTGGATCTCGGGCGTATCGGATTTCGTGCTGCTTTGCTGAGGTAATTGACCTCGTAGAGAACTAATCACTGGAGCGGGACGAGACGCCGAACGCATCGATTGAACTTTCCCTTTTGAAATGACAAACACATTACAAAAATCTGGTGCTCCTTTTACTACACTGCCAGGAACATCGTTTGTCTTGAATCTGCTCCATACAAAATGAAAATCATTCCAAATTAATGATATCTACAACAAACTTCAATGCTTTCTCCGAGCACAATATGGTCTAAAAACGTAACGGCCCAAGCCCACTACTACTAGTAGATATTGTCCTCTTTGGGCTGAGCTTCCCCTCAAGGTTTTAAAACGCGTCGGTTTCCACACCTTTATAAGGAATGCTTCGTTCCCCTCTCCAACCAATGTGAAATCTCACAATCCACCCTCTTGGGGGCCAGCGTCCTCGCTGGCATACCGTCTGGTGTCTGGCTCTATACCATTTGTAACAGCCCAAGCCCACCGCTAGCCGATATTGTTCTCTTTGGACTTTTGCTTATGGGCTTCCCCTCATGGTTTTAAAACGCGTCTACTAGGGAGAGGTTTCCACACCCCCTTATAAGGAATGTTTCGTTCCCCTCTCCAACCAATGTGGAATCTCACAATCCACACCCCCTTATAAGAAATGTTTCGTTCCCCTCTCCAACCAATGTGGAATCTCACAATCCACACCCCCTTATAAGGAATGTTTCGTTCCCCTCTCCAACCAATGTGGAATCTCACAATCCACACCTCCTTATAAGGGATGTTTCGTTCCCCTCTCCAACCAATGTGGAATCTCACAATCCACCCCCTTGGGAGCCCAGCGTCCTCGTTGGCATACCATCCGGTGTTTGGCTCTGACACCATTTGTAACAGCTCAAGCCCACCGCTAGCAGATAAAAAATGTTTTCCCTTCTGGGCTTCCCCTCAAGGTTTTAAAACGCGTCTATTAGGGAGAGATTTCCACACTCTTGTAAGAAATGTTTCGTTTCCCTCTCCAACCGATGTGGAATCTAACAAAAAGTGATTAAAACATGCCCCAAGCGTAAAACAGATACTAGATTGTTCATGGGTCGGGTTCAAAAGGACCTTTTCAACTCGACTCGATCATTCGGGTTGGAACGATCGGGTTTTTTGGGTCATCGAATTTTTTAACACGTCGTATAATCCAAAAATGAACGTGTATGAATAGGAGAAAAAACATGCCTTAAGAAGCCAGATTTTGCTGAAGCGCCCACAACAAGGTTCTCTATGGCCTTATTTGCTGCATACTCAATTATGGCCTTTGCTGCATCTGTATCTTCCAACACAACATCCATGCATTGTATCTGTAACTCACACCAAAACATAATTCAATTTTATGAACAATTTTTGTCAAAAGTAAAATTTGGATCTTCAAAAAATAAGTAAATAAAAAACTTACATCCTTCCGAGTACAAAAGCAACGAAATGGAAGGAATAATTCTTTGATGCTGCCTTCAGGGTCAGATTTAGAGCTCATCTCTGCACTCAAAAACAGCTTCATCTTACCAATTCGAACCCGACACAATTTATTAAGGCATCTGTCCTAAACGTAAAACGTTTAAATCTCTACCCACGTGGTTGAACTAAAAAAGAAACTCGTAAATAAAAACTCCGTTTGATTGTCCACCGCAAAGCATCTCAGGTTGACCGACTAGTCGAGATCAAAGATAAGATGCTCTACCTCTACCTGCAAGATGTCATTGACGATCTCTTTGTAAGAGCCCAAGCCCACCGCTAGACATTGTTCTCTTTGGGCTTTCCCTTCTCGGTTCCCCCTCAAGAAGTTTCCACACCCTTATAAAATGTTTTGTTCTCTTCCCCACCGATGTGAGAAGTTTCCACACCCTTATAAAGAATGTTTTGTTCTCCTCTCCAACAGATGTGGGATCTCACACTCACAATTAGTTTTTTGTTTCTGAAAATTAAGCTTATAAAAACTACTTACCTATAAGTTAATTTATTTTGTTACACGACGTTTTCAAGATTCATGTCAAGCTTTGTTACAAGTCGTCTTTAACAGACCACGGTATACGAATGGTGAGAAAATAAGTACAATTTTTTATACGAACACAAAAGGGTTAGAGAGAGAGAGAGTACTTTGGGAAGAAGTAGAAGGGGATCTGAGTTTGACATGAACGAGGAAAACTGATTGACCTCTTTGAAGCAAATTATCAATAGCCCATTTGAGAGCACTTTGGCTTCCTTTGTCTTTGTCAATTGCCACTGCCACAATTCCATTCACATTCAGTTTCTCTTTCCTGTCAAGGCCATATCTTGGTAACCACATCCTTTATTTCTTCCCCTCAAGACAAACCCAAAACCAAAAACCAAAAACCAAAACCAAACCAAAAACCAAACCCGAAGAACCCAAAACAATTTCGAGTTCTCCGAGGATTTTGTTTTTGTTTTTGTTTTGGCTTTCGCTTTCGCTTTTGTTTTTGTTTTGTTTTTCAGGTTCTAAACGACCAAACAGACCCAACAAAAATATGGTTTTTTATTCCCATTTTTTCAAAACCATCGTTGAATTCAATCACCTAATCACTTTCTCTCTCATCCATTTTTCTCTGGTTCTTATTTACGGTTATTTTCGTTTATTTGATTGTTTCAAACGCCTTCCCATTCATTTCCCACTATTTTTGACACCATTTTCTTGTTACACCAATCACAGAACATGAGAGCTCCAAAAATAATAAGCTTTAGAGGCCCAGTTTTACCACGAAATTATGTCTTCTTTTTTTTTCTTTTTTTTTTTCCGGGTTAAATTACAAGTTTAACCCTGATAAGGTTTTTTTTTTTTTTTTTTTTTTTTTTTTTTTTAAGGAATCATGACTCTCCACAATTGTATAATATTGTCCAATTTGAGTATAAGCTCTCATAGTTTCCCTAAACTAGTCAAACCCATGATCATTCCCTAAATTAGTCATAAACCCATAATCATTCCCTAAACTAGTCAATGTAGGACTCCCTTCTAACAATCCTCCCCTCGAACAAAGTATATCATAGAGCTTCCCCGGAGGCCTATGGAGCCCTTGAACAACCTCCCCTTAATCGAGGCTCCACTCGTCTAGAGCGCTCGAACAAAGTACACCCTTTGTTCGTCACTTGAGTCACTCTACACCTTCGAGGCTCACAACTTATTTATTCGACATTTGAGGATTCTATTGACATGGTTAAGTTAAGGGTGGACTATGTTACCATGTTAAGAATCACCACTCTCCACGATGGTATGATATTATCCACTTTCAGCATAAACTCTCAAGGTTTTGCTTGAGCTTCTTCGAAAGGCCTCATACCAATGGAAGGGTTAAATTACAAGGTTAACCCTAATGGTATTTTTGTAATTTTTCTTTTTTCTTTTTCTGGGATAAATTACAAGTTCAACCATATTAAGGGTATTTTTGTAATTTTTTAAAAGTTTAAGGGTAAGGTTTATTAAAATTAAGACTATTTGCAATTTAAACCTTTAAAAATATAAATAAAAACGATAATTAAACCGAAAATAAAATATAAAGAAAGACTCATTCCCTTTCGACTGATCGCGCTTCCACTTCACTGCCATAAGACGAATAGAACTCATCGTCGGTATTAATTTCCGTCTCCTTCAACTCCTCGATCTTCTCCACCGCCTCCTTCAATCCCCACCGTTTATCCTCATCCTCTTCGCTGCAAATCATTCCGATCCGCAACAGCCGCACCATTTCCCCGTCTTCGTTCTTCGTTCCCTTCATCATATCGCCGTCGAAAACCTCCGCCGTCCACTCCTCCCGCACTGCCGACTTCACCCAAGCCGCCAGGTCGCCGTTGGCTGCGCCTCCGCCGTGTCGGAGATAGTTCGCCGGGAACTTCCCGGTCAGAAGCTCGAGGATCAGGATTCCGAGACTCCATACGTCGGTCTTTCGGGATACCCGACGGTGCCGGATGTACTCCGGCGACTTGTACGCCGCCATGAATTGCTGTGCTTGATCCTGGCACACCAAAGGGTCGAGGCCGAAGTCGGTTAATAGAGGCTCGTAGTTGCTGTTGAGAAGAATGTTGGAGGATTTTAAGTGGCCGTGTGGTAAGCTCAGGCTCGGTAACTCGCTGTGTAAATGGGCCAGGCCTCGGCCCACTCCTTTGATGATCCGTAGCCGTGTGGGCCACTCTAGCCCAATATTTTCAGGCGTGCGCTGAGCTGGAATATTTCAAAAGAGATCTTTTTAGTTAATAAAAAAGAAATAAAAAACGTGCATTTTCTAGGTAGATCCGTCATTTAAAAAATATATATTATTATTTTAAATTAGAAAGAGTGAAAGATTATTCGATTAACCATTTTCAAATAGATTAAAAAGAACCAAAAAAAAAAAAAACTAATAAACCGTCACTAAATGGGTCCTATTGAAAGTCCATATAATCCTCTGTTAGCTGGATTAATGGATCGTCTAATTCAAAATGATAATAAAATGCATAGACTATTAGAAGGAGCCAGCACACTGATACATATCATATATCATTTCGTTACTTTATTTCCTCTATGAGAGAAAAAGAAAAGTAATAAACCCGCAAATATTGGAAAAACTACAGCTGAGTTTGTACTTTCATTTCAAACACACCGGATAAGGATACTAATTATCATCTAAAACTCAATTATTTTGACCCGTTTCTAAAATTATTAGGACAAAAGGGTCAAATTTAGCTATTATAATATTTTTTAAAAAAAATTAAAAAGGAAATAATGAAGTATTAGATGGGTTGAAGATGATACATACCATGGCCATGAAGATGATCAGCCAAGTTGCCATTCCCCATGAACTCAGAAATCAAAAGCTTATCTTCATTTCTATAATAGAAAGCCACCGGCGGAAGCAAATTGGGATGTGAAACTATCCCCAACCTTTTCATGTGCTCATGAAACTCTTCGAACCCAACGCATCTCATGGGCCGAAGCCTCTTTACAACCACTGGAGGCCCATTTGAAAGTAGGGCCTTATAAGACGACCCAAAACTGCCGCCGCCCAGAACTTCTGCCGGGGCCCTCAACAGCTCCTCCAAGTCAAAGAAGGGCCTGTCGGCCCTCACGAACTGCAGCTTCGCATTGTCTTCTGTCTGCTCCTGATATTGGGCCTTTGCCGGGCCCAATTGATCTTGGGCTTTTGAGTTTTGGGCTTGTTCTGCCGCCGATAACAGAGCCCTCCGGCGGCGGTAGCGATGGTACAAGACAATGACCGCTAACAAGACGATTCCGACGGTGACTCCGGTGAGGATGTACCACTTCTTTGGAGACTTACATCGGCTTAGAGGCTGTCCACATAAATCTTTGTTCCCTGTAAAAGACAAATGAAATTGTTTCAAAGTTAAATCTCTCAAATTTGATGGTTGAATTAAAAGAAACAAAAAAAAATTATTATGTATTTTCACTTTTTTTTTATTAAAAAAAATTTGAATTTGGATGTAATACCAAACATGATTTTAAATTTTAATGTTGCCGCCGACAAAAGAGATCGTTAAAAACAAACAAAGTTTTATGCACTTGAAATATAAAATCACAAAGTATTATATTAAGCTCATATTAATTTAACATTGTTAATACAACCTATACAAAGCAAGATTGGAAATAGCTGGATTTCAATTATTTTTGTCCAAATTTTGATCAAATATTTAACTTTAAAATATCTATTTCATAGAGAAAATGATAATTATGTCACTCCAATGAAGCAACTAAGTAAATAACTAAAGATGATTATTAATCTACATAAATTCCAAAGAATCCAAAAAGTTGACAATAATCTAAATTGAATAATTTTAGAAACTTAAATGTCCCATTTAATAACTATTTTATTTTTAGTTTAGGATTTTGAAAATTATACATTTTTTTTTAGTAAATTATCTTATTTTCAAATCTAAACTAAATTTTTTACTCCATGGTTGATGATATACCAGAACCTACAACTATCTACAACTATGGTAGTGTGCTCTTTAAGCTTTCCCTAATTCTCTTCAAAGTTTTTAAAACCACCTACTATTGAGAGAGGTTTCCACGCCCTCATAAAAAAAATGTGTCGTTATTCTCTCCAACCAATGTCGGATCTCACAATCCACCCCTTCAAGGCCCAACATCCTCACTGACATTCGTTCTCCTCTCCAATCGATGTGGGGTCTCACAATAGTTTAAACCAATTGATTTATGACATTTTTTTTAGTTTTTTTTTTCATTAAAAAATTATCTATTGAATTGTCCATTTAAGACAACAGTTACTTAGTCGAAAACTTAATCAAGAGCCTATTTATCTATCTATTTTCTTTAGAGCAGCAAAAAAAAAAAAAAAAAAAAAAGTAACAAAGTATAGAGCTATAGCTTATTCACCTGCAAATGCATTGGAATCGATTTTGGCTAAGGCAGAAGGTATTGGACCCTCCAATAGGTTATTGGACAAATCGAACAACTTCCAATCCCTTGGAATAAAATCAGGGATTTCGCCTTCAAATCGATTCCCTTCAAGGCTCAATTCCACCAAGGCTGGCAAACTAGAAAGGGAACCTGGAATTTGTCCTTTAAACTCATTCTCTTCTAAACGCACCGTTTTCAACGACCTCATGTCTTCAAAAGCGCCTTCATGTATTGTACCAGAGAACTTGTTGTATGCAAGATACAAAGCTCTTAATGCGCCCAGTTTCTTAACCGTTGGCATTGTACCATGAAAGCTATTGTTCATGAAGCTCAAGCTCCTTAGAGATGGCAAGTTCACGAGCGTGTCTATGTCGATAACACCACCTAAGCTCAAGTTCTCAAGTCGTAACCCATACAGAGTTCCATCCTTGCAAGTCACACCAGTCCAGTATTTACCTCTCGTCTTGGGATCGTCGTTGCAGATGTTGATCGACGTGTCCCAATTGTCCAAGGCAGTGTTGTTCGAAAGAGAGCTCTTGAACTTGACGAGGATTTCGGCCTCGGGACTGGTACTAGAGGAAGTGTTACAGCACACTACAAATAAGAACAGTAAAAACAGGTCTGTTCTATGAGCCATGGGTGAGGGAAGGGGTTGCAAAGTGTGGTTGGAAGGGAAAATGAAGGAAGATCAAAATGGAGAAGCAATAAAGAGAAGTTTCTTGTTTTGATGAGCTGTTTGAAGGCTGGTCCTTTTAAGAGATATTGCATAGTTTGTTCCCCCCACTCTCCATCAAAGGGAATAGCACAACATAGTTTAATGTTTTCTAGTTTGGAGTCTGGTACGATCTTTCTTGTTATTCATGAAAAAAAAGAACAAAAAGAACAAAAAAAAGTTTTCATAAATAAACATTATAGATTGGGTTTCTATCTGTAACCTGGAAAATGTCGACAGCGTTTAAACGTGTTGCTCGAATGGCCAACCTGACATTTTGTCTGTAGGAAGAAAGACGAGAAGATTCAAAAGTCTAAAACGTCAACAAATTGGCAATTTCCTAAGACGTGCTAACAAAATTATTTAAACAAACATTTACGTAAGGAGTTTAGGATACCATTTGAGAACAACGCTTACTTGGTGGGTCAACGAAAACCAAAATTTTCGTGAAGAGAGAGTCACTCACAATCTTCGAGCAGGCCACGGAGATCGTTAATGGTGTTGAGAAAGTCTCCGAGGCATCTGATAAGCTTGCTCCCCTGACGTCTTATCAAATTAGTTTGGTCCTTGTCATTCTTTTCATCAGAAGTTGCACATTCTGCATTCTCAGTCACAATTTCTTGAACCTTTTCTGCATTTTCAAGCAATTTCTTCACCATCATTTGCTCTTCGGGTTCAATGTCGTCAGTTGCCTTTGCTCCGTTGTTTTTGATGTAGCAATCGTGAAGGTCTGCTTCTGGAGAGCTTAATAGAGGTTGTTCTTCTGCTTCCTCCTCTTCGTCTTCTTTACATTCTAAAGATTTCTCAAGGCCTTGATTTCTCTTAGACATTGAACCACGTCTGTGCCTTTTAGGGCCTAACATGAAAAAAATCAGAAAGAAGAAGACCAATATTATTGAAGTAATTTGAAGACAGCAATTGTAATATCCATCTCACCCTTTAACCACACTTTAGAACATGATGCAAAGCTATTTATGCAGTTATGACAAACCCGTTTTTTCAGTTTAAAAAAAATTCACAATTAACCCTTATGAAAATGCAGTTAGAAAAGTTCAAATCGCACCTCATGGATTAGAAGGAAAAGAAATAATGAATCTAGATCCTGGAATCACCATAATACCAACCCGTTCTATATAACATAATGTGTCACTGCTCCTATTCTTCAATTCACTGCTGAGGGTGGTTCTTTCGACGTCTTGTTTTGATGTTTACGTAGACATGATTTCTAGATACAATCACATATATTCATGAAATGTTTGAAGGAAGCACAGTATCTGAGATTCTGAAGCAGTTAAACAATTCTTTCCTGAGTTTATACATCGAGAGCAAGAATTAAAAAAAAAACGTTTCTGAAATTTCCTCAATCACTGATCAAGAAACTAAAAAAAAGATATCATCTTATAAGCAGGCTATCAGAGCCCCAGATTGCATTATGCTAATAACTGACAAGACTAATCTCTAGGATGTCTAAAGGCCATGAAGGGTATCTGAAGAGGGTCGATCAAGCCCGAGAGGCCGACCCCCATGAGCTCCGGCCAAAGTTGAGGCCCTTGAGACCAACCTCTAGGGGTCGGCCAAGGAGCAAATATTGGTTTTTTTTAACAAACTATTCTCATGGGACAGCTGCCTTACACTACGACATGTGGTTGCCAAGAAAGCTACCGTGCTAGAACTCATTCCCTCTATGCTCTTTATTTTCATTTCCCTTGTTGACCACTCGCAAAATCAAAATATGATTACTATCGAAGTGTACTTTTAAAGCAACAAATTCACATGAAAACTTAATCTCTAAGCGCTCTAGGAAATAAAGTATCATACCAGGCTCTGAAATTTCATCAGCGTCCTCAACGGCAGCCTCTGGATCGTTATCGGGCTCCGTATCCGACTGGTTCGCCCTCATTGATGAGACATTATCAATTGCTTTGAACAGCTCCTCGTCAAAGTTGTCAGGAAGTCCTAATTCTTTTCTCCTTCCACTCTCCAAACACCAATACGAATCATCATCCGGCATCGTTACCTCCCATTGCTTGATAACATCATGTTCAATCAGCAAACACTCCCACTTCTTCCTGCATTGATTCAAAGTCCGAGCCACATTCAAAGCTGTGCAGTCCTCCGCAACAATCTTCCATTTCTGGTAGCTAGACAAAGCTTTCAAGCAATCAGCCTCCACAGCCCCAATCACATTAACAAGAACAAGGCATTCTGCTGCGGTCCAATCCGGTGCTATCTGAGACCGCGTCCGACGAGAACCTGAAACCCCCAATCCACGGTTGCCGTTTTCTTTCTTCATTTTCCACTCAAATGTTTTTCGTTTCCAGTTTCGAAAATCTCAAATCTCTATTTCAAATCCAAACGAGTCTATCCACGATTCAACACGAGACGATGAAAAATCAAACGCCATTCCGTAGTAGAAACTAAAGAAATCATAAATTTATGAGATTAAATTGAAACGATGTTGATTCCATCAACAATAAATGAAGAATCGAAGGATATCGGGAAGAATAAACGCTTATACACTCGATTTCGTTCGCCTAGCGGATGAATTAAGCAAATAATCAAAGTAGAGCAGAAAAGAGTGCGCGGAAAGTTGGAAAGTGATCGAAATTGCAAAATAAATCGAATGAACGATGATGATATTGCAATGCTGAAGATTTATCAGTTGAGAGAGAGAGAGAGAGTTGTTCACTTTACCAATTTCAGAGGAAGTGAAGCCGTAGATTTCTGCATTGCCCTTCCGCTCTCGATGCCCAATCTTCGCGGTAGAATTGAAGAAGCCACGAATGCCCCATTCCTCACGGGTGTCTAACGCGCACTTCTCCACTATACGAACTGAATTTTAAATTTTAAATTCTTTTTACATTGTTATCCATTTTTAACTTTAAAGAACGTTTAATGATGGCTTGAATTTCCAATTTTATATTCTATAGTTTATTAAAATTTTAATTTTATGTATACCATATATTTAAAATAAAAAATATTAAAACTGGTTAAATACCAAATTTAAACATTTAAACATTTATTATACATTTTATTTTAATAATTTAAATATTAGATTTAGTTAAATTAATTTCTTTAAAATATTACCTGCTCATATATATAACCGATACCTATACATATGAACAATCGTAAACATATTTTTTAAAAGCCTTCAAATCCTATCAATTACTTTGGCTACTAAAGATTCTATTTAGTAATATTTTTTATTTTTTATTTCGATTTCGGGTGTTTTTAAAACTAAAAACAATAACTTGTTTCGTTAATATTTTCAATAATGTCATCATCTACGATACGATTGTGCCCCGAGTAAGTCATCGAGGACGATGACTAAATTAAGTGGGGGAGAATGTCACAACCATACTATGAAGAAGAGTAGGTTGTGACCCTCACGTCATGACAAGCAAAGCGGCGTCCCTCAGGAGACGCCCATCCGGCCACATGCGGGCCAATATAGAAGAGTGTTATGATGCGATCGAGGAGGTCGATGCATCATCCAACACACCACCACGCTAAGTGGGCATTAAAGACGAGTTGAGACATAAGCAAGACAACGACATCAGAATATACATGATTTTGATGAACGTCATACGCTATCGTGCATGAGGGAAGCATAACTTTTTCATAGTTTTTTTTCTTTTTGTTGAAACAAAATTTGCCAAACAAAAAAATAGTGCAACTTATATATATACATATATTTTTTTTTAATTTAAATAAGAGCGTTACTCGTATTAAAATAACGAAAAAATAATTCGAATTTTTTTTATTAAAAAATATTAATATCTCGGGCTATAAACTCGACAAATGATTAAGTTGATCTAATATATTCACTGACTCGAATTTCTTTGTTTATATTGTTAAAGTGTTATATTTAAAGCTTTGGTTTATGGATTTGAATTGGAGGTGGGAGAATCCCTAAACTATATATTAGTAAATAAAAATAAAATTTAAGGTATTTTAAAAAATACCAATAATAGATCATTGAGGCATGCTTCCAATGCCCTAACTATTAGCTCTTCCCAGGTTGTTGGATAATTAAGACAATGGTCTTTGCAAAATAAATACAACAACCAACTTTAAAAGGACAACAACTTCCAATTACACGTGTCTAAGCATTTAAAACGAATGGACCATTTCCTTCTTTTCATACCTAATATTATTTATATATATATATATATATATATATATATATATATATATATATATATGTTTAAAATCGCAAGTTTAATATCTAACAGATTAAAACGGACAATATCTATTAGCGGTAGACTTTGAACTATTACAAATGATATCAGAGGTAGACACCAGACAGTATGTCAGCACGTTTGAGCCCCAAATAGGATAGATTGCAAAGTTTCACATAGTTGAAAAAGGAAACTAAATATTGCTTATAAGAGTATAAAAACTTTTTACTAGTATACACATTTTAAAACAATAAGACTGACGTCGATACGTAACAAGTTAAAACGGATAATATATATTAGCACGAACCTTCAATTTTTATAAATGATATTATAAATGGATGTTTTAAACAATAATGGGTGGATAAACGCCACGTCAGTATATAATTTATCCCTTCCACCTACATTTTAGGAGTATATTAAACTCAACATTATCTCCTGCTGAATAATAACTGTCCAGGTTCAATGAACCGAGCCATATTGCTTTTCCAACCAGACAGTCAAAATATGGCAGCTTCCTACTGTAAAAAAATTTCAAGTACGTCCTGATTGGTCTAGATTCAGTAAATTTAGTGATACAATTTTAGGGCAGTAAAAAACAAATTACAAATTTACTTCTAACTAAACTTTTAATTTCTTGAATATATTATTATTTATTTAATTTACACTCTCAAAAGTTCTAGTGTGACTTAGATAATTTCAGTCTCCGACTATTTTAATCAATTAAGTTATATTTATTTTACAATTATCAAATTAATACATCTAATTTATAATTTATTAAATTGTTTTACAATGCTTTCTTTTATTATTAAGAAAATAGTTTCCATATTGTGATTGATAATCAACGAGTTTATGATTTTTTAAATAAAAGATTTGTATATAACATATATCTATTAAAATAGAAAATTTAAGAATTTATTTATAAATTTATAAAAGAACATTTAAAATTTATTTAAAGAATAATTTATAAATATTAGAATTAATTAAGAATTTTAAAATACAAAATATAAATATTTAAATATTAAGATTAAACTAATAAAAATAATTTCATCTAAAAAAAATACTTTTAAACTTTAAAAAAAATCTAAAAATTTTAAAATATTTATAAAAGATCATTAATTTTAATAGTTTGATTAATAATCTTAAACTTTTTTAAAAACTTTAAAATACTTTAGACTTTTAAGAAAATAAATAATATCCTTAGTTACTACGTATTTAAAAAATATTAATAAATTATTAAAATTTTTAAAAATAATTTATGGGTGTCTATTGACCGTTTTCATCCATATATCGACGATAATTTTTAAATTTTCTTTTTATAAAGATAAAGAATTTTAATACTGCTTTTTAAAATTTCATAAATAGTTTTTAAACTTAAACTAAAGTACTAATAAATTTTTTAAAAGGGAAGGCATTTTTTAAACATATTTTAGGAAGGATATATATATATATATATATATATATATATATATTGATGAGTAGCCAAAAACGTGATACAATTTAAGAAACAAGATCTTGACAGAATCTGTGTTACACGTGATACAACTTACAAGTCGTATGCAGATACGAATAATATATTCTATACGTCGTCGTTCGTGCCTGTCGCGGTACAGACTTCAGCGGCTGACGTGGCACACAAGTGGTCCCAACTCTGTGGGCGCGGTTTCAGTTTCGGTTCATCATCTTCGCGGCACTATAAACTATCAGAATGCTCATTCATTTTCTTCCTCTCGAAAAAACACCATTTCCCTGGAAGAGAGAGAGAAGAAACAGAGAGAATCAAGAGGGGGAGGAAGAACAGAACTCATCCACTCTCAAATCTCATCCTCCTCTTTCTCTTTCATTTTCCAGGAAAAGTTTTCGGATCTTCGCGTAAGAATTCAACTCTCTTTCTCTACATTTTTCTTAATATTTTCCTCTTGTATTATCTTGATTTAAATCTTCTATTTCACGTTTCGGAATTGAAACGAGCGCGTAATTGAACTGATTATAGCCCTATGGATAGCGATTTCAGAAATATTGTCCTCTGATTTTGAAGCATTACTAGTAATTGCTCTTTAAATCTGCATTTTGGTTTCTGATTTGGAGATACATGATATCATTTCATCCACGAACGGGAGGGGTGGGGGTAGGGTTAGTTATTAAAAAAATGGCTGGAAAAACTATTGTTCTTCATGATTATTGTTTTCCTTTTTCCAGGAGCTTTATAATCATGGTGTTTTGGGTGTTTGGATATGGCTCACTGGTTTGGAATCCAGGATTTGAATTTGATGAGAAAATTATAGGTTATATCAAGGATTATAAGCGCGTTTTCGACCTTGGTAAGTTTCATATTTCCAGCAAGAATTTGTTGTAGATGTAATTTCCTTTAGTCAATTTTATTGTTCATAACAATTTGTCTCATCTTTGGACCAGCATGCATTGATCACAGAGGTACGCCAGAAAATCCTGCTAGAACTCTCACGTTGGAACAGGAAGAAGGAGCAATTTGTGTAAGATCAACTGATCCAAATAAGTTTGAATATATTCTCAGTGGATCTTGGATCGCTTTCTCTGTTCTTGCTACTCATTTTCTAGTTTTCTACATAACTATTTCTCAGTGGGGAGCAGCTTACTGT
The DNA here is from genome assembly GCA_033971965.1 of Cucurbita ficifolia. Classification (NCBI taxonomy): domain Eukaryota; kingdom Viridiplantae; phylum Streptophyta; class Magnoliopsida; order Cucurbitales; family Cucurbitaceae; genus Cucurbita; species Cucurbita ficifolia. The sequence continues at coordinate 2,405,448 of CM066970.1, forward strand.
GTGCGCGGGACTCCTGAAAGGGAAAGAACTGCAATGGAGGTAATTTAATGTCGATTACAATTTATTTTTATTTAGATTTAGTTAATCTTATAAAGATGTGTTTGAGAATGACTTTGAAATGGTTAAAGTCTACTCTTGTCATGTTCAAAACCACTCCCAAACATGCTTTTAAGCATTTGGAATCAATTTTTATGGTACAAAATCGGGTTTAGGAGTGTAAAATCAAACCGTGAAATGCTCGGTTTTCATTTCGGCTGTAGGTGTGAGATCCCACATCGATTGGAGAGAGGAATGAGTGTCAGCGAGGACGTTGGGCCTCGAAGGGGGTGGATTGTGAGATCTCACATCGATTGGAGAGGAGAACGAGTGCCAGCAAGAACGCTAGGCCCAAAGGAGGTGGACTGTGAGTTCCCACATCAGTTGGAGAGGGAAACGAAACATTATTTATAAGGATGTGGAAACCTCTCCCTAGCAGACGCCTTTTAAAAACCTCGAGGAGAAGTCTGAAAGGAAAGCTAAAAAATGATAATATATGCAAGCGGTGGACTTGGACTGTTATAGTAGGCGTAACGAACCCGCTATTACAAATATGGCAGAAAGAAATACTAGAAAAAGAGCTCTTGCTTCATTTGTACATAAACGGTTGGTATACCACTACTGATAAACGCCAGAATAAGGGAAACATTTCCCTTGTTACATGAATTCAATTTTCATTTCGAGTATGTTTGAGAGTGACGTTGAACCTGATAAATGTGATTTTTTTAACCGTTCCAAAATTACTCCCAAACATCGTTTCTTCATTATCGTTCTTCCTTTTCTTTGTAGTCTAAAACCGGAATTTCTTGACCGACTCTTTCCTTTTGTTACTTTATTCTCAAGCCATTTGAAAGTTATGACAATCTTTTCTTCTTCTTTTTGTCAATCGCAGTATATAGAACATAGAGAATGTGAATATGATCAAAAGACACTTGTTAACTTCTACAAGGTGAGATTACGAATCGATACTGTCAATTTGAAGGAATTTGTACATTTTTCAAGTCCGACACATTCATTATGTTGTATCTCTTTATTCAGGAAGAGAGCTCTCTTGAGCCTGCCCTTACAGGAGTAATTGTGTAAGTGCCAGCATTTTCTTGGCTAACTTGTTTTTAACTTTCATATGCAATTTGTTTAAACTTTGCAACGATTCGTATCCGATATGCAGTTTCACATCGACTCCGGACAAAGAAGTGAACAAATACTACCTGGGTCCAGCTCCGTTAAACGACATGGCTAGGTAAAATGGCAAAATTTTAAGGGTCGGTTTGGAATGACTTTTGCTCGTTTTTGAACTTATCCTTGGTTCCCATTGATTAGACAAATTGCTACTGCTGCTGGGCCTTGTGGAAACAATAGGGATTATATTTTCATGTTAGAGAAGGCATTGTTTAACATAGGTAACCTTATCATCCCCCTAGATGGAGTCAAATTCTTTTCATCACCATTTGTTTAGGTGTATAAACATTTCTTATTATGGCTATAGGTCACGAGGAGGAAATGGTGATCGAGCTTGCAAACGAGGTGAGAAAAGTTCTCGATCTCCTCGAGAATGGTATCTCAAGGGAGAACAAACTGCTTGGAGCAGCACCCCACGTAGTACTCAACTCGCACATATCGCCCTTAGAACTACAACCGCTTCCAGAAGCCATAGCCACAGATTCCTAACTCCAAAATCCCACAAACCAAGCAAACCAGAGGCTTCCAGTGATGGTTAACAACAATTACCACTTAACTTAGATCCATTAGTTTTTGACCTTACTAGTAAGGCTTAGCTTTGGAAATCGTCTGTCATTTTCGGTTATTTACGACCGCAGTAGTTCTGTAAGTTTCGCAATCTTGAACTTTGGACATGTTTATTTGTATGAACCTTAACTGCTCCGAAAATGGTTAGGAGAAGAATGACTACTGTCACTTATTGTAGTATGCTGTGTAGTTCCCATTTTCAGTTCTGTTAGCAGAGCATTAGATCGCTCGCTAATTACGAGTAATTTTAACGGTTTCAAAATCACTTCCAAATATAAAATTAATTTTTTTTTTAAAATAACCGGTCATTCAAAATTGTTGGGGGTTGAATAACAATATTTATGTATTTTTTTTCTCGAGGTAAAATGTTCAAATACTGATTCATATTCATTTTTCTTTACTAAAAAAACACAAATTTAACTTTTATTTTTGTCTATTTTAATATAGTTCTACATTTTAAAATTTAAAATTTTCTCACAAAATTTGAAAATATTAAATAGATAAAAAATTAAAATTAAAAGTTAATTTAATATAAAATAAAATAAAAAAGAAAAACTTAAAATGCGTGGATTATAATTATACCATCGGTGGTATGGAAATGCGGTTGGGGTCATTTGGTAATCAACAATATATCGCCAGGTGGCGCGAAATCAGTTGCGAATAATTGGCTTCGGTTCGTTACTTTAAGAACGACTACATTTACATTTGCTCCTCACAATTCCCAAAGAAGCAATTTCGCGGAAAATGGATTCGGCGTCTCTAGCTACTCTCGCGCCTGCTCTGCCGCAGCAGAATCTTCAGAGTCTTCGTCTACGGTACTCTCATGGCTGATGAAGTCATTCGTATCCTCTTGAAGCGTGATCCTCAGTCCTCTGCTGCCGTCCTCAATGGATAGTCTGTTCTTTCATCGTCTACTCTTAGCTCTTCAATTTTCATATCCTCGCTGTTAGTTTCTTCTATTTTGATGAACTTGAAGTGAAATTCGCATCGATGATTAGCTAATTCGTGATGGTTTTCTAAATGAGGTTTTGATTCACTATTAATCTTGTGATGCCTGCCTTTGTGTTGTCTCCCTGTGTAATTTGTATTTACTGAAGTACGCGATGCTGATCTTCTATTTAGTATTGTTAGCGAACTGTATGCTTGTTTTGATTATCTAGGTTTTGTTGCTTAGTTGACATTAGCATTATGGTGAGAAAGGATTATATAACAAATACTCTTCTACTCTTTAGCTCTGTGATTTTCTAAGCGTGCTGATATTTTCTACTCTTTCGATAAAACGAAGTAAAACTCGCATTGATGATACTTTATTTGTGCTCGTTTCCTAAAGAAATTTTATTCGCTCTATCGATTTTATAGTTTACTCAGATTGATGCTGTTTCTTTATTTAGTTTGTCTCTATAGAGTTTTTGGATGTTGATCTTCGAGTATTGTTAGCGAACTGTTATGCTTATGATTTTATAGGTTTTGTTTCTTAGTTGATATTTGCATCATGACGAGGAAGGATTGCATAAGAAATATTCTTCTACTCTTATTTCTTTCATTTCCAAACCGTCACTGTTATTTTCTTCTCTTTCGATAAATTTGAAGCAAGCTAAATTGTGCTGGTTTTTTTAAGGAGAATTTGATTGAGCTATCAATCACTTAGTTTACTCGGATTGATGCTGTTTCTTTGTTTGATTCTGTTGTCACAGAAATCTGTGGTCTGTTGACTTTGATCTTCTATCAAGCATTGTTAACGAATTCTGTAATTGCGATTTTCTAGGTTCTGTTTCTCAGTTAATGTTCGCATTATGAGAAGAAAATATTACATTAGAAATATTGTTCTACACCTACTCTTTGATTTGCATATCATCACGGTTGTTTCCTTTTCTTCTGGTAAATTTGAACCAAAATTTTTGCATTCATGATAGTCTAATTCATGTTGGAATCCTAGAGGAAAATTTGATTCTATGCATCCATCTTATCATTTACTTGATTTGGTACTGTTTCTCTGTTTCACTCTTCTCTGTGTTTACAAATGATGATTTCCAAATAATTATTACAAACTTTTATTGCTTAGGATCTATTTGCTTGCTCTAATTTTCAAGGTTTTGATTCATAGTTTATATGATTACATTAAGATAAGAAAGGATTAAAAATATTCTTTATTGCTTGCTTATATTCTCGAGTCCATGATTGAGCTCTGTAATTTGCTTGAGAATTTGCAGTCAAAGATTAAGCATTAAAGGACGAGTTTATCCAGCGATCATACCTGTTAATAGCAAGAAAGTATCTGGCAAGGTTTGTAATGCCATCCTGTGTTGAATTAAGCCACGTTCGACTAGTAATGAACCTGTATTTTTTCCATGTCGTTTTATGTTTTCATATTGAACTATCCTGTACTCTTATCAACCATCCCTTTCTCTGCAGATTCTTTCAGGCATCACAGACTCCGAAATGGATACTTTAGACGCATATGAGAATGTTGAATACAAGAGGAGCACAGTTGAGGTCTCTTTAATGGTAAAGTATTTGACTCATCTTGGTACTCGACTGTATTTATTGTCAAGTACTTTGTTCTCGACTTAATCGTAGAATCGGAAAATATAGTTCCTTTACAATCAAGTACGGACTACTACAAAATACCTTCTGATATGGATTTTTTCAACTTGCCATACATACATATTTGTAGTTATTGTAAATTGCTAGGTCGTTAATGAAAAACTTAACAAACTTTGAGATCACATTGCTATTCTACAGCCCTTGCAATATTTCTTATGAGGAGTTCTCATCACTTAATCATTTATGACAATGAAGATAGTTTAAGCATAAATATATTTTTCCCCCTCTCGACGACTGTGCTTCTATAGAATTTTTTTTAGGCTGTCGTTGACTGTTTGCAGGACAGTTTTGAGAAGCTAGCAGTTTATGCTTATGTTTGGTGCAACGAAAAGGATCCATACTTGTACGGACATCGGGATTTTGAGGTAAAACACAATCCTTTCTTTCTCCACTCGTGCATCATAATATAATATTTGTACATCATACCTACGGAGAAGAAACTTTTTGTTTTTGGCATCTCATTTCACATGCTCAAGTGCGCACTATTGAGGATGGTTGGGAGAGTAGTTCTATATCGACTAATTAAAGAGTTCATCATGAGTTTATAAATAAGGAATACATCTTTATTAGTAATGAGGTCTTTTGAGAGGTCATGATTCCTAACACGCACTGGAGTCCGGGCATGTGTCATCATGCGACATGGATACTAATCCCAATTTCTTTGTTTTTTTTTTCCCTCTTACATTTTCTGACTCCCTGACTCGCTTAGTCACTTTCCTTATGTTTGCATCATGAATCCAATGCATGAATTGAGATTTCTTAAATTTAGATATTAAATTCCTTACTAGATTTTAGTTAGATTTGTTGAGGATTGTTGGGAGAGGAGTCTCACCTTGATTAATTGAGGTGTTATCATGAATTTATAAATAAGGAACACCACCTCCACTGGTATGAGGTCTTTTAAGAAAATCAAAAGTAAAGTCACGAGAGTCAAGCTTAAGATAGACAATATCATACCATTATATCATACCATTACTGAGGTTTGTAGTTGCTAACAAGTTTCACTGTTTTTAATTGTCTGGGCAATGCTGCTTTGTGAAAATCTTGTCGGGGTGGTTTTGTATTTTGGTTGGGATCGAAACTTCGGAAGTACAGTAACGCAATCTGTACTCAATGCTATTCTTTATTTTTTCACTGTTTTTTTTATATGAACAATTTTATCTGCTGCAAATTCAAGGAGTGGAAGCGAGATCATCTGGATGCTTACGTCGAGATGGTCAATGACTTTATAGAATAATTTTAGCAGCAGTCGGCACCGTAGAAATAATTGGCTGCTAAGCGAGAAGAATAGCGATGCTGAGAACCAGCTCTCCAATCTCCAGGTAGTAATACCTCCGTACGCATTTTTCTTTGAGTATATGATCTTTTGCATTCACACACATCCTCAATCAATATATATATATATATATATATATTAAGTTAAAAGTAAAAGCTTTGCTCTGCAAACTTTCGTAAAAGTAACCATGAACCTTTTTTTAAACAATTTTTATGCGAAATTTAAGAATAAAAAAAATAAGTACCTGGAAGTATGAGGATCAAACAAATAAAAAGACCACAGTAGAAGTAGGGAGAAAAAAATGGCAGAAAGTGTTATTAGGTTGTTTTATAAACAAAATTACTCGATTAAAACATAGATAGTAATCATTTTGTTGTTTTCTTTTGGTTAGTTTTTCACTTTCATGTGAAAAAATATTTGAATTCTAATGTAAATTTCAAAAATAAGTATTTGAAAATTTTAATTTTTTTAGTTTATAAAGTTGGGTTAGATTTTGAATATTTTCTTAAAAGTAGCTTATAAAGCAAATAATAGTAGTATTTATTAGCTTAATTTTTTAAAATAGAAAAAAATAGATTTGGTTTGACAACCATTTCGTTTTGAAAAATTCAACTTAGAAATAGTACTATTTCGATTCTTTGTTTTCTTATGTTTAGTGTTTTTAAAATTCATGTCAAGCTTTAAAAACTAAAAAAGATTCAATTAACAACTATACAAACAAATAAATAAAAAAACCAAACATTCCCATGAAAACATTGTTGCGTAAAATACAATACATAAACAACATAATTCTTTTTTTTGTTTTGTTTTTTTTTTTTACAGAGACATTGCAGTCTATTTATGAGAAATAGATTAGTTTAATGTTTTGGAGAGATGCGTCTTCTTATTCTTAAATGCCCGAACTTTCCAGCACCAGGAGATGAGCCTTCGAAAATGAACGGTAAATAACCCGTTGCAGCTTTGTACCTCTGTTGAATCTGGGATTTAGCCAAAACCAATACGATTCAGTTACTCAGCCTTAAGGATTCGTCAAAACAATAAATAAGATAATAATTCTTTTTAATTAGTTTCTAACAATTTAAAAATACGAGACTAGAGAGAGGTTAACACAAAAAAAGTTACAGTTGACAAGATAAATTTATAAAAGATCTATGAATTAAGATGTTTTTAAATTAATATTTAATTGGTAGGAATTAATTTTTTCTAGAACATATACACATTTTATTTTAATTCAGCAACGTGAAATTTCAAACATCTGACTTTTTAGACTCGTTATGAAATCTTATTAAATTGAGCTAAGCCAACTTTTCTCTCCTAAAATCTATTTCTACCACCATTGTTTTATTCTCACTAACTTATTTTTCTTTTTCAAACTTCTCTACAACTTTTTCTCTCCTCTCTAATATTTCACAAATATATCACAAATATAAATATGTTAATAAAGTTTGAAAGCTAAATTTATAATAAAATAAATAAAAAAAAGCATATATCAGCAAAATTTTAAAAATCATAATAGGGTACTTGTATTTTTTTTATTCTCAACAACTCAATTTGTTTTTTCAAACTTTTCTACGACTTATCTAATGTTTCATAAATATAAATTTAATGATAAAGTTTGAAAACTAAATTTATAAAAATAAGTAAAGTATATTGATTGGTAGAATTTATTAAAAAAATCATGATATGATAGCTGTTATATAGTTGTAAACAGAAAAGAACATAATTTTTTTATTAAAAAAAAAAGAAAACAAATTTTGTTAAGTGATTGAAACCAAAAAATGTCTATGTGAGCCAATTAAGATAATATATACCGACTTTATTTTCTTAAGCATGCAATTCAAACTTTACCTCTTAGTTAAATAGTTAAAGGTGTAGTTAAGCTATATTTAATGTTGATTTAAAAATTAAGATTATTAGTTTGCATTGGTTAAACTCACTAAAATTAAAATAATAAAAAATAATTAAACATAAGAGGGGATTAGAAAATTCGGGGGTTACCTGAATGATCCGCTGACTGCTGCGCAAGCTGTTTTTGCCAATCGCACAAACTGTTCCGCCACAGCCCCCACCAGTAATCTTTGCTCCATATAAGGTCCCATCTTCATATCCACTAGACTTCGAGTGCTGGGCTTCTTGTACCAACTGTACAAGCCTATCTGTCCCATCAGACCCCAGTCCACACGCACTGTAACTGTAATGGCACTGCACCCCATAATAACATCTACTTTCAGCAACCTTTCTTTTCTTTTATTCATAATAACCACAATAAAACAGTAATCCTTTCTATAAAAGCACCTTTGGAAGATCTTTCGCTTAAATGTTTTGAGTATTTTTAGAATTTTGAAAAACGCGATGAAGATGTAAACAACAAACCTGATATAACAGCTCTCCAAGGGATATAAGTTGCTCATCAGAAGCTGCGGAAGTAAGCAGGGCTTTGAAGGCCTGCTCACATAGACGAAGTGAAGGGTTATGTAAGTTATTTCTTTAGGAGTTAATATCGTAACTAAGGCTACAATTTATAATTCCGAACCTTGACACGGAAGTTCTCGTATATGGGGTGTCCTGCAGAAGCTCTAACTCCATAGTTGCGCTTCTCATCAATCACCGTAACTGGATCGTTGTGATCAACAAATTTCTCCACAAAGGTCTCCCCATTCATGGATTCAGGGAGCACCTTTGCATAGACACCTTCATACCTGAGAAATAGATAGATAGATCAGTTAGAAGTTATTACAACTTTCTTATGATTATTAACGATGGACAGCTCTTCTAGTTTTGGAAGGAGATTCTCTCTACCCGGTCTCTAGTCGGTTTTGCTCTCGTATTCTGTGTTGAAGATTATTGAAAGAAGTAGTCCACATTGGTTAATTAAGAGAAAGATCACGGATTTATAAGTAAGAAACACTATCTATTGGTATGAGGTCTTTTGGAGAAACCAAAAGAAAGGCTATGAGAACTTATGTTCAAAGTGGACAATACCATACCATTGTAGAGAGTCGTGATTCCTAACATTTTGGTCTTATAATAATAAGAGTTTCTATCATTAAGAGAAAGAAACTATCTTTTATCATGTTTTGTAAATGGCTATGGCATGATAGATGTGAATTGATGAAATTAAGGAGAATGTCATTAATCCAACGTTCAAGTTCAAGGAAAAAGGTTAAGAGGAGCATTCTATTACCTGTGAGGCGGAAGGTTGCACAAGTAGTCCAATGAAGACTCGGCTTGAAGCAATTCGACACCATTATCCTCAGAATCATAATTATTTACACCATTAACGACCGACGATGACACTGGTAACATAGAAGATGCTGTAGACTTGATGATCTCTCTGCCCATAAATGCTCCTATCCTTACCGAACCATAGTCCGCACCGCCAACACTGCCAGAGAAACAGTGCAGCTTTAAAATTTTCTTTAAAAAAGGTAAAAAAATCCATATTGAAAAATTGGGAGAAAACGAGCATAAATTTAAAAAATAGAATTGAAAACGAAATCGTTACTAAACGAAGTCTTAGCTTCATTTCACGAACATCGCTTCAAATCAAATTATAAAAGGATGTGGACAACTTGCATGTGATACATAGGTGCTTGAGTTATTTCAAACGAAATGAAAAGGTTAAATCATAAAAGTTCAGTTCGCTTATGTTAGCAAGTATTTGAAACTTCCAATTAGAAGAGTTTAACTTAGACAAGTTTTCCCAATATGTAAGTTTTTTAAGTTTTTGAAACTTCATGCACTTTTAACTGAAGGGATTTGATTTGATTCGATTCAATGGTAAAACACACATGACAGATTGAATAATTTGTAAAATTAGCAACTTCACAAGCGTTTCCTTTGCTAGAAAAAAGAATTTTGGCGTGAGAGGAATCCAAATCAAAGCTCTTTCTAAAAATGACAGACAAGGGCAAAAAACAGTAATTTTTCAAACCACTTATGGCCGAAATTCTAACAAAGCCAAAAGAAGACAAAATTAGAATGATACCTGTGGCGTATTCCTGAATCAAGGCCCCAAAATCGAATATGGCTTGGTATCTCAACAAGTCCAAGTACTTCAGCAGGCTGAAAGTAACAAGCAAATTTTTATGATCTCACTCAAAAGGAAAACTGCATACAATAGTAGGCAGACCTGAAATGATTATATATGTACCTGGCACACCATTGCTAGTAGTTTGTTGGCTTCTCCACATGCTGAAGTCATCTGGTCCATAACACCACATGGAGCTCCCACAATGCAATTCTCCACCTAGTATGTGATTAGGCATTCAACTGAGAGCTTAGGTACAAATTGGCGTTGAAGACTTTGATAAGGAGAAGGTCATTGGGATTCAAACCTTTTGGCAGAGTAGAGCTACATCTCTTGAACCGACACTCAATCCTGTACGATATCAATAACATCCGTTCAATTGATTTCTCTAATAAATGAAGCTCAATTACTTTACTCGAGACAAAAATAAGTCGGTAAAATTAAACCCAATCAATACAAATGGTCGACATCATTCGCATGCAAAAACAAATTGGAAACAGTTATTTTCATTACGAATGGGTCTAAAGGAATCCAGTTTAAATTTGTAACAAACATGAGAAATAAAATTGCGAAGTGACGAAAGTTTTAGCATTAACCAATGATAAAGTCATGCCGGCCCGAGCCCATCGCTAGCAACTATTGTTCTATTTGGGCTTTCCTTTTCGGACTTACCCTCAAGGTTTTTAAAACGCTATCTACTAGGGAGAGGTTTCCACACCCTTATAAAGGGTGTTTCGTTCTCTTCCTCAACAGATGTGGGATCTCACACCTAAGGTGCACAAGGTTTTATTGTAAAGTTATACGAGAGTTAAAGGTTAAGAAGACACTATACTGAACGTTAAATGCTTTTACTTAGCAGAAACACGTCCAAGCAGATTTACTAGCATTGCTTATCTTTAAACTCATGGACAGGCAAAAAAATAAAGTTTCTCTTGATTATATTTAAATTAATTAATAATCAAGAAGTTAAATTACCATGAGCTGCAGCTATAGCAGATAACGAGGCAACTTCCACGGAGGCAGATGAAGATACACCTTTACCTTCTGGCACTGCTGAGGAAACCTGTTATATATTTGCAATGTAAAGAGTCCGTACGTGGAAATTATAGATCGAGAAGATATATGTTACTACAGAAGTAATGAATTATCAACAGTTTTACATGCTGAAGAGAGAGAGAGAGAGAGAGAGAGATACCAGCATACTGATACTGTCTTCAAATCGTACACCCAACTCTCTCATTAAAACCAAGATTGTCCCTGCAACATATGCTGCCCACTTTTGTGCTGGATCTTTACCGAAGAATTTTCTTGCATTCTCATACGAAATTGGCTTATCTCCGTCCATGAAATCAGATAGATTCATATCAAAGGTTGGGGCACGGTTGCTCAACTCAGACCCGTAAGATACCTGATTTGGGTAACAATTAAGAAGAAAGGAAACACCTCAAACAATCTGAATTTCATTAATATATTTCTAAAAGAACTTGCGTTATTTTCCTTCTAACCCACAAGACGACCAAGATAGTAAGTAAATTCAATCATTGTATCACGCTTCTTTGAGAGAGAAATTACTGTAACGCTTCTATAGAATATAATAGAGCCAACTTTCTAATGATAGGGAATTTGATAAAGATATAAAATAGTGCAATTACGATGAACAAGAAAAAGAAGAAAGTAGTTGCGAAGTGCGCTGTGCAAAGAGGGACCTCATAGAAGATGACACATACTATTTGAAGAACTGGTGTTTGGCCTTGTACACTGGAATTCTGTCGAGCTTGTGCATGCTTCCAAAGCCTATGTTTACTAGGATGGTTTCTCTGTACTGCAACATGACAGGCTTCTCTTATAGGCATCTGGAAAGGCAAGGGGGAGAGCAAAAATGCAAGAAAGAATAAGGGATTGTAAGAGAAACAGTAGTAGAGATCATCCGGAAAAATGAGTGAACATTTGACAAAGAATGGAAGCTGATATAAATAAAACAAGTTAAATATTATATTAAACCGGAATCAATTTGGTATTTCGCCTACTCTAATTGCTAATCCAAATATCTGCTTATTATTCAAAAGACTACAAGATCAACGATCGATGGTACCTGCAAGACGAGGCTTCCAGAGTAATCAGCGATGCCTCCCATGACATCCAACCTTCCAGGTGCTCTTGTTACAAAAATGTCTTCCTGTAGGGAACAGAAAAAGGAAAAAATTATATTAAAAGCAAAGGTAGGACCATGAAACTACGGTGTTTGAAAATTTGTTGGATCCTCATCACTACTTTGTACTATGAAATGGCAATCCCAAGAACTAAACCATTGCATTTGACGGGTTATTCCTCTTAAATCTGTAAATTAAAGCACAGTACTTAATCCTGAATATTACTTAGAAGATGACAATGCAGCAAATTAAGAGCTTCTTATACAATGTTGATCTAAGCAAAGATAGTGTATTTAAACAGGCCCTCCTCCAAATCCATTAACATTTATATTATTACCATTATCGACCGAGATGAATGAGCACCACGAAAAAGTAGTGAGATGAAATTAAAAGAATATTTTAGTTCATGTGAACACAACCTCCCAATTAAAGAGTCCAGCAGCAGCCTTCTGTTCCCGCCGTTTCTCAGTGTTTCCACTGTCATTCAATGCACTTAATTCGACCAAGCTTTTTAAGAAGCTCACTGTGTCGGGAAAACCTTGAACGTCACCATGAAGCACCTCAAAATCCTGTATAGAACTAAAGAACACATGGAGAGGCATCAAATTATATTATACAAAATGTTCTACCAAGTTATTAGAACTCTTCAAATGCAACAAGATTCTCACTAGTCTATTGGTGAGCTTCTCTCATCCACTCGGGAAGTAGGCAATGTTTTCGAAAGGCCAAATTCAGTTTCAGCATTCGCATACCATTCTGGAATGCAGAGATCTCGACCACGAATCCTTTGGAGTTCATATCCTAGAACTATGGCATCTTGCAATCTTCTTGCCCCACTAAACTACATTTTCAAAAAGAAGCTATAATGAAATTCTGATGCGATTAAAAACAAAACACAGAAAATTGTAACGAAATTAGAACGTAACTTCTTTAGTTCTTTTCAAATATATTGAACCATACATGAACACTACTTACCTTCGTTAACTAAATTGTCCAATAAAACGCATGTTAAAGTTGGTGTCTTGGTAATCCCTAATTACGAAAATGCTTAATTCTATCATAACAAAAGGATATGATCAATGCCATTTTTACTCATACTTCACAATAAGATCAAAAGTTTCCTGACCTTGTCAGATGAATAATTTTTCCCGCTAGCTGTCTCTTGCAAAATATGGGCTGCAACCTGCAGATTTTGAAGAAATATGAACCGTTAAACAGTAAAGAGCATAAGAGGTGCAAACTAAAAACAATAATTTCATTGATGATGGGATCTCAAAGAATCACTTGGAAGAACCAAAAAAAAATTAAATACTAGGGAAGATTGATAGATCAAAAACGGGTCAAGTTCCAATTTAAAATGACATTCTACGTGGTAAACTGGAAAAATGATCATGAACATCATAGTTATGAATTGTAAGATTAAGAATATCGATATAGCGGTATATTAGCTGCTTTAGTCGAATATCATCAGCACCCTCATAAGAGCACTTCATTTCTTTAATAAAATCCTTAACGACGGCTCAACCTTAAGGATCTCATAAGGCCGATAGCTCTGGAAGTGTGATAGTTTGTGCCTCCTATTTAGGGTATTTATGCAATTTCAACTCTTGCTCCAGTCCGCCCTCCCCCATCGGAACCAAAGAAAAAAAGAGATCAAACAATGCCATGGCCTTAAGTGGAAATCTAAGATATCCTCATATCTTGGTAACACCCAATGGGATTAAGTTAATAAGTACAAATGTGAAGTTAATGAACCTATTAAAAATAGGATAATGCATGAGATAGATTGATTGATCATATCAAGAAAATTGATAGTTCTATATCATGCGACAACATGTCCCTCAAACCATACAGATGCAAGTTACAGGATCCTGAGTCTGTGACCATCAAAAGAAATCATTGAACAGGAGTGTACCTCACCACCATTGACACCTCCCTCATAGCAAGGTTTCAAACTAATAGCACGCTCAAGATAAGGCTTCCATTGACCAGTGAGTAAATCCCTCCTTATCATCTCAACCCCACCTTGATAATACTGTTAACGAAACAGTGAAAAATAGGACTTACTAACCAATTTGTATAGAAAGAGAAAAAACTACAAGGAGAGAATCATTGAAGACAAAATAGATAATAGCACCTCAAGCATACTCCTTAAAAATGGCTCTTCATTAAAATAATCTCTTCGTACAAAGACAAAGGGTACTTTGAATGCCAACGCTTCACTAACGGTTCCGTAACCAATTTTTCCTGAAAAGGATGGAACATTTTCTGATGTGTTTCTATCCATTCATTAAGCTCAGCCACTTACAAAATTATAGTTTACACACCGAGCATGCAATCAGAAGCCGCTATCAAATCTGGTGTATAAGCATCTTTGGCGAGCTTAATGAAATTTGGTGGAACCTCTTCAGTGTCTGAAGCACCACACACCTGACCGCCAAAAGATACGAATTTTCAAATAACAGCATAATAGCAGCTTATGCTATTTGAACCAAATGAAATGCTATAAGGATACCAGGCAAAGCCAACCAGGAGGAAGATATTCCTCTTTCAACTTCCAGCCTGCAGGCTGACAAAAGGACAATGAAACAGATGTAAATCTTTAGTGAAATACGAAAACTTATTCAAAATCATGCAACCGAAGACAAATAAAGTTCCAAAAATATAACTTGGTGAAATTAAAAATTCAAGTGCATAAACAGTATAATCTACTCAAAGTATGCAAGTGATTCGCGGTGTGATGAACGTCCAAGCAGGCATCCAAATTCCAAGGAGCAAACAAAAGAAAGAATCAAACTTTTGACATGGAGATTTTAACAAATATTTCACAAACCATAAAGGAAAATAATCAATCAATTCATCCCACCTGTCCGCCAAAATTAAGGATGAGTAATTTGACATCATCTCCAATACCCAGTTCGTTCCTCGCCTATAATAAGAACTTGAATAAGAGAATCACATATGAAACAAAAATAGTCGAGTGAAGGAGCTCAGTAGAATGCAAAACCTCCTGCCGTGTTTTGTGCAACCTTCTGACAACAAGAGGCACATCAACGACATCGCGGAAAGCAGGCACTGCAGAAACAAGACGCATGCAGACAAAATATCAAAAACATGAAAAAATAATGAATATAGAACTAATTTTATAAAATGCAAATATATATCTAGTAGTAGGAAGGGGGAAAATGCAACTGTCTTAAAAATATACTTGGACAGTATCCTGGGAGGCGGATCAGGAACTCGCAATGTGAATAATCCGCTGCAATCTGCATTGCAGCAGCACAACAGGTTAGGTGTCTATGCCAAGAACAGTAAGAATTATAGCAACACAGTACACAGTTTCTCTTCACTGATACAAAAAATGAAGAACAGACGTCATTGACACTTTCAAATTTCACATTCAATTTTTCTTAGGTGTTAAAATATGCAAAAAGTCATATCAATTCAAAATTGTCCAATAAGTAACAATAGTAATAGCAACCACAACGGTGAAAGAAATTAAATTCCAATTGTTTCTAGGTGCCATTGAATTTAGTTTTATAGAAATGTTAACCCCTGTTTCTGACCAAGGAAAAAATGCTTATCGTTTAGGGATACTCAAATACTGATTCAAATAAAAAAAGATTACCTGCCAGACAATCGAACGGTGGTGATGCCCAGCATCCATTACATACTCTGCATAGATGAAATCCCAACTGCAAAACTAAAGTTAATGACTACTGGCCTCAAAACATTTTGTTTGTTAACTGCATGACATCATGAAAAATAAGTGAAGTGATACGACAAGTAAAAGAGTAAACGTGCTAGTGTCAATGAGTTACCTGAAGTTGGTAACACAAACAGAGCGAATCCCAGCATCAGCAGCAGCACGGCAAGCAACTGGTACAACATCCGAAACCTGTTTACATTTCATAGAAGCGAATTATCAAAATTCTGGAAATATAATTTAAATTAAATTATTCATGTCGTGACTTAAAGTCCACAATCATGAAAGTTACCCTATAATTTATTGTACTACTTTGCTCCAGAGCCACAATATTTTCCATCTCATGACCACTTCCACATAACCAAATAATCAAAGTGGCAATGATTTAAGTATGCATATATCACAAGTATTTACCACTAAATCAGCTTTGATTGACTTCAGCCACTTTACTTCTGTTTCCAAAATAGTACCCCGGGGCACAACAGCTGTCTCGTGATACTAAAAATGACCAAAGGAATAGACAATATTTAGTAAAACAATAAGAAAAGGAAATAAAAAACCAGTTACCTGATACGAAGAGAACAAATTAGTAGTTGTGATACGATGGCAGTTTAATAGGGAAGGACAATGACAACATGTCATATTTTGTCAAATTTGTATTCATATTTGGAAGAATCATCTTATAAGATATACACTTCGACGTGGATACAAATAAGGAAATCATCTTATAAGTAACTCCTCACCTTCTTTAAGGATGCCAGGCGATCGACTGTCAGTGCATCAGCCTGGACAGCCCCACAGTCCAACAATACCTACAGTTGATTAAAAAATATATAAATCTATCAAATACTTAGAGGTTTGTTTGCAACTAATCATGCCACAATATTTTACGTGAATGCGATTTGAGTTCCAACTGAAAACCAAGCACTTAACTTCAAATTCTACAAATTCATGAAAACATGTTATATTATAAAAAAACTATCAACTTTAGTTCAATGCTTCAGCTACATCTAAATGTTAATCATTATTAATTGATCAAGTACATCAACAATATTTGCCTTAGTCCCCAAGAAGAATGCATTACATAAGTTTTCATTTCTCCAATTACGTTTAAAAAGCGTGAGGTCTGTCTTCAGTGTGAGACCAAAGAAAGAAAATGTGAGCCTCAAATGAGAGGAGGTGTGCAATGTGTAAAAAAATAACACAGTAATCAATAATATTAATATGAACTATGAAGCGTTGCACATAGAAAATAAGAAGTACGATGTCTAAAGTCAAATTAAAACTGAAACTTCGGCATTATATCCACTAGCAGAATACGTTCGATTATTAAGATGATATATAATTGAAAACATATTTAAAATGAAACGAATTGGCTTGATGAACATCTTAGCAGCAATCACTAGCAGTCAGACGCAAGTCTTGGTCAAACTTACCTTCCGAATGAATAGCCTAGGGGACTGGATTGCAGAAGTAAAAACAAACTCAGGGGCAGCGGAGACCACATGTACCTCGTGGCCAGCAAGTATCAGGTGCCGAACGACCTTTTTGCACAGAACAAGTAGGATTAACAATTCTCAAGCGAAGAAAGCAATGCATACTAACTAATAAAAATAATTCCATGAAGAAAAACATTACAGGAAACGCAGGACAAGTAACATTACAGGAAACGCAGATCAACATAAATCAACACTTCGAACGAAAGAAGAAAAAAAAGTGATCAAGAACCAAAGAAATTTCCCGATATTCATTGACTAATGAAATTTAACGGGAGGACTTGCCTTATAGAATTTCTAAACAACAAATCCGAGAACAGAAGAATTCAAGCTCGTAATATAACGACATCCAAACTCCATTCAAAAGAATAACACATCAATCAAAACCGAATAAAATGTAGTAAGACTTTCGTGAGGTTTTGAGTTACATTACTGGAAACACACGTTATAACTAATCGACATTCCAGGCGAGAGAAGTGTAAATGCGATCAAGCATGTAGAAATCTCTCGACATTTGAAACCTAAAGAAATTTTACTCAAGAACTGGCATTACAGAATTTCTAATCAACAAATACGAGGAGAGGCGAATTCGAGCTCATAACAGAACGAAATTCAAACTCCATAGCATAGACGAACGCATTCAATCAAAACAGAAGAAGACTGTCAGAAGGATAAGTTTCACAACATTAGAGGAAATAAATATCAAAATTAATCAACATTTCGAGCGGGAAAAGACAATATGATCAAGCACCGAAGAAATCTCTCGACATTCCAAAACTAATGAAATTTGACACCAGAAATGACCTTACATGATTTCTAAACAACAAGTCTGAGAACAGAAGAATTCAAACCAGACCGAAATCAATCGCATATATCCAGCGGAAAAAACACATTCGATCAACATTCTTTAACGGAAGATCTAACCTCAATAACGCGAGTGGCGTGGCCGAAGCCATGGCCGGTGATGTAGTAAGCGAAGACCAAACGATTCCCCGACGCTAAATCCGCCTCCATCTCCGGCTGAATCTGCACTCTCCTGTAGCTCCTTGTAGTCGCAACTCTCGATCGAGTCCAACAGATTATCTTCAAATTTCGCTCCCTCGATTACTGAGAATATAAATACAAAAAAGAATTGGAGTTGAAACAAATCAAGGATAATTACAATGGCTATTCGCTCATTCGAGAATGGATCTGGAATGGACGTTGCGCCGCGTCATTCAGCGTTATCTAGCCCAAAGTTCCCGCCATAAAAGGAAGAAGAATTATGTCAGGAGCGGGAGGAACTCCTTTCGAAGATCCAATTGAACCCTCTAACTATTTCGGATTTTTATACTCCTTTTAAAAAAAAGGAAAAATCAATAATAAAATAAAAATAGGGAGCAGGTGGTCGGTCGAACCATAATTTCAATTTAAATAAATGACGTGGACGGGATGAAAATCAAGCTGTCTTTTCTTCCCCAATCAAGAAAAAATAACAATATTTTCTAAAATTAGTTCCCTCAAATTATATTTTAGGCTGTGCTAAATATATGGATAATTTAATTTTTGACGTGTAATTTAGTATTAATTTAGTTTGATAATCATTTGGAAATTGCTAAAGAGTAGATTAGGATGAACCTGAAAATGGTAACATTTTAAGTACTATCATTATTATGGAAATTTGTTCATATTATATTTCTTAATTGGTAGCCTACAAAAGGCATGTAATAATTGTGTGACACATCAAATCAAATAATAATTTATTTAATAATATGTTAAATGTTAAATTAAACGAAATATATTCCCGTAATATCGTAAATTCTTTCGAATAATGTATTATAGCATATTATTATATGTGGATAAAACAATAAATTTTTTTTTTTTTGTTAGCAACTCAGATAAAATCAAACGTTTTTGACATATATTATTTAATGGCCGTTTAAAAAGAAGAAAAAGTTATATTACTTATCATTTAAAAAAACAGTTGACTTTAAATAAATTTAAAAAATAAAATCAAAGTTTTTATAAACTAATTATCTTTTAGTTTTCAAAAGGTGATTGAGTTAAAAAGAAAATAATAATAATAATAAAACAAGATAAAGGTAAGTAAAACTATAATTTATATAATTAGACCGACATAATAAATAAATAAATAAAGCTAAATAAATTTTGAAAAAAGTTTAATTTTACAAAAAAAAAAATTAAATAATAATCTAAACTAAAAAATACTTTTAAATTTTTATTAATTTCAAAAAACAAAAAAGTGTCACTCAATTTTCAAAAAATTCGTTAATATTCTTAAATATTTTTACTATCAGTGTGGATAGAAGCATTAGTATCGTTTTTTAAAATACCATTAATTTTTAAAATATTATTAACATCCTTAAACTTAAAAAAAAATTGTTAATATACAGACCAAATTCGTTCTTTTTTTTTTATATATATATTTCATTTTTTTCTCTGCATCCATCTTTAACTCAACAATTTCTTTTTTTTTTATTCTCCTATATTCTCTTAATTTTTTTTTTTTTTTGAAAAAATATTAGTAGATAAAACATGGTTAATGTAGGGACATATATTTTTACACCGTTTACAAGTAAAACAACTCACAACTTCAAACCGGAGAATAGAAAAAATGACTATAATAAGATCTGTAATATTTTTAAAAATGATTTTAACAAAAAATTAACTTATTAATTATCGAAGTAAGTAATATATGTTTTGTCACAAAATCAATTCATATGAAGAATTAAGACTTTTCGGTGGTAGATCAACACGTTATGAGAGAAAACCAACATAAAAAGCGATCACTCTGTTTCCATTTAATGAAAACGTGACGGTTCTGGGAGTAGTCTGTCGTTGATCAATCGACCATTTTTATTGATATGTTGGGTCAAGTTTAATACTTTTTTAAAAATAAAAAATATATTATTTAGAGAGAAGAGGGCAGAATGAAATTATGGTAAACTTTTAGCAAATTTAGGTCTTTGTAGGAACTTCACAGTACATTGTGATCGCAAGGGACCAGCTTCCCTCCTTTTCTACACAAAGCCTGTTCGCCAACTGAATTAACTAACTTCCCGTAACTATACCGTAACGGCATCCTCCCCAGCCGTCTATGAAACTCCGTTATACACCGTCCCCTTCTCTTCCTATGCTCCCCTTTCCTATTACTCAGCCCCACCTCACTAACCCTCTCCCCCAATCCCAGCCGTTCATTCTCATCGTAATCATTCCGTGGGTCCCCCCAGTCTCTGATCCTCTGCGCCGCAACCAGAATAGGCCCAGCGTTCGACATGTCGGCCACCATGAAATTCATCAAGATATCCTCGCAATTGCGCTCCCGATCGACAACTCTTCTCATGTCGGCCATCGCCGCTCCGCCACCGCAAGTATACTCGAACAAATACTCCATCTTCAGAATCATCAGCTTCGTGAGAACGATCGAGTATTTGTCTTGATGAACGGTGTAGATCCATTCTCGCCTCGAGAGGTCTAGATCGTGGGACCGGACGAAGAAGCCGACAAGTCGTTCGGGGTTTCTCCCCCAAACTCTGAACGCGAACTCCAGGGACGATGTGTCGATCTCGACGTCGTCGTCGCAGATCAAAACGGCGCCGGTTTGGATGGACTTATGGGGTAGGAAGCGAGAATTGAGGCTGTTTGAAGATTGGCGAATTAGGGAAATGGGTCCAGTGGTGAGGTTTTGAGCCAATTGCGTTAGGGTTTTTGACGAGGTTGAGGGATTTCCCCAAAGGATCAGTACGGCGTGTACGATTGGGGATGCGGCATACGTGGCGGCTATTGATTGGAGTAGAGGGATGCGGGATTCGTAATAGCCATTGATGAGGACCGTGATTTGATCCGATCGTAGATTCCGTCGGTCCGGCAGGGATGCGGCGTCGCACGCGGCCGCGGTTGCTTTCTGCAGAGAGCACACGGCGGTGGAGAAAGAGAGGAGGACGAAGATCGTTAGTGACTTGAAGTTCATCTCCACTTGCTTCTGCTTCAGATCTGAGCGAGATGCAGAAACAATATCATATTCGCACTTAGATTTTTTTTTTTTTTTAAATATTATTTATTTGATCTCCATTTTCATTAAACGACGTCGTGGCAAGCTGATGCGTAAACTTTACTCCTTGGCTCATAAAGAAGATGGGAAGAACGTGAATAAGAACGGAGGCAGAGTTTTCTCAAAAACATTAAATAAAATATCTACAATATGGAATTATTATGGTTCAATTATCCATTTTGAGATTTTTTTTAATATTCACAACATTTACACTAATTTTTTTTATTGTACCCAACGTTATTCTCAAAGATGTCTCACATGACGTGTGATAATCAATTAATAAGAGAAATATTTATTATTCACTTAATATTAAGGCTCTATTTTTAGTTTACAAAAGAAAAATGTATTTTTTATTTATAAACTATGATATCTTAATTAGTCACTCCTCCCAAAAATTATCTATAAGACTGTTAAATTGTATTTTATGAATTAAAGTCATAAATTATATTAATTCGTGCTTGTAAGTCTTGAAGCTCACAAATTTTTTGTCATGATTTGCATTTGGCTGTTGAATGCAATTCTTCTCTTCGCCCAATTACCTTTGACCATTGACCGTAGGTTTTTTATTTTTTATTTTTTTTAATTCTTATATTTTGTTTGAGAAATATCTTCAAAATTAAAAATTGATAAAATATTGTTTTTTTCCTCCAAGTTAGATTCACTAATTGTAATTATCTTTCTTATTAATATATATATATATATATATATATATATATATATATATATATATATATATTAACTTCATACTTTTCCTAAAAAAATTAATTATTAAGTTAAATCCGGTGGATCTACCGAATAATCAAATTCTATTTTTTTATATCACCGCATTGAAATTTTAAGTATTATTCTTAATTAAAAAACAAAACTCAAACTACTTAATTTCAAAACACAAACAAAAAAATATATAAATAATCTAAACACACAAAAAATTCAATTATTATTAATAATTAAAACACAAACAAAAAATAAAGATGATTACGAAAGAGATGGAGAGAGAAATATCTCAAATTTAATTATATTTTTTTTAAAAGCAAAAATTATTCATATATTTCATATTTCTTCATACATTTGATCTGCCTCATCCAAAAAAAACCAATAAAGGAGGAATCAAAGGAGAGAAAAAGAAAGATTTCTAATTTTTCCCTTTTTGTCCTACAACTCTATTTATCTGCACATTGGACTCTGCGGACGGTGCGACGTCGTAATGTGCAGCGTTTCCAAGGAACAGAAACTCAACATTTCATCTCCCCCTAACAAATCCCCGTTCTTCTTCTCCTCCACCAATTTCACCACATTTTCAAACACCGTTACTTCACACGGCAGCCTCAAAACCCCCGTTTGTTGAAACCCGAACTCCTCCTCCGCCTCTCTCAACAGAATCTCGAACGCCGGATGCCCTAAGTACTGCGTCGGTATCACAAATCGCTTTTTCTCCTCTCCCACGCTCACCGCCAAATAGCCTTTCGGCACGGCGCCGCCGGAGCTTTCCCCGCCGGCGGAAAGCGTTCGTTTCAGAAACTTTATACTCTTGCCTCCCGATCCTGCCGCCGTGCCGGAGATTTTGTTCGCCGTCTTCGATGAGTCCGCTAGCTTCCGCCATTTCTTCAGGATCTGGTGAAGCCTTACGATGTCTCTGATTTTGTTCGACTTCTTCGAATTTGTATCCATTCCGCAGTTAATTTCTTCCGAGGAAAGTGATGAATGAAGATGGAGAGGGGTCGTTTCTGTTCTCGATGCTCTGAATTTATAGGCAGTTTGAAAACTCGGATTTGAAAAAAAAAACGTAATTTTTTTATTAATTTTGAGTAATTTTATCCGTATTTTCTGTTGAGATTCCCTAAATCGTCTACAATAATAATATTTAAATTGTTGATTGTAATTACGATTATACCCATTGTCATCTTTATTTTAGTTTTTTTTAAATTAAATGTTATAATTTATTTCTCAAATTTGTGTATAATTTTATTTTTAAAAATTAATCTCTCACTCTCAGTTTATTCAATTAAACAATTAAACTTTAAATAGCACTTATAGAAAAAATGTGAGTGACTACCACCATTATAGTTATTATTTCTATTGATATCCAATCCATAATTAATATATAATATAAAATATATTAATTTTTATCGTGTCATTTCTCTACAATAAATTATCGCGTCATATTTACTATTTTATTTATTTTACTTTCTTAAATAGTCATAAATATAACTTGATTTGTTACTATATTAATGATGGGAAGTTGGAAATCAGAATATATAATTGAATTAAATATTTATTTCATTATATTCCACAGTTAAAGAGTTTAATAATTAAAATAAAATATATAATAAAGCATTATTATTAAAGTGGGGTGCGCAACCCAAGGCTTAAAAAAATGGACTAAAAGTGTGAAGCTTTTTACAGGTATGGCATTTAATCTCTCGGCTCCTATTTTCGGTAAAAGATAACCCATGTGGGGTTAGCAAATTTAAGCCATTAATATAAATATCAATAATGGCCCAAAAGTCTAACCTCCATTTTATAATCGCCGTACACCTGTTACGTTTTATTTTTTAATCTTAAATCAATCCTAGTTGATTATGTATATGAAATATTATAATTAAATTGATTTAAATGTTATATAAATGAAATGAAATAAAATAATTATTGGTTCATAGAGTTTGAATTTCAATTTCTATCTAAAATTTAAAATAATAATAATAATAATACGGAAACATTTTGAATATATGAATAATATATTAGTTTTTACTTAAATCTGACTTGAAAATTAAATAGGGAGTAAAAGGTAATTTTATTCGAAGCAAGCGATGGTTTAGGTGGAGATCCATTTTTGGTTGTATTTATAAAATTAAAATAAAAATAATAAAAATAAAAAGATATATATGGTTGGTGAAAGAAGCGATGAGAGATTGATTTGATTCCCCGAGGCAAAGAGTCAAAGGCAAAAGGAAGTCTCGTACCGTTCGATTGTACTATCATTATTCAAATATTTTAACTGCCCTAACTGCCCCTTTTGCTTTGATTTCGATGGAATCCCATGTGATTTTTTTTTTTTTTTTAACAATTTCCAATGTCCATCTTTTATTACAATTTCCGAGTATTTTATTTCATTTTTTAATTATTAAATGGGTTCTCATCATTTGATGCCATATGCCATCTTTTAAATAAAATAATTGAATGCTAAATTAATAAAAAAATATCTTTAAATTTTATACTTTTATATTTTTTTTTTTAATAACATCCTCAAATTTTTCAAAAATTATCTTAAATTAAAAAAGACTTTAATACTTTATTTTCAAAATTTTTAAGGTTTCATTAATATTTTTAATTTAAAAAAAAACTTCAAAAATATTAGTATAACGTTTAAAAAATACTCATAAATTTTATAAAGTAACATTAAAATGTTTGTAGATGAATCATAAGATGTCGGTAAACAATTTTCGTTTATATATTAACCGTAAAAAAAATTAGTTTTTTTTTATAAAGATAAAATGTATTAATGATATTTTTGAAGTTTTATGAATACTTTTAAATATAATACGGGATGATAGACGTATTTTTAAATTATTTAAAAAAATTGAAAGGTATTTATATTATTAAAAGTTAAAAGGTTATTATTAAAACAAAATACTAATAGTCGACCTTCTACCTAACCATAATTGTATTTTTTTTTAAGTTTAAAAATATTATTAAGACTTTAAAAAGTTTATGAATTCGCTAAAATTTTACCCAATTTAAACGGTAAAAAAAGGCAAATGTTTGACTTTGACCTAAAGAAATAGAAGGCTTAGATGAGAACGGCAACGTGATCCGCACGACAGCACAGATTCCGTCCGATCCCAATTAATTTATACCCAAAGAGCCAAAATCATTATACCACTCATTAACCATCATCAATCCACATTCTTTTTGTTATTAAGCAACCAAATAATATACATTAAAAAAAATGTAAATTCAAGAGAGGGACTTGTTGTACTATAATCTATTATTGATGAGAACTTGATTGATAAAAAATAATTAAAAAAACATTTTAAATTAAATTAAAATAATATAAGTCAATAAAATACTTATATGACAAATATTACAATTTGTTATGATTGATTAGTTCTACAAAAATTAAAATAGGGGAGAAAAAAAAAAGTCCTCACGTGCTTCTTGTTCAGACGGACTGATGAGATGGGAGTACCGAACACGTGCTTCACCACGTGCTTCGTTCTGGGAACAAAAAGAAGGTGCCTAGTGTCGAATTGAAGAAAGCCCAAACTCTCATACTCTTCACTAATTTATTCAAAATAAAATCATTTTAATTTAATCTCTCAACTTTCTAATTCTTTAATAAATAAATAAATTAATATATATATTTTATCTTTATAGAAATTGTTCCATGATTGATATTAGGTATAAGATAATAATTGATTATGGTCTACCAATTTTCTTTTGACTTTTTTAGTGTAATTTTTTCTTAAATCTTTATTAATTAATTATCGATTAATCTTAGGATTTCTTCTCCTATTACATTATTTTATTGACTAAAGTATTTAAGTGATAGCTAGCCTGTTATCACATCAATAATTATAAAATAAAATAACAAATAAAGTATATTAATTATGAGTATTAGTTTCTTGATTTATTGGGCGATTTAATAAAATAGTCTTTAAAGTTTCCTATTTTAACAAATAAAATATATGAAATTTAACTAATATTGCAATATATATTTTTTTTAAAATTTGTTTATGAATAATATGTTGACAATTAGCAAACCTACCAATGATTAGTAGTTGCGAAACAAATTATGCACTATATAATTATTAATTGTCATAATATTGAAATATATAAATTATTCCTAATTCTTCAACCAACCAATGATTTAAGGTTGATCGTATCAATTAATTTTATGCTCGAATTACTACTAACCTACCAACAAATTTGTAAGATCAATATATCAAAATTAAAATATTTAAATAGTAATATATGGCAATTAATTAGTAGGGGTTCTAACA
This sequence comes from Cucurbita ficifolia, assembly GCA_033971965.1. Classification (NCBI taxonomy): domain Eukaryota; kingdom Viridiplantae; phylum Streptophyta; class Magnoliopsida; order Cucurbitales; family Cucurbitaceae; genus Cucurbita; species Cucurbita ficifolia. The sequence continues at coordinate 2,431,543 of CM066970.1, forward strand.
AAATCATATATATTTTTGTATAAATTAGCCCATCAATGATTTATATTTCAATTAATCTAAATATGGTGGTTACAATTTGTTTCGGGGTCAAAGGTTGTTACTAAATTTATGAGAAACAGCTATTAATAATTCGATTATAAAAATATGAAAGAAAAAAAAAATCAATCCATACCCTAAAGCAACCAATTAGTTAAATAAATTTGTGATGTCGTTGGGAGGAGAACAAATCATATAAGGGTGTGAAACCTTCCCTTAGACGCGTTTTAAAACTCTGAGGGAAAGCTCGAAAGGGAAAGTAACGGTGTGAAACCTTCCCCTAGTAGACACGTTTTAAAACCCTGAGGGAAAGCCCAAAGAGGACAATATCTACTAGCGGTGGATCTGAGTAATTTCAAATGGTATTAGAGCCAGACACCGGACGATGTGCCAGCCTTCTCGCTGTTCCCCAAAGGGGGGTAGACACGAGGTAGTGTGCCAGTAAGGACGCTGGACCCCAAGGGGGTGGATTCGGGGGCTCAAAAGGGAAAGTAACGGTGTGAAACCTTCCCCTAGTAGACACGTTTTAAAACCCTGAGGGAAAGCCCAAAGAGGACAATATCTACTAGCGGTGGATCTGAGTAATTTCAAATGGTATTAGAGCCAGACACCGGACGATGTGCCAGCCTTCTCGCTGTTCCCCAAAGGGGGTAGACACGAGGTAGTGTGCCAGTAAGGACGCTGGACCCCAAGGGGGTGGATTCGGGGGCGGTCTCACATCAATTGGAGAAAGGAACGAGTGCCAGCCTTCTCGCTATTCTCCAAAGGGGGTAGACACAGCAAGGACACTGGGTCCTGAAGGGGGTGGATTGTGATGTCCCACATTGGTTGAGGAGGAAAACAAATCACCTTTTATAAGGGCGTGAAAACCTTTTCCAAATCACCCTTGTAAGGGTGTGGAAACTTTCATTAGTAGACGGCTTTTAAAGCCTTGAAGTTCACAATTTTGTGATTGAATTTATTATTTCATATATTCACTTTTTTCTCCATCCTAATAAAAACTAATTGTGGGTTGAAAATTAAAATTAAAATTAAAATAAATAAACCTAATATTTCTAATGTATTTTCCTTTTATTTATAAAAGAAAATTGATATTTTTGCACGCTCATGACAAAAGGCGGATTTTGTGGTTTCGATGTTGGGCCTGTCAGTTTTGTTCCCGGCCCATAAAAACCCCGGAAAGAAGCCCAAAACGTATCGTCTGATACCTCCACAAGCCTTAAATTGAATTTAAAATCATAAAATAATTTCACCAGAAAATAAAGAAAAATAAATAAACAAATAAAATAAATTACACGGCCTGTTTTTTCTCCACATGTGGTGCTTGTCTATCTATATTCATTAAACACTTTTCCAAAAGGGGCATTTTTTGTTTTATTCTGTCATTTTTTTTAAATTAATAGAAACTAACCAATTATATTTCTATCTAAACAATTATAATAGCTCATAAAAAAAATAAAAAAAATAATTATATTCCTCAAACTTTAATTTCAATAAATTAGATTCTAAATTATAACACGAACAAAATTAATATTCTATATCACTAAGTTTCTAGATGTTTGATGATTTGTGGTTAGTTACGCTCGTGTCTAACAATAATATTTTTTTAATATCTCGATATTTTTATTTATGAATAGAAGCAGGTATGTAATAATATATGGTATGGAGGGATAGGTCGCATTCAAGAAAGCAAAAAAATATTGGGCTTATGTGGAAATCACAAGGCATTAAATGGAAATAACTGTCGGCCACAAAATGCCCCAAATGCCAAATTCTTAACCTTCCCTCCACTTACAATACCTTATATTCGCTTCCTGTCACATTTACATACCGAATTTTCATGGACAATTGCAATATTTATGCCCAATCATTTTTTTTTCTTTCTTAAATTCTATTTTTTTTAATTTTAATTTAGTTAAATAAATTCAAAAGTAATAATTATGGTTGGAAAATTGAGGGACTATTTTAATTTTCTTTTTATATATTTTTATATTTCTGTTTCTAATTATGGGAAAACATGTGTGTGGTAACTTCTATTTTACATTAAAAAAATATCCATAAATACAACAAATTAAATTAAAAATTCATAGAAAAATAAAAGTATCCATAAATATTTCAATCTTAAAAAATAAAATAAAAATTCGTATTATGATAAAAAAAATAAAAAATAAAAAATCAAGCATAGAAAAATAAAAGCTTAATTATTAAGAAACATTTTGCTAAAAATTAAAAAAAAATTCTTCTTAAAGTACCATGCAATTATTGAGTTAGGAGACTCCTCTTGTATTTAATAATTAAGAATAAATTATATATTTATATTTTTTTTTTTGTAATTAATGCTTTACTTTATTATTATTATTATTACAAAAAGAATTATTCATATTTGATGATATATCAAAAAGAAGAAAAAGCTAAGGTATCAAAGATTAAAGAGAATATTTTATACAGATTCCATCTCACAAATAAATAACAAAGTTATTAAAAAGAAATAATAATAATAATCAAAGGCTCAATGATGGGAGTATAATGGTGGTAATGAGTCAGAAACAAAGTATGGGTTATTTTATTTGGTAACCAAGGGTGCCACGTGGAGAAGATCGAAATAGATCGAGATTCTGATTAGGCGCAAAGCTTTTAAGTGTTCGGGTCAGCTTACGTACCTCTCTATTTTTATTAATAATCGTTCTATCGAAAGAATTTGATAATTAGGAAATCTTTATATTTTTAATATTTTATGCAAATTTATTTTAAATAACAGTTCCATATAACATACCCGAATACTATACGAGGAAACTCAATGGTAGTTAATATTTGACTCGGGTTAGTATTTGAGTATATTTCAAGGTTAATTTTGAAAATATTATAGATATCTAATAAAATATTTAATTAAATATATGTGCATGGCTTTTGAATAAAATTTATGAGCAAGGACCAAGAATTAGAGTCTTTAGTGGATCTCCTTTTTCACGAGGAATAAGAATGATGCTTCATTAACGAGTGCCAAGAGAGAGATAAGAATTATACTTCGTGTCAATTTGTATTTATTTATTTTTATTATTTGTCGCCCTCAATAGAACTTCACATATTTATTTAATTTACGGGTCGTCTTAAACAAGATAGAAAATTTCTATTTAGTGAGAGAATAAAACAAGATTTTTTCCTGTTTTCACCCGACTCTACCTAAATTCTTGTCCGACCCTATTATGTCTCACTTTTAATTATATATATATATCTAAAAAGATTTTATAAGAAGAAAATAACATAAAAACTTTAAATTGTATAGTCTATATATATATATATAGAAGTGGGGTCGGGGCGGGAACCGAGAATGCCCCTGGTCTTGTTAGATAATAGGAAGAAATTTCTTCCCGCTCATTCTCTTGTTTAAACGAGGATTTTATAATTAATGGGTTAAATGAACATCTCTAATTCAATTGGTATTCATCGTCATTTAACACGAACACAGACACACCATGGATAAATATTTACAATTTAGCTCAAAATAATAAAACTATGCACTAATTAAGGTACAATTAAATCATAAAAAAAAATTAAGAACAAAGATGCTATACGTTTTCCTAAGAATTTTGCCCAAAAAAGGGTTATTCCACGACTCACCTAAGAAGGTATTGTAACAGCTTAATACAAAAGTTTAGGGCACTTTATATGCCCAACTAAATTTAGAATCTAATAATTGGAAGCTGTAATTTTCCATTGAGAATTTTAAGATATAGTTTTGTAGGAATATTTAGTTTGGTATTCTTTTTTATTTGGACTTATGCATATTTTGAGGTATAACAAACGTTCCATTGCTTATCAATTACAACCTATGATGTTGCACGTGATTATTTTTTAAATAATAATAATAATATTAAGTAAAATATCTGATTTATTGTCGAGAAAAGAGACCTAACTAGATTTCCAAACCATTTGTAACGGCCTTAGTTGATCTAGTAGTTCACTCATTCTCTTGATCTTCTCGTTCTCCTTATTTTGTTTTAGCTGAAGTGGAAACTCTTCTCGACCTTCTGTTGACTACCCAATTTCCTATACTGCGAGTGCCAATAACTTTGCGTTTCTTACTTAGACCTAAATTTAGTTAGCATCTGGTAATCTCGGCTGATTATAAATTCTTTCTTTCTCTTCGAACTTAACTATCTGGGAATCTCTAATTTCTACCGTTTTTTTTATAATGATAATTGATATTTTATCCATCAATTAGCCTCTTCTTTTAGTACTTTAAAAACTTTATGAAAATTGCAGCTAGTAGATATTGTCTGATTTGACCCATTATGTATTTTCGTCAGCCTCACGATTTTAAAACGTGTTTGCTAGAGAGAGATTTCCATATCTTTAGAAAGAATGCTTCGTTCTCATCTCCAACGGATGTGAAATCCATCCATATTCCAATATTATTTAACAAAAATTTTAATTACCCCATAAATAGTAAAATTTAATATCTCAAAGACTCTTATCTTTACCCACTAGTAGTTGAAAAATATATAACGAAACCCATTATGGCTATGACGTGTCTTCAAAACTTGATTTGAGATGTATCGGGTTTGTTCAAATTCATCTACTTTCCACTAAAGCACGCATACGATTTATTTATCATTTCACTCAAACTATTCTCTACGCAAAACTAACCTAAATTTATACATTTTTAAAAGTAGCATAAAAGACAAAACTAAACAGGAAAATTGTGAAAAAAGAAGTGCTTTTGTGGTGTAATGACATTATTATTATTATTATTATTATTATTATTATTATTATTATTTAAAGTTTTTGGGGGGAGAAAATTTAAATAAAAAAAGAAAAAAAGAAAAAAAAAGTTGTGCCCTTAATTTCTTGACCAACTGAATTACGTGTTCAATCAAGTCCACATGCATCCATGGGCTTCTATAAATAAGTGCTTTGTTTCTGCAGCCATATTGGCAATGGAAAGAGGTGTTCTAAAGAGAGAATAAGAAGTATTATTATTATTATTATTATTATTATTTAATAAATAATAATAATAATAATTAAATAATTAATGGGGGCGGAATGGAGGAGCTGTTATTTGGACATAATTTTGGTTCCTTTAGGGTTTTTGATAAGCGCTGGATATCATGCATGGCTTTGGCACAGAGTTCGGACTCAGCCTTTCACTACCCTCATTGGTATCAACACTAATGCTCGTCGTTTTTGGATTGCTGCCATTTTACAGGTCTTTTTTCTTTTTTCTCTTCTTTTTATAGTCCAATAAAACGTTCGATCTCGTAACAATTATGTTTAAATAAATATTTTGAATTATATCATTTCGACGTTTTTTTCTTTGAATTTTTTCTCCCGATTCGTAATCTATAGCTTTTAGGTTTTTTTTGAAAGAAAAAAAAAACTTGTTTTTCGAGTTTATTATGATAGTAAAGCATATTTCAAATTGTTCAGAATTTGAATATAATCGAGGGAAGATCTAAAGCTTTATACTTTGTGAATATCTTTAGTTGGTTGAATTATGCTCGGGATGACGATTGGTGTAACTTTAGCTATGAAACTCGAATTTTAGGTATTTTTTTTTTAAGGAAAAAACTTGGTTTTTGGGTTTATTATGATGGTAAAGCCTATTTTAAATTGTTCGGAATTTGAATATAATCGAAGGAATATTTGAAACTTTATATTTTGTGAATATTTTTAGCTGGTTGAATTATGTTCGGGATGACGATTGGTGTATTAATAATTATAATTATTTTTAGATCGGGTATTTGAATTTCTAATTATTTTTGGGATGAAATTAACAGGATAATGAGAAGAAAAACATCCTGGCCGTCCAAACCCTAAGGAACACGATAATGGGATGCACCCTCATGGCCACTACTTCGATTCTGCTCTGTATGGGGCTAGCGGCAGTATTGAGCAGCACATACAGCATAAAAAAGCCTCTAAACGACGCCGTTTATGGAGCCCACGGTGATTTCATGTTGGCTCTTAAATACGTGACATTGCTCACACTATTCCTCTTCTCCTTCTTCTGCCATTCCCTCTCCATCAGATTCATAAATCAAGCCAATATTCTGATCAACATTCCGCCCGGCGCCACCGCCGTCACCTCCGATTACATATCCGATCTCCTCGACAAAGGCTTTATTCTCAACACCGTCGGCAACCGCCTCTTCTACGCTGCCCTGCCGATGCTCCTCTGGATTTTTGGCCCTGTTTTGGTCTTCGTTTGCTCTGTTTCCATGGTTCCTGTGCTTTACAATCTCGACTTTGTTTGCTCCGACGCCATCGGAAAACGGAAAACGCTCGCCGCCGGTGACGCTAATGGCGAACTCAGTAATGTTTAGAGCTTCGAAAAATGGTTGATTTGGTCGGTTTCTCTGTATGGATGTGATATTTGTGTGTAAATTGATCGGTGTTTGAGTCTGTAGGTTTTGAAACTGACTTTTAAATGGGAATAATTGAAATGCAAATTTGTCTCTGATTTCTCACCTCTAAAATAATTCAACTTTTTTTGTTTGTGTTAATTTGTCGGTGAAATTAACACAAATATTATAGAATTATGAAGAAATGTGTGAAGAACAGCATTCTCAAGAGGGTTTTTATTTTTTTTGTTTTTTTTTTATACTAATTATTTTTAATATAATTATTTATGCTTTAATACTTTATAATAACTATGCTCTTTCTTTTCCTAAATTACATGATGATACACGACATAATGCTTAATGAGTGAACAAAATAATAATAATAATAATAAAATAAAATAAAATTTAGCCTTGCTTTAAAAAAAAAAAGTTTAATGGCCTAACTCTTTTTTTAAAAATTAAGAAAATTAATTTTCATCCTACATTTAGACTGTATTTTGAAATGAGGTGAAAATTGACGATAAAATGCGTAAAAATTTAGGCCACATAAATAATTTACTTCAATTAGTTAGGGTATGTTGTAATCCATCTCAGCTAGAGGTACATGGCTTCTATTAATTTTAGCATTTTGATCTCTTCAAATGGTCCCATCGAGAGAAAATCTATAGTAATAAACCCCACAAATGGCCAACAATAAAAGAAAAGCATGGTACTCGGCTTCTTCTTTCTAAAATTATAATACTAACAGATCAGAGTGGCGCAGCGGAAGCGTGGTGGGCCCATAACCCACAGGTCCCAGGATCGAAACCTGGCTCTGATATCTATCCTTTGAAATTTACCTAAATAAGTTATGGTATGTTTTATCTATTTAAGCTAGATGGGCTCATAACCCACAGGTCCCAGGATCGAAACCTGACTCTGGTATCTCTACCCTTCCGAAATACCATGTCACAAACTTTATCCCTTTCCTTTCTCTTTCAAATCAGAAAGCATTTCAACTATCATCGGCCGACTGAAATCCCATTTTATGTCTCACAAAATTAGGATAACAAAAACAAAGACATCTCGTCGTACTAAAATCCTTAAAGGTGTGAGATCCCACCATCTCTCAAATCTTTGACCGCCGACCCCAATAATATTGGTTCTATTTTTCATGGTTTCTGAATTAAAAAACATAGGAATATGAGAAATAATGTCATTATTATAGATAATTGTTTGATATTGATAAGAGTTTGCTATGCTATAATAACTTGTAGACTACGATTTTGATAAGTGTTACATCAAGGATTATGAGTTGTGTAACTATGGAAAATTTTGTTCTTTCATCCTCAGTTAATCAAAGGAGCTTCCACTCTACCATGCTGTCCAGAAATCCCGAGCGCCGAAAATTCTGCTGGCAACGGGATATTCAACTCGGAACAAACGAGCTGAATTATGCTGGCAGTGACATCCCCAATAGACATTTTGTTGAGGGTCACGGACATGGCAAACCTGTGATCTATGTTACAAAAACCTGTGGATCCACCCATTCCTGAATGCCCAAACCCAATAAAAGAACCTTCCTTTGATCTCAACCTTGAGAATCCTAACCCAAATTTCCCATTTGGAATGGTGAAATTCTCGTATTTTCCTATACCCAAAAAGGCATCATGAATTCTGGGGTCTTTGTACATTTTGCCTACAAACTTTTGTCCAGCTCCTGTGCTGGGATCATTGGTAAGGATCCTAGTGTAACCAGTATTGCTGAAGATACTATTATTCTCAGCTGTTTCGGGGGAACTCGAGTTCTTTTCGTGGTCATTATTTACGTTGGTACGACTGTCCTTACTTTTGGCAGCTTTCTGCTTCTTAGGATTCTCGACAGAAAATTTAGGGATGTGAGGATGACTTCCGAGAGCTGGTTGGGATGATGAGGAATGTGGTGGCGGTATCACGCCTCCATCGGCCAGGGCTGCGTAATAACGTGCCAGTGCACGAGCAGAGCAATGTCCATTAGCAGCTGGTATAATGGCACGGCGAGTATTGAGCATGTTAAATAGAGGTGTCAAAGTTGTGGCAAGCTGGGCAATCATGGCTGGCTGGAAGGTGGAGGGTAGTTCAGGACGATTGATCCCAGTGAACTTTTGAAGATCATCAAGATTTGGTGTTAGTGTTGCAAGACGAGATTCAACTCCTGGAAACAAACAAAGAACATTACAAAAAAGCTCTGCAACAATTTTTCTCTTAACTGGTAGAAATTATGGTTTACCAGGAGGGATTCCAATGTACAGCTCGCCTTCTACATGGAGCGGGGAAACTAATGCTTCTTCGAGAATCTCCTGGAATTTCTTCCCCGTTGCGTGCTGTTTCGTTTAAGCGGATTAAAACCAATGAGACGAAAAATAAGCTATCTTAGGCTATCTTAGACTATTGTGAGCTCTGATCAGATTAAAACCAATGGTTAATATGTTGAGGGATGAGTGATAACCAAGCACAACAAATCTTGTCTCCTGGCTGACCAATGTATTATACTTTTCTTTTACCATACAATTAACCAATGCTAATAACGATAAAAATATGGATCGTAATTTATCCACAAAATGTACAAAACGAGACGGAATAGAATGTAAATATCCATTCAAACGTGTCAAGAGAATTGGTGAAGAGCAGCAATAGATAGGCAAACACATGAAGCATGAGATCCCACATCAGTTGGAGAGGAGAACGAAGCATTTTTTATAAGGGTGTGGAAACCTCTCCCTAGCAGACGCGTTTTAAAAACATTGCGAGGAAGCTCGAAAGGGAAAGTCCAAAGAGGACAATATCTGTAAGAGATGGGCTTGGACCGTTACAAATGGTATCAGAGTCAGACACTTGGCGATGTGCCAGCAAGGATGCTGGGCCCAAAAGGGGGTGGATTGGGGGGTCCCACATTGATGGGAGAAGGGAGCGAGTGTCAGCTAGGACGCTGGGCCAGAAGAGGGGTGGATTGTGAGATCCCACATTGGTTGGGGAGGAGAACGAAACATTCTTTATAAGGGTGTGGAAACATCTCCCTATCAGACGTATTTTAAAAACCTTGAGGGGAAGTCCGAAAGGGAAAGCCCAAAGAGAACAATATCTCCTAGCGGTGGCTTGGACCGTTACATAAAGTATGAATTGATTTTACGACTTATTCAAATTTAATAGAATAGTCTTGACACTAGAGTTGCACCCAATAATTTAATTGAATGAACGAAGGACATTACCTCAACGATCCCACCACATAGCCAGCCATAGGATAGATAGTGATACAACTGCTCCTGCCCAGGTTCAGTCTCTGGCGTTGATTTAGCCATGCAATTCAAACATTCCTCCCAGTCACAAATTAACAAAGGATTTTCCCTCGCATCTATCGTGGCATTATGCAGACCCGACGTGTGGTTAAGCACGTGATAGACCTAGAAATAACAACCAATAATAGAAAAAATGTCTTTAAATACACTGCAATAACACAGGAAACAACTTTTCAGGGAGATGATGTGTACCTTTATTATATCTTTACCGTTTGTTCCAAAGTTCGGCCAAATATTGGAAACATTTTCCTCAAGATTCAGTTTCCTTCAATACAATTCATAAGAGGAAAAAAGCAGTTTCATATTAAGGACATAGAACATTTTAACTACAAAGAAAGAATTCGGACTTGAAACCCTCACTTTAACTTGCTATAAATTCTGTTCTTACCCATTATCAACTAGCCAATGCAACATTCCAGCTGTGATGCCCTTTGTTACAGAGAACACTGGAAAAAGACTATCGGGTTGAACGGGACGAGGATCGTATCTCCCTAGAACTCCAGCAGCAGTGTCGATAATGACCTCTCCATCTTTGTAGGCACACACCTAACGGAGTTGTATCATAATTCAATAAGAAGAGAAGAGTTGTAATATAGCATTTATGAGGAACTGAAGGGCGGGATTTAATTGCTATGTACAATTGATCGTTAGTGTACCGAACTCGTACTGGACTGTTACTTGGCCATAAAATGTTAGCTTAATTAATCAAAAAGGTAAGTATGGAAAACCGAACCGACTTATCTTGCAAATGCAAACGTAAATCAGATCAAGCAGGTAGCCAAACCTGGTTTGATCATCTAAAATGTGTTACATCTCAAGTTTTAACTGAGTCTCTATTAAATGCCTTTGTATGTCTTCTATCAAACATTGATATTTACCTACTTGCATGATATATAGACACACACATATGGCACTCACTAATTGTAACAGCCCAAACCCAAGCCCACCGCTAGTAGATATTGTCCTATTTGGGCTTTCCCTTTCAGGCTTCTTCTGAAGGTTTTTAAAACGTGTTTGCTAAGGAGAGGTTTTCACACCCTTATAAAGAATGCTTTGTTCCCCTCTCCAACCGATGTGGGATCTCACAGTCCACTCCCCTTTGGGACCCAGTGTCCTCGCTGACACTCATTCCCCTCTCCAAACGATGTGGGATCTCACAATACACCCCCCTTCGGGGCCCAACGTCCTCGCTGGCACTCGTTCCTCTCTCCAATTGATGTGGGATCTCACAATCTACCCCCCTTCGGGCCCAGCGTCCTCGCTGGCACACCGCCCGGTGCCCACCCCCCTTTGGGGCTGGGGCTCAGCGTCCTCGCTGGCACATCGTTGTCTGGCTCTAATACCATTTGTAACAGCCCAAGCCCACCGCTGGCAGATTTTGCCCTATTTGGGGTTTCCCTTTCGGGCTTCCCCTCAAGGTTTTTAAAACGTGTCTGCTAGGGAGAGATTTCCACACCCTTATAAAGAATGCTTCTTTCCTCTCTCCAACCAATGCGGGGCCAACGTCCTCGCTAGCACTCATTCCCCTCTCCAAAAAATGTGCGATCTCACATCAATGGTCAAATTCTGAGAGATAAAAGGAAAAAAAAAAAGAACATACAACTGAATGATACTTTGAACAAATTTTCAGGATCCATAATCCATGTTACTATTTGGATTCTGAATAATTGTCAGTTCAATCACACAGCTAAATGCTATGAGCCAATCTGAGGTGCATGCTATATCTGCTTTTGCATGTAATGAATGTAATAGATTGCATGAAAAACCTTGTAAAATTATAGACAAGAATTTACCAAAACCGAAATTGCAAATATGCACTGAAATTTTGCATTAAACTGCACTTTGACATGCCAGAAAATGGTTTAATTACGCAGTGGCATATAATATAATAAAGATGTGATACATGCCTGGATTCCAAGTATTTTATCCTCATTCCCCAGCTTGATTAAGAGTTGTCTCAGCTTAGATTCCACATCAGAGTGGGAAGGTGTTCTCCAGATCCATTGATCATTTACGTTTGGCTCCTTGCTAATACTTCTGAAACATCCAATATTAAACCAAGCGGAACATAAGACGACGCACCAATAATCACACAAACGTCGATTCGGAACTCACCCTTGTAGAACAAATTCAGCAAATGGTCTCATGATATCTAGATATACTATGTGAACATCCATCAAGGAAGAAAGACCTGCGTCAATCTCTCGAAGCTCAGAAAACACGAATCAAATACTTCAGCAAGTTGAGACCAGTTAATGTTTAAATAAATACCTCTTAGAAGATTAAGGACCCTTGCAAATATTATAATGTCACCAGGAAATGCATCAACCTGGGTAAAAGATGGGCTCTCAACATTTGCAAACACAGACAATCATGACAGAGAAATAATTAGAAGCTATATCAACTTACAGGATTAAAACGTTTAGCCTCCTTTTGACTCATTTTCATTCTTTCTTGTATTTCCTTCACGTTCTTTGATCTTTGCTCCGCCATAGCTCTAAGGGTGACCTGTAAAATAGCTGAAGAAGTAAAAATATGAACCTAATTTATTCGTAGGACTCGTGATGAAAGATATCAGAGAATGAAAATTTGTAAGTAACATCAGAGATAATCCTGACGCTCAAGAGCTTGGGATGCACTTACCTGTGATTCTTTTGCAGGAGTTGTTGCTCGAAATAATACATTTGTCACCATCATTGCTTGCTCCGGCATATCAAGACGCAACTTAAGTCCCATTTCGGCAAAGGAAGATAGAAGAGCAACATGGTCACCCTATCAAAGAAGATGTTTACAAATCGTTTCCGCGAAGAACTACAAACCAACTAACTCTCTTACCAACTAGCTGTCTTACAATAACAATAATTAACTAATACTATAACAAACTGCATTATAAAGTTCGTTAAACAAATTGTCAATGGAAGATAAGGAATGTAAGCACATAAACAAAGACAAGATCTAAAAAGTCAAGGAGGATGATTTTCCCCGTTTCAAGCTATGTTATAAACAATGGTACAAGCAGTAAATTGATCAAATATGTTTGTAAAACCAAAGCCTACAGTTGACTTAAAACACTAGAAGAGTAAAATGCAGACAGTTTACTGTACCAAAGGATCAAAGGAAATCGTAGATATGAGGGTCTAATTCGTTAATATTTTACCCAAATAATAATATCGTACAAACCTCTGCAGCTGCCAAAAACATCTTTGCCAGTGCTAGTTTCATGGTGTTTGGTAATTTCTTTGTAAGCCCAAAGTCGAGCAAAATTGGACGATGAGGAGGTTCCTTGCTGATGAGAAAATTCCCTGCACAATGTACCAAAGAAGGCCCTAAAACAACTATTGTCTTGCGATTGTTACATCCCTAACATTTCCATTAAGAAATCATGATTAGAAACTTTTTTTTTTTAATGTAAAAAACTTATCTCGTTTGGTAAGTTCTAATTACAGATTCATAACAGAAAACATCAAGGGTCATTTTCAGTATTAGCTCTTATGAGAATATTCTGAAAAATAACAAAATATTTGGGCATTGCCTAATTCCTACATTAATGAATTATTTACCAGAAATAAATCTTCTACTGCTAATTTTTTTATTAATCTACATTAATTTACATTAAAACGATTACGCATAGATGATAATGTACCAGGATGCGGGTCGCCATTGAAAAATCCATCGACATAAATTTGGTGAGCATAAGCCCGTGTGATATCTTCAACAATTTTTTGTTTGTCAATACCATAAGCTTCCAGACTAGCAGAGTCATTTAAACGTATGCCATCCATATACTCCAAAATTAGAACTTTCTCTGTTGACTGCCACAGAAACCCACAGAACAACAGCTAACTACATAAGCAACCTAATCTTATGCAAATGAAGAACTTGTAGACTTGCTTGGAATGGAATATACAGTAAGCGTTAAACATGTTGCTAAGTTATGAGCACAAATCATTCCTTAAGATAATGACTTTGATCTTGTAGACTTGCTTGGCATAGATGTATATGTATCCTTTGAAAATTTTTCATATAAGCTAAAAATTGGGAAGCCTTTAACATGATTAATGTTTCCTCATTACAGCAATAAAACTTAAATTTAAAATGTTTAAAAAAAAAGTTCAACAATTGTAAGGGTGGAGGAACGATGTGAGATCCCACATCGATTGGAGAGAAGAACGAAGCATCATTTATAAATGTGTGAAAACCTTTCCCTAGCAGACACGTTTTAAAAACCTTGAGAGAAAGCCCGAAAGGGAAAGCCCAAAGAGGACAATATTTATTAGTGGTGGGCTTGGGCTGTTACAAATGGTATCAGAGCCAGACATCAGGCGATATGCCTGCGAGAAGGCTGAGCCCTGAAGGGGGGTGGACACGAGACGGTGTGCCAGCAAGGAAGCGGGCCCCAAATGGGGTGGATTGGGGGGGGTCCCACATTGATTGGAGAAGGGAACAAGTGCCAATGAGGAGGAGAACGATGTGAGATCCCACATCGATTGGGGAGGAGAACGAAACATCCTTTATAAGGGTGTGGAAACCTCTCCCTGGCAGACGCGTTTTAAAAACCTTGAGAGGAAGCCCAAAAGGGAAAGGAGGACAATATCTATTAGCGGTGGGGTTGGTCTGTTACAAACGAACTATTAACCTGAGAAGGTATTATGTGTGTTATCTATTGAGCTATACTTAGAAGAGCAATTTACCTTTCTAATTTTAGAAATATTTATCTCAAATACGTTGTTGTTCAAGAAGTTCCTCAGTAGTTCTTTAGCTCTCTTGAGCCTGTTCTACATGGTAGGAATATATAACCACTAATCAATCTTAGAGCTGCAAAATGCACTCGTCCCCGTTGCCTTAAAAAATAATTCATGCAAATAACATCCAGCCACATTACACCTGTTTCTATCTCAGACGGATTAAAGATTTTCATTTGTCATTTGTGTCGGCCTATAAATATTGTAATGAATAAGATTTTCCTACAAATTACTTTGAAATATGCTGATTCAATAGTAACCAGACATTCTAGAAATATGATGCTATAAGGTAGGAAAATTGCCTGAATAACTTCTGGAATAAAAACATTCACAGTTCCAAGGCCTTTATCGCCATCCGAGCACCCAAGATTTCTAGAAACTGTCCTGGTGTTCTCTACAAAATGAAATAGGAAAAGAGGCAAGTGAAAAAGTGAATTAGGTGACTTGAACAACTGTGGATAACATTGTCCTTCACTCAACAACAATAGGGGAAGTGTCTTTTCCAGTAAGTTCAGAAAAGGCATACCAGCTTCAAGATTGAAATCGAGTTCTTTGGGAGCTTCTCGGCACCATTCATCTATAATAGGATTAAAGTCATACTGTGGCTCTGCCCAGGCTATCCAATCGACAATCGCCTTTGCATTCTTCAAGTCCTGAAAATAGTCATCAAATGCTCATCAATCAGGCAGAAAGTTCATCAAATGTCTCGATCAAACGTCTTAAAGTCTATTAGAGCATGCTAAACCTCCAATATAACGGTCTTAATGCCCTCGTGTTGCACTTTGATTACCACCTCCCTTCCATCAAGCAAAGTCGCTCGGTGCACTTGGGCTATCTGACAGAATCAAATGCAACAAAATAAAGGAATTGACTCATTTGTATCCTAAGACTGTCTACGGTAAGAGGATCTTACAGATGCAGTTGCTAAGGGTGCTTCCACAAAGTTTGCAAACATATCAGTGATTGATTTCCCCAACTCTTTCTGTATGGTCTGGCGAACCTGTCATGGAACACAAGTACAATTGCACCATTGAAATATTTGAAGACTTTTTGTATGAAAAGAGAAATGAAGCATGTTTAATGGAGAAATTGTGATTAGAACAAGCATGGTAGCTATCAAAGTATGTCTCATTTATGCATCTTTGATTCATTAATCAGATTTCCTTTACAAAAATAAAAAGCATAAAAGAAAACCTCTTGTAAAGGACGAGGAGGGAGCGAGTCTTGTAGCTGTTTGAAAAGGCGTATGTATGCATCAGGGATAACATCTGCTCGAGTAGATAAATACTGTCCAAATTTCACCCACAAGCCTTCCAACTCTATTATCAAACTCAATGCCCGCTTTGCATTACGTTCATGTGCTCTTTCCCATAAGGCTGCTCTTTTAGACTTGCTAATCCACTTCTCTCTTTGTTCTAATGCCTTTGGAAACACCCACAAAATTTTAATTAATTAATTATTATATCTTGCTTGATGAAAACAGTGGAGAGGTAAACAGAGATGAGGGTTCAGGGTCCTTTACCTTATAATCCAGGTATATCACTAAAGCCAGGCCGAACACTTTCATTCTTCTTCTGTATATGTTGCCCCATGCCATCTGAAAAAAACATAAGGTCGAGAAGAAGACAACAATTGCTTTAGTTTGCACTTTCTTTGAACGATCATAGAAACTTTAGAATGAAATCCTATAATAAATGAATTTAACTGCATCCTGAAAACTTTTGGGAGTTGCAGCCTGCAGGCTACTTAGCAAATGAACCTTGCAACTTAGGATTGATGGGCCTGAAAAAGGCTAGTCTATAAACCTTCATCGTTCAACTCGATGGAAATTCTGAGTGTAACTATTAAAGGACTCAAAAAGCATCTTTAGTGTGAGATCTCACATCGATTGGAGAAGGGAACGAGTGCCAGCGAGGATGCTGGGCCCTGAAGAGGCTGGATTGTGAGATCCCACATCGGTTGCGGAGGAGAACGAAATACACTTTATAAGGGTGTGGAGGGAACAAGTGCCAGCCAGGACGCTGGCCCCGAAGGGGGGTAAATTGTGAGATCCCATAGATCCCACATCCGTTGGGGAGGAGAACGAAATATCTTTTATAAGGGTATGGAAACCTCTCCCTAGCAGACACGTTTTAAAAATCTTGACGGAAAGCCCAAAAGTGAAAGCCCGAAGAAGACAATATCTGCTAGCGGTGAGCTTGGAATGTTACCCTTAGTTTCTCATCCGACAGCCTCAAGGTCAAGAGCAGAAGCTTAATCCTCTAAGCGGTGAATAAATTAAGAAATTGGAACGTGTGAAAACACGGTTCCATCCATTGCGTGATAAGTTAGGCTACCTTGCTTTCTCCAATTTCAACTAAATTAAGCATCGCTCATCACATAATGACTTCACACAAGCAGATTTGATAACTATGAACTGCCTAAAAAGCATCAAATTCAACAAACAAAAAGATTCTGAGAATATTCACCGTAGAATCACTTCACCAACAATAGAGATTTCGGAAATCGCCGATGAAAACGATGATCCTTACAATTCGAGCTTAACTATATGCATGTTGATGCCTGAAATCGTCAAAAATCAGCGAGAAAACTCATCACTAACCTGAGGAATGACTCGGAACTTTAAAGGAGGAAATTAAATCAGATAAATCAGGGGAAGCTGAAAGTCTCGAACCACGGCTGCTCCAAGAGGAAGAACTGTGCGGAATCAAACGAAATAAGAATCAAAATTTCGCAACTCGATCAGAATTTTGTCGTTTTCAGTCCTTTTCTTGAATTTGACTTTTCTTCCTCTTCCTTTTCCTCGGTTACGTGGTTTGCAATCCCATCACCTAACTTCAACAGATTTATTGCAATCTATTACCTTAGCTATGGCCAATCAGAAATAGACACGTCGACTATTGGTCCGATGTGGCAGCTTACGTGGAATACTTGGGTCTCCTTCTTTGGAAAGTATCGAAAGTAGTACGTGGACCGTCCCTTTGCCGTACGATTAGAATATTGGGAGATGTTTGGTTTACTCTTTTAAAAATAAAGAAAATTAGTTTAGCTAAATTGGTCGACAGTTTTATAAACTCAGACCTATCCTAATAAATTAGTCTTTAGTACCTTCTAAAAATGCCTTAATTTCTTTTAATGAACCTTTTAGTTAAATAAATCTTAATTATCAATAATTTTATTTGATTTTTATTTTTAAATATTGAAATTTTTTATAGGTCGGTTGAATTCTCGAATTATATAAACCTCCTTAAATATATGTTTGAATTAAAATATAGGCTAAAATAAAATAATTTAAAGAATGAGATAATATAATATAAGTTAATTTAAATTTTTAAATAATGTAAATATATAGTGAGAAATTGAGTTTTAATTAAATAGTAATGATCTGACCTAAATATAAATTAATTATATATCCTTTGGTAAATTTGAATTATAATTATTATATATTATAATTTGTTACCTTTGAGTGATGAATAATTAATTTTTTCTAGGGCTAAAAAGGTAATTTTGTTATATATATATATAGGGAAACTTAAATTTTTTACACAATTAGGCGATAAGTAAATAGTAAAGTTTGATTTATATAGAAAAATATTAAAAATCATAAGAATTAAAATAGAATATACGATTTTATGCTAAAAAAGATGAATAAACAAAAGGGTGCAAAAAGGGACGAAAAAAAAGAGATTAAAAACAATAATAAAATAAAGGTATTTACAATTATCTTGTGGAACAGATGACGACAAAATAAAAGTCGATCGCAGTGGCTAGTTTCAAGTTTCAGTTCTGAACTTCGAAGAGTCTGTTCATCATTTGTTCCGTCCTCTGGAGTTTCTGTGCCGAGATTTGAGCTCCCATGGCGATTTCAAAGCTCGCCAGTCTATCTATTTTTCTTGTTCTAGTTTTCACGCAGGTCCGCGCCAATGTGTCGGTTGATGTAGAAGCGGAACATGTAGTTGAAGTCATCAGATCGGATGATTCCGAGGTTTCTGATTTGAAGGTTGAATTGGACGAGCTTAAGTCCAAGATTCAAAAGCTTGGTTAGATTTCGATTATCCTTAACTCTAGCTATCATTTCTAATAAGTTTTAATTGCTATTTTGTGATGTCGGAGGAAGCATCAGCAGAAAAGAAAAAAGTGGGAGGGAAATGTAATTGCATGGAGAATTTAGACCAGTTCATTCGAGTATGATTTTAAGATTCATGGAGTCGGTAATTTAATATTATCTGGCCAGATTTAAAACGCCATTGTGCTTTGGATTTATATGTATCTGATAGATAGATCTATTGTGAAGTTATTTTTCAAGTTTTTGGCAGTAAGATATAGGAATTTTAGAATTTGACATTATCGGTGTGTTATATCTCGAAATCTGGGTTCCAATTGTTTGTTGTATTGTTGATTAGTTGAGGAACAAAAATATAGCATCGAATTATACGTTAACTTTCACTGTTGTGAGTGTTGAACAATGTACTGGATGATGGTTGGGAAGATTTCTCAAAATCTAAATTGGTATCCTGTTATTCATGTTGTTATTTTGGTTGCTAACGCTTGCCTTTACCCAATGCTGAAGAATCCCACCTTGATGAAAAAAGCCAAGAATTGAAGAGGAAGGACGAGGCAATAGCTCAGAAGGAAAAGATCATTAGTGCCAAGCTAGATAGCATTTCGTTGCTTGAAAGTGAGATTGCTTCTCTTCAGGTTTGTGACAGTCTGGCAGCTGCAGTTTAGGCTTTAATCTTTTAGTCTTTCAGGATGGTTAAATTATCACCCTCTGAACACACTCGATATTGCTGCCGTAGTTATCTCTAAAACCCCGTATACAATGTTTCGCTCAAATGCTGAATTTTTTAAAACTATTGTCACACTTAGAAAAAAGAGCAATTAGACGCGGAGGAGCAGGTTGTGAAGGCGTATGCACGTGCTCATGAATTAGAAAGACAGGTGAGAAACGAAAATCATTACTTTTATTATTATAATTTTAAACCACGATCTTCGCTTGATGATGTACCACCCTTCTGCAGGTCGATGATCTCAAAAGGCAATTGGAGATGCTGAATGGGGAGAAAAAATCCTGGGGAACTCTGGCAAATGAAGCTGAGAAGAAAATGCAGGAAGCCATTTTAAGATTAGAGAATGTAAGAAGTTATTTCACTAGTTTCTTCTCCCACACTGCTGGTTTTTCATGACATACGCCCAATGTAATTATTTATCCGGTGTGTTCGATGAATTGAGCACATACTTATGGCACATGCTTTCCTAAAAAATCGTACTCCATGCAGGCTTCATTCAAATGCTTTAAACTCTCTTATTAGATTTAGATTTTTATCACTTTTCTGACATTTGTTTATTTTGCAGATTCTTAAAAATGAAATGCATGATTTTTGTTCTTTAGGTGCATTGTCATTACAGCTAGTGTGTCTGTAAAAAATTAAAATCAGTTCAGTGTATAAACTTCAGTCAAGTAGAGTCAGATTTTCTGCTATAATTTTTCTTTTATAGGATGTAGTTTTTCTTTTGAAACTATCTTTCTGATTATGATAATCTTGCTTTTATTTTTTCTGACACCAATGTACACGTTATGGAAATTCCTGATATTGGAAGATATTTTTTACTTCAACAGTTCCAGAAGATTCATGAAGAACAGGAAAGTAGAATCCGTGTAACTGAACGGGCTCTTGAAGTAACTAAGGTACTTATGATGCTTCTGAACTTATTAATGACAGTGACGTTTTGTTGTATATTCTTATATTTTTCAAAAAAAAAAATTAGGAAGAGATGAGGAAGGCAAAGTTTGAGGCAACTTCGAAAATTAAGGAGTTAACAGAGGTAATGTGTTTGAATAATATAGAGTAGTGGATATTATTTTAGATGAAATTTCAATTGTGAGGGGGATGCTAACTTTATTTCGTCCGCAGGTTCACGGTGCATGGCTCCCGCCTTGGCTCGCTTCACATTATGGCCATTTTGAGGTAATGCTCTAGTATTTTGTTTCCATTCCCTAACTTTTGCTCCTCTGAGTTCTGTTCTGAAGGTTTACTCTTTGCAGTCTTTGATCAAAACACATTGGAATGAGCATGCAAAGCCTGCAATTGATGTAGCAATTCAGAAGGTAATATTATATAAGCTTCACTTCCTGTGAACAATTTTGACAAGAAAACAAATTCCCCCCCCCCCCCCCCCCCCCCCCCGTGAATTCACTGGTCATCAATTGTATGACAAGAAAACAATTGATGTAGCAATTTTTTCTTTATATGCGTGTATGTACGTGTGTACACATATATATTTTTTTTGTTAGTAAGCCCATATTTACTTATAATGTAGTGTATGATTTAATACATTAATCAGCTACAACTCATGTTTCCAATTTGCTGCAGGCTTCAGATAAGACGGCGCAAGCAGCAAAATGGGCTGAACCCCATGTCAAAACAGTGAAAGTAGTAAGCCTCTAGTTTTTATTGTCTACTTGTTGTGCTTTGATATCTTTGAAATTGACATGTTATCTCAATTAATGATGGTCTGGACTTCAATTCTCTAGTATCTTAATTCAATAGTTCAACACCTTAAGTTCACATATTTTACAATAGAGGATGCATTATGCAATATTGTAGCTTCACATTCTTATACTTGTAAGGTTATTTCCTTCCATGATGCTCAATCTAGAGAGTTTTCGGTATATCGTGTTATGCAATATTGTAGCTTCTCATTCTTATACTGTTAAGGTTCTCTCCTTCCATGACGCTCAATCTAGAGAGAACTTTCTGTAATAATCAGAAAGCACTGATTTTCTCGTCCATTTAATCTGCTCACCATTTTCTAATTCTTCAGGCCTATTAGTTTAGTCACAAGTCTGTATAAGAATCTTCCATGAATGAGAACTCTACATTTGTCTTCGTCTAAAACTGTAAATGCTCATAAAGGTCAAAGACTTTTGACCTAATAGTTCGTCCCTGGTTTGTACAAGATTGCTGCTAAAGTTTTGGCAACAGGATATGTAAAGGTAATACATAGTGTCACAATCGCACTCTTATGGCAGCGGAACAACGATTGTTCGACACTTTTTTAACCCAATGAACAAGTCAGCTGTATGGAAATCATAAGTCGTGGACAATTCGGACGTATGATTGAGAGATAGCGTTCAGAAAACGTGAGAGAGGAAATGCGTTGAGAACAATTTGTAAGAAAGCAATGTTATAGGCTAAAAGCAAATAAGCAATAACCACATCTTTGATAGCATATAGCCTAGGTAGGAAGAATTGACAACTAGTCACATCCTTCTCTAGTACATTTTGGGGCACTTTAGCCTTAGCGGGTGAAGACATGATTTTGGTGAACAGTCATACACTTCTGTATTGACATGACAAGAATAGTTAAGACCGAACTATACATGAAAGCAAATAAAAAGGGGTTTGGAACACCAAAAGATTTGTTACCAGGCTGCTGATTTAGATGAGAGCATCAACATTGTTGATACATATATATATATATATATATATATATATGTTTCTTTTTTTCTTTTAACTGTATGAAGTCTTTCTGACAATATTTTTTCCTGAAGTGGATTGCTCTCTCATATGCCATGACGTTGCTTGCAGAAGTATATCCCTGCTGTGAAGGAAAGATGGTTGGTAGTAAAAACAAATGTTAAACCACATGTCGAGACATTAACAATGAAAACTGAAGAATTTTACCAGACATCAAAGAGTGTGATAACTCCTTATGCAATTAAATCTAAAAAAGCTATTCGGCCGTACTATCTGGTATGTTGTCTATACTGTCTTCATTTTTTCCCCTAAATGCAAATGTCTACTATTCACCGCAAATTCTCGTTTTTCACGTTTTGGTGACAGGAAGTTAAGAAATTCAGCAAGCCATATATTGATCAGGTTGCTACTGCTACGAAACCTCATGTCGAAAAGGTTAGGGTGGTCTTGAAGCCGTATACGAAGAAATTAGTTCATGCATGCGGAAAATTTCTAAAATCCGCGGCTGTATATCATCATAAGGTACACTTTCATGCATTCTTCCCCACTTCTTTAAGAATTGTTTGGATTTCCAGTCCTAGTCTTCCTCTCCTGTTCACAGTTACTGTTTACTTTATTTGTATTACCATTATTATTATTACTTTGGTTGGTGAGGAAATATAGAACGGATCTGATATGGAATAAAAGGTTTGCCCATTAATTCCATATATGTACCTTTCCTTCCACTCTATCACCTAGACTAACTGTTAGCTACATTATATTACTCGTTTTCTTTTTTTCAACATTCCTTATTTACACTCAAACAAAATGGCTATATGGGCAAATAATATGGGAATTGGCTCCAATTTTGAACACATGCAATTGCAATTGTCTGGCCACGTTACTTTGAGAAGGGTGATTGTTGAATTACCATCAGTTTTTGAATTGCTCAAAATGTTCAGCTGGAAGTGTAAAATCTCCCCCTAATAATAGACTGGTGATTGTTATTTATTCAAGTCAGACTACACGATACGTGTCATGTGTGTGTGTATTATATATATATACACATATATTCTCTCAGAACTATATTTATCTTTTTCTTGAGATGAAATAACTATTATTTCTAAGCAAGCCATTTTTTGTTTCTTAAGGTTCAAGGTGTTGTTAAAGAGAACCTACATAAACACGAATTGACCAGGCCACTCGCAACTAGAGAATTGGAATGGTTTGCGGTATGCATTTTATGTTGCTCAACATGAATTTTTTTTCCCCCTTCTTTTTTATTTTTCTGCCATATCCTTTCATCCTTCTAACATTGAAGTCCACTTAAAATGCTGCAGGCTTCTGCTTTGTTGGCTCTTCCTATTATTCTGCTGTTTAATATATGCTCTGCCATTTTCTGGTCAGTATCATACATACAGTTCTATGTCGATACAACTGCAACTGCTTTTCTTAGTTCTTCCATTGATCTTATGAAATCTCTCCCTCCCTCTCTCTCTCTCTCTCTCTATACATATATATATATATATATATATATATATATATTGAAAAACAGTTCTTTCTTATGTATGAATATAATACTCAAGTTTCCTTGTCATTTGCAGGAAAAAAACAAAGAAACCTACTCGAAACACTGCCCACCATGCACGTCGTAAGGGTAAAAGGGGGCATCCCGACAAGTAGAATGGCAGCATCGTGTTATTTATCAAGTTCTAGTGGGATCTATTTGAGGTTCGATTTGATCATTCCTAAATCTAAAAGTAATATTCTATGTATAGCGCAATCTTCGTCATCTGAATCTGTTTGTTTGCGTTCAATCGTTTGCCGATGCAGTTCACACGGGGGCTTTCGTGGTTATTGAATGTCTTCTTGGCCATAAACTAATAATTAAGTTTTTTTTCCTTTAAGATGTCCTGCAGCATATTTTTTTGATCTTTTGTGCTAGCATTTTAGACCCCTTGTTCTGTTATTCCTGTATAGTTATCAGGAGATAGTCAGAGCCGATAGCCTATTCAAGTTAATGTAAAAATAGGACTTTGCTTAATTTTATTCGAGTCGTTTGCATTTTTCTACCCAACTACCAACTCCTAGATTAAACACATGTAACATTATTTCTCTATAAGAAAACTTTTCTTGATTTCCATTTGGGTTTATGTCTTTGATCTGTAATGTTATTGCGCCTTCTTCGATTTTTTCCTTCCCGTTGCTAATAGACGTATTCGCAAAATTGTTGTTTAACTGTCCATCTAAGCTTTAGCAGAAGCGGTGCACAGACTCAATTGATTAAGGTATTTATCATCGATCTAAAAGTGAACTTTGTAGTTTTGACAAAACAATGTCACATTTTTGCATCGAACTTGAGGAACGAGGTCTCGATTTTCAGCTTTCTTTAATATTTCATAACCCAGAAATCATTGCCTTCTGAAAATCTCTTTAGAACTGATCAATCCTCACAGGTCACAGCCCAAGAGCCCTACTATGGCTGGAAAAATTTTAATCGATCCATTAGTTTGAAGGCTAGTTGGTCTCCAATAGTGGCTATGGTTGATGGTCAAAGATGGCTACCGTTTATCCAATTCAAAGATTCTTTTCTGAAAATTTGGAAATTCGTTTTGGCTTTCTCTTTGACTCTCTTAATAGTCCAATGGCTATGCCGACATCTCTAACTCTCTTTGACTCTCTGAAGGCTATTTGTTAGATTATTTTGCTAAACTATTTAAATTTTAGATTTTCATCACATTTAAATTGTTTTGACCCGTAAAATTATTGTCTTTGAACTCATCGTTTTACGTCAATTATCCTCAAACCTCGGATGTTTACCAAATCCTTTTTCTACATTAGAATTTGTTCTATTTTAGTTTATATATTTTCAATAAATTTTTAAAATAGTTACTACTATTAGTTTATGATTTATCGCTAATATATTTATACGGATGTAGGTCGAGCCAGTCCCCTCCAACTACTCTATTCCATAAAATTTTAGTTTCTATCTCTTCTCTACCAATTTTGAAAATATATTCACATTGCATTTTTTTCGTCCATGAACTTTAAGATTAAATTTGGACATTTGATTCAAAGTAGATTAAAAAAAAAATGATATTTTAACCCTTCTTTTTTTCTTTTCCACATAATATTTAAATATGTTTAGCTGGAAAAGGCAATATATATAGATTAAAAAAAAATGATATTTTAACCCTTCTTTTTTTCTTTTCCACATAATATTTAAATATATGTAGCTGGAAAAGGCAATATATTCTACAGAACATCTTACTTTGCTTACAGCTAAAGCAATGAATCAATTCTTTTCTTCTTCCTTCGAAAGAAAAATAAGAACTGAATAACAAAAAAAACAGTCCCATTGAAACAAACACATAATAATCACAGTAAAGGACCGAACCAAAACTCCAAACCACAATCCGATCAATGGAAGTTCGAAAATGGATAAATAAATTTCAATCCAACAATCTGAAGCTCCTGGAGACGATGGATGGATCAGCAAAACGAGCAGAGAAGGATCTGCAGAGATCATCAGGATCCGAGCCCCAATTTTCTTGTTCAAAATTCAACTGATAAGCATTTGGATTATACGAAGAACGCAATTCAACCGAAGAACAACTGAAGATTCTTCTCTTCTCCTTCTTGAATTTCTGCCACAAAATCTGCCATCCGAGGAGCCGTTTGCTTCCTTGTTCATTCGAAGAGCCACAGCTTTGACCTAACCTGATGCTTTGGCTACGTGAATTGCGCCATTTGATTCCCATTTGCCGATTGAAGCTCTCAAACTATGAATATCGGAAGCAAAATCAATGAAATCAATGAAGAAAAATGGAGATCATTCGGTTTAAAAGGGAATCGAAACTCAAATGAAGAACAGAGCCGCCGAAAGAGGCTTTGTTTTTGCCTCTCTCGTGTGTGGAAATGGAAAGAGTCAGAGAGTGACAGCCTCGTCTGATTGTATAATATATAATTGAATGGGAAAAATGATGGGAGTTCGGCAATTAGGATTAAAATATAAACGTGACGATTGGATTCTTATTTGACTTTAAGCCTTCGTATGATACAAAATTGATGAACTCAAAAAAAGGAAAAAAACATTATATAATTTGAATAGCCAATAGGAGTGGGTAATACCCCTTAAAGTATAGTTAGATTGAAATTTAACTCTTTATTTGATTGGATAAATATTAATCCTTCCAAGATTGAGAATAAAAATGAGCTGTTAATAACCTTTTCCTTATAGATAAATATTAAGTAAATATTAATCGTATTGTCTGTATTAAATTTTTGGAAAAATGTCCATTTATACCTTTATATTTTGGAAATTGTGTGAACTAAATATTAAAAATAATAATTATATCAAAATAATCTCAAAAAAATATTATAAACGAATCAATTTAGATTATCTGTTATGGATTATAGAACTCGACCCATAATCATTTAAATAAAATAATTTTAAAAAAAAAAATTATTATATAGTTCTTTTTATTGAATTTTTATACTCTATATTTTGGAAATGGTGTGAATTAAATATTCAAACCCTATTTCCTAAGAAATGAAGTTTAATACTCTATAGCACCTACCCTATTCATATATATATTTAGGACTAATTAATTGATATTTTATAAATTTTTTTTTTACTTTTTTTGCCAATTTCAATACTACCAATGTCCTAAACAAACAATCAACAATAAAATTGATGTGTTTTTTAAAAAATTAAATTAATTAATCATATAATTTGTTTTATCTTTATTAGATTAAATGAGATAAAGCTGATAATAATTTTTAGGTTTATTTTCCTTTAATATAAATTTAAATTTTGGTAGTTTCTACTTGACTTATTCCATTATTTATTTTAGTTAAAATAATATCCATATCCAAAATGTTCTTAAAATCTAAAAAAAAAGTGATTCCAGAGACTAAATTCCAAGCTAAAACTAAATTTGTATAGGTCAAGACAACCCTACATAAGATGATTTTAAATTGCTTTAATTGATCCCTCATATTCTATACAGCTACAACACATTGAGCACCAAAACTAATTATAGGCATTAGTTATCATCAAAACATCAAGATCAGAACCTAAACTAAGAACTAATTTTAGCAGAGGCAGAGAAGAAGAAGGCCATGGATAGATAGATAGTGACCCTCTCTCTCACATACTTCCTGGCTCAATGTTTAGAACAAATATGTGAATTCCATATATACTAACCAACCATAATGCCATGTCTCCACATGCAGCTGCCTTCATTCCAAAGCCTCAAAATTTGGGTGCGTGCGTGTAGGAAGGGAAGGCCGACTACTACATAAGCTAAAAGACAACGACTACAAGCAAAACCAGAAGCCACTCACCGAGAAATTTCCTCTCGCTGACATTAAGTTCCTTCTGATGTTTCGGCTGATCCTTGGAAAGCTAGGACTTCATCTGACCGATTTCCACTCATTTCTGCCAGAAGAAGATCGTATTAATTCATTAATTCCATAAAAACTACATTATGAACCATGAGACCAATATAATATAGAAAAACTGAATGTTTCCTTCTCTAATTTCATTGATGATTGAAATTTACAAAAGGGATGAATAATCCAAGGTGTTTGCAAAAGACCTTCCCAATTTACAATGAGGGAGGTATAACTATAGGGAGTAAAATATTAGACAATTTACACCGGAATATAGCTTGGTAAACAACATTGTCAAAAGGTTTTGTGTAGGTCTATGTCTTTTCTACCGATATTCTCTAATTTATTTCTTTTCACAGATTCCAAAAGAAAGTCATAATGAGGTTTTTCTATAGTAGGGCTTTTGCATTCTTGAAAGGGTGGTACCTTAACGCCATATCCATAAGGAAACAACAAATTTTCACCCAACCACCAAGCAATTACAGCAGAAAATAGGTAGATATTTCACATTTGAGTAAGATCGAGAAGGTTACCAATGGACAATTGCCGATAAATCCACTTTGATAACTTGCAGGAGAAAGATAATTAAGTCTGTCGTCTCTGGTACTAGCAAGACAAAAGTACTCCGATGATTCAAAATGTGCTAGATCAAAAGGATTCTCAACTGGTTGAACTCCTCTGTGAGGCCAATGGAGCTCATCTAGATTTCAGCTTGCCCCTGAGTTCTCTCAACTCCTCTTCTTGTTGCTAGAAGTAAAAAGAACAAATAGAAGTTAAGAAAAGACACCAACTTGAATGATAACATTTCATCATTTAAGTTCAATATATAGAAATTTAAACCTTAAACAACTTTTTGCAGGCGCGTTCTGATCTTTCTTGTAGTAAACACCACTCCATGGCCATGTCATATTCTACTGTGTTCGGCTGAGAGCAATGCGAAGTTGATACAGCTTCTTTCTGGGCAGTAACCAAAAATCAATGAATAGATGAAGAAATGGGGGAATGAATAGGCACGGTCTTAAATAGTGTAATCGGTGTATTTCAGAGAAGAGACACACATTACCATCTCACGTTGCATTAGATGTCTAAGCTTATCGATACTGTGATGCCCAAAAAAAATTTGTTTCTTTGACGAAAGATGAGGAATTGCAAAGCTACCAACAAGAGCACTGAGAAAATTCAAGGGAAAAAATTAGCTGGAAAAGCTAGATAACACACCTTGTGAGCTATTTTTACAGCTTAATTGATGATAGACTTGATAATTTTCAGGCTATTTCCCCATATATCTCAGTTCATATCGGAGTAATCGGACGATTTAAATAAAACAAAAGATTTTAAGAAATGCACCAAAATTGATGACCAGTAATGGAAAATGTGTATAACTAAAATGAGAAAAGTAAACAGGGAAGACAACTATCAAAATAGTTACTGCCGCTATGAAATCAGAAACCGCCATCTTATGACAAATCAAGGCCCGAAACCGGCATGTTAAACTAGTTCAGAGGGCCAGAGCCAAATGCTTTCGAACAATAACACTCACTATTTAATGAGAAAGACCTTAGAAGAAAGGAGATGAGCTGAAAGTAAGAGCAGTAAAGACTATATTGAATCCAAGCTTACCTCCCATTTGCAAGTAATAAGCAACCTTCATCTAATTTTCGAACCACTTTCTCTGCTGCTTCCTTAGTTTTGAATACAACATGAGCTTGACCTACAAAAAATGGGCAGCAGAATTCTCAAGGAACTCAAAACAACAATAATAGAATTTCAAAAGCGCAGGGTCGTTTTATGGATAATATGGAATATGAGTTGGGAAAATGTCCTAAACTCATACCTATGTGAGGCATAGAAATTGCAGTACGCTGAATCATCTTAGCTGTGCAACTCTCGTTGAAGGCATGCCAGACAATATCCTGGAATGTTGCACAGGAAATAACAAGAGGGGGTATCTTACTACCATATAAAGTAGGTTTCATTTATGGTAATTAAACTGGACTAAAATTTAAATAATAGGGTAAGATACACTTTTGGTACCTAAAATTTGGGATTAGTACCTACTTGAACCCTGATGTTTCAAAGGGATACTTGATCCCTGATATTTTTTTAATTATGTACTGTTTTTTTCCTAGTGTGGCTTTTTCTCTCTCCCTTCCCCTACTTCTCCCTTGACCATCGCCGATCTGGCATTCTAGTAGTTGTTCCACTGTTCGTCTCCTCACCCATTAAATGACCGCCCCCGTCTTCCCAACTTTTGACCACAACTCCCTTGCTCCCTCAGTTTCAGATTTGCAAATTGGTTAAACTAGTAAAACTTGATTAAAAGACAAAATTAGATGCTAAAACTTCAGAACTCAAGATAATTGAAATATCCAAATCACAAGTCGAACTCGAATAGTTGAAGAAAACCCACCAAATTTTAAGCTTTCAGGGCAAATATCCCACAATTTTTATAGAAATTTTCTAGCCATATATATATATATATACTTACAATTGGATTGATGATTTGATTGGTGATTGAAATTTACAAAAGAGATGTAATATCCATGGTATTTACAAAAGATCTTCCTAAATTTGCAACGAGGGAGGTATAACAATAGCAAGTAAAAATATTAGACAGTTTACACTAAGATATAGCTTGGTAGAAATTTTCTAGCCAAATTGTTGATCTCTCTTTTCTAGGGAGGCCTAGTGGTAGTGTAAATAAAAACCAATAGCAGCAGAGAGAAAATTGAGATTGGCTGCTATATCACAAGATTTGATGAGAGTAGGCAAAGGGGCGGTGGGTTGTTTCTATCTTCTAACTTCTAGTTTTCTCTCTCTACAACTTCTCTGCAAGCAAGGGAGGGGAGAGGACGACAAGAAAGGAAGGGAAGTGAAGAGAAAAGAAAACGTGATGGTTCTGCAGAGTCAAACAATGCATAATGGCGGACGAGAAGTGAAGAGAGAGAAAGGGAAAGGGAAGAGAGGAAAGAGAAAAAAAAAAAGAAAAAGTTCCACTCATGTATAAAGAATATAAAATTAGTATAAATGACATCTAAATAAATTTCCCACACCAACAGCGCCACACTAGCTTTTTGTTAGTCAACTAAAGATCAAATTTAGTTTAAGACCGCTTAGAACTATTTTTCAAATCTCAGTGGCTCAAGTGTTTATTTCGAAACCTCAGGGACCAAAAGTGTATTTTGCCCCAAATAATAATACAATGCAGGAGCACATCACATCAAATAATCAAAGCAAAAAATTGATTTTTTACCTCCACTTCACCTGAAGTGTAAGCAGGATCCAAATTCTGAATTAGAACAAGTGTTCCTTGCTCATATGCATCTTTTATTCTTTCTTCCCACGGCTGGCATAGAGATGATCAGTTTAATTGGTTTAGAACAATTACATCAAACCTTAGAATCGCCAAAACTGGCCACGTAAACGGGATCTAATTTTAGGTACAAAACAAGAAACTTTCATCAATCAATACAGTGAAAAGAAATACAAAAATGAGAGGAAAGCATCAACCGACCTAATGGAAGATTACAAAAAGCTCATTTAATTGGCTCAAAAGTTCGTCCAGTCGTAATCACAAAAAAGAGGTTGTAATTAGCATCAGCCACCAAATAAGAGCTACAAAAATCTATCCATGATGACTCCTTTTTGGATATTACGGAGGTCCAACCTTTTCTTTCAACACCTACTGGCTAAGGGACCTTGATCCTTCTTACCTTTGTGAACATTTATACTTGACCATTTTAGCAAGAAAACCTTTCATGTTTTGAAGACTTCCCCTCCCACAGAACACACGGTCATTACGTTTCAACTGTCTAGAGAATTTATGATTAAGTGGAATGTTGCCAACCCATTGAAGTGAAAAGGAAAAGGTAATATCCCCTTTCATTTTGAGGTCTTAGATCTTCTTGCCCTAAATCTGGGTTCTAATTTTGCACGGAAAATCTTACTCAATTTGTACGGAATCACTCTTATAGTTCTTGTCACCTTTTCACAACCTTCAAATCGCCTGTCTTCTCAACCTTCATTCTCCTTACTTCTCTAAAATCTTTTTTGTGCTCCTCATTAAAAGGAAAAGGAAGTAGAAGCCTAGAATCATGGCTATTTAAACTCCAAATTGGAAATAAATAGAATAACTAAATAAATGTGTGAAGCGGAAAAGACAAATGGATCCCTTAGATCGACATGCAGTTAAACAAATACTAATGTAAAATAAAAGAATCTGACATTAACAACATGAATAACTAAAATGATATGCAGCCAAAGAGTGAAGGATTGACTAACCAGTCCCTTGAACCATCTGCTTCTATCCTGTCCAATTGTTGAAAATCATAACAATCAAAACCTTAAAATCGATCTCAATAGAATTTTTGTATCAAAATAGACAAGAAGATATATCGGACCATTGTAAAAGATCCATATTCCACTACAGTTCCATACTATTCCATACTAAATAAGCATGGAACTTTTGATAATATGGAACTGTGTCAAGTAAAACTTAAAATGGGTTGGACAAGGGAGACATGAGAATTAATTCCAGTAATAACTAACAACTAACATGACGCAAATGCAGTGCTTCATTTCATGAACAAAAAACTATTTGTACAAGCAATAAGAAACTGATTGAGGTAAATATTATGTGTACCATCATACTCCACATCTGCTAATTCTATAGGTCAAACAACCAAATGAATTATACTATTTTATGTTTTCCAATTTTTTAATTTTTTATTTTAATGAGAAACTTAGCTTAGTCGAGAGAAATATACAATTGCATAAAAATAAAAATAAAAAACCACCAACAGAAGTAGCTAATAGTAAATAACAAAACGACAATACTAGAAATACAACTTACAGCATCTGGCCTTCTAGTAACTTCCACAATTTCACCATCTATTTTGCAGTCTGTAACTGAAGATATTTGGGAAGAGGCCTTTAGGTTCTTGCCATTAGAAACCTTTGTTGGCTTCTCATCTAGCTTGGGCTTCTTTATAAGGCTATCTTTGGTTTCATGATAATCTTTGGTTTCAGAAACAAGAA
Source organism: Cucurbita ficifolia (assembly GCA_033971965.1). NCBI lineage: Eukaryota > Viridiplantae > Streptophyta > Magnoliopsida > Cucurbitales > Cucurbitaceae > Cucurbita > Cucurbita ficifolia. Next base: position 2,463,870 of record CM066970.1, read on the forward strand.
CTTTAGGTGGGGAAGCCAGTGTATCGCCATTTTTGCAATTGAGGGCAAGCCTTTCAATGTCACTCTTGGTCTTTCCATGAGATAATTGAACAGAACTATCTAGTTTTGCCTTCTTTGCTGACCTATGTTCATCTTCAGCAGAGGTCCTGGGGCTTTTAACTCTACCGTCAACATCCTTAGCTCGAGCTTCAACACCTTTACCGTGTGTCTCATTAGAATCAATTTCAGGCTTTGGAGATACCTTATCATCTAAGATGTTCTCTTGTTTACTACTAGTTCTAGCCATTCCATTTCCCCCATCAATCACACATACACCAGGCCTCTCTCCATTGGAGGATTTCTCCATAGGCTCCTCCAACTCAACATTTTCCTTTGTGGACTTCTTGAAAGAGTTTTCAGTAATCTTCAATAGTTCCCCATTGGAAGTATTACATCCAGAAGGATCTTCTGATTCAGTATTTACAATTGCAATGACACTTGCGTCTTTCCCATCCGTATCGGTCCTCTTAACATCTTTTGACGTATCTAATCTATTAAGTAAAAATTTAACTGCGATGGAAAAAGAAACACTCAGTTTTGATATCCCATTGTAACAAATCAGCCAAAGGTCAAACTATTGAGAAATTATTATGAAAAACTGAACTCAAACCTTCTACTCCAGCAATTTTTGCACACATCTCATTGCAGACCTCTTGTTTTCCAACATCAAATGTACGAAAAAATACAAAATCAGCCTTTTCGAGTTCTTCATCTGAAGGTCGTGGATTTCTGCTGTCATCTGAAACGCAGATAACGTTGCACTTTCCAGCAATTGCTTCCTGGTTTGAGACACAAAATATACGGAAATGAGTTGTTAAAAAGAAACTAACACAGTCTCACTCACATACACACACACACAATCAATTTCTTCAATCGTTTTTTTTTTTTTCTTTTGAATGAAGAAACAAACCCATTGATATAAAACCAGTATTTTCAAAGTGCAAGACATGCCCCAATTCAATAAGTCTCTTAATTTCCGTAAAGCAAGACGTGACAAAAAGGCATTGCTAACATACCCATACCCTCATTAACCATCACTAGAATAGACTTCAATTCTTTCTTTACTTCCTTGTTTCATAATTGTTACCAATGACTTGCAATTAACAAGTGAACTTGCTGGACAAACAAGGTAAAAGAATCAAGCGAAAGAGTATATTTGCCATGAAACGGTAAAGTTACAAGCTAAAAATTACCAGAGGATTAATATTGGCAAGGCCAACACCATCACCGGATGCCAAAAATAATTCATCGTCCCGTGTGTCTTCATCTCCAAGATAATTACGAATCTCACAAGACCGAAAAAACCAAAGAATTTTTACTTTCTTTGTCTTATCAGGATTCTGCCAGATTTTAAGAATTTTGCCAATATAAGGCTCTGGTTCACCTTCCTTATATAGGTAGACAGAGTCATAAAGAAAATATTCTACACCGTCGTAAGTAAACGATTCATAAAAGGTCACGTCCTTCTTCTTCCCACCAATTCCTTTCCTTTTGCCCCATTGAAATTCAATGTTCTCCAATTGCTCTGTTTCTACCATAATACCAATGCGGGCCTCCACAATAAAAAATGCAGCTGGAACAAAAGGCAGTAACACATTATTTGATAGCTTCAAAAAATGTAGCAGGAATGTCAATACGAGGTAATATAGATTGCATAAAAAGAAAGCCTGCACCAACCAAAATAACAACCCTGAAATTACAAATTTGCAGAAAAAAAAAAAAAAAAATGAAAAGCTACTTCAATTTTGTTTGAAGCATACCCTGAAATCAAGAGAAACTAATTTCACTTGAGTAAAACAGAAATCCGATGTCCAAGCGAAGGAAAAATCGATATTTCACGACTTCAATTCCTCGAACGGAGAAATTCAGAACTCCAAACTCCACCGACCGAGTGTTTCTTTCAGCACATAAAATACCGAAACCCGCTCGACATTCATCAAGCATTCCAATACTATTCTAGCCCTAACTTCAAGACCAATCAAGAATGGCAGAACGATAATGTATGAACATTTTTACAATTTTACAAACAGAATCGTTTTGATACCTGAAAGCGACCATGAAAGGTGAAAGAAAGTGCTGAAGATCTCTGATGATATAACAATGGAAGAGGCGCGAACCACAGAGACGGAAATCTGGAGGGAAATTAACAGTGGACGTAAACTCACTCAGTCAGTAGAACCCTAATCGCAAACGCGCGGTAAGGCACCGCCAACCTGCGTTTGAGCGGGCGCGTGCGGCGCGTGTGGCATTGGTCTGCAAAATTCCTCCAATTTGATGGAACTGAAAATTAGGGCTTGTGGACTCCCTCCGAACAACTTGGGCCTGCAGGTAAATTGGAGTGTATAATCGCTAAGGTAAACATATATTATTTACAGTTTTACTTATTACATTAAATCGTTTTCCTATTTTACCGTCTATTTGAATTATCCAATTGATTTTGTAATTTTCTTTATCTCATCTTATTTTATCAAAAATCATAGTTAAAATATGAAGATTTTTATCCTTTTTATTTCTAAAACTTAATTCATTTATAATTTGTCCAATTTTCAACTAATGTGATCGACCCATTGTTTTATCTATTATTCTTCCAATTTTCAAGATTTTGTCGTTTCATATTTAATGATATCATTATTAAATATGAAAAAACATCCCAATTTTAATTTTTTATTAAAGTTAAATAAGCACATTTTATTAGATTCGATTTGATTTTATATTTGCCAGAAAAATACTTCTTAATTCCCATATTTTATTATGTTTTTAACTTTATTTTAATTTTATATTTAAATTAATTACTACATAATTATAGTTCTATGTTTTTAACTTTATTTTAATTTTATATTTGAATTAATTACTACATAATTATAGTTCTATGTTTTTAACTTTATTTTAATTTTATATTTAAATTAATTACTACATAATTATAGTTCTATTTTAGTCATTTTAGTAAATTCAATTTAGTATTAAAATTTTACGTTTTGTCATTTTTTTATTAATAGTTGTCATATGTTTTAACCATATATTTCTTAGTACTTTTTACTCTTCGGCATATTATTTACGGAATTTTTACGCTCAACCTCGGACTTAACGTTATCAATATTTTTTCAAATTCTCTCGCAAAAAAATATAAAAAATATATGTAGTAATTAAGTTAATAGAAATTACTTTTGTGATAATAATTATACAAACTCGAAGAAAAATATAAAATAAGAATAAGAGAAGATGGTCCATCTTACTAAAGTTGCCGATGCACGACCATCATAATTTTATAAAATTACCATGAGTATCACCACAGTAACTAATTTCTTAACCAGATAACTAACATCCCAGATTACACAAAAGTCCCCTACCAAAAAAGAAAAACAATGTGTAATATATGAGTGGCACAGTACTAATAATATTACAAGAAAAGTATTTTAGGTTTATTTTTAACCTACGTGCCACGTGGACCAACCAGAAGCACAGTAAGTTTTTTTTAATTATTATTTTACTTTTTCTAGTATTTTGAAACCCACACAAGGTGGTCTTGTGGAAGGAAGTGGCAAACTGGAACGGTCCCTGGCTTGATCTTCAACACTTGAAAAGCCAAATGCTTTGGGTTCCAAGCCAACGTGTCGGTATGACACACGGCCACCGCGTCAGCTTTGGTCCCGTCAGCACCGACCAGACCAACCTTGTAAACTCGCGTGTGTTGCGTGGAATGGCAATAAAATACAGCGTATGGATAGCTCAACTTGTGGCACACAACCGCCGCCGTCGTCGCCGGAGATGATTTCTTCGCCAAATTCGTCACCGTAAACTGTTGCAAATCCGTCTCTTTCTCGACTTCCGTCGAGACCAACACCACCTCCTTCCCCAACCTAGAGGTGCTAAAATCCACCATCGACTCCAACGACGTGGCGCAGTACTTATCCTCGCCGGCGATGCCAGGCGCCTCGCACTCCTCGACGGCGTTCCGGATCAGCTGGGCCGAAAAACTCGTGGGTTTAACTGAGAACCGGTCGAGGATTTGGGGGAGTTTTTGGGATGAGAAGGGAACGGTTTTGGCTACTTCACGTGGCAAGAAAGTGGACGTGGCCGGGGAAGTTGGTTTGGGGAAATGAAGGGTCAGCTTTGAACCGGGCCGGAGTTTGTTTTCCAGAAAGAAAAGGGCGATATTTGGGTCGTCGTGAAGTTGGGTTTCTGTGGCTGCGTAGATGTAATTGAAGGGATTAGAGCCTGGCTTAACTCCGACGTAAACTGGCTTCCCTTTGTGACCGGTGTGAACGTTGACGCCTCCTTTCCCGACGTTAACGGAGGTGCCTCCTCCAGGCTTCGCTTTTGGAGCGTGGACGTTAACCCCGCCTTTGCCAACGTTAACGGAAGTGCCTCCGGTCTTCCCTTTTGGAGCGTGGACGTTAACCCCACCTTTGCCGACGTCAACGGAGGTGCCTCCGGGCTTCCCCTTCCCGGTGTTGACGTGTACGCCCCCTTTGCCGACATTCACCGAAGTACTTTTGCCTTCTAGAAAGTCTACAAATATATTTTTGGTTATAATTTTTTTTTTTGGTCTATTTTAAATATTAAAAACATATTTGAAATGTAATTTTATTAATTTAAAATGATTTTTAACCATGCGAAAATAAAATTTTAAAATTGTATACTGACCAGAATTGAGGAGATCTTTAATAGCTTTTGGCATCGGAGTGTTCGGTAATACAGAACTCCAATACTGTTCGGGCGAGAGATTGACATGACTAATGGCGACTGTGAGCTGCAACAAAAAAAAGTCATTATTTAAGGATCGCGAACGGATCAAAATTATATGTAAAAATTTGGTAGTTTTAAAATATTTATGACTTACCGAGAGTAAAGCAAAGATGAGTGAAAAGCGAGACTCCATTGAAACAAACCACGAAGGCTCAAAGCAATTAAAGAAAATAAAATTTAAAAACGGTGCTAAAAGAAGTGGAAATGAGTGGCAAGATTTATAAGGATGGAAGAAGAAGAGGATGGCATTAGAAGGGTAGGCAACGTTTGTCAAAATAGTAACTTCCAACTGCCTCCGCCTCACCAACTTAAATGGCCCATTATGTCGTATGGGACAGGTGGATTAATATATATATATATATAACGGGCCCACGTATCGTTGATCTCATTGGGACATTCTGAACATTCATCGATTATCAGATAGTAGGTGCATAAATCAATCTCCGACACTCGGGCTATGGCATAATACTGGCACACCCATATCGTCCAATACTGTCATTGAAAAATTTATTTCAAGGAAAGTCGCCCAAGACATTTATCTCGACATGCTCATCCTCATTGTGACACACGCATATGACACATGATAGCTCGCTTAAGTTATAGAGCCCAAGAGTGGTGGAGAGTTGAAATGAACCCGGCAAAATTTTGGGTAGGGACAAAGAATATAATTTTAGTTCTTACCCATTTAGCTAAGCAGGAGAAATCTCTTCGTTTCCTCCCTCGCTTTTCTTTAAACGGAAATTTCTCATCCCGTTCACAGCAACTCCACCCTATAGATTAAATAAACATTTATAATTTGTATAAATGAAGTGAAATATAGTTTTACATGATGACCCGTTTAATAAATTGTTAAAATCTCACAAATTTATAAACGCCAATTTTTATTGTTAGAGTAATTTTAATTCAATTAGTTTTAGTTATTGTAATTATTAAATATTTTGTTTAAATAAATCTTAAATTTAATATTGGTATCTTTAGTCCATTTTTATTTTAATCATTCAAAATTAAATTTTGTCAAAATTGAATAAATAATAATAACAATAATTTAGCAATAAAAAACATTTTCAAATTTTATAAATGGGATGGTAATAGAGAATATTTTAAAAAATGATAAATAAAATAACATTTCAGCCAAATTTTAATTAAATAATTAATTTAGTTTTTTAAAGGCCATAAAAATGAAATTAAATAAACTAATAATTTAATCGATCATCCAACATTCATTAATAAAATGTGACTACTTTCCCCCAAACTTACGGGGTACATCATACCTTCATTAATTAAGCGTGAATATTTTCAATAAATTTACGAGTATGCCACTACAAATTTAATCCAACTAATTAGTGCCACCTGTTCTGGTTCTAGACCAATATTTATATGCCAAGAAAGGTTCACTCCAGCATCCAATCACCTTCTGCCACGTTTCAGTATCCAAGGGCTCCTTACAAAGGAATTTTTCTTGTACTATGATATCTTTATTTATATTAAGCATATAATAAACATTTAAAAATAAATGCTGAAGAGAAAAAAATATATATATATATATATATATATACTATCGTAATATTATAAACATTTTACGTGTACATACTTATTTTCTTCAACATTTAATTATTGTTATTTTATATCATGAATTCTATATGATTTTTTAGAGAAAAAAAAAATTAATTGGATTTGTTTAGAAATTAATTATTTATTTACCTAACAACTGCCATATTTATTGATCTGCTCTACGGAGCTTTCCCTAATTATTTCTGGTTGCCGGCCAATTTGGAATGTCATCCAATATTAAAAATTATTCGACTAATTTTAAAATTTATTAGAAAATTGAGATTAGAAATACCAAAATAAAATAAAATGAAAGTATAGATATGAAGATAAAAAAGATAAAAAAAACGTAGATGAGATGTCTCGAGATACCCTCTTTTAAAATAATAATAATAATAACAATAATAAATCGTTCCAATTTTTTTTTAATTTTATTTTTCACCGTATGATCAAGAAAATTCAATAAAATCGTAATTATGTCTATAATCTCTTGAATTTTATTTTTCACGTGCCTTATTAAATTACAAATTATTTCAATTAAGTAATATTTTGAAGTAAAAACAATTAATTGGATTTGTTTGAAATATGTAATTAATTATGGTACCACGCAACAACTGCCATATTTATTGAACTTTTGGGGTGGCTGCAGCATGGGTATTGTTTTCTCTACCATGTTTGCCCTTACAATTTGTGGTTCTCACCCATATGGAATGCTAGCCAATTTTAGTTTCCCCTCCTAAATTAATAAAATACTCTTAAATTAAAAAAAAAAAATAATAAAATATAAAATATATTACCTTACTTTTAAATTTCTTATTAAAAATAAATAATAAAATATAAAATATATTACCTTACTTTTAAATTTCTTATTAAAAATAAATAATAAAATATAAAATATATTACCTTACTTTTAAATTTCTTATTATTAAAAGTAAATAATAAAATATAAAATATATTACCTTACTTTTAAATTTCTTATTAAACTTTTAATAGTGTTTAAAAAACTGTAACGGATCTTAATAAAATTTCATTAATACTCGACAAGAGTGGGGCACGTGAGAGGGAAGGTGTCGTGTGGAGAAGAAAACGACGCAAACGTGAAGCCGGTGTGGGCATTGAAATCAAATGGTCATTATAAGGCCATTGAAGTCTAATCCATAAATGATGACGTGACGTTTAAATTATTATCGTTTAACGTTGAAAAGTCATTTGAATAAAAAAGAATTACCGAAAAAATGATCCTTGTAGTATCGAATGTTATGTTTTAATCATTAAAATGCACCTGTCAAACTAATCGTAGCTTAGTGATAATATTCAATTTTAATAAAAATTTAAGTCTTAATCTTTGAATTTTACATTAGGTTGAATCATATAAAAAGACTAAAACCGTAAATTCACCCAAAAAAAAAAAAAAAAAAATTCCCAATTTCATCGGTTAAAATATCTCTGACAGCTTTGCTATACACATCATATTACAAGTGTTTGGACAAAGGGGCAGAGTTATCCTTATCCAGGATATGAATAAATGGGATTCAGTGGCTCCAACAGCGAATAGCACTCGCAAGATAACAGCAACTTCCACCAATCTTCCATTCTATTGCCTGTTTAAAGTAAGCATTGGGACACTCTTGCCAGCGCTGTTGCTTTGTAAACTCTCCAAAATTCATGGACACTGTCAAACAGTGCAGGCTATTCAATATATAATTCAAGATATTCATATTCAATCAATCTGACTCGAGAACGAGCGCTTTTATTTGCAGTCTTGTTGATTCACGCTCGAAATCGTGAGAACCTATTTTCTGTACTTGGATATCAACTGAAATTCTAGATAACTAACGATTTGTATGTATTGCCAACACGAGCATAACTGATGAGATATTGTACCTGGTTGACTCGGGAAGGCGAGTCTGCAAGGTGCTTTTTCAGTGTTTGAGCCAGTAATTCCTCAGCTGAGCAATATGTAGAAGTATTTCATCTCGACCCTGATGGGTGACACTGCTAGTCATGATCCACGGTGGAGTCGTTTGGAAAAAACCGCTTATCAGTTCGTGAAAGTCGCTCACATTTTCTTCTGGTCGTTTTCCACCGTTCTTTTTCTTCTTTCGTTTGTCACATTTCGTGAATATTATCGTCATTGGAATCTGCAGAAACCATCCCATATCAAATTTTCTTAAAAACCAAGGCATCAGATCAGTTGAAGGAAAAACTAAATTGGAAGACTATTTATTACCTGATTCTGACCCAACCAACTAGCATAGTCAAGATCAATTTGTTTGGCAGGAATGCTTGCATCTATAAGAAGGAAAACCGAAACCAACGTCGACCGATTCAGAAAATAGTTCTTCGTAAACTTGTTCCAATCCGTTCGGAGTTCCTGTGGTGCAGCTGCATACCTAAACGCATAGAAGGAACAAAGTCAGAAAGTGAACTCAAATCCCATTGCAGTGCAAATCACTTAAAAGCAAGTTTGAAAGTCGAAAAACGATCTTCTGACCGACATCGAAACATGTTGAAGCTGAGACATACCCGTATCCCGGCAAATCGACCAAGTACCAACTATCGTTAATTCGAAAGTGGTTTATGCACTGTGTCTTTCCTGCAAGAAGACATGGAAGTGTTTATATCCATATCCAAAATTCTGATAAAACAAATGGGTGAGACTATATGAGATTAAACTCTACAAAGGGTTTCAAACACTCGAGGTTTAAAGTTCACAAAAATATTGTTACTTGCCTACTCTCCCCCCACCGTTTTTTTAAATATATGTGACGGTTTGCATGCATGCACCTCGACTATATTCATAGGACAACCGCCTCACCTATTATATTTGGTTGCTAAGACTGTTAAGATTGCACAACAACGCGCACACTCGATCTAGATGAACACAAAGAATAAGAGAGTGAAAATGCAAATATGAATATTGGCTAAAGGTTTATATCGATGACTTCAGGTATGTACAATAAGAGACAATACAGAGAAGACAAAAAGTACATTTTCACAGCACTATATTTGATTCAGTTTATTATATATAGTTTTACTATATATAACAATTGAATAAGATATAAATAAGCAGCAGACTTCATAACTCAACAGAGACGACCTTGACCCTTGTTATTTTGAGATCATATCTAGTATTCAGAGTTTGCTTCAATTTGGTACCGCTCTTGTGGCCGGCACGCAAGGTCTCCCTCACTGATATGCACCCCTCATGAGATAACAGAAAAGGCCTATATCCCGCCTACAATTATGATGCAAATAAACCCAGTGGCATCTAATTCCCATTCTCTCTCACACGTTCGCAAATTGCTAAGCTAGAGGTTTTCACAAGATGAAGCAAAACTTTACATTCTATGTTTTCTTTTTACCTAATTGATAAACGGTGAGATCCCACATTGATTGGAGAGGGGAACGAAACATTTTTTATAAGGGTGTGGAAACTTCTCCCTATTAGACTCGTTTTAAAACCGTGAGGTTGATAGCAATACGTAATGGATCAAAGTAGACAATATATGCTAGCGGTGGGCTTGAGCGGCTACAAATGGTATCAGAGCCAATCACCAGGCGGTGTGCCAACGAGGACGTTGGGCCCCCAAGGGGGAGGATGGTGAGATCCCACATCGATTGGAGAGGGAACGAAGTGTTCCTTATAAGGTGGAAACCTCTCCTTATTAGACATGTTTTAAACCCGTTAGGCTGACAATGATACGGAACAGGTCAAAGCAGATAATATCTGCTAACGGTGAGTTTAGGCTGTTACAAATCCGCTTACAATGCTTTGCTTAATGGATCTAACAGGTAATGAGCTCTTAAAATATTTGTTCTGTTAAGCTATGTTGTACAATTATCTTCTATTTCCTTGAACAGCCCTCTAATTCTTTTATCCATATTCATGTCGAACACAGTTTGAAATTACACCAAACACATCACAAGAGCTACAAGAATTTCTCATGGGCTATGAAACTTCACAACATATGAACAGAACCCAAACAATCAAGATAAACTTTGGTCAGAACAAACCACTCACCTGGTTTCTTGGAGGTGAGAGCAAGCTTCTTCCGCCGAACAAGCGAGTTCAACAGTGAAGATTTCCCCACATTCGAGCGCCCAACAAGCGCAAATTCAGGAAGCCCATCAGAAGGGCAATCCTCAGTTGTCACACTACTCTTCACAAAATCCGCCTCAGAAACCTGCGCATCTCTCGCGTACCGACCCAATACAATGTTTGACCCTTTCAAGATTCTCGGCCCCGCAGAACCGCCGCCGGATATATCTGTTTCCGGCGGCACAAATAGCTTATCAGGGGATATCGATAACGGGATTTCTTCCGGATACTCTGAAAAATCGGTGATCGGAATTGGTTCGGCCGGAGTTACAGTGGATTTGGGCAACTGGAATGAAGTCGAGGTGAGAATGGGGGCTGCTGTTGCCGCGATAATTGGTTTATTGGCCGGAAATGCGCTAAAGTTGCGATGGATTGGTAAAGTAAAGAGAGAAATGTTGATTTTAGAGAACTGGGAGAGAACCATCTCTGAGTTCGTGAGCATTTGCTCGCCTCTCTGTGGAGGTTTCTCAAGATTGAAAAAACGGCGGGTTCTGGGACTTGTCGATAATGTTAACAAATATATAAATATATAAATAAATAAATAAACAAATAAATATATTATATTTAATGATTTTCTAGGCAAATGATGGAATAAAAAAATTAAGATGAAATTTGATATTTCCCCTAATTTTTTTTAGTAAAGATTAAAAAAAAAACAATAAAATCGTAAATGCAAGCCACGTATAAAAGCTAGAGCATTGCACATATAGGCGCCGGATTGCGAACTCCGGAGTAAACTATGGCGTTAGCGCGAAACAGGGTTCTGGCATTGGCCAAAGGCGGTTCCTCCAGGCTTCCACTACGGTTTCAGGAAGCTCATTATCGATGTATTTGCCGGAGATTTGTTTCTACTGATCCGTCGAATTCGATTTTGAATCCTCTGCTTCTCAGGTTGATTCAGGAGCCAAGTTCGTCTGTGAAATCCGTGCTCGATTCGCCGGAAAATTCTTTTCTCGGCAGCTCGCGACTTTCCTGGAAAGCTCTTGTTACGTCTCTTATATCTTCTGCGTCGCCTAAGAAGGCTCAGCTGGTAACGCTCCTGGCCCTCTCTTTTTCCTCCATTGTTGTCTGTTTAGTTGGTTGTTGAATGAATCTAGGGAAAGAAAAGCTATGGATTCTGTTTACTTCATCTGTCAAATGAATGAATCTAGAGAATTACAATGGAAAGATAAAGGCGTTCTGACTAAGAAATAACACTTATAAAGAGAAATCAACAAAAGACTTAGATTATGATGAAAAAGCCTTGAGATGAGCCGATGCGAAGAGGTCAAATGGTGGGACGAGCTTGATAGGGAAGATTCTTTGATTTCTTTCAATTATAATTCAAAACAAAAAGATTTAATAGCGAAAGACCACAAAATATTGGAAGGGAGTCCCTATAAGAAAGCTTTCAGGCTTGCAAATTCAAAGAGCTGAAGCCAAATAAAAGATTTGGAGGGATTATGTAACTTGATTGGGACTTGGGAAATGTTTGAGAGTGCTTTTCAAATGATTCAAATTACTTTCTCTATCTTCAAAATCACTTTGAAAACATGCTTTTAATCCTTCACAATTTTGCTGATATGAAATTTGATCTTTTGAATGATTAAAAGTAAGTGTTAGAATGATTTTGAACCTAAAAAAGTGACTTTAACCATCTCAAATCTTGTAGCTGCCCAAATCCACCGCTAGCACATATTGTCCGCTTTGACCCGTTACGTATAACCGTCAACCTCACGGTTTTAAAACGTGTCTACTGGGGAGAGATTTCCACACCCTTATAAGGAATGTTTCGTTCCTCTCTCGAACCGATGTGGGATCTCACAATTCATCAACGCCTCTGCTGGGGTGAAGTTTCCACACCTTATAAAAAATGTTTCGTTCCTCTCTCAAACCAATGTGGGATCTCACAATCCACCCCTTGGTGGCCAGCGTCCTCGCTGGCACACCACTCGATGTCTGGCTCTGATATCATTTTTAATAGCCCAAGTCCACCGCTAATAGATATTGTCCTCCTTAGGCTTTCCCTTCTGGCCTTCCCCTTAAGATTTTAAGACGCGTCTACTAGGGAAAGGTTTCGACACCCTTATAAGAAATGTTTCATTCCCCTCTCTCACCAACGTGGGGATCTCACAAATTCACTCCCAAACATGCTCTTAGATTCATCCCTATCTATTAAACAAGCAACTGGTTTCATGTTTCAACTGTCTTTTCTTTCAATGGCTTTAGTGATTAGCAAGTTTATGTTTCATTGATCATGAGTATCTCGTCACTAGCCTTTTTTGGCTTTGTCAGGCTTTAGAATGGAGATTGGAGAAAATGAGCAAAGAAAACGAGAGGGATCCCGACTTTTACATCGACCTAATACGTCTTTGTGGAGAGCTTCAGAATGTCCCTCTCGCAATGCGTGTCTTCACAGCTATGGAATTTAAAGGAGTTAAACCCACGGTGACTGCTTTCAATTCACTTATAGAGGTTTGTATATCTTCGCATAATATGATAACTGCCTTCAGCATGTTTGAAGTAATGAAAAATTCTGAAAGTTTTAAACCCAATGCTGACACATTTTTCTATTTCATTTCGGCATTCGCTAAATTGCGCGATGTACATTCCATGGAAGCATGGTATTCAGCCAAAAGAGCGTTTGAATTCTCTGCTGATCTTCGAACCTATGAAGCTCTTATACATGGTAGTGTGAAATCAAAGTGCTTTGACTTTGCTGTTAGATGTTTTGATGAAATGACGTTGTCTGGCATTGTGCCCAACACAATCATATTGGATAATATGCTTGAAGGGTTCTGTAAAAGGAAAGATTTGGATGAACTCAAGAAGTTCTTAAATGTTGTGCTTGACAAAGGTTGGGAGATCAATTGGAATGTGGTAGAGAAATTCATTCCAATATGGTTTGAATCTGGGGAGGGGGAAGGGATGGGGGAAATCCTTACCAAGCTGAACGAAGCAGCTCGACTGTAAAGGAGAGGAGCTGATCATTCAGCCGCTTTACTGAGTCTACAGTTTGAGAATAAATAGGTTACCGTGTTCAGCAGCTTTCAAAAGAGTAAATATTTGTTGGGAGTTCGTTTTTCTTTCTTTTTCTTCTTCTGGCCTAAGAGAGGAAAGAAAATTGAAACGGTAGAATGATAACAACGTGTATGCCCCATGTTCAAACGATTGGATGGAACTCTTTAAACATGGCTTGCCATTTGAATGGGCAGATGGGGTCGTCAAGGTAACTTATTCGTTACAGGTGAAGCTTATAATAGACTAGACTCATTTATTGACTGCACGAAAAGCAAGTATTTGCACACATTTGTTGTAATAGCTCAAGCTCACTGCTAATAGATATTGTTCGTTTTGGCCCTTTACGTATTCCTGTCAGCCTCACGATTTTAAAACATCTCTGTTAGGGAGAGGTTTCCATACCCTTATAAGGAATGCTTCACTCTTTTCTGAAATTTCACCTTTGTTTTGTTAGCTTACGATTTCTGAGGGCTGGTTTAACGAATGGGTACTGAATTTGGGTTTCATATGCATTCTCTTTTGGCTGTGCAAGCAAGTCGTTCTTCCTTTGATATATTTTTCATATGCATCCTGTTTAGTTTTTTAGCCATATTAATAATAAATAAATAAATAACCTCCTAAATTTGTTACTTTATCTAAAAATAAAATAACTCTTAACTTTAAAAAAATTTAATAATGTTCTTAAACTATAATATAATATAATATAATATAATATAATATAATATATATATCAAAAGTACTATTTTTGTTCATTTTTTATAATAAATAGTTAGTATTTTATTTCAAAAATACATTTGAACTTTAAAAGGTTTTATTAATTTCCTATTAATTTCTTATTAATTTTGTTCAAAAGTTTAAAAATACCCTTACCTAGTTAGTGTATGTTTAAAAGATAGCGTGAAATTTTTATAAGGAAAAAATTTAAAAAGTTATTACTGTTAATTTATGGAAAAAAAAAACAGAAACCGTCTATCCACAACTCATAGATTATTCCTATTTTTAAGTTACTTTTTGAAATTTATTAGTATTTTTAAAATTAAATTTAAAAAAATTATATTTTTAAAGGTGAAAAGGTATTTTTGAAACTTTTTTGTTGAACGTTTAAAGATATTTTATAAAAAAAATATTAACAATTTTCATCTAGAATTAATGGTAATGTTTTTTTTTTTTTTTTTTTTTTGAGTTTAAAGATATTTTTGGGATTTTTTTAAAAAAAAAAACTTTTAACAAAAATTTGGAGACAAAATGAAAAGTTATAGTCCCTTATTAATTTAGCTTAATTTTTTTTTCCATAAAAACAGCTCTATTAACATAATCTTTATAAATTGTGAAATATATATTTATAAAATTATTATTATTTTGTAACAAATTTGGAAAGAAATTAATTTGGAAGGTCAAAAGACTAAAATTGAAAAACTTAAAGTAGGAGGACATGTCATACGGAGGGGAAAAAAAGAAAGCCGACGTGGCGAAACGTGAATGGATAAAAATCAGCAAAAGACGTGGCTTCATTTCGGTACCCATACCAGTCGTGTTGTATAAGAATTTTGTTAATAAATTTATTGTTTTATTTTCACTGGTTTTGCCTAAATACCACGTCCAATCACAAGCAACCGTTCGCATCACTTGCCATTTTTAAACCAATAAGAAAGCGCCACGTTTCACAAAAGAAACGCTTTTCCGTCACGTTTCCATAAATTTCCGGTCGTCTTAGGAGGTCAGACGCTTTAAAGCAGCAGTCCGGTGGATTGGTGGCGTTTTTAATTTCTAGTTTTACCCTTTCAATCCCTTTGTCATTTTTTTTCCATTCGTCAAGTTAAACCCTAAATCTGAAAATTTTGTGAAAATTTTCCTTCTCTTTCTTCGGCGAGCTCTCCGTTCTGCGTGGTCAAATCCACTCGAAGTCTTCGAGCCGCCGATGATTGGTACGGTTGTTTGTTCATTTATCCAATTCAACCACTTTTTTTTTTTTGTTTTTTTTATTCCATTTCGAATTTTGTTAAAAAAAGTTATCGCTATTTGGTTACGCACGTAGTTTAAATTGCGCTGCGAAATTGCGGCATTTTTAGAATGATTTGATGTTTCATATTGGGTTACTGCAATTGATCTTTTCTAATCAATGTATTTGTGTTCGAGTTTGATTGCAGAGGGAGCAACTGCGAGATAATTATCTTAGTTTTCAAGATTAACAGTGTTGGTGGAAAGTGTTCAATTGAGAATCGCCTAACATGAAGAACGCCGAGCGCATTGCGAATTTTGCTTTAGCGGGTGGGTAACAATTTCTTGTACTGCTTTTTCGCCGATGTAAATCTGGAGATCTTTGTTTCTTTTGTGTTTAGCTGTTTATGAATACAGCTGAAATTCTATGAATGACGAGCGAATGGGTATATTATCAATCGAATGAGCGTTCTTATCATCACTTAATTAGATAGAGCTTGTATTTGAATGACCAATTTACTTTATTCTCCATACGTGTCATTATATATGCTAGGCGTATTCTTGGGTTGTTATATGGCATGATCATAGATTATAATCTTGACTGAATTCCATTTGTTTCTTGGACTTCTTTGCAAGATCTGTATCTCTCTTAGGTAATTGGTATCTGTAGTTTGTGCAAGAGAATAGACAAATCATGTATGCAAGCTATTGTGGTTTTCTTATTATCAGTTATCAGTTGGTATGAAAATTGACGTCTGGAAATTGCATAAAATTAAAATAAGAAAATGAGAATTACAAGTATTCTGAAATCATCACGTCATTAGATGTGGATTTGTATCATTCTTGGAATGAATGAATTTGTATGGATATTCATTGATCTCTATGGATATGAATGAATTTGTACCCTGTTTTCTATCAAATAGAACTAAATGCAACGGTACCTACTAGAAAGTCGTTAGTGAAGATCGGACATAATATGTTGATTTCCAGTGTATGGTTAAGCCTAACCTCTTAATCTTTTTTGGGTGCAGGATTGTCATTAGCTCCACTTGTTATGAAGGTTGATCCTAACGTGAATGTGGTTCTGACTGCTTGTCTAACTGTTTATGTGGGTTGTTATCGGTCTGTGAAACCAACTCCACCTTCAGTAAGTGTAACGAGGAAGTTACGCCAAGTTGTTTATTGCTTCCGCTTTCTTCATTTCTTGCATGGTTACAATTCCATTTGCTTACAATGTCTTATTATCAAATATGCAGGAGACAATGTCCAGTGAGCACGCCATGCGTTTTCCCTTTGTTGGGAGCGCAATGCTTTTATCTCTTTTCTTGCTTTTCAAGTTTCTATCGAAGGACTTGGTCAATGCAGTCTTGACGTGCTACTTTTTTGTGCTTGGGATCCTTGCTCTTTCGTATGTATTCAAATGTGTTGGTCATAAGCACTTCTTATTAAGTATGCTGCTCTAATTCATAATTTTATTAATTTTATCCTCTTTCCATTCTATCTAGAGCGACTCTGTTGCCTGCTATTAAGCGATATCTGCCAGACCATTGGAATGAAGATGCTATTGTATGGACTTTTCCATATTTCCGTGGTATGTGATTTTGTTTTTGCTTGATGTATTTTCCCAAAAAATGAGCGAATTTCCAAGTTTTTCTTATAATAATGTATATAACTATGTTGGTCTCTGCACAATTTTTTCCCTATTTTTTTTAACCTGACTGTTACAATTCTTTTTTCCTTTTTTTTTTTTAACCTTACTTTAGGCTGCATTTCCTCCTATGAGGGAAACCTAGGATCTTTTGTCCATTATTTTTTTTTTGTCCTTTAAATTTTAAAGTCTAACCTATTTGAAATGAACCTTGGTCGATCGGTGGTTTAGGGCTCTTCGTCGGCTTTGAACAATTTAATTTGCCACTTCTCCTATTAAGGAAATTGAAATTAATGGTTTCCATTACAGTTGCCCTTATGACTATATCTGTTTGCCAGGTTTGGTTAAACGCCAAATTCTTCTGAATTATGGACAATGGTTTTTGTTGATTTGAGACTCGTATGATTTTTTCAATTTTGTACGATTGTAACTTTATTTTTGTTTTGGATTCTTCTGCGTCTTTCAAGATTCAGCTGATTTTATCTTCTCGAACTTATCTCCTTTCATCATGCAGAATGATATTTTTCCTTTCATTTCTTACACAGCTTTGGAGATCGAGTTCACCAGGTCTCAGGTCGTTGCAGCAATTCCTGGAACCTTTTTTTGTGCATGGTATGCTCTGAAGAAACACTGGCTGGCTAACAATATCTTGGGCCTTGCCTTTTGTATCCAGGTACAGTAGCGACCTCTTAAAATAAACGACCCTGTAGCCATCGGTTTGAGCAATACTTCCTTCTGTAATTCCTTTATGTGGCTGGAAGATCTTTGCTGACTGGCAAGATTTTTGTTGGGTTTAATTCAAAAATCAAATAATCATTCTCTAAGCATCTCTAAAATTAACTACATGTGGTTGAGCATTCGTTGAAGTAATTAATTCTCTGTTTTCCATTTGCAGGGAATTGAAATGCTTTCTCTTGGTTCCTTTAAGACTGGTGCCATACTTTTGGTAAGAAGTGGAACATAAGGATTTGATAATGAAAGTTAATGATAATTGGGTTACTGTTGTATAGAATACTTAAAGGTGTTTGATAAAACATGCTACTGGATAATCATCCTGCTCTTGACGGAGCATGCTTTGGAATTTGATTATGCCAACTTGATTTATTCTTTGTTTTGAGTGTAACGGTTAGGATGTGGCATTTTGAGGCATTTCAATTTTCAATTATCAATTTATTGACTGAGCTTTGAGAAAACTAACAGGACACACATCTTTCACTCCACCAATTTAGTGGCTGGATATTTTCATAATGCTTTGTTAGTGGTGCAATTATTTAATTGTCCCTTCGCACACATTCTGATCAATCATGTAATTATCTTTTTCCTGTTACTCATTTGTTTTTTTTTTTGTCTAAATTCTCCATAGGCTGGACTGTTTGTATACGATATCTTCTGGGTTTTCTTTACTCCAGTGATGGTTAGTGTCGCAAAATCATTTGATGCACCTATAAAGGTCTGTACTCTTGCTAAACTCGAATACTTGATGTTCGCGGCACAGTGAAATGTGATTTGGGCCGAGCAGACTGTCTAATTATGATTTTCTAAATTTGTCTGCAGCTTCTGTTTCCCACTGCAGATGCTGCTCGACCATTCTCCATGCTTGGACTTGGTGACATTGTCATTCCCGGTGAGTTTGAATGTCGATTGACACATTTCTGGCGTTTTTATCCCAATGAAAGTTCACACTTTATTTGCATCATAATACTCATCGTTACTTTTGTCATCTAATCTTGATCCAAGGTGAGGTATTTGAAGTAAAAACCAAGTATAATGGTCAGTATAGTGAGATTAATGATGGTGTACATAATTGAACCCCCCCCCCCCCCCCCCCCCCCCTCCTCCTCCTCCTCCTCTCGCTAAGTATTGATAATATTTTTGTTCCTGTAGGCATCTTTGTTGCACTGGCTCTACGATTTGATGCATCCAGGGGAAAAAACGGTCAATATTTTAAGAGTGCTTTTATGGGATACACAGCCGGTTTGGTCCTCACAATAGTGGTCATGAATTGGTTTCAAGCTGCCCAGGTGAAGTTTGCATTAAATTTCAACATTTTATATATCAAGGAGTTGATGAGACCTGATCTTTGTCTGCTTTCTTGTTTTCAGCCTGCACTTCTTTACATTGTTCCTGCTGTTATTGGATTCTTGGCTGCTCATGTCATTTGGAATGGCGAAGTGAAACCGGTTTGTTCCCTTTTTTTGCTTTCTCTCAAATTATTCTATCTTTGATTTCATGGTCGTTTTCACTCTCGTTCATATACGCTTAGAATATCACCTGTCTCGTCCCGACACCCCACCCTACCAAAAAAGAAAAGAAAATGGAAATTTATGGCATGGTTGTGCATTGATTCAAATTGTTGTTATATTATTTTGGTGCAGTTATTAGAGTTTGATGAGTCGAAGAGTGGTATTTCATCTGAAGATGGCGGGGAAGATGATAAAGGAAGCAAGAAGGAATAATAAATTTAGAGAAAGGTGGAGGAGGAGGAGGGGGCGGGAGGCATAATTTTCAATGTGGGCTATATAAAGCATACATATCATATCAATCCATCCATCCATCCTGTAAGCTAAACCTTCTTTTTAACATCGGGCCTAATTTATTTTCAAAACTTTACTAAAATTGGGTGTTATTTACTAAAATTGAAAGTCGATCCAATCCATTTGTTCGTCGAGTTATTTACTTGATCCCGACATTTCTAGAACACCTCTAACATAGGACAAAATAGTCAATTTTGAAAGAACTCATTGTCAACTTCTTTTAGATATGAACCTGTCTGATTTCGATTGGAGGAACTTGCGGAACTTGCATCTTTCTTTTAAAATATTTACCATTTGAAAAGGGAAAAAAACGAGAAAGGATAGAAACGAGTCACTGCCTTTTCAACTCTCTCAAAATGAAATCTATTCCAAACATATAGGTCATGGGTCTTTATTTGATACGGTACGAATATCTAACTTTTCCTAACTTTTTCATTTTTAGATAGAAAAAAAAAATCAAATGACAAATTTAATAATAAAATTTGATACTTTTTCCAACAAATTATAACATTTTCCGATTTGAGACTAAAAAGGAAAGATAGGTATATCCGTAGGTCCCTTTTGCGCATTGTAAGTATATTTTTTATCCACACAATGGAGCAAGCATTAGGTAAATAAATAAATAAAATTTAGGTGACAAAATAATATTGTAATAACTAAAGTAATTTTTTTTAACAACTTCTCGGGTTAGAATGAATATTTGGAAAAGTAAAGAATTGAACCGAATAAATAAAAACTTGACACGATCAACATCCATTTCTTCTAGAAGCAACTCCCACCTTTCTTTCTCCGTTTTACTTAATTCATAAGCTGGCTACAAGTGAGAGTGATTAAATGAGCGGGGGAGCCAAGTCTAGAACAAAATTTTCTTATCTTATCACGAGCAACGTTCAACTTACCTTTCTATCTAATTGGGTGGGTGAGACACGAAAAAAAGGAAAATAATAAAGAAATAAAAGAATCCCAATTGGTTAAGAAAAATTTAGATTATGAAATTGCCTAAGCTATTAATTATTAATTAATTGAGTAACAGTGAGGCATTTATACAAAATTTCTTAACCACTAAAGCAAGATTTGACAAAAATTTGTAACTTTCTTTTATTCCAAATTTCTCCCTTCCTTTGTATGTAATCCAAAGACTTTTTTAATGAAATATTTTTTAAAATTTTGATACGAATATTTATACAATTTCAAACTTATTATAAGGATGTTGTACCAAATAAATTAATATAAGTTAAAAAATAGAAGGGAGTTGAGTGAGTGGCTGTTACACCAAATTAAGAAGTTAATTAAAGACGACATCACTGCTGACGTACCAAATGTTCCCAATTAGTATCTTTAAAATAAATGTCAAACTTATTATATTCGGAAAGAAAAAACAAAAGGTTATAAAATAATAATATTAAACAAAATCCTAAAATCCCGTCCTTGAATTTTTTTGTTTTTTTTTTTAAATAATAAATTAATTAATAGGCAGACATATACTTTTTATTGGTCATATTAAAATCATTTAAAAATGTTATTTGTTTTTTCTCTTATAGATCCAACTCTGTTTCCTTGTGGACCTAATGGAACCTTTTTTATTTTTTTCTTTATTCGTTTGGATTTGTCAACTGGTGACGTGGAAAACAATCTAACACTTTAGACAAAAATATTATTTTCGCGAGTATTTTGAAATATGAATCTTGAGTTTTAGACATTTAAAATTTAAAATATCGGAAATTACTTAAATAATAATAATAATAATAATTTTAAGGTAAATAATTATATTATGCGAATATGTTTGGAAATAAACTAAATTTTCAACCGAAACTAAAATTGAACATTTGAGTCTAAAAGTATATGGAAATGATATTTTATCCAAAATTTTATTATGATGTTTATCCAAAGTAAACGCAAATTAAATATCGTCATTTTTTTTTACAGAGAAAATTTAAATCTAATCTAAAAATTGGCTTATGCTCGTATATTTGTATTAAATGATTTTTATTATAAATAAAATTTATGTTAAAATTTTATGAGTGGAGATTAAAATGATGATTTTTTTTAAATATAGAAATAAAAATGAGATATTTTAAAAGTAAAATTGAATAAAATAATATAAGGATGAAAATGAACCTATTAAGATAGAGATTAGAAAGAGAAAAATAGTATTTAGAACAAACAATAAATGGTAATAAAAAATTAAAAATTTTAAACAGAAAAAGAAAATTATTCAGAAGGCAAATTATTTGCTGGCTTGACCAAGCAACTGTGAGCTGTCTCCACCTTACCTTGTGAGGTCAGTGTTGGGTACAATACAATTAAGGATTAATGAATGAATGGTACTATATAGTAATAATAAAAATAATAAATTTCTGAATTTGAGACCTTTGTCCACCCTACTTATTTTCAATTTTTTAATATATTTTCAAATTCAACCCCAACACTTTTAAAAATAAATATCCATCTCTACTATTAATTTTTTAAAAGTTAAATTAATAAAAATAATAATAATTATGGATCTAGATTACTTATAAACTTACAAAAAAAAAAAAAAAAAATTAATAATACTTTTAAATTTTTAAAAAAATTAAAAATATATACCATTAAATTTTTAAAAATATTTTATTAATACCCTTCGAAATTTACAAATTTATTTTTTAAAACAGTTTTTAAAACATTTTTAAAATTTAAAGGTATTTTTTAAAAACTAAATGATATTTTTTAAAACATTTTTTAAAATTTAAAAGTATTTTTTTAAAATCTTTTGAAAATTAAAAGATATTTGAAATAAAGTATTAATGATTTTTATAGAAAATTAATGATAAAGACCTTTTAAAAAAAATACAGTCGTTCTCCTTTATTTGTTTGAAAAAATAGATTCATATGCTTTGAACTCAGCAAATGACCGACGAGCTTCTATTACTGAATTTACCCAACTTGATAGCTCCATCAAACACACCATATAAAAGACCGACGAGCATTCAAGTCGAATTATTGAATAAAGTCTTCTTTTCGTTCGTAAGTAGAGAAAAAAAAAGGAAATATATATATATATATATATATATATATATATATAATTTTAAACTTTTGCACAAAAACAATTTATTAAAAAAACGTGAAGAAAAAAGAAAGGAAAAAAAAAAAGAAGAAAAAGACAGTTATAAAGCAAAAGTAGAAAAAAAGAGACTTAATAAAGAAAAAAGGAAAATAAATAATAAAAACAGTGAAATTAACTTTTCATTTAAAAACCATTTAATTGTTTTTTTTTTCTAATTTTTAAAATTTCAAATGCTACTTGTATTTTTTTTAATTATGTTATATTATAGTGTAACTAACTATTCTCAATAAATCTTAGATTTTATTGAGAAATGAGCAATTATTAACCATTTAAATGAGCATATAGTAAAGTTAATAGTAAACTTAAGATCATGTCTTTTTTAAAAATTGAATTAATAAATATTATTTTCATCTATATTTTATTAACTTAAAATATTATTTTGATAGTTGAATTTTATAAATATACTTTTAAATATCTCAATTTAATCGACCTATTTTTATCATTATTTCATGTTTTTTTTGGTAGGTAACTATTATTATCAATGAACAAATTTTATTTAAAAAATATAAATTCAAATTATTAATAAATATGCTTTATTTTTTTTTGGTGGAATATAAATTTGAAATTAAAATGGAATAAAACTCAAAATATACTAAAATAGTATTTTTAATCATGTTATTACTATGTTATCCATATTTATTAATGTTTTAAAAAATGATTTTTTTTTTAATAATACTGAATTTTTATTTTTATAATTTAATTAAGATTTAAATGATTTTTTTTAAAAAAAAGCTTAAAACAAGATACTTGGCAAGTGGGCCCAAGTAACCACTTTTATAAAAAAAAAAAAAAAAAAAAAATACTACACCTATTTATTTTTTTTATTTTTTAAAATTAAAATACACAAGTCTTACTCGACCATACGTATATTCTGATTCTGCAGTGAGCGAATTCCCAATTTGAAAACGAATCACAAAAAGAATAATAAAATATATATATGTTCTTAGAGGCGTGCAGAAATTATAGTGTGCTATTTTTTTTTTCTTTAATCACTGACGTACACGGATGGATAAAACTTTTGTTTTGGCTGATGGCTGTGTTTATTTTCGCTTCGAATTCCGATTTTTTTTATTTTTATTTTTTGATGTTTTAGGTTGATTTGATTTTGCACCGTTCGTATCAAACAGTATTTGTGATGTTAGATCAACGAGTGGAACGTTTATCATGTTCAAATGGATAGAGAGAAATTATTTGAGCATTAAATGATTCTGTAGCTCTGTGATTAATGAACAATCCTTTAAATTCAACCAACCATAATCTTTCCTCAAACTTCATTGTCGTTGATTTGAGCGCTTTGTTTTTTTGATTTATGTTTTTCGTAATATAAGCCATTGCTCTTTTCTGAAGAAACAGATATCATTTCCTATTTCGCAAGGGGTGGTCTCAGCGGAATAGCGTTTTGGTTTTTGTATCTCAGAGGGCGAAAGGAAGGTTTCAGAGTTTCAATGGCGGGCAAATTTGGAGGAATATGCGCGGGTTTTCGGTCAATGGCGTTGACGATGTTCAACTTTGCCATAGCGTTGGCTATGGTTTCCGGTGAGAGAAAAATGAAGCTCGAAACGGCGAGGTTCGACGGAGAAGGAGGTTCCGGAGATTTGAATCTGATCCGAGGAGCTTTGAATTTCTTGTGGCAATCGGACAGAACGGGGTATCATCACGTTTGGCCTGTAAGTTACCACAAGAACCTGTATACCTCTCTATTCATGTAGATTTAAACAAATTTGTTTTGTTTGCGTTTACTCTTCGGAAATATATTTTTCAGGATCGCGTACTCCTGTTCGCAGATTCTCTAACCATTTCAAGGCTTCTCGAACTTAATTTTGAGCTGCTAGGCTAGAATAAATCTTGGTGTTGGAATGTTCAACTCCTCGTGTTCATGAACTGAGTTTTCGTCCTTTCGGAATTTTTTTCTTTGGAAAAGCTTCTGAAATTCTCATGATAGGCTTTGTCTCGGTTTAGATCTAACTCATTGTGCACATTTTTTGGATTGTTCATAGTTTCGATGTGAAAATGGAATCCTGCTTAACAAAATCTTTTCATCTGTGAATTTGCCGGTGATTTCATTGACGATCATGCTTTGGACTCTCAAATAAGATCTTCTTTAAAAAATTATATTCAATGTTTTAAAAGGCTTTGAGCTTTAGCTTATGCCAAAACTATAGTTTATTCAAGGTCATATGCTTCGATGATAAACAAATTCATCGAATAAACAAAGCCAGCTTTATAAGAACAATCATTATATCTTATAATACATGATTTCATGTTTTCATTACAGCTTCTCAAGATTTTCACCGCAAATTTTTTACTAATCACGAGTAAAGTAGATGGACTAATAGTATATTATAATCTTCTTTACAGGAAATGGAATTTGGGTGGCAGATTGTATTGGGTTCTGTTATTGGATTTCTGGGTGCTGCATTTGGGAGTGTAGGAGGCGTTGGTGGTGGGGGAATTTATGTTCCTATGCTTAGTCTAATCATTGGGTTCGATCCAAAGTCATCGACAGCTATATCAAAATGTATGGGGAATGATCTTTGCAATATCAAAGCAACTCCTAAATGCCACAACAACAATGTTGTTTTGATACTGTAGCAGAAACAGAAGCAAGATCGATTTTAACTACGTAAATCTTTGTGTCTCTTTGTTTGATTTCTGTTTATGGGTGTGTGAGTGTGATCGATCTTGCTTCCGCTTCCACTACTATAATTGGTATCAAAACATTGTTGTTGTGGCACAATAATTGGTATAAGAACATTTTGATTGTGACATTTAAGGGTAAAACACTCGAGGATTTGCTGTTAATGTGTCTAACTTGTGTAATCCTCCTTTTTCGTTTGTTTGCTAAAGGTATGATTATGGGAGCATCAGTATCGACGGTCTACTATAATCTTAAGCTAAGACATCCAACACTTGATCTTCCTATCATCGACTATGATTTGGTGCTGCTTATCATGCCTATGCTCATGCTGGGTATCAGCATTGGGGTAGTTTTCAATGTCATATTTGCTGATTGGATGGTTACTGTCCTCCTCATCGTTCTCTTCTTAGGTAATTTTCAATGTCATATTTTCTGCTCTGTTTATCCTCTGGCTGATCTGCGTGTTCTGCAGCTACATCCACGAAATCGTTTCTTAAGGGAGTTGAAACTTGGAAGAAGGAAACTATAATGAAAACGGTTATCACTCAAACTTTAATCTTCAATATTATGGTTCAAATAAGATGTATGGTCTATTTTTCTAACAATTTGATGTCACTTCTCTTGAATTTTAGGAGGCTGCTAGGCGTGCTGAATCAAATGGTGAGCTAATCTATTGTTAATTGTATCGAAATGGTGGCAATCCTTGTTCTTATTTTATATTCCACACTTTTTTACATTAGATCTTCAAGCCAATACAGCATATGCTCCTCTTCCTAGTGGCCCGAGCCATCGGCCGGAATCGGACGTTGATCGAGAGGTAAGTTCATTCTTAGTCATAAATGATACAAGAAATGGGAATGTTGAATTGGGATTATGGTTGAGCTAAGTTCAAATACTATAATAAACCCCTTTATTTGTTTTGTTTCTTAAAAAAATGACCAGAATAAGAACAATGAATTGTTGAAATGGCAGGTTCCAATGCTGAAGAATGTGTACTGGAAAGAAATGGGACTTCTTGTATTAGTTTGGGTTGCTTTCCTTGCAATCCAGATTATCAAGGTTCTTGGATTCATTCCCCTTCTCCGTTCTCTCTTTATTTTGCAATCTTAATAAACTGAAACCCATCAATCTCTTATTGAAAACAGAAGCATTCACCCAATTGTTCATGGGAATACTGGGTACTCAACTTACTGCAGGTAAGTTCGCTGCTCCCTTTACAAACTCTCATGTGCCTTTCTCTGGTTGATTTCTTTTACAGTTTTCCCAAAATTGCTCTACAGCTGCCAATTGCTTTTGGTGTATCTGGCTATGAGGCTGTTAGCTTGTACAAAGGACGGAGAAAAATTGCATCTCTGGGAAATCACAAGACTAATTTTCAAGCTTACCAGCTTGTTCTATATTGCTTCTTGGGCATAGTGGCCGGAGTTGTTGGCGGGCTTCTTGGCCTTGGTGGAGGATTTATAATGGGACCCCTGTTTTTGGAGCTGGGCATTCCCCCGCAGGTACATATCTCAACCTCAACTTTCAATTTTTTTTTTTTTTTTTTTTGGTATAATAGAGTTCTATAGCATTTTTTTTTCTTCCTAAAATTAACAAATGTTTTCAATTACGTGTCAAGTAGGTTTATAAACTTTTTAAAATATAGAATAACTTTAGAATTTATCAGACTCAAAATTAAAAATTTGAAAGTTTATTAGACACGGAATTAAAAGTTTGTTTTTGATGTAATTAAAAGTCTACGTATTCTAAACGAACTAATCTCAAGCATAAATGACATAACTATGGTTTGTTACATTTGATTTGGATAATTATACATTGAATATATATTTATATATATATATATATATATATATTCCACATCCATATTTTTTAAATTGTCTTCTATGAAATAAAATGATGGAACCACGACTGCTTTACTCCGTCACCTCAATCATTTCCAACTTTTGCTCCTTTGACTAGTGGGACCCATTCATTGAATGTTGTGATATTATATTATTAGGTTAATTACAAGTTTGGCAGCACTCTCATGTGTAATAGATTTTCTTTCCACTAAATTAAAAAAATGTTGAATAGATATTCAAATTTTTTATTTTGTGTTTGTTGACATATTCAATTTTTTTTAATTAATAAATTTATTATATGTAGAATTTAATTTATGTTTTAGTAAAATTTTGAAGTTGCTGAATAGGTTAAAGATATATTAGACACATTATTCAAAATTTGAAAATTTGAAGACTTTTTAGATGTAAAGATTTATTAAACATCTTTTAAAGTAAAATGATCGGTCAGATATAAAATTATTAAAATTAAAAAATTTATACATTTTTTTAAAGTTCATTAACTAAATTTGTAATTTAACTTATTTTAATTTTGTAGTTCCTTTAATTTTTCACCTTTTTAAAATTGATTTTTCCTTTTTCATTATTTGAGGATGAGATAATATTGTTGAATTAGGATACTACTTTGTGTTCCGAGATTTGAGACATTAAAAATCATATCAAAGTTAAACTTTTGTGACATTAGAAATCATATCAAGGTTAAACTTTTGTGACATTAGAAATCATATCAAAGTTGAACTTTTGTACCCTTTGCTTTGCAGGTATCGAGTGCTTCAGCAACCTTTGGAATGACATTCTCCTCGTCAATGTCCGTTATACAATACTATCTACTAGACCGTTTTCCCGTTCCTTATGGTAAATCAATTCCATCATTAAGCACATTCCTTTCTGCGACTTTCTTTACGTTAAGAGTGAAAAAAAAAAAGAAAATCATACTAGTTAAGAAAACGAGAGTTCTATGATATATATGTGAAGATAATTGTCGAAACTTTTAGTACATAACCAAAAGCAAAGTCAAAGTGGACAACATCTCCGTGAAGTATCTATCATTCTTAATACTTCCGAGATAACCACATATCTATGCAAGAAATTTCCCTTTTTTGAGGCATTCCTCAAAAAGTTTTCAACCCAATTGAGTGACTAGAACAAGTTGTAATATTGCAGCTCTTTACTTCACCATTGTGGCCGCCATAGCTGCATTTGTTGGCCAACACGTAATAAGAAGACTGATCAACTTGATTGGAAGAGCATCCTTAATTATCTTCATCTTGTCCTTCACAATATTCGTCAGTGCAATTTCTCTAGGTGAAAACCATATCCAACCAAACTGCTTCATCCCATTTTCCTCTATTATGATAAATAAATAAATATATCTTAAATGGTTTCTGGTTTTGTTTGGTAGGTGGCGTTGGAATCTCGAAGACGATTGGACAAATTCAGCGTCACGAATACATGGGCTTCGAGAACTTGTGCAAATATGACGCATAAGGTTTGACCTTTCTGGAAAAAGGAATATGATTTACTTAATGTTTTCAGGTTCTTATGATTATTTTGGATTTAGCTTTGGAATTTTAGTCTCTTAAATTTGATGGCTAAGATGCTAAAATTTATTGATTGCCATTGATCGATTATAGGATTGTTTTATGGACTTGTTTAGTAAAGCTCGAGAAAAGGAGAGCTTCACATTTCTGTGCACTTGGGTGTGCTCGGATGTAGACTTTAAATATTATTTTTGTTTTTGTTCCATTTTAGTCTCTTAACGTACGTTTGTTGGGTTTAAATTTAGTATTTAGGATTCAAAATAAGACAATCGAATTCTCGTGTTTAGAAATTACTCGAAAGAGAGTAAAATAAAAACGAGAAGAAAAAGAAAGACCTAATGCAGATGCGGGCGGGAAGTTGAAGACCGGAGAGAAGAAAGGAAGATTATTGTTATTATTATTTTAAAAATAGTTACGTTAATTCATGAATCAAAATCGATCACTTTACTAAATGATATAGACTTGATCATTCAATTTTTTAACCTAAAGTCTAACTTGACTCAAACTTCGAGACTCGAGAACAAATAAAGTATTTTAACTAAGATTCTTAGCTAAATTTGAAGAACGTGGGTTTAAATCATGTTTGCAATTTAACTAGTCTATTTTGTAATATATAAAATCAGTACTTATTAAAATAAAACAGAGTGATTTTAGTTATCAATAAATGATCATAACCTAAAAGAATGCTAGAACGAGATGAACAGTGATTTTAGTTATCAATAAATGAGCATAACCTAAAAGAATGCTAGAACGAGATGAACGGTGATTCAAGCATGCTTCCAAAGGAAATAATATATATATATATATATATATATTCAACGTTGCACGAATTGAACTTCAATCGACATGTGCATAGTTTAACTGATTTAAATATATTTTATCGATAGAAAGGTGGTAAGTTTGAAAAATAAAAATAGAGACCAAAATAACAACAAATGGCATATTTATCGAACTCCACAAAATTATATTCAAACATATAAAATCAATTAAGATGGATGAATTAAAAATTGTTGAACTAGAAATTAATGTCCTATTTATAATTTTGAATTGATATGTAAAATGTAAAATTAAATATTTACTTTTAATTTAATGTGCAGTAAACTACGAATATTAGAAAATGTTTAAAATAAAATTTGAGAAGATTCATAATGAGGAAAGTTTAAAAATAAAATTAGATACAAAATTCGAAATTAAGAGATCTATTTATTAGAGTCTAAAACGACGGATTGACTTAAAATTTGAAAGTTTTAAGGGCTCAACTTTAATATTAATAAAATATTTTATTAATATTATTCTACGCTATCCTGGAATATCAGCGTCCGATCAAAGATTCAAAATCACACGCAACCCAGACGACCAATTTCTCTTCTTTCCTCGAATTGAAAACCCTAATTCATTCTCTTCTCTCCATTTTCGAGGGCTGAGCGAACGAAATCGAAGCACCATGGTTTTCTATTTCAAAGCCCGGCCCGACGTCGGTGATTACTCCATTTTCATGGGGCTCGACAAGTACGAGAACGAGGAGCTTATCAAATACGGCTTCCCCGAGGATATTTGGTAATCTATCGTCTAGGTCTCTTTATCAATTTTTTATTCTTTCACGGATTGTTATTTGATGTCAATCTCGTTGAGATATGGTTGAAAATGATTTCTCACGATCAATCCAGTCGGGTAAAAGTGCTGGTGTTTACGTTTATCGCCTGATGTCTTTGGAAATTGGCATTTGATGTCAAAGTTCTATAGATTTGCGTGGTTGCTATTTTCTGTGATTTAACAGAGCTTTATGAAACTGGAAATCAACATAGCTGAAGGATATCTTGCGGAATATGAAGGGAATGAGTTTCTTCTCTTTATTGAAATCTTGAATTTTCGTTGCACAAGCCTTCTTTAGCCATGCAGGACTCGAACTTATTGTCTTGCCTGTTTTGTGGCTTTAAGAACTCAAGGGTTATCTTTAGTCTTAGTGTGAGATCCCATATGGTTGGAGAGGGAACGAAACATTTCGTATAAGGGTGTAGAAACCTCTTCCTAGCATATAAGTTTTAAAACCGTGAGGCTGACGGCGTACGCAACGGTCGAAGGCGGACAATATTTACTAGTGGTGGGTTTGAGTTACTACGAATGGTCGAAGCCAATTACCGGACGGCATTGGTCAGAGTAGGGCTAGACCCTCTCCATAGCATACACGTTTTAAAACCTTGAGGGGAAGCTCGGAAGGGAAAGCCCAAAGAGGACAATATTTGATAGCGGTGGGCTTGCGCTGCTACAAATGGTATCAGAGTCAAACATCGGGTGGTGTGCCAACGAGGACGCTGGGCCCCAAGGTGGTGGATTGTGAGATCCCATATCGGTTGGAGAGGGGAACGAAACATTCCTTAAGGGTGTGGAAACCTCTTCCTAGTAGACGCATTTTAAAACTGTGAGGTTGATGGCAATACGTAATGGGCTAAAACGGACAATATCTGCTAGTGGTGGGCTTGGATTGCTACACTTATTTGCGGGCTTCCTTCATCTTGTATCTGGTTTGCGTTGTAGGGAGGACTTGGCTTAAGATTTTTTCTCTAAACAAAGGTTGTTTTGTGCAGGTTCCACGTAGACAAGATGTCATCTGCTCATGTTTATGTGAGACTGCAAAAAGGCCAGACCATTGATGATATTAGTGAAGGGTTGCTGGAGGATTGTGCTCAGCTTGTCAAGGCAAATTCCATTCAAGGTAGAATTTGAGCAGTCTATTTCTGTAGGGTAGAAAACTATTAGCCTTAGCGTGGTGAAACTTTAGTGAATGAGGTTTGTCTGCATGTTCGTTCTTTAAATTAAACCTTAAAAATACACGCGCGTGTTTCGGTAGATGACAGCGGAATTGTGTCACGAGCTAGAAGCTATTGACTATTGTCTGTTTTATCTGACAGGAAACAAGGTAAACAACATTGATGTCGTGTATACACCTTGGTCCAATTTGAAGAAAACTGCTTCCATGGATGTTGGCCAAGTTGGTTTTTATAACCCCAAGATGGTAAGCTACGATGTTTTCGATTGGCTAGTGGATATATCCGTAAGAATTCAAGGTGATTTACGAACATTTGTCTTTATACACAATTCAGGTCCGAACCGTAAGGGTGGAAAAACGGATCAACGACATTGTAAATAGATTGAACAGGACTAAAGTGGAAAGGAAGCCTGATTTAAAAGGTAAATTGGAGAGAATTTTTTGTTGTTAGGATACAATATGAAATTACACTTTCTTGAACCAATGTTTCCAAAGTATGTTGTTTCTATTCCTAGCACGTCTCTATGCACCCCTAAGTACGAAGTTCGTATATATATATATATATTTTTTTTTTCCTTTTTTGCAACGGAGGGAATGAAGTAATTTTCTAGGCGTACATGATACATAAAATGTATCAAAGTCATCCCATCTTCCCATGCACCCAAACTCGTAAAACAGTTTACAAGCACTTCGTTTTCCATTATACAGCTGAACGTGAAGCAGTGAATGCAGCTGAAAGAGCGGAGAGGAAGCAACACCTGAGAGAAAAGGTTGGTAACAATTCTTTTGTCCCGTCTCTGAAATAACTCCTTTTTTGAATTACGCTCTTGTCGGAATCTAGTTTGATATATTAACTGGTTATTATTTTCTCCTAGTTGATATGTATGGCACGAGCCTCGACTTGCATAAGTGTTTATCTAGCATATTTGTGTGTAAACATTCTAGCATAAGTGTCTAAAAAAGGTGGTGTGAAAAGCTCCATATTTGTGTGTTAACATTCTTGCTCTAGCATTATACCGCGCTTCATAATCGTTATGCTTCGCAAGTTCAGAAGTGTTTATCTAGCAATTATATTTTTGGAATGTTTTTGGTTATTTGGTAGCAAATCTATTCGTCAGACATGGTGGTTTTGCTAGATTGTTTCCATAAAGTATTGTTACAGTAAAGTTCCCTTTTTTTGCAGAAACGACGTGAGGAACTGGAAAGGTTAGAAAAAGAGAGGCAAGCAGAGTTAAGGAGCTACAAGGGTTTGATGGTCTCTGAGAAAATGACATCTAACAAACAGATTGCTGCAACAAGCAAATCGCTACAAGAGCTGGAGGACGACTTTATGTGATCGAATTGATCGGTACGAATGCTGCAAGAAATAGAAATTTGCTGTTCTTGGGCCGAAGTTGTTCTCTCGTACATGATCAAATTATTGTGTTTAGGCTGGATGAAGTTCAACTTGTTGTGTCTACCTGATGAGATGACTATACAAATAGAAATTTGCTGTGGCTTTCAAGAGAGCGGATATATGGTGTTTATGTAAGTTGTAATTACTGTTACTCTTGTTTAATGATTATAAGTTAGCTCATTTTGGCCTACTTTTCTTCTTTCTAATATACCTTAAGGATGAGGAGAAGCCATTTTTTTGGGTTCAATTATAAGAAAACGCCCTTGAATTGTGAATTGTGAATTGTGGTATCCACTATTTTGCTTTTGGTGGTTTGATTGGTCAGACCCCACACACCCAATTTCTTCCGGGGCAGGTGAAAGGCTATCATTGAAATTTGAAAGTCTGTCATGTTTGCCTTTCACAAAAGTAAATCGTACTGTAAAAAAACCATTAGCTTTCCTTTTCTTTTTTCTTCTATTTCATTTGAATGTCTAGATCTCACGTCGGTTGGAGAGTAGAATAAAACATTTTTTACAAAGGTGTAAAAACTCTCATTGGGGCATGTCTCACTTTTACAATAAAGATCCTACATTGGTTAGAGAGTAGAACAAAACATTCTTTATAAGGGTGTGAAAACTCTCATTGGGGCATGTCTTAGTTTTGCAATAAAGATCCCACATCGGTTAGAGAGTAGAACAAAACATTCTCTATAAGAGTGCGAAAACTCTCTGCTGGCCCTTATAAGTGCAAGATTCCACATCGGTTGAACAGGGTAACGAAACATTCCTTATAAGGGTGTGAAAACCCCATTAGGGGCCTAACGTCTTCGCTGACACACTGTTCGGTGTCTGGTAAGAGCCTAGCATCTTCGCTAGCACACTTCTCTGTGTCTGCCTCTGATATCATTTACAACAACCTAAGCTACTATTAACAAATATGGTCTTCTTTTGGATTTTCTTTCTAGACTTTCCCTCAAAGTTTTAAAACGGGTTCACTTTCTAGACTTTCCACCCGTTTTGATTCAAAACATGGGCCTATGGAAGCTTATTATATAAACTACAGCTTAAAAGGTTGGGTTTGGCTCAGCCTTGCAAAGCATAAACTGAAATAGATCAATCTCTTTGGTTCCACTTTTCTCCTTTTATGATAAACGTATCCCCTAATTCTAAAAGCATATATATATTTTTCGTCAATTTATAATTATTTTTCTCTAGATTCCATTTAAATAAAATTACTATTCTTCCCAAAAGTTGTTATAGAAATTATTAAGTAATTCTTCTTAAATAAGTAATAAATAAATAAATAAATAGATAAGAAGACAAAAAAAAAACAAAAAAAAAACTCGAAACTGCTGCTATCAATTTGAATTTAATTTATGCATTTAAAGAAGTGTTTTATAAATAACCTAATTGATTTAAAAAAAAATAAAAAAGTTTAGATATAAATTAATTATTTTTTAGAATAGAAATGGTGAAAGGATAAAAACAACGTATTGACGGAGTTCGCTTCCCGTCAAGACTTGTCGTTTACTGCAACCATGACACGTAAACACTGTCGGTAGTACGACTTCCATGGTTTACACGTGTCTAAATCTTTACCGTTCAATTTTCGAACGCGCAGTCATCTTAGCCGCTGGTTTTGAATCACTTTAGGCCGCCCCTTTATGTTTGAATAGAGCTCCGGACCGTTTAAATATCGTTTCCAAGTCCTTGCCATTTCTCTCTCGCTACTGGTTCCTCTCTCTCTTTGCTTTGGCGCATTCTCTCGTTCTCCAAATCAAATTTCTACTCCTCGATTTCTCTATCGCGATTCGTTAATGCGTCCTGTTTCGATCGCTGCATTGAGTTTCTTGTTTATCTGCACTTTGCTGCTCGACGCCGACGCCGGTGAGTTCTTTAGGGTTTCTTTGGTTAATCTTGTAAAACTTCCGTTGATTTCTGATCTTCGCGTCGGCTTAATATCTTTCGCTTTCGTTCGAAGTTCCTTAGGTATTTCGGTCCATTTTCGTGAACTCTTTAACCTTTTTTCCATCTTATTTTGAGTGAATTACCTTTTGAACTCTATGAAATGTTCTCTATCTTATCCTCGTCGTGGTTTCAGTTTATGCACACTTAGGTCGGGTTGTTTTCCGTTTCTGGAGTTCGATCGTGTAATTAGTCTTCAATCTGATCCTTTTCACGGTTGACGTGGAAATTGAATTTTTGTTAAGTCGCTCATTTGTTGTTTGTTGCTTACATTCTCAATAGGCTCTTAGCCTTAATTTTCATCGTTTTGAGGTTTGTAGTATGGTGAATATGTTTTGATGCAAGTGTTCTGCCTTGCGCGAGTTTGATCGAGGATTGATAGCTTATATTCCTCTCTGTAGCTGGATTCAAACGTTAGACCTTTCAGTTTCTTTTCTTGATATGGATTTAGACTTGTTGTAGTAGTTATCTTTGAATCGTGAGGCCTTTTTTTCTCTCGTAGCGTGAACTTCGGGAACATCGATACACATTCATTTTGCTCCTGGATGAATATCAGATTTTGTATGTTTCACATCAGTTATTGTAAAAACACTGCCTAAAGGAACTTTGACCGAAGTTATATCCACAGTCTATCCCACGGCTGATTTACTATATCATCGATCGAAAGATTAGGTTGAGCTCAGATTATATACTGCTTTGAAATACTAGGATTTACTTTACTGGAACTAATGTTTTTTGGTTTGATTCTTGCGTCTGCATAATGATTATGCACATGTATATTACAGCAACAGCCGCATGTTTTGTTTTTTCGTACTATTTCTTTTGTTCCACTACCTACATTCTCAATAGGCTCTTAGCCTTCATTTTCGTAGTTTTGAGGTTTGTAGTATGGTGAATATGTTTTGATGTAAGTGTTCTGCCTTGCGCGAGTTTGATCGAGGATTGATAGCTTTTATTCCTCTCTGTAGCTGGATTCAATCGTTAGACCTTTCAGTTTCTTTTCTTGATATGGATTTAGACTTGTTGTAGTAGTTATCTTTGAATCCTGAGGCCTTTTTTTCTGTCGTAGCGTGAACTTCGGGAACATCGATACACATTCATTTTGCTCCTGGATGAATATCAGATTTTGTATGTTTCACATCAGTTATTGTAAAAGCACTGCCTAAAGGAACTTTGACCGAAGTTACATCCAGTCTGTCCCACGGCTGATTTACTATATCATCGATCCAAAGATTATGTTGAGCTCAGATTATATACCGCTTTGAAATACTAGGATTTACTTTACTGGAACTAATGTTTTTTGGTTTGATTCTTGCGTCTGCATAATGATTATGCACATGTATATTACAGCAACAGCCGCATGTTTTGTTTTTTCGTACTATTTCTTTTGTTCCACTACCTGCATATTTTGACTTGTTATCTTCCATGATCAGAAATTTTTAGATGAAATGGTAGAATTTTCTACACTGGAATGATATAATGGTCTGGATAGAATTCTTTGGAACAAGCCATTGTCGAGTAGGAATTGGGATATTATGCATTTGCCCCTCTATGTCAAGGAGTTATGGAAGGTGATAAGACCATCTCAACACCTTCAAACAAACCTGAGATTCGTGATCAGAGGATACGTGCTCTCCATGGGTAACTTCATTTATCTATCTAAGCAGTTCTAATGCTTTGGCTCCACATTTCTTCATACTGCAAGTCTTAGCCTTTCTGTTTGCACGTTACTGATGCATTGTAAGTCTTGAAAGTCTTCTTAACCAAATTTGTCACCATAACACATATAAGCACTGTGTTAGTTGCAATATTTTTGAATCCTGTACATTATTTTCCTTTAAAAATTTCCTTGACTTCCTTTATTTCTGGAGAGGAATACCTATCACTAACTAGGTTGTTGTAATTCTGTTTTTGACAACTTGTAATTTTCCTGTCTTTCTTCTCATTTTCCCTGATAAATGGTTGTAATTTAATTTCCATTGGTTCAACTAGAAATGTTGTCATTGTTGTGGTTTTATGTCTGAATTGACTTTATGTCCTGTACCACACATGTTCCTATACTATTGCTTGACATTCATATGTGTTGCCCTATTACTTTCTTGGAAGACGTAGACTAAATTCTCTGTTGAACTCTATGTATGTTCTTTTTGGGGGATGTTTAGGAGAACCAGTGGCCCTACAAGACGTTCAACAAAGGGACAGTGGACACCTGAAGATGTAAGTTTATCATTTATCTTAGTGAGATCCTATACTTTTCATCTTCATTGTCGCTATTTTTCTCACGATGAAGAATTGTATTTTGAATGAATTTTTTTGTTCCAAAAGTTAAATGTTTGCTGGATAAATATTTTTTTACTCACATCCAGGATGAAATTTTGCGGCAAGCAGTTGATCATTTCAAAGGCAAAAACTGGAAGAAAATAGGTATTATTGATGTGTGGAAATATTGTAGAGGCCAAGAATAGGTTGTATTGTACTGAAGATGTTCTCTATATGAGTCATTCTTAACACAATGGAGGATTCTGCAGTGATTGTAATCTAGGAACATAGTTCATGTTTGCTTTATCTTATTGAAAGTATACCTAGCTCTACCAAATTCTATTCTGGATAATTAGATAACCTAATTAATTGTGCTTTGTCAAGGAGGCCATACGCCATGATAAATTATATTTTGCATGAACTACTATGTTCTTTTATTGCATCACTGGTTCATTTGTTATGATGGTTGTTTGTAGCTGGATGTTTCAAGGATCGGACTGATGTACAATGTCTACATAGGTGGCAAAAGGTTTTAAACCCCGAGCTTGTCAAAGGTCCATGGTCTAAAGAGGTGGTCGGCTTGTGAAATTTCTGTTATCACGATAATTTAACCAACATACTCTTTGTATAAGTGTGCTATTTTTATGGAATTATACTTGAACTTACTTGTTTGTCTTGTGAATTGTATATAGGAGGATGAAATTATCATTGAACTGGTGAACAAATATGGACCAAAAAAGTGGTCTACATTTGCAACTCATCTACCTGGACGTATTGGTAAGCAATGCCGAGAAAGGTATGACAATTGATTTATTTTCTTGCTGATTTTTTGGATTTGATTTTCCTGTTTTACATATTATCCCTTTGATGAACCCCGCCTGTTGAAAGTTTCTTTTCTGGAATCCATTATATATTGTGGTGTCATCAAGTTGAACTTTTCCTGCATTCGTACTCGATGTTCTATTAAACTTTCAGCTGTCTTTCCCATATTATTTTACATAAATTATTTCCTCTTTTTCAGGTGGCACAATCACCTCAATCCTAATATAAACAAAGAAGCATGGACCCAAGAAGAGGAGTTAGCTTTAATTCGTGCTCATCAAATTTATGGGAACAGATGGGCAGAGCTAACGAAGTTCTTACCTGGAAGGTATGTCCCATATGTAGCTTAAAGTTGAGGCATTATGCGGGTTGTTATACATGTGCATTATTTTATTCCTATAAATCTTTTCAGATTAAAGTTGTTACCATCTAAACTTTTTTGGATTTCTTTTCATTGCAGCTTTATTCTCTAGAACTATATTTCTTTCCAGTTTTTAGTCGGGAAATTTTCACTTGATCATGAATGATGTTATATTTGTGCTTTTATGATCATTAGGACAGACAATGCCATAAAAAACCACTGGAACAGCTCTGTCAAAAAGAAATTGGATTCTTACGTGGCCTCAGGCTTGCTCACACAATTTCAAGATCCAATTCCCGCTGGACAACCAAGCCAACTCCCAGTTTCATCTTCGAAAGTGCTTGGTAGTGGAAATGACAGTGGCTTAAATGGAATGGATACAGAGGAGATTTCAGTGTGCAGTCAAGATCCATCAGTTGCTGATAGCTTTATGAGTGATTCAGCATGTGCAACGCTGCACAAGAGAAAGGAATTTCAGTTAGTTGAGGATTTGGAGCTGGGAAAGGAGCAAAGTATCAGCCCAGTATCCAGTTCTGAGCCCTATTACCCTCCTATGGAAGTAATTACTTGTCCCATTGCTGAGTTTGCTCAAGAAGTGGGTCACTCTTTATCACCTTCAGAGAAAAATCTCTCTGATTGTAGAACATCTTCAAATAGGGAGCCCCAATGTGATTTGAATGAGTTTCCTAACATCTCTTCGTTACAATTGGGTATAGAAGCATCGCAGTTTAAGGCAATTGGCACTAGAATGGGTGAAAGTCATGGAGCTTCCGCTGCTCAAACTTCTTCAATGATAAAAGGACCTGCGGCCTCTGCCCAAGCAGAGTGCATGTTTATATCTGATGATGAGTGTTGCAGGGTCCTATTCTCAGATGCAAAAAGTGACAGATGCGATCTGACTAGTAATCTTAAAGAAGTCTCTTCTGTATCAGAAATGTGTGGTTACAAAGTTCCAGTTCATTCCTTTAGCACTCCAAAAGTTGAAAATAACCATGCCATAGCTTCACAAATACATAATCCTCCTTCAGGAACTGATGTGCAGGAAAAAAATTCCGTGCACAAGTCCGGCATGCCGATTCCATCCACGGTTTCTATCAACAATGACATGATTTTATTAGGTGGTACTGGACCCAACCAACTATTTGTAGGAGCCCTAGA
Source organism: Cucurbita ficifolia (assembly GCA_033971965.1). Lineage (NCBI taxonomy): Eukaryota > Viridiplantae > Streptophyta > Magnoliopsida > Cucurbitales > Cucurbitaceae > Cucurbita > Cucurbita ficifolia. The sequence goes on from CM066970.1 coordinate 2,503,254, forward strand.
GCACGGATGTGTAACTAGCCAACATAATGGGTTAGCCTATAACGGTGGAACATCCAAGTCTTCCTATTTTGAGGTTGCAGATAACCCAGAAATGCGAGAACAGCCTGGTGGAGAAGAAGACCTGCCTAAACCAATTTGTATAAATACATTTGGTACTTGTTCTCGTTTGGATGAAAGAGCAAAACAAAATGACGAACATCGAGACTCCGGTGCTCTTTGTTACGAGCCTCCTCGTTTTCCTAGTTTAGATGTTCCGTTTTTCAGCTGTGATCTCATACAATCTGGAAGTGAAATGCAGGAGTACAGCCCACTTGGTATACGCCAGTTGATGATGACTTCTCTAAATTCTGTTACTCCATTCAGATTATGGGATTCACCATCTCGTGATACTAGTCCAGATGCTGTACTGAAAAGTGCTGCCAAAACTTTTACCAGTACACCATCCATTTTGAAGAAACGCCGCCGTGATTTAATGTCTCCTCTTTCTGAAAGAAGAATTGACAAAAAGCTGGAAACTAATGTGACATCTAGTTTGACAGAAAACTTTTCACGTTTGGATGTTGTGTTCAATGATGTGTCTGATAAAAGGAGTATTGAAGATTCTGTTGAAGATAAAGAAAATGTTTATTGTACCTTTGAAATGAGAGATGACGGTAACGAATCTCGAGACGTAACGCTGTCGCAGAATAATTTTCCAAAAAGTTCTTCCCAAGACTATACGAAACAAGAGACTGCTGATACCGAGATGATATGCGTTCAGTCCGCAGCTGAAATTGTGAGTCGTTTTTCAGCAATCTTTTTATTCCTAAACTATTTTGAGTGTATTGAACGAACAATCAAGTTTACTTGGTATCCGATTAATCTGATGATTTTACTTTTGGCAGGTACCTCCTAGAGTCCTGGCTGAACATGATGCGAATGACCTGCTACTCCACACTGTTGATCAAAAAACTCTCAGTTCAAGTACAGGAATTAAGAAACAATACAGTCCAAGCAGACTAGCAGACGATGTTTCAAAGGTGTCTTCTGGGAATTCTCATGGGCTACCTTGCAGCAGCCCACCTACCATCTACGGGAGTCATCCTGATGGACCGACGCACGAACTCCCCGTCACTTCATCGTCTTTCCATGAGAAGATGGATTCTAATCGGCCACAGATTACAGTCAAGGGAATTGCTTCATTGTAAGATTCATTAGTCTTTACACGTTTAAATTATGGAGTTCCCAGTCTTATGTTCTGCTTTTCTATGTCCTAGACCTGAAACTGGTGAAACTCCATTTAAGAGAAGTATTGAATCCCCTTCAGCATGGATGTCTCCTTGGTTCTTCAATTCTTTCCTACCCGGCCCGAAGATTGATACGGAAATATCGATCGAGGTAATTATTTAGAACGTTCGGGTTAACTTGCAGTTGGATGAGAAGTTTTTGTAAATGAACTTTTTTTACCATTGCATCAATTGTTGTGTATTTGTGTTTATTATAGGACATTGGATATTTTTCGAGCCCCAAGGGAAGAAGCGTTGATGCAATTGGGTTAATGAAACAAGTAAGCGAGCGAACGGCAGCTGCATGTGCCAACGCCCATGAGGTGTTGGGAAATGAAACTCCAGAGACACTACTCAAGGGAACGCGCATGAAGCATCTCCATAGTGATGAAACTCTTATGGTATGATTCTCTCCAACTCTTCCTTTCTTCAACCTTCTAACATCAAGTTTTCAGGAAAAAAGAAGTTTTTTTTAGTTTTTTATTTTTTTCTACTTTTACATTTCTTAAAACTCAATGCAGACTAAAAGAAAATTACATAAATGACCGAAAATTAATATTTTTTATAAACCGCATAAAATATCTCTTTGGGAGTTTTAAAGAACCATAAGGATGAATCCCAACTTTTTAAATCATTGTCCAACTCTAATTTGTAATTTTAACTATTTTAACCTGGATTTTTTATTTATAGCATGTGAAAAATCTACAAGTGTCTTAATTGCCTTGTACCTTACATCTTAACAAGCTTTTACTTATGATCAAAATGAGAATCAAGCATCTTAACAAATTTTCGTCTTTAAAAACACAAATGTGAATTCAAGCCAAATGTCAAAAGGAAAATAAATGTTTTAAGAACTACTTGGGTTAGTTTTCAAAAATCCTGCTTCTTTTTAAGTACTAAAAATATTTTTTAGTCTAATTTTACCAGAAAACTAAATAATTATCTAACAGAGTCAAAAGAAAGAGCAGGTTTAATCATTTCGAAGGCAGATTTTTATTAGAAAAAGTAGGTCAATTGGCTTGTTTTTGGTTGGTTAACTCGGCCTATGAAAATGAGATTATTGTAAGGTTGTACGATTTCATTTTTCAGGCAGAGTGTCGGGTGCTCGACTTCAGCGAATGCGGCTCTCCGGGGAAAGTAGAGACAGAGTGTGTGAAAACTACAGCTGCGACCTCCCTTCCTTATCTTCTCTAGCCTCCAGATAGCTGCCACCACCCCAACTCGGCATTTTTTCTTTTTCTTATCAATGTCTAAAAGGAAATACTATTTGCCTCTATTTGTTAAGAGAAAAAAGAAAAAAAAAAATGTGCTTTACTTGTAATTCTAGATCATTCGTCTAAACTGATGGCATCAACTTTAATGAGAAAGCCTTTTTTAAGGCATATTACAAAACTGAGATTTTAAGCGAGTCTTCCAGTGAGGGAAGTAACAATTTTTATTTAACGGTAAACATGAAAAGTATAAAATGAGCAAGTGATGCGTACAAAATTAGACGGCACGAGTCACGGCTGCGTGGATTGCATCGGCAAGGTGTGGGACGGTCCTCGAGCTCAAACCTGCCATGCTGATTCTCCTGCACATATGACAGATGTATAAATGTTCTGTTCTTTATTTTTTCACTTCAATTTTTGCTTGTGAAATAGCAAGAAAATACAGTGCATAAAAATCAATTTCATGTTTGATAAATGTTCAAATCTATAATAAAAATTTTAACTCGCGACCAATTATACACAAATTGGAAAGACAAAAGTCGTATCAAAATTCCAAACACAAAAGTGGGTGTAAAGACATCTTTTAACACGTTTTACATTTTAGAAGCTCATTCCACACAAATACAAAATGTGTTAAAATTTTAAAAGTGTTTAATAAATTTATGGTAATAAAAATATTTACAAATTAATTAAACTATTGCAGTTAGTAAATCAGAGATTGTGATATTAAATTTTATATTTTAAACTTTTAGTAAATCAGAGAATTTTAGAAGGTTAAAAAATTCATAGACAAATAGACATAAATCCCAAAATTCATTTACTAAATTGAGAAAAACACAAGAATTGCAATCTTTTATCTTAACCAATTCAAAATTTGAGAAAAACACAAGTGATTTCTGATGGCAATGTCTTTTTTTGAAAATGAAGAAAGAAAAAAAAACAAATGAAAGATATTAAGAAAAAAAAAAACGAAAACACTACAGAAACTAAATTCCGGTGATTGAATACGTGAATGATTGGGCATTTTGGTGAAAATAAAGGGATATTAAAGCAAAGATAAGATGGTTCCTTACCCATCAGAGGTCATGTAAATGTGATATTCTTTGGTCATGAAGCTAACTTGTTCCGAGTTCAATCCTGTGAATGTAAACATTCCAATCTGTTTGATGATGTGACTCCACTCACCAGGTGTACCTGCCACACATGAACGGTGAATAACACTCCCACACAACAAACCCATCTCTCTCAGAACATATGCTCCAATTCATCCAAAATAAATTAGCAACTAATTATTTTGCATATGTTTAAATAGGATAAATAAATCTTGATTGATCATATTATCTTTCATATTCAGCTTTTACAATAAATTAGCAAGTAACTATTTCGCATTCCTCGCGACTCTTCTACAATATTTTAAATTCTCCAAAATGAACAATCCCTGTTCTCTCACTACAACCACAACAGATCGACCGAGAAAAAACCATCGCTGTCACATCAATACACAAGGCCGGGGCCCCCAGGTGCCCCCCTTAATCATTCACCCATCGTAGCCAATTTTCTAACGAGTCTAAAACGAATCATAGTAGATAAAATGGATCTAAGGTAAAACTAAATCAAGCACCTATTTTTTATTCAAATTAATCATGGTGAAGGAACAATAAAAAAAATCTACCCTACTCCATTTACAATTTAGTCTTTAGGATACAAATAAACTAAAGTTAAGAGGTCGAGATTATTAGCCTCGATCATATGAAGGTTCAAAAAAACAACCTTCGATTTTGGATGCCACTACAGTTTAGTTAAGAGACGAGGGTCCAAATAAACTAAAATTTAAGAGGTTGAGATTATTAGCCTCGATCAATATCAAGGTTCAAATAAACAACCTTCGATTTTGGAAGCCACTACAGTTTAGTTAAGAGACGAGGGTCCAAATAAACTAAAATTTAAGAGGTTGAGATTATTAGCCTCGATCAATATCAAGGTTCAAATAAACAACCTTCGATTTTGGATGCCACTACAGTTTAGTTAAGAGACGAGGGTCCAAATAAACTAAAATTTAAGAGGTTGAGATTATTAGCCTCGATCAATATCAAGGTTCAAATAAACAACCTTCGATTTTGGATGAGCTGCATTTCATCACTATTGTTCTAGTTCTTAACTGATAATCTTTGTATTTCTCCTCCATTACAAAATTAAGAGTATTGAGAGGATGATGAACAAATTAACATTATTGTTGAACTTTTAAGATGAATTTTATTTTGGAGTATATTAATTTATTTGACTTCGAAAACTACATTAGACATGACATGATTAAGATAGATTTTGGGTTAGAACTCAAATTTTTAACAAAACTAACAATAATTGCTAAGTTTTCGTTCAAATTTTATGATAAATTAAGATTCAGCCTTGTCGGCCTAATCTGCCCTTCTCATCAATCTTCTATTCCCTTCCTCCCTCATAGAATACTCTTATCATACACCTTAGCCTTTGAACAAGACCATTTAACCACCAAAGAAACTGATAGCAAAGAGGCTAGTAAGCACTCAGAACGAGAATACTAAAAGAACCACGTAAATATCAGCAGTGATATCGGGAGAATGAATAATAAGAACAAGAATACTAACCTCGAGCACTCAAGGCGTCAAAAAGTTGCTGGCGCATGCTAATAATACGGTCTGCCATGGCCTTCAACTCAATAGTCCATTCATTGAACAAATCCCTAACGTTGAAACAAAGAAAATAATTTCATGATGCATGAAAAGTTAGTTAAATCGGTTCCATACAAGTTCTCAGGATTGGAAAGAAAGTCCAGATGAGCATCTTGCATATATGTTCACCTTTCCAATCTCTGTTAGGGTCATGTGAGAAGTTCTAATTATTACCTGTCCTTCAGGACTGTAGCGACAATGGATGCCCCATGAATGGGAGGGCTTGAGTACATGGGCCTTATCACTAGTTTCAGCTGGCTCTCTACCCTGCTCGCAACATCAGCATTCTTGCAGACCTATGCGACAGTTACAAAGCGTAAGATCAAGGCAGTAAAGCTGAAATACCAGCTCAGACCCCATCCCATCCATCTTCATGCTAAAAATAGTTTTTTAAAGAAAAAAATGTTCATCAATAGTAATAATACCATTCTAAATTACTCAGCATAGTAATGCTAACAATAGATTGATTTTTAAACTACAAGCCCTTGCAATTTGAAAATTGTATCTTCACCAATTTAGTTAACTTTTTAAGGCGATGCTACAAGGGTTTTTATATTTTTCATTTTCCCTTAGAAATGCTAAGTCAAGAGTAATTACTATAATTTACCCATCTCAATTCATAGTAGAACTTTTATCCGTCATTAATACCCCCACAGACTCCATTAACCAATGAGTCAAGGTATGCTGTTATATGACTTCCCAATGAATCACAAGTAAGAATATTATTCCAAATATCTTACAATGCTTAAAGCGCCAACACGTTCACCGTAGAGTCCCAAATTCTTTGCGTAACTCTGGGCTACAAAACATTCACCTCCATCGGCAACAAATAAGCGTACAGGTTGTGCATCCGCATCCAGACTTCCACTGGCAAAACCCTGGATCATAAAAGGCAAAAATATCAGAAACTTAAAACAGCTAGATTGTCTTATTAAGTTCTTGACATGCAAGTCATTTCTCATTTTTTACTATGTAGACCTCTCTACCTGGTAAGCACTGTCAAAGAAAGGTAAAAGCTGTTTCGATCTCATCAACTTCCTGATCTGATCCCATTGTTCAAGGGTTGGATCGACACCAGTTGGGTTATGAGCACATGCATGAAGCAGTACTATGGCTCCGGATGGAGCAGAACCAAGATCTTCCAAGAGGCCTGTGACATTAAATTGTCCAACCCAATGGTAAGCAATAATAAGGTACTAACATACACAACATCATAAGTTTCCGTAACAAATCATCTTAAATCACTCCTACATAGAGTGCCAGGAGCACTGCAGTGTCAAAGACTATACAAGTTCAAAATAATTTAATTGCGCCACGGCTTACAATACAGATAAAACACATTGGAACTCATTAAACAGTTGAAATAGAGTATGAGTTTGAACCTTGAAAATCCAACCCTCGTGTAGAGGGATCATAATATCGGTATGTTTTTACCGACAGACCAGCCAGAGTAAAAACTTTGGGATGGTTTCCCCATGTTGGCTGGGGAATGTATATTAGCCGCTGGAAAACAAGAAAAAAGGAATCATGAGATAGCTATTACCATGTACAAGTAAAGCCTAATAAGTACGATAATGGAACACCTAAACATTCCACACCTCATGATAATGTCTTGCCAAAAATTCACCACCGACCCTCAATGATCCAGTACCAGACAAGCATTGAACAGTTGTGACACGGTTCTCGAGAATAGCAGGGCTATATAAAAGTTAGAATTAGATCATCTAAAAGAAAACTATGGAACGAAGGATGCGGATCTGAGCATAAGCAACCAAATATAAAAGGCAACAACTAGTAAATAAATTTTGGTATAGCTTACCTGTCGGCGCCAAAAATAAGCTTAGCGCTCTGTTTATTAAACTCAGCCAATCCCACAATCGGAAGATACTCCTTAACTCGTGAACTGCAGATCATTAAGATAAGAACCTCAACATATATCTACATTAAGTAAGACTATTAAGAGAATGATCAAGAAAATTACCTATCATTAACAAGCTGATGCTCTGCTTTTCTGACAACGTTCAAGACAAGCGGTTTTCCTTCCTATCATATCGAAATACCACAAGATTAAAAAATTTCTAAATAGACAAACGAACTGCTTAGACATCTTAATAGCGATAAGATAGTGTAATCAAGCTCCGACTATTTTTAACACCAAAATAGATTAACAGCATCACGATTTAAAGCTACATATATGTACCTCTGTCCTATAAGCACCGACGCCCAGATTCAACTTGTTCGGGCTTGGATCTTTGTTGAAAGCAACAGTCACCTACCAATTCCAAGTTCAACACAATAATTGATATATATTAGTAAAACTTCCTCCAAAACATCGGATAGATAGACGCAAAATGTGTAAATATGCAACGAATAAACATAGGCGAGAAGTTTTTTGTCCGATATCAAAACATCAGATAGATAGACGCAAATGTGTAAATATTCAATAAATAAAAACAGGCAAGCAGTTTTTTGTCCGACAGTCATTCTATTCCCTAAAATGATCCTTCAGCGTTTCTAAAGCCATAATAAACAGCTGATAAGCGGAACAATTTCCAAAACACTACAAAATGGCATCGGAAACAACAGTCAACTAGAAAAATTAGGAAAACACATAGCCGCGATCACGATCCACAACCAGCCAACAAAAAACTTCCGATCACGAGGATCCAAAAGCTCGACATAGTTCATTTCCATAATATACGGTAAAATAGAAACAGACAAGTTAGAATCAGACGCAAAAAATTTAAAACTAACAACACGAGAACAGAAGGAAAAAAAAAAACGAAAACGAAATCCTCTGAACTTGTCGGCAAGCAAACAAAACAATGCAACTCGAAAGCAGATTAATAGGCAAATCAAGGAAAGAAAAACCTACAACGATTGATCAAAAGACATAGCGATACAGAGAGAGAGAGAGAGAGAGAGAGAGAGAGAGAGAGATTACTCCGAGAATAGGATCTTCAGGAGCACGAACAACATGAGCGAAAACCGAATCACTGTGCAACGAGGAAGTGGCAGAAGCAGAGAGTGAATCAGCCATGGCGGATGAAGACGATTGAGCCAGATGTCTAACGAGAGCGTTAATTCTTCGATCGGTTGGATCACTATTTGAAGTCGAACTACCGGAAATAGCAGTTTGTTGAACGTCAAACAAGGGGCGCATCTCGCGTGCTTTCAATTTCCTTTTTACTTTTTCCTTTTTCTTCCTTGATTTACTCCTTTTCCCTCTTTTTTTTTTCTACTTTGGCGCTGTTTTATTTTTCACAGTTCGACTTTCCCTTTTATACGTAGTCGAAGACGAGGCTTTCGTTCCAGAACCGTCCCACCGATATACTTTTCTGATTATTACTATAAAAAGAAAATAAATGTAATTAAATTTATTTTTTAAAAGAAAAACCAAATTTATCAGCCTATCCCTCCAACCGCGCGTGTAACAACTCTTTTTTAATACTTTTTATTTTATTTTCCGAAAAAAAAAACCATTGCTATTATATATATATATATATTCAACCTGTAATATATATATATATATATATATATATATATATATATATATATATATATATGATACGATTCAAATAGATTGGAAAATTTAATTTTTAAATTGTTAAATTAATAAAAAGTATTAATAAAACTTTTGAAAATGGAACATTTTTTAAACATTTTTAAAGTTAAAAATATTTTTAAAATAAAATATTAACAATTTTTATTTAAAATGATATTCTTTTTAGAATTTTTTAGGACTATTTAAAGAAAGTTCCAAGTTATTGTTATTAATTAATTTTTTTTAACAGGTATATAATGGAGAAGTAAACGATGTGAAACGTGGCATGCATGGCGGTAATGTTTTGTTGGCACGCATACCGAGGGAGACAAAGGTCATTGCAACCCATGTTTCGCACGTGGCATTCAGGTGCACAAAATGGATTAGGACTAATTTCCCTGGCACGTTTCTCGAGCACTCCCACGTGGCTCGAGCACGGACGCCTGCGTTGGCACGGAATTGTTGTTTTTGTCTCTGCTCTCCGAATTATTCTGTTCATATTTTTGGTATTAAATATTTTGTTTTTTATATTTTTATTTTTAATAATTAATACTTTGTTGGTATTAAGAATTGACATTTTTAATTATAGCTTATTTTAAAATATAATGTGCTCATATAATATATATGTCAATGGAACTTTTATGTTGACTTTTTTTAATTATTAAAATAAACTTTAAGCTTATAATATGTTATGTTATATATTTTAATAGTCTCGCGATCATTTTTCTAAAATTAATTAATTTTTCTAAATTTGGAAGTATGCGCTGAAGATATTATAATATATACTTTTTTTTAATTATTTATATATTTTATGTAATTTAAATTTTAATTTTAATATATATATTAAAAAATAACAGTTTTTCCTCTACGTCAAGAAGAAACATAATTACATAAAGAAAAATGAGAAACCCTATCTATCTATTCTACGCCCGTTTATCTTTGTAACCGACCTATCACTTTCACAATTCTATCCACATTCTCTTCGGTTCTACACATTTTTTCAACAATCATATAATTACGAGTATAATGGCTTGAATTTGTGTCTATTTAGTCCCAAAAATTTAATCGAAATTTCTATAGTGTGATGAGAAAGAAGAAGCCATGACTCGCGCGCGACTCCTTTACTAGTGGTAGGTGAACCCTGCAGCTTCTTCTCCGACCCGAGCACAATAGTTGCAATGGCAAGCAGCTTTAGGACAATCGAGTGCGCTTGGCGGGGCAGAGGGAAGAGCAGGAAAGGAAAGATAAAGGAATATTATTACTACTGTGTTAACATTTTATTTGAATTTTATGTCTAATAAAATTTAAAACTTTTAATTTCGTGTTTTAGTAAATTCATTAATATATATATATATATAATGGAAGGAATTAAATTTATAATTTGAAAAAGTTCGGATTAAATTATATAATTTAACATAAATAAAAATATGTAACAATTTATGCTTTCAAACAAAATAAATTAGTACCAAAATTCAATATTTAACAGTTTGGTCATTAATTCCTACCGCGTAGGGCAAAAATGCGTGAAGGCGTATGGATGGACACGTGGGGCGTCGGCTTCCAAACGAGCCAAAGGAGATTCAGTGCTTATTGTCTGGACGACATGTCGTGCCCCTTTATAGATATGACTTTATTTCACGCACTTAACAACAGCGTTGTTATGGAGTCACACCAATCAAAATTTTGTCTCCCAAAAATGGCTTTTGGATTCAGGCAAAGGCTCAAACACACTATTATTTATTTTACTTTTTTTGTTTTAAATCATATTATTTGTTTTTTATTATCTAATTTCTACTAATATTCTTAAAAATTAATCCAGAATTATAAATATAATTTTTTAAAAATAGAAAATTAAACGCTTTTATATTATTAATTATTTATTGGACGATTTTCTGTGTGTTTAAGGAGACAAAGAGGTACGGTTTTGTGGAGTGGGAGAGGACTTTTTCACTTAGGTTCATCCCTACCAAATATTTTGTTTTTTTTATTTTTATTTTTTTAAATCCTTATTTTCTCTCACAGATTCCTTTTAAAAGTTTTCAAAGGGAAAGGAGTCGACAACATTTGGTGTACTACTAACCTAGTATAGGATTTTGTGTGTTTGTGTCTATTTAATTTATTAATTTCAATTTCAATTTTATATTTAATACATGTTTAAATTTTATAAAATATTTAGATATGTTTTTAAATTCTTAATTTTGTGTCGAACAATATTATAATTTTATTTTATAGTTTTCAGAGTATTCTATTTTTAATCCATCCTTTTTTAAATATTTTAAAATACGTTAGTTTGTGTATTTCTAAATTTGAAATAATTTGAAATAATTTGAATAGTGCAAAAAAAAATTATTAACAAACTTCTAAAATTAAATGTATGCATTTAATTATACATTTAATTAATTTATAAATTAACAAAATTAAACTCTTAATCTTAATTAGGATAGTCATGTTGTTGCCAATTTAGAATATTTATACAATTCTTATATGAATGATGGGTTTATATAACACGAAAGAAAGAAGTTAATTAGATAAAATTATCTTACCAATTTTTTTTTTTTCTTTGTCAAAATTATCATTTATTAATTCGAGCAATTATTATCAAAATGAAGAAGTTAAAATATTAAAAATGATTTATTAAATTTACATTTCAACTATTTAAAATAAATAAAAAATAATAATTTTCAACCTAGTTAAGCGGTATTAATTCTATTAAAGTTTAAAGTTTGAAAAATGATATATTCGTGACTCGAGAGAGAACGAGTGACGTGGGCGGGATCTTGTTTTTCTTTTTTCTTTTTTCTTTTTTTTTTCCTATGAGGATAAGAGGAAATACAAATAAAAATCTGAAAAAAAAAAAAAAAAAAAAAGTCTATGGCTAGAATTTGGGCATCAATTTGCTGTATCTCTAGTCCCTACTCTATCAATCAGTCCACTTCATTCCATTTCTCTCTCTTTCCTTTTCATAGGCTTTTTTTTTTCTCTCTATTTATTTTCATACAAATATTTTGAAATTTTTGAGATTCATTTCATTCAACCCCACCCTACACAATTCTCCCACCCTGTTAAATAGAGATTAAAAAAAATGTTAAATCATATTATATTCGTCGTCGTCGTGTAAACATACTCTAGTTTTCAATTCTAATTTTAAATAATTTATATGTTCGATGTAATATTGTAACTTTTAAAAATATAAGGTCTTTTTGAAACACGGTGACATTTTGTATAATTTAGCTAATAAAAAAATTAAATTATTTTAATATATTTTCTTAATCGTTCTTGTTTTTCTTACTCTCATCATTAGATCAGTCCGACCCAAAAAAGTGAAGACTCAAATTCGACTTAAGTTGAAGTTCATGGGTTGAAGACATTCTTTAGATATGGATCGAGCTATCCCAACTTTTAATAGCTAAGGTTATCACCCAACCTATGGGGTTGGGTTGATCCGAGTTAGTGAGTTGTTTTGAATTTCTATTTCTATTTTATTTATTTTAAAATTGTGATTATGTTTATTTATATTAATATTTAAACTTCAAAATTTTATATTAATTAAAACTATGATATCCAAATAAAAAAATATATTAAAATTTTATATTTTAAATTCATAAAATATAGTATTGAAAAACTATATATTGACAAGTATGACCAGACCTATCGATTCAAATATGATTTGTATGTTAATCCCCTTCGCACGTGCGAAAAAGGCAGGAAAAAAAAAAGGTAAATAAATAATTAAAAAAAGAAAGAAAGCTGAGAGTCTCACAGGAGGAGAGAGAGGAGGAGGATGGATATGGTTCATTGGTGAGTGACAGAAAAAGGGCGGTACGTGTTTTCTGGAGTGTTGGTTCCGTGCTTTTATTTTGTGAGATGTCAGGTGGCGGTTGCAGCATAGTTTGGTTCAGAAGAGATCTCAGGGTTGAAGATAACCCTGCTCTCACAGCCGCCGTCAGGTCCGGCGCCGTCGTTGCCGTCTTCATCTGGGCACCGGAGGAAGAAGGTCACTACTATCCCGGCAGAGTCTCGCGATGGTGGCTCAAACAGAGCTTGGCTCATCTCGATTCCTCTCTTAGAAGCCTTGGTACTTTTCTTGTCACTAAGAGATCCACCAACACCATTTCTGCTTTGCTCGACGTCGTTAAAGCCACTGGCGCTTCTCAGCTCTTTTTCAATCACTTATACGGTCTGTTCTTCGCTTCAATTTCAAATCCCTATTTGAATCGGTTCTTTAATTTTTCTCGTCTTCTTGTTTGTTTGTTTGTTTTGGTTTATTGTGTTCAGAAATCGGAGATTGTTTCTATCAGCCTTTTCTGGAATTGATTTCTTTGTGTTCTGGAATTATGAGGTTTCTGCTCAGTGTATGATTGTTCTTGGCTGTGTTCGTCCGTTTCATTTTTGTTCATCTGCTTGTAAATTGCTATTAATTAGTGAGCGAAATCTGCTTATTATTGGTATAAATTGTAATCGTTCGAGAATTTCATAGAATTTGAAAGAGGGAAGGTCCTTAAATAGTTGTGATGCGAATAATTTCCATGTAGAATTGGAATCTTATGGAGTTTCCTTTGATGCCTTGATAATGATTTGGAAATACATATCTTATGAAAGCTAATTTGTTTGTCAGATCCTTTATCGCTCGTTCGGGATCATCGAGCAAAGGAGGTGTTATCTGCTCAAGGCATCGGCGTGAGGTCGTACAATGCCGATTTACTGTATGAACCGTGGGACGTTAAGGATGCCAATGGCAATCCATTTACCACTTTTGCTGGTTTCTGGGAGAGATGTCTCAGCATGCCTTGTGATCCAGAGGCACCACTTCTCCCACCTAAGAGAATAATTTCAGGTTGCTTTTTCTATAATTTAGTTGAACAACTCTTGTGTTTACTTCAATTTTTCTTTTCTTATTGAATATATGATCGATCGGTGACTCTCCATTTTTCATGTTTGTTTGTTCTACGTGACGTTTTTCGTGAGAGAAAACGCTCTATTGATTTCAGTCTATGCTGTGAGGTTTGAAGAGTTACAGAAAATTGATTATTTCATTCTATGTTGTAATATATCAAATGTGTTTTGTGTACCACAAAGTTGCATAGTTGGTTCCACGTTATCGGTGGAAAATCGAGACGATTACCTTTCCCCAATGTAACTTTACGCTCTTTGTTGGTCATTGTCATTTGTTTCATTTGTTGAGTCATTACGGCCTATGGCTCGATTAATAAGAAAGTAGTTTCGTTGGTTACATATTTTAGGTGGCTCGTTCTGGCTTATTATTACGGTGGTGCGTAAACATAGTATAGATTTTATGAACATCGTCGGTCTTAAAGCTCGACTCTAAATATTGTGTTTGCTCGTTCAGGTGACGCATCTAGGAGGTGCCCATGTGACACATTGGTATTCGAAGATGAATCGGAGAAGGGAAGCAACGCGCTTCTTGCCCGAGCATGGTCTCCTGGATGGAGCAATGCGGACAAGGCTTTGACCACGTTCATCAACGGACCATTAATCGAGTACTCAAAGAATCGTAGGAAGGCAGATAGTGCAACAACCTCATTTCTGTCTCCCCACTTACATTTCGGAGAGGTAAGCGTGAGAAAAGTGTTTCATCTCGTTCGAATGAAGCAGGTTTTATGGGCGAATGAAGGGAACGAGGCTGGCGAAGAGAGTGTCAACTTGTTTCTCAAGTCTATAGGGCTCAGAGAGTATTCCAGATACATGAGTTTCAACCATCCGTACAGTCATGAAAGGCCTCTTCTTGGGCATCTTAAATTCTTCCCTTGGGTTGTGGATGAAGGCTATTTTAAAGCATGGAGGCAAGGAAGGACTGGTTATCCATTAGTGGATGCTGGTATGAGGGAATTGTGGGCTACGGGGTGGCTGCACGATCGGATCCGAGTTGTAGTTTCGAGTTTCTTTGTCAAGGTTCTGCAGCTTCCTTGGAGATGGGGAATGAAGTATTTCTGGGATACTCTCTTGGATGCTGACCTCGAGAGTGATGCTCTTGGTTGGCAATACATATCTGGCACACTTCCCGATAGTCGTGAATTTGATCGTATCGACAACCCACAGGTGCACACACTTTTCGAGTTCTTCCTCAAATAAACACATTTGTCCTCTGAATTTATCTAAAATCTAATATCTTCCAACTCCGTGCTTGTTCGAAAAGGTTTCTATTGAGGGTTTTAGACATGAATTTTTTAAAAAATGGTCTTATTTTATTGAGTACGACGGGTCGGAGTATGGAGAATTGTATCTCCGAGCTGAAGGGAAGGAGTACATGCTAAAATGGCAACTTTTTCTCTTAGATTACATGTGTTTCTGGATGCAACTGTCTGAACTAGTAGTTGGATTTTTGCAGCTTGAGGGTTATAAATGCGACCCGTATGGAGAATACGTCCGGAGATGGCTTCCTGAACTTTCTAGATTGCCCACTGAATGGATTCATCATCCATGGAATGCACCGGAGTATGTACTCCAAGCTGCTGGGATCGAGCTTGGATCGAACTACCCTCTTCCCATCGTAGGGCTGGATGCAGCTAAAGCGAGGTTAGAAGAAGCGCTGTCGGAGATGTGGCAACAAGAAGCAGCTTCAAGGGCTGCGATCGAGAATGGAACTGAAGAGGGTCTTGGGGACTCTTCCGAGTCGATCCCAATTGCATTTCCTCAAGAAATAACAATGGAGGAGGAGGACGTTGAGCCTGCAAGGATGAACGCCCATACAATTCGGTGCTACGAGGATCAGATGGTCCCGAGCATGACGAGTTCGGTGAGATTAGGAGATGAACCTTCTTTGAACATTCAAAGCACAGCAGAAGATGGTAGAGCAGAAGTACCTATAAATGCAAATTTGAACCAAGAGCCAACCAGAAATGCAGTGAACCCAAGAGTTCGGCCAACCGATCCAACACAAACTCGACTTCCTTATACGCCGGGTATCGGCCTAAGAACTGCTGCTGAAGATTCCACTGCAGAGTCCTATTCCAGTAGCGATGTTAGACGAGAGAGAGACGGAGGTGTGGTGCCTGTTTGGTCTCCACCGAGTTCGAGTTACACCGAGCAGTTTGTGGTCGACGAAAATGGCATCGGAACAAGCTCTTCGTTCTTGCAAGGGCATCAACAGAGTCATCAAATAATTAACTGGAGGCGGCTATCTCAGACTGGGTAACAACTTGTGAATCATTAGTCATTTCTCTGATGGCCAAATCCCACGAAAAGTAGTCGGTAGCTTGGTACGATACCACGATACCGACTAACTGATAGAAGCAGTTCATCTGCCGATGATTGTCTCCCTCCCACTCTTCCCGTTATCACGGTTGTATCATATGTCTTGCTATGCTGTATAGTGAAGGTTGTAATTTGTGTAGCTGTAACACCGAGCGTAGAGAATTGAAATAGGTCGTCGTAGTCGTCGTCGTCGTCTTTGAATAAACTCAGGTTTGCGACTAGCCCGGATTCTTGTAAGCTTTTTCTTAAGCTATGGAAATATTTCTCTATCTTGCTTGCCTTTTAAGATCAGATGCCTATAACTCTCTCTTGGAAAAGAAGCTAAGGTAAATGCAGACTACCATTTTAAGTGTTTATTAGACAATTATTTAAGGATTATTTGTATTAATATTTAACTTCAAAATGTTTATTAGATAATTATATACTAAACCTACTTTAAATTACTAATTTTATTACTCAATTTTGTTGAGCTGTTTTGCAATTTTTTTTAATTAAAAAAAAAAACCTTTGAAAAGAAGAGCATCCAATGAACTCCACAATGTGCTCATTGGATTCCATTTTGGGACCACCGCAGAAAGTCAACACTTAAATTACCTAAAAAATCATAACTTTTGAGCTACTTTGAAGCAATTATGGATATTTTATTTTATTTTCATTTTCTTGCTTTTTTTAATTTCTACAAACTTTAAACATAATTAGTAATATTATCCCCTTTCTTAATTTAATCACTTCCATTTTTTAAAATTTAACTTACAAAATAAATGGTATAGATGCCGGTAGATAGAACATTGTAGAACTAGATTCGAGATTGATAGGCAAGAATAAAAGAAATAACAATATAATTCATACTAAGAAGTTCGAGAATAAAATTAGAATTGTGAAATTTAGTTTCATAGAAGAATTTTGTGGTAACGCTTCGATTGGTTGAGAGTGAGCCACCAATTTAGGTATAAGATACTATCATTACTGTCTGGACAATTAAACATTCAACCCGTAATTACAACGATCCAACTGTAAGAGTTGAGCTCTACCAATTGAGCTATATCCCCCGAGCCAAGTGGGACTTGTATGAACGAGTCGGATGCTTCTTCTATTCTTTTATCCACAAACAAAAAAAGAGGTTGCAATACCAATGTAATTCTATGTTAAACTTTAATATTTGTGTCTAGTCAGAGCCTTCATTCCCTTATTTCATCGTGGCACATCCCACACATAAGCACCACCTAGCTTAGGGGACTAGAAAACGTCTTTCGATTTACTCCAACCCTTGCCACCTTCCTTAACAAGTCCTCGAGCCTCCTTTGCACCGTCTTTCTCATAGAAGCCACATGAAGAGACTAAAAAGAGAAAGTAGCTTTTTGACCCCTCAAACTGAATTCTATAGTCGAGAATGTCGTAATAAGAAATTGACCGACCATATTAGAGTTTTGGTGGTAAGGTCATGTAGGTCGAAATGTTAATAATAGATATATTTTTAAAATTTATAAAATGAATGAAAATAGATATGAAAGGACTTCAATTTTCAGATTTTTGAATCAACTAGAAAATTGTGGCTCAAGCTTGACTCGCTCAACCGACCATATGGTCAATTATCCCTTTCTCACGCGCTTTTGATTATTTGCTGAATTGTTTCAACCCATCACATTATTAATTGCTCTTATTTCCAATATTTTTATTATTATTATTTTAAATATGTTAAAATTAATTTATTTTGAGGGAATTAAATTAAAATTAGAAAGCAAGAGAAACAGGAAGTTTCTGTGCTGTTGGTCGGTGACCGTGCGTACACGTGTCAAAATCATGTAATTTACCGAGACATGTGGAGTTATTGCATGTTTTTCTCAATTTATTGTTAAAAATATTCCACCAATATTTAAATATTCCGATTGAATTTTCCATCCCACGTAGGATTGTAATAACATAATTAAAAAAAGTGAAAAATTAAAGGAAAAAACACAAAGTCAACAGTAAAAAACAAGAAAGTCAACAGAGAAGAAAGTCATAGTCCCATTTTGTGGGCAAATTTTCCTTTTTTTATTTTCGTTTTAAAATTCAAACTCACAGTGAATGGAACCTATAAAAGGCCTTTTAGTTGATATAAAAATACTTTTAAATAATTTTATATTTTTATTAAATCTTAATTATTATTTTAAATTGTGATAAAAATTTATATGTTCGCTTCCCTTTTCTCTCTCCCTCTGTCAACATTCTCTTATTCAATAGCCACACCAAATCAAGAACTCCAGGAAGAACAAGAAGGTGAAGCGACGTCGCACAGAAGGAGCTGCAAAAGTGCAGCCCAGTTTTCCCCCGGTACAGGTTCGAGCCATTGTTTTGGGGTTTTAAGGGTTTTTTTTTTTTTTGGATTATTAACAGTTGGTGAATTTGGAGAGGGTTTGATTCGGATTTAGCTGATGGATAAGCTGTGCTGTTTTAATGCTTCGTATTCTCGGGTAAGAACTAAGAACAGCAGCCTCTCTTATCTTTTGTGTTTCACCGTTCTTCAATTCTTGCTCTGTTGATTCCTTTTGTGCCATGAATTTACCAAATCCACTGATAAATTCTGTAATCGATTCTGTTCTTGTGTTTATCATGGAAATTGTTATGATTCTACCAAAATTCTGTATGAACAAGGTAGATTTATTGATGAACTCTTCACATGGGTGAGGGAAATTCTTGTAATTCTTTACCAAAACGGTAACAGCTCATGCCCACCGCTGGCAATATTGTCCTCTTTAGACATGTTTGTTAAGGAGAGGTTTTCACACCCTTATAAAAAACGCTTTGTTATCCTCCCCAACCAATGTGGGATCTCACCATCCACCCCCTTCGGGACTAGCATTCTCACTGGCACTCGTTCCTTTCTCTAATCGACGTGGGATCCCTTAATCTACCTCCTTCGGGGCCTAGCATCCTTGCTGACACACAGCCTTGTGTCCACCCCTTTCAGGGCGCAGCCTCCTCGTTGGCATATCGCCTGATGTTTGGCTCTGATACCATTTGTAACGGCCTAAGCCCACCACTAGTATATATTGTCCTCTTTGGGTTTTCCTTCTGGACTTCTCCTCAAAGTTTTTAAAACATGTCTGTTGGGAGAGGTTTCTACACCCTTATAAAAATGCTTCATTCTCCTCCCCAAACCATATAGGATCTCACAAAAAAAAACTCTGTATGATCAAGGCGTAGTGCATAGCTTTAGTGTTCTATGTGTAGAGGGCATTGATTAAGTTTGTTGTCTTCTAGTCGATGCTGTCCCAAAATGAGTGATATTTTGAATGAGATACTCATAACGTGTAACGGCCTAGGTCCACCGCAATCAGATATTGTCCTCGTTGGGCTTTCCCCTCAAAATTTTTAAAACGCGTCTGGTAGGGAGAGGTTTCCACACCCTTATAAATGTTCTGTTCTCCAACCGACGTGGGATCTGACAGAAGGATTGTTAACTTGGTGGTGTAGGTTCGGTCGGCGTCGAACTACGGTAAAGGAAGAAGCCATGAAGGGGTAATCAAGTATGGATTCTGCCTGGTGAAAGGGAAAGCTAACCATCCCATGGAAGATTACCATGTTGCTAAGTTTGTTCAAATTCAAGAACATGAATTGGGGCTCTTTGCTATTTACGATGGCCATGTACAACAAACAGTGCCTGCTTACTTACAAAAGCATCTCTTTTCTAATATCCTCAAAGAGGTGACAACCAACTTCTAGCCCACCCTTCCCTATCTGAGTATCCATTCATGTGCCTTTTCTTTTCATTACAGGAGGACTTTTGGGTCGACCCGAACAGCTCCATCTCGAAAGCCTACGAGAAAACGGACCAGGCAATTCTATCCCACAGCTCTGACTTGGGTCGTGGCGGATCAACCGCTGTTACTGCTATTCTGATTAACGGTCGACGACTATGGGTGGCTAACGTTGGAGATTCACGCGCAGTTCTTTCGAGAGGCGGTGAAGCTGTACAAATGACCATCGATCACGAGCCGAATGCCGAACGCAGCATCATCGAGAATAAAGGTGGCTTCGTTTCTAACATGCCAGGTAACTTATATCGAACGTAGAATTGAACTGATGTCTTAGTTCATATTAGTTTGAGATCATGTTTTGTTTTTCTTTCTTATAACAACAGGGGACGTACCTCGAGTGAACGGTCAGCTAGCAGTTTCGCGAGCATTTGGAGACAAGAGCCTCAAATCTCACCTACGATCGGATCCCGACATACGTGATATTAACATAGACGCCAACACGGACGTATTAATTCTCGCTAGCGACGGTCTTTGGAAGGTGCTATCATCACCTTTCTCCTTCCTTTTATCTCTGTTGGATTAACACCTAAACACTTGTAGAAATCATTCATTTATGTTCTTCTTGTGAATGAAACAGGTGATGGCGAATCAAGAAGCAGTCGATATCGCACGAAGAATCAAGGACCCGATGAAGGCTGCAAAGCAGTTAATAACAGAGGCTTTGTTGAACGAGAGTAAAGACGACATATCGTGCATTGTCGTTAGATTTAGATAATTTTAGCCTCGAAATTTTTTATTCTCCCGTCCAGATTCAGTATATACCCCAAATAAGAAATTTCTTTTTATGCCATGGAAATTTATCAACAAAGTAAATATACGTGTTTCGGGTAATCCCTTTCGAAGATTATCGACCGAGAAAAGGAGCGTGGACTGATTATGTTTATTATTGTTTGGTATCATTCTGAAGTTGAATTTGGAGTTTTGATGCATAATATGTAAGGATTACCAAACCCTGTAATCCAAGGATATTGTTTTTTTAATTTAAATTTTTATTATATTAATGAGCCCAAGCCCAAGCCCAAGCCCAAGCCCAAGCCCACATATTATTGTGGAAATTACGAAATTACCCCTGCAGAAACGGTTGTCTAGGGTTTCAGGCGCTCTATATATTCATCGTAAGCTTTGAACCAGAAGCATACAACGCCAATTTTAGAGCTTATTGGCTATTGGGATTTCAGGCATTACGGTATGGTTTTAGGGTTTCATTGTTGATTTTTAAATTATTGGATTGATTTCATTGTTAAATTGGCCTCTCCTTTCAGCTTCAAGTGGTGAGATCTTTTGATCGTATTCTTGATGGCTTTGTTCTGGAGGCGTACATTGATTCTCTAAGTTTTGGGGGTTTTCTTTTGGCCAGATTATGTGCTCTCATATCTCTGGTTCCCCTTACTTGGGTACATTCCCCATGAAATCCTCCATTTTTATTCCAATTTTGTGTATGAATCTTCTAGATTTGGGAATTCGTTTTCATTTTCTTTCATGCTTTATTTGATTGTTCGTGTTATATGAACTGCGTCAGTCCCACATCCATTTGTTATTTCCTATGATGCTCCCTTATGAGCCATTGAATCTGGATTTCTTCCGTAATTGAGTTTGTTTGAAATTCACTATACGAAAAAACTAAGCCCTCCTCCACTCGGGTTCCTGCCCTTTTTTTTTATTCGCTGATTTAAATCTTTAATAATTCAATATTCACTGATTTTAACTTTTTTTTAATAAAAAAAAAATCAATTTTACTGATGGTTCAAATCTTGGGCTGGGCTCGTTGGGCCGGGCCCAATAGCTTGGGGCTATCCAGCCCTACAAGGACTCTTTATCTCTTCTTTATATATTTTCTGGGCCGGGCCCAATAGCTCGGCCCATCTCAGTATTGTTAATTCACCTATTTTTCAACCTTTATTTTTTATTTATTAATTAACTACATATTAATATTAGTATTTTATCACCAAACCTTAAATCTTGTAATTTGTTGGTAAAGGTAATATTAATATTTTCTTATAATTATTTTATCTTTAAAATTGCTCTTATTTATTTTTTATTTATGTAGGAACGGGTCAAAACAATATTTTAAAACAAAAGAACCAAATATTTGGAAGTTTTCGAACTTAAATGGTGGGGTGGGATGCGTAAGGAGATGACCTTTGGCGAATAAGAAAAGAGATGTCAATTTCTTACCATTGAATGCGCAAGCATCCATGCATGTAATCTCACACGTGCCATTACCCCTGCCCCTTCCTTAGAATAATGGATATAGCGTAGAATAAAGAAGATGCCAATACTATAAAAAATAAAAAAACATTGTATTAATTATATGGAATATATTCTATAAATAAAAAGAATAATAATTACAAGGCCAAATATGAATTAACAGAAAAAAGACAAAAAGAAACGACAACAATCACCGTAAGTCGTCTTTTTTTGTACGAGGGATGCTGACGCCGATTTTTTTTGTTTTTTTACCTTATTTCTATTTCTCTCCCACTACGCAAAATCTGGTTCTTACACGTGGATGCAAACTGATCAGACGGTTGTGGATGAAAGTTCGAGATCATGACAGCGTGAACCAAGAGTGATTTACTGCCCATGTGGCATGTAAAATTTCAGGATATAAAACAAATATTCCACCTCAGATTTAATTATAATTTTGATTTATATTAAATAAATATTTTGTTTGAAGAATGGCGCGTTCCATGCGAGACTTCTTTCTTTCTCTTTCTACTGCGACTCGGTGCTCTATTTATCCGTGCCTCCTTACTTCTCTTCTTCCTCAATTTTACACCATTTTTCTCTCCTCTGTCTCTCTTCCTTCTTGGATTTGGGAGTTCAGAGCACTCTGTTCTGAATCTCCCGATCCTGCTACAACCAACCGGATTCTTTCAATTTCTTGTTCTATAAGGCAAATCTGGAGGACCTCATCGCCCAAAGGTGCTTCACTTTCTCTATTTCATCTTCTTTCTTCTTCCTCTTCAATTGCCAATACCTAGATTTTCTTCCATTAAATTACAGATCGCATGGACATTTTTTCCGATTTTGAACTTGATTGCGTTTACACCGGTCTACCTTGTTTGTGCGAGTAGGTTTCTTATAGTCGAGGAATTTTTTGTGAAGCTTCTGAGGAGAAGCTGCCTCGTTCATAGCTCTGGCCGACGTCGCAGTGATATCGTCTCAATCTTCCCCTAGAATTGTCCGTTTTTGGGGATTGTCTGGTCCATTTGCGTCGTCCAATTGCAGTTTGTTGTTGGTTCGGCGTATTCCGATCGACTACGGCTAACTTCAATCTGGTCGACCTTTTTAAAAAGAAAGTATTGATCTGTCAAATCGTTAGCGATGTGAGCATTTGAAAAGGATTACTAGCAGGAATAGTTCATGTGAAAAGGTTTACAAGCAAAATTCTATAAGTATACTTATGGCAAAATTCAATTGCTTCTCTGGCCGGACAGGGAAGAAGAAGAAAACCAAGGCATGTTTTCCTTCATTATTCATATCTTGCTTGCTTGATATGTTTCCCAACGGAGTTTGCTGAATATATATATCCTCTTAATCTATGGTTGCAGATCGATTTGGAACCGGAGAAGCCTACCGAATTGAATTATCTGTCGAAAACTTTGCATGTCAGCAGCATCCATCACTGTGAGGAGCCTTTCCAAGGTGGAGAAGGGAAGCCGTCTATCCTGGACGTTTCAGTTCAGTACCCATCAGAGAATAATTCTAAGCTGGATGTTAAGTTAACGAACAATCATGAGAGTTCTGTAGCAGGAGGAGCAGTAGAACCAGCGTACGAAGGGGAGGATGAGCTTGACGACAACTCGATCAAGCGGAACCCTTCTGACTTTGATCTCCCTGCTCAAGACACATGTGGAGAAGAATTTGAGTTTCAATTTCCAAGTTCATTGGGAAAACAATTTGATAAGATCATTATTGAAGGGGTTGATGCAATCCAAAGTGGGCATGTTAGTGATCCTGGAATTGGTAAGGCAGTATCTTGGGCATTACCTAAACTTAAACGCTCATGTTCTAATCTGGAAAGCAGGGATGTGCTTAGAAACTTATCTCCTCATCAGTTGCCTCCTCCAATGTCTCGGTCTTTCGAAAAACTGCAAGAATTGGCAGACGAAATGAGGAACTATGTTGATCCGGGGAGTCCAGGATCTGTTATGACCCATCACAGTGCTGATAAAGTGATGTTGAAGAAGCGTTCTTCAAGCCAGATTCTACCTTCCAGAAGCAGGAGATTGTGGTGGAAGTTGTTCCTGTGGAGCCATAGAAACCTACAAAAGCCGTGGACTACCAATACCAAGGCTCTTCCCACCAGCTCTGCTTTCAACCAGCAAGGTGGGTATTGCTCTGACAATCTCGAGCCGAACAGAGCAGCGGGGAAGAGTATAATGGAATCACCTGGATCAGGAGAATGCCCCAAAAATAACAAAAGCGATGATCAGGATCGGGAGAATTTGTGTATTGGAGTTTCTGGTTTATGGCCACAAAACCAGTGGGTTGCATTTTCAGCAGAATCATCTTCTTCCCTAAGAAGAGTGGATGAGTGGGTGAAGGATCTTCAACTAGAACCCTGTCTTTCAATTGACGCGGTTGGGGATGACAATGATTCAGATACTTTCTTCCCGCTAACTCCAGAGCGAACTGCAACTCACACACCCCGACGTGGAGAACCCAATCTGACAGAAGAGATTTTGTATGCCAATAGCATCATTGGGTCGCTCAATTCTTCCTCAACCGTGGCTCACATCTCTGGCATTGGATTAAAAGCCATACCCACAATCTCGCACCTATCCGGTCTTAGATCTGTCAACTTGTCTGGAAATCTCATAGGTAATTCCTTCTTATATCTCCTAATGTTTGGCATAGCACTATTCTTGCCACTGACATGGTTGGTTGGTTGGTTTCCAGATCACATCAACCCTGGATCACTGCCCAAGGGATTGCATACTCTTAACTTGTCCAGGAACAAGATCAGTGCCATTGAAGGACTCAAAGAATTAGCACGACTTCGGATACTCGATCTGAGTTACAATCGTATATCTCACATAGGACATGGTACTGTTTGAAAATGTAGCGAAAGGCGTAAAACTTATCAATTTCTGATGATTCTGAATGCGCACTTTGTTGAAATGTACACCAGGGTTGTCAAACTGTGCGATTATTAAGGAACTCTATCTTGCTGGCAACAAGATTAGTGATGTTGATGGACTGCATCGACTCTTGAAGCTCACGGTTCTGGACCTAAGCTTCAACAAGATTTCAACAAACAAAGCTCTGGCCCAACTTGTTGCCAACTACAACTCTCTTCAAGCTCTTAATCTGTTGGGGAATCCAATTCAAAGTAATGTGAGCGACGACCAGCTACGCAAGGCAGTTGTTGGCCTTCTTCCAAGTCTTGTTTATCTAAACAAGCAGGCCATCAAAGCACAGAGAGCTCGAGAAGTCGCGACTGACAGCGTTGCCAAAGCTGCACTAGGGAACGGTAGTTGGAGTTCTCATAGAAGAACATCAAGGAAAACGAGCCATATAGCATCATCATCTTCCATTAGTGGGCACAGGAGTAGTGCAAGTGTTGCACACAAAGGCAGACACAGATCAAAAGCGCCAACCTTACGCCATTCTTCTCTGGGGATGGATTCATCAGCCCTTCCATCATCATCATCTCGTTAGGATGTGTTTTCTGTTCTGTTTTGTTTCCCAATTTCTTCAGCCCTATCACATTTGCTGCCCTGTTTTTCCCGTCCATAGAACTGCGTTAGTCATGTGGTTAAAATGTTCTCTTTAACCTTTAGTGAATTGAGATTGCTTATCTTAATGGCATAACCTATGTCTTTCCCATTTGGTTTTGCACCATTTAAACCTGCCCGCTAATACTAGCAAATAATATTGCCCTCTTTGGATTCTCCCTTCTTTAGACTTTCCCTTTTGAGCTTCCCCTCAATGTTTAATGTTTTAAAATGCGTCTGCTGAGTGGACTTAGGCCGTTACAAATGGTATCAGAGCTAGACACTGGACAATGTGCCAACGAAGATGCTGGCCCATGAAGGGAGTTGGAGAGAGGAACGAAGCATTCTTTAGAAGGATGTAGAAACCTATTCCTAACAAACGCGTTTTAAAACGAGTGGAAGCCCAGAAGGAAAAGCTCAAAACGAGTGGAAGCCTAGAAGGAAAAGCTCAAAACGAGTGGAAGCCTAGAAGGAAAAGCTCAAAACGAGTGGAAGCCTAGAAGGAAAAGCTCAAAACGAGTGGAAGCCCAGAAGGAAAAGCTCACGGGTGGACGTTAAATTCAATGACTATAAAGTGTTACTAATCCCACTTTAAATCAAACTCAACTAACAGAGATTCAGCCAAACAAATAGTGTATGCCAAAGAAGATCTATATATACCTCATTGGAGTGACAGATTTTTTTGCCTAAGAACAAAAACAGTTCATTTCTAAATCAATATCACTCACCTTTGATAGAATATCATTCCATTTTCTGCATTTGAGCATATCTACGCAGCTTCTCGTTGAAAACAACTTGAGGATCCTTCTCAATCAAGTCGCCATTTTCATTGTATGCATCCTTCAAGAAAACAACCCAATTCATTTCCGTCCCAGCCAGATAAAAGGTTCTGGGTTGCTTCAGAAGCATCTGATAAGTATGCTTAGTCAAGCTAAACTCCTCCTTAAACTCCACAATATGATGAATAGAAGCCTTCTTCTCCAATGTCAAGCTCAAGAACTCATGCACCACGCCAACCCTGTACTTCTCTGCCTCCAATGTCCAAAGTTCCAGCTTCGATCCGTCCGAATATGGCGAAACCAATGGAAGTGTATTCAACAAATTCAGCTTCCTCGTATCATCCTCATCCAAATCCAAATCCTTCCCATGTTTCACAGGAAACTTGAACGCCCTTTTCGCCTTATCTTCGTTCACCACGAACTCTCTCTCGAGCTCACTAACAGCCAATAGAGGATCCCAATTGACCAATTCCAGCACCCTCTTCCCATCATCTTCCACCACAACTCTGAAGAAATCCGGATAGTTCCCCACTCGATCTCTAAAATCCTCTGGAATCCCAAACACCGATCTGCAGTGATAGATTTTCGACAATGGAATTCGCTTATTCGCCGACATCATCAACAACTTCCTCACAGTTCTAACCCTATCCATCTCCATCGAGTCCATAATCCTCTTCTCTTCCTCAATCAACGCCTCCATAAACTCGGTAAATCCAAACCACATTTTCCCATCCACGTGACGGTATGGTTCGAAAATGAGCGGATGGCGCTCAATAGATCGAGCGACTTTGCGTCCTCTCGGGAAGCCGAGTTCGCGATAGAGCTTACCGGCATCATCGAGGCGAAGAACGTGCTCCGGCTGCTTTGAAAGGAAATCCTTCGATTTAAAAAGGAATCTGAAGAAGGAATCTGTTTCAACGATGCGCTCAAAGTATGAAATGCGATTAGGTTCGGATTGGACGAGCTTGGTTCTAGGGCTTTCTTGCTTCTTGCGTTTCTTCCTGAACTTCTTGGGGAGCTTGGTGACGAGGAATGAGGTGGAAAATGGGAGTTTCTGGTTGAAGAAGGAAGCAGAGGAATGGCGGAGGGTGTTTGTTAGGGTTAGGGTTAGGGTTTCAGGGGATTTTAGGTTGGTGACGAGAAGGCGCCAAGCCATCAGAATTTGCTCCCCCACAACCCCCCCTCTCCCCTCTCCCTCCCCTCCCTCCCTCCCTTCCTTTCCTTCCCCCCCCCACCCCCTTCATAACACCACTCCCTAAACACATCCACACCCACCGTTTCCCCCTCCCCCCTCCCCCCCCCTCCCCTCCTCCCCCTTCCTCCACCTCCCCCTTTCTTATTTCTCTCTTTCTATCCCTCTTCTCCTCCCCCCCCCCACCCCTCCTCTTTTTTTTTTTTTTTTTTGGCGTGTGTTCTCTTTTCGTGATTGTTTCTTTTTGTCGTATGTCCGGTTGTCTCCCCCTCCTCCTCACCATTTTCTTCTTCCCGTCCTCATCCCTTCTTTCTTATCATCGCCCCCCGTCCTTTTCCTATGTCTTTTTCTCGGTTCTTTGTCCCCCCCATTGTATGTCAGCCGTTTTTTTTTTTTTTCCTTTTTTTTTTTTTCTTCCCACCTCCCTTCCCTCCCCGCCCCCCCCCCCCACTGTGTCGCCCCTC
Organism: Cucurbita ficifolia; assembly: GCA_033971965.1. Taxonomy (NCBI): domain Eukaryota; kingdom Viridiplantae; phylum Streptophyta; class Magnoliopsida; order Cucurbitales; family Cucurbitaceae; genus Cucurbita; species Cucurbita ficifolia. The sequence goes on from CM066970.1 coordinate 2,531,152, forward strand.
TCCCCTCTTCGCCAGCCCGGCTTTGCGCCTCCTTCTCCTCTCCCTGCAGCTGTCATTGCACCTCTCTTTGGCGGCGGACTACTACGCTCATCGAGCTCACTGCGTCGTCCCCTCTGGGTACCTTGTACCCCCTCTCCTCTCCCGCGCCCGCCTCCTTTCCCGCAGCCAGTATTCTGTTATGTGTGGTCGTTTCTACTTTTTTTTTGCTGCTTATCCGCCGTTCACGTACTACCTCTTGTTTTCATGTCTTTCTCTTTTTTGTCATGTATTTTCCTTATCCACTAGCCTCTTTTTGCGTTTTTTGTTGCGAATCTTACGCCTCCGTCGCCTGCTCGTCGTGCTGTTTCTCTGTGTCGCCCATTGCTTTTTTTCGTGTTGTTCTCTACGTGTCCACTCGCTTGTTTTTTGTCGTCCAATTGTAGTTTTGTTGTCGCCCCTCTCCTCTCGTACCGTGTTCCTTACGGATTTCGTTGATACAAGCCAAGATAGACCTTCTTTATGCTCCCTCCATTCCCTCCCCTCCCCCCTCTTTTCTGCACTTATCCTCCTCCTGTTTTTTGTACCCCCGTCCCTTTCTTTTACTCCCTTGAATTGTATTCCACTCTATTCTAACCCCACTACTGATCCGATGCCCATCCTCACTACCCGTGTGTCCTCCAACATCTTTTCATAAACGTCTCACAGTTCCTCGAAGGTACAACTATCTCCGTGTGAGTATCCTCGGAGCTTCTCAAAGCCTACGCATTACCGTTCACTCCCATATCCACGTGCTCACTTTATCTTACTTGACCTGCGCTCCGATTCTTTTTTCTTACCACTAGCCTCACATCTACAAAACATACATTGTATGGGGGATAATTAAGAGCTAATGCACTATAAAATAGATTGATACCAAGCATCTGCCAACGGTGTTACTGATGCTGGGCTGTTTACATGATTCTGGGTCGCAAATCTTGTGGAACAAACTATATTATGACGCCGAACTATGTACATCAATATAATGAGGGGAAGCCCAGAAGAGAAAGCTCATAGAGGATAAAAGGCGCGCGTTTTAAAAACCTTGAGGGAAAGCTCAAAGAGAACAACATCTGCCAACGGTGAGCTTGGGCTGTTACAGTCGCAAACTTGCAAACATAGCGAATATCAAATAACTCAGTCATCACATGTTTTTAGACCACTAGCTCCCTTGAGTATTGGTTTAAAGTCCTTCATTCCTTGTTTCCCATAAAGAGGTTGCTAAGTTTTAGGGAGCTCAGCAGCAGAACTTCAACATACTTTATTGGTTATTCTTATTCTTCACTAACACTAGAACTAATAACACTAACTAAAGGAAACGAAATAGTACCTCTGGACGAAGTAACCGATCAATCTCAATGAATAAATCGAGCATCGAGCACCTCCGCTTCTTACTTGCTTCGAGGGACAGAAGCCCTGCTGCATGCACCAAATCATATGATCTAGGATATGTTGGAAAGGCCTCGCACCTGAATTGGAGAAGGCAACTAGAACGTAAGAAAAATAGAAATTTTCTGCAGCAAACGTCAGATGAGATGCACCAAGTTGAGAAGAATAGTATTACCAATCGTGCAATACCCCAATGAAACCTCTATCCATTATCAAGGGAAGATAGTTCGGTCTATCGGTCGGTACCACGTTCATGACCCATACAGACTTCCCAGCCTCCAACAATGCAGAATTGAAGCCTCCAAAATGAGCATTCATATCTAGCACATTCCGAAGCATGTTGTATGGTGGTAAAGGATCCTCATCGCCTGGTCTTTTCGGATGATCCGAGAAGATCAATGGTGACAAAAGAGACCAATAGTTCTTTACTGCCATTTTCCAGTTTAGAGAATCATCTGTGAAATCATCTAAAGCCAATCCTGAAACATGTCAACTTGACATATCAGTGAGATGTAATGGAATATCAAATCCAATAAAATCATTCTAACGTGAACGTCGGAGAAAGCGAACATAAGGATAAAGAACAACGATATTGTCCTAAGGTCTAGTTCAAAGCTTTCCTTTCAACTTATTCGAAGAAACGTAAGCATCGTCGTAATTACCATGCAAAGCCAGTTCACTCTTGTTCAAGTTAGCCCTCGAAGGCCAAGTTCTTCTTTCGTTAATAGGAACCCAACGACGACTTTTTCTTCCCCCAATGCAGCCTTGGAGTGGTCGATAATATGGAGATTCAATATCGTGACCTTTACCACATATTGGAGGAGATGAATCTGGCTTCCTAGATATAAAAGCAGCAAAAGACAAAATTAAGACTGCAATGTTTTCGTATTGACCAATAATCAAGCAAGACATAAAGTTAGATGCATTCTGTTTCATATGTCATACCGTGAGCTGTAACAATTACTTTTACTAGTTTTCTTCCAGATAACAGTTTCATCTTGTTGAAAAAGCATCTCCCAGCACAGATATTCTACGAAATCCTGAATGAAATTCCATCTTTTCTGGTTCTCTTTTTTGTGAAGAATTCCCTGAGTATTGGTAAGTGGCGACGTCCACACGAAATACCCACCGGGCCTCAAAACTCTATCAACCTCGATCAAGTATCTACCATCTGTTTGAAAAAGGAAAAAGATTTAGAAGTTTCCTTGTCAGAATATACACAAAGATTGGACATAATTGACCAGAGTGCCACACAATATATAGAATCTATGATGTTCTCGAAAACCGAGTTTGTTCTCATTGATAAAATAGATTAACATCAAAGAGTAGCACCCATCAATATCATGGAACGAGGCTTTAAGTTTACCTTTACTATCCCAGTCGACACCGCATCGTGCACAATGAACCATATCATAGGAAAGAGATGGATATGGCAACTGTTTTGAAGTAAAAGAACCAAGCATTGCAGGGAGGCCCCTTTCAAGAGTCAGTTGAACTTGACTGCCAGAAGCCTCATAATTTGCTATGCACATAGTCAAGAGATGTTTGGAGAAAAGATGTGCTCCAAAGCTTCCATAACCACACCCTATATCTAGAAGGGTTCTTACCTGCAAAATTTTAGGAAGGTGCAACTTCTTGTTAGGTATTCAAACTGGCGTTATAAGTTAACATAAGTATGTTCCTCAGCGATGTAATTTTCCATGACTCGCTATCTAGCATCATCCAAGTAGACAGCTTAAAACAAAAGAAAATGCTAAAAATTTAAGGCTTTGAAATAAGAATATCCTTGTAACAGTATTATGGAGTTGAAGACTAGAAGTGAAGCAATTTCGACAATCTTTCTCAAACGAAATAAGAAGTCGCAGCTGCAACCATGAAGGATCAATTCGATTTTGTTTTCTTCAAAATTACAGGAGACAATACAACATCCTGTTTATTGTGAATGAAATAATCAGAACATGTACGACAACCATAACACAAAAGCTGCAGCGGAGAACAAGATGGAGCGGTATGTGCATGACCATTGGTATCTTAGCAAGGAATTATAGAAGGCCACAACTGATGAACTGGCTTAAACAGAGCAGTGACATACATACCCCAATTTCTCTGAAATTTGATTCATTTCTCAGCCCAATCATTTCTGCAATCTGGTGAGAATAATCTTCAACACCATCAAACATTGGAGAGGCAGAACGAAAAGATATCTGTTCTTCCTCTAGCATCATCATCCTGTAAATTCAGGAGAACAATTAGTCTAAGTTAGACAATGCGAACTCAATCTATTGGGGTTTTTTTTTCAAATGAATTTCTAGGCAAACCTTTTGGTCAAGCTTCCTGAGGAAAGGACCTCCTGTGCTGTGATTTTCACATTTGCTACCCAGATAACATCCCTTCCGGTGGGCCATCTAAGTGGAATCTTGTAATTCAAGGGAGGTTGAACCAAACAATTTTGCCACGAGCTAGGCTCACAATGTCTATCATACTCATCATCTTTTGTATCGTTCGAATTGAAGCAGGGAACATAATTCTCAAACTCCGGCGAACAGAATTCAAGCTCTTTCAACCTTGAAGGACCAAGAGAAATCTCCCCTATATCCCAAAGGTCTGAAACAAGCTGCTCTTGGAGTTGCCGATAACCATGGAATATTTGAACTTGGGATGAACCAGAAATGGAGAGAGTCCACCAAAAAGAACCAGTAAGAGCAAGAATTATAATCAATACTAAACTCAATCTCAACATTTGCAGTATAAATTGCTGCCGGCTTCGTGAGTTCCCAACTAAAAAAGAATCAGAAGCAAAGCCATTCTCAGTGCCTCCATATTTGGAAGGGGAAATGTCTGGAAGAAGTAGACGAAAGGGACTCCCATTTCCTCCATGATCTGAAGAACCTCTTCTATCCACTTCTTCCTTATCAGTTTTATCTTTCATTTGGGAGTCCCATTTATCATCATCATGACCATGTACCTTCACACCGGATGAACCTCGATGCAAAGGCCTGGACATTGTCTGCCGTGGTAATGCTAAATCAACTGGAAAACATCAAATTCATAGAAGCAAATTAATACAAGTTTCAATTCAAATACGAATACAGAAATTTGAAGATTAAATTACTTTTCCACCTCGATTTAGTTCAAAACATTAAAGCAAAGAGACCGATTAATTTACACTCGCTCAACAAAATTCAAATCCGAAGAGACGCGAAGATCCAGATTTCATCTCTACTGAAAGCAACGCGCACTCCCCAGCATCCAAAAAACATAATTAAAAGAACGAATTCATCTTTTAAGATCCGCATCTTCAATTCAAAACATCAGATAAGGAAAACAAGTAGTAACACCAATCGATAACGATTCAAGATCAACCAAACGAGCTACAAAGGAAAATCCAAACATCCTCCAATCAAAGAGACCAAACCTCCCAATCAAACAAACAAACAAACAAACAAACAGCACATCAAAGCAATTCAATCAAGAAGATTCAGTAGTGAACCATGAGTCCATAACATAAATTCTTCACAACAAAACATCATTATCCTTCAAACAACACAAGAACCAATCCCAGCTACTTCATCCAAAGTAGAAATGAAACCCAGACCAGCATGAGAAACAGTAAGAAGAATCCAAAAGACAGTACCTCAACTAAAGAGCGAAGTGAACAAGATGAATAGAAGAATGAAAACGGGAAGAACAAAAATAAGGCTGAATTGAAGATAGAATGAAGAAGAACCGACACCCTAGGCCGCCATTGTCGTCTTGTTTAAGCTCGCAAAATTGATTTTCAATTCTCTCTGTAACACTACTCCATTACTGGATGTGGAAGCGCTCGGATTAAAAGCAGAAGGGAGAGAGAGAAGAGAGGAGTGGACTGTGTGTGAAGAGCGGGAGGAGAAGAAAATGGATATTTCGTACAGATCCAATCACGACAAGCTTGAAAGCTCCCGTGAAGACTAAAAATGATTCCCAATTCCCACTCTATTATATTCTTTTCTAGTAATTAAAAAAACTCCATGCATTATTAATTATTTTAATCACCTTCCTTAATTCTTGATTACATTAAGTAATTCTCAGTCAAATCAATTTACCAATTTAATACCTTTTTCTTTTAGCTACAGCTTTTAAATCTCCAATTTATGTGTGTATTTTAGTTATTTAAATATTTTTATTATTTTTATAATTTTTAGATAATTAATTTTTCAAAATATGTTAATATGTCAGAGACTTATTAATTTTATTTACATAATGTAAAAATGGCAACAAATTATTAACCAACAGTTTAAATTAAAACTGACATGATTATAAATTCTAATTTTCAATTAATACCATCTTTTTAAAAAAATAGCGGGATAAAATAAAAAATAAATGAAAAGAGGCAATTATTATTTTGTTTATAATTTAAATATATTAAAATAAAAAGGGACGATAACGCTAATAACAAAAAATGGGTTTCCGGTCAGCCCGAGATCCAAAAACTTTGACCCGCCTCCCGGAGTTGGTGGGGAAAAAATAAAACCGACAAATCAATCTTTTTTTTTTTAATTTAAAGTTATATTACACAATTTCAAGACTCCAATCTTTTTTAACTTAATAACATTTTATTTAACTAATTATAAAGTCTATAATGTCAATTATTCATTAAATAGTACCAAATAAAAATGTCATTTATTTATTTATTAGTAAATAGTAAAATAAAACCATACATTTTTAATGGGTTTATTTTTTTTAATTCAAAGGGAACGAAAAAGGTTATTAATATATTTTTAAAAAAAAATAATTGTATAAAATTAGTATACAAAATAGACTACTTTATTTCATAGTATTATAATTGGTAATGAATTTTAAAATAGGAAAAGAGATCTAGCATCAATTTTTTTTCATTACCGAGGCGGCTATTAATGGCAAATATTGAATATAGTTAGCGTAGCCTAATAATACCCTAAACCCCATTATTTCTTCTAATTAATTTCTTTTTTTATTTAAATCAATGTTAAATTAAAAATTTATTCCATAAACTAACCTTAATTTTGTTTACTTCCAAAATTATAAATCTAAATTGGTTAGTTAAAATTTTAAAAAAGGTGTTTGAATTTAATAATAATAATTTGGAATCTCTTCACTCGTCTTTGACTCTTGGGAGGCAGTGGGAGTCAACGGGCAATTGAGAATGAGTTTAGGTTATATTTATTTATTTGATAATTATTTATTTGAATTTTAATTTGTTAAGCTTATGAGGTAAGGTTCAATTCTTTTTGTGAAAAAAGTGCCTTTTTCCGACAGATTTAACGAATACATTTGTTTATTTTATTTTTATTTTTCCCTTTTATTAAATGGTTCTTTATTTTATTTTTATTTTTATTGAGAGTTGAAATAATGGAAGTCTGTGTGTGTGAAAATAGAAGGAAGTGGGACCCAGTAGAGCCGCGTATGAGGTGTCGGTGGGGTGACGTGGCAAAGCCGGATAATACGGTCTCGGTGCTGGCTGTGCACCGACGTGGAAGGAGTTTTCTTTTTCTATTTTTTATTCTTGTTTGTTCGAAATTATGAATGAGAGTGAGGTGGCAGTTTCTGCTTTGGTGGACGAAACGCGGGATCCGATTCTGCTTTAAATAATGTTATACCTCCTAAATTTTATTTATTTATTCTTATGGAATATATAAATTCCTTATATTAAAATTTTAATAAAACCAATTATATTTTCTATAAAAAAAATTGACATTTATAATTTAATGAAAGGGTGGGAGGCGGAGAAATTGACCTTTGACTGATAATTTTATAATTTTGATATATATGAAAATAATTATTCATAATTTTGTTGTCCACATTTTTAAGCACACACCATTATTGCCTAAAACCACTTTTAATATGCTTAATCATTAATTAACTATTATTATTACTTCCAATTTAAAATTCCCATTTTTGTATTGGAATTATTTAAACCTAAATTCACCTAATTCCCTTATAAAAATATTAATTAGTCTAAATCTCATCAAAGCTGGACTATTGTTTTCTCCTACACAACGCTTTTTAAAATTTGCATTATTGTTATTATTATTATTATTATTATTTATTTATTTATTTATTGAAATTTTGTAGGTCCAAACAATATTCTAATCATGATTAAGGTCTATATTTATGGGCATTATTATATCCTCCCCAAAATTTTGAAATTTATATTTTAGTTTATGATCTTAAAAAAATCGTTTTGGTTTTTATATTTATTTTAATTTTAATAAATTAATAACATAAATTTAAGTATGCTTACACCGGTTAAATGTGAGCAAGTAAAATATTTTGAATTTTAGGGAAAATTTTAGAAGCTAAAATAAAAATTATAAATTTTTAAGGAAAAAAATAATTTATAAAAGTGTACAGATAATTACAAAGTTCGAAATTAAAATAAAGTTTAAGCCCTAAATATATTAAAAATTAATTTACTAATTTAGTCCTTAAATTTTTAAATGTATGCTTTTTTTTATTTATTATTATATTTAATTTATTGATTTTAAATTTCAAAGTGTATGGATTATTAATTTTAAGCATAGGAAAATGTTTAAATAATTAAACCACGTGGAATGTTGATTTCTGATTTGACCTTACAGCATTGTTTCCTTTGTTCCTTTTGTTAAACTCCATGTGCTAGATCAAGCGACGTCGTATTAGTCAACAAAATAAGTGGATTTAATTTTTTATTTTTATTTTACTTTTCCGACATGCATAATGAGGAAACACAAACGGTGTCGTTTACAGAGTTAATGCCGCCTATAATTGGCCAAAGCAGCCGTCGTGGTCGGCTGTCCGCATGAATTTAATTTTTGAAATTTATAGGTAAAAGCATAAATATGGGTTTTATTTTAATTTGAAAAATACTCCGAAATAAAATTTATAAATTATTATCTATAAAATGTATTAAAAAATTTAGAATTTTGTATAACCAATTAATTACTCTAAAATTAAATATACTAAGAATTTATTAGATATATTTGTAATATTAATTAGACTTAAATTGATTTTTTGTGAGGGAAAAAAGGGATAAGGATAATAATGAGAGGCAAAAAGTGGCTTTATTTGAATGGAAAGCCCAACTTATTGCACAAAAATGGGATGAGAATTTATTGAATAGTACACTAAAAAATAAAATTAATTAATTAATTAATTTAAATATGTACCAAAATGCCCCATGTGTTGTGTTGCTTAAATTTAATTATTTTCCTCAACCTCCCAATAATTTTGTTTGTTTGTTTGTCTATCAATTACATAAAAAATTAAAAATAATATTTTTGTGGGATTTATTTGTTAATCGTCAACAATTATAAATTAATTGGGTTTTATATTATAAATAATATATTTGGTTATTAAAAATAATAATTAAAAAAAGGACAGCAAATTGGCTAAAAAGGTTTATGCATATGAGCATGATCTATGAGTAGAAAGTTGAGCTAGATTGATTTTGACAATATATGACATTTTTAGTTAGTGCATTGTGGTAGTTCAAAAGTAAAAGCAATATATATATATATATATATATATATTATTATATAATTATTATTATTTTAAAAATAAATAACTAAATCACACCCTGAACTTTCAATTTTATCGATTACCTCTCTAAATTTACAAAATCGTTAAAATTAATCCGTAACATCTTATAAATTATAATTTTTGTTTTAAAAATAAAAATTACTTTTTTTAATTATTAAAAAATTTATAGCTTTAAATTCTTATATAATAATAAAATGGGTAAAATTGTAAGATGGTTTAGTTTAAAAATGTGGTCTGTGCAATCTGCAATAAAAGGCTTAATGTTAATAACTTCGCAATTAATCAAATGACAAATTTGAAGATATGACTGTAACAATCTAATTCACGAGTAGAGAGAGTTCAGCTGATTTCGACATATAGATTCAATGAAAAAGTTAAATATTTGATTAAGTTGACTCCGGAAAAAAAAACACTCGCAGCAACCATTATATTGGAGAGACCACGACACGGTACAAAACAAGGTAGGTGCAAAGCATACAAGGTTACAAACAACACTCACTTTCAAATGTTGTAGTGTTTATAATGGCCAATTATAGCCTTTGCCCTTTGTGCCTCTAGAGCCCCACAAACAAGCCATCCCATTTGGATGTGATGGAATTTCGTATATAAAAGCGTTTTTTCAAGATTGACAGTACAAAGAGATTAGACTATCGGATAAGATTAAGCAGTCATCGACTATTACAACGCGCCTTTGACCTATTTTGATTAAGACCGAAATCTATAAAAGATAGAGTGTAATTTAACCCGTCAAACAAATGAAAAAAAAATTAGGATGGAGTTATGAAATTACTGGAAAACGTTAGCAAATGAGACCTAAATGTGTTAAGATATAAACGAGAGGATACATAAAAAATAACAAATAACACGTTTCATATTTGATAGAGAAGAAACGGATCGTGAGATATAAATAATAAATGAGAGTATTCATTTTTTTTCCGATAATGTAGGGTTTGATTTGGTTCGGTTCGGTTTAATTCGGTTTATTTTTTTTCTAAATAAATGAGCTGAAAGAAACATGAAAGTACACAACAAAATGAGAAATTAAGGCGTAAATGAGGGGTTGGAAATGTCCCACATCGCCGCATTTATTGATAAACTTACGAGAGAGCCTTCTGAATTGTGACTATAAAAATCATTCAATGCTTCAACCTACCACATTTATGAAATCACTTCACCGTCAACCAATAATGTTTTTACCTTTTGACTTCCAAGATCAAATGGGGTAAAAACAATATTGTTTTAAATCCGACATTCTTCTGAAATTACTGCTTTCGATGTCGGCGGTGAATATTGACCGTGTATGAGCCCAAAACTAGGCCCACGGATTTAATGAAAGGCCCAATGGGCCGGTCCATATTGGGTTCGTGACTATTCTTGTTGTAAATGAATCTAGTCCGGAAATTGTTTGGGCTATCGAATGGGCCTGAGCTCAAAACATATGGATCTTATTGGGCCCTAATGGGCCGGTCCTTTTTTTTTAATTGAGGTTAACCGTAAAATGGAGCCCAATTTCTCTTGAAGATACTTATTGAATGGACTCTCCAATAGTTTTTAAAAATAATTAATTAATTAAACTAATTCAAAATTTAATTTTCATTTCGGAGCTAAATGGGAGCCCTTATAAGTTCAACCAAACTCGATATGTAACAGCTCAAGCTTACCGCTAGCAGATATTGTCCGTTTTTGCCCGTTACTTATTGTCGTTGAGCCTCGTAGTTTTAAAACGCGTCTGCTAGGGAGAGGTTTCCACACCTTTATAACGAATGATTTTCAACCAATATGGTATCTCACAATCCACCCCCCTTGGTCCCAGCGTCCTCGTGCTACACCACTCGGTGTCTGACTCTGATGTCATTTATAACAGTTCAAGCCCACCGCTATCAGATATTGTATGCTTTAGCTCGTTACGTTTCGCGTGGAGGCTTACGATTTTCAAACAGGAAGAGACTTCCACACCCTTATAAAAAAATGCTCTTCAACCGATGTGGGATCTCACACGATAAGAAAGGTACGAACAAATCACTTTATAAAAAAGTGATATCTTTCCATATAAGATATAACCATATAATAAACTATGAAAGTTGAAATAATTAATCACTAGACGCATGTTATGCATCTTCCAGCAATCATTATCATATCCACAAAGCTAAAGCCATTTACTAATTTCAAAACCAAAACATTTTTAATTTCATCAAATTTCGATAATTATTGCAATATTAATTTTGAATTAATTTCGATTTAGTTATTCAAATATTTAATTATTGTTTCTATTGTATTGTTTTACGGTCCGATGTCACACAATTTAAAAAGTACGAACATAATATTTCTAAAATTTTCAACTTCAAAATAAATAAATTATATTGAAAAGTTGTATTTATAAGTGTAATTTTTAAAAAATTAAAAATAAACAAAAAATCACTGAATTTAAAACTATACTTTTAAGTTTTTTTTTTTTTTTTTTTAATGGCGTGTTTGATGGAAATCCAGCTCATTTTTTTGTGAGAATGCCACGTGTAAATTTGCCAGTTCACGAACATATATGTTCCAAACACCTTTGCTTCCTTATTTAATTTGTTTACTATAATTTAATTATCTGAATATAATATAATATAATATTATTATGGAGCTAGCTGTTTCCTCGTCTCTCACGCTGTCCCCAACCTCCGATTATGACCCTTCTTCACAAAGCTACTGTTTATCTTACCAAACCAAACCAAAAAATATTTATAAATTTTTTATAATCATTAAATTAATAAAAATAATCATTAGTTTAAGATAAAAATATCATTTAAAATTTTATGAGTATTTTTTAAACATAGAACTAATGATAACAGTAGTGTTATGGTATGTGTATAATGAAATTTAATTGTTAATATCTGATTCCAAAAGAACTCCATTGCCTTAACGTTCGACTCTTGTTAGTAACATTTGCAATAGGATCTTGCACTGATGTACTACTCGATTTGAGACACTTCAAAACCTAAATTAGGAGGGAGTTCTAACTAATGGTAGGAGCGAGACCGAAGACGGGATTTGATTACATACGCTCGTTGAGGAGCGATTATTTTTTAACCCTATGAAAGTATGTTTCTCTACTTTTTATATAAGAGAACACGTGACATAAATTATTTGCTGAGCCGGTTAGTTTGTGCACCAAATCTAGTCCCCTAAATGTGAGTAAGCTGGTTCGGCAAAGCTCGTATTAGGTTAGAAACTGTAACATTCTAAGCTCACCGCTAATAAATATTATTCGGTTTGACCCGTTACATATCGTCGTCAACATCACAGTTATAATTATAGAGTAAATTAAAAAAAATTAAAAGAATAAAAGTCCCATTGGGGGATTTTAATGGCAAGACAGAGAAGCAATTGTCTCACTCACCTGTCATCTTCTATTACATCACCCACCAACCCACTTCTTCCACCTCCCCATCCAGCAAATTAGAGTTTGCACCTGTCGGATTTTCTCTCTCCTTTCTCTCAACCTATCAAAATTATAACAGCCACCACCAACGGCTTCAACCTCCTGCCAGTGGCATCATTTTTCTTGCTACTTTCTTCTCTTCATCCACTCCAAGCCCAAAAGTGCAGCTCCGTCCAAGAACGTATTCAAACCCGAGAGCTTATTAGGGCCTCTCGATACGTATCTATATCTATATCTATATATTTCATGCGGAAGAAGCTTTGTGTTATCGGCCATGGCTTACCCACATTACCGATCCCAATTCGGAGATACCACTTTCACTAAAGTGTTCGTCGGCGGGCTTGCTTGGGAGACGCCCACCGACGAAATGAGGAGATATTTTGAGCAATTTGGCGACATTCTTGAAGCTGTGATTATCACTGATAAGAACACCTCCAAATCCAAAGGATACGGCTTTGTAAGTTAGCCTCGTAATTATTTAAGTTTTTGAGTTATGTGGTGATTTAAATCATTATTCAGGTAACATTTCGAGATGCTGAATCTGCGAGAAGAGCTTGTGCTAATCCGAACCCGATGATCGACGGGAGACGAGCTAATTGTAACATTGCTGCAATGGGTCGGCCTCGGCCTTCGCCTCCACGAGGTCGGTTTATAGTTTATCTCTATTGTTTTTACTACAATAGTTGTTTATTCAAATTTTTGTTTCGGTATTCAGGACGAGGGCAGGGTGGTGTAAATCCCTATCAAGGAAGTACAATGCAAGCAGCATCATCTTATAGCGGAGTCCCGCCGCCGTTAAACCAGCCACCGCTTCCTCCGCCGCTAAACCAGCCACCGCTTCCTCCGCCGCCGCCCCCTGTTGTTTATTCACCATACGGGTCAGTCAAGTTATTATTGAATTAGAAAGTTGGGTAGAAATCGTGAAGAGTAAATTGAAATTAATGATTAAACTAAATCAAATATACGATTATTGATCCGATAAACAAAAAAATTAAATGGGTTTAGAAATTGGGTATGAACGGAAACATATGGACCCACTGTTTACTTGTTTGAAGTGTCAACCTCTTCATCTCTCCATAATCGTATGATATTATTCACTTTATACAGAAAATACTCGAAAGATACTCAATTATAAGCTATGTATCACTCGGTTTCTTTGTGGGTCTAGGTTGGCATGGTTTTGTGTACATTTTGAGATCAAAATTTTAGGTGAACTGGCAGTCTGGATGTGAAATCTCACCTCGATTGGAGAGGAGAACGAAACAAATATCTTACTAGCAGACGTGTTTTAAAAACCTTTTTAAAGGATGTGAAAATATCTGCTAGCGGTGGGTTTAGGTCGTTATAGGAGAGCTAGCGAGCTCCACCCCATCCACCCCACCGACCAATCGACAAACCCAAAACCAATACAACTGTAACACCAATCAATGTGTTTACAACTGTCCCAAAAGCAAAACTGAGTCCCATTTGAGCTAAGGTTCTTCATAAAAAGAATAGAAATTCTGCAACAATATTTTCCACTAAGCAATTAATTCCCACCCCAACCCACTTGGTTCTTTTTCTTGGCTTTGCAGATACCCAACGTACACTCCTGATTATGGCTACCACCAGCACTACCAGCACCACCAAGTGAGCCAGCCTCCATTTCTCTTAAAATTATGCATCTTTTTTCATTGCGGCATTTACTCAAACACTTGGCGTGCATGCATGAAGTTACCATAACCCTAACTAACTTATAAAAAGCATTGAATTTTAGCAACCAGTGTACAACCCATATTTCTATGGCTATTCCGTACAATCCCCCAGAGGAGCATTTCCCAGTCCTTCGCAGTCGCATCAGCCCCGTGTAGCAGTTCCTCCTTATGTGTACTATCCTCCTTCCGCCGCCGCCGCCGCCGCCCAATTTGAAGGCTCCTTCAGCTATCCTCCTCCTCTGATACGACACCGTTTTGCCTCCACAGGTACGAATTTCTATCTCTTTTTGTAATTTTTGGAATTATATATGAACAATAAAAAAGACATCTGACAGGAACAGACAAACAGATAAATAGATTTATATTATTAATATAAGGTAAAAAAGAAATAAAGAAAAATGGGGGCCATGTGGGTAAAGAGCTAAAGCCATGTGAGTGAGCTGTCTGGGCCAATGCAATTGTTGAAAGGAAATTGATGACAGAGTAGCATTTCATTATATAGACAGCTACTGCATTCCCCATGTGTGGTTCAGTTTCCAACCTATTACTATTATCAACCCCTTTCTTTCGGTATCACCGTTACGATGTGATTGATAGTTTTGTATTTAGGTGATTTTTAGAGGTCACCCGACACGATCCCTATTAGCCAATGTTCGAATTGGCTGATGAGAAACTTATACGAGATCTATTATATGAATATAAGTATGAGATTCCACATCAGTTAGAGAGGAAAACGAAACATTTCTCATAAGAATATGGGGAGCTCTTCCTAGTAACTAATGGAGATATGTAACGAGTCAAAACAGACAATATTTGCTAATGGTGGGCTTGAGCTATTACAAATGGTATAGGGTCAAACACCGGACAATGTGTCAGTGAGGACGCTAACTCCTAATGGGTGAATTGTGAGATCTCATATTGGTTAGAGAAAGGAACAAAACATTTCTCGTAAGGGTGCGGAAACCTCTATCTAGTAAATGCGGTTTAAAAACTGTGAGGCTGAAGATGATACATATAAACCAAAATGGACAATATCTTCTAACGGTGAGCTAGGGTTATAATTTTATTATTGATTTCCATTTTAGTAGCTGTGTCCAGTTGTCTTTGAAAATGGACCACTTCCAAATTCCAAGTTTCAACCTTCCAACCTTTTTGGGGTCTCATCTAGGTATACACGAGTTGGGTTGTAAAATTTTTTAAGAATCTCATTTAGGAGTGTATACGAGTTTATAGTTTGAATTTTTTTTCCGACTAATTCGAAATTTGAGATCGGTGAGGTGACGTGAACATAGTTCACAACCCAATAAAAAAACATCCAGCCTTCTATTTTAGTGGGTCGGGTTGATCCGATCAAAAAAAACCTCGGACCCACGAACTAAACCTAATTTTTAAAAATCAATCAAACCCAAATCGAAAAAAAAAAAAAAATCTAACCCAATCCTCAATTTTTATAGTTTTAATTGAGTAGTTCAAGTTGTTCGGGTTATTACTTGCCTCCCAAGTTAGTGCGCATAAATTACAATGATTAAATTACACTGATATTAATATGTATTATATAAGTGCATTAATGATGGGTTTCAGATTCACAGACATCTCAGCAAACTCCTACAGAAGCTGAAGCTGTTACCTCTGAAACTTCAACCACCTGAGAGAAGAATTCGTAAAAACCAAACCAAACCAAACCGAACCAAATTATTGGTTCAATTTCTCAGGAAAAAAAACCCAAAAAAAGGAAGAAAAAAAAAGGTGGAGATAGAAAATTGTATAAAGTTGACAACTTGATCGATTTGACCGTCTTTTTCACCCATTTTTTTCCATTTTTTTTAATTATTATTAATATTATTATTATTTATTCCATTTTAATTTTGATGGATTTTTTATCGACTTAATTGTATTCGAGTCAAATTCAAACTTCTGATTTGTTAGTCGAATATATATATATATATACTAAAATCAATTAATAATTCAGAGATTTTTAATAAAGTATTGGAAGTTAATTAAGTACATAATTTAATTAAAAAATATAATAAAAGCGTCAATATACTTTCTCAATGATAATGAGGGGTAAAAGCGTCAATATACTTTCTGAATGCATGAGCGGCCCATGTTGGGACTTTTCCCTTAAGGCCCAAGCCCAACTATTTTTAATTAAAAACAAATATGAAAAAGAATAAAAGTTTCAAAAATATCTTAAATTAAAAAAAATAATAAATATCCTTTATTTTTTTTTAAACATTTAAAAAATACCTTGAGTTAACAAAATATTTGTTGTTACTTTTAATTTTTGAAAATATGTCTGAATTTTTAAAAGTAATATTAAAAAATTAAGAGATAATATATGAAGTGTTAATAGACGGACTTTGTCTATATATTGATGTTAATAATTTTTATAATTTTTTTTAACAAAAGTAACGAGTGTTAATATTACTTTTACAATTTCATCCGTATTTTTAAATATAATACTAATTATAGAGTATTTTTAAATTTTTATTTGTTATTAATTTCGTATTATGCAATAAATATTAAAGTTCGTAAAAGTAGAACGGGAACTTGAGATGTAAATTTAAATCAATTTATTATTATAATCTCGAAATGAATATCTTACATGCAATATGATAAGATGACTATAAATAAACAACAGGGCACGAGGCCGGGAGGCCGGGAGGGTTGGAGGTAAGGGTAGATGGGGAATATAAGTTTCAATCTCGTATGGGTATTAGAGAAATTTCTATCGGTTCTTTCCCTAGTTTATTAGTCTCTATTGATTCTCTACTGATTAAATGAACATCTCTTGCCGATACTGTTTTGTATTTATCGATATTTGGATCAAGGAGATTGAAGAAGCACGTCATGGATCAAATTATTGAGATTCCGGAAAGACGAACCGGTGTCGGGCGCCGCCGCTTCCGCCATGAGTTTCTTCCATTCCTCAGCCCTCATCCTCATTTCTTTCCCTCCATGTCCCTCCATCAACTCCTTCACTTGCTCTTGAATATCTTCTCTTTTAACATTGGTGTCAATCTCCATTCCAATTCCCCACTCCGTGCAACAATACCTGCAATTCGTTTGCTGCTCCGCGAAGAACGGCCAACAAAGCATCGGAACTCCACTCACTATGCTTTCCAACGTCGAATTCCACCCACTATGCGTTAGAAACCCGCCGACCGCCGGGTGGTTTAGAACCTCCTCTTGTGGACACCAGTTCGCCAACATTCCTCTTTCTCTCGTCGCCTCCACGAACTCCGGTGGTAGCACCGCCGTCTCTCCCGCCACCAGATCCGGCCTAATGATCCATAAAAACATTTGCTCGCTGTTTGCCAGTCCCCAAGCAAATTCTTTCAGCTGATCTTCAGTCATCACTGTGATGCTGCCTGTTCCCAATATAAAAAAATTATTTCCGTTCATATGGCAGCTAATTTAGGGAATGAGTTTATAAAGAAATAATATATGTACAGTCTTTTAGATAAACCAAAAGCAAAACTTAAAATAGATGATATCATAGCACTGTAGAGGTTAGTGATTTTTAACATGGTGTATGCTTTTAATTTAGCCATGTCAATAGAATCCTCAAATAAGGACTCTAGAAAAGAAGTCGAGCCTCGATTAAAAGAAAATTGTTTGAGGGCTCCATAGACTTCACGGGAGACTCTATAGTGTACTTTGGAACAAAGGGTGTAATTTAATTTGTTCGAGGACTCCAGAGAAGGAGTCGAGCATCGGTTAAGGGGAGACTGTTCAAGGGCTCATAGGCCTCAAAGAAGGTTCTATAGTGTATTTTGGAACAAAGGGTGTAATTTATTCGAGAACTCTGGAGAAGGAGTCAAGCCTCAATTAAGGGGAGACTGTTCAAGGGCTCATAGGCCTCAGGGAAGGCTCTATAGTGTATTTTGGAACAAAGGGTGTAATTTATTCGAGGACTCTAGAAAAGGAGTTTAGCCTCGATTAAGGAGAGACTGTTCGAGGGCTCCATAAGCTTTAAGGGAGGCTCTATAGTGTACTTTGTTCGAGGGAAGTATTGATAATAGGGAAGTAAAGAATAATATCATACCAGTGTGGAGGTGAGTAATTTCTAACTCATCTCATGAATAACTTATAATGAGTTAAGAAGTGGTACCGAAATTGACGTAAACGACGGAGTTGGGCGACTTCTGGTCAAGCCAATGAAGGCAGGCTCGGTCTTCCTTCCACAAGTTGGAGCCGAGGGACATCAAATCGGACTGGGAATCAGGAACGAGGTGTTGCAGGAGCAGCTGAAGAGGGCCGATGGAGAAGACGGGCGGCATGAGAGGGGAGATGGCATTCAAAGCTGGCTGTTCCAGTGAAGCCACTGTGTTCAAAACAATGGCGGAAGCTCTTTCAGCTCTTTTTGTTTCAGATAATAAGAAATCAACCATTCCATCTTCTGGGTCAGTTGTTCTTATGAAACTTGGCATATCCCTCAAACGAATGCCTTCCATTCCTCGAATCCAATCTATTTTGGTTTCTAAATATCCGTTGCTAAAATCCTTTTCATCTAAAACAAAAAAAAAAAAAAAAAAAAACCATTAACGGTTAATGAGTTTAACAAGAAATGTTCATGGAGATAGAATTCCCGTTTTAAACGGAGAAATAATAAGAGAGTGAAAATTTTTCCATGACAGACGTGTTTTAAAATCGTGAGACTGACATCAATACGGATAAAAGCGAATAATATCTACTAGCAGTGGGTCTGAGATTTTACAAATAGTATCAAAACCAGACACAAAACGGTGTGCTAGCGAGAATGTTGAGATCCAAATGGGGTGGACACCCGACAGTGCCAGTAAGGATGTTGGGCACGAAAGGGGAGTAGATTTTACAAGGGTGTGGAAACCTCTTCCTTGCATATGTTTTTTTTTTAAATCTTGAGAATTCCTAAAGTAAAAGTCAAAGAAAACAATATCTATTGAATGGTTGGACGGTTACCCAGCTTAGAAGCAAAACTCTTTATTTATTCCGTAAATAAATATATTTTTAAATAAAAATTTGTGCCTAAATATTAATATTATATTTTTTAAATGAAATTTATTAGATTTATGACCATTTTTACTTTTTTTAATAAAAATTATATTAAAAATGAAAATAAAATATAAATAATTTTTTTTAAGAAGATAAGAATTGAAATAAATTTAGTTTTTTATTTTTATAAATTAATCTTATTATTTTTCAATCCGTCAAATTATTATTATTTTAATTTAAAAGATTTGAGGCGAGTGCGTTGAATAATTAAAGTCATACCTTTGAAAGGAGTATAGCCACGGTCAACAAGTTGTCGATAGTGCAGGTAAGCCAAGAACCCACAAGCACTAGTAGTCCAAAACAGAACTTCCGGCACCCCAAGCTCCTCCGCCGCATCAACCGTGAAGCTCATAACGCCATCCGACACAATACAGCTCACCGGCGGAACATTAGGAGTAGAATTAACCTTACACAGCAGTTCCTTAAACGGCTGCAGACACAGCCGCCGTGTGGACTGACACAACGACGGAATATCCTGAGTAGCATCCACATCCGTCGGCGGTAGACCATCAGGGATCGACTCGAATCGAAACGACGAAAGCCCGTCGAGAGCGGCGGGGCCTCGAGACTTAAGGAGACGACGGTGGTTGAAATCGGTGTTGACAAAGGTGATATGGAAGCCATGGAAATGGAGAAGCTTGGCTAGCTTCAACATGGGCGTGATATGGCCTTGTGCGGGATATGGTATGCACACGGCATGGGGCTTGTTGGAGTTGGAAATGGTACCCATTTGGAGGAGCTTTTGGAGTGCTGTGGATAAATGGGTGACCTTGAAGGGCTTTTATAGAGATTATGGGCTGATTTTTGGCCTATTTGAATTTGGTCAGTATTTATGGCTTAAGAGAGAGCTATAAACTCGGAATCCCTCGTGTATGGACACAACTTCCACTTGTGGAGGTCGGTGGACGGAGTGGAGCTGAGAAATTATTGGACGAGACCATCGGTTTATAGCGGATGTAATTCGATGTACTTGAGATAAACGATAAACTCATTTAAAATTTTATACGAATGAACAGTTAAAAGTTGTTGTAGATGTGTAACTTTTTTTTAACAGGGTGTTAAGTGACCGATAATAAATTAGTAGTACACTCATTTATTTGACTCATTTATTTGATAGCTTAAAATATTTTTGTGAAATAGTTACTCCTCTGTGTATTTTTTTTATCTACCCACTAAAGTAAATTCTAGTTACAAGCGTCCTTTTATGGAAAGTTGTTTGAGATTTTTCTAAGAATATAACATAGGTTACCCGAACGTTGTAGCGTGTAATATTCATACAGTTTCCTGAGATACTTTTTCTGCCCGTTATTATCATGAAAACGTCACAGTACCATACATTGTTTAACTGATAATCATCTTTGAGCTAACCTATCCTTCACGGTTGTTCCGAGCCTACAAAAGTAGCGTAGCATAGGAATATTTGCTATTGTAATTATCAAACTATAAAACAAAAGCAAAAACTATATGAATGACGCAAATTTAAAATTTATTTAAACAGAGCCGACATATAATTTTAGAATATTAATATTTATTAGGCAAGACATGGGACAATGTGTCGCCTAATTATTGGATGATGGAATAAAATTTAAATATAATTTTTTTAATTTTAAATAACTTACTAAAATATATTTTTTATAATAATTATTTATCATAAAATTCAATCGTGCGTCCACTGCTTATAGCTCATATTAAAAAAAAAACTTTTTTATATAATTTTATTAAAAAAAATTAAGTTAAGATGTATTCAATTATTAAATTATTTTAATAATAAATTTTTATTGATTAAATTATATTTAAATTCATATGGTAGTAACTATAATTTAAGTGAAATTAATACTTATTAAATTTGAATTATTCGTCCAATATTCTATAATAAAGATTATATAGATGAGAGAGATACGGAAGTAGATATAAATGTTGACTTTTATTATGTTGAATTAATAAGCCATAAATAAATCCACCTAGGCACATTAATTAATTAAAATTGAATCGGTGGAAACCCATGCTGCGGATACTTAAGCCTCACCCATCATTTAATTATTATAAATTAAGCTTTAATTTATAATTTATTATTTGAAGACATAACACACGACATTTTTTTTTTAATTTATAGAAAATATGGATTTTGAAGTAGGTCAATATATATATATATATATATGTTTGGTTATTTAAGGATTTTAGTTAAATAATTAATTATAAATTGAATTCATAAGCAATGACTTCATTCCTCCTATGTGACAGAGATCTACCGACTTCAAGATAATAAATTTTATTGAGATTGTCTTTTCAAATAAACGAAATAATTTATTATTATTTTACTTTTTTTTTCTGCATAATTTAATATTATAAATTTTCAACTCAATAATGTAACAAATTATTTGGGGTTTGATTAATTTTTAAATAAAATATATTATATGAGACAGATATTTTAAGTTCAAATTCTAAATAAACTAACTCACCATTTATTAAAAATAAAAAACAACTTTTTGTTATAAATTTAAATGAATTTAAGTTAAAAGTACAAATATATATATATATATATATATATATATATATATATATATATATATATATATTAAAGGGATCATATTTATATTTATAAATGTTAAATTAGTAAAAAAATAGTAATAAAAATAACTATTTACACTAGAATAATAACTTCAAATATGTATTTTTGAACACTGTGGCCTATCATCAGTGGCGATTGACAGTCTCTACGTTAACGTGGCAACGATATCACTGGAGGAGGGTTGGTGACAACCTTGTCGACGATGCTTACTGGTGATTGTTGATGGTGTGCAACAATAGACACGAAGAAGTGAAGGTAGTACGACGATTTTTTGTTTTTATTATTTTTGTAAAATTTTGAATGAATTCTTAATTATATATATAATTAGTGTGTTATATACTCTCAAACTAAATATCAACTTTTTTTATTTTGTAAAATAAAAAGTCAATTTAAAAAAAAAAAGAAATTAATTACCTGAAATATAGATACGAAAATAAATAAAATCGTTAAAAAAAACTTGGTTCATATTTAGGAATTAAAGTGAATATTTACTTGGTAAAAATTGAGGAAATGTTATAAAATTCAAAATAAATATCTAGGTGTCGTTTTATCAGAATTCAAATGGCCTGGTCAATGCATTGACTGAATCATTTAAATTCAATAAAATTTTATTTTTGTTTTGTTGAATTTTGGCGCGTGTCCTTTACGTGCCCGGATTTTATTGGGTATTATGACGGTCACTCAATTATTAAGAAACACGGCCGGTTATTATAATATATATTGTCATATCATTATTTTCTTTTTGTCCTTTATTCAACCTGTCAAACTATGAAAACGGGGGAGGTGAATTATTATTATTTTTTAAATTCAAAACCATTTTTTAAATATATTTTTAATTATTTAAAATCAACTTTGACTGCACAAAAATAAAAATAAAAATAAGAATAGTAAAATAAAATATTTAATGGATTATAATGTAATTTTAAAAATGACAAAAATAATTTTAATTATTTTAAAATCTCTCTCAAATATATTTTAAATATCGTTCTTCATTACTCGAGAAAATTTTCAATTAATTAAGTAATATAATACGTGGAACAAGCACTATATAAGAATTAAAGCAAAAATCATAAAAATTATTTAATTAAACCTACAGTTTTGGAGAAAATATAAATGATATTTATAAACAAACGACGTCGTTGAATTGGATTGGGAGGATTATGGAAGGCGTCGTGTTTGAATTTGAATTTCATAGCAGATGATGCGTGTGGAATCGGAACTCAAATTGTGTGTTTCTCAAAATTGTCGACTATATTTATCGTTTTCTTTTATCTCTCTTCCTTTTTTAAAATTTAATAATAAATAAATAAATAATACCTCACTCTTCCATCAAAGGTAGGCAATAGATGGACTCCTTCCCCACTACTTAGGAAGAATAAGAAAAAAATTTAATTTTTAATTAGTGCGTACTTTTTTCGGTATCCAGATACTAAGAATCTTCTCACTACCAACTGGCAAAAATCATCTGGCTCGGTCTTAAAAAATAAAACGATTAGAAACAACAAGTAACTATGGTGCTATGTCTAAACAACGTGATCATCATTTGACTCGATCTTAAAAAGTAAGACAAATAAAAACAACAAGTAACTATGGTTCTTGGCCCGAACAACGTGGTACGAGACCTAAAGGAGGTTGGAGCATGCCTTCTCCCATTTTATGCTATATTGGAAGTAATAAATAAAATATAGTTTCGATATCCAATGGGCCTTAAAGGTTCATGGGCCGTTTTCGTGAAGCGACTAATGATTGTAATGGGCTTGCAAGGGATAATAGAACAATTGGGCCTCGTTCGGGCCCAAAAACGGTGAAATTTGGAATAATTCGCTTTTTTTTTTTTTTTTAATTAGAAAAAGTAATTTTCTTATAATTTAGTTTTTAAAAAATCAATAATGAAATGAATTACGTTTTTATGTTTTTGTTACGAGGCCGCGCGCCATAGGTTAATTGGCGCCGTATTCAAAGAGCCGCCGAAGAACTCCAATTTTCCACCGTTCTCCGATACCGGTCGAAAAAAATGCAACCTGAAGACTCGAAATCCCCGGAATTCCCAATCCCTTCGCCCAATTTCCGCGCGCCGACTCATCGTCCTACTCCGGCGGCCAGTATTCCGGTCTATGTCCGTCCTAGCCAGTCCATGATTCTTTCTCCGGTCCCTCAGCCCCAAAGAGTCTCTGTCGTTTCTCCTCCTTACCATTTCCAAGCCCCTTCCAAAAGAATCCGTTCTCCCGATGATATCCGCCACTTCCACGATTCCGATTCCGGAAGAAATTTTATTGGTTTTATCGTCGCTCTGTCCGAATCCACTCGAGGCCGGAAAATTTCAGATCCGTGTTACGCATCTGATACCGTTAATTCCATCGTCTCGATTCTTGATACTCTGATTCAGTGGATCGACGATATACCACCGGCGCGTATGGCGTCTCGATATGGAAACCTTTCTTATCGGACATGGCATGCGCGGATGGTGGAAAACAGCGAATCTCTTATGCATCGATTTCTCCCCGAGGATCTTCATTCAGCCACAGTAGAACTTGTACCTTATTTCACTGATAGCTTCGGGAATTCGACGCGAATCGACTATGGTACTGGGCACGAGACACAATTCGCAGCCTGGCTGTATTGCTTGGCGAAATTAGGGACAATCAAAGAGGAGGATTACCCTGCTGTTGTCGTTAGGGTTTTCGTGAAGTACCTCGAGTTAATGAGGAAATTGCAGTTGGTGTACTGTTTGGAGCCTGCGGGTTCCCATGGTGTTTGGGGCCTTGATGACTACCATTTCTTGTCGTTCGTTTTCGGATCATCACAGTTGATAGACCATAAGTATCTGAAACCTAAATCCATTCACAGTCAGGATATACTAGACAGTTTTTCAAACGAGTATCTTTACTTCTCGTGTATTTCCTTCATAAAGAAGGTGAAGAAGGGTCCATTTTCAGAGCATTCGCCATTGCTTGATGATATTAGCGGGGTGCCTACTTGGAACAAGGTTAATAGTGGGTTGCTGAAAATGTACAAGGTGGAAGTATTGGAGAAAGTTCCCATTATGCAGCACTTTCTCTTTGGATGGCTCATCAAATGGTGTGTATAGTATCTGTTTCTTTTCTGTGTACTTGTTAATGGCTACTTTTGTTGCAAGTTTGTGCTCTCCATATGTTCTGTAGTATAAAGAAAATTTGGTTTAGGAAGTTTTTGTTATGTTGGTTTATAACAATGTGCATGTTTTTGGCTGTTTCTAGAGGCTGGTTAGTAAATGAGAACTGTTTCTTTAGATCAATAACGAGCTCGTCGCTCTAGCTTGCTAGTTATGCATTGTTCTCTTCAGAAATAATGAAAGTTTATGTTTATGCATAGCAATGCTTCACTTGCTGGAGCATTAAGTGCGTCGTGTTGGCTTTGTATTCATGGGATTGAACTTGTGTTCTGCTTCAACTTCATGGCTTTGCTCATTAACTCATGCTTACATATGAAGGTGGATTACTTGAATGGATTAATATTTTATAACGCCCTTCTTTATGGATGGGGTGAATTGAGGCTGTCTATTGAGGTTTAATTTAAAGCTCCTAACCGATTTAGCTTCAATGAATAGCTTAGGAACCTTATGTAACTCTCTGATTTCTCTGGCACCGGCCACTGTGCATCTGCATTGTATTACCATTTCTAGATTTGTCCGTCGTCATGTGCCGTAGATGGGATTATATGTTTCTAATGTGTGAAAACTTACTTTGGGAGTCTCATGATTTTGTTGTAGCGATGAGTTTTAATCAGTCTGGTTCCTAGAGTCAGTTGAATTTTGTAACTTGTCTCTCATCAGGTGTCGTAGATGGGATTATACGTTTCTAATGTGTGAAAAACTTACTCGTAGCGACGAGTTTTGATCAGTCTAGTTCCTAGAGTCGGTTGAACTTTGTAACTTGTTGGTTAGAATAGAATCGCTACTACCTTGCAGACGTGAGTGCAAGGATCTAGTTAGCTATTTACATTTCGCAGGCTTGTTCCATAGATATCTTTAACAATATCTCAAGACTTATAATCTTTTAATTTTCCCTTCTCATATTACCCCATTTCCTATATTTGGAAATGGGTTGGGTATAGTCTTGGCTTTTCTGTTTTGGTCAGTAGAGAAAGGTTCAAATTTCAACAGTAAAGGGGTATGAAAGAGAACTGTTGATGATGACGATGAAATGACATTTGGACTTTGGGTTCGCCAAAGCCAAACATCATTCATAGCCCCAAGCTCCTCTTGTCTCTTTCCTTTTGATGTTGCATGCCCATGACATCTCCATATTAGGAATTAAGCTACACCATCATCAATGTGCTTGTCATGATTGGTTTCGGCACACTCATTTTACGCAAGAAGATTCGTTTACTGAACATTACCTTCACTTTTTCTTCCTTTGCAGGAACTAGACAGAAGAGCTCGGTTAACTCACAAAGGGCTTGAATCTAGAAATTTGGTTCTTAGTATTATGAGCTTTTTAACATCTGGTTAAGAAGGAGAAAAGCTCTTTTCCTCCCCTGCTTTGCTTATTTAGTGGGCGTTTCTTTTTGTTTCCAAACTCAGGCCCAATCAAGGAGAGGAAGGAAGGGATCCATGGTTTCACGAGTGAAGAAGAAGCATTATTGTTCTATCAGACGACGTATAAAATGTCACGTCGCTGGGCTGAGGAAAATAATGGAATAAAAAGGACCTGCCTTGTCTGCTTCCCCACCTTTCTTTCTTTCTTTCTTTCTTTCTTTCTTCCTTTAAGATTAAAGCAAATAGAAGCGAACCAAGCAGACGGTTTGGGTTCATAATACTGCTTCAAAGGAGGAAAATTGGGGCGTGGCTGAGGCTGATGAGGCTGTGGGGAATGTGATAAATAATGGAGTAAATTTGTGTCTCGTCCTTGGGGTTTACTTACTATAATTCAGCGTGATTAGGGAAATATACTTGACTTTTTGTGTGCATTTGGATGCCTGAAATCTTGTACCATAAATTTCTCACAAATTTCTAATTTCATGTATGTTTTCTCGCTCACAGCTAGTAGATATTCTATTGTTCGGTTTAGTCTGTTATGTATCGTCATCGACCTCACGATTTTTATAATGTATCTCTTAGGGAGAGGTTTGTACATCCTTATAAGGAATGTTTCGTTCCTCTCTTCAACTAATGTGAGATCTTACAATCCATCCTCCTTGGAGGACAACGTCCTTGCTGGCACACCAAGGAGGGTAAATTGTGAGATCTTACATTAGTTGGAGGGGAGAACGAAACATTTCTTATAAGGGTGTAAAAACTTATCACTAGTAGACGCGCTTTAAAATTGTGAGGCTGACGACGATACATAACGGGCCAAAGCAGACTATCTGCTAGCAGTGGGCCGGTGATATGTAATAGGCTAAAACGGATAATATCTACTAACGGTGGACTTGTGCCGGTAAATTTTCACTCTTTAGGCCTTTTGTCATGGTCTACGTTCTCATATGGTTGCCTTTAGTTTTTACCCTTTTCTCCTCTCAAGCTTTATCTTCTCCTGCAGTTTCTCATTCAATAATTGATATCTCAATAAACTCCCTTCCATCTTTGGTAAATGACTTCTTATTAATTTATTATTATTATTATCACAGAGCATGGTCTACGTTTTCATATGTTCCAACTTTTGAATATTTAAAATTCACAGACCTACGTCTTACAAAATATTTTAAAAATAAAATAGAATATTTAATAACATTTAATGTCGCTTTTCAATAATTTTAACTATTTTGTATCACAGAATTATAATTAGCTGCGTTTTACTACTTTTCCCTGTCCACCTCCTCCCTCTACAATCCTTGTCACCGACACCTGTACGTGCCCTTAGTTGGAACTTGAAACTTCTTCCCTCTCTCTCTTACAGTAACTGAGGGGTTACTTACTGCCTCAGTCACCTCAGTAATAAAAGAGGAAAACCAAAGTAAAAAGTTAATATTTTCCGATACCGATGCCATCACAAGCCAGTAAATTTCAAGCACCTCGTTTACTTGTTCTTGTTATTGTTATAATTTTTTTTTTATCAGTTTTGAGAAAAAAAAAAAAGGAAAAACTAAAAATATTAGTTGTGTCATTCTATCCAGTCTTTGCGTCTTGCCATTTGAGCATCCGTTTTTAACCCTCATTCATACGATTATTGGGTTTTTACCCTTTCCCCCACCCCCCTCAAATTTTGCTGCTTATTGCTTGCATTCAAGCTCCGGTTAGGTGGGTACATAGCTCCCCCTCCTCTCCCCCTTCTGTTCGGCCGATTAAGCTCTGGTTAGGTGAGCTTTCTTTCCTCTTTTCTCCACTTGGGTAGCTTCTTTTTTAGATTTAAATTATGGGTTTCGTGTTCTGAATCGTTTAGTGATGTCCTCTGATTTCTGGGTTTTGTTTGTTCTTCAGTTTTGATCTGTATGTATGCTTGTTCTTGTATATATACAGTTCCCTTTGTTTTAGGTCTGGAAATTTATGCTTTAGATTGTTGAATATCTTGTGGGTTTCTGCTTAATTTGGATCTTAAGTATACCCTTTTCCCCTTGGCGATTTCTCAAGTTTCTGATATGTTTGTTTGATGCCTTGTGCATCAATGAACTGCTTAATTGACTTTTGATATGTGATATCTCAAGCGGAGTAGAGATGGCTGAGGGAAGCGATTTCAGGCACTGGGATGAGCTAATACCGGACGCTTTGGGGCTAATCTTTAGTAAACTTTCACTCCAAGAGAAACTCACTGTGATCCCCATGGTCTGCAAATCATGGGCCAAAGCAGTGATGGGACCTTACTGCTGGCAGGAGCTTGACATTGAAGAATGGAGTAGTCGAAGGCAGCTCGACGACGTCGATCGAATGCTTCAAATTCTGATCAATCGAAGTGGCGGGTCGCTTCGTAAGCTCTGCGTTTCTGGTCTTCATAACACCAGCATTTTCTTCTCCATCGCTGATCAGTAAGAATTTTAATTGATATGTTAACTGTTGAGCATTGTTAGGAGGGAGTCACACGTTGGCTAATTTAGGAAATGATCATGAGTTTAAGTAAGGAATACATCTTCATTGGTATGATGCGTTTTAGGGAAGTCCAAAGCAGAGCCATGAGAGCTTATGCTCAAAGTGGACAATATCATTCCTAACATGGTATCAGATGCCCTTAATTTAGCAATGTCAATAGAATTCTCAAGTGTCGAACAAAGAAATTGCTAGCCTCGAAGGTGTAGTCAAAAGTGACTCACGTGTCGAACAAAGGGTGCCCTTTGTTCGAGGGCTCCAGAGAAAGGAGTCGAGCCTTAAAGGGAGGCTGTTCGAGGGCTACATAGACCTCAGGGGAGGCTCTATGGTGTACTTTGTTCGAGGGGAGGATTGTTGAGGATTGCTGGGAGGGAGTCCCACATTGGCTAATTTAGGGAATGATCATGGGTTTATAAATAAGAAATACATCTCCATTGGTATGAGGCATTTTGGGGAAGTCCAAACCAGAACCATGAGAGCTTATGTTCAAAGTGGACAATATCATACCATTGTGGAGAGTCGTTATTCCTTACAAATTGTGATGATGTTTTGTTTTATATTGTCTTTTCAAGTGCTGGTTCGCTTCGAACGTTGCGGCTGCCACGGAGCAATATAAGCGATGGTGTAGCCGAACAAATTGCTGGAAGGCTCTGTGCTGTTACATTTTTGGATCTAAGTTATTGTGATGAAATCAGTGCTTGTGGTTTAGAGTCCATTGGAAAGAATTGCAAAGCTTTAGTTGGAATGTGTAGGAACTTGCATCCGCTGCATACAGCGGGTTTGCTCGCCCCGGACGATGAAGCTCGTGCTATTGCAGCCACAATGCCGAAACTCAACCACCTCGAAATGGCTTATCATACTCTAAGTACTAAAAGTTTAATGACGATACTGTCGAGCTGCCCCGACCTTGAGTTTCTCGATTTGAGAGGGTGTTGGGATATAAGGCTGGAAGACAAGTTTGTTGCGGAGAAGTTCCCAAAACTAAGGGTGTTGGGGCCTCTCGTTAGGGACGTGTACGAGAGAAACGAATGGGATGAATGCTCGGACTACTCGTACGTATCAGACGACTTGGCATGGGACCTTTCTGCAGATTACTTCGACGATGGTTGTAGTTACGATGATCCGTGGGACGATGAAGGCAGGCTAGAGGGACTAGAGTTGAGATTTTATGAAGGAATAGATGATGATAATGGAGCCTTTGGTTGGCCTCCCTCCCCTTAGCTATGGAGATTCTAATGTTTTTGGGTTTGTGAAACTGTTTGCTTTTATCTTTGTTCGTTCGCCGTCCTACTCGGTATCGACTCGATGCTCGTGGAACTTATGTGGATTTGTAAATTCTCTAATAGAAATTGAAGTGTGAGCTTCTTTTTGATGAATTCTAAGGCTTCTTGAGTCTGTCCCCATGAAAGTTTAGAATAGAAAATAAGGATTAGAAAGTTACGTGTTTGTGGTTGAAGGATTGTCATTGTCTTAGCCGCCCGAGAAGTAGCAGGCCTTCCATTGTTGCTCGGGTGTTCGTATTGTGTGTTTTGTTTAGTACGTTAAATCCAACAACGTAAGCCACAACTAAAGCCCACTGCTAGCAGATATTGTCTTTTTTTTTAATGTGTATGCTAGGGAGAGGTTTCCACACCTTTATAAAAAATGCTTTGTTTCCCTCTCCAACCAATGTAGGATCTCACAATCTACCTCCCTTTCGGGGCTCAGCATCCTCGCTAGCACACGTTTCCTTCTCCATCTCCAAACGATGTGGGATCTCACAATCCACCTCCCTTCGAGACCTACTGTCCTTGTTGGCACATCGCCCCGTGTCTGACTCTGATACCATTTGTAACAGTCCAAGCTCACCGCTAGCAGATATTGTCTTCTTTGAACCTTTTCTTTCGGGCTTCCCCTCAAGGTTTTTAAAACGCGTCTGCTAGGGAGAGATTTTCACTCTTATAAAGAATGTTTTGTTCCCTCTCCAAACCAGGCTGGATCTCAGAGTGCCTAATAGTTTCATAAATTTTTTATTTCGTACTTAATATGTTATTGACTTATTCCACATCATTTTTATTTTAATTCAAAATAACACACTTTAGGCTAGTTTAGCTATAGTCGTGAAGTAGCGAGACCGAGAGGAGCACTTTTGACCAATCAGTCTCAAAGTCAAGCAGGATTATATCATTACACTTACGAGCAAAATCTTAGCTTGAGCCTACCTTCGCACACTTTCGTTACTCATTAGGAGGGATCTGTCCCGGATAAACTACCCACCTTACCGTGTCCCACCCCTTCCCAAAAATAATCAAGTCGGTGCTTACGAAATAAATACTATTAAACTTGTGAATTAAAATAGTTCGAAAGTCCAAATTTGTGATTGAAAATGTAAAGCCATAGTACAAATTAAAAATAATAATAATAAAATGTTAGTGGGTGTGGAGAATTACGTAAAGGAAGGGAATGTGGGTATGATTTGTAAGTTTGTGAGAATATAATAAAAAATTAAATGGTGTCACGTGATGACACGTGAGACCCACCCTTGGGATCTCAACGCCAACCTCCCTCGGTTGTGGAGTTTGCACGTGTCCAAGTCTTCATTTTTAGGATTTAAAAAGGTCAATATTTTATTCCACGGTCCATTCACGAGAAGTCTTGGTGGACTAGAAATGGTCTGTACGGATGGGCTCAGAAGAGGTTGATGGGCCGAAGACTGGCCGAACCTAGGCCCATAGTAGGCCCATCGGCCCAAACAACATCTCACGAAAAAGAGCTAACTTTTTCATTACATTAAAAAAGAAAAAAGGAGGGAGAAAAACCCGTGCGTGCCAGCTGCTTTAGTACATGTCAGGCTGTCAAACCGAAGATTTCTAAAAGGAAAAATAAAAATAAAAGCTGTCAAAAAACAAGAGGCGCACAGTTTTGAACATCTTGCACCGTCCATCTCGAATCCAACGGCTCACATTTAATCCATCTCTTCTCTCTGTTCTTCGTCCTCAACGCAATTATCGATCCACTATCTCTCTCTCTTGCAGAAGGAAGACAAAAACTCGAACACCAAATACTCCAACTCCTTCGGTTCCCTCTCCCTCGATTTCGATTCCGCCCTCTTGAACCTTTCAGATCTAATCGTTCCTCTTTGTTTCTGCAATGGCGGTCGCCTCTTCCCCTCGCGAGGAGTTTGTTTACCTTGCTAAGCTTGCTGAGCAGGCTGAGCGCTACGAGGAGATGGTCGAGTTTATGGAAAAGGTCTCCGCCGCCGTAGACAACGAGGAGCTTACCGTCGAGGAGCGGAACCTTCTCTCTGTTGCTTACAAGAATGTTATTGGAGCGCGTAGAGCTTCCTGGAGGATTATTTCCTCTATTGAGCAGAAGGAGGAGAGCCGAGGGAACGATGATCATGTCTCGATCATCCGAGATTACAGATCCAAGATCGAGACTGAACTGTCTAACATCTGCGATGGGATCCTCAATCTTCTTGACTCGCGCCTCATTCCCTCCGCTGCGTCCGGAGACTCCAAGGTGTTTTATCTCAAAATGAAGGGTGATTATCATAGATACCTGGCTGAATTCAAGACCGGAGCCAAGCGGAAGGAAGCTGCCGAAAGTACCCTCACTGCTTATAAATCTGCTCAGGTTTGATTCCGTCCCTGATTTACGATGCACCTATCATAATCAGTCGGTTTGTTAGGTATCTAATACGCATTCCCTCATTCTTTCCAAGTGCTATTTGAATGTCGTGGAGTAATTACCTTTAGGTCTCCCAGTCTTGTCTCGCTGTTTTCTCCCTTGGAGACATTTTAATCAACTAAGAAAATACTGCGTTGATGTTTACATACTTGATCTAATTTCCTGCGTTTATGAGATAATATTGTCTGTTTTGAGAAGAAACAAACCCATCAAAGTAGACTTGCATAGTTTTCCCTCTTTTGTCCTTCTTCGTTTTTCTTAAGCCTATTCTCTTTTGATACGTTGTTTTCAGCACAAATTTAATCATCTCTCGTAAAATCACGAGTTTGTCTGGGAAAGTGATTTCAATATGCTTAAAATTCACTGCATCGCAGTTCTTGGGAAGAGTTATGGGAAAATATAAACTTCAAATTGTTTTTGTAGGGATTCCTTTGCATTTAATGCGAGTTGCTTGTCTGTGAGGTTTAAGCTTCGAATTAAAATCATGATTGCATTAACCGTATGCATACTCGGGCTACGAGTAGCTCTCTAATAAAGAAAAGTTACTGTTCTAATTAAGTGTTACTCTTACGTTTGCAGGATATTGCAAATGCTGAACTTTCTCCTACTCACCCCATACGACTTGGGCTGGCTTTGAACTTCTCAGTGTTCTACTATGAGATTCTGAATTCCCCTGATCGGGCTTGCAGCCTTGCTAAACAGGTTTCACGATTGTTTTGCATCCCCCTTTGCATCATGTCCTGAAGCTAATTTTTATTTCTTTCAATATTTGCAACCTAAAATTGGGTGACATTGTGCAAGTGAGTCGCTTAGGTATAGATTTTGGCTGATGTCGCAATCAACCCATTCTTATCTTTTATTATAAACTGAACTGACCATGCCTGGAAATCAATCAATTTGACAGAAACAAAGTATAAAACCAAGTCAAAACGAATCAATCATAATCGACCAAACGGACCATATTTGAACTGGTTGAAATGTTTTGGATTCTAAGTATTGTGAAACTGAGCTATTTTGGTTTTGGTCAATTTGATCAGTTTTTTCTTTTTCTTTTCTTTGGTTTCAATTTGCACCCCTACCTCTTTTTCCTTTAGTTGTAGTTATAAGTCAGTTCAAATCACTTACCATTGTACTTCTCAGGCTTTCGACGAGGCAATTGCTGAGTTGGATACGCTGGGCGAGGAATCATACAAAGATAGCACTTTGATCATGCAACTTCTTCGTGACAATCTCACCCTATGGACTTCGGACATGCAGGTAATTAGATAGTCCTATTTCATGTTCTAAAATCTTTGTCGACTATCTGCTCCTGTGTCTTGACTCTTGCCACTTTATATTTGCTACTGATGCACAAATTCTTTTCTGGGTTGTTATCAGGATGATGGAGACGACATCAAAGAAGCAGCTCCCAAACGCGATGACGAATAGTAGTGAGCAAATCGATTTGCACGTGCAGGATTCAACTTCTCCTTAACATGTTTTATTCTGGAGAAGTGCTTGTTTGGAACTTTGGCTTTTCCATTGTTATCTAGGTATTTCTTAGCCTTATAATCATCACCACACTCTGGAAAAAACGTGCTCGTTTGTCTTTCTCCCCCTCTTTTCTTTTTCTTCTTTTGACCAATCACTTCCATGTCTCTGAATTGGCTTTTTTTCTCCAATATAAATGCTATATATTATTAAGCATCATGTAATTGATCTACCTTTCTTCGATATGGATCTTTCTCAAGTCATTATATAAACTTTGAATCCTGCTATATGTGATCGTGGCACATGTAGTTGTAGGGATTTATGTTGATTGGTGAATGGTGAGATAAAAGAAATTCCAATTGCAAAGAATTGCTATCATAGATGCCTTAGTATTCAGTTTCTGCAGGCCTGCCTATGATTCTGTGAGGCTATCTTTTCAGTGCTCAGTTGATATCTGCGATCAGGTATGTTGTAAAACCCTAGTTTAGAAGGGATTTATTTCATTATAGTACATGTTTACACGTATTTTAAAATTCTTTACTCTTTCCAAACCAGATAATAATTTCAGTTACTCTTCACTGATTTTCTTTTGATTGAAAATTATTTTTAAAGCCTATGAATGTTTATAAATGTTTCAAATGCTTGTTAGGTCTTTTAGTCTATTTAATATTTCTAATAATTTAGGGGCACTTATGATCTCATTAGAATATGTTAGATCATCCATTTTTAAGAACTATGGACTAAGTAGACACAAACTTCGAAGTTGTTCATTGTTTTTTAATCCTTCGCCGTGCTGGTGGAAGTAGAGAATATTTTTAGTAAGAATATGATTACTGCTTCCAAAAAGGAGGAATGGGAATGAATTTGTTGCAAATTCATCCAAAATTCATCTTCCAAGCATCCTACTTGTAAGTCAATTAACCAATCCAACTATAGTTGCTTTCGCCCACTTAACGTAGAGTCAAAGAAAGTAGAATGTTGACGAATGCAATAAAATCCAAGAGATTTAAAAACAAAGTTCAAATGTGTCTGATGGGCCAGAAAATATGAATAATATTCAAACTTCCACAATAGAACATTAATGATTGCAAATCCCAGCTTTCTAAGTCCACAAGAATGCCATTTGGGAGCTCATTCTGTCTGTAGCAGCAAAAACCAGCTTTATGGATTCAAAACACACACACACACACACACAACAGACCTCCTTACTTAATCTTCGTAAAGCTGAAACAAACTAAAGCAGAATTTGGAACACAGATTATTTACTATAAACCCATGTAAAAGCAAAACAATTTGCAACAAGATCGAGTCCAACTGAATTAAAAAATATAAGCTAAGCTTCATGAAATGGCCCGAATCGAGTCCAACTGAGCCGAGCTCGATTTCACTGTTAGCAGGGTTGTTGAAGGAATAGAAAGGCATCTACGAGAGCTCGAGCCTATGCTTAAAATACTATGATTCCATCTCATTAACATGTAGGCAATATCAGGATTATTGAGTAAGAGGTCCAACTAGGTCCTGATAAGTAGAAGCAGCCACCAAATCACAATGTGTTGTGAGGCAGATGAACAAAGCTTGGGCTTAAAAAGTGTCTCTTACATGTAATCTACAGCATTTGAATGCTGTAAATGTAACCCAACCCCTCAAACAGAAAGAACAAAAACAAAAACAAAAACAAAAAAGGTGTTCTAGGAGATTTACAGATCCAACTCCAGTTTCTGAATCAGTAGTGAAATTGAAATTCATTCCCAATTCACAAACATCATCATCCACTTACCCTTCATCTTAACATGTATACAAAATAATCTAATAGTGAAAACAAAGAACCTGAGAGCTGTGAGGAACTACAAAGATTAACCAATTTCTCTTTTCAAACTTACCATATGATGAAAGAAAACTCAGAGGCCTCTGCATCTGGGGCTGGGCACTGGCACAGTGGGCGACAATGGGAGCTGCGGATACCCTAACGGCCCCGGCGAAAACAGCAAGCTCGGCGACAGCAAAGGGTATGCTGATCTTGGTGAATTCATGCATCCGAATGGAAGAGGCGAAGAGGGCATCGAGAATTGAGATTCTGAAGCCATTGCAGCCGACGAAGGTGGAGGAGGAGGAGTGGCCCCTTCCGCCATTGCCGGCGGTGGAACCTGTTGCTGTGTGGTCAAATTGTTCCAACCAGGCGAAACGAGAGGAGCTAGAGGTGAAAACCCCGAGAATTGTTTCTGATTAGAATCCAGAGTTGAAAATGAGTTGTGAAGATATCTCATATATGCCGAAACCGGAGATTCAGCTGGCGCGTGGACGGCCGGAAGCGGTGGCAGAGGTGAAAGCGGTGCAATGGGCCGTCCAATGGGGCCGAAATTGTTGGCCGATGAAATGAAATTTCTAGGGTTCAGGCCATGTGGTGGTGGTTGTTGCGACTGTGGGATAGGAACGGCGCTGTTTATCATCGGAGGAGGGCGATTACTGACGTTTGCAAGTGGAGGTGGTCGGATTCGCTGCAGGCGAGAGCTCTGAGGCTTCGGTGGATGAATCGGCGGTGGATTTGAGAACCGCTCATGCGCCGGCGATCCGGTGAGCTTCTGAACCACATCTCGGAAATCATTCTTGTTGATATTGTAAACCGGCGGCTGATTGTGCTGCGGTGGGTGTTGGGTTTGAGCCTGCACCGCCAATCCCGGCGGCGGCGGTTGAGGGAGACTCTGATTCTGAGTAAAATTAGGATTGGAATGGATAGAAGAATCAAACCCCCCGGGCTTCTTAATGAAACTAGGCTTGGAAATTTTGTGGGAAAGCCTATCGAGGTGCCTGAGATATTGGTCCCTGCCGCCATTATTAGCGGCGGAGGAATCTCCCGTCGCAGAAGATTGGCAGCTTTTCTCCATATTTCATATAAAAAAAAAGAAACAAAACAAAACCCAGATGGCCGGACCCCTCTTCTTGCTCTAAACACAACCGTAGATCTAATCTAATCCAACGTCTGTGAAATTGGACGATCTTGTTCTTATTGTTCTTGTTGTTCTTGTTGTTCTTCCTCTCGCAGCAGTCGGCCGAAGAAAACAGAAATCTCAAAATTTGAAGAATAAAATAAAAATATTTAGAGGTAAAAGATATCGTTGAGGCTCCACAGTTCGCCCACCTGTACAAACACTCTATATCACGGAAACAAGAGAGAGAGAGAACAGAACAAGTGGAGTCTCTTACTCTTATCTCATTTCCTTTGCCCCACCTACCAATAATTCTTATTAAATCATGTGTAATGTAATTTTCAATTTTCAATTTCTTTTTTTAAATTTTCAAGTTAAAATATCATTTTGGCGACACCAATTTTGGTATCTTTATCATTCAGACTATACCCAACAATTATCAATTCTTTTTAATATATTTTAGATTAGAACAAAAACATGTTCGAATGTTTGAATCTCGAACATGCTCATAAATATTGTTCTCTTTGGCTTTTACTTGCTGACAAATATTGTTCTTTTTGGGCTTTGTTTTTTCTCAGGGTTTTAAAACGTGTTTGTTAGGGTGAATGATTCGTTCTCCTCTCCAATGTGAAATCTTACAATTCACCTCCCCTTGAGGATTTAGCGTCCCTGCTGGCACATCATCCGACGTCTAACTCTAATATCATTTGTAACCGCTCAAGCGCACCGGTAACATATATTGTCCTCTTTGGACGTCCCGTCGGAGCTTTCCCTCAAGGTTTTAAAAAACGTCTATTAGGGAGAGGTTTACACACTCTTACAAGGAAGACTTCGTTCTCCTCTCCAACCGACGTGGAATCTCACAGAACATGATCATAAGAGGTTAGCCTCATTTCAATTCCTATACTTTTAATAAATTTTAGAAATAATTATAATTATTAATTTAAAGTTAATTTTTACTTCACTTGAAAAATATAATTATAATACTTAAATTATTATTATTTATTATTATTATTATTATTTTGTGTTCATGTTGGGGCATATAGGCCAAGAACGAGGTTTGGAATTAAATTAAAAATTAAAGTATTGGAAATGAAGAATTCGTGTCATTAGATAAGCATGAAGGAATCTGTAACGTTTTCTATATTTTAATAATATTTATATTTATTGGTTGCTTAAGCAAATATAGAACGTTCGTGAATTACACAAATTTTGTTTTCTAATTAATATTCTTCTTTATTTCTGATCGTTTAAGAAACGATCATTTTTTAATATCATTAATTTTATTTATTATTATTTAAATTATCATATTCTCTATTTCTATAATTGCCATTTTTTTTGTTAAAGAATAATTATTACATTCTTATTTGGCTAATATACGATTTGCTTAGTGGGTGAGAACAAATAACCACTTATATTTAAATAGAATATATATATTTTTTTATAATTACTTAATTTAAAATTGTACGATAAATATGTGTGGGTCTATCTTTACCAAATGAATTAAATTCGGTTGAATTATACTACCATATTTAATTTCATAAGTGACGACGTATTTCTATTTAAAAAATTGAATTATAAATGCAAAATAATAATAATAATAATAATAGAAAGTATAATGAAAAATGATTTTAATACTAACCAGATATATAACTGGGGAAGGTGTCTACAAAAAATTTATTTTGGAAAGTCTCAATATTATGGTGAGAAAAAAAAATATTTGAATAATAAACTTGACTATGAGTTTTTTTATTTTTTATTTTTTAATGTTGATGTGTATATCTTGACAAAAAAGACTTATCTAATTTGTGTGATAAACGAAGACCACATCCGAATGAGAGTCTTTCTGCAGATAAGAAAGATAACTAAGAAAGACTAAATGAAAGTTATACCTATACCAACAAAGTGCATCTTTCTTTTCAGTGGCTCAATTATAGAAACTCTATGATTAAGTATGCTTTACTTTGAACATTACTATGTTGAGTGACTTCTTAGGAATCTTTCCGAGATGTATATGTGTGAAGACAAAACATGCTAGAAGAACTCGTGTTGGTTTATGGGGATGGTCTTCACCTTTAGGAAGCGAGAGATAGGTAACGTGATCATGTTGCAGGAGAATGTCGGGACCATCTGGATTCTGAATCTTAATCTAAATCCTGGACATGGGTCATTATAAGAAGTGACTTACAAAACAATGGAAACTGCACACTAGTGTAATGCTCGTCACACACTAATTCTCTATTGAATTAGGTTCAGAAAGTAGATCAATTAAAGGAGACTTGGGTCGATGTCTTCCAAAAAGCACGCTATGTTAGGGAAAGATCTTGCATCGACCTCGATCAAGATGGGCATGACCATCTTGAGTTTGGTTTTGGGTCGGTGTCCATGTGTTTTGTTTGGTTGGAATTGAACCCATCATGCCTCAATTTTATCCTTAACATTGCATATTACACAAATTTCTTATATTTATAATATAATTTCGAAGTAATTTAAATATGAGAAGTCACGGGGCAAATTGGTCATAAAGGAACAAAAGAAAAGTGGGTCAGAGAGTACTATTTCTGGTCAAAGCAACCGTAGGGAAGGAAGGACGTTGTTGTCACCAAATTTCATCCATCTCAAAAAAAATCATTACAGAATCTTTTTAATTTTTTTTATTCTTTTATTTTCCTCCAGTTATTATTTTTATAGTTTAAAAGCGAATTATGCAATTTATTATTTTTAACATCACATAAATATGCTATCTTCTAATTTTCATTATAAAAACGATTATAATGTTTAAGCATTAAAGAATATTTGTAAAAGTGAATTGAAAAAAGAAATAATAATAAAGTTATTTAACAGTGTAATTCATTAGCCACAAATTATGTTAAGATACAATAATTAATTATACAAAGTACATAAATTTCATTTATTGGGTGACAGCTTATTTGGGCACTTTCAAGAGAGAATTTTCCTCCATGGGTCCATGGGTTTGGACTTACGTAATGTTGCTTCCACAAAGTAGTTTGAATTGGTTTTAAGTGCTATATAAAGTCAAGAAATAAAAATTCAATTTTAAAAGTGTTGAAGATAATGAGTTTGAGGGCTTGATATTGACTTTTAACCACAATCTTGATAACAAATTACTTTTTGAGTAAATCTAAACATAATTCTAATTTCCATCTCAAAAGTTAGATAATTCGATCTTGAACTAAAAAAATCGGGGTGGCCTTAGTCTCAAAGATGTGGCTCATAAACGAAGGTGTGGTCTGGTCTCAAAGATGTGGCTTAGAGATTATAAAGTGAGCTTCGAATCAAGTGAGATTTTGATCAATCTAAACATAATTCAGTTGGATGAAAATACTAATTACCATCTCAAAAAATTGATAATTCGATCTTGAACTCAAGGTTAAAGATGTCGCTATTGAAATGGATTTCACTAAGGAACATACCTGTTGTGGACCAAATCCTTAGAGTATAACATCCTTTCAAAACTCACTATAACTTGAGTTTGCTCAAATCAACTTTCTTAACTGGATAGCTGTAAGCTTCGTAATTTATCTGTTGTCCCAAACTACTTATTTTCGTCAAAGTAGTTATTAGATCAACCTGAAGGAATAGGTCATAAAGCTGGGTATGAGAATACGAGGTGAAGTCAAAATATACTTAGTATATGAGAATCCTATTCATGCCCACTAAAAAAGGGTAGAAATCTCAACATTCTCACATCAAGACTAGTCTTTAGTTTCATCCACATTAATGCTGACTAGAAAAGAAATAAATAATTACGCACTGACCTCATAATCAGTCTGAGATACTGTTTCACGGCTCCGTTTAT
The DNA here is from genome assembly GCA_033971965.1 of Cucurbita ficifolia. NCBI lineage: Eukaryota > Viridiplantae > Streptophyta > Magnoliopsida > Cucurbitales > Cucurbitaceae > Cucurbita > Cucurbita ficifolia. The sequence goes on from CM066970.1 coordinate 2,571,696, forward strand.
ATTTTTGAACCCATGGAAGAACATCTGGATCTGAGGCTAAAAATTCTTCAGTTGCTGCCTGATCAGGACCCAAAAATGCAGACAGCACAGCTAGCTGGTGAATCACCAAACAAGGTTTTAGCATTCATTCACTAAATAAAATACGCTAACAAATGCATCTGGACATAATTTCAGGGTCCTGCATCTTTGTACCTCATTCCTCATACCAGTTCTTTGCATTATACCATGTTATAAGAGTGATAAACTTTTCTTTAAGTTTTTAATATACTTATCTACATCAACCAATTAAGTTTTTTGACATATTTATCCGCAAGAAATATATGGACATATTACATCTTGTAAGGCAGAAAAATATTTCAAATGGAACTTTAAATTAAGGAACATACCTGTCGTGGACCAAATCCAATAGCAGAGAACTTTTCTTTCATTTCCTGCACGCTAGCTTTCCCCCAGATGGGAACCCTTCCCTCTGGATCAGGCGCTTCAGCATCTGATCTTCCAAATTGCCTATCGAACAAGCCCCACTGTAGGCACAAGGAGACATCGTTGTTTGGGTTATGCCCAAAATAGTAAAAGTTTGTCAAATGTCATGTTCCTTTTTGAAAAAAATTTCTTTGCTGCATAAGCGTAGACTACAATATTCAGAATAAAGTATCTATTCTCTATCCATTTGGACAAAGACAGAGAAATGGCCAAACAATTAGAACAAGAAAAGTAGAGGATCCTTAGATCAACTCAACCAAATTTCATACTGAAAAATTTAGTTCACTCAACAAATGCTTCCATAGAAAGCACATAAGTAGGTATAATTATTTTGACAGCTATAAATTAATACGAGTAATTCTAGGTATCCACAACAATCGTATTTGCAACTAAGTACTGATGACTTAAGCATGTCCCTCAATTGAGTTAGCACAATCTTATGTTGTTTATAAACAGATGCAAGAAACTCGTTTTCATGATTATTTCAACTAACTTTGGTAACCAGAAGCTTTCTTTTTTAATAACCTTATTCACTCTAACATCCCTTGACAAGATCAAATTGATTGCATGCCTTTCGTTGCCTAAGAACACAGCAGATTCAAGAAGAAAGGTGGTCTTTGAAAATCAGACCATAGAGGATTGTCAGCTCAGAAATACAGTATCACTAATGGGAATATTATGCCAACCCTCTAGTTGAACTGCCGAGAGATCTTACTCGGGCTCATTCTAACATCCAGGGTGGGTGGATGCTAAAGTGAAGATCTCTCGGCAGTTCAACTAGAAGGTGATCTACTGACACAGTTACGCAGGCTCATGCATGTACTAGATGAGTATATTTGTGATAACCATTCAGATATCCATGCAGCATAACAGACCTGCCCGTTGGAACCATACGCAGTATATAACAAATTTCCCTTTTCTTCATTCCCGCCACATTTTCTGATGGCAGCAGCTAGAAAGGTGGATTTAACGGCACTTTGTGCTGCATGGAGAAAATGAACTCGATCTCATTGATATTATTTATTCACAAAACGCACTAGCATTAGTAGAATACATCACTATCAACTCCTATTCCAACTCACAACTTAGCTAATTACCGGCACCATTTTAATTTACTAAAAAAACGAAAAAAAGAAAGAAAAAAAAAAGTATCAGAAAGAACTTGACCAATGTATAGAAGAAGTCCAGAGATGGGAATTGTTAAGCCATTAAACCTGCGAATTGGATAAGATCTGCGTAGGAAATGGGTCCACCCTTTGAATATGAATCTATCTCCTTCTTGGCTTCTTCTAATAAACTCAGGGCAGCAGAAAGATTCTCATTTTCAGGTCTGGAAATCTCTGAACTTCATGGAAGAAAGCATGTAAAAGAAGTTAATAGATTTTATAGTGGAGAAAGTGCTAATGTGTTACTTTATACAATTGATTAGCTAGTTGAATAGCACTAAATTACTTGATGCTAAACAGTACAATACCATGTGATGGCTGAAAAGAATTGGAACTATAAAACGAGGAAGGATAATGATTTAACACCAATAATACTATGTTCATAAAAAAACAAAAAAAAAAAACCTCATATTTGAGAAGCGTAGGTGAATCATCAATAATGCACGAATATGGAAGTCAATGAATTATTTCTCAGATAGAAGGAAATGGCATCTAAAATGTAGCACCTGAAGCGGATGGATCCATTTGGCCCTCCAGATTTAGTAGCCTACAAACTCAATCAAATTTTATTAGCGTATTCCTTCCAATCTATTTAGTTTGTCGATGCAGTAAAATTACATCCAGTTATGTAAATTCTAAGAGCGGAAGTATTTTTATCTGACCTTGTCATAAGTCACAGCATCATTTAGTGCCAATGATAAAAGGGAGGGTACAATGTCCGGATTTTTCTGAGATAAACAAAGAAAACAAAGGGGATGAGTATCTTCTCAAAGGACCAAGTGTCTGATTATAAGAACATAGATCCAAAAGTGTGCAAACTAAAAAAGGTATCAATCTATCAGCTTGAGTCTAGTAATGATTTATTGGATTTATACCTTAATAGCCGTATAAAAGGTCCCCTTGATACTTGCTGCAATCAATAATGTAAAAGCAAAATAAGTAATAGAGGCATTTGTAAGAATGTAAGTACTTGAATTAAATACAATACCTTGCATTATTTACTAGAAGTTTCAACCACTCGGGAATGGTAACATCATTTCCAAAAATGAAAGCAAACAATCGACTGGAAAACAGTAATGCAGACCAATATAACTTACATAAAAATTCAGATCGCTGTCTGCGCTGTATTAAATCAGCAGCATAAGCCGGCTCCACCATTAGGTCAGAGTTCACCATTAATCCCTAAGAAGAGGTCGCAACTGGCAGAAACTCATCATCACTTAATTCTAATTCATTCGAGCTCAAATAAATTTCTAAAATAAGCGTTTGATCGCTCACTCGCTTCTTATATGATGAGCAAGCAGCTAAACTTTCTCGTATTCTTAATACTTAGTCAGAAAAAACGAGTAACACCTCAATTCGGAAATAAGTAAATGTAAAGCACTGGTCGAATTAGTTCACTCGTCAAACAAATTTCTCATAGTACGGAGAAAAGAATGTGGAAATTCACAGAGAAAGAGAAAGAAATGGCTCTCACCATGGCAAGAGTACCACCAAAACCTTGAAGAACATCTCTTCTACTAAACCGATCCTCGTTGTTAGCATCCGTTTTGATCTGAGCACAACGAACTCTGACCTGAAACTTCACACAAAAGAATCTACGATGAGGCAGAAATTAGAAACGCATGATCAAAGAATCAACGAATCGCATGATCAAAGAAACGGAAGACTTACAATGTGCGAGGGAAATGCAGTGGCGGATTGAGGAGGAATGAGAGCAGGAACGGAAGTCAAGGACGAGAGGAAGGAGACTCCCATTGTGAACAAAGCGAGCTCTCTGTGTAACTCTGGAAGAAAGAAAATGGAAGAACGGAATGCAGCGAACAGAGATTCTGTGGCGCTATATTTGTGGAGAGCGGGAGTTCGTAATCATATCCTGATCAGGACTGTCTTCCACGTCATTTGCCTTGGGTCCCACCATATTGCTAACTATTTTTATATTTTTGCCTTTTAAATTTAGTATTATACTATTTATTTATAGTAAATACATTCACAATTATACATTTTCTTAAATAAAATTTATTATTAATTATTTTTTAATTGAACAAAGGTTTTCTTCAAATTAGCTAGAGAAACTAATTTTAAGATAACTGAAACAAAATTTAAATATTAGAAAGTAAATATACTAAAATAAAATAAGGCCTAAAATAGTATTTTCAACCTACTGTACAGATATTTAGATTTCAAAATAAATATTCATATGTTCTAAGTATTAGATACATTTCAATAATATTGTGTAAGAAACAAAAAGGAATATGTAAAACTGGTGGAGTTTATTGATTATGTAAATTACAAGGCAACTCCAAAGTTGCATTATTCTCCTGAACCTGAAGCATATGCCTCAGCAGGAAAACGTAGTGGTAACAAACCTAATTTAGCTCTCTCCATTGACACACACCAACAGATCAAAAACTACAAATTTTTCTCACTTAATATATGCTTTTTTATCTTCCAATGAATTTGATTGTTCTCTCTGACATAAACAATCCGGCAAAGGATTAACATAAAAGGCTTCTTCGGAACGGAACCTATTCATTCCTCTAGTACCTGAAATTGGCCCTTTTCTCTTCCTTGCAGATCCTTGCCTGCTCAAAATAATGTTTGGGTTTTGTTCAATCAAATATTAAACAAATATTTTTCCTAAGATTTGTCGCAGAAATGTACCTTTGCTTATGCAGTTCAATAATTCGGGTGGCTAAGTTATCCCCTTCTTTCATGGTTCCTTGTTCAAGCTTGTCAAACAGCCGAACAAGGGCTTTCCTGTTTGGTAAAGTTTTAGAAGTTCAAGACCATTTCACAAAATGGTGCAAAAGTTATGGCTAATGAATTCAAATTTATATTTACGAAAAGCCTTGCCTGTCTGGTGATATTGTCCTCCTATGTCCGAGGAAACGGCGGTGGCCTTCAACTGCCCGAGCCATGTTCCCCGAATATGATGATATAAATACATAACTTTCAACAGATACAATGTAGTCCAGTGCAGCCATTTGAGATGCATGATGGACAAAAGGTTCAAGCTCCTCAGAGGATGCCAATAATTCCTGAATAATAGATAACAATGTCATATACCAATTTCTATAGTTTATTTCATAGCATGTGGTGACTGAATTTGATCAATGCCCCTATGGTTTCCTAGCTTAAGGGTGAGTTTTAGATGACTTTGCAAGAGCGGAAGTGTAACAGTCAAAGCCCATCGCTAGCAGATATTGTCCATTTTGACTCGTTACGTATCGCCGTCAGCTTCACAGTTTTAAAACGTGTCTGCTAGGAAGAGACTTCTACACCCTTATAAGGAATGTTTCGTTCCCCTCTCCAACCGATGTGGGATCTCACAATCCACTCCCCTTGAAGGCCCAACGTCCTCGCTGGCACACCGCCTGGTGTTTGGCTCAGATACCATTTGTAACGGCCTAAGTCCACCGCTAGCAGATATTGTCTGCTTTGGCCCGTTACGTATCACCGTCAGCCTCACGGTTTTAAAACGCGTCAACTAGGGAGAGGTTTTCACACCCTTATAAGGAATGCTTCATTCCCCTCTCTAACCGATGTGAGATCTCACACGAAGAGTCTTAAGTCGGTTAAATAATTAAATGTGATTATGAAACTACTAAATTATTTATAAAAGAATACTTAAAAATGCTTTTGGGACAAGCACTCAATTAGTGCTTGTAGAAGAAACACTCACTTTAAAACACTTTTTCAGAAGGCATTCCAACCTCATCCTAAAAAACGCCTTCATCTAAAAATAATACAAGAAGTGAAAAGTATCTAACAGTGTGATATACCTTCCTCATTAACAAGGGATACCGCGATTGGAGATCCGACATGTGAGATTCACCCCCATATATGTCACCTGAAGCTATGTATATAGGAGTACTCGATGGGTATCCAAGAGCGTTTAGAAAAATTCCAACCTCTTTTGGAGTAAGGGGGCAATGCCCCTTGGATCTTTGTTCCTTTGGATCGATGTTTTTTACTTTCCAGTAAGATGTGTTCTCCCTGAAAGTTTAATTTATAACCAAACGTTAGGTATCAAACAATCAGAAACCATATTGTGTCGCTGCTAGACCCTCCATACCTAATCATCCTTAGCTCGTCAGCTTCGGCCGGAGACAAATCATGTGTGCATCCACTGAATGAGAGCATATCCTTCTCATACCGTAAATGTAAAGCAATGTAAGGACCATAAGACCTCATACGATCCACCAAAAGCTATGACAAATGAGATCCATTAATTTACAGGAAATATTTCACAAGAACAAAAGTTTCAAATTCATTTCTCCCTAGAGGGTAGAAAAGGAGATGGCAAAAGAAATTAAGGCCTGTTAGTCAACCTTTCCCATTGCTTCAATTTTAGGTGCAAACCGCAATGCTTCATAACAAGCACGGCATCGCAACTTCTGTATCTCAGCAGGAAGTTTGTTATTTGCTAAGCGAGAATCTGACTTTGCAGCTCGAATGACCTGTGGGGGAAAATTAGAAATTAGCATTTGTAATTTTTTAGAAAAGGTTCGTGGGCAGGGCTTTGTTACACTACCGGATAGTCTTTCCACATGCTAGCTATCTCATCCCGGTAGTAATCAACGCCAGACCAGCTTCTGAAATGTTTAACTGCTCTTGCAATGGTAGCAAACTCCTTAGGAAGCTTCTTGATGACTTTAACATCATTGGAAAGAGCATTAACAAAATGGTCTTCATCAAAAATATCAGAGAATTTGCTGCATAACAAACACACATAAATTGTAAAATTTCAGACAAAAAACAAAAGACGAACTAGAGATGAAAGAAATCTACCTAGAGTCTTTCCAAAATGAATGTTTGTCAAGTTCTGGAATCACAAGGGTTGCATTAATTATACGTGCTATAGCAACCATGTCACATATCTGCAATTTAAGGATGAGAAACAATCTTAGTCTCAAAACATGTATACTGTATTTTGTTTAATAGGCACATAATATTATTCACCAAAGCCTAAGGTATACGATGTAGCAACGCTTAAGTATTCCCCTGCTGTTTCAACCAAACACGTTTATCTTATATCACAAGCATTTAATCGACATTTTCTCCTAGAATCAAATGTTCAAAATCACATGCTCATCCATCAATAATGGACCTAATTTAAAAAAGTCTTATTCATACAGACATAGGGGCCAGATCATGCGAGGAGAATGAGGAAGAAGGTACAAAGAGCGATTACAAACCCCTGTGCGCATTTGATTAAGCCCTCCATTCGTATGAACCAGAAGGTAACCTCTCGACTTTCCAGGAGCTGAGAATGCCCAAAACAAAGCAATAACATTAACAACAATAACAAGCATATACTAGTGTAAGTGCACCATAGTATTTTATTTCATGAAGAGAAACAAATAGCGATTCCGAACTGCCTTACATGAGTAATTAAGACTAGGCGCAGTGCAGGGAAAGAAATCACGATTTGAAGGAGGATTCCAAAGAGCGTCCAAAGCTGAGGTCTGGTTGCCACAAGCCAACTTTCAGGTCTAAAGAAGTTAAAAGGCATAACTACTTCGCATTGGTATGATATCTACATCCATTGCAAGGTAGCAAAACAAGTGAAGCAATCGTCTAGTCCTCTATTGGGCAAGGCGTCAAGAAAAACAGGAAAATAAAACAAAATGCCGCTCCATTGATGGAATGAAGCATGACTATATAGTTTTTACCTTGTGAAAAAGACGATGAGCTTTCGACCAACGAAGCGGTGCAAGCTCTTGTGTCAAGCTTTGCTCTGGAACCGGTCTCCGAAATCTTAATTCACCTTGCTACAGAAATGAAAAAGAAACTTAAAGAAAGCTAAAAGAAGTATCAATCAAAACAACGTTTCAACTACACAATCTTCCTGACCATTTACGAAGAAAGAGTACGAAGCAAGAAAAAGTACTGGAGTAAAGAAATCGAGAAAAAAAACATATAAAGTTGATTTCGATTTCTGAATAGTATGAAGAGTAGTTCAAACAGTAATAATATACCACGCATAGGCAGAAAACAGTGACAAGAAGATAAAATTAACAGAAAAAACAAGATCGCGATTGAAACAAACAGCCAAAAAAACAAAAACCACTGCAAGAGAATAAACAGAAAAGAAAGACCATGCGAGAAATGAATTGGAGGTTGATGATCACCGTAGGGAGTCTGTAAGATCGAGAGAAGATCGGAACGTCTCTGGATGAAGGAAAGATCTGAACAGGAACAGATAACACAGCAACTAACGCCATTGAGCACATAGTGCACGTTAGAAGCTTCCTCATGACCAACACCGCTCTCCGCCGCGGCCTCTGCATCTCCCAATCTCTACAAACGGAAACGTTCGAGAAGACGACTCTCGCGCTCTCTGTTTCTGAAGCTCAATCACTGAAACAATGGCGGCCAAGCATTTTAGAGGGAAAAGCTCGGCGGAAGCGGGGAGGATTTGAATTTGGGATGATTTTTTGTTCTTCCCTTTCTCTACACTTTGCCACTCTCTTTCGGGCGGTTTTCTGACTATTTTCTCGTTAGCATTTGCAGGGGAGTTATTTATACGAATTAAAATAAAATTTAAAAAAAATACCGCCAGCGGGTCCCACTTGTTTTTTAAATCAAAAGAAATGGAAAATAATTTCCACGTGGAATTTTGAAGAAAAATTAATTCTAATAATTCGGAGAAAAAACCAAACAATATTAAAATATTGGTTAATGGTAATTTAAATCCTATTCTATCAATATTTGGATTAAATAAATTAAATTTAAATATAACTTTTATTCATTTCTAACCGCGTAATTTTATTTTTAGTTCTTTAATTAATTCATCGGATAAATAAATAGAGTAATAAATTAATAGTAAAAACGTATAGGTAGGGTTAAAAAAAATAGGAATCGTAATAAATTTGAGGGGGTAAAAAGTCCAAAGCTTGGATCCCAATGCTGCACATTGGGTGACGTGCATGGGCGTGCGTGCGTAAATTTATATGGTCAGCACAAGGCTGGCATTTAACCCCCACATGTGCCCTTATTTATGACCCCAAACCCATTCCCATTCCCATTCCCGGTTCGGTTCACGTTTATTCCGGTTCAATTTTTAAATTTAAATTTAAGAGTTTAGGGAGTTATATATCTCAATTATAATAAATAATTAAGACATATAAAAACTAAATTAAATTTATTATTGGAGGAATTGGGTATAATTTAATTTAATTTTAAATTCTAAATTTAGGGAAATTGTAAATATCTGACATATTTTTAAAGTCACGTAATCATCATCCTGTCGTCTTCTCATTTCTTGGCTTTTTTGAATAAATAAATAATAAATAAAAGCTGGATCTTACCTTTTTTCTGACCTGAAAATTTAAAATTAAAAAATTAAAAATTAAAATTTTTGTGCTTAACTTGTTTGTGTTAATGGAAACAGAAGACTTCTGGCGTGCTTCTTAGGTCAGGTATTGATTTTTCTCATTGACGTGGAATATTTTGTCAAAATATATATATATATATATAATACTTAAAATTTTGGGTCGGTCCAAATTAATTAAATTTTAAGTCAATTTTTTTATTATATATAAAAAATATATAATACTTTTTTAAAAACATAAATATATATTTATATATATATATATATATATATAATAGTTAAAATATCATGGGCTTGAATATTAATAACGTGAAATCTCACTCCCATCTCTTTTAACTTTTGTGCGTGATTAACGAAGAATAAATAAAGTCCGAATTTTTTCTCTTTTTTTAAATATAAAATTATAATTTTGGAGTTGCGAACTTGACGCTATAATTATTGATTAGAAAAGAAGCTTCCAGCGTATCATCGTACACCACGTGGCACACGATCCTTGTTACTTTTGGTGAAATCGAGTGGGCCCTCGCACCCTTCTGTTCTTTTCTAACTCCCTCGCGTTACACGTGCGTTTGCGTAGTTGTCAGGTTTTGCAAAACGACGTGTCGGAAGGAAGCTAAGCTAATTTTAATGAGTTTAGTGCATATATAAATATATATTATATATTGGGTAATTAAGGTGAAGTGAGTAATTAAATATATTTAGTGGTCTAAGTGAACGTAGTCAATACGGAGCAGAATTGAATTATTCGAAGTCAAGACCGACACTGAATTTTCTTAATTATTTATAATTATATAATTAATTAATTAAACACTTCTTCCTCCACTATGGAGATTAGATTATGAATGGGTGCGGCAATTAAATCCACAAACTAGCTTTCTTCCCCCAAAATCATTACAATATGGGTGTGGTTGAAATTAAGGCCTTTGGAATTGGTTGACTAATTAAATGCATATTCAAACCAAAATTTATCATACATATACCTTGGTCGGCCCACCGAAGTCGAGCACGATAATAAGTTGGATGTGTCGTTTTCCTCTTCTCCGAAGACGGTTTCAATTCAATTCAAGTAAACCGTCCAAGAAAAACTTTTCATTGATAAAATGAAAAGTGATTGATGATGCAAGATATACGATAATAATAGACATATTCTCAACCTTCCCTTCCCATTGGTTTAATATTTGCATCCAATCGAACAAAGTTGCCACAATTCACTTACCAAGAAACGCCGGCATTCAACCAAGTTTGGATCAACGTCCTCTAATCATACAGTGTTCTTCGTGTTTTTCTATCGCAAACCAAATTAAGTATAGCTCAACTAGTTAAGATATGTATCTTTAGAGACGAGTGTTCAAAAGGTATTGCCACAATTCACTTACCAAGAAAACGTTGGCATTCAACCAAGTTTGGATCAACATCCTCTAATCATATGGTGTTTTTGGGTTTCTCTATCACAAACCAAATCAAGTATAACTCAACTGGTTAAGATTGTATCTTTAGAGACGGGTGTTCAAAAGGCATTACCACAATTCACTTACTAAGAAACATTGGCATTCAACCACGTTTGGATCAACATCCTCTAATCATGTGGAGTTCTTCGTGTTTCTCTATCACAAACTAAATTAAGTATAGCTCAATTAGTTAAGATATATATCTTTAGATACGGGTGTTCAAAAGACAACTCTATCTCATACCTATTGTATACAATGGACTAACCAGAAGGCATGGGGGATAAATATGAGACTTAAAAAGAAAGCAATGGCATACCATACCTCAGTGAGCTCTCCCACAAGCTGAATTCTAACATTTTGTATATTTTCGCACGAAACAAAATTGATGGCTAGTGCCCAGTACAAAGAAAAGGGTAAATGAATTAAGTTGAGATAGATGCTTAAAAGTAGGGGTAAGTAGTAGACATTGAGAGGTTCTTATTAATTTCTTGTACCTCTACTTCTTCTTGATGTGACTTGCACCCATCCATCTTCAGCTTCAGCTGTGGCCTCTGGAGTGGGCTGATTGATAGGCCTGGGTTGTATGGCATCCACCATCATATCCCTCCTTCCATTTCCAACATCAACATCACCACCCTCTTCTTCATCTTCTTCTTCATCATCACTCGTAACCTTTAAAATTCATCAATGTCAAGATTAGAAGATACTCATATAACAAGCAAATGTTTTGTTTGTTTTGTAGTATGAATGACGTTTTCTAAGATACTCTATATAACAAGCAAATGTTTGTTTTGTAGTATGAATGACATTTTCTGGAAGATGCAATTATGATGGACCCAAAAAGAGCTGAGGCAGAAAACTGCGTAAGTGGTCGTTTTAATTGGTGAGATCCCACTTCAGTTGGAGAAGGGAACGAAACATTTCTTACAAGGGTGTGGAAATCTCTTCCTAACAGACGCGTCTTAAAATTGTGAGGCTGACGGCAATACATAATGGGCGAAAACGGACAATATTTGCTAGCGGTGGCCTTGGACGGTTACAAAATCCCTTCAGCAAGTTCTTATTCCACGAGTTATTGTTGTTTTTCGATAAGAGACTGACTTTCATTGAAAAAAATATATACGAAAAGAGAACAAACAAGCCCACAAAAGAGAGCATGCTAGATGAAGGGCTGACAAAGAAGACAGAAACGGCACCTTGCATTCGAAAGTACTTGGAAAAAGATAGTCGCCGAGTCTAGTTTCCTTCTTCTCCAAAAACCTAAGGGGTTTTTTGCTATCTAAACAGTCCCGTACCCAAGCTGAAGTCCCAAAATTCAAATCCAGTCAATCGTGTTCGGGTCACGAAGCTTACACTCATTCACATTCCTCTCTTAGCTCCACTACATTCTTCTACCACCAACTTTCTTCCACGCCCTCTCTTTACCCTCTTCATCATTTTCCCAGAAAACTCATTTTTAGAGAGAAGGGAGAGGATTTTCTCCATCTAGACTGTCTCTTTTTGGTCATAAGTTATGGCAATGTAGACCAAGGAATAACACTATTGGACATTAAGTTCCTTTTTAACATATACTTCTTGACTTCAAAAGTGAACCTATGAAAAAACGAACGGTTTAGGACAAACATTCATGCTACCTGACTAACGTGAGAACGAGCAACTTGAGGAAGAGGGGATTGCCTTAACTTCTCGATAGAGCTAAAGTTACCATCCAGACATTCCTCATGCATGACAATCAATCTTTCAGCCACCTGCATTATTAGGAAGAAACACAAGCAACAAAAATCCATTAATAGGAGTAACGGCTCAATTCTTGGAGCTACAAGATAGGAACACATTTCACTTTTCAGAAGTGATTTTAAACACAAGATAAATACATCATTGACCTCATTCAACTTTTACCCCATCCTCTTTTTTCTCCATCTGTTTCTATTTGGTATCTTATTCTTCTACTTCAACCAAGCATTCTAACAAAAGAGGAAGAGAGCAACAAGGAGATTGAGTGTAACAGCCCAAGCCCAAGCCCAATGCTAACAGATATTTTCCTCTTTGGACTTTCCTTTTTGGGCTTCCCCTTAAGGTTTTTAAAAACGCGTCTAGGGAGAGGTTTCCACACCCTTATAAAGAATGCTTCGTTCTCCTCCCCAACCAATGTGGGATCTCACAATGTGGAACCGATAAATAATGCAACCGGAAAAATCTATTTGAAATTATGAACTTCTCAAGTATTTTTCCAGTTAACTCTGGCAGAAAATTGAAAATGATTACAAAGAAAAGAAATTCACTTTTAACGTAGATGTAACAAGTTGTTAGATTCAAAAATTAATGAACTACATAAGGTTCCACTAGGAAGGTATTCATACAATACATAAGGTTCCACCGATCGATATCTTCAGAAGTCACAACAAAAACAATGAATAGCTACAAGTTCAATAACATCTCTAAGGATTCCAACCATAAGCATTGTGCAATGAGACTGAGAGGTGGAGGCAAATATTTCATAATCTCTCTTCAGAACTCCATTCTAACAAGTCACATTGAGAACCATCCAGAGCCAATTTGGGTAGAAAAAACATCCAATATACAATAAATTTATTTGATTAAGAAAATGAATTTCAACTAGACAGTTAAGCAAAAAATTTGTATTGACTAGGTCTTAGGTAACAGCATGCTAATTCTTCATTTGGAACCAAAAAAAAAAAAAAAAAAAAAAAAAAAAAACCTTAGTTATGAGGAAAAGTGCTTTCCACAAAGACTAACAAGAATTGAAAAGGGTATAAAAATATACCTCCTCAATGCTACCATCATCAACTTGAGTATTCAACGAAAGCAAAGCTTCATCAAGAATCATTTCTAAATCATCAATATATAGTGGCTCTGCAACATAAAAATTATAACTCTCTCAGATCAAAATAAAAAAATGAAGTATTCTAATGTGAAACTATAAACGTCACGCTTACATGGGATCAAGTTCCACTACGACCAAAGTGAATATCAGATAAAATACAAGCTAGAAACTATATTTCTGGATTTTTTTTACCAAACAAAAGATATATACATATAATATTTTTTTACATACAAAGAAAAAAAAGCATTACAAATAATAAGATGATGAAAATGTTATTATTTCAGAATGCTTTTTAACAATAATCATGAGTTTCTTTCTTAAAAGTGATTAAGGGAGACTTCCTCAGGCACGATTCATTGAGGGAGCCTTACTTCTTTGAAGCGAGACGTCGGGGCCATGCCTAGGCACGCGCCTCTGTGAACATTTTAAAATGCTTATTAAGCCATTAAATGAATTCCCTTTTCTATGATTATACAAACTGCTTCTTTACAAAGTTACAACAAAGAAATATTTAATTGCTTGCAAAAAACAACACTACTGGACCTGAGAAACTGCAGAAAGAGGAACAATGCACGAAGGTAAAAGATTACCCAAGTGGAAAGGGCCAAAATTACCTTTGTTCTGAGTAAACCATGTGAGAATGTCAGAGCATAATAGTTCGACTTTACGACGAGAGTCCCGACCGCCCCACTCGTTTTCCACTGCCAATTGAAGAGCTGACCAACGAGATAAAACCAACCCGATGCCTTCCTGGAACAATGGCAAAGCACCAGCTGGGAGAAGGCGGTTTTCGCCACCTTCCATCTCTCCGCCTCCAAACGTAGAACCCTAGAACCCCAATTATCAAAGAGCAAGTAGAATAACAAGCGTAATCTTCTTGTCTGTCTATCTTATCATTATGTGAGCACATAACAAGGAACAAAACACATTGTCTTCCCCTTTTTAAAATTTTTAACGAAGAGAAGATTGCCAACCAAGTGAGGACTAATCGTGTGCCAAACAACGAAGTTGCTATAGTTTGACTATTGTACAGAATTTCGGTCTCTCAAAATAACAAGTGCAAAATTGAAGGGATAATTTCATAAAGAAATATGAAACGAAAGAGAGAGATTCATCGCGTAATTGCTCACTTCGAACCATGAGTGACATAAAGCAAGATCAAATGTAGAACAAATCTAGAACAAACATTCAATCAGCAAAGCAAGCCAAAAACAAACACATTATTAGGAACAAACCTTGAAACAGCTGAGAGCGCTGAATGAAATTGAGGGCGATGGGCAATCGAAAGAGAGCTGCGATTGCGATTCAGAGGGCTTCAGAACCGAGAAGATATGAGCTGAGCCCTATGTAAGTTTACTTGGAGAAGAAAAAGGAAAATTGAATTTTAAACATGTGTCTAATTATTATACTAAAAGAAAAAGAAAAAAAAAACTCTCGAATATTTATTTATATTAAATACTTCTTCATATATATATATATATATATATATATATATATATATATATTTCTCTCTAAATTTATAGTGTTCACTACATTTTTTAATTTTTAATTTTTTCTATAATAAACTTTTAAAAAAATATTTTAAAATTCATAAATATATGACCACAAAATTAATTTTTTAATGTCATTAAAAATTTTAATTTTTATTTACTTGATTCATTCCTTTTTTAAATTCTTTAATCTATTGCCGCCTATTAAATAAAATTAATATTTTAAAAATGGAAACATTTTTATTCATTTTTTAAATTCTTTAATCTATTGCCGCCTATTAAATAAAATTAATATTTTTAAAATGGAAACATTTTAAACATAAATATAAATTTTTTTTAAAATTTATGGATGTATTATTATTAAGCATATGGAAGTTAAAAAACGAAACTTATAATTTAACTAAAAAAAACTAAATAAAATAAAAATAATTATATTTTAGCTTAGGTGGAAATCCTACCAATAAATATTTTATGGAGATTATATATATATCAATAATAGCATAATAAATAACAAAAATAAATAAATGTTTGTACGTTATCTTATGGATAATATATAATAATTTTAATAATTTTTTCTTTTAAAAATCTTTGATCAACAACGATATAAAACCAGATTTTTCAATTAAAAAATACAATAATGCCATATAAAGCCAAACGTAGAATGGGTCGAAATTTTTTATGCGTATTTGAATTATGAATATGAATAGTAATTATTATGCTAAATACTTTATTGAATTTGTTATTTTTAATAGTTAATAGATTAATAAAATGATTATTGTTTTGAATACGTATATTAAATTATGGTCTATATTTTGAATATCTATTGGGTGAGCGTGTCAAATAGAAACTCCAATAATCAAACCTAATCCTTGTTTTCATTGAATTTAAATTAAAATAAGTTAGATATTTTTACGTGAAAAATAAATTTATTTTAAATTTAAACTTTTTAAAACAAAGATGAGAACATACAATTATATACAACATTTCACATTAATCATAATATATTAATTAAGTAAATTTAATATATAAAAAAAAACCAAAGTTTAATTCATAAGAGAAAAAAAGTTTTTTTCTTTTTTTTTTTAATTATGTATGTATGTATCAAACTTTAAAATAACTATTTAAAATATTTAAATATATTTTATTTCATAATGAATTTTGAAAAAGCTTTAGTTATTATTTTATGAGATTCAAGAGAACCATTCATATTGTTTTTCCTTTTATTATTTTTGTTTTCGAGAAAATGATAAACGTTAATTTAAATATATTTATTACTATTGACATTTATTCTAGCTACATACGTGGATTAAAACAAAATCCATCTTAATAGAAATATTATGCATAATTATAATTTAAAATTAAAAAACTAAATAATATTTACGTTTAAATAAAATTATTTTAAAAAAAAAACAATTTAAGCTTAAATTATAAATTATAAGTATAGTCATTAGATTTCTTAAATTTATGTCGAGTTGATTTTAAATTTAAAAAAATATTTAATAAATTAATTAAGTCTATTATGTCATTAATCTATTAAAAAATTAAAATTAATTGATCTCTTCGATATAATAAAAATTGTGTTCAAAAGATTAGTTAAACTTTATTTCATCCGATAAGAAATTAAAATTATTTTGATTGTTATTATTAGTTTTTTAATATATGATGTTAATTGTCGCGTTAGCGTTTCTTAATAATAATTCACGGAGTAGGTAGAATGAGAATATTAAAAAAATATATTGAGATGTTTTTGAAATTAGATTATAAAAACAAAAAAGTTTAGCATGCGATAATTATTTTAAAAAAAGGAAATGTTAACAAAAAGTAATTATATAGGTCAAAGTTTATATATATTGGGGAAAAAATCCAAAAAATCATAGGAAAAGAATGGAATGGAAGGCGGTTTCTAAGCAAAGTCGTATGGTTTAATTACATATATACAGAAACAAAATCTTCTCAAACCCTAACGATTGAATTGCATCTGAAGAAGAAAAAGAAAAAAAAGAGATTAAAAAACGAATGAAGAAATTACGATCTTCGCGTATCTTCAAGTCAGCCGAATCGAGCGGATTCTATTCAGCCATGCACGTCCCTCTGTACGACAGTTCTCGAGTGCATCAAAACCTCTTCAAATTCCATTATCTTCCGTCTCGGCCGTCTAAGAAACCTCGACCAAAACCCTAGGTTACTATTCTTTCCACTATCGGTCTCTGTTTCTCGCCTCAATCTCGGCGCGAACGCCATCGATCTACTCTTTTTAAAGATCGAAGACGCCGAAAACACGAAAGCCTTACGACGATCCGTATTGTAACCGTAAGGAGGATTCGGCGAAGAACAGGAAGAACAAGAGGAAGCAGAGGAGTAATAAGAAGAGGAACAGGAAGAAGAAAGAGAATCGGAGACTTTACGCGATGATGTCGCGGAGAGGATTTGCGAGAGCTTTTCGGCCAAACAGAGCGAGCAAACGCCGGGAGATTGGTGGTGCTTCGGATGCCGTTTGCAGCGGCGGCGGTCGTCGTAGTCGGATTTGGATCTGTGAAAGTTCGCCATTGCGGAGGTCGTTTTTGGTGCTTGACAGGAATTGGAATTTGAAATTTAAAGAACGCGGTATTATTGGTGAAAAGAGGAGTGAAGTTTCATGAGGGTTCATATGAGGCTTCTTTGGAACTTCTCAGAAACAGAGCGGCTTTGACGGTAAAAGTATGACGGTGGACAAATGGAGCGATTTGATTGGATCATAGTTTTCAGGTGGGCTCCACTTTTGAATTCTTTTTTCATTTTCCGCCGCAATGGAAATGACCAAAACGTTTTTTTTTTCCGTGAAGGCGGCGTGGAAATTCAAAGCCCATTCGAAACGATGCCGTTTTGGCATTTGGATCTTCCTTGCTTGAGACCAAAGACAACTTTGAATTTGAATTTTTCAACTTTTTTTTTGTTGCAAAAGAATTTGGATTTTTCAACCAAAAATATTTATTTTTTATTTTTTAATAAGATAAAGCTTCACAAACTCGAGCTCCCGATTCAAATCTTTTATATTTTTTTACTTAGACATATACTATTATATATAAAGATTGACCGATTAGCCGACCATTTATATATTTTTCACAATATATGATTTATCTACTCTCATTTTAAGCTATATTTCTTCTACGGGTGTGATTTGAATTTATGACATAATTAAGAATATAATTTTTTTTTGTAATTGATTTATTAATTTCACACTATTTTTTAAATAATGCATATATAACAAATAAAAAAAATGTTATGATTTTTTGTTTTTTACTATTATCTAGTATGCATTATGTTTCACAAACTAAAAATAAAAAAACAAGAAATTACTAAAAATAAAATATGTTTGCATTTTTATTTATTTTAGGTCTAATTTAGAAACATATACAACCCATCCAACTCAAATAGTTTTTAATAAAATTAAGAAATATATATGAAAAATTAAATTAAAAAATATCGATATATATAATAATGTTTATTAAAAATGTTAACAAAACAGTTACATTAAATTTCACTAAGAATAATGTAACAAAATGAAGAAGTTTCAAACATATTCTGAGATTTGACTATATAGTATAGGAAAAATATGTTAGCAATTTCATTAAATTCATTTGCACTAAAGTCACGTCGACATTTCTCCATGGGTAGTTGGAAATTGTGAGCGCCTTTTATATTTATATATATATATATAGAGAGAGAGAGAGAGAAATTAGAATGAATTGATTTTTATTTAATGAGTTTGCATTTGAAACAAATTGAAAATAAAAAATTACAAGTTCGTTATTATTATTATTATTATTTTAAATTAAGACATAACTTCAATAAAATCATACTTTTTTTTTAATTGAAGGAGATAATAATAAAAATATATTTTAGTTTCAAGCTAAAAATTAGAAATTTAGAGCTTATTTGACAATTTTCCATTTTTAATCGGCTAATTATTATTTTGTCTAAAAAGTAATAATAAACTTTCAAAAAAAAAAAAAGTTTTGGGATCCCAAACCCTTGAACATTTGTAACTAGTACATAAAATCACACCAATGACTTTCTAGGTATGAAAGAGACGCTTTACCACTGAGCTACGTGCCAACAATCAAGCTAATGGTCGAGAGATGCACTAACATACAAAGGCGTCAAAAAATAAAATTGCACTAACATACAAAGTGTCAAACTTACGACTTTCTAGTTAAGAAACAAACATTTTACCACTGAGCTACAAGCATCATGCACCATTGGTCAAGAGATGCACCACACCAACATACAAAGGCATCAAAAAATAAAATTGTGGGTAGGGGTTGAACCTACGACTTTCTACTTAGGAAATAGACGCTCTATCCATTGAGCTACAAGCGCCAATGGTTGAGCTAGGGGTCGAGAGATATACTAACATACAACGGTCGCCAATGGTCGAGAGATGCACCACACCAACATACAAAGGCGTCCAAAAATAAAATTGCGCAAGGTAGGGGTCGAACCTACGACTTTCTGCTTAGGAAACAGACGCTCTACAAGCATCATGCACCATTGGTCAAGAGATGCACCACACCAACATACAAAGGCATCAAAAAATAAAATTGTGGGTAGGGGTTGAACCTACGACTTTCTACTTAGGAAATAGACGCTCTATCCATTGAGCTACAAGCGCCAATGGTTGAGCTAGGGGTCGAGAGATATACTAACATACAACGGTCGCCAATGGTCGAGAGATGCACCACACCAACATACAAAGGCGTCCAAAAATAAAATTGCGCAAGGTAGGGGTCGAACCTACGACTTTCTGCTTAGGAAACAGACGCTCTATCCACTGAGCTACAAGCGCCAATGGTTGAGCCAGTGGTCGAGAGATGAACCAACATATAAAGGTCGCCAATGGTCGAGAGAGAGATGCACCACACCAACATACAAAGGCGTCCAAAAATAAAATCACGCCAAGTAGGGGTCGAACCTACGACTTTCTGCTTAGGAAACAGACACTCTATCCACTGAGCTACAAGCACCAATGGTTGAGCCAGTGGTCGAGAGATGTACCAACATACAAAGGTCGCCAATGGTCGAGAGAGAGATGCACCACACCAACATACAAAGGCGTCCAATAATAAAATCGCGCCAGGTAGGGGTCGAGAACCTACGACTTTCTACTTAGGAAACAGACGCTCTATCCACTGAGCTACAAGCGCCAATGGTTGAGCCAGTGGTCGAGAGATGTACCAACATACAAAGGTCGCCAATGGTCGAGAGAGAGATGCACCACACCAACATACAAAGGCGTCCAAAAATAAAATCGCACCAGGTAGGGGTCGAACCTACGACTTTCTGCTTAGGAAACAGACGCTCTATCCACTGAGCTACAAGCGCCAATGGTTGAGCCAATGGTCGAGAGATGTACCAACATACAAAGGTCGCCAATAGTCGAGAGAGAGATGCACCACACCAACATACAAAGGCGTCCAAAAATAAAATCGCGCCAGGTAGGGGGGGTCGAACCTACGACTTTCTACTTAGGAAATAGACGCTCTATCCACTAAGCTACAAGCGCTAGTGGTCGAGAGATGCACCACACCAGCATACAAAAATAAAATCGCACTATGTAGGGGTCAAACCTATGACTTTCTTCTTAGGAAACAGATGCTCTATCCACGGAGCTACAAGCACTAATGGTTGAGCCATTGGTCGATAGATACACCACACCAACATACAAAGGCGTCCAAAAATAAAATTGCGCTAGGTAGGGGTCGAAACCTATGACTTTCTACTTAGGAAACAGATGCTCTATCCACTAAGCTACAAGCGCCAATGGTCAAAGGCATTGGTCGAGAGATACACCAACATACAAAGGCGTCCAAAAATAAAATAAAATAAAATAATGCCAAGTAGGAAGTTGTAGTCCGGAAATAGACATTCAAAATTAAGAAAATCAAATAAAAACTAAAACCCAAACCCAAGTCCAACAAAAGATTATACGAAGAGGCCAAACTATAATTGATTATGTATACTCAAATGAAAACTACGTCTAAGACGAGTCAAGCAAAGGTTTGATGCTCTAGCTGAGTCAACGACAACTATACCTATTGTCATTTGACGTCCATTTGGAGATGTAGTCATTAAATATATGTTTTAAATAAATTAGATTTGATTGGCCATGCAACTGAATTCTCAGATGTCAGGGGTGAGCCTCGAAGATGTAGTCAAAAGTGACTCAAGTGTCGAACAAAGGGTGTACTTTGTTCGAGAGCTCTAAAAAAAGGAGTCAAGCCTCGATTAAAGGGAGGCAATTCGGGGGCTACATAGGCCTCAAGGAAGGCTCTATGGTGTATTTTGTTCGAGGAGAGGATTGTTGAGGATTGTTAGGAGTGAGTCCCACATTGGCTAATTTAGAGGTTGATCATGGGTATGAGATCTTTCGGGAAGCCCAAAGCATAGGCATAGGCATGAAACCTTATGCTCAAAGTGGACAATATCATACCATTGTAGAGAGTCGTTATTCTTAACCGATTTTCGATACCTTTGAAGCAAGAGAGGCATTCTCTTTCTCAAGAACATCATAATCCAGCTTAAGAGCATCGTAATTCACTTTAAGAAATCCATAATCTCTCTCAAATTGCTTTGCTTTCCAACGGGCTCTGCGATTCTGAAACCAAATTGACACTTGTTTTGGCTCCAGCTCTAATTCAGCTGCGATCTTCATTTTTCCCTCTGGTTCGAGCTTGTTTTCAACTTCAAAATGTTTCTCCAATCCCTAAAGTCTTTTAAAGAAACAGACAGCAAAAATAGCATACAAGAGAAGAAATGGCACCTATGTTTCCTGGTGCCATCAAAGGGATATCAGAAGCCTTGCACACGGATTCTGCAAATGAACTTGTGAGATTCCACATTGGTTGGAGAGGAAAAATAAGTATTTCATATAAAGGCGTGGAAACATCTCTCTAGTAGACGTTTTAAAACCGTGAGGCTGATAGCAATACGTAACAAGCTAAAGCGGACAATATCTACTAGCAGTAACCTCAAGTTGTTACAAATGGTATCAGAGTCAGACACCAAGCGGTGTACTAGTGAAAACGCTAGCTAGTGAAGACGCTAGCTCCCAAAGGGAGGTAGATTGTGAGATCTCACATCAATTGGAGAGAACAAAGCATCCTTTATAAAGATGTGGAAAACTCTCCTTAATAGTCGTGTTTTAAAATTGTAAGGCTGACAACAATATGTAACAAGCTAAAACAAACAATCTCTCTAGTAGACGTTTTAAAACCGTGAGGCTGATAGCAATACGTAACAAGCTAAAGCGGACAATATCTACTAGCAGTAACCTCAAGTTGTTACAAATGGTATCAGAGTCAGACACCAAGCGGTGTACTAGTGAAAACGCTAGCTAGTGAAGACGCTAGCTCCCAAAGGGAGGTAGATTGTGAGATCTCACATCAATTGGAGAGAACAAAGCATCCTTTATAAAGATGTGGAAAACTCTCCTTAATAGTCGTGTTTTAAAATTGTAAGGCTGACAACGATATGTAACAAGCTAAAACAAACAATATTTACTAGTGATATTGGTAAGCTTGGACTGTTACCTTACTTTCTTTTAAAAAAATCCTGAGACTTATTGATATGGATGCGCGTGAGTTTGTGGGTTGGTCTTATCAGAAGGTTGTGGGATTGGATAGACACAGTATAGCGCATATGCTCATCCAAACGAGCCTCAATCTCAGTGACTAATAATAAATCCACGACTAAATGAAAAGCCATGCATGATGAGATGAAATTCATGGAGGACAAACCTATTTCTCATAGAATGGGAATCTAAGCCCCTAAGAGAAGATATTAGGTACACGTCTATATCTAATAAGACATCATATAGGCGAAATCAGGCACTCCCTAGTCAATCACCATATCCCATCAAAGATAAATTACAAAACAAGGATTAATGGTAGAAAGCGATTGACAGAAACTCCTACTTGTATGAATTAAATAAGAAAATATGAAGGATTAAGACAAGTTGAATTAAATAAATGCGGATTAATAATGACAATGGCTACTGTATGGCGGAAGTCTACAATAGTTCGAGTATGAAACAAAAATTTAAGGCATCAATATGCGGTATTAACTAATGAAGCACCATACATGGCCTACAAAATTTATGCTGCATTAACCCGTACAAAAATATTGATTCTATTACCGATACCCTGATAAAGCCTAACTAACCAGTTTCCTATTTGATGGTTTGGTTTTAATCCACGGATGAAGACAAACACTAGAAGAAATGTTGGCCTAGAGACGAAACTGCTACGAAAACATCTTTCATTGCAAGAAAGTTGCGACAAAAATAAGTTGTAGTCGCAAAAATGCCAGCAATGACGACAATTTTTTGTCGTAAACATTCTTGCAACGGATATCTAGAATCGTGGCAACCTTGCAATGTTTTCTCCAAGAATGTTGCAAAAAATATTCGCTGAAATGGCTTCAGCGACGTTTTTGTTTACGTCGCTGAAGGATTTTTGCAACTATTCTGTGGCTTTAGCGATGAAATTTCGTCGCTAAAAACAGTATTTCTTGTAGTGAAAGGAGCACAACAGGAAGAGATGTCGATACCGGCAACCTCCATAGCATTGCAGACCCATTGCGGCACGTCACCCTGAGGAAACTATAAAACAGCAAAGAAGCTATAAATTAGACAAAGAATTGAACCGAAAAGACAAAGAATTCAGTCAATTGGAACGGCTATTGTTTTTTATCTCTCCTTTTCTTTTTCTAGTCACAAAAATCTCTGATGTCATATCATTAAAATATTCAAGATACTGAAGCAAGTCATGAGCTAAGCACTTGGATAAGATTCGGGTGTGTGTGTGTGCGAGAGACAGAGAGAGAGAGGGAGGACTATTTCCAAGAACCAGTACCATTCTCTGCAAGAACTTGCGAACGAACCTGCAAAAGTTTGAGCAGGCTATTATTAGAAGCAATTACAAACCATGTCCTGTATAATAAAACTTTTATGTGGCTTATTTTAAAATCTTCGTGAAGTGGTTTTTCCTTCTTTTTGAAGAAAATTAAGATGGATATTTTTGTTGTTTATTTTTTAAAAAATAATATGGAAAAGGCAAAATTCAATAATAGAATCACTTTTCACAGGTATGATCTTTGAAATAAAATTTCTCTTTGTTTCGTTTTAGATTTTCTAGCAAAAGTGAGTGGGTGCGTGAAGATATAAATAATAACTGGGCATTGAATTTTACAAACTTGGAAGCATAAATAGGAGGGTAAATTACACTTAGCCCTTGGATGGTACAAAATGGAAAACTTACTCTGGGAATTGCCCCTGAACAATTGAAGAATGTAGATCTCTGCTAAGCTGTGAATTTTTAACACTTCCCACAGTGAGTTCAATAAAAGAAACAAGATGGGGAACGTATTTTAGGCAAGATAATGTCCCATACCTTCATCATGTAATATAAATTGTGAAATGAGAGTAGCTGAGAACCCATAGCATCTTTTGTAACAAGACAATGGATGTAGGCCCTCGTATAGTTCCTGCAGACCTAAGGTAGTAAATGATGAAGTAGATGCATAATGCGTCTCTTTAAAATGCAAAGAATAATTACTAAGAAGCCAAAACTGTCGAAGTATACCATGCAATCGCATGTAGGATCAATCGGACGGGTATCATCAGCCATCACTCGGTGTTTTAGTTTTAAAACTCCCTGCGGTGAACACCACAAACGGATTAAGCTCCAAGGGGAAACTAATTAAGCAAGACTGTAACTGAAAGAGTAGATAGTACTGAAGGAGATACTAGTAAGCATCGCACAAGAAAAAGTCATTGCTTAACCTTTTTTTGATAATGGTTATGGTATGTGCCATGCCAATAGATAGATTTATCTCAAGTAAATCATTGATTTTGGTACAAATACATGAGATATAGTTCCAATCATTTATTTTTTAATTAATACACACACACACACACACACAAATTTTGTATCTAGTTACAATGACTTTGTAGCAAAAATGCACATACAAATTGATCCAAAAGCTCAGAATGTTTTTACCTCAGGTATGAGCGCTGTGCCAAAACGAGCAGTACGGGTTGGATAAACACAGTCATACATGTCGGCACCTAATGCACTACATACTACGATGTCCAATGGATAACCGACACCCTGACAAGATCAAAAAAATCAAAAATAGAAAAGAAAAAAAAATGATAGCATGAAGAATTATAGAAGTATAAAAATTATTACCATAACATATCTAGGTTTGTCCTCGGGCAGTGAGGCAGTACATTGAGCAACAACACGCCAAAATGAATCTTTATCTTCACCACCTGCCAGACCGCCAATTGCATACCTGTTGAACGAAACAGGCAGTTTCAGTAACTCAACTATTGAAGCACACAAACCATACAGACACTTCTGTTATGCATCCAACACCGTCCAAAATGGGATTAAAGAAATCATCCATTTAAAGTAGTGAAAACTTGCCCTGGTAAATTTCGGTCAACCAAGCCTCTGACGCATATGTCCCTGCCATCAGAATAAACAATCAGATCATGCAAGCGAAAGTTCTGGAACTGGAGGGAAGGACAAGATCATACAACTCGATGAGGAACAATTAACTGAGAAAGTTAAATTAAGTTATACCTTAGGACTGGATCCAATCCACCTTGCACAATGCCAAATAAATTCTGCTCATGAGGTCTCTTATGTGCTGAATATAAAAAGTATCACAGCAAAACAATTCTTAATTATTGAAGTAGAAGGAATTTAAATGACATACTAAGACACCAATCATATGATTGGTCTAAAATTATTTGTGGAACATCCATAAATTGTGCAGCATAAAAGGTTGCAGGTGAACAAATAAATAATAAGTCTCAAATTATAAAGATGGATGATCTAAGGACAGGGAAAAGGCAACATTTGAACATGTGTCCGAATAATGCTACATTAAAATAAAAAAACTAACAAATTACATTCATATAGAATATAAAAGTAGGTTAACTCTACAAGTCAAGTAAATCAACACTCAACACATAGAAATATTTGTGCTTACAATTT
Organism: Cucurbita ficifolia; assembly: GCA_033971965.1. Taxonomy (NCBI): domain Eukaryota; kingdom Viridiplantae; phylum Streptophyta; class Magnoliopsida; order Cucurbitales; family Cucurbitaceae; genus Cucurbita; species Cucurbita ficifolia. The sequence goes on from CM066970.1 coordinate 2,597,512, forward strand.
ATATAAGCGCCTTCAAAAATTATAAATATTTATAGTCCATGTTCAGGCAAGTGCTTCAACCTTTTTTTTTTTAAATGCACTCTCTCTATATATGCAAGTACTAGAAAATTTTACCTGCTATACATCTGTCTATCCACCGAAGAGTACGGTACATGGCCTCCTCAATTCTTGGACCTGTAATGGTTGTTCTTACTACATCATCAAGAGCCATAATAATATCTGCTCCGATTCTGTTCTGTGCAAAATTGAGGGAAATAAAAATGAAGTAACACGGAAAAATAGAATAGTGCATTTTGAGCATTCTAGCTTATGAAAAATTCATGCCAGGTCTTGATGTGGTGCGAGCAATATTCAACTGTACACAAGTGAATGTCATGCTCATAAAATTTATGTGCCTCGTCAAGAATTTTTTTTTTTTTTTTGGTAAGAGACAATTTCATTGATGAGTGAAATTTACAAGAGGGATGTATAATCCATGATGTTTACAAAAGACCTTCCCAATTTGCAATGAGGGAGGTATAACTATAGGAAGTAAAAATATTAGACAGTTCACACCAAGATATAGCCTGGTAAACAACATTGTCGAAAAGTTTTGTGTAGGTCTGTGTAGGTCTGCCTCGTCAAGAAAAATAAAGATCTTCATAGTAATAGCATCTTAAAATTCTAAAAATTCAAGAGCCAGGAGAGAAAGAGATGAGCACTAAATTACCATGAAGGCACATCATCTCAAAACTCAACATGCAAGTCACATATACACAATGTATATTTATAGCTCCCTTCTCGTAATGAGTAAGGATAGACCATTCCATATTTGATTTAGTTATTTTCATTTCAGCAAGCGGTATCTAATGGAGTGGACGTGTTGTCAACCATGGGGCAAATGACTGTCCATTACTATGAAATACCCTTTTTTAGGTTACTTAAGTAAAAAGAATAAGACTACATTTGTTTTTATAAGAAACCAAAAGTATACGAATAATGTCACCAAGTATCAAACAACCATATCTTAACCTACTTGAATTTGAATTGATTCCTCAGGAGTCAAAAGCATTGGCTTCCCATCAACTGGAGACTGAAGAAAGAAAACTTGCATTAGTTTTTTTTCTCTTTCTAAAAGGATTAGAGAATTAGAGCACTCTTCAATAAATCAACAAAATTATTAGCCAGAAGATAATGCTGAATACAATTGTCAGCGAAAAGCTGTCCTATGCATAAATAACATTAACAACTTTAAGTTAAGATTGAGAATGTTTATTTCTTGCTCAGAAAATAATAACAATAATGATAATAAAACATTGAGAAAGTACCTGAAATGTTACACCTTTTTCGGTGATATCAGCTAAATGCAACAATGAAACCTAGTGAACATTGAATAGAATATAACCTTCGTTAAGAAAATACTATCGAGAAAGCTAATAAAAATGGTATAAAGACATTATAACGACAGTAGGAAAGTTAAAAAGAACAGTAGAGTAAATGGAATTTGGGTTGGTATTTTATAAATGCATATTCTGATGAATCTAGCCATACTAATCCCATACCAGATCCTGTACTTAAAGAGCTTAAAAGTTCCTTATTTCAGTTAGAGCGCTGGTTTTGAGACAACCAACTCCTTTGGTTGAATTATTTCAACGTCAGCTACAAACTCTGAGGTCAAGTGTCGAGCATCTCAAGGAAACATTGTCTCTGGCAGCAAGTTGCCTCCTTAACTCAACTATCATGTTAACAAATACATATCTAAAGACTTAAGACTATTAGACCGTGAGTTTTTCCTGTGCAGATAATATTCATCTACAATAACCTATCGACCCAATGTCCTATCCTATTAATAATTTTATCTAATTGCCCTCGCCTGGTGTAATATAAGTTAAGGATTCATCAGCACGTAATATCAGTGATTATACTAATACAATAATGTCCAAGTAACATATATTAGGTGAATTAAGTTTGAAAGTACTAAAATTTTCAATCCTTCCAAACTTTTTTTCCTTTTTCCTTTCCTTTCTTTCTTTCTTTTTTTTTTTTTTTTTAAATTTATGAAATGTCAACATTTCCTTGAGAAAAATTAAAAAATCCTTCCATACTTCCATAAAGAAGCAAGAATGAAAAGGAGTTGTAAATGTAAGAAAATATACAAATAAAAATGGTAAAGATGAATCAAACATAGATAAACAACCATTTGAAACCCGCCAGAATCAGTAAGCATTGCTCTGGGCCAGTTCATAAACTTATGGAGACCTCCCAGTTCATCAATAAGCTCGGAAGTAGGACGAAGTGCTAAATGATATGTATTTCCAAGTATAATTTGGCAACCAATCTCTTCAAGCTGCTGAGTTGCCAACCCTTTAATTGTCCCTGTAACCAGATAAACTTAATTTCAAACACAACTGCGTGCAATTGGACAAATGGTAGAGATGATAAGTTATATGTTTTCCGCAAGGAATGCATATGTGGAATTGGATTGCCATTGAAAATCATACCTTGTGTTCCCACTGGCATAAACAGAGGTGTTTGGCAGATAAAGTGGGGGAGAGTGAGTTGTGCAGCACGTGCACGATTAAATCTTCCCATGATCTAAAGTAAGGACCTTTTGTTAGCACAGAATCATCTGTCAAGTGTTATTCAACCACGGATCCATATTTTTCTGACCAATCTCTTTAATAAGAAAGATAAACGCATGTGTATTATTTCAAACAGATGTAATGTTTTCTCCTGCTTTGTATATAGCCACCAATAAACAACTACGTGATCAGAAGCAAAACACATGAGCAGCAAAATATTAGATCATATAACATATTGTTAGATTTGTATGGCCGAGACACAACTCATCTTTCAGACACTTCATTTACTAGTACCAGTAAAAATGATTGAATATATAACATCTCTCTAAAAGAAATGGAAGTTGAAAATTTATTAAATCTTTAACTTGAGGAGACAAAGGATGAATTTCTTTCATCCTCTCTTGTAGAGTTTGTATTTTTTAGCATTAGTTTTTTTCATTTCATCAATGAAAAGTTTCATTTCTTGTTTTTTTTAATACCAAAGGCACATCAAATTCAATTGTTCTTTACAAATGAATAAGAATACAAAACTTCTTTGAATAGTAAGTTAATTTATTAAAATATTAAAATTTGTCCTGTTCAACTTAGATATATAATTCTCCTTTCAAAACAGAACTAGAAATAGTCAAAAATCAAACAGTAAATTTTCGACAGTTTACTAATGGAACATTCTAATTTCAACAAAAGAAAGCTCGAAGCAAGCTACAAAAATAATTTAATTGCAAATTAATCGACAGAAAAAAGACGCCCATATGTAACAATAAAAGGCAAAACGCTCCAACATTGTCAAACAAACATCTAATACATCAAAAAGAACACTTGCGAAAGTAGTCTTATTCAATCACAAAAGTGTCTAAATGAAAGAGAACCAATAATTTCATCACTCGTGTTCAATTTAATGAGAAAAAAACAAATTAAAGTCCTAAAAATACACCCAGTTAGACCTTCTCTTAATTAGGAAATAACGAGCTAAGGGTGAAATATTTTGGCATGGTAAAATTATTTTCTATGGGAAACATTAATTAAACGGACACGAACCCAGAACTTAGTAAATAAATCACTACTCCAAATTGATGGAATACCAATGAGTTGAAAAGTCGTTGTAACCCAAGAGTCTGAGCCACCCACATTGAAATGGACATGAATTAATAAGTTAACCTTAAACAAAAGTCGTGCAAAACGAAATAATACCTCGAAACGTAGCGCCATTAAACCAATATTTCAACTTCTCAACTTCCCCAGTTCTCGCAGCTGCTCACGATTAGTACTGCATCAATATAAAGGAAGTGGCAGATATAAATGAAACTTGTATAAAAGTTAAATCCATGAATAGCCATGGCCCATAGATTAGCTTGATGATTTTGTTAAAAATGCGCTTGCGGAGAAAAAAAGAGCGGGTAAGAGTATAAGATTGAAGATTGATAAAATGTGTGTCAACTAACAGCCTTTACATTGATCGATACCATCGCATCACAAGCCTATTGATATGGCCGATATTGCAACACGAATAGAATTAAGACCTAGCTTGCGTACGTGATATACAGCTCGATAAAGAATATGCGGTCAGCAAACAAGAAAGGAACCGTACCAGCTTTCGTTCTGTTCTTGCACGGAGAATAATGTAAGATGGAGATCACTGTGTTGGAATAGAACTTCGATGGACGGCGATTTACGAACTCTGAGAATACCCTAGTATAAATGGAGATGGCGGGTGGAAAACCCTAACTTGGATTGAGGCGCCGCCGGCGGCTCCTTTTCCTTGGTTTCCGTTCGCGCGTTTTGCACCTTGGCAATACGGTAACGTGCGCGCGCACTTGTCTGGTTTAATTGTTTAGTTTAAATCTTTAGCTAAATTAATAAATACACATTTTTCTTAAAAAAATATTCTTAAAATGTTTTAATAATATTCTTACAAAATCTAAAATGTCTTTACCTAAACATAGACCGTTAGTATTTATTTCAAACCTACCTTTTAAAATTTTAAAAATATCATTAATATTCTTTAAATTAAAAATATAGAAAATATCCATTATTATTACCATTTATTAAAACACACTTAGACGTTAAAATAAGTGGATAACGAGCAAATAAAAAAAATGTCAATTAAAATAGTTAGATTTAGATGCATCTCGGACATCGACCAAAATAAATCAATGTCAAGCGAGTGTTATGCATTTTGTAGGTAATACAAGTGTGTGTCACCGTCGTGCTCGTCCAGGACATGTTACCCATAACCATATGGCCATGTCACACCAAACATTTTATTTTATTTCATGTTGTATTGTCTTACTATTATATTTTATGTTTGTATGATTGTTCGGCAAAATCGTGTCTAGTATTGTCGTACTTGAATCGTCTCAAAACGTACTATAAGGGGATGCAACTAATTGTCAATTTTGTATACTTGGAGTTATATGCTATCTAAGTCGCTGTGTTGCCTTACTCGCTAATAGTCTATAATATTGCTTTCAAGCCCTTATTTCAATATTACTTTTAAACTCTATTTAAAAAATCTCCTTGCTCCGTTTTCTAAAACGTTATTCTCAAAACGGGGCTAGAGGCTTGAGCATACATTGTGTTTGTTATAGGTGACGCGAATTCGAACTGGCTTGACTCACTCGTCGTTGGGAGTGAGTATTGTACAATCGCAAAATTCAAGAAAAGTGTGACTGTGATATCGTGCCGGTTCTATTTTGTACCAAAATATGGAAAATATAGATGTCTATATATATTTTTAAATTAAAAAAAAATAAAAGCTAAAATTTTAAAATTTGTTGTTTTGTTTTTTTAAGTTTGATTAGACATTTAAATATTTTTAAAGTAAAATAAAAAAATCCCCAAAAAAAAACAGTTTATTTTATTTTTTGATTAATATAAATAGTTATTTAATTATTTGTTTGTTTTTTTAAAGAGTTCAAGGCTAAAATGGTAATTTAAGGCATGATTTAATTGAAAGCGGTTTGACCCAATTGTATTTTATCCGCGAAAGAATTGAACATGTCAAAATCCCAAAAAACAAAAAACAAAGTCCCAAAAAACAATCCGAAGAACAAGCGCTCTCTGGAGTATCGGCGCAAGCAGTCAAGCGCCATCGGAATTTAACTCTTCAACTCTTTAATCTCAATCCCAATTTCAAGCTCCCACCTGTTTACTTAATGCAAGAAGAAGATCCATAATCTTTCGACTGTCTCGAGTTCAATCCGATCTACAGAGCACTCTCATACTGCCATTGACGATCTACTAATCCGGCCTGCTCGATCGGAATATTTGGGACGATACACCGACTGAAGACCAAAGGTTGGAATTACTAGTCTCTGTTCCGTCACCTTCTGATTTATTCAATCTAGCAGCTGCTATACCTGAAGCTTTCTACAGTTGACTGATCTTTTGATGCTTCTTATTATGTCAATTTCGTTTCATTTTGGTTGAAATTTGAACACGAAATGATAGTTCTTCTTTTTACTGAAAGGTTTCCGAATGTATCAGCATCCTCAAGCTAGTCCCCGACGGCATATCTCTGGTTAATTATGTTTTTTCCCCTTCTTTTTTGTAGTTATACGCATTCGCAGCTCAATATTCAGTTCCAGGGAGTAGAGTTGTGGTTTTGGGAAAATGCAGCACGTTCCAGCAACTATCGAGGAACAGTTGTTATTGAAAGCAATCAAGGAAGAATGTGCTTGGGAGAGCCTCCCGAAACGGCTGCAAGCAACCTTGTCCTCCAAAGAAGAGTGGCATAGAAGGTTAGAAACGGCTGCAAGCAACCTTGATTTCATGCTGTATCGCCTTACTATTGCATTTTATGTTTGTATGACTGTTCGGCAAAATCATGTATAGACTTGTCAGGTTGTCTTTAGGTTTTATTTTGACTTTTATGGTAGAGCAATTGTTTAGTAGATTTAGGTGCGTCCACTGTATCTGGAAACCGAGAGGTGCAAATTATCCTAGTCTGTCTGATAATCGAGGAATTTGCTCACATGTGATTTTTACATTTCACACTTATCCTACGAAATATAGATAATTTACACCTTGCTGGGAAGGTTAGAGTTCAGCGCACTAGTAACAAAGTGCTTAAAGAGAACAAGTTTAAGTTATGGTAGACACCTATTTAGGATTTAATATCCTACGAGTTTTTTTGACAATCAAATATGGTAGAGTTGTAGTAGGGTCTAGACAGTTGTCCCGTGAAAATAGCTAAGGTGTGTGCATGCACGCTGATTTGGATATTAACCCACATATATTTAAAGATCACAAATGATTTGTGTCACACTCATGTAACGAGGCATCATTAGCCAAAATGTTCTTACTAGAACTGCAGGGCAAAGATCGAGCTGTTGTTTAGCTATGACTAAATCAGACAAAGTGTCACCTTAAAATTTTAGTTCAAACACTCTATTTTGTCATTGTTCCCTGTCACTTAACCATTGAAAAAGCTGGCAGGCTAATTGACGGATTCTAATGAAAAAAAGAAAAAAAAGAAAAAAAAGGAGCGTTAATAATCCAAGCTCCCTGAAATATGATGCATGTTAATATCTTGCAGGATTATTGAGCACTGTATAAAGAAGAGACTCCAATGGAACACTAGTTTTGCTCGCAAAGTATGCAGAGAAAGTGAATATTATGAAGATATGATGCGGTATCTGCGAAGGAACTTAGCGGTCTGTGTTGTAGCAAAAGTTCAATTATTTATCGAATTAGTGTCGCTTTTATTATTGTTGAAGTTCTACTGCAGTATATATCTCTACCTAAATGTCATGCAAGGCACAACTATTGGAACTTTTGTTCTCAGAGATGGTTGTGATGTTTTGATCTTGATAGTCCATGTTTTATACTTCTATCAACTTGGAGTATTACCACGTGAGGATTGTAGAAAGACTAGCTTTTACATATTATTCTGATACAAAACCATATATGCTGTAAAACGTAATTACAGCTATGGCCCTGTTAGAATTTATTTTGGGATCTGGACTCTGTTAGAATTTATGAATAAGAAAATTACATTGGCATGCACACATATGGCCCTGCCTTGTTTAAATTTTCTTTTACCGTTAGTGTTTAAAACAATGATGTTTTTTCTTGCAGCTATTTCCTTATCACCTTGCGGAGTATGTTTGCCGCGTAATGAGAATATCACCTTTTAGATATTACTGCGATATGCTATTTGAGGTCATGAAAAATGGTAAGAGCCTTCTTCCAACTTGTGCGATGCATTTACTTGTATAATTTTATCATTTAAGAAGTAATTAAGTGTACTATACCAAGTTTTTAAGAATTAACGTGAGTGATTTTGACTTCAGATATTTGTTTTCACGTCCTTCCCCATTTTTTGCATTAATTGTATGAATGATGCACATTATGAATTCAAGTAGAATAGGAATCTACAAATAATTGGCACGACATCTTATATATTGAATGGAATATAATGTGCACCGCATAGATTAAACCAAGTGGTCATGGAGGAAAAGGTTCCTAATAACTTTTCAAGTTTACAAATTACTGATTTTTTTTTTTAGGGTTGTAAGGTTGTTCCAACTTTGAACTTAATGATCACAAGGGGTGGGAGACTTGGGTATCTAATTAAGAAAAAAAAAAAAATGGAATGGGTTTTAAGAATTTTCTTCCATTAATTTGATGTTGGCTAAAGTTGAGTTCCTGGAGTTTCACTAAATCTCTTTCTCCAATTAGTATCTTTTCCTACAATACATGGTGGTCCTAAATTTATTCGGTTACTCCTTAGTGACTTGCTTTTTCTTGAAAGAGTATATGGCTTTTGATAATTACTGTTACCTGATGATTTCCGTGTGCTTTTATTTACTTGCAGAGAATCCTTATGATAGCATCCCAAATTTCAGTGCGGCCGATGCGTTGCGGTTGACAGGAATTGGCAGGAATGAATTTATTGATATCATGAATAAGTGTAGATCCAAGGTACTGGAGTTATGTTTGTTTGTTATTTATGGTTGATCTAATTGTGTCCAAGTTTATAAATTCATTACGCTTGTTTAAGGCACATGTACTCACTATTTTCTAATAGTCTTCTTATCGAAGTGTGCTTAAATACTTGTTGTCTATGTGTTTAATAGACTTTTTACATGTTGCAATCAATAGATAAGTCGTGATAACAGTTATTGGCTTACTGTTAGTTGGCTTGGTTACAAACTAGCTTATAATTATAGACTCATAGTAACTAACCTATTATGCTGTTAGCCTATATATCTTCAAATATCGATCAGAACAGTCTAACGAGGAGCTATTTCATATGTATGATTTCAACTTTCTCTCTCTAACTCTCTTGCAAGAACTTTATATTAAATGGATGCTTCAAAGAACTTCTCCAAAGGATTTTCATATTGTAAATGCACCACAACTAGAGACCTCACTGAACCCCAAAAACTTATTAAAGTTTTCCTCAATATGGAAAGCGCAAAAGAAGTATGTATATTTATATACATGTTCACTACAGATGATCCTTTGTGGGCAGAAAGCCATGAATTTTCATTTAATTTATTGTGTACATTTACACCGGTATTGTCAATTTTCCACCTGCAAATATTGGGTTGTGTTCACATCACATGTGCTTTTTTTAAAATCATGTTTCCACATTGAGGTTGTTTATGCTAATATTTTTTTCTTCCTTCGAATATCAGAAAATTATGTGGAAGTTAAACAAGTCAATTGCAAGAGAACTTTTACCGAATCAACCTGTGGATTTTGTTATCGAACCATGGTGGGGAGTTTGTCTTGTAAACTTCACATTGGAAGAATTTAAGGTAAATTTGAAAAGAATTATAGTGTGCAACAAACATTAAAAAAAAAATAAAAACAATGCATAAATGATTAACGTGTCTATTTTCTATCATTTGATTTGATTTTTTTTGCTACTTTTTTAAAAATGTAGAAACTCTCAGAAGAAGAGATGGCAACGATTGACAAAGTTTGTAAGGAGGAGGCTAATTCATTCATTCTCTTTGACCCAGACATTGTAAAAGGTCTCTATAGAAGGGGATTGATCTACTTTGATGTTCCTGTTTATCCAGATGACCGTTTTAAGGGTAAGCAATCAAATTTTGAACATATTTTTTTCTTTTGGGTTAGATGGCAATGAGTTTCTTTAATTTGGTATTCTTCCTGTAATTCACTTTTCTGGTCTGACACCTGAAAACCGTCCTATTAATGTATGGACTGTGTATCTCATTTTCATTTAGAAGTCAAATCTTCTGTTTGCTGGTTTATCTGATATGTTAATGCCGTATCATTCTTTGGCTACTACTGTTTGTTTGAGCTTCTTTACAATATTTTTCTTTCGGTATCGTGATTTCATCTTATATACGTGTCAAGTGTCTAGTTTGACATAAACAGTTTTGTGGTCTTAAACTTGGCTTGTAGAATTTTGTTAATCTAAATTGTTGCTGTGTACTAGAAAATGTTACATCTAATAATAAGGGTAAATAGACACATTGGCCTTATTGGTTGGAACGACTCCTGTCCTATGTAAGAGGCGATGAATTTGAGATACTAATACTTTTGTTAATTCAGTTTCAAGGCTTGAAGGGTTTGTTTCCAACCGAGAACAGTCCTATGAAGACCCAATTGAGGAGTAAGGCAATTATCTAGTGCAGCTTGTTTCTTTTCTTTTTAGTATTATTTCTCTGACTGGGCCTTATGAAGAAAAGTCTATTATTCAGGTTATTGTATGCAGTTTTTGTTGTTTCAAGTGAAAATGCAACTGTGGCTGAACTGGCGACAACATTACAGGCCGAGTTATTGCAGCTACAGGCTGCTGCATCTTTTGCGTGTAGGTTGGGTTGGGCAGTAAAAGTAATTGATCCAGCATCCGTTCTTCAAGATACTAGCATACCTAACTCTCCTAGAGCAATTTTCGCTGATGAAGATGCTTCTCTAGCTGCTTCAGGTTCATCAAACATGTTTTCTGATGGTGATGGTTCTCAACAAGGGTATTCTGGGACAGACAGTTTGGAACCAGATTCTGCTCATCGTGTTGCTTTTGTTGTAGATGCTAATATAACATCATATCTCATGATGGGATCAGTTTCACCAGGTCTGTCTTTTAGCTTCAGGTTTGTCTTGTAGCTTTTTAGTGGTTTTTTTTAACAATTAATTTATTATTTATAATCATAATAATAATATCTTTATTTTTAATTGTACAAAGTCTAGTATCTTTTTCCTCATCTACTTTAGGATGAAACTAATGAAACAAAATTTATCGAATGAAAAGAAAACCAAGAAAAGTAGAACAAAATACCCTACAAAGAGAAATGAAAACCTGGGTAGGGCAACTGATTCTTTATCTTAGAGATAGGATAAACCATTTGCCTTTAACTGAGACTTCATTATCGAATGCCTGAGGATTATAAAGTTAATATTTCAATTGTGGGCTACATTTATGGGTGACTTGATGGTCTCTATTTGTGTTGACAGCTTGTCTATTAAAATTCTTTGAAAGGAAGTAATTTTGGTGATTCCAGATCCAAATAGAAACCACGTTAGTAGAATGTAATTGCAAATGCTCCCAATGGTGGCTCTGTAACTACCAAAACTAAAATTTTCTTCTGGTTATGTCACTATAGCTGATTCAGTTCTCTTTATTTATGAATGTTTCAGTTTTAAATTTGTTCAATCCCTCAGTTCCTAACATCCAGGTGGACTATCTTGAGGGAGGGAGGAAATTAACTTTTTTTTTCTTCAAATCTCCAGTTCTGAGTCTTAATTTACTGGATGGATTTTGTTTTACTAGCTTTCTTAGCTGATTCAATTGAATATTTTTCAAAAACTTGGCATATAAAGTTAGGTGACGATGTAGATATTTGTCATTTTGGAGAAAGTTAATCAAACAAGATGTACAACTTGCCTCCCATCTCCTTCTACGCCTGCCCCACTTTCCCATAGGTGCCTTAACTAGTGCTGTCCTTGTATATGGATAAATATTGTGCCCGTATGATATCTTTGTGCCTTACTTTGTAATATATTGTTATGTATTTATTATGAGAAAATGTAAGCTTATGCATTTGGATCCCTTATTCTTACTTTTAGTTGTTTTATCAGGACTGAAATCCCATGCTGTAACCTTGTATGAAGCTGGAAAACTAGGTCATGCTTGCATCGCAGATCTTTGCAAAGATCTTGCTACCTTAGAAGGAGCAAAATTTGAGGGTGAACTGCAGGAATTTGCAAACCATGCATTTAGCCTACGTTGTATTTTGGAATGTTTACTGGTAGGTGGAGTTGCCATTAATAGGAAAGGAGAGGAGGGAATCTATGATAAACAAGATGCTGAAGTTTCTGACAACAATGAATCTTCATCTTTGATAACACACACTGCTTCAATTGAAAAATTAGAATCCTTGACTATGGATGAAGGTCAGAAATGTGTTGATGATTCTAGCAGTTCTGCAGTGCTCCTTGAGGGTTCTTCCACATCTGAATCTCTTAAAAGCCGTGCTGGTGATGATACGAATTCTGCTACCTCTATAGATGGTGGGACTTCCTTTAGTCAAGCATCTGATCCAGTTCCTCAACTCCAAATTGATAACAAATCAATGCAGATTGATGAGCTAGATACTGGAGGAGAGTCATTCAAGAGAATAAAGAAATATCAAGTTGATATTCTTCGCTGTGAAAGCTTGGCTTCTCTTGCTCCTTCAACATTAAATCGGTTGTTTCTTCGCGACTATGGTGTTGTTGTTTCTATGATTCCTCTCCCTCCTTCATCAATTCTTCCTGGACCAACAGGTCCTGTCCATTTTGGTCCTCCATCTTATTCATCTATGACACCTTGGATGAAATTGGTTTTATATTCAACTGTAGCCAGTGGGCCACTATCAGTTATACTAATGAAAGGGCAATGTTTGCGCATGCTTCCTGTACCATTGGCTGGCTGTGAGAAAGCCCTAATATGGTCTTGGGATGGTTC